>CM048744.1:87177460-88597960 GCA_026315105.1 Locusta migratoria | reverse complement strand
TGCTTTTCCTGAATTTTATGTAATCTGTGTCTAATTCGTAGTTCATTATTCTTCTGAAGACATGTTTCTGCATTTATTTCCATTAAACCAACCTTACAAGTGTTCCTGAATGATAGATTAAAATGTCTGTAAAATATATTCTTGTATTTTGATAAGGAGTCCTAATTTTTTTTCTTTCTTCATAGAATTTATTGACTGAGATCTGAAGGCAAATAACCTCTTGTAGACTTCCCCCATCCATGGTGGCTCTGTCTGCAATTCATATTTTTTAATGTCATTCCTAATGGCAATAGTTAACTCGTGATCCTTTCCTGTTCTGTCATCTCCCATCCTTTCCTTTGGCAATCTTCCATATTGAAGGAACCTGCTTGCTAGAGAGAATAACCTAAACTTTGACATGCCAGATATTCCTTTGAAAGTGGCAGCACAAACAGGCACTACTCACCATTCCTTTTTATCATGGTATACTTCACTGTCACTGTTTTCTTCCATTTTGCAATCTGGGTGTCCACTGCTCTGAGCTGAGGTGAAGAAATCTGAAGATATTTTAACAGAAACTTATCTCAATCCATTTTATTTAATGATTTCAAATAATGATGAACTTGGGAAATATCTTCATACTATGAGTTCAGCAGCTTTGAATTCTTTCCTTCCTTTAGATTTTGAAGGCGAAACCTCAAGTCCATGAGTGCATTTAATGGCAGGTTCCTTTTTACACTTTTTGCTTTGTGTTTCAGGTCAATGTAAGCTCTTCTTGAATCGGGGTTTTCTCCCATCGGAACATTCTGTGACCTGTATGCCATTTTCAGAACCACAAGAATCATCATCCATTGTGCTTCTGCTTGCAATATGTCTTTTTGGCCTTTACGTGAGCCTCAGGTGAATACTTGTCTAACATTAAGCTGTAGGTGTTCTGATGACAATGACGTCTGGTTGCAACACTATTCCCTCCAGTATGTATTGTTACAAAAATGCTTAAAGCAACACATATATTCCATTATAGTTAATTGCTTAAAGGGGAAAGAGAGCGGAGCCACTAGAGAGTAATATAGTTGAATTTGTCGACTTTTGTTGTAACTGCGAGAATGCATATATTGTGTTTTGCTAAAACCTTCTGAACTGGAGTGCTCGTACACACAAGGGTAGTCGACTTTTGCTAAAACTTGGTTCAGGGGTTGATGTAAAAGTTCCACATTATGCCATTACCATGCATAACTCAGTTTTGAATTTTTTTTGCATGTATTGTTTTTTGAAAAATGCTCCTCAATTACCATTTGCAACCATCATATTTTATCAATTAGTAAAGGTAGGGTAGTATTTTTGCAACTGTTGAATCTGCAAAGCAGTATAAAATTCAGCTTAAGGAGTGCTGACAAGAAACGTTACTGGATTTCTACATCATGTATGGTGTAGCAGTAGGTCATAGCTCCGACCGCAGTTTTTCAGATGTATCTCACGTATTTTCTCGAGAATGGAAAGAGGTATTAATCTGCTACCACCATTCAAAACAATTTTGACACATTAGCTATATTTCAAATGAAGTAATGTATGGTGTAAAACATGCCAAACACAAAGTTGCCAGGGATTACATTTTTCACTGCAAACTCTCCAAAATATGCATGGCGTTTTAGTGTAGTTATTATTATAACCAGCTGAAAAATGTTCCTGCTGGAGCCCAGAAAAGGCGAATATGTTCACTGAAACAAAAGTGTGGAACCAGCTGCCTCAATCCTCATTCCGACGTCCTCACCAAAAATTTTGGCATGCAATCTTATTCGCACACTTTTAGCGATAACATTGTAAATACTTTTGCCCGTTTAAGCCATCATAGCCAGCAATGTTCTCTCACTGTCAGTGTCTATATATGTCTCTATCCGTTTGTTTGCTGTCTCTCCCACTGTCGGTTTCTGTCTGTGTCAAAATTTCAATGTCTTCATCCCTTTCCCTCGCGATTCCTCACCACTGTGTTTCTGCCACTGTCATCATCTCTCTGCCCCACTGACATTTTCAAATTCTCTTCCTGTCCTGTTGCCAGTATCCCTTTTTCTCACTTAGAGTCGACTTTCATTGTCATCATTCACAATTGTCTCCTTTACACATATGTCCAAGGGGATGGTTTGCTTGGGGGTTTGACCTGTAGATTGGAAAACTTTAGCACGCGGGTACTAGGGATGGGAAAAATTGGACAAATTGTTTTGTGCTAAAGTATTGGAGAGCCACACACTCATGCTTTATGTATGGTCTCCATTCATCTCAGTTAGCCACTGTTTTCTCTTTTGCTCCAATTGCTACTATCTGCATCTGTCTTAGTTTGTTGTTGCCTCTGTTCCTTAACTTCAGACATCTTGTTTCGCTTCCCACTGCTGTATTCATGCATATGCCTTTCTCCTGAACTGACACTTCTCTGTTCCATCATATATAGCTCACTCTACCTGTTGCACTGTCTCTGTCCTACTCACATTCAGCTGAAAGAAGTGCAAATATGTTTGCATGGCAAAATTTTTGGTGAGAAAGTCAGATTGAGGCAGCTGGTTCCACACTTTTGTGTCAGAGAACATATTCGCCTTTTCTGTGCTCCGGCAGGAGCATTTTTCAGCTGGTTCCCATCTTTTTCCTGTTACATCAGAGTGTACTGCTCATATAACATGAAATCAATGGTGAGTAAAATTTGGGTAATACAGTAAAACCTCTTTTTTACATTTTCCTGCCATTTACACCATTTTTTGGCGGTCCCGTCAAATTTCCTATGTTCCCTGTTTTTGCGTTAGCACATTTACACTTTTCCCGTGTTTTATGCTTTTCAAAAGCATGTTCATGAAGAAAAAATGATGTAATCTATACAAATTGACACTGGGATGGCTTTTGCCTTAAAGTATAGCACTTAAAAATTATTCGCAGTTGAGTTTCTTGACTCTTTGCATTTATTCAAACGTATATTTCGTGTTTCATTGTTGGTAGTACGAGTCTAGTTGACTTATGACACGCCGATTTGTGGCGGTGTAGTTCCTCTTTCCACCACCTTTGCCAGAGTGCCTGGCATGTACTCAGACAAAAAGAATGGTTTGTTGACAAGAGAATAATGCCGGTTTGTGGCAGTGTAGTTCCTCTTTCCACTAGCTTCTTTGCCAGAGCGGCTGGCGTGTACTCAGTCAGAACCAGTTGATTGGTTGACGTGAGAATAAAGAGTTGCATTGTTTTTGTTACACATTTCTGATTAATAAAGAATTTTATCTGTTAAAATTGGGTATCATAATACCCACAACTTCAAAAAAGTGATAGTACTGTGAGAGGCCAATCCTATGCAAATGTCACAAAAATGCTTATGCCTATATTTGCACTCGAGAACACGAATAAATTCTCTAATATCGTCATGTGAAACATCAAAAAATTACAAAAAGAACGGAACTTTAGGAGTTTTACTACATAAATAATCAATACTGGTAAAAGACAGTAATTTTGAAGATGTGTTACATAGCCTGGCAGTGGCACCAAACAATATCTATCGAAGCGGTTCAGATAATTTTGAATATATGTTACATAGCCCAGCAGTGGCGTCCTCGATTATAATGAATGAAATTACGTCAATAGTTTCTACTTCTCATAAAATTACCAGTTCTGCCCGGCGCTTAAAATCGTAAAAATTTGGATAACCTTTATTATATAGTAAACTTCCTGGAGATTATTTAGATGCCTATTATGTACATATATCACAAATAAACTACGAAAATGCAAGGCTGATCCAGTAATCATATTTTACCATTAAAACAATTTACACCATTTCACTGAAGTCACTTGAAAAGTGTCAAAACGAGGTTCTACTGTATTTTATATACCTTGATACATTTGTACAAACGTCAGACCAAATGGACTATGTAATATTTTACTTTCTAAAAAGAGCTTCACATTCAGATGATTGTTAAACCCGCTTAACTATTTCACAGAACATTGTTAAACGGTATCAAACCAAGAACGCTTGCTGTACGTTTGCTACATTAGCTAAAATCATAATTACATGTCAGACCGCATATTACATGCATATTTGTCATGAATATGTGTGGTAACTCGGAATCTACAGATCTCGGTAATGGATAGTATTACTGGAAAAACTTTCAAAGCTTCCCAGAATCATAATATTAGAACACATCATAAAAATTTCTACAATTTGCCATGAATGGAAGTGTAAATTTGCCAATGCACGCAGTTGGATCTTTTGGTATCAAGAATTATGATTTTTGTAACATATTGCGATAACGAATACACATTTCCAAAAATGGGAAATAGATTTTCCAGATAAGCACCTAAACAACATACACATAACATTTTAGTCATTTCCTATTCCTCAAGATACATTGCCTCACAATCAGAAATAGCGTTTTTGAACCTATTACTGTCCCGTGATATCATTCATGAACCGATATCTCAAGAACCACATAAGATATAATTCTGCTCTAAACTTTAAATAAAATTTCGATATCTTATCTGCATTTCATACACAGCTATGTGTAACCTAAAATCAACCATACAACAAGTCTACTCAATGTGTTTTTACCTCTGCAAACTCTTTAAAATATTTTTCAATAGTTCAGTAAACCGGATGCTGCATATTAACTGTAAAGTAAACGAAAACAAAAATTAGCCCTTCATTGACCAAAGATTTCAACCTTTAATATGTACAAAAATCAAATTTATTCGCCATGTACCTTCTCTCAAACCCATGGTAAGTTTCAGAGCTGTCCGAAAGCCGTCTTTCAGCACAATAAGCACTTTTTCTAGCAAAATATCACAGTTTTTCGGCCGTATCTTGCTAACTGACTAAGATTTACAAAAATTGAAAAATGCCGTTTATGGATAAAGGTCTACAGGATGTATTGTAAATATTTGAACATTTTTCTATGGTTAGTTATGTAGATATTTGCGATTCACAGTGCTAAAATGGCTAAAAATCAGGTTTTGTAATTTTGTGCAAAACTATGATAAGTTTCAACCTCTGGATCTCGGTAACGGATAACGATATTGAAAAAATTTAAAAACGGCCTCGAGAATATCATCAGAAGAACATAGGGTAAAAATTTCGAAGATTTGCAATGAATAGAAACTATGGAAGGGACCATCCCCACAATTCGTTTTTTTGGTACACAGAAATCATGGTTTTTTGAGATTTTCTCAGGAACTGCCCATAAATAAATGGTGCTTTTGTAAACCTTTTAAAGCCCACCATAGACTACACATCATGTACAAAAGCCAATGGATTTACTAAATTTGAATGGGCTCCAGGAAGTGTGTAACTATGAAAATTTTGACAATGTACTGTACGATGCTATAGCATCCCCATTCTTCTAATATGTACACAAATGATCACTAGGCCAAGATCTATCCAGAACACTTTACCCCTTCACTCTGAGATGAATAGAACCTGAGGTATGGGCCCCTAAAGAATCTCAAATTCGCACACGCTGTTTACAAACATATTAATACCGCACACGAAGTACAATAACTAAAATAAAACCAGTCTATTATCAAACAGTGACTTTTGCATATAAGATACAGAAAAATAATCTTTTTCTACCAAATTGTTTCTGCAAAGTCGACTGAGAAAACTGTTAGCAAAGAATGTGCACAAATAAAAAAAGTAGGGCTTTTTTAATGAAAAATGTAACAGTCTTAGGGAGAAACTAAATACAGAGGATGTAGTTTATATTTGTCTACATAAAACAATTTTTTTCCAAGCATAGTGGATGACCTGAAATTTCACTTTGTGACAGAGCTAGAACAGAGGCTGCAGGAAAACTGTGTGCCTTGGACAACTAGACAGAGGCCTACTCCAGCAAATGCCTGTCGTCCACCTCGCCTGCATGAAGTGTGCGATGCCCCTTGGAAAGCATGCTTCACAAATGGCTGGCCACCTATCCTCTGCCTGTGCTGTGTCAAGTGTGCACCGGGCCTTACCTACCACATTATAGATAATATAGTGAGGACAGTTACAACTCACCGCAAAGACGTGGCGATGAGATGCGACAGGCACATACAAAAGACACACACATACAACACATTCAGCTATCGGCCATGGCCTTCCTCAGAAATAGAGCACTCACGCAATCACACAGGCACACAACACAGTCATACAACCATCACCTCCGACTGCCACACTTCGAAGTGTGGCAGTCGGAGGTGATGGTTGTATGACTGTGTTGTGTGCCTGTGTGATTGCGTGAGTGCTCTATTTCTGAGGAAGGCCATGGCCGATAGCTGAATGTGTTGTATGTGTGTGTCTTTTGTATGTGCCTGTCGCATCTCATCGCCACGTCTTTGCGGTGAGTTGTAACTGTCCTCACTATATTATTTATTCCAACCTGGACTTTCCATTATTATATTCTACCACATTATAGGTGTGATTTACCAATTCTGCTGCAATCATTGAACAATGTTATGTTTTCCTTATTATTTTTATCATTTCAAATCCTTGTACTTCCTCCCCATACTTCTTTACAACTCCCTTTTATCCTCTCTTGCCCCTTCCCTTCACTATATTTAATGTCGCATCTCACATTCCTGCCGATCAGAGCCTTTACAATAAATCATGCAATGCGAACTTTCCATCCCCTGGCATCCTTCCCCCTCCACTCCACATCTCTCTCACTTGAAGATGCTTGTGGCACTGGAGCAGTGTGTGTGTGTGTGTGTGTGTGTGTGTGTGTGTGTGTGTGTGTGTGTGTGTTTGTGTGTGTAGTTGTCTGAATGATTGTGTGAATGTATGTAATTCTTTTTTTTCCTTCTGATGAATGCCAAAGCTGAATATTTAAGTTGTGTGAATGTGATTATTTATTTTCGTGCCTGTTAGCAGCTCAGTGAGCCTATTTATGGCGTGTTGTTATCTACCCTCCATCATTGACATTCCAATCAGATTTCCCACTGTTAAAATAACAAAAAGAAATTCATGAACTTATTGAGAAGCTGTATCACAATGTACAATGTCTAAATAAAATTTCTCACAGAATAGTATTCCTGATATGGAATGTTAAGTATTTTGCATTAGACAGGTGGGCACACCACGAGGGTTCATCTGCTGCATATGAACACAATATTTTGAGATTGCAATGAAACATTAAGGTGCTCTTGGTTTTAAATAAAATTTCATTATAGCCTCTGAATAAGATATGCTGCTATGGATAAACTAAAATCAAACACATATTGTAGTGTATCAAACACTACATGCTCTCTATAGATCTACAAGATGCCCAAATGAAGTAGTTTTTTGTATATTTAGGGAGGCCTTTTTTGGGACTGTTACTGTCCTGGTATTTTTTTATTCCGAAGGTGAAGGCCAAGACAGACACCTTACTAAGGGCATGGAATGTGGAGTTTCTAAATACTGTGAACAATATAGACTCTGTGAATACTCAGGGAAGAGACTGCAAAGAAAAAAAGAACTGTGGTTAATAGTGTTTTGTTTTATAAATAGATACGTTTCTTGAGTTGACCTGAGCAGAATAAGGTCCAGTCTGTAACATTATATGGTTGTACTTGTGTAAATAAGATACTTGAAATTGATTAACTATTGTATAAGGGCCAAATAGACCCATGTTATTGGTGTTCATTTATAATGGAACAGTTTTCTCATTTTATCAGTGAGAAAGTTGGAGTTTAGATATCTCTCTCTTCTGATCTTAAATTATATGGAAAAGAAGCCCGAACAATTTTAAAACTGGAAGAACCTTATTTAGAGGCACTGAGAAGCAGGACCTCTATCTACAAATATCAATGACCTTGAAGAACACACACAAAACAATTCGATAACAAAATCAAAATATGTGATGGTATCCCCGAAATAGGTGGAATTAAACGGTCCCATCACAATATAAAGTCCATACATTGTCTTTATCTCTGCAAACTCTTTAAAATATGTTGCAATAGTTTACTTATTTTGTTGCTGCACAGTAACTATGACAAATAACGAAAATAAAATGAAGCCTTCACCAAGTGAAGGTATTGAACTAAGTTGTACAAGAATCAAATTTCTTCGGACAGTAGATTTCTTGAATCAGTTGATAAGTTTCATAGCAGTCAGAATGTCGACTCTTAACAAAACAATTTTGGTATCCAAAGGATAGTTTTTAACCTCTATTATGAGAGAGTATACAGATTTTTCCGAAAGGAGAACATGCCATTTCTATATATAAGTGTCTAATGCAATACTGGGGTTGAAATGATGGAGAACCTGGTTGTTCACCATTGTCATCCAACTGAGGAATTTTAAGCTATTAAGGTAAATGATTTTAAAAATAAAGTGAATGCATTCGAAACATGCATTTGAAGATGGTTAGTATTATCTTAAAAGCACACTATTACATCTGTTTGACAAAACTGACAGAGCTGTTAAATACCCATGGAATACAGAAGTAATAACATTCATCATTTTTGAAGAAACAAATTGTCATGGATACATGGTGATCATTAATAATTTTTGTTACACACAATTTATGCTGATGAGTTATGGGTACACTTATCATCGAAACTGGATATACCATCTTAGCTGTAGAACCTTTCATCACAGACCTCATTTACAGCAATATATGACTGGTATACTGTTGAAGAGTACAAAATCTTTATTGCACCCACAATGTAGGATGAACTGTGATGAATACCACTTATATCAATAACAGCCGGTTTGTCAATGTCTTGTTAAGATTTTAACTTGTTGTTAGCAAAGAATTGTGTTTGTCAATGTTTCATTATCAGTTAACCTGATGTTAAACGACCTCAAACTGGCCATTAAGTTAACAAGTGGCATTCTGCTCGATACATGGCTAACAACCAGTTAAGTGAGAATCTGTATGACAATGGCAGGATTCCAAAGTGACAAAATACCGCAATATATTCATGCGATAAAGATCTATTTATTGAATAAAATAACAGAAGCACCATGTATGAAAAACTAGTGTGGAAAGCAGCTTTTGGAAAATATTTCTCGCCCCATCCATTTCAGTAGCGAATAGACGAGTTTAATACATAGCAGATACAAAACATAACCTTAAAATTATTGTTGCAATATCAAAATACAAACTTACAGGTAATGACTAGTTAAGCGAGAATTGGTATGTTGAAAATGGCTGGAATAAGAGTTATTGGTTGAAAACCTCTTCCCTGCTAGTCAAATATGGCGCACAGCTGTTTATTCAGAGGGCACTTTCGATTGTTTCTATTGCCAACATAATCGAAATATATCATACCTTCTCATTTTCTCCAGGTTAGCAAACGAGAGGTGTATCTGGCAATGACAAATGCAATGCACTTAACGAACACATTTAACTGGACGTTTAAGGCATCTTCTCGTTTAATAACAGGAAGTTTAACGAGAGGTGGACAAACCGGCCCTTAGTATTGCAAGATTTTTCATCATAGTCAGAATTTATGCTGATTTGTGACATTTATAAATGTTATTGGTAAGTGAGTGGCGAATAAAACAGTTTCATGACTTCAGAACCCAGAACCCTTGCTCTATGTTCACTACATTAGATGAAATGACAATTACATCCCAGACCAGATACTGCAAGCATATTTTACTTGTTTGTGTATGGAAACTTTGAACCTGCTGATATCGGTAATGGATAGTAATATGGAAAAACTTTCAAGGCTTCCTAGGATCATCATCTTAAGAACATATCATAAAATTTTCAATCCCATCAAAAAACATAAAATGTACAAAAATGCAAGTCTCGCGGTGAATTCCTTCCACCATAAAAAGTTGTGAGATCTTGTGGGAAATCATGTCAGTTATTTTAGTTAGTGTTAATGGAACCAACTATTCAACACCTCATCATAATTTTTTATGGCATTAGTTATCTACCAACATCTGCAGTGACTATATCAAAATTATACATGTAATGATTGGGCAATTACATATCTATATATAAATTATATTTATTTTCACATACAGTGTCTATATATTAGTTTACGTTGCCATGCGATTGCCAAGTCTATATTTATTATAGAAATAAAGATGTTTAATTTTGATATAGTCACTGCAGATGTTGGTAGATAACTGATTAGATAAAAAATTATGATAAGGTGTTGAATAGTTTGTTCCATGAACACTAACTAAAATAACCAACTTGGTTTCCCATGAGATGTCACGACTTTTTATGGTGGAAGGAATTCGTTGCGGGACTTGCATTTTTGTACATTTGATGTTTTTTTGATGGAATATCAGTTCTTTTTGTAGGTAGTCCTTACCAGTAAAAATTTTTGTGCATCAGGCTTAGATTTTTCGTAAAACCCATTCCCTGTCTCTTTGATTTGGTGTGGTTTCGTTTGGTTTGATGTAACAGTATTTGGGAAGTCTGAAAAGTCGATTATATTGTTACTCAGTCCTTTCATCATGTACAGTACTGCAACTTGTGGTGGACAACTATACAAATATCAACAAGTTAGTTTTGTGTTTTTCATCAGTTTGTGAACTTCGTAATATACTAAAGTTGCCGATAAGGTACATTTTCCAGTATAAGTGAAAGTAGTAGTTATTATTTTGCTCATATTTATTGAATGATCAGTTTATTTCATACAATAGTAATTCAAAATTAGTTATTTTAGTGCATAAAAAGAAGCCTCACATTATAGTGCACACAATTGTATGGTATGAAAACGATTACATATAATTGCATAAATCTTTCTCCTAAAATCAGTGCAATTAAAACTTATGAGAGTTTGGACGTCTTTTGGTGACGTCACTTAGGTGACTTGCCCATTGATGATGATGATGAAATGATGATGAGGACAACACAACACACATCCCTGAGTGGAGAAAAACTGCGCCCAGACGGGAAATCGATCCTGGGCACTCTACATGACAATCTACTATACTGGCCACTTGACAGCGGAAGCGGACGCTTTTGGAAAACAAGCACATTTTGGCATAGTTATTTAGAGAACTTGCATTATAAAAGCATGCTGCATTAGTTTCGAATTTCATTTCACGAAGGCCTATTTATTTTAGGAGATAATCCTCCTCCTTTTCTTCTCTGGTGTCATTTGTTGTACATCGACAATGGATTTTCTTAAAGGCTACTCCCTATCCCTTTTTTTAAATTTTTCTCAGAGGCTTTGATGCAATGGTTTTCAGCATACATATTGACAGCACGTTACCGCTCGCACAAACACCGATATTACACTAATTTTCTTCTTTGTTAAAGATTCTTTGGTACGCTGGTGCTCACACTAACACCAATATTGCACTAATCTCCTCCACACATCCGATCAATATTTTATGATACAGAATCTTTAACGTGGCGCCGAGGCCGATACACAGACATACAACTCATAGACCATCAGACTTATAGTTAATATATGCCATGATATCAAAACATCGGACCATCAATATTTACCTACAAAAGATTAAACTCAATGACCGGAAAAAAAATAATGCCAAGCCACAAACGAGATAGGTGAATATAAATGTATGTTCTGTTTTGTACACTATATCTTTGTTTAGTACATGATAGAATTTTATTTACATCAGTGGTGGCGTAGTGTGCTGAAGTTGGCAGCGACGACGAATGAGGCACTTCGGAAAACCGGTCACATAGAATAAGAGGCATAGTCTTTCGTGTTGACCATGAAGTAAATAATTAATTTTGTTCCTGCTCTGCAGTTGACAGGTTCTTCTATGTGCCCCTCATAAAGCGAACATTTTGCTGCCAATATTTGCACACTACGCCAACGCTGTAAGTAAAATTTAGCCTTTATGTCAAAACTCTTAATGTGGCATAATTATATCAGTTTATCCCTATTTCTTATGACTGTTATATCTGTATACAAATAATTGTTGCTACATTGTTTAAAGTGACAGGGAGCCCAATATACTGTATTCGGTAGTGCCAGTTTAATAGTGGGTGTCATTGGTTCTGGGGAGGATTGTTTGTTTTGGCATCCAAAACACTGATATTCTCGGACGTCAATGTTTTCCTTTAGATGTTCCTTGTACATCGATATCATTGAATTTATGTTAACATTGATGTTACTATCGATATTTTTCTAATATCGATCATCCCTAGAGCAGTAGTTGGTAGCACTTCAGTTTCTGATGTTCATTTTTTATTAAAAATGGAGAATTTAAATCGTCGAAACATCTATTTCATTTAAACACTCTTAATGGCTACGTACATTAACGATTATGAATTTTACACATACACAGCAATCCATCTTTCGAATTATGTAAGTTTCATTAGCTTCCTGATAAAACTATCATAGAAGATCAGTACTTCAATTTCCAAATTTGCATCCAATGGCGTTCCCACATCTACGCTGTGTTGCGGTTTGAAACCAGCGTCTAACTGTTTTGCTCCCGGTCTAACATTTTTACCCCGCATCATGTGACAGAATTTTCGACATTATGAGCAACAGTTTTCTCATTTAAGCTAAAATCAAGCTAGAATGTAAGTGTCATTGATAATGTTCCCATCTGCAGCAATTTAAGCTATATATCATCAGTTATTCTTCATTCCCTAATCAGGTGCAACGTGTCATCTCTGACTGACGACTCTTCACTTACAGTTAGCAGAAAGGTGACGGCTATGTCAAAATAATAATAATAATAATAATAGAAGTACCATATAATTTTTTGGATCCGTGAGTGATAGAGTTAGCGATTTTCTACTGCTAATATTTTGTAAACTATAACATGTAGAATAATATAATTTCAAAATATAGCTAGTTATAGTAGATACTCTTGGTTGCCAAAAATTCAGGCTCCTAGCTAACCACAACTGAGAAACAGGGTGTTCGAAAGTGCCATCTACTGCTTTGAGAAAAGGATGGTACGGCCGTGTGCTCAATTTGTGGGGGCACTGCTGTGCCCCCAGATGATTTGCCATCAATAGAAATTGTAGATGCATCCATTCACACAATTGCTACTTTGATACCCAAATATGATGAATTTTCTAGTTGTTGTTGTTGTTGTGGTCTTCAGTCCGCAGACTGGTTTGATGCAGCTCTCCATGCTACCCTGTCCTGAGCACGTCTCTTCATCTGAGAATACGTTCGGCAACCTACATCCTTTTGAATCTGCTTACTATATTCATCCCTCAGTCTCCCTCTACGATTTTTACCCTACACACTTCCTTCTAATGCTAAGTTGACAATTCCTTGATGTCTCAGAATGTGTCCAACCAACCTATCCCTTCTCTTAGTCAGTATATGCCAGGAACTCCTTTTCTCCCCGATTCGGTTAAGCACCTCCTCATTTAGTTACATGATCTACCTATCTAATTTTCATCATTCGTCTGAAGCACCACATTCCAAAATCTTCTATCATCTTTTTATCTGAACTCCTTGTCGTCCACGTTTCACTCCCATACAATGCTACACTCCAGACAAATGCTTTCAGATAGGACTTCCTAACATTTAAATTAATATTGGATGTTAACAAGTTTCGCTTCTTTAGAAACGCTTTTCTCCCCATAGACATTCTGCATTTCATATCTTCTATACTTCAGCCATCAGAAGTTATCTTGCTACCCAAATAACAAAATTCATCTACTACTTTTATTGTCTCATTACCTAATCTAATTCCTTCAGCATCGTCTGATTTTCTGACATTCCATTCCATTATCTTCATTTTACTCTTGTTAATGTTCATCTTATATATTCCTTTCAAGACACTGTCCATCCCTCTCAATTGCTCTTCCAGATCTTTTGCGGTCTCTGACAGAATTACTATGTCATCGGCAAACCGCAATGTTTTTATTTCTTCTCCCTGCACTTTAATGCCCTCTCCAAATTTCTCCTTCCATTCTTTCACTGCCTGCTCAATGTACAGATTGAACAACATTGGGGAAAGACTACAACCCTGTCTTACTCCCTTCCCAACCACTGTATCCCTTTCTTACCCTTCGACTCTAATAACCGCAGTCTGGTTTTTGTATAGGTTGAATATAACTCTTCGCTCCCTATATTTTACCCCTGATACCTTCAGAATTTGGAAGAGTGTATTCCAGTTGACATTGTCAAAAGCTTTCTCCAAATCAACAAACGCTAAAAACATAGGTTTCCCTTTCTTTAACCTATCTTCTAAGACAAGTTGTAATGTGATCTTCCCTGAGGTCGGATTCCAAAAGTTTTCCCATTCGTCTGTAAATAATTCATGTTAGTATTTTGCAACCATGACTTATTAAACTGATAGTTCTGTAATTTTCACACTTGTCTGCACTTGCTTTCTTTGAAATTGGAATTACAATATTCTTCTTGAAGACGGAGGGTATTTCCCCTGTCACATACATCTTCCATACCAGGTGATATAATTTTTTCATGACTGGCTCTCCTAACGACATCAGCAGTTCAGACGGAATATCATCTTCTCCAGGGGCCTTGTTTTGACTCAAGTCCTTCAGTGCTCTGTCAAATTCTTCTCGCAGTATCATATCTCCTATCTCATCTTCCTCCACTTCGTCTTCCATTTCTAGAATACTGCTTTCAAGTTTATTTCCTTTGTATAGGCCCCCTCTATATTCCTTCCACAGTTCAGCTTTCCCCTCTTTGCTTAATACAGGTTTTCCGTCTGAGTTCTTGATATTCATACAGCTGCTTTTCTTGTCTCCAAATATCTCTTATTTTCCTGTAGCCGGTATCTATCTTTCCCTAGTCCTACGGTTCTGCATTTGTCCTGTAGCCACTCCTGCTCTCCTGCTTAGCCAGTCTGCACTTCCTGTCAATCTCATTTTTCATATGTTTGTACTCCCTTTTTCCTGTTTCACTTGCTGAATTTTTATATTTTCTCCGCTCATGAATTAAGTTCCGTAATTTTCTAGTATATTCTGATAATAGCCTGTTACTTGCATGTTATCTATAGCGTGTCTATAATTTATCTAGAAAATCTTTTTCCTTTTTTTCTTTTTTCTTTCTTTTGAAAATCTCTATTTAATTTTCTAGTATATTCTGATAAATATAGATTAAAAAATCTAGATAAATTATAGACACGCTATAGATAACATGTGAGTCACTGGCTATTTTACAAGATATGAAGCTTCAAAAATCACATTTTCGTGTTTAGCATTTCCGAAAATTTTGCTTTTACATGCTGTAAGGAGTCGTGGTCTTCTGACTTTCATTTACAATATATTCTAAGCTCATAATCATATTCTACTCGTCAAGATGAGTCATTCGAGCATAAACTTGATGGGGTGCAATCATTTTTAAGAAAAACAAATACATTTTAATAGACAAATTACGGGATCAGATGCAAGTACGACGATATATTTGAATTCGAGACTGAAGTGATTTGTTGACACACGAAAAGGGAGCTGTTAGCACGGTAACACAACAGCTCCTCCTTCCACCTGACTCACCCAGGAGGTCCCACACTTTAAAACCCCCTCTTCCACCTCGCCGGAAATACTGTCCCTTTTGAAAGCAGGGAAACAAGAGACAATAGATGTTTACGGCGCAGTTCGCTAGGCGGGCTCCAGCACGGAAAAATAACTTAGTGTCGTGGTGCTGGTGGCAGAGCAAGAAAGAGCAAAGCTAAAGGATGGAGAACCAGCCTAACAGGAATGTTAACTGAACTACTACTGGCCAGAAAGCCATTATTGTGTTTTCAAATGAACAATTGATTGGTAGGCAAGACTCCCAACGTGGTGTCGATGAAAAGTTGAGAGGGGGAAGGCTGTCGGATACACTCAGCAAGATAAGCAAATTCAGAAGACTGCCTCTTCCACTGCACTCTTGTTCAGAGTGAGTATGTTGAGAAAGAGACTCCTTTACATTACTGCACTGTGAGGAGCACCTCTGACGAAGTGAATCATAGTATAGCTACAGTAGAGAATACTTTTGATTGCATGGTGTTCACTGTGTTGGCTGCCATACTTAATATCCAGTGTAAAATCAGCTAATGCTTGTAAGCGCATTTTGAGTGGCATTGAAGTAGGTTTGTTTTGAACGATGTACCACACCAACAGATGTTGAACTCCTAGCAACATATAATCCTGAGCTAGTAAAGAGCATCAAAACAGATACAGGGATTAGCGAACATCAAGTTGTAGTAGCGACACTGAATGTCGAAGTTCCCAAATGCACCAAAAATAAATAAAAAATATATCTATTCAATAAAGCAGATAAAAATTCACTTCACGCTTTCCTAAGTGATAGTCTCCAGTCTTTCAAAACTAAAAATGCGAGTGTAGATCAATTGTGGCTTACTTTCAAAGACATAATATCAATAGCAATCTAGAGATATATACCAAATAAATTACTAAAATAGGGGGCTGACCCCTCGTGGTACACAAAATAGGTCAGATCACTGTTGCAGAAGCAAAGAAAAACACATGCAAAATTAAAAGACACAGAATTCACAAGACTGGCAATTTTTTACTGAAAATCGCAACCTAGTGTGGACTTCAATGTGAGACGCCTACACTAGTTACCACAACGAAATCCTGTCTCGTAATCTTGCAGAAAATCCAAAGAAATTCTGGTCATATGTGAAGTACACTAGCAGCAAAACACAAACAATATCTTCACTACACGATAGCAATGCTAATACTACCGATGACAGTACTGCTAAGGCAGAATTACTAAACAAAGCTTTCCGAAATTTGTTCAGCAAAGAAGACTAAGGAGGAGATGTTCCTGGAGTAGTAAAACAACTTAAGTCACTAAACAAAAACAAATCTTCCGGGCCAGATTGTATACTAACTAGATTTCTCTCAGAGTAAGCTGATGCAATAGCTCAGTACTTAGCTATAATTTACAACCGATCACTCAGCGAAAGATCCGTACCCAAAGACTGGTAAGTTGGCCACGTTACTCCAATATTCAAGAAAGGCAATAGGAGTGATTCCCAAAATTACAGGCCTATCTCATTGACGTCGATTTGCAGTAGGATTTTGGAACATATACTTTGTTCAAATATTATGAACTACCTCGAAGAGAACGACCTATTATCTAATAGTCAACACGGATTCAGAAAGTATCACTCTTGCGAGACACAGCTTGCCCTTTATTCACATGAAGTGATAAGTGACATCGACAAGGGATTTTAAACCGATTCCATATTTCTGGATTTCCGGAAGGCTTTTGACACTGTACACCACAAGCGGCTTCTAATGAAATTGTGAGTTATGGAATATCTCTCCAATTGTGCGATTGGATTCATGATTTCCTATCAGAAAGGACACAGTTCGTTGTAATTGACGGTAAGTCATCGAGTAAAACAGAAGTGATATCTGGTGTTCCCCAGGGAAGTGTTATAGGTTCCCTACTCTTCCTTGTGTTTATAAATGATTTAGGAGACAATCTGAATAGCTCCCTTAGACTGTTCGCGGATGATGCTGTCGTTTATCGGTTAGTGAAGTCACAGATGAACAAAAGCAACTGCAAAGCAAATTAGACAATATTTCTCACGGTGCGAAAATTGGCAATTGACACTAAATAAAGAAAAGTGTGAAGTAATACACATGTCCACTAAAATAAATCCACGAACTTCAATTACGTGATAAATCAATCAAACCTTAAGTTCGTAAATTCTTCTAAATACCTAGGAGTTACAATTACAAACAACCTAGACTGGAGAGAACACATAGAAAATATTGTGGGGAAGGCAAACCAAAGATTATGTTTCATTTGTAGAACGCTTCGATGATGCACCAGCTCCACCAAAGAGACTGCCTACATCAGACTTGTGCGTCCTTCTCCCGGAGTACTGTTGCCCATTGTAAGAGCCTCACCAGGTGGGACTGACGGAAGATATTGAGTAGGTTCAGAGAAGGGCAGCTCGTTTTGTTTTATCACATTATGGCGGGGAAAGTGTCACGGAAATGTTGCATGAATTGGGGTGGACATCATTAAAGGAAAGACGTTATTCGCTGCGGTGTGATCTGTTTGCAAAGTTTCAATCACAGACTTTTACTTCTGAATGTGAAAATATTTTGCTAGAACCCACCTACTTAGAGACACATAACCATCCGAATAAAATAAGAGAAATCAGATCGAAAATGGAACAATTTAGGTGTTCTTTCTACCTGCGCGTTATTAGAGAATGGAATGGTAGAGAAAAGTTATGAAAGTGGTTAATGAACCCACTGCCAGGAACTTAAGTGTGATTTGGAGAGTATCTATGTATATGTAGATGGAAAGACTAGGGAATGAGAGGATATTCTTGACTTCTCCAGATGTAGGGAAAGTGCAGTCAACATAGTGATGTGGGCCAGGAATATAACCAGTGGGAAGGAAGTTATAAAATGGGAATACTTCTTTGGCCCGGGAAGATTGGAAAAAATTGGGAATTAATGAACATTTTTAGATTTTGAAAGTTTTAACTCTTAATAAAAGTTAAAGAACCGTATAAGTAGATTAATTAAGGAAATTCATAAATTTTAATCCAAGATTTTTCATTCTCTGCATTAATTTCCTAGCTAAGTCCATGCAGAACATCATTTACTATTAAGACTGGTGGAAAAAATAATTTAAAATATTCGCCAGGGCCACAATTTCTCGGTAAGTTGAAACCCCACATTTCTCTTAATGAAACCTAATCATACAAAATATTTCTCTGGGGGCGTAATTCTCAATCAGCCGCCATATGTAGTATTTTTTTTCATTTTTCCAAATTAATTACTAGAGTTGTTTCATTTTCAGAATTCAAAGACTTCTCCATTCCTGTGATGAATTATGATTTATAAAAATTTATTGTCTAAAATATTGATTTCAATTTTAGAATTTTTAAAAAATGTTTTACATCGTTCTATATCTACATAAATACTCTGCAAGCCACATTGAAGTACATGGCAGAGGGTTCATCGAACCACTTTTATGATGTTTCTCTACGGTTCCATTCTCTGATAGCTTGCGAGAAAAAGTAACACCTACAACTTTCCCTCTTCGATCTGATTTCTCTTTATTTACCCCCCCCCCCCCCCCCCCCCCCGATCATATCTTCCTATGTAGATGGGTGTTAACAAAATATGTTCACATTCGGAAGAGAAATTTGGTGAAAGAAATTTCACAAATAGATCTCGTTGCAACAAATAACACCTTTCTTTTAATGATTTCCACCACAACTCATGCATAATTTCTGTGACACTCTCTCTCCTATATCACAATAATACAAAACGAACTGCCCTTCTCTGAATTTTCTCTATATCGTCTGTTATTCCCACTTGGTGGGGATTCCACAATGTGCAGCAATACTCTAATATAGGACACACAATAAAACACTTGGATATTCAAGTAAAACATAAATCTTGACCAGTTCATTTACAAAATTTTTACCCGAAATGCCATTTTCATTGACTAATTTTTACAAATTTTGCACCAGTTTATTTTAAACCTTATGGGTTTACAAATTGAATAAACAAACTTCCCTGTGTATTTTAGTATTTAATAGCTACTCATTAGATGGCATATAAATGTTATAAATTTGGTTTTTTTAAAGCTTGATTATTTCAAGGTTGGCAGTACTAGAAAATGTAAGAGTTGTAAATTTCAATGTTTGGTAGTTCTAATTGATATTTAAAATATTGAAAACCGAAAACTGTGTTTATTTCAAACAAGGAGGTTAAGTTCAGATCCAAATAAACCTAAACCTATCCAAAGAGTGTTCGTGTTTGTTTTAATAACACAATTACTACACTGATCTATCAATTTGAGGGATTTTATTTACAAAATTATAAATTCCCAAGAAATTTATTTAATCATATTTTTTTCTTAAAATATATTTCAGTTTTTGTGTTTGATTTAACTGAATAATTACTGCCCTAAATCTATTAATTGAGTTTTATTGAGCTATCTGGCAAATTAATCGTAAATTCCTGGGAATTTATGAATTTTGGGAATATTGCCAGCAATATTTCCTTGATTTTAAATTCCTGGGGTATTTCGCAACAGTAGAACAACAGTAGTCAATCAAGGCAGAGAAAAATAATAATTTTGGTTTGAGCGGAGATGATGCAGCCAGTGGCCAGAGGCTGCAGTTAATGGTACAGTGTTTGAACACTGTAGGTGAATTTCACCCATCCCTTTACAGTTAGTAATTATAGATCACATTTTTCTGACACTTCACAACATTTCTTATGACGCAACAGCCTCGACTGTAGCTTATGAAATTGAATTAATTTAAAGTCAATTAAGTAGGGCCTTTCTGCTGATTTTTATTTCCTTTAAATTGTTCATAGTTGTCCTAATGATAGTGATTTCCATCCTGCAACCTGGAATTACAAACAACTAATTGTATTAAATCTTTATTTCATATTTTTACATAAAAATTGTCCTTAATAAACATCTAGATTTCACTTTATCAAAGTGTTTTCTTTCAACAACTAACGGCATCACTTTAGTACCCAAACTGATCCTGACATGTTACACCTTTGGGTCAATCCATATGAAGTGGTAAAGGAATGGTTGCTTGACCATTTTTAAATATTTTAATTTTTTTATATGTGATTGCCCTATATTTGAGAAGTTCAAAACAGTTTTTTACAGTAATTTATCTTGCACCTTTACTGAATGATGGCCATTTTTATTTGTCGGCATGTGCAGATTTTTCAGTCTGCAGACATTAGCAAAAATTTGAATATCTCGGCACTGGGTTAAGTTACAACATGTTAATTGACATGATTCTTTTTAGAAAAGTGTCCTCTACAACATTGTCTATTACACAAAATACCGTAAATTTAAAAATAACTAGTCAAAATGACCTCCAAAGTTTAAAATCCAGTTTTTAGGCCCATTAATAACATACAAGGAATGACTTATGAGAGTCTATTTTTTTCCTGTAGTTAGATATCATACACTACTAGCCTCATATAGAGCAAGAACACTTACAAATGTTTCCTTAATTTTTTATGAATTTTTGAAATTTGAAAATTTTCATTTTTTGTAAAGTTTGAAGCTAGTTATCTCAGATGGGACTGAGTATAAAAATATGATTTTTGCGCAGTTTGTACACCTATGTGATAGCAATGTACTGTAAAAATTTCAACATTGATATCTGAGTGTAAACAAAGATATGAATTTTTGAAAATGAGGAAATAATTCATATGACACTACAACAGTTATTAGGACTGTTGCCTATTTAAATGGTTTATTGTAATAAAATTTAATTGTTACATAGTGTTAACTAAATATATCACACAATATTCATTTAGTTTAATATTGTATTATTAAAAATAAATAAACAACAGGAGCTTTCGGTTGTGTTCTATTATAATAAAAATGCCCATTTACGTTTAGGTTTATTGACAATAAAGAATTATATTATTGCTGGGTGTGGCATTGTAGAAGTACATTACTGCTGGGTGTGGAATTGTTGTCAGTCTGTTCTGAAACCTCTGTTAGAGAGGATGTACATACTTCATCGTGAGTGTAGAATGTGTTATGTGCTTTGTTTTGTGTGTAATTTGTAATGAATTTTGAGAGATTAACTGGAATGCAATAACATGGATGAACAGTGCTCTGTTGGACAGATAACAAGAGAAGTGTGTCACAACACAGTTTATGGTTCAGCTACAAAAAAACTTGAAAAAATGCTATGTAACATCAGAAACGGAAATTTATGAGGATCATTGTGTCAGTAAAATTACATCTCTCTCTTTAACGTTGAATGACATAGTAGCATGTGTGTATGATGGACAATGGTGGCTTGCCGAGGTTGAACAAAAGGTTTGGAAAACAATGACTTTTTGTGCATTTTGCCACCCTGCTGGCCCGTAACATCATTCAAGAAATCTAATAGTGACAAAGTTTGGATACCAATGAAAAATGTTTTAATGAAACTTTCAGTGCTTGAACTTACCACAGCAACTGGAAGGTCTTATTCTACATCACAGAAGCCGTCAGAAGAAATAAGTGTTCTTAACATTCACCACCAGGTTCAGGAATAGTCGCATCTCGAAGGATATTAATTTCTCAATTTATTTTAAATACCATATATCAAAATAACATAAATGTTAATTTCAGTGATGTTTTCACTTTTTGTATATAATTCAGTACCTTGCTTCAATAATAATTGATTATATTCCACCAATATCACACATGAATAGGTAACAGCCATAAGATCAATTGTATAGTAATGTGAATTATTTCCTCATTTTCAAAAATTCATATCTTTGTTCACACTCAGATATCAATGTTGAAATTTCTACAGCATGTTGCTATCATATAGGTGTACAAACTGTGCGAAAATCATATTTTTATATTCAGTCCCATCTGAGATAACTAGCCTCAAACTTTACAAAAAATGAAAATTTTCAAATTTCAAAAATTCATAAAAAATTGAGGAAACATTTGTAAGTGTTCTTGATCTATATGAGGCTAGTAGTGTATGATATCTAACTACAGGAAAAAAATAGACTCTCATAAGTCACTCCTTGTATGTTATTATTGGGCCTGAAAATGGATTTTTGAAAATTTGGATACCAAACTTTGGAGGTAATTTTGACTGGTTATTTTTAAATTTAGGGTATTTTGTGTAATAGACAATGTTGTAGAGGACACTTTTCTAAAAACAATCACGTCAATTGCAATGTTGTAACTTAACCCAGTGCACAGATATTAAAATTTTCGCTAATGTCTCCAGACTACAAAATCGGCGCGCGCTGACAAATAAAAATGGCCGCCATTCAGTAAAGGTGCCAGATAAATTACTTTTAAAAACTGTTTTGAACTTCTCAAATATAGGGCAATTACATATAAAAAAATTAAAATATTTAAAAATGGTCAAGCAACCAACTTAATTTTTATTGTACCACTTCATTTGGATTGACCCCTTTTTGTATTTAATGTTTTTCTTACAGGAGATGTCATTTAAGTTTATCTTTGCGTAAATGATAAAGTTTCACCGATTGTAGAAAGGCGAGGAACATCTTTCTGAATTCTGTGGAATTTGCTGTCGATGTCTTTCTTGCAGGCGCCAAGGGTACATCGTTAGATTATTCCATGCACAATACAAAAAAAGTTGGAAGAGTAACGTTACAATTACGACAGCATAGTGCACATCAGAATGCTATAGAGCAAGAACCATTATATAAGGTGACAAATAAAATATTCTGCTCACAATGTGCTTTTATCTCTGCAAACTCTTTAAAATATGTTGCAATACTTTACTAAATTACAAGCTACAAAATAACTGTGTGAATAACTAAAACTCAATCATCCCTTCATCGAGTGAAGATAGGTTTTTCGGTTGTATCTTGATAACAGATAAAGGTGTTCAAAAACAGAAAAATTATTATTCTCGATATATATCTACAGGAAATATTGAAATTTGAGCTAATTAGCTTTTGTGAATTATTTCAATATTTGCAACCAACAGAGCAAAAATGGCTAAAAAACAGAAGACGGAAGAAACATTTGGGTTTAACACCCTGTTAATAATGTGATCATTACAGTTGGAGTTCACGCTCTGATTTTTGTGCAAGGGTGATGAAGAAAATAGGGTGTGCCCTTTGAAATGAACCATCCAGGCATTTGCCTGTAATGATTTAAGAAAATCACAGAGAGGGAGGGGAGGGGGGCGAAAGGAGAGAAAAAAAATTATTGTGCAAGAGTATGATAAATTTGAACATCTGGATCTCTGTAACAGATAAAGATATTCAAAAAATTGAAAAATTAATTTGAGACTATCATCTTAAAAACAATGTTCATAAATAAAGCTCAGACTGCAACAAAAATCTGACTTAGGAATCTTAGTGTTACAAACACAACTAAACCAGCAAACAAACATGTAACAGAAGTTTATTCATTGTTTTTTAAATTTTGCAGTACTGGTGAGCTGAAAGTTCACAGGTTCAAACTGCAACATTCTTTTATCATCAAAAATGTCAATAATTTTGTAAAAAGAATTGATTCTGAATAGAATGATGTGTGTGTTTAAACTATTTTAAACATAAACACTTCTGACTAAACAAACATTTATAATGAATCACTGCTGATAAATACTTAGAAGACACCAATGAGGGCACAGTATTATAGCAGGTAGGTCCAGTTTTTTTCACTGTCAATAACACATTATAATTAAAATTTAATGAACTACTTGGCAGAGCATGGATGTGGGGGATGTTGGTGTAGAGGGCATCTATGGTGACAAGGAAGCTTTCAGGTGGGAGGGGCATAGGGATGAATTTGAGGTGTTCCAGAAAGTGGTTTCTATCTTTGATATAGGATGGGAGCCTAGGGGTTATAGGTTAGAGGTGTTGGTCTCACAGAGCTGAGACACATTCTGTTGGAGATTTGAAACCTGCTATGTTGGGACGGCCAGGATGATTCTCTTTATGGATTTTAGGGAGTAGGTAGTTCAGCCAATCCAGTCCAGGCTGAACTACAGGTAATCCTTAAAACCGTAGGTCCATCACAAGGTCTCACCACTGCCTCCTTAGAACTTCTCTTTCCACCTGAACCCCGCACCCCAACCTTCTACCTACTCCCTAAAATCTATAAAGAGAATCATCCGGGCCGTCCCATTGTAGCAGGTTTCAAAGCTCCAACAGAACATGTCTCAGGTCTGGTAGACCAACAACTCCAACCTATAACCCCTAGGCTCCCATCCTATATCAAAGATACAAACCACTTTCTGGAACGCCTCAAATCCATCCCTATGCCCCTCCCACCTGAAAGCTTCCTTGTCACCATAGATGCTACATCCCTCTACACCAACATCCCCCATACCCATGGTCTATCAGGCCTGGAACACTATCTTTCCCAACACCCACCTGAAAGCCTCCCAAAAACCTCATTCCTTGTCACACTTGCTAATTTCATCCTCACCCATAAGTACTTCAACTTTGAGGACCAGACCTACAAACAAATCAGGGGGACAGCTATGGGTACCAGGATGGCCTCTTCCTATGCCAACCTCTTCATGGGTCGCATGGAAGAGGTATTCCTTAAGACACCGAAATTGCCTCCCCTGGTTTGATATAGATTCATAAATGATATCTTTGTGGTCTGGACTCACGGTGGAGAAACCCTTCTGAACTTCCTTCACGACCTTAACTCCTCCTTCAACCTAAAATTCACCTGGTCCATCTCTAAAACTCAAGCTACCTTCCTTGATGTTGACCTTCACCTTGCTGAATCCCACATCCACACCTCAGTCCATATTAAACCCTCAAACAAGCAACAGTACCTCCCCCTTTTCAGCTGCCATCCCTTCCATATTAAACAATCCCTTGCCTACAGCCTGGGCATCTGCGGGAAATGTATCTGCTCCAGTAACAAATCCCTCACCATCTACAACAACAATCTATTAAATGCTTTCCGCTCCTGCAAATACACTACATACCTCGTCTAAAAGCAGATCTCCCAAACTGTCCATTTCTCTCCTTCCAACAACAATGTCCCTAACCCCAGACCACCCAGAAGCACCCCCTTAGTCGCCCAGTACCATCCTGGCCTGGAATGCCTCAACAAATTCCTCAAACAGGGCTATGACTTTACAACATCCCAAAACCGCCCTCCCTACCTAATGGTTCCTATCCCTGCAACCGATCTTACTGCAAAACCTGTCCAATGCATCCTCCCACTACCACATACTCCAGCCCACCACTAGAAAAACCTATCCGATTTAAGGCAGGTCCACATGCGAGACAACACTTGTCATATACTAACTGACATGTGTGCACTGTACAGCATGCGAATTTTATGTTGGTATGACTACTAACAAATTGGTTGAGCGGATGAATGGTCACAGACACACTGTTTGTCTGGGGGACACCCAATATCCTGTGGCAGAACATGCCCTCCAGCAGGACTCCAGGGACCTTGCACATGTTATACCACCCGTGCTATTTGGATACTACCAACAAACACCAGTCCCTCAGAGCTACAGACGTGGGAACTTGCCCTCCAACATATCCCCTCCTCCCGTCACCTCGCCTGGCCTAAATCTACGCAAACCCCTCCCCTTCCTCCATTCTCAGCTCACCTATACATTATACCTTCCTTACCCCCCTCTCTATTTTAGACAACCCCCCACCCCTCCTACACCCCTCATCATCATTCAGTTCACTCATAATCTCTTCTCTCCTTTTTACTGCTTGATTTTTCCTCTTTGGTTATACTCTCTGGCTTGGCTCAGTACTAATATGCAGTATCTCTGACTTCCACACTCCTCAAACACCATCCTCATGACGTAGGTAGTGAATTACCTTTCCCTTCCATTCCCATCCTTTTTTCTTCCCTTCTCTCCCACTTGAAGAAGGAACTGTGTTCTGAGAGCTTGTCCTTTTTGACCCTTTTTCTTCATTTGTGTTACTATTGGCGGTACAGCAAAAAGGTACGTACTGGCCAGCCAGTCTATCTCTTTTGAAAAATAATTTATCATCTCTGAGGAGAATTTCCATCATTAACTGAAGGATTACTGATTTTGTACAATTACAAGGTGCCAAACCACAAGTGAAGGTACATGATCGTTATTTCACTGTGAAACTTCACTCTGAGATTTACAATTAATTTGCTGAACCTACATATAAGCCTAGGTTGCAATACGCTTGGCGAAAGCCAGGTATGACACTGACATACATATATCATCCATTGAAAATCTATTAGTGTGGCTTTTGATTTTAGACAGCATAAATGCAAAAGTGATTTGGAATGTGTTCATGTAGGTTTAGTTAAGTGTGCACATTGTTCTCTCTCACTTCGTTTCAACCACTTCATCGAAATCCCGCATTTGTACTTCGAGGACTAATATAAGCACTTTCATGTGTGTGGTTCTGTTGTATATCTGTGTTTTGCACTATTCTAAGTACTTTAAGCAGTGTTTTTGGTGCTGCTGATTGAATATGTAATGATTCACTGACACCATTAAATTACACACAGTTCCCCTCCTATGGTATTGATATTGTGTTACTCTGATTCTCTCTGTTAAAATGTTACTTGAGGTACAATGCAATGTTTTGCATAGAAAGGACTCACACCACTGTCCTGTTTATGACTGCCTGTTATTCCAAGCAATGTTTTGTGTGGTTCTGAGTGTTTGCGGTCAAAGGTGCCCCTTGTGAGTGTCAATCTAGTCACATGACAGGGAAGGTAGCCTATCAGAAGTATTACATCTTGTCATTTGACAGGTTGCAATTTTTCTCCACTAAAAAAATATAATTATCTATATTAATTGGTACCACCAATCCCTATTGTACCGTGATGGCCATATTGTTTTTAAAACAACCATAAAAAGTAAGAAGGAACAAGGGAGTACAATACCAGCATTAAAATTGTTAACGTAACTGCCACCTGCAGGAAACTAGGAGAAAAGCACACAAATCTAATTCAGGATTTCAAATCACTCTTGCTGAATATGTGGGTCTGGTATGACTACTGCAGTATTACAGTATTGTAGTAGTGACAAGCATGTATACAACTGACAATACCTATTTTAATATGAAATGTAGCTTATTCAAGAGAAGATGTGCTTGTACTTCAACATAAACTTGGGTCAACTGAAGAATGGGATTCAATCTGTTGGCTTCGATCAATATTTCAGTCACGTTTGTTTACTTTCTTCATTATTGGTTCAAAAGATAATTTTAAAGTTAATAATATAGTGAGGACAGTTTACAACTCACCGCAAAGACGTGGCGACGAGCTGCGACAGGCACATACAAAAGACACACATACAACACATTCAGCTATCGGCCATGGCCTTCTTCAGAAAATAGAGCACTCATGCAATCACACAGGCACACAACACAGTCATACAACCATCACCTCCGACTGCCGCACTTCGAATCACGCTCTGCAGCGAATCGGGGACGGGAGGGGAGGGGAGGGGGAGGGGATAGAATGTTTACGTCACGGTGGTGGGGATGTGTTAGATGGGAATAACGAGATGCAGCTTAGGAATGGAGTTGGGAGGCGGGTGAGGGGAGATAATAAAATAAAATAAAGTAAAATAAATAAATATATATATATATATATAGAAAATGCATGCACACTGCAAGTACACAAGACCGCATACACACACATACACATGCACCCATGCGCGCGCGAACACACACACATGCGCACACAGGCGCGCGCGCGCACGGGCACGCACGCACGCACGCACACACACACACACACACACACACACACACACACGATCACACATTCACACACCACTCAAAATAGGCGAGGTTTGGGATAGAGAGGTAGGAACTGTAAGGTATGGAAAAATATATATATAGGGAAGTTATCGTAGGTTGAGGCCTGGTTGATTTCGGGATCGGAGAATGTATTGTAGGGATAACTCCCATCTGTGCAGTTCAGGAAAGCTGGTGGTGGATGGGAGGATCCAGATGGCCCGGGTTGTGAAGCAGCCATTGAAATCAAGCATGTGCTGCGCTGCATGCTGTGCAACAGGGTGGTCCACCTTGTTTTTGGCCACAGTTTGGTGGTGGCCATTCATCCTAATGGACAGCTGGTTGGTGGTCATGCCAATATAGAAAGCTGTACAGTGCTTGCAGCACAGCTGGTAAATTACGTGGCTGCTTTCACAAGTGGCCCGGCCTCTGATAGGGTAGGATAAGCCTGTGACAGGACTGGAATAGGAAGTGCTGGGTGGGTGGATTGGACAGGTATTGCAGCGGGGTCTTCCACAAGGATATGATCCCTGTGGCAGTGAGCTGGGTTTCGGGGTGGCATAAGGATGAACTAGGATGTTGTGAAGGTTGGGAGGGTGACGGGACACCACTTTAGGAGGGGTGGGAAGGATCTTGGGCAGGATGTCTCTCATTTCAGGGCACGAGGATAGAAAATCAAAACCTTGGCGAAGGATGGAATTTAGTTGTTCGAGACCAGGGTAGTACTGGGTGACAAGGGGAGTGCTCTTTTGTGGATGGTTACTGGTGTTAGGAAGAAGATTTGGGGTGTGTGAGGATATGGCACGGAAGATTTGTTTGCGGACTAGGTCTGTGGGGTAGTTTCTGTTTGTGAAGGCCTTTGTGAGACCTTCAGCATATTCAGAAAGGGAATTCTTATCACTGCAGATATGCCGTCCATGAGTGGCCAGGCTGTAAGGGAGGGATTTTTTGACATGGAAGGGATGGCAACTGTCAAAATGTAGGTACTGTTGGTGGTTGGTAGGTTTAATATGGACGGAAGTGTGGATGGAGCCATCAGTGAGGTGGAGGTTGACATCCAGGAATGTGGCATGGTTGGTTGAGGAAGACCAGGTGAAGTGGATGGGAGAGAAGGAATTGAGGTTCTGAAGAAAGGAGGATAGGGTATCCTGGCCCTGAGTCCAGATCATGAAAATATCATCAATGAACCGGAACCAAGCCAGAGGTTTGAGGTTCTGGGATGCTAGGAAGGATTCCTCCAGACAGCCCATGAACAGGTTGGCATAGGAGGGTGCCATGCGGGTGCCCATGGCTGTGCCTTGGATTTGATGGTAAACTTTCCCCTCAAAGGAAAAGTAGTTGTTAAGTAGGATGAAATTGGTAAGGGTTATGAGGAATGAGGTATCAGGCTTGCGTTCAGAGGGACGTTGGGAGCGGCAAGGCCATGGGCATGTGAGATGTTGGTGTATAGGGAGGTGGCATCCACTGTGACAAGTAAAGATCCAGGAGGCAAAGGGGTGGGAATGGTGGAGAGTCGGTGAAGGAAGTGGTTGGTATCCTTGATGTGGGAAGGTAGATTTTGGACAATAGGTTGGAGGTGTTGGTCAACTAGGGCTGAAATTTGTTCGGTGGGAGCAGAGTAACCAGCCACAATAGGGCGTCCAGGATTATTAGGTTTGTGGATTTTGGGGAGCATGTAAAAGGTGGGTGTGCGGGGTGCTGCTGGGGTGAGGAGGGAGATGGATTCATGGGAGAGTTTCTGGGAGGGGCCATAGGATTTTAGTAGGGATTGGAGATCTTGTTGGACTTTGGGGATGGGGTCAATCTGGCACAACTTGTAGGTGGAGGAGTCAGAGAGTTGGCGGAGCCCTTCTGCCAGGTAGTCACTTTGATCCATAACTACAGTGGTGGAACCTTTATCAGCAGGGAGGATGATTATGTCAGGATTAGTTTTAAGGTTTTGGATGGCTCTTCTTTCTTCTGCTGAAAGGTTTGAGTTCTTGGGAAGGGACTTGGGAAAGGATGGTGAGGACAAGTTGGAGGTGAGAAACTCTTGGAGGGTAACCAGAGGGTGGTTAGGTGGGAGTGCAGGGGGATCTTTGTTGGATGGTGGTATGAATTGGGACAGGCAGGGTTCAATATTGGGATTAGGTAGATTGTGGTCAGAGGGATTGGTGGCAAAGTAGTGTTTCCATCGTAGGGATCGGGAAAAGGAGAGTAGGTCTTTGACAAGACCAACATGATTGAAATGGGGTGTAGGACTAAAGGTAAGACCTTTGGATAGAACGGAAACTTCAGTGGGGTTTAGGTTTTTTGTGGATAGGTTGACCACAGTGTTCTGGGATGCCATGGGCATGTGAGATGTTGGTGTTTTGGTATTGGATGCTGTGGAGTGGTGGTGGGTAGTTTGGAGGAATGAGGTAGGTTCAAGAGGTCAGCTAAGCATGGTCTGGGACCTATGAGGGGCTCACGAGGATGAACACTGTGGTTCGGATAGGGATTGGATATGGGTGCTCCAAGGCGGCAATATGATGTCAGCAGGCTGGATAGTTTGTGGAGGTGGTGTTTGGAATGCTCCTCCATTTGCTGGAGAGCAAAGGATTCGATCTGGGAGATGGGATGTAGGTAGTTTTGGTTACACAATAGTAATATCTTACGGAGGGAGAGAAGGTAGCTAAGGGATTTATGAGACATGGAGAGGTGATTTTGTAGGACTAGGTTCGTGAGGGATAAGGATTGGTGGAATCTGAAAAGGTGCAGGTCATTGTGGAAGGAGGGGTGGGATCCAGACAATGGAATTTTTAAGGTTAGACTGTTGGGAGGGATACCATGACTTAGACAGCATTTTAGGAATAGGATGTGGGATGTGGGATTGGGTTTTGGCCAGGGAAAGGGATACTTTCCTGAACTGGTACAGATAGAAGGAGCAGGGGTCCATTGGACAGGGATGGTGCCAGGAAAGTGGAAAGTGAGGAATGATGGGAGAAACAGTGGATTATGATGAACCTGGGAAGAGGTTCCTCAACACGCAAAATACGCACCAGGCACGCAAAAGTTCGTAAATTCGCGCACACAACTACACAGATACACACCCAAGCACGCAGATTCACGCCCAGGCGCACTAAATGTTGGAAAAAACTGCAAAATCACGAATAAAATCATGCACCAGAACGCAATATCGCGCACTAAAACGGGAGATCTCACACAGGAGCAAGCAGCCCACCGCAAAAATGCGTACAAAAACCCAAACAACGCGGAAATTCGTGGAAGAAAGACTATAATGGAGCTTCTAGAACAGAAAACTCAAGACACAGTAACGTAAATTTACGTAATTCTAATATATAGTGCCAGAGGAGAAGAATATATGGGGCTGGGGATAAAATATTACATGTACATATCTGTGGGCAGGCCCGTTAGTTCAAACGAAAGTGGTTCTGGCATAGTTGGATCGTAATAAATAACTAGGGTGATAAAAAATATAAAATAAATGTATATACAGTTGACCAAAACTACGAGAAAATACAAGAGGGAAAGTAAGGAAAGGTGTATTAGAATAACTGGAAGGGGGAAGAATAAGCTGCATCACCCGCCTCCCAACTCCATTCCTAAGCTGCATCTCGTTATTCCCATATAACACATCCCCACCACCGTGACGTAACCTTTCTATCCCCTCCCCCTCCCCTCCCGTCCCCGATTCGCTGCAGAGCGTGATTCGAAGTGCGGCAGTCGGAGGTGATGGTTGTATGACTGTTGTGTGCCTGTGTGATTGCGTGAGTGCTCTATTTTCTGAAGAAGGCCATGTGTTGTATGTGTGTGTCTTTTGTATGTGCCTGTCGCAGCTCGTCGCCACGTCTTTGCGGTGAGTTGTAAACTGTCCTCACTATATTATTAATTCCAACCTGGACTTTCCATTATTATAATTTTAAAGTTATTCATTTACATAATGTGCATGTCTCTGTCCCCCCCCCCCCTCTCAAGATCAGTTTGCCATAATTACATTATAAGTACACAATTGTGTGTGGTTTGTTTATTATCTGTTTTCCATTCTATAGTTTTATTCCCCCCTCCCCCAAACCAAGTATTCACTTGTAATATTAAGTGTGTCATATGACAGCTGTCGCATATCTGTGACATCATAGGTCAAAACTGATGGATTTTCATGTTAGTCAGTATTTCTAAAACTCTATACTTTCTGAATTACTCTCTAAACCTCTTACTATTTTCAAACAAATACCTAAACAAATTTAACAAATAACCCTGTGAGATGAAAACTTATAAATATGTGAAAGTACTGCTGTATTTATTACCACAACTGATACTTCACCTTTTGGACATTGCCACTGGTCAGCAAGTCTTGCTAATGATTTTGTAGTTTTCAGAACTAAAGTTTTCTCTTGGCACATAAGGGACAGTCAAAATGTTTCTATCAGATGGTTTTACTGCAGCATGTGTGAAATGTAGTTAGATTCCTATGTGGGTACATAAGCAAGACCAGACAATGGATTAATACGTCATTCATTTCTTTGTGGAATGTGCAGTAAATATGAAAAGGTCATTCACTGAGAAACGAAAAATATGTATGGGCCAGCATATCTGTCAAAAACCATCACTGAGGAATGAATAGTGCACAAAATTCTGTAATGGTTGCAATCTGATGAAAGATGCCAACCTCATTTGGACACAAAGGAGAGGCACTCTTAGCACCCACTTTATATAGGCTTGATCTCCCTAGATATAATTATCAAACATGCGGAACCTTGAAAAAAGGCCTTGAAAGGTTGATAGTTCCTGTTGGAGAAGGATATTCAGCTAGGATTCCTTTATGTAGCAGGATACGCTGTTGTACCAAATGAATACCTAGTAGATCGAGACTTCCTGGCAGATTAAATTTGCGTGCTCGAACCGGGAGTCAAACCTGGGACCTTTGCTTTTCGTGGGCAAGCGCACAAGGGCACACTCTGCTGCAGAGTGAAAGTTTCATTTTTCAACCTAGTAGATTGTTTGTCATAATGCACACAGTGACTTTGCGTATTCAGTATATGGATTATGGACTGTACAGCCTGTAATAGAAACTTTTTGATTGCTTCTTAAACCGTAATAACGATGTGAAATCTAATTTTAATATCTTTCAATAAAATCACTATGACTTTATGCTTACTGAGGTTCTTACCTTCTCGGGCACATCTACAGTGGAATCTTGTTTCTCTGCAGGAACTGCAAGCACAAAGAAAAGAATTGCAAGTAACTTACTTGTTTTTCACAAAATAAATACCATTCAAAAGAAATGTATGCTTTTTGCATTTGTTGTCATAGTTACATAATTCAACAGATAATCATCAAGAACTGCTATGTGAGCTTAATTATATGAACACAGAATATGATAAAAGCTCAACCATATTTTTGCACAAAAGAATGGAAAGTCCAAGATGGAATAACAATTTGGAAAAACAACAATATTTTAGAAAGGATAGATTGCTACTTGTTGCACAGATCATACAATGTTTCATGCAGCACTGCAACATGACTACTATACAATTTATGAGGTGCATTCAGCCAGTAAATTTTCCCATTATTTTAAAATAAAGACAACATAGTTACATGAAAATTTCATTAGCATCAGGTACAGCAAGGTTTTAGCTATTTTATGACATAGTCACCATATTATTTGAGATCTACTTTTGTATTACTGTGTCACAGAAGTCTACCCAGTGTGTGACAGTTATCATCTCTTCATCGTTGCCAAAAACCTAATCTGGAAAACATGACTTTTTTGAAGTGCAAGGAAAACTGGAAATCATAGAGAGCAATATCAAGACTCTACGCTGTATGATAAAACTGCTTCCAGCGGAACATCTGAAATACAGCTGCTGTATGCTGAGTAGTATGGAGACAGACATTATCATGGAGCAGAACAAAGCATTCCACTCCTCTTGTTCTGAATGGCATGTTACAGTTTTTGCACTGTTTCACAACTATCACACACTAGTTCCATCAGTGCCAGACCTATAACATTTCCCAACTGGGCCACAGCTTTATAGTGTTACCCCCCTTCCCCTTGAGATCATTTGGTGTCCCTATCTAAGTGACAACTGGGGCAGACACCCCAGTTTGCCTCCCCCTTTACATCTGGAACTGGGTACCATTAAAAGGTGGCAAAAATGTTCAAATGTTTGTTAAGCTTATGGGACTTAACTACGGGGCCATCAGTCCCTAAACTTACGAACTACTTATCAACTACCTTATACTAAGAACGGCACAAATATCGCCCGAGGGGGGGGGGGATTCGAACCCCCAACCGTAGTGGCCGTGCAGACCGTGACTGGAGCGCCTCAGTCTCCTTGGCCACCGCGGCCGGCGAAAAAGTGGCAGACTTCTACGATACATGAATACAAAAGTTGAACCCATGAAATGGGCTGTCTCAATTCTTTTGGTGACTATCAAAATATAGTTCAAACATTACTGAACCTGTTGCCTTTGTTCTTTCTTTTGGATGGCTCTCTTACTTTTCAGCCCAATTTTTTGATGGACCTCTTAGTTTCCAGTCCAAAAGTGTGTCCTCCTAAATAGAAGAAGAAATAAATAAATTAAAAAAAGTACACACTCTCATTCACACAAGCACAGCTCACACACATTACAAGCCTCCAGGCATTCTGGCTCAACTGTAACCATGTCTGGTGAAAGTAATAATTCGAGGTGAGAGTGAGAACACCTCAGGCAGGGTGAAGGAAGGGAGTGATAGTGGATTATATGTGGGTGAAGATGTCTGTGCTGCCCAACAAAGTGGCAGGGACTACATAAGCCATCAGGAGCAGCTTCAAATGGAAGGCTGTGAAAGGGGATGGGGAGGGAGTATGAGGATGGGGAGTGGAAGAGACTGATGAACACATTGGTGGAATGGAACAATATAATGAGGATAGTTTGAAACTCACTGCAAAGGTGTACAATGGGGGACAAAAAGATTACCTGACCCGGATAATTTTAAATCCAAGAACAGAGCATTGTGCATGCACTAGTTCCTAAGTGTGAGTGTTGCCAACTCTCGCTAGCTTTGGAGCTTGAGCACGGTGTTTACATTGTCAAGTAGAAGCAATGTAATAGTTAGGATACAGTATATGTTTAGATTCATAGCAGCGTATCTCGTGTATCAGTTCTTTTGGAGAACATTATTCGAGCATGTAGAAGCAGTTGAAGTATAAACCTACACAGATGGATAGATTTACTACAATGAACTGCTTCTTATGTATGTTTCATTTGCTTTACACACACAAGGGGTGCAAGTTCCAGGACCACTGGAGTCAATTTTTTGTTTTTTAAACCTGTGTAGGTAATATCTTTTTAACAATAATTCAGATTTGTGCAATTATAGGCTTTTCTAGATCCACATTCTTAAACATATTCCATTTTGTAATAGCCTAATCTTTAAACAACGAGACAAATGATACCCATATTAAAAATGTTGAAAATAGATGCATGTATTTGTAATTACTTCCACTGCCACATGTTGAATCTATAATGTTAAGCTAAGATAAATGTATCAGTAGATATGCATAATTTTGTAAGTGCTTACGTGCGGTCTACACGAATGACTGAGTGTGCGTTCATTATTTGTTGTTTCCAGTTTCATATAAATTTTTGAACTCTGGTAGGACTGTTCAAATGTTACGCTAATGAGAAAGGACAGATAGTTAACTGATAAGAGTGTCAGCCTTCCTGGTTGAGTGGTGTGCATCAGATCGGATGCAATCAAAGCCTTTACCTCTTTTTTTTTTTTTTTTTTTTGTTGCCAATGTTTCTTGCTTTAGTTACTTTTGTTATTAAACTATATTGATTTTAATTTTTTCAGTATTCTCTTTAGTAAATAACTAATCACAGCTTGTCAATATTATATCTAATATTAATCTTCCTTGGAAGGTAATACTTATTTGACCACCCATAACAAAAAATAAAACATCCTTGGAGAGTATTTTTCAGCTGACCTCCCATAAAAATAATCTTCATTGGAAAGTAATGTTTATTTGATCTTCCAAAACAAAGCAAAAATAAACATCCTTGGATAATGTTATTCATTTGACCTCTCAAAAACATAATCTTCCTTGAGGTTCATATTGGTATGACCTCCCAGTAAAAGAAAAATAATATAATGTAGGTTATGTGTATCTTCAGTATTTTGTCCACATGCCATTGTGGAAAAAGGCATCATCCATGGCAATTCTCTCCCATGAAGAATAAAATGTTCAAATGTTTGTATAGCTTATGGGACTTAACTACGGGGTCATCAGTCCCTAAACTTACAAACTACTTACGAACTAGCTAATACTAAGGACGGCACAAATATCCATGCCCGAGGGGGGATTCGAACCCCCGATCGTAGTGGCCATGCAGACCGTGACTGGAGCACCTCAGTCCCCTCGGCCAATATGAAGAATAAACCAAATCCCACAAGGCATCTGCAGTTCTTGGAGAAGAGTCTGGTCAATATCCCATACAGTCTTCTTGAGTTTAGCCCATATGTTCTTTATGGGTACAGGCTTGCACAGATAAGAGAAGTATTATCCACATCTGCAAGGTCCAATATCCGCAACCGCAAGTTTGTTATTCGCATCCACAGATATTAAATTTTTGAATGGGTAATAGTAATAGATAGCAGTATTTAAAACCATAGTATATAATTATTATTAAGAGTCATTTCTGCGACAAATTAACTACTTTTGACTTCTCAAATCACAGCAACTTCTATAACTAATTCAAAACTGGCTACTCCAAACCGGAAAACATTGGCACTCCGGACACACACAATAGCCTGTGTGGTCGGAGCTCTATGTCAGCTGTTTAATACAGGCATCATCTTAAATTTCAGTGGTTAAAACGGACCGGCATAGGAGATTTTACTGGGTTTACATTCAAAAAATGAAATGGTTCTTTTGGAGTTTTACAAAAGGGACACTTTATTTTCCCCATATTAACGCACAAGAGGTTAAGTGACAAAGCAAAGCATGTCAAACTGCCGTCCAGTTACGGCCAGCCTATACAATCTTAACATTGTGTACCTTCTTAAATACATTACTTTCACTGTACACCTTATCTGATTATGAAAGTTGCTATAAAATGCTATTGTCAATTTTTATTACTTGTGTCACCATTTATCTAATACATAAACATGAATGTTTGTTTCTCTGTATGTTTGTATTTTAAGTGCGGCTGTAGCATTCATTCTGTTTTTATAAAACTTTGCCAGTATATTGATTGCACTTTCGTGACAATAATTGACATAATTAAATGACTGTAAGACACGTAATCAGAAGATTTGACATAATAAACATACAAATGTGTGGTAAATTGCTCCAACACGCAACAATGTTGAACATCTCCTGCTAAACCCTGGATCGATTTTAAGTAAATTTGGTGCACGTATTCCTTCCTTGAGGTAACAGTCAATGTAGGGGTAAGAACCGTGACACACAATCAAGAGATGATGATGTCATAAACAATTATATGGTTAAAAAAACAGTGGAATGATGCAACACGTGAATAAGGACACTTTATTTGCCCTCCAATCTTCATGAAATTTTGCACAATTGACCTTCAAAACGAGAGGAAGATTACTTTCTACCTAAGATTTCATACGATGCACAGCAGTGGCTACGTTGCCAATCACCATGAAAGTTAACACAGTTATGTACTTTTTTACAGGTGGAGGAGGCAATGGACTATGGACGTGAAGAAGAGTATGATATAGTATCCTTTGATGTCGTGTTCATTTGAAGAAAGAACTGTCACTGTATTCACTACGATATAAGTTGTCACACTGTCACTACAAAGTGCTAACTAAAGGCAATGGAAATCTGGCACAGCATCTCTGGTGGAAAATGGGCCAGTTTGCCACCCAGAAAGCACTGGACAGACTGCAGACAAGACACAGTTGAGTAAACGGATTAGGCGCAGGTCCCTCTGGTACAACTACGTCCGCTGTGGCACATACTCTGGCTGTGGCCAGGGGATGAGGACAACAGACTTCCGCTCTACCTGGACCCTGCAATGTTTCCAAGAATGTCCATGGGCTTGAAGTTCTTAGCTAACATTTCTACAGACGTACTGGGCAGATACCTTGTTCTTTATACACATATAACACACGGATATCCGCATCACACACAATTTTATCTGCAAAGTAAGAAATACTTAGGATATTTACAGATATCCGCGCACACCTCTATCTATGGGGTTGAGATCAGGTGACTTTGGAGGCCATGGTAGGAACTGAATGATATTCTCTCTCCTTTGGAACCAGCTCTGAATACTAATGCCGGTGTACATGGATGATTATCATGTTGGCAAATGAGACAACCTTCAAGGTACCAAAGTTGAGCTCCCGGAATGATTACTTTTTCAAGGAAATTTGCATAGCATGCTGCATTGAACTCGTTCTAGAGTTCCTGCACCCATATAAAACATCCAGCCCCAACATTTCAGACTTATGCACCTGCTTCCAGCATATGTAGACACAAAGCGGTGTCATATCATTGCCCATCTGTGCGCTGAAGGAGTTTACGACCTCTGCTTGTGGACTCAAAAATGACATTTCTCCAATCAACATTTTCCCAGGATCTCATAATTGCCAGTCTGCCCGTGGCTTGATCATAATATAATGGTTCTTTAATGAGACCACAACAGGATCTGATACCAAAGTAGTCTAACCGTCTGAGAACAGCTTTTGATGAGCCCAGGAAATGTGAAGCTCTCCCTAGTTGAAGTTGAGCAATCTGGGCCGCCTATCAGCCTATCCACTCACTTAATGAAATGTGTGAGAGAAGCAGTTCATTGTAGTAAATGTATCCACGTGGAATTCTTATACCTCAAATGCTTCTATGTGCTCAAATGATGTTTTCCAAAGTAAATGATATGCGAGTTAAAGTGCAATGAATCTCGACATATACTGTATCTTAACTATTGTATTGCTTCTATTTGACAAAGTAAACAGCAAGCTGAAGCTGCACAGACTCCTGGTATTGGCACCACTCATGCTTATGAGCTTGGGCATACACAATGCTCTATTCTTGGACTTTAAAATATCCTAGCCAGGTAATCTCTTTGTCTCCCATCGAGCTGCGACAGGCATATAACAAAATTTCAGTTTATGGCTATTAGCCCTCATCAGAAAAAGAGACACTTTTCACAAATCACACAACCAAAAACACCAGCGACTGAGTTCCAATTTGTACTCTGTGGTGAGAGAATATGTGGGGAAGGGAGAGCAATAAAGTGTAAGGCGGTGGTGAGGATAAGACACAGATGGGATTACAGAGAATGTAGGTACTAGACAGGTGGAAAGAGATGCAACTGAGGAATGGAGGGACAGTGCGTGCGCGGGCTCACACGCTCACACATGCAAACAGTTTGCTTTCTTCCCATCCCCCTTCCTCAGTGGCATGTATAACTATGTAATTATACATGAAGCCTTTCATTTACTTCACTGAAGATGCGGTATTAATGTTGTTCAACCTTGTGCAGGAATTCTTAATAGCGAGAATAATAGGGCATGAACAATGGGGGCACTACAGTCATAACATGCGACTTGTGGAAGTTTGAGATGGACAGGAGAAGAGTGCAGATATCCAAGTAGTTAAGGTGACTGCAGACCCAAAGTGAAAAACCTGTGTTTGTATCCCGGTGTGGTTCACAGTTTCCCTTGTTGCGATTATATAATTTTAATGTCCCACTGCATGCTTCTTCCTTCCCCTCCTTAATAAATAATCTGTTTTATGTGCCTGTCTCAGCACTCAGCAGCCGTGTGTATGCAAGCTGTCATTATTGTGCGATTCTCTAGAGAGTTCTAATTCAGAAGTACTTTGTCAAAAAGGTTAACATTTTTAGTATTTTGTTTTTCATTTTGCCTGTATACCACTCAATGGCTCTTCTGTTTTTAGTGGCCAGGAATGTAACATTTACAGATTATTGTAATTTTTATATAACATTTTATATCTTCACCCTTTTCATGTTGTTGTAATTTTTACACAACATACTTTATACTACACACATTTAATCAGAGATGAAGTATTAAAGCTTTAGATTAAGTTTCCATTTGTTATTGGCAATATACTTCATAATTGTCTTCCTCATTAATTAAACAACAAGAAGAAAAATTGCAAACTAGCCACAAACTGTTGACTGTTGAAAATATCACTGTACAAATAAAATATAAAATAGGAGACAGCATTATGACTTTTTATTAACTACCAGAACATGAAAAGTTTACTACAATCACCATATCAGAAGTTTCTAAATAACTGAGGTAAATTACTGAACTATAATTATCATGCAATCCCCCCCCCCCTTCCCCTGAAGTCTTAGAAAACTAGTTTCAAGTTACTTTGCCTTAGTAAATAATATAAAACAAAATGATCACATAACTAAAAGTCAAATAACGTGACTCACTTATGGAGTTTTTGCTGTTATCTTCAATACTGGCAAGAACGGCTTCCGGCATACGATTATCACCTTGCACATAACCAAAACCAAACGTCCTTCGCATGCAATTCAAAATTGATTTTGTGAGCATACTATGTTCCACTTCTATTCGATCCATATAATTTAGTAGACGACAGCAGCCATGACACAGAACTCCATCTTCATCAACAATGAGATCCAATTCTGCTCCTACAACTCTGCCCAGCTTTTGGTGAAGCTGGATCTTGGTGGTTGTTGTAAGTGCTGTTAGGGGTGATCCTGTAGTTCCGGCAGCTTTACTACAGACAAAGCACTTTCCACCTGGAGTGATGACAGCTGGAGGTGGCCCAGGTCCTTCTAACTGCAAGTACAGGCAATAAGTATTTGTTGTAGTTGTTTCTCAATAATCATTAATGTTACACTGGATTACAATACTGCATACTTTCAATGGAACAACAACAATTACCACCACAACTACAATTTGGAAGTAGCACTAATTCCAATATAATATCATATGAGGAGCATTGTTTCAAAATATATTTTGATATGATTTTCCCCTATTTTTTATGTGCACTTTAATGCTATGAACTCCTATGTCAAAGTAGATGTGTCAGATCAAATCATAATGCAGGGGAATGATCGGTTCAAAGTGTATTACGTGCAACTTTTGTCTAGTTGAGTTGGACAACCTGCATTCAACTCGTGCCTCTACTGATATATCCTTCCAATTGTTATGCTGAGATATCTGTACGGTTAGAAGTAAGGTGTCAGTTTATTGTGATCATCATGGAAGGAAGTGAACCTGTTGGAGAACACTCAAGAAGCAGCAGAAAGTGAATCAAGAATGCAAAAACTAAATGCCAGTAGGAAGTGGAAGCTAAGTAAGTTGCTGTTTCTATTATTTTATGACTTACAGTCAAAACTGCAGCATTATTTATTTCATCGTTCAGACGGTTACTTTGGAGTGGAACTAAGGAGAAATATTGCTATAAATATAAAGAAAATGCATAGTAAAAGGGATTATATGGTTATTGTGAGTAAACCTCAGAGCAACTGGCCATAATTATTGTGGCTAGGGGTATTGTTTTACTCACTGCAATTATTTTATTTTTAGAGATACACAAGCCGTGACATAACTCCAAGACTTTGAAGTCCCATGTTCTCATAAAGAAGGGAGTTATAAATGCCACAGCATTCCTATGTACTTTCTCGCAAAAGCGAAGAATCTGGTGTACATAATACATAATACACTAGAACAATATCACCTATTAAGCCACATGCTAAAAGTTGCATCTCCTTAGTTGTGGAGAACGTCAAAGCATTATGAAGGCAGTCGCAGTCGTACTTCCATTGTTGTATCTTACGAGGTAAGTTCGAAAATTATTGTGTTCTATGAGTTTGGTGGGGCTAGAATATAAAGTTCAGGTGAAAATTTGATTGTTGTGAAGGCTTGTTAGCAGTCAGTTGATACTTCCTCAAACGAATGAACATAAGCAATGCAGCGCTTTCTTATAGTCACAGTAGAGACTATTCTTATAGTCACAGTATGAAGCTTACAGTATTTCTTGCACTGTTCAGCTTGAAATGTGTAAATTTTGAATATTTACTACATTTTTAAATGTTTTAGAAATTTTATTTATTCCAGTTATCTCGTTTTTGGTGAAAAAAGGTGACCAAACTCAAAGAATGTGCTCAAAGTCTTTTCATGTCTATTTGGAATAAGTCAAACCACACTTAACAGCATAGTCAAGGCTATAAAGGGTCATCAGGGCATTAAAGAGAGGAGAGGAATCAATAGAAAAAGGTCTTTGTTTGCTACAAGAAAGAAAAGTGCATGCGAGTTTTTTACAAAATTAAAGGCAAAAGAATCCCACTACAGCAGAAGCAAAAGTCAAAGGCTATATTTATCAACTGACTTGAGCATCAATAAATTTTTTAAGATGTACAACGTGAATGCTCCTGCTCAACGTAAGGTCAAAAAGTGGGTTTTCCATAACATTTTCCACACAAAATTTGGGTACTTCCACTGATGCTTGCAGTTATTGTGCTCGCATGGCATTCCAGATTAAAAATACAAGAGATAATGGAAGAAAGAATCACTTACTGGCTCATCTGGGAGCACACAAACTCCATGCAAAAACATTACTCAAATGAATGCGGGAGTGTTCTTCTGATACAATTTGGAACAGGTACAGCCACTTAAAATTATCAGTTGGCACAGCATACTACTCTTGACAAATATCCTTTATATGTGATTAACATCTGCAACAAGTATGCTATGTTGTTCACATGGAACAAGACTGAAGGTGGCAGAGGGGCAAATGAGGTGGCATCTGGTGTACTTTAGTATCTGGAGGAAGCGCATTTTGAGGATTCAGTCACCACTAGTAGGCTTTTCGCTGATGGCTGCGGAGATCAAAATAAAAACATACACGTAATTCATACTCTGGTTTATTGGCTCCAAAAGAAAGCAATAACCCATCTAAAAAAATACTGCAATATTTCCCATTAGAGGTCTTTTTATTTACCCACAGATCGCTTGTTTGGAGTTGAAGAGAAGGCCTTCCGGAAATGTTCAGACATTCTCACTACTGAAGAATATAGAGAAATTTATAAATCTGCAGGAAAAGATCTCTTGGACAGGACTGGGCTGTCAAGAGACTACAAAATACTCGCAAAACAAATCAGAAAATTGGATGGAATAAAGGAAATTAAGAAGGTAATTATGAAGAAATGTACTATAAATGTGAAGCTCCTCATCAGAGTAAAGATGGAGCCAACATATAGGTGTGATGATCCATCAAAACATTTTGTAGCAATACTGAAACAAGGAACAAACATGAAGCAAGTGTTTAAACCTCCTGTGCTTGATCAGTTGAAAGCTTTAAGCGATAGAAAGAAAGTACCGTATTTGCTGGCATATAAGTTGCACTCCACTTTTTAAGACTTTTTTTTTTTTAGAAAAAAATAAAAATAATTCACCCTTATTACATATACTGCAATATAATTATAATACATATGTTCACGTACATCCAATATCTAGGCAGTGGGGTCAACTAGTGTTCGTAAACATTACTCAGTCAGTGTTCTTGACAGTTTGCGCTTATTCAAGCGGAAATTATGCGTTTCATTGTTTACAGTACACGCGACTGACAGTGCCCCAGTTGATGGGAACTTTGTAAAGGCTTACGACAGTGCCACCCTTAGCCTCCAAATAATATAATATTATTGGAGGCTAAGTGCTACCACAGCCTAATATATAGACTGTGGTGCCACCTAGGTGGCACTGCTTATGATCACTCACATCAGCCACCACGCTGAGTATGTTTGCGTGGCTACGTAGCAGGGTGTTTTCATATTTAAAATAACGTGTTTCAAGAATTTATTGTGGAGCAAAAATGTTTGTCAGTATTTTTGTGACTTTTATAAACAGAAGAATGGTGGATGGTTTCCGTGTGTCCTTTGCAAACTGGATGGAGCACAGTATGTTATAACCTCAAAAAGATGACAACAATGTGGGACACAGATGCCATGCAAATGTCACAAAAGAAAAAGAAAAAAAAAAAAAAAAAAAAAAAAAAAAAAAAAAAAAAAAAAAAAAAAAACTTGTATATGAATTTGCACTTAAGAATTCAAGTAAATTCTCAAATATTGTCAGAGACATGGAAAAATACAGTTCGTGACCAGTGTTTTATTATTCAAATAATGAATTACAATGTTAGAGGATTGCCGAAAGCATTGATTATGATGAATAAAATTAGCCTCAAAAGTTTCTACTTCCTGTGAAGTCAGCTGTTCCAGTTACACTTGGCACTAAAAATAGTAGCTTATTCAGATATAAACTTTATTAGGCCTTACATAATCAAGCTCCCGACAAGTATATTGGTTCTTATTATGTATATATAGGCCTATTAAATATAAACTACAAAAATGTAAGGAGGATCCTAAAGCAAATTTTTCTGCCTAAAATGTTATTTCCCACATTTTACACCATTGTTTTTAATCCACCAAATTTGACTTTAGAATAAAAGAACCCATTAATGATGGTGCAAGTGAATCCATTGAATTACATGTAACTGAAACTTTTAGTTACCTACCTTAACTGGCTACTGGTGTATAAGACACATCTAGTTTTTTTACCTGTTTTTATAGGAAAAGAGGTGTGTCTTATACACTGGCAAATACAGTAGATGTCAATCTTTTCAAGGTAAAATTTGGTGATAACTCGAGAGCAATTCATAGTTTGCAGATGTATAATTTAGCTATAAATTTCAATGCAGCACCTGAGTGTTATGATCCTGAAAGATTGTGATTTTTTGGAAGAAGAAATGAGACTGTCATGATTGTGAGATGTTGTAAAATTCAAGTTTTTGTTTCTATATGCACTCAGACTGCACAATTTGTAACCTGAAAGTATATACACTCATTATGACCTATTATAACTTGTGAAAAATGTAATGAATGATAATATCACCAATTTTTCTACTTCTCTGAACTGTGTGTATTTTTGTGACGATTTTAAAACAAAAATTAAATATAACCTACATCAAATGATTTGAAAAGCGGTAAGTGAGTTCATCTGTGTATGTTTATTGACTAAACAGTTCAGAATGTATTACGTGACAATTTTACATTTAAATATAAGGCTACTTAATGAAAAATCAGTTTCAGTTTTTGTGGATTCTGAAACATTACCCTAGTATATACACTCTGACATCTCAATTTTGTGGATACCTTTCCCAGTTTGGAAGTAAAACGTTTTTCTTCATTTCTGAAATAAGTACCTTGGCGTACCTAATATGTTTTGAAATGATGCTCCTCATATACGATCTGTGGGTGATACCCATCACTTTCAATATTCACTCTAGATATTCACTTCAGTACGCTGAACCAACTTTAAGATTTTGATTTCCTATTGAATCCAGATACAAAACAAATACTGTAGTACATTTTTGAGTAACAATTGAATGGGCCAGGTAAATGTGAGCAGACTTCATCACAGGAAATGACAAGCAGCAATACTTATGAAAACATGAAACTATTGAACAGTTGATACCAAAATAGAGGATTTCTAACCCATACAATCCAATATATTGATTTATAGGCCTTCAAGAAGAATATAATAATTCCAATTCCAAAGAAAGCAAGTGCAAACAAATGTGAAAATTACAGAATGAATACTTAAATAATTCATGGTTGCAAAATATTAACACAAATTATTTACATACAAAAGTGAAAACAAGTGTAAACTTACCTTGGTGAAGATCATTTTGAATTTAGGAAAAATGTAGGAAAATACAAGGCAATACTCACATTACGAGTTATCTTAGAAGTTATGTTAAGGAAAGGCAAACCTACGTTTTTAGCATTTGTAGATCTGGAGAAAGATTTTGACAATGTTGACTGGAATACACTCTTTAAAATTCTGAAGGTAGAAGGGTAAAATAAAGGAAACGAAAGTTATATTCAACTTGTACAAACACCGGACAGCAATTGTAAGAGTTGAAGGCCATGAAAGGGACATAGTGGTGGGGAAAGTAGTGAGACAGGGTTGTAGCCTTTCCCCAATGTTATTCAATCTATATATTGAGCAAGCTAAAAATAGGAGGAAGAATTTGGAGAAGAAATTGAAGTTCACAGAGAAGAAATATAATCGTTGTGGTTTGCTGATGACTATAGTAATTCTGTCAGACAGCAAAATACTTGGAAGAGCAAATGAATGAAATTTACAGTGTCTTGAGAGGAGGGTATAAGATGAACATTAATAAGAATAAAACAAGGGTAATGGTATGCAGTGCCAGAAATCAGGTGATGTTGAAGGAATTAGATTAGGCAATGAGGCAATGAAAGTAGTAAATGAGTTTTGTTATTCAGGTAGAAAAATAAAGATGATATAAAATGCAGAATGACTTTGGGAAGAAAAGCATTTCTGAACAAGCAAAATTTGTCAACATGCGATATCGAATTCTTTGACAGGATTTGTCTGGACTGTAGCATTATACGGAAGTGGTATGTGGATGATACTAGGAGGTCAGATAAAAATGTTATAGAAGCTTTTGAAATGAGGTGCTACAGAAGAATGATGAAGATTAGATGGGTAGATCATGCAACTAATGAGGAGGTGCTCAACAGAATTGGGGAGAGAAGGAGTTTCTGACATATCCTGACTAAGAGAAGTGATAGTTTGGTGGGAGACTTTAAGGAATCATCAACTTAGCATTAGATGGTGTGAGGGGGCTAAAATCGTAGAGGGAGATTGAGGGACAAATACAGTAGGCAGGTTCAAAAGGATGTAGGTTATCATCCTTATTCACAGATGAAGAGGCTTTCAAAGGACAGGGTAGCATGGAGAGCTGCATCAAACTAGTTTGCGGACTAAGACCACAACACAACAGCCACAGTATCCAACTTTTGTGTCTGAAGAGTAGGACTGTATTTGGTGTTGTCAGAAGGCAGACATAAGGAATAAATAGCCACATGGTCATATGGCAACAAGACGAGATTTTCCAGATGGACAAAGGAAAAAGTTCTTTGAAACTTTTAAGGCAATAAGTTGAAGTTATTAACATGCAAAACACCTCTGCCTTAAAGCCTATAACGGTAAAAATGATTTTAAAATACTGAGAAATATCTGTTCTACCATGATCAAGATAATTTATCTGGAAAATTCTGAATTTGCACACAATAGCTATTTGATGACTAATGACTCAAAACACTACAGACACAAGTAGCTGAAGAAATAATACTATTTAATACATAATTGTGACCCAATAGTTCAAGAAGAATCATAGATGTCATACTATATGTCAAATAGCTAAACCTATGCATGAAAAGTATATATTAACACATGCAGTATGTAAATAGTGATATATTGCTGTGTTGTCATAAGTTGTTGCCTTATAACAACAAAATGTAAAGGTGATTGTTATGTTTCAATAAAGTGATTGGACTACCTGAATGGAACAGTATGTATCTCCCAGAGAAGTTCAACATGTCTAGTGGATGTGCTACATAATTTTCAGTGTATCCTCACTGCAGTGGTAATGTATCAAAAACCACAGTGAAATCATAATCCTAAACTTTTGACACAAAACATCTATTCTACTATATTTTAAACACTTCATTGGAACTCCACATTTAGAAAGACATGAAGTCCTCCTCAAGTTTATAAAACAGGTGATACTTTCATATTTCAATTTAAAAACGTTCAACCATACGAAGTATATTATTGGGAAGAGAGCAGGTCAGTCGTGTCAAGGTCTGAAAGAGAGAGTGCAGTCTTTAAGCCCACAGAATGCGGGTTCCATGACAAACTCTGTGTGTGATGATGGGAGAGGAGAACGAGATTCAAGGAGGATGTAGGAGGAAAAGAGGATGCAACAGAGGCAAAGATAGATATTAGATGTACAGAGTGAAGACTATCAGGCCTCAGAGGCAAGTAATAGGTCCAGTGTATTAAATTCTGGGAGCTTTCTCTCCTTTTTATAGACTGGAGAGTTGGGCAAGCAAGGAGCATGTGGGTCGGAACAATTCACACACTTGGGTGGTGGGCTGCAGGGGCCCCCAAAATAAACAGGGTGGCAAATAGGGTTTACCTCACATCACTAAGATATATGGCCAAAACAATCACAGGACAAAAATTGAATAGTAGGTAGACAATAAAGCATTAAATCACTTCTTTTCGGAAGTGTATCTCTTTCACACTTCAGGATGAATGCTCCTGCATCTATACGATTGCCCTTTAGGGCCCACCTGGAAACACCAAAGAAGCTCTTCAAATGCTATGTATCAAACCTGAAGATGCTTTTTACAGAATTCTTTTGCAAAAGAATTTAGTCCTTTGGACAGAAAAGTACAAGCAGGCCCACTCACAATGAATGAGGGAAATCTAGGCTCTGAAAAAAGCCAGGCTCAGTGCTAAGTGCAGCAAGAGTGGTAATATGGTCCTAGATGGCCCAAAGGAACAAATAAATAATAGTATTCTATGATATGCATTAAAGATCATTCATGCATCGTGAAAAACTAATAAAATATCTGTCAAAACAAAGCTCAGTAAGTAAAAATTGTCTAGTTTTTGCATCCCCTTTGCTTCTTTTCCTTGTTTGTCCACTATCTCATTACCAGCAATGAGAACACAATTTTGCAACTCAACAATGATAAGTGATATTCTGAAACTGCATAGGTCACATAGCTACTACATCTACATACATTCTCCACAATCCACCCAAAAGTATGTGGTGTAGGGTACTTTCAGTACCACTACTAGTTACTTGCTTTCTTGTTCCTCTCCCATATTAGAATGAGGGAAAGACGAATACTTGTATGCATCCGTATAAGCTAAGCTCTCTGATCTTATTTTTGTAGTTTTATGTGAAATGTAGGTTGGTGGCAGTAGAATTGTTCTGCAGTCCACATCAAATTCTGGCACTACAAATTATTTCAACAGTGCTTCTTGAAAAGAACATTGCCTTCCCTCCAATGACTCCCAGTTCAGTTTACGAAGCATTTCAGTACACTTGCGCATTAATCGAATCTATCGGTAACAAATCTAGTCACGTCTCTGAACTGCCTCTATGTCCTCCTTTAAACCAATCTGGTAGGGATCCCAACCACTTGAGCAATACTAAAGACATGGTCATACAAGCGTTTTATATGTGGTCTCCTTTACAGTCGAATCGCACCATCCAAAAAATTCTCCCAATAAAGGAAAGTTAACCATTTACCTTTTGCCTTCCCCACACCTGTCCTTATATGCTTGTTCCATGTCATGTCGCTGTACAATGTTACGCCTAGATATTTAAAAGACGCAACTCTGCAAAGCAGCACACTACTGATGCTGTATTCGAATATTGTGGGATTGTTTCTCTTGCTCATTTACATCAACTTACATTTTTCTACATTTAGTGCTAGTTGTCATCCCTCAAGCCAACTAGAAATTTGGTGCAAGTTATCCTGCATCCTACTAAAGTCATTCAATGACAACACCCTCTTGTACACCACAGCATCATAAGTAAACAGCCGCAGATTGCAACTCACTTTGGCCATCAGATCATTTATATAGATAGGCAACAATAAGTATAAAAGTCTTCCCATTCCATTTTGTGCGTAGTGTTGATACAACAATTGTGTTAAGTCAAATTCTTGAATAAAAGAACGTCTTGATTGCAGAATTTTTTATTTAATGACGCGTTTAGCCCGGTTAGGGCACCTTCAGATATCTGACAAAGAAGAAAAATTAAACAGAACTTACAATATTAAAAAAAAAAAAAAATAATAATAATAAAATAGAATTGGAATATTGTCATGTAAATATTGTAAGTTCTGTTTCAGTTTTCTTCTTTGTCAGATATCTGAAGGTGCCCTAACCAAGCTAAACGCGTCATTAAATAAAAACTTTTGCAACCAACACATTCTTTCATTCAAGAATTAGAAAAATGGGTCATTCCATGTCAAATCACCAAGGAGTGGAAGCTCGACCGTCTTCAACTTTTTTCACATTTTACCTGAATGTTGTTAAAGGTCTTAAAGTATGTTATACAAAATTTTAGGTCGATATCTAAAGTGGTTGAGGCTCCGGTGCCACTTTTGTGGAAGGGTGACATGAGTCGTGCCTATGCCTGGTGGACTTTTGGCCAAGTTTGCACTTTCATTTCTCAGCAGCTGAGGTACTTCACATTTTCAAATCTTGGCTTCTATATCAGTTTTGTGCAGATAATGAAAAAAAAAGGTTATCATGGGTAAAGATTAAAAAGTTTATTTATATTTTATTAAATTCAGACATAAATTCCATTACCTAAAAATATAAGGTAAACTTTGGCATTCCATTTTTATAGGGCATATCCTTTTTACACCTTGCTATTCCGCCTCTGTGTGTATGTTCTGTATGACAAGCCAGTGAAACAATGGCAAAACTGTTACTTTTGTAGTTCCTCAGATAATGGTTCAGCAAGTTGCCCCAATAATAAATAAATAATTAAAAAAAAAAATTGATCAAATTTGGAGGCTGATATATTTATATAGGTCACTTCAGATTTTAATTTAAAATGCACTATTAGGAAGTGCAGATTCCCTTTACTTGTATATTGAGCACAATGTGAATATGCAATTATCTCGCGTTGCATCCTGCGACCGCCCACTGAGCGAAAAAGTTCATCACTATCGAGGCGCCCGGTGACACCCGCCGATGAAAGGGCAGGTCCCGCCTAGGTAAAACCTTTTTGCTGCCTGTCTCAGCAGCTTTCTTCTGTGATGAATACGCGCCAAATGACACAGATGTGTGCCCATTGCGTTTTCCTCGATCCACGTTCGACTCCACGCCGCTGCGTTTTCGGGCCACGAGTCCTCGCCACCCTTGTGCCGTCGTCACTGCTACATTTGTGCCAAGGTGGTTTTTCCCGTGCTGAGATGTTTTGAGGACGGCAGTGAATTGTTTGTGCAATCTTCATGATCTTTAGGTAAGAAAGGGAATTTTATTACGTTAACATGCATAAAAATGCATTATTCTAATGTTGTTAACTTGACGTTCTTACTGATAGCTTGATCTATATATGTAAATGCTGATTTATTGTTACATCACTTTTATAGATTGCTTTTTATACATTAATTAATAGTGGAGGTCAACTATGGATGTATTAATACATAAATTGTGTATGATCAGTTGCATCACATTTCAAGTTCCGTAAGCATTCAACTCCTAGAGCACCCAGGATAAACAATCAATATTCTAGCAGAGAAAAAGCTGCTCTTTCTAATGGTGCAATTTGAATTAAAATGAGAAGTTACATATTTTGAGATATCTACCTCGAAACTTGGTCAAATTTTGGGTTCTGGTTTTTTGGAGGGAACTTTCTGGATCATTATCTCAAAACCTATAGGAGACAGTGTTTTACCAGTGTTACACTAGCTTACCAGGCATAATATGTACACAGAGGCAGAATATCGAGGTTTACAATGGATTACTCATTTAGTAAGGGACAGCTAAAGTTGGCCTTACATTTTGGGTTACGAAATTTTCACCAGACTTTGAAAAAAATTTAAAAAGAATTACTTAATCTTTACCCATGATAATGTTACTTTTCAATTCTCTGCACAAAACTGATATAGAAACCAAGATTTGAAAATGTGAAGAACCTCAGCTGCTTCGAAATGAAAGTGCAAACTAGTCCAATAGTCCGTTAGGCATAGGTGCGACTCACGACACCCTTCCACAAAACGAACCCCGGAGCCTCGACCACTTTAGATAATGGCCTAAAATTTTGTATAACATCATTTAAGACCTATAACAACATTCTGGTAAAATGTGAAAAAAATTGAAGATGGTCGAGACCTTCAAGAGCCAATAAGCTACGACCCGGTATGTTACATGCTGTTACAATTTCATGTACTGACTTATTCCAAAACAATGACGACTTGTTCCTCAATTGGGTCCAGCCATCAGCTTTGATCCATGACATCAGCTTGTGTTGTGACATCATCATTGCGCGATTATTTTGCCCTGTCTGTGTTTATAGGTGGTGGGTGTATGTAAGTATGTGATGGCATGCTCTACTGGGGAGAGTTAAAATGTTTGCAGTTGTTTTTCATTGTTGTGTCTGTAAGGTGTGTGATGTTCCTTGTATTTGAGTGGCGTAGTTGCTTCTCTTAAGACCCACTCTGTTAGCTGTGTGGTCTAATGCACCACTTCCGAGTCAGGGAGGCATACTGGTCGCGTTTTGAATCCACCCGGCGAATTAACGAAATAGGTTGGAGTGCCGGCCAGCTTGGATGTGGTTTTTAGGCAGTTTTCCACATAACCCTAGGTAAATACCAGGCTAGTCCCAAAGTCCCACCTCAATTACATGATTCGCAAATATTTATTAACACTTTACACTTTCACACCTATAACACTATACGCAGACATTTGGGGTACACACTTCCTCACGGGGAGGCATGGGGTGCTGGCGGGAAGGGCATCTGGCCACCCCATAAATACTAACACACGCCAAATTTGAATTTAACAAGGCTGACCCTTCATGTACGGGAACATGGCCAAAGATGAAGAAGAAGAAGTTGTTTCTCTTAAAGTTGTTATTTGTTGTGTGTACATTACTACCCATTTTAGTAGTTTGGTGTTTTCGGTTTGGTTCACCTTTCTATATTTTTGGTGCTTTATTGTTCTGTTTTCTAAGGATGGATATGGCAAATAAGTTTAATTCTTTCTTGCTGTATGTTGCACTGAGGAGAGACTATGTTGGCGACGATAAAATTTCATCAGCTGCTTGGTGTTATAGCTGACTGTGTTTGGTGTCAGCAATGAATGCAGATAACTGAAGTCACAGCAAGGGAGGGTGGGGCAGGTTATGTGTGTCTGGTATTTATTTATTTTTTTCTCTTTTTTTCTGTAGTGTTTTGTATGCTGGGACATATTTTTGTTTCAAGTTGTTTTACTTGGCGACTTTTCTAGTATAGTTCCTCTTGGTGGTAGTTGTAGTTGAGGATGTTTGCGTAAGGTCCAAATCACAGAAGGGGGGATTTTCAGTGGCATTTCTGTTGCGTGTGAAGGTTGATAACATACCATACTGAAAGTAGGTGGAGCGAGTATAACTTTTTGGCAACACCAATAACTGTGAAAAGTAAGAAACTGGTTGCGGTGGCAGACTGTTCTGTAGTGTAACCCGAGTTCTAGATTGGGTTGACAGGCAACAATTCAGTTGTAAGCTAGTGAAGCCAACAAATGTGAAAAGTGAAAATCTGGTTGTGGTGACAGACTTATCTGTAGCATAAACCAAGGTCTAGGTTAGGTTGAAAGGCAAAAATTTGGTTGAAAGTTGGTGAAGACAACAAATGTAAAAATGCAAGAGTGGTTTTGGTGAAGAAGACTCTTAGAATGGAACATTTGGAATGGTTGAAGTGTTTGATACTATTCCTTTGTTGTTTGTTGCTTGGGGAGCGGTGAGGTTGAATCACCCCTCGGCAAACATATCTCAAATAAGAGAGCACATTTTAAGTAAATGTCAGCTTAGACATACTCAAATTAACCCTTTATACGATAATGGTCTATATATTGCCCATTTACCACAAGTGCAAAACAGTGTACATTGCTCTTTGATTTCTTTGTTTTCACCAGTTTCATTCTAAATAACAAGTTCACCACTGGAATCTGTAATATTTCATAGTGATTAGTAATGTTTTATCGTTTGACTATTGTAATGTGTTCATCTACGTTTACACGGGATACTCTGCAAATCACATTTAAGTGCCTGGCAGAGGATTCATCAAACCACTGTTGAACTATTTATCTCCCATTCCATTCTCAAACAGAGCGCGGGAAGAAAGAACACCTGAATCTCTTCGTTCGAGCTCTGATTACTTGTATCTTATTGTGATGATCATTTCTACCTATGTAACAATATATTTTCGAATTCCGAGGAGAATGTAGGTGATTGGAGTTTCATAAGTAGACCACCAACGTTGTTGTAATGATTCCCATCCACGATCCTGTATCATTTCTGTAACACTGTCTCCCCTGTATTGTGACAATACGAAACAAGCTGCCCTTCTTTGGACTCTTTCGATGTCCTCTGTCAAACCCACCTGATAAGGATCCCACACTGGGCTACAATACTCCAAAAATGGAGGGACAAGCGTAGTGTATGCATTTTCTTTTGTAGTTCTGTTGCACCTTTTAAGGGTTCTGCCAATAAAACGCAGTCTCTGGTTCGCCTTTCCAACGACATTATCTACGTCTTCTTTTCAGTTTAAGGCTGAAGCAATAGTAATTCCTAGGTATTTTGTGGAGTTTACGGCCTTCACTTTTGATTGATTTATCTTGTAAACAAAGTCTAATAGATTTCTTTTCATACCCATGTGGACCATTTCACACTTCTGATTATTTAGAGTCAATTGCCAATTATTACACCATAGTGATATCTTATTCAGATTGTTATGCAGTTGGTTTAGATCTTCAGATGACTTTACTAGACGGTAAATGACGGGGTCATCTGCAAACAACCTAAGAGAGCTACTTAGATTTTCCCCTAAATCGTTTATGTAAATAAGGAACAGCAGAGGACCAATAACACTACCCTGTGGAACGCCTGATATCACCTCTGCTTTAGTCTATGCCTTACCATTGATTACTATGAACTGTGACCTCTCTCACAGGAAATCCCCTATCCAGTTGCAAATTTGGGCCGATATACCATAACAATACAATTTGATTAAAAGCCGTTTGTACGGTACGGTGTCAAAAGCCTTCTGGAAATCAAGAAATACGGAATCGATTCGCGAACCCTTTTCAATGAACGATATTTTCTAAATCATTGTTGACCTTGGGTCAATAGGTCATTCTGTTTGAGATCATTCATAAGATTTGATTACAGGATATGTTCCAAAACCCTGCTGCAAATTGACATCAATGAAATAGGTCTGTAATTTAGTGGGTTACTCCAACTGCCTTTCTTGAATGTAGGTGTGACCTGTGCAACTTTCCAATCTTTTGGTACAGATCCTTCTTTGAGTGAGCAGTTGCATATAGCTGTTTAAGTAAGGAGCAATCGCTTCAGCATAATCACATAGAAATCTAATGGGTATATAGTCCAGACCAGAAGACTTGTCCTTGTTAAGTGATTTTAGTTGCTTCACTACTCCGATTATATCTACTTCTAAGTTACTCATTACGGCCTCTGTTTGTAATTCGAAATCTGTAATATTGATTTCGTAGTCTTTGGTGAATGAGTTTCGAAAAACTATGTTTATTAACTGCGTTAGTAGTGCTGTCATCGGCAGGATCACCATTACTATCACATAGTGAGGGTATTGTTCGTGTTTTGCCCCTCGTATATATAACACATGACAAAAATCTCTTTGGGTTTTCAGTCAAATTTCAAGAAAGAGTTTCCTTGTGGGAAATATTGTAGACATCTTACATTGAAGTCCTCGCTAAATTTCGAGCTTTTGTGTAGTATCACCAATCCTGTGTCTTTTGTATTCGGTTAAATTTAGCTTGCCTTTTCCGTTGCTTTTGCATCAGTGTCCTCACCTGTTTTGTGTACCAAGGGGGATCACCTCCTTTTATTAATTTATTTGGTATAAAAATGTCAATTGCTGTTGATACCAATTCTTTGAATTTGAGCCACATCTGGTTTACACCTATGTTTAGTGTTAGAAATGAGTGGAATCTGTCTTTCAAGAAGCAGTGTATTTTATTTCTATCTGCCTTCCTCAACAAATATACTTTTCATTTATTTTTGGTAACTTTGGGACTTTTGATATTCAATCTCGCTATGACAGCTCTGTGTTCACTAATACCTGTATCCAATTTGATGTTCTTTATGAGCTCAGGATTATTTGTTGCTAAGATAACAAGTGTGTTTTGACAGCCATTTACAATTCTAGTTGGCTCATGAACTAATTGTTCGAAGTAATTCTCAGAGAATGCGTTGAGTACAATTTCACATGATGTTTTATGCGTACCTCCTGATTTCACCAACAGATTGAAGGTAAATTAAAACCTCTGTCTACTATTATCATTTGAGTAGGGCACGTTTTTGTAATTAGACTCGGGTTTACTTTGAATCTTTCTGCTATTGTATCATCAGAGTCGGGAGGCCAGTAAAAGGAACCAATTATTAACTTCTTACGATTTTCAGGTACAATCTCTACCCATAATAGCTCACAGGAACTATCAACTTCAACTTCACTACATGAAAGGCTACTTTTGACGGCGACAAAGGCCTCCACCTATTTTGTTTAATCTATACTTTCTGAACACAGATCTTTTGCTAATACTTCTGCTGAACTTATTTCCGGCTTGAGCCAACTTTCACTGCCTACAATGATGTGTGTTTCAGTGCTTTCTATTAACGCTTGGAGTTCTGGTATTTTCCCAGCACAGCTACAACAATTTACAACTGTTATACCAATAGTTCCTAGAGCTACATTGTTCCTTGATCCACCTGCACCCTTTGAGATTGCCCACTTTGTTTTTCCCCAAAGCCCTCTATCCTAAAAAACAGCCCAGTCTACGCCCCCGCTACGCATGTAGCCCCTTCCTGCGTATAGTGGACTCCTGACCTATTCAGTGGAACCTGGAAACCCACCAACCGATGGCAAAAGTCAAGGAATCTGCACCCTACATGGTCGCAAAACCGCCTGAGACTCTGATTCAGACCCTCCACTCGACTCTGCACCAGAGGTCCACAGTCGGTCCTGTCAACTGTGCTGCAGATGGTGAGCTCTACTTTCATCTTGCAAGCAAGAATGGCAGTCTTTACCACTTCAGATAGCCACTCAAAACCTGAGAGAATTTTTGTAATGGTAAGTTATTAAATAAATTGTATCGTCTTTCCATTCCAAATGCCATTTTCTAGTTATCAATTCCAGACATAAGAAGGGAGTCCTTTAAATGACCACCATCCACAGTAGTTTAAGCCTCATCCAAAATCAATAGTGGTCTGTACATCAACCACTTATTTCTTCCTTTCACTTCCAAGTAAAATGAACATAAAATATTTCCGAGTATATTACATGCCTATATAAATCAAACGGGATACAATAAAAATATTACCTTTCAAATTTCCGGAAAAATAGTTTTATCCTATAAAGGGTTAAGTGAACACCAACATACAAACCTACACTGCTAAACTTTAAACAATTTGGTTCTACTACCTAATGAGTTTGTCAACCACTGATCTACAAGTTATAGAGCCACAAATTATCTACAAAATGTGTAATTCCCCTTGGTTGAGGCAGGCACCCCAGGTTGTTGCATACCAGTGACATTTTCAATTTGACAACCTTCTCCCCCCATAGCATTTACAGATCTGGTGGTTCGGAAATTTTACAAACTCTCACCCCCTGGAGCATTAAGATTATCCTTAACTGTGCTACACGTATGCAGTTTTAGACGACTGCAGGACCACGAGCCCCCTGCCCATGAACTTAGGATTTGCCAAAACTTTATTTTGGACAAAAAAACTCTCTATACTTCAATGAGTAACATTTAGTACTATACAGAAGGCACTGATAACCTGTTGGATGTTAAGGATGTAGTGAACACTTCAGTGGAAAAGGCAGAGGGAAGAAAGCTAAGAATGTACTTTAATAGTATACTATGAATTTAAAAAACTAAAACAGAATTCTTAACATCGAAGCTTGTTACAGGGAGTAAATCTTGTAATAGGATTCACAAGTAAACTACCCCTTTCCCTTAGATCCCACCAAGCTTGACACTGCCCTAACAGAATTTTATTCACTCATTCATTGATCATCTGAAATGTTTTATTTCATGCTTCACTTTCTGCAAGCACGTTACAACCCTGCGACCTTCGTCTTGCATGAGTGTTATGACTACTAACAATTATACACACTATGCCGGCTAACACTGTTGTTAGGACCTTGAGCCATCCCATCAAAGTCACAATAGATATGTCCATGAGCACCCACTCTTATCCTGGTCAGTATAGCAATGTCCGGAGACACGTTCGTCAGGACACACAATACGTAACTGAGGCAAGGTTCTCGGCTGTCCTCATGCCTCTCTCAAACGCCGCGCGGCCGGCAGGGTGCAATGCGGTAGTGCAGCCAGCACCGCACAATGGCCAGTTCTGGTAACGGGCGGCGCGCCGTCTAAACACACGCATCGAGCGTTACCACAATGAGAAAGTGCTCTACAGAATGAGCTGTATAAGCACAATACATGACACAAAGTTCTGAATTCAAGGTGACTTACATACCAAGGATTTTCAAATCAACACACACTTCACTGCAGAGTAAAATTTCATCCTGGAGTCACTGTTTATCTGATGATTGCTACACTATAAAACTTCCTCAAGAAATGAATTCTCCAGATGAGATTCAATTTAGTCATAAAATTTCTGTACACACAGAGTGCTACTAGCCTAATTTTAAATACTGTGTTTTAATGAACCTTACCTTGGGTTTGGGGCCAGGTCGTTGTCTGTCATTGGCCACTCTACCACGTCCTCGTGGTGCCTTTCGGACAGGAGACACTGATGCCGTCTGCCTTCCCCTACCACCGCCTGCAGGTGGCCGGCCACGTTTGCGGCCTCGCACAGCACGTGGTCTGTCTGGAGTCCACTCATCAAGATCATCATTTGGACGTTTCCTTGGTCGTCCACGCCTGCGTCCTCGTGTTGATGTCTGGCGTCCTCTAAATGTGTCTCGGACTTCATCAATACGAGCTTGCACAAATGTCATCCTCTGCTGCTGTTGATATAAAAAAGAAATAACTGTGTAACAATGGAAAATCCAGATTAGAATGTCAATAATAGAGTGTAGGTAGCAACACACCATAGAGACAATTGCTGAGCCCCAAACAAGGATATAGAACACACAATCACATTAACGTAACTTAAAATTTTGGCCATAACCATCAGAAGAAGATATACATACATCCGTACAATCACTCTGACATAACTCATGCTAACATGATCATCATATCTCACCACTATGGTATAGGAATAGCCAGAGACGGTGGTCATTGGTGCACAAGTTATGTCTGAATGATTGTGCGGATGTAGGAGTACCTTTTCTGATGAAGACTGGAACCGAAAATTTAAGTTGTGTGAATGTGATAGTCAATTCTGTGGGTCTGTCTTATGGATCACCAACCACACAGTTGCTACCTATTCTCTATTATTAACCATAACTGGGTGTTAAGACTTAACACAAGACATTGAAATTCAATTTAAATTAAGCAAAAACATTCTGAAATTAGCCATGAAATGTTTGTGTTATAAAACTATAATGCTCACAAATAAAACTGCAGCAAAAAGAGAAATCAAGATTCTTCATTATTTGTAAAAAGTTTCCTTAGAAACTTCAGAAGGAACAATTCATCAAAACTGTCATCTATGAGTGTGTAAGGAAAGTATGCCTATGCAGTGAGTATGGAGGAAGATGCAAGGAGCTAAGGAAGAAAGCTCAAATGCTTAAGAAGGGAGTTGTTGGCTTAAGTAACAATGAGAAGGATGTAAGCTCTGCTTCTCTCTTCATGTAATATTAAGGAGAGAAACAAAACAACAAAGATGATGAATATTTTAATGATACACACTTTCATTTATATTGCTGCAAGCAGTAATAAATAGGGGCATCAGTTACCACAGAAGAACAGAAATACAAGTAAAAATGATGAATGATTGTGTTACTCTTGGTGAAATGAAAACATGTGAACATAACGGCTGGTGGCTGATGTGAGATGTTTGTCATATTTCAACTGCTGATAATTACATTCAATGTGCCAAGGGATAGTGTGAAGCAAATAGATTTATTACTTTAACAATTTCTAAGAAAAACGTAAGTTAAAATTCAAAAGAAATCCTTTATTTACAGTTAAAATTACAGCTAAGGTTTACTTCTCATACCATGGCATAGTCTAGTCTGAGGAGATGTTGGCAATGGCATCTGCACGTGATGTTAGCCTATCAGCAAAAATGTGTTCTTATGAAATGTTCCCATTACATTAACAATTAATTTATTGAGCGGAAAACATTGATTGAGTGGGTATCTTACAAGCTGTCAGAAAATAATTTGCCTAAACTGGGAAAGGAGAAACAGAAGGGCTGAAATGCACAAACAAAATCTTTGGTAAAATTTTTATCTACCACCCTGGTAGCCACCTGTGATTATGCTGGCAACAATTATATCTATTATCTAGATAATCTTGACCAAGATGCTAATATTCTTATAAATCCACATAGAATGGCTTGATTAGTGTTTTGCACAGGCCATGAAGTAAATAAATAAAGCTGTTCCTACTCTATGGTTGACAAGTTCTTGTATGTGCCCATGTCTGCTCAGTAAAAGTAGCCTAGCTGCCCTCATAAAATTGAGATTTCATTGCAAAATATTTGTGTTGTCACTCAACTGACTAATGCCATCATCACATAATTGCCACTATTATCATGCAAGGCCACCAGGATAGTAAGTCAAATTTAACCAAATCTTTTACTGTTGTGTGTTAAGAGCATCAGATACTTGTTACATGGTTTAACATTGGTAATGAAGTGTGGTTATTAACTGGTATTAGTATTTTAACCACAGGCCACACTAACAGTATTTGCACCAGTTCTCACATGGCACTCAAAAATGAAAGCAATTGGAAATTGCATTACTTATCAAGGTAATTTACAAGAAAGTTTTCCATCATAATAGCTGCGCACCTATCAATATATTGCATGTGTGTGATGATCGATGATGACATCATGCGAATTTTGAGATATTTACTTGTCATACATGGGACACATTCTCTCAATCAGTGTTATTGAGTGTGACTGAAAGTATTGACATGTTTACTAGTGTCATTGATATGACTTCGAGTTATAGAATTTCAGCGGTGAACGTTTAATTCCTTCTCCATTGAGGGTGGACAAAAGTGTGGAATTTTGTAGAAAGTACAGTTTATTACTTGATGACAACTCCGAAATTGCATTAATTGCAAAGGTGTTCAGTCAGTGCAAATAGGAGTTAAGTAGGCAGATAAGGAAATTCCTTTTCTGTTGGTTTGCAAGAAAACAATGTCAGAAGAAACACATGGTTTGAGGCATTTAAATTCTCTATCAACAAAAATATCATTTTGATATCTTGCTGGATCAGAGGCTATACATGGCAAATGGCAGTGGAGACAAACTTGTCCGTCACCACGGTATGTGAGTATTTTGCGTTCTGCCGTGAAGTGAAAGTGTACCTGTAGGCGGTGCTGGGCAAATGGTGGAAGTTGATGAATCACATATTGCCAGATGGATATACCAGAAAGGACGATTACTTAAAAATGAAATTGTTTGGGGGAATTTAAAGAGAAAGTAAAAAGTGTTTTGTCATTTGAGTAAATTCAAGAGACAAAGACACCCTACTAGAGTTAATCAAACATTTCATTCTGCTGGGTACCCAGATAATTACAGACAGTTTCCAATCTAATACATCCTTAAAAGAATAAGGCTTTGACCATTCCTTTGTGAACCATTCAGCTGAATTTGCCTTGTCTCAAGATCCAACTGTGCACCTGCAAAATATTGAGAGGTTGTGGAAATCACTAAAAGGAACCGAACCATTAAGAGAGAAGGACCTCCTACAGACAGATACCAATTATATATTTTTCAGTACATTTACTTTCATAATTTTGAAAACTACGAGGGAAGAGATGCTCCAGACACTCTGCCAATATTTTTGCAGGATATCCCCAAAATATAGCCTGGGTATGGAAGAAGCGGGTAATTGTCGTTGGCTTACACATCAAATGGCTTTGTACCTCATGAAAACATCACTCAGGAATAATGTCAGTACACTATATGCTTTTATTTGTATTGTGATAGTAGTTAATGATGCAATACATGCCGTAACTCTCGCTGGAAGAGTAATCGCACGTTCTATATATATCGATATGTGCGCAGCTATTTTGATGGAAAGCTTTCTACTAAATTACCCATATCAAGCTATGTATATTTAAATGCTATAATGTAATTTGTCAACTAAACAGCTCTTGAGAGAGATCTACAATATATGGGCTTACACTTTGATTGTTGAATCTGAACCTACAGTCAACTACACAAATTACCAAATATTTAGCATAAAGAGGACATGCCTAGATCTTAAATGACAAATTTAAGTTTAAGAATAGCCAAATATAAAACTGACATTGGGATAAAGCATTGTCATAGTGAAAACTAGAGAAAAATAAAACACTGAAACTTGCAAAGTTCTGCTATTAGTTCGTAGCTAGGAACTGAGCCACTTGCTTTCATGCACCTTTAGGCTTTCTATACCAGTGGTTAAGTAGATTGATTATTATCTTTTATGCACAAGGTTTCCTCTGAGAATGGTCGACATCATAATTTTATGTATAGTCTACCATATTATATGGGCCCAGAGTCTGAAGTAAAAAAAAAAAAAAAAAAAAAAAAAAAAAAAAAAGTGAGGTCAAACGTAGGTTTTAGTCCCATAATTCTTGAACCTTGCCTTATTTGTCCACTCCCATGAACCACAGACATTGCCGAGGTGGGGTGGCTTGCGTGCCTCAACGATACAGATAGCCGTACCGTAGGTGCAACCACAGCGGAGGGGTATCTGTGGAGAGCAGCCTTTTCAGTAGTTACAGGGGCAACAGCCTGGATGATTGACTGAGCTGGCCTTGTAACATCAGCTAATGTGGCTTTGCCACACAGCTACTACGAACGGCTGAAAGCAAGGGGAAACTACAGCCGTTATTTTTCCCCGAGGACATGCAGCTCTACTGTATGAACATATGATGATGGCATCCTCTCGGGTAAAATATTCCGGAGGTAAAATAGTACCCCATTCGGATCTCCGGGCGGGGACTACTCAGGAGGATGTGATCATCAGGAAAGACAATACTGGCATTCTACGGGTCGGAGCGTGGAATGTTAGATCCCTTAATCGAGTAGGAAAATTAGAAAATGTGAAAAGGGAAATGGATAGGTTGAAGTTAGATATAGTGGGGATTAGTGAAGTTCGGTGGCAGGATGAACAGGATTTCTGGTCAGGTGAGTACAGGATTATAAATACAAAATCAGTTGGGGGTATCACAGGAGTAGGATTGATAATGAGTAAGAAAATAGGAATGCGGGTAAACTACTATGACCAGCACAGCGATCGCATTATCATTGTCAAGATAGATACGAAGCCAACACCGACGACAGTAGTACAGGTTTATATGCCAACTAGCTCTGCCGATGATGAGGAGATAGAAGAAATATATGAGGAGCTAAAGGAAATTATTCAGACAATTAAGGGAGAGGAAAACTTAATTGTTATGGGAGACTGGAATTCGGTAGTAGGACAAGGAAGGGAAGGGAAGATAGTAGGTGAATATGGTCTGGGAAAAAGGAATGAAAGAGGAAGCCGCCTGGTAGAATTTTGCACAGAAAAAAACACCTGGTTCAAGAATCACAAAATAAGGTTGTATACGTGGAAGAGACCAGGAGACACCGGGAGATACCAGATAGATTTTATAATGGTAAGACATAGATTTCGGAACCAGGTTTTGAAGTGTAGGACATACCCAGGGGCAGACATAGACTCTGATCATAACTTGTTGGTTATGAACTGTACGCTGAAACTGAAGAAACTACAGAAAGGTAGGAAAATAAGGAGATGGGACCTAGATAAATTGAAGGAACCTGAAGTTCTTAAGAATTTCAGAGGGAGCTTCAGGCAACAATTGACAGAAACAGGGGGAAATAAAACAGTAGAAGAGGAATGGGTAAAATTGAGAGATGAAATAGTGAAGGCAACAGAGGACAAAATAGGTAGGAAGGAAAGACCTACAAAGAATCCTTGGATATCACAGAAGATACTAAATTTAATCGATGAAAGGAGAAAGTATAAAAATGCAGTAAATGAAACAGGCAAAATGGAGTACAGACGACTAAGAAATGCGATTGACAGGAAGTGCAAAATGGCTAAGCAGGAATGGCTAGAAGGCAAATGCAAGGATGTAGAAGAATGTATAAATAGGGGAAAAATAGATACAGCCTACCGGAAAATAAAAGAAACATTTGGCGATAAGAAAAACAGCTCTATGAATATCAAGGACACTGATGGAAAACCAGTTCTCAGCAAAAAGGGGAAAGCTGAAAGGTGGAAAGAGTATATAGAAGGGCTCTACAAAGGAAATGAACTTCGAGACACTATTGTAGGAAGGGAAGAGGATGTAGATGATGATGAAATAGGAGATACTATACTGACAGATGAATTTGACAAAGCACTGAAAGATCTAAGTCGAAACAAGGCCCCCGGAGTAGATGATATCCCGTCAGAGCTACTGAAGTCTCTGGGAGAACCAGCCATGACAAAATTGCTTCACATTGTGTGTAAGATGTATGAGACAGGTGAAGTACCCTCAGACTTTAAGAAAAATGTTATAATCCCCATTCCAAAGAAAGTGGGTGCAGACAGGTGTGAAAACTACAGAACCATCAGTTTAATAAACCATGGTTGCAACATATTAACACGAATTATATACAGTAGGATGGAAAAGCTGGTAGAAGCCGACCTCAGGGAAGATCAGTTTGGGTTCAGGAGAAATGTAGGAACACGGGAGGCAATACTCACTTTACGGCTTATCCTAGAAGATAGATTAAGAAAAGGCAAACTAACATTTCTAGCTTTTGTAGATTTGGAGAAGGCTTTTGACAATGTTGATTGGAATAAACTCTTTAAAGTTCTGAAGCAAGCAGGAGTAAAATATAGGGAGCGTAAGGTTATTTACAACTTGTACAAAAACCAGACAGCGGTTGTCAGAGTTGAAGGGCATGAAAGGGATGCAGTGGTTGGAAAGGGAGTAAGACAGGGTTGTAGCCTTTCCCCAATGTTGTTCAATTTGTACATTGAGCAAGCTATAAAGGAAAGCAAGGAGAAATTTGGAGAAGGAATTAAAGTTCAGGGGGAAGAATTAAAAACATTGCGTTTTGCCGACGACATAGTAATTCTGACAGATACAGCAAAGGACCTGGAAGAGCAATTGAACGGAATGGACAGTGTGCTGAAAGGTGCATATAAGATGAACATTAACAAGAGTAAAACTAGGGTAATGGAGTGCAGTGTAAGAAAATCAGGTGATGCTGAAGGAATTAGATTAGATAACGAAACAATAAAGGAGGTAGATGAGTTTTGTTACTTGGGCAGTAAAATAACAAATGATGGTCGCAGTACAGATGATATAAAATGCAGAATGGAAATGGGTAGAAAGGCGTTTTTGAAAAAGAGAAATTTGTTAACATCGAATATTGATTTAAGCCTAAGGAAGTCCTTTCTGAAGGCATTTGTATGGAGTGTTGCCTTGTATGGGAGTGAAACATGGACGATAAGCAGTGTGGGCAGAAAAAGGATGGAGGTTTTTGAAATGTGGTGCTACAGAAGAATGCTGAAGATTAGGTGGGTGGATCGCGTAACTAATGAGGAGGTACTGAACCGAATTGGGGAGAAAAGAAATTTCTGGCATACCTTGACTAAAAGAAGGGATAGATTGGTAGGACACATTCTTAGACATCAAGGAATTGTGAATTTAGCATTGGAGGGAAGTGTGTGGGGTAAAAATCGTAGAGGGAGACCAAGAGACACGTATAGTAAGCAGATTCAAGTGGATGTGGGTTGTCGTTCTTATGAGGAGATGAAAAGGCTTGCTCAGGATAGAGTAGGGTGGAGAGCTGCATCAAACCAGTCTCTGGACTGAAGACCACAACAACAACAACAACAGCCTTATTTGTTACTGACTTTGTAACGAAGATAAATGTAGCACTCAGTTTCAACAATCTTTCTGCTATTATAAACAGACCTATATGCAAGACCTTCCCAGGATAAAACTTTACGAGGCTTCTCGCCGGGCTCCAGTGCTTATGTTGGTAACAGACAAACAATGAAATGTAGAATTGTGTTAATATTTTTCACGAGTTAAAAAGTGAGTGTTATCAATACTGTACTTGTTCTGTGGTTGACAGGTTCTTGTATGTACCCTTGTCCGTCCAGAAAAAAATATTTTCGTTTTAATTGAAGTTGTCAAGACAAAAAATTTATTGGTCATCTCAGTTGCCGACATTAGCCATTGGTGCCAACATTACCACTGGAGCCCGGCGAGAAGTGTCATACAATTTAACCCATTCCCAGGCCTGATACGTAGTTGAGTTACTAAGTGACATGTTCAACTTGTATTGTTCATTTTGTTTCCAAGTATTTTACTAAAAACTTTTTCAACAGATTATTTGATAACTTTGAAATAAATCAAAACTGATAATATTGTTTTGAGAACTGATACTTCAAGATACAACTGCAGGAGAGAACTAATATTTGGGTACACATTATTTCCCCTGTTGCATTAAATAAAACAGCTTTATCACCAATATCACTTTATGAGCATCACCCACCAACAAATCTCCTGCTTTCAAATTAAAACTTAAAGAATGCATGAGGGTGTTATCAAACAAAACACTATTGTTAAGCATAATAATTATGTTCAGGATGGCTGCATATAACAGGCAGCAGATATGTCCAGTGATAAATAGCTCAATATTGGCTCACCTGAAGAAGGGGATACCACCCCTTGACTTTGACTCATGGCATCAGTGTCATCATGTGCATGCGTTTGTATGTGGCGAGAGTAATTATATGGTGGCCGAGTTAAAGACAATAGTTTGTTTATATGCAGAACATAGATTATATATTTCGTCTTTAAAAAGCGACTTGTAGCTTCACTCTGATAGTGAGGTATAGGCTGACAGAGAGGCTTGCAAGTGAGCACCGAAGGTGTGAATTTTTGGACAGACCTGTGATCTATTGTACAGCCTGTTGTAATTTGTAATTTATGAGGATAACTGAAAGTTATTTATTATCTACAATACTTAAGTATTAAGATATTACCCCATATATGGGTGTTCCGATATGTTGTTGATAGCATGGGTCAAAGCTGATGGGTGGTATCCTGATCCTCAGTTAGGCCTATGCCTGAATATTGTCATTTCAGTAGTACATTCATACAAGACAGGACACGTAACAAGGAAAATGCTATACATTTCTAATTAATAAGAATAAAATGTGAACGATGGATTAAGTAATGGCACAGTAGAATACACAATTCCACAGTGGAACACAGTAACACAAAGTCTTTCAAATAGGGGGGTACTTCTGTAAAACAGGCCTGTCTCTCTGCAAGAAAGAAACATAATATTGTTTGGTCTGTAAATACAATCCACTTAATAGATAGGAATAAATATTTTCTATGTTTTACCTCGACCATCTCTGCGTGATCATCATCTGACTCAAAGATGGTTATGCTATCTTCGTAGCACAATGGCTCCTGTAAATTTAATACAAATATGACATATACGGTAGCTTTGCATTTTCGCATCATTGCACACATGAGCCGAAGAAATCATAGTTGTGGTTGAAGTTTTCGATATCAAAGACACTTACATTAGTAACATTATCTGTCCTCTGCAGTCTTCCATATGTTGTGGGACCTCTCTCCAATGTAAACAAGGTGGGCACAACTGTAGGTTTTAGTCTCCTGAAACCATCTGCTCGATGGTTTTCAAACTGATTATCATCGAAGTGCACCTACAATAATTTCGTTAAATGCAAACATAACAGGGATCACAACACAAATTCAAGTTATTTACAAACAATCTCAGAGAGCTATTTTATAAATCTGACAAGTACTTTCACACTTAGTCTTCTGTGGAAGGAAAAAAACTTTTTGTTATGACACAACTGAATGAAAATCTATTCAAAACAAACAGCCTCAACATATCAAATTTAAAGTACCATTACGTATGTTGTCGTTCTTGTAGGGTCTGGTAGATTTTCATGTTATTTGAACCTACAGAGAGTAGCACAGCATAAATAATTTTAAACATTGTACTTTTCTCGTCACGTCATCGTTGGCTATAAAGTGGAGTGTATTCCCAAATGTACACGAATTAAACGCAGAGTTAGCGTATTTGAAACACCAAAGGTTGATTTACGAAAACCTATCAATTTCACGCACTGTTTGACAATTAAAGATGCTTAACCTATATCCCGCACTGTTTCCAAACAAACCACAACATCGACGGCAGCATCTTCGTGTTATTACAAACCTTCGCATACCTCACATAAACACGAAACTGGCGTCGGCAGCCAGCTGAATCGACCACAATTTCTTTAACATTTTGTTAAATTAACCCTATCGTTTGGATATCTATAAAATTTGAATTCTTGATCTGAATGATTTGCATAATCAGATGCTAAACGATTGACCATTTCATATTAATTTTTGGTTAATATTTATGAATGAAGTCTTTACATTACAATATACAAATAATCAGTTACAATCTTTGGACGAAGTAAGTAAACACAATTTGGAGAATAATTATTACTGGTTTTCGAACTTCATGTTTTCATAAACTCGTTATCAGATTTATAAATAAGTCACTACAGCCCTTGCTTCGATACGAGTATTTTCATTTAAACGAAGAAAAAATTATGATATAGTAACAAAATGGCTTCCTACTAATCATTACCTTGTACTGCATTTACCTCGTTTGTCTGTAACGTTGGCAATATCGGTTGTGTTGGAAATCACAAATAAAACACTTTCAGAAGGCAGTGGTGTTTTACAGAAAGTAGTGCGTATTGTATTCCAGAATCCAGTGCTGTCTTCGTAACAACGAAGTATACTTTTCAAACCATCACAATAATGTCTTATTGAAATATTACTGACCCATATCACACATTCCGCAGAGTAGTTATATAGCTTTTTGTCTTGAAATCAACTCGACTATGAAACTGTGACAGTGCTGGGAACAACTATGGTTTTCTTTGCTGACACCTTGTACCATGGAAGTATACGTACATGTCTTGTATCATAGAGTAGAAATATATGTTTTACAACAGTATTCGTTGTTTATCATCATTGATCAGTCTGGTAAAGGTCATGGAATAAATAGTTGTGATTATTAATTTTATAAGCCCTGAAAGGATTACGCAATATGCAATTATATAAGGGCCCAGAAAGGAATTACACATCTATAAGTACCATCTGGTCAAAAAGTGATAAAATCAAGATTGTAGGACGCCACGCTTGGCATAAACTGTCATTTCTCCCCGTAAAATGTCGTTACTTTTATTTGCTCAAGTATATTTCGCACGTGTTCAGCGTGCTGATACCGGTATAGTATTTGCGTTAAAAAATATAGGTAGTTATTTGCCGAACTAACGAAACTAGAAATGGCTTTGGAGGGACAACAACTCTAAATAGAAAGTTTACTAGTATCTATAAATGCAACAAATGTATATTGTAGGAATGTGCCTAAAATATGAGAAACTATTATAAACAATTGATGCAACTGATCAACATACGAAGAATGTACGAAAACAGCTATGAAAGAAAAATTAAAATCATCTGTAGGCTTATGACCAAACATTCATGGAGTAAGCATGCTGAAATTGGCTATCTGCATCAAAGAATAAGAGTTATCTAATTGTAGTGTGGTGGTACAATTTTTAATTGATGTACAGAAAGATATATACGGAGGCATATTTCTCCAACATTATCGCATATTAAATATTGGTAATGAAAGGACAGACGGCTTGTTGGTTGTAGTCCAGATATGAAGCACATATCCACTCTTCATCACAGTAACTGAGAAATCAGATGTCAAAACGACAATTAACTTTGACAAATAGAAGTACAGATTCGGGGGTGTTAACAGCACAGTACACAACTTATGTCCAAACAATTGTGACATGCAGACCCGCATTGTGGGGAGGGGGGGGGGAGGTCACTGAGGGCCTGGCCCTCTCCAATATATTTGGACTTACTCTAGATATAATGGACAGTTTCTCCTAATACCATGTGTTTTTCTTTTTATTGATTTTCATTCTCGATTATGACTGAACATCAAGTAAACGGATAAAGAAGTTGGCGAGAAACAACTGATGAACATTGATGTAACTATATGAGGCTTCAACTCCAATAAAGTAGAATAAATAGGCTAGATGGTGAACATGAGACATCCAAATCTGTATTTGCATAAATATTTCTGTGTACCAGTACTTGAAAATAGATATCCCACGTATAGGTTTGAGCTAATTTGTTTTCTTTGTCACCAGTCATAATTGCCATTTTTAGTGATACAAGAAAAAAATTCACATGCACTATCCTCATCGTTGAGTTGTTTTGGGACTGAAAAGAATAGTCTAAGGTTAATATCTTTGCTCAAAAACTCGTGACACTAAATAGATGCCTTCAAGTTGAAAAAAAAATCATCGAATGATTTTAACAAGATGGGTTGGATGTGGTTGATTAGCTACAATGTAAGGGTATTGCAAGAACCACAGCAGTTGGGGGCTCCAAGATTAATGGTGGCACATGATTGACTGGGGTCAGGTGGCTACGAGATTGAGGATGCCCTGAAATTAAGAGGGTCCTGAAATTGACGGAAGAAAAAACTTCAAATCCTGATTGTCAATAAGGAGTCTGCAGTTGAGAGCACCATAACGGTTGATTTTACGTTTCTATGAATAGGACAGCTTTGATGACTAGGCTACTGCTGCTGTCATTCTCCAAGTGAGCTCATGGTAATAAATATTTACATTTATTTCCTATAATAAACATTCGACTTGCAGAAAAACATTTATTAGAAATTTTGATTTCCGACGTACTTTTCAAGGATTACTTTTAAAAGAATATTGCAAGAACGTATTTATAGTTCATAACATAATGCGAGCGATACAGGACTATTTTGACATATGTTGAGAATGCCCGTTTGAAAAATGTGGTAAAATATAAAGTAATTTTCTGTAACAAATACAAATAAAATCAATCTACAAATTGTTTGGTATTACTGTAATCTTAAGGCGGGTCCACACGCAACGATCTTTTTGCGCTAATGTCCGCGTACACCTCTCAAATCGTTGCTTGTGGACCAAGGTGTAGACAGCAGATTTGCGCAGATAAGAGATGTGCGCAAAACTGGAAGTTGGAGGTTTGAGCAAAATTGTTCTAGCGGAGTCCACACGCATCGATCTGTCTGCACAAATGTCTGTGCACACCAATCGTTGCGTATGGACTGGTGTTAAATTGCTCCAAACTCTCGCGCCCGACATCTTTCGGTGAAAAAAGAAACTAGGTAGTACAGACTGCAATCAGACTGGCAAACGAATACGATACGCTTTTTTTTCGAAGTTAATTTTTGCCAGTGATGGAGGAAATCTTGTTCCAGTCACTATTGGCAATGTGGTCTTGCAAAATAAATAAATAAATAAAAATTGCAAACAAAGCGCAATGCTGCAGGCATTGCCTGCTTAAAAGAAGGCAGTTGTCACATGTGATTTTACTTCGTGAGTTGGCATGCAAGCCCAATTACTGGCGTAATTATTTACGAGTGGATGTGGAAACTTATCTTTTGACACTGGTAACTCCTCACATACTATGTAAAGGAACTTGTATGATAAATTTCTCCACATGATCAGCTGACAGTTCCTGGCCACAGGAAGGACCTACAAAGACCTCTAATTTTCAACAGCAATTTCTAAAGAAGCATTGAGTTAAATCATCCACAACACTTGTGTAGCAATTTGCGCTGCCCTGAAGAAGGATTTCATGAAGGCAAGAAAAGTAGGTGTACCTTCTAACAAGATACAAATAAAATTGTCAGAGTTTTAGGTATGTTTGAAACACTGCACACCTTCTTCAATTTATATTATATATGTGACCAATAAGCTGCGGTTATCTTTGTTTCCCAGTCGGGATTTTCAGTTCTCAGCCAATTTCATCCATTGTCAACATAGTAAACACACGAGAAAAACTATACACTGAGTCAGATTTGCAGCGATTTCCTGTCTACATGTTACAACTTGTCTGCTCAGATGTGATTTGAAACACAGGTTTGAGCGATTTTGCTCAAACTTCCAACTCCAACTTCCAGTTTTGGTACATCTCATATCTGTGCAAATTTGCTGTCGACACACATCGATTTCCAAGGTGTGCACAGACATTTTCGCAGACGGATTGTACCGTGTGAACCCGGCTTTAAGCTGTGGGTTCAAAGCGTAAATTAATTCGTAGTACAGTTCTGCCAAACCCCCTCCAGACGGGTAGAAGGAGGCGGAGTCTCTTGAGCACATGACTGGTATCCAGTAGCGCTTCCAAGCGGCAGACAGCAAAAGCTTCGGTCACTTTTGTTTACAGTTTACGTGCGTTATTGCGTGATTTTACGTGCAGGTTAGGTTGTGTGAATTCCATTCCCAGAGCAGACTCGGCAAAGTAACATGAAAATATTGTACAGCAGTCTGAACACAAGAGTGAATTTCTGCCTTCCTTATGTGATTTTAGTAGCCTCAAACGAAACGGGAATCTTCAATACTTTATTATTCTATTCGTGATGTAATTACCTGTGAAAAAATCATTAGTTTTGTAATGAATGTCAATTGAGTGTAGAAGCGCCTCTCACGTCTTTCCATCGAAGAAAATGTAAAGAATGATGCTGACAACATTGTTATACCGATATCCGAATATTAGAGCCGACGTGTGTAACTTATGCCAAGTTTCTGAAATAAAAAATATATATTTCTCACCATCTGATATAGAATGTCTCATTTGCTGTAAGTGCGTTTTAAATATATAATTTATGAAACATTTATAATTATACATATCAAAGACATGTGGGCTAGAGTTATCTCTCGTCCTGGGCACGACGTTAAACTGCCCCCCAACCCAAGGTGTATTGCTACCCGTGCTGAGGGGTGCGTGGCACATGGGTGGATGTGTCTCGAACGGAGCCTCAGGGATACTGGGCGACCTCCCTGAGTAAGTTGCCTTGCACCGCGTGGGGTTATTGTGGTGTGGACCATATAAATCCCCAAATCTCGTGGGACTAAGATGAACACGGAAAAAAATTATTTTAAAAGAATACGAGGGGCAATCTGAGACCTCAGATACTCTGACATCGGGATCAGGACCGATGGAGTGCACTCCTACTTCTCACTCAGGGTCTAGACCAGAGCAAGAAGTGGGAACTGTAACAGAGAAGTTGGACCAGACTAGGATTAAGGCCTTGTCTGGGGCTCAGAGTAGGAAACTTCTCAAGGAACAGTAGCAAAAGGGAGGAAAAGAATGGCTTCCTAAACATAAGTGAGGGAATCAAAAGGGCTTAAGCCCAAGACCCCCAAAAAGAAACTGCCTCAGGTCGAAGGGGATACACACACCCCCTCGACGTCAAAGACGGCTGGCAAGAGGGTTAGGGAGGAATCTAAGACTCCCTCCTCTCTGGACAAGCGTGATCCTAAAGGGCTGAGGCAGGAAATATGGAAGCAGACCTATAGTACTGCAGTCTCTGTCTTTAGAGTGGAGGTTGTCCAAGAAGGATACCCACTGGTAAGCATCACCTCGCAACAGGAGGAGCTCGTGCAGATGGCCTTCTTTGAAGAGATTGGGGGGTACGCTGGTCCAGGACCCAAATTCAGGAGGGTCTATCTAGATCGCGGTGCCCTCATTTTTGTCTGCGAGGGGGAGCACTCAGCAGAATGACTTAAGTACAAGGTGCCCATGATATCCCCGTGGGAGGATGCGAAGCTGCTGGTCAAGACAGCAGCCAAACTCCTGAAGACCACAAAGGTATCAATATGGGTACCAAAGATCCTTAAGGATGTCTCTCCATAGACTCTGTTCGAGAAAATAAGGGCCCAGAACCCAAAAGTCTCGACAAAGGATTGGAGGTTAATTAACCAAAAGGTCGTTTCGGAAGGACGAACCCTGGTGGTGGAGGTCAGAGAGAAGTCCCTGAAGGCATTGCGAGAGCAAGGCCTGAAACTGTTTTTAGGGTTCTCGCAGGTCTGCGTCAGGGTAATCAAAGACCTTAAAGGCAATAATGGCAGCAAGATGAGGACTGGAAGTGCTGCAGATAAACCTGCAGCATAGTAAAGGGGCCATTGCTGCCTTGAGCCGTCGCCTGGGGAGACAGGAGGTGGACGTGGCCCTGATGCAAGAACCCTATTTATACAAAGGTGGTGTATCGGGCCTCGGTGGTACTGGAGGTAAGCTGATTTATGCCAGAAATCTAAAAAACTCCAGAACATGCATTTATGTTAGAAATGCAATACCTTTCATACCAATGATGGATTTCTGTTCCAGGGACCTGGTGACCATCAGGATGCAGCAACATGAGGAAGGTATCACGAGGGAAATAGTTTTGGCCTCAGCATACCTTCCTTACGAAGACAGCTCTCCTCCTTCTTTGGAACTGAGAAGACTGACGAAAGCCTGCCATCGGCAAGGTGACGAACTGTTGGTGGGATGTGATGCCAATGCCCACAATCTGTCGTGGGGCAGCAAGGACACAAACAGTAGAGGTGAGCACCTTCTTGACTTTCTCCTATCTAACAACTTGGAGATCCTAAATAGGGGTGATGAACCTACATTCAGGAATAGTAGAATGGAAGAAGTAATTGACATAACTTTTGGTTCCATGATGATGGGAAGTTATGTCAAACAGTGGCATGTGGTCCTGGAGCTATCCTCATCAGATTTGAACATTTGATATCTTATGTGGTTCTTGAGATATCAGTCCATGAATGATTAGACGCGACGGTAATAGGTTCGAAAACGCTATTTCTGATTGTGAAGCTCTTTTTAGAAAGTAAACTACTGCATAGTCAATTTGGTCTTACGTTTGTACAAATGTATCAAGGTATATAAAATACTATCCAAATTTAACTCACCATTGATTTCATCTTATATAAGCAGTACACTCTGATGTAACAGGAAAAGACGGGAGCCAGCTGAAAAATGCTCCTGTCGGAGCACAGAAAAGTCGAACATTTTCTCTGACACAAAAGTGTGGAACCAGCTGCCCCAATCCTCATTCCGACTTCCTCACCAAAAATTTTGGCATGAGAACATATTCTCGCTTTTTTCGGCTGGATTTGAGTAGGACACAGACAGTGCAACAGACAGAGAGAGCTATATATGATGGCACAGAGAAAGTGTCAGTTCAGGAGAAAGGCATATGCATGAAAACAGCAGGGGGAAGGGAAACGAGATGTAGGAAGTCAGGAACAGTAGCAACAACAAACTAAGACAGATGCAGATAGTAGTAATGGAACAAAAGAGAAAACATTGGGAAATTGAGACGACTGGAAACCATACAAAAAGCATACAAATGTGGGATCTGTGATGACAGTGATGAAACTGCATCACATCTAATCTTCGAATGCATTGCATTGGAGAATAAAAGGCACAGAACTTTTGGGTCAACCAGACCCGAAGAAATTGTGTCTAATAAAGAACTGGTAAAGGGACTCCTTGCACTGTTGAAGGGCATTGGTTGGCTTTACTAGATATACATGGAGCGATACCGTACAATAAACTTAGTTTCAGTGCGGGCAGTGGCGGGTTGGTCCAAGAATGTTTTGGCTTCCCTGCAAAAATCAATCAATCAATCACAGTCATCTCCCTATAATAATAATTTCGTGTGGCTTGTTGGCCAGGTGCAAGTCTTTAAATTGGACGGCACTTCGGCGACTTGCGTAAAAGAATGTGTGTTGCCACATGCCTTTATTCTCTTTAAATTCGTTGCCAGTAGTGTAGGTGTGATTTTAAGTTTACTGTTTATTAGTAAAAACACCAGTGGCAGTCAGTCAGCACAGACTGATAAAGACCATAATTTTTTATTCCTGTAGTGGAGACTATGGTAATTAGAACATAAATCAAATTATATACGAGATAAAATTTATGGTATCGGTAGGCCTGAGTTAATGTTTACACTTTTCCAATTATATCATTTTTGTTTGTACCTCAGAACTGTCCCACTCCTTCAGGCTTGCAATTTATGTAGCATATTGCAGGGATAGTAGGGAGAAACGTAACCTTGGCAGTACCTACTACGAAATTTCAGTAAAATAGGAACATTCATGAGCTACAGACGTCAAAAATAAAAAAAAATGTACTTAGAATATAAGACAGCAACAGCTGACAGCTTTAAGCTTTTGCTTTCTGCCACTGGGAAGCGCTACTGCAGACTAGTCACGTGCACAACATGCTCCGCCTCCTTCTGCCCTTGTGGAGGGGATGTGGCAGAACTGTAGTACGATTCAATTTACGCAGGTTCAAATCACACAGACAAGTTATAACCACAGACATATATTACTAGACTGGCAATGCCATATACAGTATCATTGGTGTCAGTGAAGTCTCGCCGCCATACTTCTATACTATAAACATGTAAGCAGACGTTTGTGTTATTACAGAAAACAGCCGTAAAAATATGAATGAACTGACGTAACTATGCTGTTTTTAGACTATTGACATATGGGAAATTGGTGTGTTGTATATGGGCTATAATTTTTTCAGCTGGAGTAGGTTGTATTGATAGGCTGTTATTATTAATCTCTACCAATTTCATTCAACTTCGGATTTTCTTTCAGTAGTATAGTCGTCATAAAAATGTTGTTTATAGTGGATAAAACATATCCGTATACTTTTGAGAGCTCTTACGAAATCTACAGTCTGCTTTGACACATACACTAATGAGTCGCGTTTCCTGCTTTTATTAATCGGTTACCACTTTCCATCAACTTTGGCTTTTCTTTTAATAGTATGACCGTTATAAATGTGCTATTTGTCGTGCATAACAGATATCTTTATTCTTACAGTCTTCTTTAACTGTGTGTACGTAACGGTAAAATTTTATTTCCCATCCCGGCGGCCTCGCATTATTATGTTGGCAACATCAACAAAACGGTAGAAAGCCCTCGCCAAGACGTTAATATTCTAGAAATCAACACAGAGTAACGAGATTAGTGTTTCGTTCAGACGGTGAAATAAATAAATGACGCTGTTCCTGCTCTATGGTTGACAGGTTCTTGTATGTGGCCTCGTTCACTCGGTAAAAGTAATTGCCCTCGTAAACGAAGACTTCATGACAAAACATTTGCGTTGTCACGCGATTGGCTAATGCCAACGTCACATGATTGACAACATTTTCATGCCAGGCTTAGTTAAATTTAACCGTACAACAAGATTCAACAATGTCCGCTTATGTGTTAAATTCAATTATTCCGGAAGTATTAGCTCAAATGCAAATCATGTTCAAAACAACATCATATCGATCAGAAGATCATAGTAGTACCGCATGGAAGCTTTTGCAGTGAGGTGAAGCAAGATGGTGTCGTCAGGCTTCAGTCACAGAGGGACGTTTGCCAGTCTAGTAATGTATGTGTGTGGTTATAATGTGTGGACGGAATATCTCTGCAAATTTCAGTCAGCGTCAGTGATCTCTATACAAAATAAATGTATAACTCTGGTTCTGAGCATAAAATTACAGCATGCCTGCACATTCAGATGTTTTCCACACGTTTTTGCATTGTCCTCCATGTTTAAATTTGGCATACTAATTTCCAGCAGTTATTATATGATGAAGCATTGTTGCTTACCCTGTTGATTTGAAATTTACCTCAATACACGAACAGGACCACGCCTAGTAAAAGGCTAATATGGGAGCGTAACTGAAATGTATTTTCTTCTCGTTTTCTTGTAATACTTCTTAGCAGCCTTATTTGAATTTGGCAAGAAACATAATAATAACATATATGGCTGGCACGCTCAGACAGCTGAAGTTCAACATGCAGGTAATATAGAGATCATTGGTCAATGTAGACGCTTTTTGTCATGTGTGTGCACGAAGGAAGTTTGGTATGCACAAATGAAAGAGAAAGGGAGGGATGTGTCAGTGATCTGAGGAATTCACTGCCGAATTTATTGATAATTATCGAAGCCGTACTTGTTTACTGTAAGAGGAAAGTAAAGATATAGTGCTAGAGACAAATCAAGCAGGTGCACGTGGAATATGTTATTATTATAATAACAATAAATACATAAAATTCGTTCTGAACAGTAGGCTTACATCAGAATTTTCAAAAGCTTCCAAATCTCTTAGATCTCGCACAGGAGGATACGAAGATTGCAGACCAAATCTTTGGTACTTGGATAGCCACTGCCCAGACTATTTCGTACGGATTTTCCGTTTCTGACGTTTTGTTTGCTTCCATTTGAGAGGCACGCTGCAAACAGCAACCATAAGTGAATTTCCTCTGAGAAAAATAATTATACTTTGTAAAGATCATATTCGCTTCCCAATGTGACTGTAGACTTTACTGCTGAAGTGTTCTTCTAAAACGACAGATGGCAGGGAGGCGGAAGAATTTGCAGCGATCTGAATACCCGTCTACCCGCAACAATGGTGTGCGCAGACATTTGTACAGATATTTGCGCAGACAGATCGTTGCTTGTGGACCAGCCTTTAGAAACGCCTAATGCATTGTTATATTCTACCTTGTGTTGGTTTTAAATACAGGTTCATTCATTTTTAAGTGCCCATTCCTATATTTTTGGTGTATCTTTCTTTCTTTTATTGCGCGCTTATGTTTGAAAAAGATAAATGAAGATGTTATGAAACACACAGTATGCAGTATTCTTTCAGCTCGACCTTTCAACACATTGCACTCCACAACAATTACTGAATTAAATACTAAGCAGACTGTGAAGCTGCTGTAAATATCACATGATATGCTTAGTTGTCTTTGGCGAGCTATGATCTGGGTATTTTAGTGCATTTGAATTCATACACGACCTAAGACATTTAGTTGGCCCCAGTAATTGGGGCAGGGTTGCTTGAGCCCCCTACCCATCGCCATACATCTTGGATCCAGTGTAAATAAACTCTGTTTCCTAGAATGAAATTATTACCGTATCCTAGTGTTTTCAGCGAATCCCTCGAGTGTATCTCTGTTTGATAGCTGTGATCAGTGGTGCCCACAGGGTGGGGGGGGGGGGGGGGGAAAGGGGGTCATGACGGTCGCTAAATTTTCTGGGGGGGGAGGAGTGATAATTAGTACCTTTGGCCACCCCGGGGGGTTTATAAAACAATTTATGAAACGTGAAATAAAAGATATTTAATTTCAATATTAAATGGCAAAACAGGACCTAATATCTTGTGTGTGTGTGTGGGGGGGGGGGGAGGGGGGTTGTTGGTCACAGTTTTGGAGGGGGTGAGTCATTGGCCAAGGGGGGGGGGTGGTACCTCTGACTGTGATTCCAAAAAAATATCAGCTAGTGGACAGAATTCTACCCTGAAAACTGTTCAGGAACCATAATGAACAAGAACAAAACTAATGATCCATATTCATCCTTGAATAGCGAATTGTGGTCCACCATTCATACAAAAATCCCATGGAAGAAGTCTTTTTAGAGTTTCCTAACCTTTCCAGTTTCCTAGGAAACTTCTCCAAATTTTTCTTCCATTCTGAGCTCTCGACAATTATGAACACAACAAAATAAACGAATCCAGTTCTGTAAGGTTGCTCTCAAGTAATGAACTTTCATTAATGCTGCAATTGGTTTTCATTTGTAAACAATCTGACAATATACTGGTTGATCAAACCGTCAGTATAAATTTGAAAACTTAATAAATCACAGAATAATGTAGACAGAGAGGCAAAAATTAACACACATTCTTGGAATGACATGGGGTTTTATTAGAATAAATGAATGAATGATTTAATTAATTCAAAAAAGTCTGATGGATGGCGCTTCATCTGATCAAAAAGCAATAATTATCACAACAAATTAAGACAAAGGAAAGATGATGTTCTTTACAGGAAATGCTCAATATGTTCACCATTATTCCTCAACGATAGCTGTAGTCGAGGAATAATGTTGTGAACAGCACTGTAAAGCATGTCCAGAGTTATGGTGAGGCATTGGCGTCGGATGTTGTCTTTCAGCATCCCTAGAGATGTCGGTCGATCATGATACACTTGCGACTGCAGATAACCCCAAAGCCAATAATCGCACAGACTGAGGTCTGGGAAAGTGGCGGCTGAGCACACGATCATCACCAAACGACACGTGCAAGAGATATTTTTTTCAGCTTTGTATTGTTTTGGTTCTAACAAAACCCCATGTCATTCCAAGCATGTGTGTCAATTTTTACCTCTCTATCTACATTATTCCGTGATTCATTAAGTTTTCAAATTTATACTGACTTTTTGATCACCTGGTAGATTGGTGAATAGTATTACAACATTTATGTAGATGAACTATGAACTACAGTTACCTTACTGTCCTTCGAAATAGTCACATCACATGACTATGAACCCCCGAGCTATGCAATACATGTCCTGAAAACTGGTTTTCAAAAGCCTAGTGACATTTCATCTGGTATCAGGAATATCGTCAAATCTCTTTCCTCTCAAAGCGAGTTTGAGTCATGGTAACCGGAATACTTGTGGAGCATTGAGTACTGGTGAGTATGGTGGATGTTCAAATTGCACCACATTTCTTTGCTAGGAACTGTTTGACGATATTGGCTGTGTGTGAGCGAGTGTTGTCGTGAATAAAACCAGGAACCGTGTTGTGCATACTAGGATCGAAATGGGTCTAAATTTCAGCGTACCTTGCAGAGGTCGTCGTTCCCACAAGTAGAAATTCCTTGTGGATAATGCCTTGACTATGGAAAAAGGTGACGAGCTTCTTTTTGATGTGTGATTTTTGGCACCAGCCCTTTTCTGAAGAGGTGATATCGGAGAATTCCATTCCATAGCTTTGTCGTTGTGTTTCAGGGTTTCACCATCAGTGAGAATACGGTTCAAGAAATTGAGTGTCGAGTTGCCATTTTGACAAATGACTGTGAAGCCTCTAAACGACCCTGCTTCTGATCGTCAGGCAAGTAATGTGGCACAATACTAACACATGTTTTCCTATTTCCTAACTTCTGGGTAAGGATTTGTCCCACAGATTCACGGTCAATCTGCAATTCATCCGCTATTATGCGCACAGTTAATCGATGATGGTTCATGATTGATGTCCTCACTTTATCAATTTTTTCGTCATTGATGGTGGTCGCAGATCGCCCACTACAGGGATTGTTAGTAACACTTTCCCAGCCTACCCGAAAACGGGCGAACCACTCATATGCAAACTTCATGGGCAGTGCTTGATCCTCATAAACATGTACCAAAACTTTAAATTCATCCTTTGCTTTTTCATTGTCCTGTTCTCAGTTAAGAACCAATGCATTAAACAAGCACTTCGTCCTGCAGGCCTAACACAGAACACACACAATGCACAACTGAACTATGCCGGCCGCGGTGTCCGAGGGGACTGAGGCGCTCCAGCCACGGTCTGCACGGCCACTACGGTCGGGAGTTCGAATCCCCCCTCGGGCATGGATATTTGTGCCGTCCTTAGGATAAGCTAGTTGATAAGTAGTTTGTAAGTTTAGGGACTGATGACCCCGTAGTTAAGTCCCATTTGAACATTTTGAACTGAACTATGATGGGGGCACGTTGTCTACACTGGCTACTATGTAGGTGCTGCGCTGTGATTCGCCTGTGTTGCCCAATCTATTGGTGTTACTTCATTTACCAAACTTTATCATCACGCATAGTAATTATAACAAGTGTAGGTAATATCTCATTGTAAAGACGCTTAGTGATTGCAGACAAGCACACAGAAAACACAACTATACTAATACAACTTAGCTTTCGGCCACAGCCTTCATTAGTCATGATTCAAAAGTCATGATCTGGCAGCCGGAGAGGGTGGTCTTGTGTGTGGGAGTTCTGCCTGTGTGATAATACGAATGTGCATGTTCTCTGTTTCTGATTAAGGTTGTGGATGAAACTTAAGTTATGTGAAAATATTTTGCTAGCACCCACCTACATAGGGAGACATGACCATTCCAATGAAATAAGAGAAATCAGATCGAAAACGGAACGATTTAGGTGTTCTTCCTTTCCACTCGCCATTAGAGAATTGAACAGTAAGAAAGCTTATGAAAGTGGTTACTAAACTCTCTACCAGGCACTTAAATGTGATTTGCAGAGTATCTAAGTAGATGTAGATGAATGTGCATGTCGCTTTTCTGTGGCTGTCCATTTATATACATATATTATACAGGGTGTACCAGACCACTGGTCCACCCCCTCTGAAACAAAGGGAGTCATATGAAATGTAAAATGCAATACCTACTAGTGGTAAGTGTTTGACGCCGAATCGATTGGTGTATTCCCACCGGAATTGCGCCATTCAGACGAGACGTCGATTTTTAAAAATGGCATGGCATACTTTTTTAACTGATTTCGATTCCATGTCGAAAATAGTGAATGTTTTGTTTAAAAAATTTCGAAATCGTCATTCACCACTCCAAAATCCCTTCTGTAGTGTGATGGCCCATTGGGAAAGTGGCATTCATAGATTACTTGATATATTAAGGTGTATACAAAGTATGCAATAGTATCTTAAACCCAAGGCAATCGAGTGTGCAGTGATATGGGCCCATGAGGATTCTAAGTAGTGTATGGACACATAAACACATACTCGCACTTGTAAGTTGGACTGAATCAGTTTATCAGTTGACACATACCTGAAACTTATGCAGTGGACTTTATAAGTGAACTTCCACAGGTAAGTGGTTTCAAATTCCAGTCATGGTTTATTACAAAGAACTTATTGAAATGATGCAGATACTAGGAGAGTGTAGTAATTTTACTGCTGCAGCTGAACGATTGTGCCAACAGCATTTCCCATAAATATTTCCTCATTCACGGAAAGTGTTTCACATATTATTGTCATGCATTCGTAATTATGGTTGTGTGCAGCCTCAGCATAATAAATGCAGACATATAAATAGACTAGTTCATTATATGGGATCTACTGAAATCATTGCCTCTGTTTGTGTTGCCACCCACCCAACAGTTTGGGATGCAGAGAAAGAGACTCTGGTATATCGAAAAGAATGATCCACCGAATTTTGCCCGAATCTAAATTTCATGGTTACCGAATGCAACCTCATCAAGCTTTAAGTCACGAAGGTGACACATAAGGACCACTATTTTCCAATTGGCTTTGAGCTCAACTCCACTGTTTCCATAGAGAAACTTTGTTTTCGAAAGAGTGTACATTTAAAAGCTATTATATGGTCAGTATTTGGAATTTCCGTTATTGGTATCACATGAATCCGAACTGGGTTAGAGAGGTGGACATCTAATACATGTCGAAAGTCAATGTCTGATATGGAATTATAGGAAATCAAATCCTGGATCCTCTCTTTTTTTAGTGGAAAATGAACCAATTTCGTTACATAGAACTACTACAGAACGATGTTCCAGCTTTTTTAGAAGATAATCCACTTGATATACGTCAGCATTTACGGTCCCAACAGAATGGATGTCCAGCTCATGCATCAAGACTAGTTCAAATGGAAGTGAACAAAATCTTTCCAGGGATGTGGATTGGTAAATACGACACAGCCCATTTCCCAGCATTCTTACTAGACTTAAATTTTTTGGATTACTAATTGTGGGCAAAGATGACAAAGAAGACGCTTGTCAGTGATAGTGAGTGCATAGTAGCTCGACAAAAAAAATTGCGTTTTACCTTATATAAAATGTGTTAAATGCAAAAAATCGTGCGTAACGGAATTCTGTGCGACTCCTGCGATAAATGGAGTCATTTTCGCTGCTTAGAAGTGTCAGAAGATGTGAACTACCAGGCGAAAATAGTGAGTGGAAGTGTCATCGCTGTGTAGATAAAGAGAAACGGATATGCTCCACCAAGATGGATGACAAGAATGGATGGATGACAAGAATGCCTGTCGTCTTGCTGCACAATGAGATGACTATGTAGAAAGAAAATTTGTAGAAGTTACATCACTGCTACAAAAAAGACATTGAAGTTCTCTGGTTAGAGAATACGAAACTAAAGAAACAGATTAGGCTATACAGGTAGAAAATACGAGGTATGTCCACAAAGTTACATTTGGTTATATAAACCAAATGTGAACAGATAAAGAAAAATATTTATTGTATAAAAATCTGCAACTGTTCAACTACTTTTCTACATAACTTCCGAAATTTTGTAGGCACTTGTCATAGCGTGGGACAAGTTTCTGTATGCCTTCTTCATAGAAGGTTGCCGCCTGTGTATTCAGCCAGCCAGCCGCGGTGGCCGAGGAGACTGAGGCGCTTCGGTCACGGTCTGCACGGCCACTACGGTCGGGGGTTCGAATCCCCCTCGGGCATGGATATTTGTGCCGTCCTTAGTATAAGGTAGTTGATAAGTAGTTTGTAAGTTTAGGGACTGATGACCCCGTAGTTAAGTCCCATAAGCCATACAAACATTTGAACATTTTGTATTCAGCCATGTGGCAAACGTGTTCTTTCAACTCATCATCGTTGAAGTGTTGCCGCCAAGGACAGATTTTAGGCATAAGAACAGATGAAAGGAGTCTTCTTCTTCCCTTCATGTTGACACCCGACCTCACAAGGCGAATGTGACCAAACAACTCTTATGGGAATTTCACTGGGACGTGTTTGATCATCCTCCATACAGTATCGCTTCTAGCGACTTTCTTCTTACATCTAAAATCTGTCCATGGTGGTCAACACTTCAGCGATGATGACGAGCTGAAAGAACATGTTACCACATGGTTGAATACGCAGGTAGCAACCTTCTACGAAGAAGGCATACAAAGACTTCTGCCACACTATGACAAATGCCTACAAAATTTCTGAAGCTATGTAGAAAAGTAGTTTAATAGTTATATATTTTTGTACAATAAATATTTTTTCTGTATCTGTATACGTTTTTTTATATAACCAAATGCGACTTACTTTGTGGACCTACCTCGTACAAGACTAAAGGAACAGTTTACTGTAGTGGCCTATGGCATGTCTAAAAACGTAGTAGTATAAACAATTCTGAAACAGATCTTCAAAAATGCAACGATGTTAGGCGATGGGAATAAGCTCCAAGAAAACGAAACAGTCACAAAGAAGCTAGAAGATTACGTAACCAACTTTCCTCTACTAAAAAAACAAATTTGAAGCGTTATCTGAATCCGAAGATAACGAATCAAAAGTGCCAAAAGACAATGAAAAGAACTCAGTAACAGGCAAAAGGGAAGGATCCAATACTTACAAGTTGAAAAGCTGTCTATCAAAGTATGTTAGAAAACACAAAGTAACAATTCTTTCAGATAACCATGGTTGCGGTATGTCTGGTATTTTAAGTTCAGTGCTGAATGGCTCTAACAAGTTTCAAGTTGATGGATTAACGAAATCTGGTACCTCTCTCAGTCAAGTTGTGGGTATAAGTCATTTCAGTGACCAGTCAACTAACGATTTTCTCATGGTAATAGGACGATCAAATGATGCCAGCAAAATCAAGCTTTTGATTTAACTTCTGCCCTCAAGCGAACACTGGTGAGCCTCAGTCATAATAATACCATAATAGTGAACTTACTACATCGACATGACTTGATGGAAACCTCATGTGTGAACAAAGAAGTGAGGAAAAATATTGTTAAATATAAACAAATATGTGATCATTTCAATAATGTGACCACAAAGGGAAACTGGCTCGGTGCAAGGTAATTACAAGAGTTTTAACTGACAATTTAGAATCTATACACACAGAGCATAGTATTGAACATAAGTCTGTGCTCCAGAGTAACTCGCAATGTTGGCCAATCATCATTAACGATGCAGTCATGTAACCACAAACACATTCAACAAGTAGAAGCTAAAGACAGTGTACTCTGTCTTTCTTCCATTTGAACATACAGTCAGTGAGAAATAAACTACCAGAACTAGAACTATTTTTAGAGGAATTTCAGTGAAACATATTGTGCCTAAAGGAACATGAGCAAAATATGTACATTCCAATAAGCTATAAAGTTTTAACTGGTTGCTTTATAAGAAATACAGAAAAAGATGGGGTATCAATACACATGAAAAATTAATGTAGTAGATCTCAAGCATTTAGAATGTGAAGAAGAAACTGAAATAGAAAGATTGTGGTAGTATCTGTGTAATGTGCTCCCAAAACTTGAAGTAACATTTTTACTAACAGACAGATAACCTACTTTTGTACCTAATTAGACATGAGAGTCATGAAATTTTAATATTTGGTGACATAAATACTAATGTCACAGTAAAAATATTAAGACTAAGCTTCTGTTGGATACCATCAAGTCATATAATTTCTCTTGCCTTAATGATAAGACTACCAGGCAGAAGGCATGCCTAGATAATGTTTCATTAAATGTGTGCTAAGATGATGTAATTTTAAATGTTGTTAAGCCTATGTTGTCTGATTGTGATGGGGTATTCCTAAAATTAATTCTTCCCAACACAGAACATATTCAGCCAATAGATTCTAGATGAATGAGACAGTTACAACCACTAAATGTAACAAATATCACACAAAGACTTTTCACAATTGACTGGGGCATCACTATGACAGAGGTTGTTACATTGAATAACGCTTCTGATAATTCAATGCACGTCATAACAACTATTTTTAATGAATACTGTCTCCTCATCACTAAACACAAAAAGCTAAAGAAAAGAAAGAGACAAAAGATAAACATAACTAACTGGTACAAGTGTCACTTACACAAATTAAGGATCCTATTAAATATCTATTACAAAAAATCTTGTATAATAATAAATACAAACTTTCATATGAGAATTAAAAAAAAGATTTACAAAAAAGACATCATATCTGCTAAGAAAGAAGCCAATGTTAGTTACATTTCTAAGTCCAATAACAAATATAAGGCAGCTTGAAAAATAATTAAAGCAGAAACAGGACTCCATGCAGAAAATCTACCAATACCACTGAATGCAGATGAGCTAAATAAAAATTTTGTAAATGTGGTCAATTAGCAATGATAAACGAAGGTAATTTAGATGACAGTTTAGACAGATTTCCCAACACACAAGAAAATCCTAAGGACATTAAGCAACTCCAGAATTGAAGACATCCATTGTCTCTCTAATTTTATCATGAAAACAATAATAGATGCTATATGTATTCCAATCTCTCAACTTGTAAATAGGACATTTAAAGAGGGAATATTTCCTGATTGTCTCAAACTAACAATTGTCCTGCCCATATTCAAGAAAGGAGACAAGTTCATCCCAAAATTACCGACCAAAAGCAATCGTACCACTAATATTGAAAATCACTGAAAAACTGATAAAAGACCAATTAAATGATTTCTTTGATTGAACCTATTGAACAATGTCCAGTATGGTTCCTAAGTGGACTGTCAACAGTTAAGGCAGTGCAAGAAGTTGTTCTATCTATACTAAATGGACTTGAAAATAGACAGCACACCTATGCCACTCTAGTATATCTTAGTAAGGTATTTGATACTGTCTCACATAGCAAGAAACTGGAGGGATATGTAATAATGAGAACAGAACTTGACTTAATGAAATCATATTTAGCGACCAGAAACCAAATGGTTGCTGTTGTTTTAAATAATAAATCTGAACTTATGAAAGTAAAAAATGGAGTTGCATAAGGAGCTATATTGCGACATGTCTTATTTATTGTATACATAAATTACCTCCCTAACTTACTGCCTTATAAATCTGTACCATACGCCGATGACACAATATTTATCACATCACACAATAATGTGAATGATGTCAAAGAGATTAACTGCTTCACGATGAAAAAGGCAGCTCAGTGGTTTCAGGAAAACACACTGACATGGATTAATAGTAAAACTGAACAAATATTTTTTTCTCTTAGAAATATTAATAACGAACATTCTGTGAAGTTGTTAGTTATCTAACTTGATAGTAAATTATGCTGGACTACCCACAAAGAAAAGCTCTGCAGTAAATTGGCAAGGGTCTTACATCTGTTAAGGAAACTTAGGGAGTGTGTAACTGAAGATCTCATGCTCCTGGCATACCATGCCCTTTTCGATACACTCACTATGGTATACTTCTTTGGAGAAATTCTGCTAGGACAAAGAAGTCTTCCTCTGGCAAAAGAATGCCATTAGATGTTTATTTGGTTAAAGCAAGTTTACTTTGTTCAACACTAGATACAGTTCCCAGCCTCTACATACTCAAGCTACTTATGTATGCTAAACAGTGTGTTCATAAGTATGAAAGTAGATCAGATGTACACTTACATGGAACCAGGAATAGAAACTTATTAGATATTCCTTGGACTCGAATAAGTATCAAATTTAATTTTCTACATACTGGCAAAAGAGAATTACAGGAAAATAAATTAAAAATGGTCATAGAGACTTGGCTAAAAGAAAAGGCCTTTTATGATACAAATGAATTCACATGTATGGAAAAAAGGATAAACTTGAATTAATATGACTGTGAAAGTATTTTAGGGTAGATGTGTTGAAAAGAAAAAGCTAAGGAAGGGGGGAGTATGCAAATGGTTTGTTCACTTGATATTAAAGGATAGGTGTGGCTGACTCACCATCAATCAGTTAATTAATTTATTCTCCAATTTCCAAGTAACAAAATCCATCTAAAATTTTGTACAGGGAGCTAACTAATTTGAATAAATTGAGTAAAGAAATTGTTTTCGACTCTTTTTTATCGTCTGAAGACAAATGCATGTAAGATTTTTGTTTTGTTTTTGTTTGTTAAGCTTATGGGACTTAACTACAGGGTCATCAGTCCCTAAACTTACAAACTACTTATCAACTATCTTATACTAAGGACGGAACAAATATCCATGCCCAAGGGGGGATTCGAACCCCCGACCGTAGTGGCCGTGCAGACCGTGACTGGAGCGCCTCAGTCCCACCGCGGCCAGCTGCATGTAAGAGTTAAAAGCGAAATTCACATTGAACACAGATCAAATTTAACGAACATAACTTACATAACAGAATATACACTCTTAGAGCAAGTGACTAGTAAGTCGAAATAATTGTATTTGATTCTAAACACTTGTGAAAAACCACATTTAGCTGGAAACTGTGGCGTAATCAAGAGGAATATTCCGATACCGATTTCTGTGAGTTTACCTAACATTTTCAATAGTCTGAAAACGTGAACATCCCTTGAAACACTAGCAAATACAATCAATATTGTACCACAAACTCTAAGTACCGGTGTTCAAAAACAAGTATAAACTGAGAGCAGAAGAGAAGCGTCTGCTTTCGTTGTGTGTTCAAACACCAGTCTCTTTCCCTCCACTTCTAAAATCTCCATCTGCTCTTTTCAAAGCCTCCGGGCTCCACCTATCTCTACTGACACGCCAGTTCACAATGAGGCGCCAAAGTACGGCCAATCACTGGTTGCATTCGGGAGTCGGACTGCCAAACTCCCTTATTATAAAACAGCAGCCAATGGCCAACACTCCCGCGTTTCCACCGGTCGGGCCTTGCCCTTATGTCCAGCGTTCTCACGGTGGTCGAAAACCATGGCAAGCAAGTTGTTCCCAGCAAACGGCCAAACTCCCTTCCTATTGTACAACTGCGGTGCCCACCAGCTTGGCGTCTGAGATGTACAATGTTCTGGCGGGTGCCACCCTGGCATTTGCCAACTCAGCACCAGATGTCCCAGCTCTCCCCTTGCAAAGCACCGTAGAGCCCCCTTGGGGACATATTGTATTGCTCCAGACGCTCTCGCCCAGACGACACTAGCGTTGGTGGCGCCAGACAGATGGTGGTAACATGTGCAAATATACTTGGAAGTATACTTCAAATTTGCACTTACACTTGTTTACAGATAATAAATCTGATTGGATTGTACAAATAGCTTTTGCAATAACATGAATGTCGTGCACTATTTCTGGTACTCGATCAATGCAAACCCTTCAGTTCATTTATTAATTTGTCTGTAGACAACAGTCAGTTGTTGCATAAGACGTCATCATACATTATACACTTATGTTCGTTTAAAAAGAGATTGGTTTTTAACAGTACAAAAATTTACAAATTATATAATATACATTTTATATAAAATACATATGAATATTTATAAGAAATACTTAGAATCGGATTTTAACAGTACAACAATTTAATTTACAAATTTTATAATATACAAAAACATACAGTACAATTTAATACAAACATATTTGTGAATATTTATAAAAAATACAGACTCATCATTTAAATTTATATTGTGAAGTCATGCATTACACTGGACAGAAACTCATCTGTTGAATAGAAGGCCTTTGCTTAAGCCAAGATTCCAAAGTCATTTGAAACTTACTGGCACCCAATTCTCTTATACATAGGGGTAACTTGTTATAGTACACATTACCAATACGTAGACAATTTTCTTTTGTTTTTGTTAACCTAACCCAAGGTATGTTCAATGAATTTGAACTCCTTGAACATAGTTATGGACATCTGCTCTGATTTCATACCTCTGCTTAGAATGAAACAGTGTTTTGGTGTATAAAGACTGGGGACTGATAGAAATTTATGCTTAATAAAGTAAGGCTAGCATGAAGCTAGGCTGTTTAACCCTAAAATACATCTGATTGCTTCCTTTTGCCATAGAAAGACATCATTTGCTCCAGCAGAATTTCCCCAAAGCAAACGCCATAAGACAAATGCATGTGAAAAAATGCATAACATGGCATTTTTAGGATATCCTCACTTACACAACTTTACAGTTTCCTTAATAAATATAATACCCTGGCTAGTTTAGTGTAAAGTTTTTCTGTGTGAGTATTCCAACAAAGTTTGCTATCCACATAAATGCCTAATAATTTTACAGGTTTTCTGTGGTCATGTTGCTCATAATCAATATTTCTAAGTGAGAATAGGATTTTTTCAGTTTTGCTGTTGTTTAATGTCAGCATATTTCTCTGGAAACATTGAGATACATTTTTCACAATGGAATCATTCTTTTGTTTCACAATAGCCTTTCATGGTGTGATGTGATGAAGGTTCTATCATCAGCAAACATTACAGTTTTAAATGGTGAAAATGTTGGTAAATCATTTACATAAACTATAAGCATGAAGAGTCCCAGTACAGAGTCTTGTGGGACTCTATACTTTACATTGAGAAAATGAGATTTAGTATTTCAATTGACAACCACCATCTGTTCCCTGTTTGTCATGTATGATATTAGCTGTGCTAATTCTAGCATAGCCATAATTTTGAAATTTATCAATCAGGATGTTCTGAGAGACCGTGTCAAAGGTTTTGGTAAGATCCACTAAAGTAGTTTGGGTATGCTGTTTATTTTCAAAGCCATGTATGACAAATGATACAAGTTCTTTGACTGCCTTTTTTGTTGACTGTCTATTCCGAAAACCATATTGAGCATTGTCTAGAAGGTTATTAGTTTCAAAGTAATCATTCATTTGCTTTTTAATTAATGATTCAATGATTTTTGCTATTATTGGAACTATAGCGATAGGTCTGTAATTTTCAGGTGAGTTTCTGTCTCTTTTTAATATATGGGAAGGACAATTGCCAGTTTCAAGTAGTCAGGAAATGTGCCCTCTGTTAAAATCCTATTTATGAGGTACAACAGGGCAGTAGCTGTGATTCCTATTATTTTCTTTATAAAGTAGATGGAGAATGCATAGTCTTCCACTTAAAATTTGCCATATCAAGCTTCATTATTGTTTCATCTGAAATGATACTATTTGAAGTGGTTACTTTTCCAGAATGTATAAAAAATATTTAAGTCTTCTGCTCTTAAGGGTATGGGAATGTTCTCTTCTGTAACCCCAGTTTCCGCTTTTACTATATTTCACGTTCCTTTGCGTAGACATAGCTACAAAGTCTTGTATTTGCTACAGACATAACTGTAATTAAACTTGCCAAATATGAATTCTGTTATCATGTGGTTTTAAGTCATTGAATTGTCACACCAACACATCTTGTTATAGTGATAAAATTACTTACAACTGCAAGAGGGCCGTGGTTCATATGTTGCAAGGTACAGTTTCATATTTACCACCCTCAACGATCTAGCCTTCTTCCAGTTTTTCTCTTCATTGGGAACTCTGACAGTAACATCTGTTTTTCAAGCCAGAGCTTTTAATGTCACACAGAGCATACAACACACACACACATACTGTGATATACACAACAACGCGTTAATTAGTGGTACCAAAGTTTTCAATCAGAACTGTTTGGCCTGCCCTCATGTGGCCAAATAAGTCATCATTGACTTACCTGCTTCTTTCGCCTTAACGATTGACTTACAGGTTCTTTCCCCTTACAATGTATACAAATATATGTTGAGTCGCTTTGCTTTCTTTTTCCCCAGGTTTAACCTCTCAGAGAATGTTTATTATTGGAACGAATTGATCCTTAGCAATAACTGAGTTTCAAGAAATGTGCCTTACCTCGTGTTCCCCTGACCCTACTTATATCTTTTGAGGTGTATATGTTCACATTTTTTATTAATAGCTATATATTTATATTATTATGTAATCAATATAAATTAAATACTTTATTAAAAGCCACACTAGGTAAATTACCTTTCCGATTTGCCCTCTCACCCTGAAAAATAATCGTATGTGTGAACCTGATGATGTGTTAAATTTGAAGTAAATTAAATGTGGAAAAGTCTGAAATGTAGTCATTAGTCAAGGGAGTATAGAACTGAAAATTAACAAAATAAATCTACAAATTCAACAAGTACTATGATACTGAAAACAATATGGCCTTAATGACATAACTATTGCATCCCCTCAGCAGTTTTTAGATGCATGCCCCTTCGAGCCTTTAAAATTACATCAATGAGTACAAACCATGCATAAAGGTGGACAACTGAGTAGAGTCAAAATTCTTTTTTCAATTAAATATTGACACCTGTAGTCGAGATACCGTGGCTTGTAGATGAGAGATGTAGGAGGACCATGATAAGAAAATTGGCTCATTCAACAATTTCCAATCGACCTTGACTGCAAAACTTATAAAGCAGATTATAGCTACGTTTAGCTAATCACAAAGGTCCACATTTGTCTAGAACAAAGTTATCATCCTGCTTTTACCTACCTTCACCACACAGTTTTCAATCTCTTTTAGTGAAATTAGCTAACGACCCATCAGTTCTCCAAAAGAAGCCTAATGGTGTTTTATAACTCAAGGAAGTATCTTTATTCACAGTTCTTTAGTGTGTAAGTGCTACCAAAGCAAGCATATGCGAGTTTGATTGTTTAAAGAGGTTTACATGACTTACAAAATAGTTTTATAAAACACATAGTCCTCTCTAAAATATTTAACTATTTTATAAACTATACTACATGGTAGTTAGACTTCTCTAAACCATCTGAATGACATTTGCTTTTTTAGGTACTTAGACCCGTTCTCATTTAAAGAATTCAATTATGCGTTAAAAGGAAAAGTACAGAATCGTGATTTTGTAGGTGTTGGAATTCGGGTCCTATTTGAGAGGGGTACAATATTTTCGGTTTTGCTTGGACCAAAACACAATTGTATGGATTATTTATGTAACAACTGCCTTACTGTAGTAATGTACAGCATACAAGGAAATACTGAAAGGCAAACAGAAACTGACATTGAAGCAAATTATTCCAATAAGTAAATTCATTTTACAAGATATGTCAAATAGTGCTGAACTTGCTGTTCAGCAAATGGCACATATTTATTCAGATTTTATATTACAAAAATAGTTTTCGTTGGAATTTTTTTTATGCATATCCCTTCTACCCTTTAAACTTGCACAAGTGAGTTGAAACTATGCATGAAGGTGGACAACTGAATACAGTCAAAAAAGTACTTTTTCATCTGAATAGTGATTATCCATTGTTGAGATACTGTGATTTAAAGGCCATCTAAATTTAGCACTTTCTGGGACTCATGGACACACAGACATTGATGGACTTGAAAGCTAATGTGTTTTGTCAGTTAATTATCACTTCATTGTTTCTACATTAACTGAAGAAAGGTTTTAATAGGACCAATAAAATAATAGTAAGGATGCCATTTGTTTATTTTTTTACAAATAAATATTTACATCCTTCAACTTCACAAGCCCTGGTAACTACAATATCTAATCAGCTATGAGAATGAGGAAAACTAAATTATTGACTTATCTGGCAGTTTAAAAAACAGTTAAATAAAAAAATCTTAACAGATTTGTGCTTTCTTGCTACTTAACTCTAATTTTCCTGCACAGTGAGCTTTTAACAGGTGCATGCAAGATGGTAAGTATTCTTGAATGTGGATGCATTAATCCTAAACTTCAATTATATATAGTCTCATGACACAAGGCATCAGAAATGACATTTGGATGATACTATGCAATGTTCCATGGTATATGGTATTAAATTATAGGTTAACACACTTTAAAAAGACACAAATATGTCAAGAATATTTTATTTACTTGTTCTTGACCTGAATCGTAAGCGATTACATTGGTAAAGGCGAAAATGGGTTCACCATGAATTGGTGCCCAAAAGACGCTACAGATAAGCACCTGAGAGGTCGATTTCAGTGAACACTTTGTCATCTATTAGACCAAACAGAACATTATAAACTTCAGGAATCAGGGAGAATCCATGAATGAGTGTTGTACTGTTTCTAAAATCTCCACAGATGCACAAGATTCTGTTAGGTTTCTTGAAATGATGATGACTATAATCCAGTAGGTCTCACATACAGGAGTTTGATGCCTTTATCCTTTAGTCCCTAAAATTTCTGCTGAAGCTTGACATATACAGGAAAGGGGAGCTTTGAAAAACTTGAGGATAATAGAGGTTTGGGGAAGCAGAATTTTCCTGCTCTCCCATATTCCAGATGAACATTTTGGGGTGTGAACATCTCACATAGCTGCACTTACAAGGACTGCACAACTATGCATAACATTCAATATACACAGTATTATAGCTTTTAAACAGAAATGTTAGATTTAAGCTTTGGTTAATCCAAAACATTAATAGAAGTCGGTGAAAAATTCTTCGTTTGTGTGGTCATGATGTCCATAGTTGCTTTGATTATTATGAATGGTAGTGTTTGTACATCTATGGAACTACAAATAAAATGCGATATTTCTAACAAGACACATTTCGTTTTAATGACAATAAAAGGTCTTCAGTGGTCTGTAGTAATAGAAGTAAGCCTATACAGTTTGTTTTGTTTTTAGATAAAAAAAAGTTCATTGGCAAAACATGAATAGTAAGCCTAATGTTTTGTTACTTACAGATATTTTTGTCTTGTTTTGTTTTCGCTTCACATAATGGAATGCCAGTCTGTTTCATGCAGTACCGCTGATTCTTCTTGCTGTATCATTGTTTTTTTTCCCACTAATTTCACTTTCAGTATTGCACTGTGCATATTTGGTTTTCACAAGATCAGACATGTTTGTTTTGATTGTGACTGAGTCTGCACAGTGTGGTAGTGTAGTGTTGCCAACATTATGATTGTAACTTTTTTAATGTTTTATAATAAATTATGTTATAGTGTATTTAATTTTGATATAAGTACAATGGAGTAGTGACAAAATTATAATTCCTTGGAATGGGAATGTTTTATTTCTAATTTTATTATTATTATTGGGGGGAGGTGAGCAGCAATGAAAGGGAACTGAATGGTGGTTGAAGGTGGTAAGGTGGGATCGGAAGAGGGGAGAAGTTTGACATTTGACTTTTATTAAATAATTATGGCACTGTATATTCATTGAGAAGAAGTAACAGAAATATTGAAACTTCTGGATGGTGGTAATGCAATTAGTGTGTCAGTGTGTGGAGGGCAGGGGGGGGGGGGAATTGGGAGTTTTTTAGTATCAACGGAAATGCGGTCACAGCTCACACAATACTACGAAATTGAAAATGATATAACAGTGAAAAACACTATTCAATTAATACAGAACATCAGAGACACAAACATACAAAGCACAACAACACTGCTCTCTTTTGATGTAGAAAGCATGTATAGCTGCATCTCTGTAAATGAAACTGTCATGCTAATAGAAGAAAACCTAAAAACACACAGCCAGCTATCTATAGAACAAGTACAGGAAATAATAAAATTGTTAGAACTAATAACACAATAAAACTATTTTGAATTCAATGAGGACTACTACCTACAAGAAGATGGCCTACTCATGGGCTCACCAAGTTCAGAAACACTAGCAAACATCTTCAAGAATCATATAGAGAAAATAATATTTGAAGATATGGTAACAAAGAAGAATTACATCATCTACTGGTACCGATACATGGATGATATAATATGTATGGTGGAATAACCTAAAAACATAATAAAACAACTACACAAAGATATAAAACCATACAAAAACATAAATTTTACGATATAATAAGAACAAAAAGACACATTCAGTTTTCTAAACATAACAATAACAAAAGAAAACCACAAACACGCAATTGACTTATTTAGAAAACCCACCACCTCAGACATCATTATATATGTCACTTCAAACAAACCATAAAGTCACAAACAAGCTGCAATAAGGTATATGTTAAACAGACTCAATAGGATTCCCCGAAACACTTCTAATTATCAAAAAGAGCTAGCTATTATAAAACAAATAGCACTAAAATGGCTATGAAGAAACCCTTGCAGACAAACTAAACAGAAAATAAAGACACATTTCAAGAAAGAATCAACAAAAAACACATTGACACAGACAAGCAGCACACGCAATAAAAAATGGCATACACTGACCTACCACAAGAAATTCACAAGCAAAAAAGGTAATATATTCAAGAAACAAGGTATAAACATTGCCTACAAAACAAGCCACCCAATTCAAAAACACACACCCCCAAATTTAAAACCAAAAAGAGACGAATACCAACAATCTGGTATCTATCAGCTCAACTGCAGAGACTGTGATAACATATGAAGAAACTCTATGAATACAAAAGAATTTTCTCTGTCAGCAACATCACCAAACTAACAGAGAGTTTCAACTATGAATCTTGGCATTCTGTATTACAAGCCCAATGTCTAAATAATAAATGGAAAGCCTTCCTAGATCTACTATCTTTCCATCTAAACAAGACCATTCCTATCAGGAAGATAAATATCAACAAGAACAATAATTCACCTTAGATTAGATTCACCTAGAATTAGATCATTTTACCAGAGTACTAAAAGCAAAAATGCAGGAAATTTTCTTTGTACAAAAAGAGACAAAAACGAAGGAGCACATAGATATTTTTAATTATTACTTCATAGATGTTGTAGAATCTGACTGCTGTAAGACTGATAAAGCACCTTGTGGATATCAAGCTGATAACAACTCCGACTCTAACAAACTCTATGAAGTGGATGTCAATGACACATTGCAGCTCATCAGAGAATGCAAAAACAAAAAATCTTCAGGACGGGATGAATTTTTCCCTTTTTTACTGAAACAGTGCCAACACAATCTGGCATATCCATTGCCACATCTCATAAATAGTGTCTTAAAAGAAGGAGTGTTCCCTGATACACTAAAATTAGCTATTCTGAAACCTCTGTAAAAAAGTTGATAAACATCTAGTAGACAACTATAGACCACTTGCTCTAACTTCCGTTTTAGGTAAGCTAATTGAAAAATAATACTTAAGTACATCTTAGATCATTACAGCAAAGAAAATATCCTGGGAGATTTTCAGCGTGGCTTCAGGAGTGGTCATACCACAATGACAGCAGCAATACAATTTATGATGAAAATTCTTGATAAAATTGATGAAAGCTATCAAGTAGCAGGAGTTTTCTTGGATCTCTCAAAGGCGTTTGATAGGGCTGATCATGAGCTTCTACTGTCGTAATTAGCCAGAGATGGCATCAATGGAAAACTCATACACCTTGTTACTTCGTATTTAAGAAACAGAAGCAAGTGTACTGCAATCTCACAAAATAATGGAAATACAATAAAAATATACACGTCAAGGGTCAGAAACATTAAATTTGGAGTGCCACAGGGATCAATAATAGGTCTTTTCGTGTTTATTGTTATGTCAATGACTTCACAAGTGCATTCAATAATGAAACATTATTAACTATATATGCAGATGACACTTCAGGCCTTGTTTGGGTAACTGATATGAAAGATGTCAGCTTAGAAGTAAAAAAGTTTATTGATATTGCAAAGACAAAATTTGAAAATGACAATCTAAAAGTCAACTTGCAAAAAACAAATATAATTTCTTTTAATGTAAGTGATTTGCAAAGTTGTATTGATTCTCATGGTAGTAATACAATAGGGAAAGTATGTGGTGAATGTAAATTCTTATGTATTAGCATTGACAGTAAACGTTTATGGATCCAACAAACTGATAATGTGTGTGCAAAAATAACATCCAATCTATATGTATTGAGAAGAATAGCTACATATGTAAATGTTCAAACTATGAGACATAAGTATTTCGGCCTAATACACTCCTTTCTTTCAAATGGACTTCTATTATGGGGTATGCTGCCAAAACCCATGTAGATAGAGTTTTCAAACTTCAAAAGAGAGCACTGAGAGTATTGAGCAAAGTAGATAGCAGAATTTCTTGTGAGAGTTTGTGATTAGATTTTAAAATTATGATTCCTTATTGTATGTATATGTATGAGTCAATTATACAAACTGTAGAAGATAAGAAATATACACTTCGCAATATCGAAGTTCATCAGCATGATACCAGACAAGCACAGGATTTTCACATATTAAGTAGGAGACTGAAAAACAACTGCAAACAGCCCATACACTAAAGAGGCAAAAGATTTAAATGCTCTACCAAAAGAAATAAAGATGTTAACATGCGAGAAAATAAAAAAAAAAAATAAAACTGTGGCTAATTGAACAGTGTTTATATAGTTTACCCTTACAAAACTATTTGAAATATATATACATACACACTTGTATACTTATATATCAATTGTAACAACAATTGCTATGCATGTGTATTCATGTTTCATCCAAATAAATTAAAAAATATATATATTAGGATTAGCTGAATACCCAGAAATGCCCGGGTATTTATTTATTCCTGCCATTTGTCAAGTATATATTCATTTGTATAATGGCTGTATGCCTGTAGAATCCTTTGGGAATAGAATTAGTACTAAAGGAGTAATAGATTAAAACTTGGTGCATGATGGGGCGGTTTTCCATGAACGTTACTGTTTATGTGGTCATATGTCAAGAACTATGTGTCTTACTGAGATGCAATTTAGAAGGTACACTCAACTATATGCCTGTATACTGTCTGTAAAATTTCCTGCGGCTTCACTTTGTAGTGTACAAATTATAAATTGTAACGTCGTACCGAATGCTGGTGTTTTACTCTATAAACAGTGGAAAAGTAGTAAGCGAGAAACTTTTTTCCCTACATCATTTTGCCATTGTTGTCAGCGAGAAAAAGTTTAATAAAGGTTTGAAATTATGTTTAAAGTTTGTTACAAGTCGCTAAGTACATTCTCATATAACATATTTATAAAGTTTTGCCACATTATGTGGCAGTATTTTTGCAATTCCTATTGTTTACAACGTCATAGCTTCTGAATCATGAGTCCTATGTGATTGTTAACCCTGCAGCAAATGTTACCTCAGGGTAAGGAATGTGTGTACCAAATTTGGTTGAAATCGGTCCAGTTGTTTAGGAGAAAATGAGCAGCATTATTGCTAAATACAGCAGTTTTTCGCGCATCTCATTGTTTGTGACGTTATATCTAGTGAACTATATGTTGTAAGTGATTATTACTTACAGTGACAGTCCTCAAGGATTGAAGCTTACACGTACAAAATGTAATAAAGATTGGAACAAAACTGTAGATCTTTATGCAACAGATAGACACAAACACACAAACATATGAACACTCTGCTTTATATATTAGACCAGCTGAAACCCCGGCTTTGCCTGGGTGTTTATTTATTTATTACTGCCTTGAGTTAGAACTTCTCCTATCCGTTCTGTCTCTTTCCATCTCCTTTTTTTCTTAAAACATGCTATATTTGTCAGAGAATAAATAAGAAATAAGGTTGTCTGGCATAATGCAGAAAATTATAAGTACAGTTGTAACATAAAATGCGCACAATTTCATATTTATTGAGTTATATGTTGTACAATTGTATAATTTTTCAGATATGTATTCATTTGTATAAGCGCTGTATGTCTGGAAAATCTGTTGCGAATACAAATAGTAGCAAAGAAGTAAAAGATTAAAATTTTGTCTGTGATAGGGCAATTTTCCATAAACGTTACTGTTTATGTGCTCATATCTCATGAACTACATGTCGAACTGTGATACAATTTCGAAGGTATATACATATGTATGTGTGTATATCGTCTGTAAAATTTCTTGTGGCTCTAATTTTTAGTGTAGAAATTATAAATTTTAACTTCATACCGAATGCCGTAGTTTTAGTCCATGAACAATAGAAAAGTAGTAAGCGAGAAACGTTTTTCTTTTCATTATTTTGATATGATTGTCTGCGAGTAAATGTTTAATAATAGTTTGAAATTATGTTTAAAGTCTGTTGCAAGTCGCTAAGTACTGTTATTCTCATATAGAGTATTTATAAAGTTTCGTCTTATTATGTGGGAGTTTCTTGCAACTCTTATTGTTTGTGACGTTATATCTTCTTAACCATTAATCGTATATGGTTCGTACTCCTACAGCAATTGCTACCTCACGCAAGGAATATGTGTACCAATTTTGGTTGAAATGGGTCCAGTGGTTAAAGAGAAAATGAGGAACATTTTCTCTTAATGCAGCTGTTTTCGCGCATCTGATTACTTATGACGTCATATCTTGTGACCACATTATTGTACGTTATTCTTACACTTACGGCGTCCGTCCTCATGGTTTGAAGCTTACGAGTAAAACTTTCTATAATGATTGGAACAAAACTTTAGATTTGTATGCAACACGTACCCACATACGGACACTGCTTTATATATTAGACTAGCTGAAAACCCAGCATTGCCTGGATATTTATTTATTTATTCCTGACATTCCTGCCATTTTTCAGGTATTATTCATTTGTATAAGAGCTATATTTCTGTAAAATCTCTTGGGAATACAATTAGTAGTAATGAAGTAATTGATTAAAGCTTGGTGCTTGATGGGGCGGTTTCCCATGAACGTTTCTGTTGACGATCTCATATCTCATGAACTACGTGTCCAAATCGGATACAATTTAGAAAGTACATTCAACTACATATGTTATACTGTCTGTAAAATTTCCGGCTGCTACAATTTGTAGCGTACAAATTATAAATTGTAATGTCATGCCGAGAGCCTTAGTTTTATTCCATAAAGGCGAAAATAAACCAAGACAAAAATTTCCGTAAGTAACAAAACATTACTTTTCATCTTTTACTAACGAACTATTTTCGATCTAAAAACAAAACAAACTGTGTACTTCCACTATTACAGACCACTGAGGATGTGTTATTGTCTATACAACGAAAAAACGAGAAAAATCGCATTTTATTTGTAGTTACATTGATGAACGATCACTACCATTCATAATTAATAGAAGTGTTTTCATGGTATTACATAAAATTCAAAATGTATTAAGAAAAAACAAATTTTGTTTTTCAAAATTATAGAAACGTTTGGATTAGGTACCACTCAGAATTAAGTTACAGGGTTAACACTACAGTTCTTTAGTTAGTAAGCAAAAGGATGAAAATGTGCCAAATTTCAAGATTATAGAATTAATAGAAGAGGTACAGCAACTTACAGTAGAATAGGAACAGTTAAACACCTCTGAGCTAGTATGGGTAGAAGCTGTATCTGACAACTAGAATAAATTCATAACTGTTTCTTTTTTCCAACTCCCTGACTCAGACGATTTGACTGCAGAAAGGTTCAAAAATGTATTTTATGTGGCTACTTTACTTACCCACGATATGTTGGCAAAAATTCATGTTTAAAACCGGAAGCAAGCTGAAAACGTCGTCCGAAATTGTACTGAACGAATTCTCAGAAAATTATCTTGAGAAATTACCTGAAGGATCCACTAGAATAGTAAATGTTTGAGGAAACATACATGACGTCTTAGCAACAAGTAATCCAGTGCTAATAAAGAGAACCAAAACAGACGCAGGGATTAGTGAACACAGAGTTGTCAGAGCGAGAATGAATATCAGATTTCCCAAATCCACAATAATTAAACGAAAAGTATATATATTCAAAAAAGTTGATCAAAAGTCGATTAACGCCTTTCTGAGGGTTAATCTCATGTCTTCGAAACTAACATTCTGAGGGTAGATCAGATGTGACTTTCATTCAAAGAAATAATATCGACAATCATTGACAGATTTATACCAAACGAAGTATCAAAAGATATGGCTGACCTGCCTTGGTACGGTACAGAAACCAGGTTATCCATGGTACACAAAACAGGTTAGATTGCTTTTGCAAAAGCAAAGAATTAAGCATGCCAAATTTAAACAGACACAAAAACATGAAGACTGGCAATCTTTCACAGAAACACGAAATTTAGCTTCAACTTCAATCCGAGAAGCTTACTCCTACGAAATTCTGGTCGTATGTAAAGTATAGTAAGGGCAAAGAAAATCAATACTTTCGTTACATGATAAAAATGGTGATACTACTAATACAGTTTTGCTAAAGCAGAATTGCTCTACACAGCTTTCCGAAACTCCTTCACTACAGAAAACGAAGCAAATACTCCAGAATTCGTATAAAGAACAGCTGCCAGTATGCGGAATTTAGAAGTAGATACCCCTGGAGTATTAAAAAATGTTCAAATGTTTGTAAATCTACCGGACCAAACTGCATGGTCATCAGTCCGTAGCTTACAAACTACTTAAACCTAGGTAAATTAACCTACGGACAAACACACTTACCCATGCCCCAGGGAGGACTCGAACCTCCACGGCGAGCAACCGCGCGCTCCGCAGCGAGGTGCTTTAGACCGTGCGGCCACTCCACCGTGGCGAACTTAAATCACTTAACAAAAGTAAGCTTCCCAGTCCAAATTCTATACTGATTAGGTTTCATTCAGAGTATGCTCACGCAATAGTGCCATAAAGTACCTAATTATCATGTACAACTACTCGCTCAGTGAAAGATCCATACACAATGGTTGGAAAGTTACTACGGTCACTCCACTATTCAACAAAGGTAATAGGAGTGATCTGCAAAATTACAGGTCTGTGTCATTGACGTCAGTTTACAGCAGGATTTTAGCTCATATTCTTTCCTCAAATATTATGAACTAACTCAACAAGAATGACCTATTGAACCATAGTCAACATGGATTCCTAAAATATCGTTCTTGTTAAACACAACTAAGTCTTCAGTTCTATGAAGTGATTAGTGCCACTGTTAATGGATCTCAAATAGAATCAATATTTCTAGTTTTCCAGAAGGCTTTGGACACTGTACCTCACAAACGTCTTCCAATCAAATTGTGCTTATGGGTTGTTGATTCAATTGAGTGATTTGATTCATGATTTCCAGTCAGAAGGGACACAGTATGTTGTAATTTATGGAGTCAACGAATAAAAGAGAAGTGATATCTGGTGTACCCTAGGGAAGTGTTATAGAGCCCCTACTGTTCCTTATCTTTATAAACAACAATTCAGCATACAATGTGAGCAGCTGTCTTAGACTGTTCACATATGATGCTGTCACTTATTGGTTAGTAAAGCAACTGAAAAATGATTTAGATATCTGCATGGTGCAAAAATTGTCCCTTAGTAACGATAAGTGTGATATCATCCATATGAGCACTAAAAGAAATTCGTTACACTTCATTTACACTATAAACCATTCCAATCTACAGGCCATGAATTCAACTAAATACCTAAGAATTACAATTATGAACAAATTAAATTGGAAAGAACCAGTGTTCTTTTTCTGGGGGAATGCTGAGTGATGCATACCCCTAAACTTTTTTCGTTCGCAAAATATCTTTTTTACGATGTTGTGAACTTGGATGAAAGCCAAAGATTTATTTCAAGAAGGTAATATTTTTAATTTCATTTTTCCTGTTGGTAACTGCAATACGAACAATACAAGTGCAGTTTTTGGTGGGGAAAGCGATGTCATTGACTGTTTCAAGCATTTCAAAGGTGCGGCAACCGTTCTCGACAATTGCCTTGATGGCAGCCAGTTCGACAAACATGTAGTGCCCTCGCCTCCTACTAGTGGGCGCTGGTAGTGCGTACGGTCATTCGCCGAGTTGCCGATAGATGTCTCTAAGGTTCTGCTACCATGATCCTTTGCGATTCATTGCCATCTTTGATTTGTTGTTCTTTATTCGTTTGCGTTTGCCGTTCCGTTCTTGTCGGTTGTGTGAAGTTTTATGATGTGTCCCATCTTTCGTTGCAACTTGCAAGCTAAGCTGGAGGTGAGAGATGAACAGAAAAATAACTATATTACTTGTTCTCCTGCAACTACACGTTCTCTTGTAGTTCAAGGTTGGTTTTCTTTCTTTCTTTCTCAAGTTCAAAATATTGATGATGTCATGAGAAAGGGTAAAAGCCGACAGTTGGTATCCCATGCTTCAGTTATAAGTGATTTTTGCTGCATTATATCTACTGTTGGAGTACCCCCAAACTTTCTTTTAGAAAAAGATCCCTCGAAAGAACACACAGAAAATAATGCAGGTAAGGTGAACCAGAGGCTACATTTCTTCTTAGGTTGTTCTAGTTCTTCTTAGGCACTTGTGCGCCCTATTTTGGAGTATTTCTGCGCACTGTGGGATCCCCACTAAGTGGGGCTGATGGAGTATTTAGTAAAAGTTCAAAGAAGAGCAACTCGTTTTGTATTACCGCGATATAGGGGAAAAGATGCACAAGTATGGATGGAAATCGTTAAAAGAAAGGCTTTATTAATTGTGTCGAGATGTATTTGTGAAATTTCTTTTACCAGCTTTCTCTCCTAAATGCGAATATATTTTGTTAGCACCCACCTACATAGAAAGGCATGATCATCACAATAGAATAAAAGAAATCAGATCGAAAATTGAAAGATTAGTTGTTCCTTTTTCCCATGGGTTATTAGAGAATGAAGCCATAGAGAAATATCATAAAAGCAGTTCAATGAACCATCTGTCATTCACTTCAATGTGACTTGCTGAGTATTTATGTAGATGACGATGTACACCTTGGAGGTCAATTTTCGAATCTGGTAGAACACATCAGTGAGTGTTAATGTTGATTTTAAAATCTCATTCAAAATTGTATGAGTGTGAATTTCCAAGATATTTATATGAAGAAATATATTTAATGTTATTTCAGTATTACACAATGTAAACAGCGATATTAGAACTTTTTAAATAAAATACAGTTCCAAATAGGGCACTACCACAGTACCATAGGTGACCGATAAGAAGATGTTCTCTTGGTCTTCACACTGTGCCTATGAAGGGTGGCACAAATGTTAGCGGACAGTTGGTTAAAATAAAACATATGTAACACCTAGACTTAGTACAGAATGAGGAAGTAACCCTTTAAGTTATTATTACTAAATGATGATAATTAAGTGTTGTCAAGTTAGTATTCAATGGAATAACAAGTAAAAACACCCAAACTAGTGAATTGCTGAAAGTGTGGTCAGTGAGACGTATTTTCCGAATTTCCGCGACATTAACGAAAGTAGACAGGATTTTTCTGTCAAAACATTTTATAAAATTGGTGCTACTGCAGATGTCAATGAATGGATAAGACACTTAAGATCAAAACTACGATCTAAACAAACAATTTATGGCTTATGAAATAAATTTGAAGAGCTTGACTCCATTATGGATACACCAAGATCTGGCTACCCAAGAACAGTCACAACTGGGAAAAATGGATCGTAGGTTTGCTTGGTTGTGACCCAAAGTCAGCGAATATGAGTCAGATGATTAGCAACTGAACTGAATTTATCACAACGGTCAGTGCATAAAATGTTACACAAAAAAAGTTTAATGTTTATGTTCCATGCTTACAATATGGGATACTTGAAGATGCTGCAGTCTGAGTTCCTCATTTTTGTGAATTGATGCATTACTGTCAGAAACATGATCCTAAACTATTCATTAAAACTGTGTGGTCTGAATAGCCCAATTTTAAGTCACGTGGACAAGTTACCAACATGACTGTAGTTACTGGTATACTGACAATCAACGTCTTTTGTTAGAACAACAACTAAATCAACCTGGTGTGAGAGTTTTTTGCTGTGGGGGTCAGTATCAGCATTTGGCATACAAGAACCACGTTTCTTTTTAAAGGAACACTGACTGATAAATATTTGTATATGCTTCTGAATTACTTGGTGCCATGACTTATAATGTGTGCTGAAAGCTTCCAAGAAATTTACTTTAAAACTATGACTCTTCTCCACATTTGCCATTGCAATCCACAATTATTTATGATAGGGTTGAGTACGTTAGGTAACTGAGGATCAAACAAGATGTGGGGAAACAGAGCACTGCCAGGCCCAAGTGAATTTAACAATACCAAATTTATTAACAGAAGGCACAAAGAAGATCACTGAGCTCTATACAAATTTACAAATGAGCAGCAAATAATAAACACAAACTTCTAATTTTTAACAACAAGCATAGTTCAACCCCTGGCAACATTTTTTTAGGACAATGACAGATAAAAAAAAAATATTAAAATTTTTTTAGAAGTTTTTCCTCTTTAAATAAACCCCCTTTTTTAAATTACAATCAACAGAGAGGACCCCGAAAGTTCAAATCGACAGTAGATGAGAACCCGGTGCCAGCAGAAAGCAAATACACGCCAAATTCACAAGTGCTCGCACACAACCCAAACTGATGGACTGAATACGCTGGAGGCCTATATCACTTGCTTGTGCTCGCCACCGATCGACCTGAACACATGGGTGTGACAGCGCTGCAACGTAAAACAATACTGGAGCAAGCAAATGCAATACTAGTACAAACACTAATCTGCCATAAGAAACAATCTCTAGAAAGTGAGGTTCTTAATAAATGTAAAATCTATTCTTTAACATAAAATAGATGCAATAAGCGGAACATAAAACATCTGAAAGAATTAACAGATATAGTTACATTATTTCAACCAGTTTCTCAGATGGTAGTTTTCACATTTTATCGCAAATAGATACTGCAGTACAAGTACAAATACTATATGCCTTAAGAAATCGTCTCTTATGAAGAACTACCTCTAATAAGTTGAAAATCTAATCTTTTAATATAAGGCACATACAATCAACAAACATGAAATTGACAGGTAGTAAATCACACTTGAGAAAATTAAAGATATAGTTCCATACACTTTGTCTCAGACGGTAAATTTTAACACATTGACCACTATTAAAATACCAAACAAGTATTGTCAAACACTTGACTTTAGTCCAAGGCAGACCCCGGGGCCACGAAGTCTACTGCATATTCGTAAACACAGAAACTGATTACACGTGAGTATGCACTTTGGGTAGTAGACCAATAGGAATGCAGTTCTGTTAAATACCAGTTTAGAGTGCCAGATAACCTTGCTAGTACCGAGCAAATATACTAATATAAAAATACCTATTTGCTGAATCAAGCAAGCATTATTTTGTGTCTGGTTTCCGCAGGTTGTCTTGGGTGTCGGTGTCGGTAGAAAGAGACCGACACAGGAATAAAGGATGCACACGTGTGCAGGTACGGTGACCAGCCAGTGGGACAGCAGAAACTAGAAACACTAGAGTAAATTAGAACGAGATATATATTTCATGGAGACTTAGTAATACTTAACTTTTACATAGTTCTTGACTGCAGAATGCTGATACATAGATTATATAGAGGCCTGCCTACTGATGATTCCTAGTGCCTTTCCGATAGCCGAGTCATAACTGGTGCCTATCTGATTCCCAAGTGGCTGATTCAGCAGTCCTGGCCACGAGCGGAGTTGCAGCAGAGGGCGCTCGTGGCTGACGTCGTAAGAACGCCGCGCCCTGCGTGCATGGCGATGAGCGGCAAAAATACGTGGCGCGCACTTCATACTTGTGCGACACCACACATTAAATACACGCCCGCGGACAGGGTAGTAAAATGGGAGGGGCCCCACAAGTTACTAGCATGATCTCACTTAACACAATGGAGGTTACTGGAAGCTAGAACAAGTTATTTGCATGCGCCAAGGAGCAGCTATCGTACAACATACGTGCAATCATGGTGATATAGGCAGCAAGAAAGACACATGTAGAAGGGGACGTAGCAAGTTCATTTGCCATGCAAACTAAAGGTAAACAGTTTCAAGTTACAGTCATAGCATTTACGTTTTCCGTTATACGGATTTACCACACCAACAGTGTACGCTGCCGGAGAAAGCATGTTGTCCCACACCAGTCACCAGTCACCAGCGCAGGCTCGCAGCAAAACCGATACCAAGTCACTCCGCCAGACGTGCATGATGTCAATACTTGTGCGCAGCTCAGCAGGACTCCTCGCCCCACCTCACCATGGCACCACGTCTCCACCAAATGCCACGAGGCAAAGAGGTTATCAAACCAACTCAGGCTACCCAGGTGTGCCAACCCGAAGGTAGAAGAAAGCCGCGACACCATGGCTCAAATTAAATAAAACTTTCCAAAGAAAAGTGGTGGGTTGAAGCACAGACCTGAAACACCTCCACATTCACCTAATATGACGCTCATGGATTTTTTCCTATGGGGTGTCTTCAAGGACTCCTTTTTTATTCTCATAAGCTTCAGACCATTCCTGAAATAGAACATTACATACATGACACATTTATGATTTGGACAGTGATACACTCTGTCCTAGACTATGTAACAGTGTTCCAAAACACTTCAAAGATGTATTCAAATGTTCAAATGTTTGTTAAGCTTAAGGGACTTGACTACGGGGTTATCAGTCCCTAAACTTACAAACTACTTATGAACTACCTACAACTAACGACGGCACAAATATTCATGCCCGAGGGGGGATTCGAACCCCCGACCGTAGTGGCCGTGCAGACCGTGACTGAAGCGCCTCAGTCCTCTCGGCCACCGCGGCCGGCAAAGATGTATTAATGAAGATGGAAGCACAGCTAGCATCAAGGAAGATGCCGCCTCTGCTAGAAGAGACAGAGACATTATAAGTTGAGTAGCTTTGTACATAATCGTAAATAAAACTTGTATTACTAATCTGTACAGCTGTTTTAGATCTCAACGCATTCCAAGCGTCCGGAATGGAATCTTTACTGAAAGACAAGCTGGGAAGGACTAAACAAATGGTGACGAGGCTGATTTGGACGACTAAATATTGTTTAATTCTGAAACACACTGACATATGGAAGACACACCGATCTCAGTCTTTGACGTCCTTTTACTGCCGAAAATATGCACAGGACGAAATTTTGTGGAGGGCATTTTTTTTATTGCTGGCATTAAGGAATCGTTTTGTGAAGCCTGAATGCGCGAATTTCTCTTCGCCCTGCACAGAGAAATTCCTGATTTTCTTTACAAAGATCTATAAATAGTTCAGTTTCTTTGTGGGTACACTCCATATTAAGTGAGAATATATTGAGGACATTGATTGGATGATTTGGACACAGTATTAAGTGAAATAAGATGAATTAAAATGTTTGTACTGTAGTTATATGATTCGACTGACATTGCATCTTGTTTCCAGCTGTTTGTGTTCGATACAAACGATAATTCCATAAAAGGGGAATACTTGTACTTGGTTATATTGGACACTAGTACATGTGGCGATGATGTTTTCCGATTTTGTTGAAGGAAATAAGTTACAGTGATTAAAGTTGGTAGGAGCACTTTTCCTGTTTTGTGTTCTCTCTGGATTCCAAGATTGGTAAAAGACGTTGTTCTCAATGCAACCGTCTGTCCCATCATTGTACAATGCTTTGCTTTAGCAGTTGAAACACTTACACATCATTTGTTGAATGTACTTACTCAGTTACTTATTGTGTTACATCTGTTTAATTAGTTGTGGTATCTTACTTTTAAGTTGTATCATTGGTACATTTCACGTTCTTTGCATGTGTAAGTCTCAGAAGAAGCTATATTTCTACAGAAAACTAAAATTGTTTGGCAGAAAATTACACGCTGAAGGAACAAACCTGCTAAGAAACCTGTAACTGCTTTCTAGGAGAGGTACACATCTTAGCGACAGAAAAACTACACATTGGACGAAAATACCTGCTAAAAGTTTCTTGCTAAGATACGGTACATACAATTCAGATAATTCAAAAAATGGCGGAAATTGCACAGTAAACACAGGTGAGGATTGTCACATGTGACCAACCCTACACCCAGAGCCAAAGGACTGGCCTGTATGTAGTCACTCGTGTGGAATACAGTACAAAACATAACAAATTGTAAACCACTTACCAGTCAGTGCAAGAAATACGATTTCTGAAAGAGTTGTGCAATGAGGTTGGAGTGAAATTCGGTGTTGTCTTGTTCTGCCACACAAGTTCGATGGCTGTTATGTGACAAAGAATTGCATAGAGTTCTTGAGCTCTGACCACAAATTGCTTTATTTCTGGAAAGGGCAAGGACAGGAAGGAGAATGACTTCCATGCAAAATAACAGACAATATATTAATTTCAAGAGCGGGATATCTTGCGGATTTCTTTGCGGAAATCAATATGCTTAACCCCAACTAACAAAAAAATATAGTGAACATTTTGACAGTCCAATATAAACCTGCTAGTTTTCTTTGGAGGTTGGAGTTTTACCTATGTAGGGCTGAAGTTAAAGACATTTTGTTGTTCCCAGAATTGACAAAAATACCAATAGTGATGCCAACAGTACAAAATGTTCATTCACAAATAGATAAGTCGTACTTATCATTAGTAATAAATTCTACCAGTAACTGTTATACTGAACTGGAGAATTGACAAGTATGAATGAAGGAATATTTTCGTTGAGTGAAATTCAAGCCAAAGCAGGAATTCATGGACTAAATAAAGACAATACACTGAAAATAGATTTCTCCATAACAGGACTGGCACTACTTTTGAGAAAACTGGGTGACAATTATGCATTGTTTTTCAAACGAAGCATTAACATTATTGATTCCATTTTGCCACAACTAATAGATGTTAAAATAGATTTGCAACTATGATGGCAATGAAAACAATAGCAAGGAACCGACTGAAATTGGAACTCAATTTACGAATAGTAATCGAAAAGAAAGGATATTGTTAAAATGAGCATTACCAATGATCTCATTCACCTTCATTATTTATTACCAGTAGTGTTATACAACACTCACAACAACATGTGAGTTTCCCGTTATAATGAATTAAGGATGGGTCTGCCTTTTTGCAACCATACAATTGTTCTGTTTTACTACCCATACGTATTTTACAAATGGACATCATCAGTGTGTTTTGTCTTTTAGTTTCTCCTGCAGTTTACACTAGGTGAATCCAGTGGCTGCTCATGGAAGTTATCCACATCTCTAGATTAGTAAACCATATCATCTTTGCTGAAGTTGGATTGGCCTGAGCTCTGGCCAGACCTTATTTTGTACCAAACGAGTTTTGATGTAATTTTGATCATGTTTTCTCCTGCTCGTTTCTGAATAACTGCGTCTTGATTTGTTTCCCCACTTTCAACTTCAGTTAGCACTAAACTCTTTTGGGAGTCTTGGTTTCTACATGATGTCATTCAGGGATAATTATCTCAAAAAGGTTGGCAACTACTGATCTAGTGGTGGTTTCAAGACTACTATTTGAAGTAAGGAGCCATTGCTGTTTGACAGACAAATTCCAAAGCTCTGTTGCATCATGGATTGCTGCCCTCGCAAATGTCGACCCTTACATGTGTTATTATTTACTGATTATAAGAAAACAGTACTGGCAAGCTGCAGTGGAGTGGCCAAACGCATTGAGGCCCTATGCTGTGATGTGTGGGGCCATTTCCTGTCAGGGGCTCGAATCCCCCCTTGGGCATGGATGTCTGTGCCGGCTTTAGTATAAGGTAGTTCATAAGTAGTTTGTAAGTTTAGGGACTGATGACCCCACATTTAAGTCCCATAACTTTTACAAACATTTTTTAGTCTTGGCAACTTTTTCCTAAAACATCAAATAGAATAACAGAAGATCTACTTGATGTAATGGACCAATTTTGCAGATGATATATCAAGAAAGTTAGTTGGTTACATTCTGAAATCATGTTGAGAAGTCTGTATAGGGTATGGGTAGAAAATGAGGCTTTTATGAAACTCATCATATTTTGAGATAATAATGTCAGAGTGTTTGTTAGTGGCTGAAGTAATTGTTAAAAGTAATGGAATTCCACATGACATGACAATGTCTTGGACATTGTGACAGCAGAAGAGCTGCAGAATGTAGGAATCAGAAAATGCAAGATCAGTGTTGACATATGCAGGACTAAGCAAACAGTTTTGGATTGAATTGATTAATCTGAAGAATTGATATCCAACGGAAGATGTTCAAATGTTGTACTGAAAGAATTATGGAATAGTCATTGATTAGCTCTGAGTCACAAATCTTTGGATGTCACACATCTACAATTATACCAAAAGCAACACAAATCAATTGGAAGAATTTATCTATGTTGTATATTATGTGGGTTCTAAAGTATGATATTTAAATGATCCACATTCAGGAAAGGCAGCTGTGAGGACTGTGGTGTACCATTCATCAAAAATATAATTTGTATACAGCATTACAAACAATAATGCGATTTAAGATAATGGTATGAGCAACACTCATCTATATGAAGTGGTACAATGTGACGCTGAGTACTGTAGATAGTGAATGACAACACAAACAGGGTTACTGTAAAACTAGATACAAAAAACTGCACAGTAAAAAATTTGAAAACCTCATATCTAAGAAAACGTATTCAAAAATGTTTAATAAGCTTTGCTTGTTTTGCTAGAGGTCACGGAATAAAAATTTGTGTAAAGAAGCAGTGAGTCACAATGATTGCAAAAAATAGAAAGAAACGTAAAACGATAAATCAGGGGTGGCTTGTTCTAAAGGTCCACACAGCCTGGCCTCATCAAAAAATTGGCAATATACTTTTGCAGTATTATATCAAACAGTTGGAGTGTGTCATGATCCTCTTGACGTCCTAACTCAATTTACAATGAAGATATCGAATGATTTCGCTTGCCTCTCGCCACAGCATAGCTGAGGGCCCGCCTGGTGGTAGCCCCTCTCTTCGTTACACAGCCTTACTGACAGCCAAGGGCCAGTGGTGGCTGGCCCTTAACTGCCCCTGCAGTCACAGTGACGTTACAGAGCTGTTTTCCTTTCCACTCCTCGCCCTTGGTCATAGTGCTGTTTGGGGCCTGTCAAAGTGGGCCCGGTGAAGTGGGCGGTACCTGTCATGCTACCACTCCCCACCCCTCATGTTCCTGTCCGCAGGTTCGCAGTTTGGGGCCGGCGACCCTGGGCCCTAAGCACCTATGTCAAAACGTTTTCTGGAGCTGTGTCGTTGCAACTTAAGTATTCATAAACAGAGTATAAAATGAATAACGTAGACTTTTCATAACACCCTTTCATTCACCCCTTTTACATGGGCTCCCAAAACCGGATTTCGTAAACCGATTTCCCAATTCTGCTTTTTGTTGGTCATGTAAACACTCCAAAATCGATTCTGGAAATCCGCTTCTCTAAAGCGATTTTCCAGTTCCACAATCGATTTTCGTGCCCATGTAAACGCAACCGATTTTGAAGCGTTCTTGGCTTGTGAGATTGTGTTTTTTTGGTAAGAATTTTCGGTACGTATGGACAGAGTGATATTTACTAACTTGAAATAATAGTATTAATATTAGAGTGAGCATGAATCTGTGTATTTAAGTAAAGAAAAATAGCGATTATGCTGACTAAATCGGGGACTGAATCAGCTGTTTTTCAGCCGCCACCTTAAGTGGATTAGGAAATCCGATTCAGGCTGTGCCATGTAAACAAGACACGCAAAAACGGTTTACGAAAATCGGTTTTCGTCTTCCGGAAGATGTGTTGCATGTAAACGTAGTGATTTATTACGGAAGAGACGCTAGAAATCTGGTGGTTAGGCGCACATCAAGCAAAAGATTTCTTGATGTTTCACTTCGGTGGAAAGAAGAAGAAACGTTCTGCTATACATGCTTCAGCAAAACGTCTTGGCTAACTGTGAGTGAAGAGAAACAAAAATTGTTTCGTTTCTACTGTGAGTTGTTTGTTGATGAAGGATTGTGGACAACAGTTGGCTGCAAGGATCTAAAGCATTTAAGAGAACGAATTAAGAAACATGAAGAAAGTGGACTTTATTTTGAAAATGCTGGTAAATATAAAAAAATGGCACAATTAACATTATTGTTCAGATTGATTCAGCGTATAAAATGTCAATTCAGAAACATATTGAATTAGTTACGAAGAACAGATACATATTAAACAGAATAGTAACGTGCTCATTGTTTGGTGGAACTCATGAGTTAGCACTAAGAGCTCACAATGAGAAACAAGAATCAGCGAACCGTAGCAATTTCTTAGACCTGTTAACTCTTTTGGGAGATCTTGACAGTGTATTAGATGATCACATAAGCAGCTCCAATAATTCTGTGTTTAAATATACGTCACACTTCATAGAATGTATGAATCAAATTTACGTGAAAGAACTGATTAAAGAGATTACTGATGACACTTTCGTTTCTGTGCAGGCTGACGAAACAACAAATATTTAACATTATGTGCAAAAGTCAATTTGCATTACACTATGGTATATTAAGGGGAAGAAATCTGTTGAAAGATATCTTACCTTTGAAAACGATAATGATAGGCCAACATATGGACACCATGGGAGTTTCAGATCAAATTTGACATTTAACCTTGACCTTTGACCTCTTGACTTTTGACCTCTTGACCGTCTGGTTGCCTACCTCGCAGTGGGCAGTAGGCCAACATTGTGGTCACCTCGCTGACCCTTCATGTCATCACACTAATAATGGTCAACCTTCTTCCATGCTAGTGCTGCAAGATGGCAGACATAAACAACAAGATGGTGGATATAAACAAGATGGCGGCGGCAGACATAAACAAGATGGCGGCAATGGCAGGCATATGCAGAAAGGTCATAAAGTTTAAGGAAAGCACTGTCATCTTATGATCTTGGAAGTTGTTATGCCAGAATATATAATGTTTATTCTGGCATAACAACTTCCAAGATCATAAGATGACAGTGCTTTCCTTCATCAAGTACTGTCGAGTAGAACCTCCGATTTCATGCAATAATGGAAGCCTCTTGAAGTTCTTCTACAACAGCAATTTTTCATTATTGTGAGATGTATTCCCTGATCCCCTAAACGCTAGTAACAAGAACAAACGTTCCACCAGTTCATTCGGCTTATTCCAATGTACATAACCCACAATATCACTATTAGTTTTCCAATCTTTAACTTTGAGATCATTTTCGTTCTCACCATATCCGTCCAGCCCCATTCGTTCTTTAGCCTACACACCTTCTTCTTCTAATAAGGGGCGAATTATGTTAGTATACTTGCAACCCTCGCTGGCCTTTATTGGTCTGTAGGAAATATAACTTTGTCTATTTGCATTGATGGCAAATAGTATTTTAGCATAATTTTGAAGATCCATAGCTGTATAACTGTTTTTACTGGGTCTGTTTTTAAACAAGAGATTATACAATCCTTTCGTTCCAGAATATTTTACTTATTGAATTATTAAATCATCTTCATCGACTCGTACTGTGGAATTTCCAATCGCCCATGTCTTTAATTCATCATCAAACCTAATGCCAAATATAGGATATCCTATTTTTATGTCTTGGGGTTTATGAAAAATGATTTTGCCAGTCTTCCTGCATTCTTGTCAGCACTGTCATCATTATTATCATCATCATCCCCTCCTTCCTCTTCCTCAAAATCTTCCTCTTCTTCTTATTCTTTTGCATCTAGAGCTGTGTTATCTGGTTTTTTGAATTCAGGATTTTCATCAATGTCTTCAAGTTTATTCTTTTTCTCCACAACTCCAGGCTTATGCTGGTGGGCCTCTTGAATCAATCTCTGTAGTGGTTGAGTTACTGGTTTCATTACGTTGTTCAGTACACTCCCAGCTTCTGCCTCGCGTCTTTGTAATAAAGCCAATTTCTTGTGTATAGCACATCGAGCTTCTAGTACGCTTGTTAAGTTTTTTATTCTCATTAACGCGAGCGTGCAGTGGCATGGTCTCACGTCTTTTTTCTGTCTCACATCTTTGTAGTTTATAAAATTTCATGCGTGTAGCACGTCTTTGTAGTAAAGCCAATTTCTTGTGTTTAGTACATCGAGCTTTCAGTACTCGATTTTTATGATTTATCTTTTCATCAATGCAATTGCTCTGCGACAGGATGGCAGCTGGATTATAAACGCATATTTGTACTTATATATACTTTCTCTCACACACACAGAGACTTTTTTTCCAATGCACACTGGGATAGGTCACTATCATCCATGCCAAGCTACCTATTCTCTACTGGAGGACCATCTGCTAAGAGGTTACCCGAGCTGTCTGTAGTGGGCCCCTATACAATATGATTGGCTAGTAGCGCACACATACACACACCGCACAACACAACTCCTATACATTAATACAAATATACTTATCAAATCTGGAAATAGAGCACCATGTTTGCGACTCCGTGCAGATGATGCCCCTTCATTCTTTTCGGTAATAGGAGCTATGAGGTGTTGATGTGTGTGCTTCTTGAAGCGCATCTTTAAATTAACTAGTGAGGCTTATATATTTAAGACGAGTAACGGTATTCATGTGTTCGAAGTTACACAAAGAAAGCGTGGTGGATCACTTCTTAATAGCTTAACTGTCGAACTACATATACCTGATTACTCTTATTGCAAAATGTTCAAATGTTTGTAGAGCTTATGGGACTTAACTACAGGGTCATCAGTCCCTACACTTACAAACTACTTATAAACTAGCTAATGCTAAGGACGGCACAAACATCCATGCCCGAGGGGGGATTCGAACCCCCGGCCGTAGTGGCCTTGCAGTCCGTGACTGACGTGCCACCGACCGCTTGGCACTGCGGCCGGCCAAAGTTAGCAAAACTACTGCAAAGAGGTGACGTTAGAATCAATAAACTAGACTCAACTTGCAAAGAACTCGATATTGCGTATGCAAGACGCCCAAACAGTTTGTCTGACAGACATAGAGCGGACTTGGTTCTAGCAGCTAAAGCAGTACAAAGAATGAAGGCCTCAGACGCTAAACTCAGTGAAAAAATAGCCGCCCTAGCAGTGGCTGGTGCAATGAAGGCCAAAGTCAAACTCGGTATGATATTAATAACAAGAAGAATATGAAGAAGAAGAAGAAGAATATGAAGAGGAATTAAAAGATCAGAGATAATAAGATGAAAGGTTTAACTAAAAAAATTCGCTGTGGTTTTAAGTCGATGAAACCTGGCACTAATTTCTCGGGGGCTGTGAAAGCGGCTCATAACATTGCTCTGGATGCAGCTCCAAAAGCAAAATCTACTATTAAAGAACGCTCATTAACACTACCCAAGAGAAGTGGCTTTTTGCCCCTCATTCCGATTTTCGCATCTTTATCAGCACTTGGGGGACTGGCAGGAGGTGCAGCAGGTATTTCCAAGGCAGTTGTAGATGCAAAAAATGCTCGCAAAGAGCTGTCATAGTTACTACGACATGACCAAACTACGGAGGCTCTAGTGCTCTGCAAAGGCTAGGGATTGTATTTAGGGCCTTATAGGAAGAATGGTTTCGTGCTATATGTGGGGGCAGAAAAAATTCTCATTAAACAACCTTCCCAAAAAAGCGCTTACAATCATCGACTTAGAATGCTATGCTAGAGAACTTGAAATACCCCACTTTCGAGGTGTCTTCATGAGAGACACTGAACCAAATAACCCTTAAATATATGAGAGTGCAATTGTCAACCTCCAGACAGACAGTGAGCCTGGCGCCCAACTGGGTTTCTTTTAAGAAGAGGGGAGAAGACAGCTTTGGCAATTGACCACCTATCTAGAAATAGTCATGTATTTCAAAAATTGTACTATTAAATATAACTAAAATACGTTACAGTCGCCTAAGAGCCATAGGTGTGGTCATCTTTGTCTAAAGTTTCTAAACTCTGGATAAATTACTACGAATTTCAATACATCATGGATGTTGACGAGGACAGAGTGATGTTTAGCCTGTTGGGTAAAAACTCGATTATAACCTTCACATTTAATTCCACAATGGATTTGTCTCATTATTCCTTCGAAATTGCATTACTCAACTTATTTACATACTATTCTATACCGAATATTACGTCTAAAATCAATATTTTTTACTTCTGTAACTACATTGGTAATAATGAAATTCTAGACAAAGTTACTATAAAACCTGGAACGTACGAACTCAATGATATATTTTCATCTTTACTAATGGAGATTGAGTTGTACAATACCATTTCCAAGGATGATAAACGGATATTCAAAACAGAAGTGAGAATCTCTTACCCTAAATCTTGTTGTTGTTGTAGTCTTCAGACCGGAGACTGGTTTGATGCAGCTCTCCACAATACCCTATCCTGAGCAAGTCTCTTCATCTCCACATAAGAGCGACAACCTACATCTGTCTGAATCTGCTTACTGTATCCATCTCTTGGTCTTCCCCTGCGATTTTTCCCCATACACTTCCCTCCAACGCTAAATTCACAATTCCTTGATGTCTAAGAATGTGTCCTACCAATCTATCCCTTCTTTTAGTCAAGGTATGCCAGAAATTTCTTTTCTCCCCAATTCTGTTCAGTACCTCCTCATTAGTTACGCGATCCACCCACCTAATCTTCAGCATTCTTCTGTAGCACCATATTTCAAAAGCCTCAATCCTCTTCCTGTCTGCACTGTTTATCGTCCATGTCTCACTCCCATACAAGGCAACACTCCATACAAATGCCTTCAGAAAGGACTTCCTTAGGTTTAAATCAATATTCGATGTTAACAAATTTCTCTTTTTCAAGAATGCTTTTCTACCCATTGCCATTCTGCATTTTATATCCTCTGTACTGCGACCATCATTTGTTATTTTACTGGCCAAGTAACAAAACTCATCTATCTCCTTTATTGCTTCGTTTCCCAATCTAATTCCTTCAGCGCCACCTGATTTTCTAAGACCGCATTCCATTACCCTAGTTTTGTTCTTGTTAATGTTCATCTTATATGCACCTTGCAGCACCCTGTCCATTCCGTTCAATTGCTCTTCCAGGTCCTTTGCTGTATCTGATAGAATTACTATGTCATCGGCAAAACGCAATGTTTTTAATTCTTCCCCCTGAACTTTAATTCCTTCACCAAATTTCTCCTTGCTTTCCTTTATAGCTTGCTCAATGTACAAATTGAACAACATTGGAGAAAGGCTACAACTCTGTCTTACTCCCTTTCCAACCACTGCATCCCTTTCATGCCCTTCAACTCTGACAACCACTGTCTGGTTTTTGTACAAGTGTAAATAACCTTACGCTCCCTATATTTTACTCCTGCTTGCTTCAGAACTTGAAAGAGTTTATTCCAATCAACATTGTCAAAAGCCTTCTCCAAATCTACAAAAGCTAGAAATGTAGGTTTGCCTTTTCTTAATCTATCTTCTAGGATAAGCCGTAAAGTGAGTATTGCCTCCCGTGTTCCTACATTTCTCCTGAACCCAGACTGATCTTCCCCGAGGTCCGCTTCTACCAGCTTTTCCATCCTTCTGTATATCATTCGTGTTAATATTTTTCAACCATAACTTATTAAACTGATGGTTATGTAGTTTTCACACCTGTCTGCACCTGCTTTCTTAGGGATGGGGATTATAACATTTTTCTTAAAGTCTGAGGGTATTTCATCTGTCTCATACATCTTACACACCAGGTGAAACAATTTTGTCATGGCTGCTTCTCCCAGAGACTTCAGTAGCTCTGAGGGAATACCATCTACTCCAGGGGCCTTATTTCGACTCAGGTCTTTCAGGGCTCTGTCAAATTCTTCTCTCAGTACAGTATCTCCTATTTCATCTTCATCTACATCGTCTTCCCTTCCTACAATATTGTCTCGAAGTTCATTTCCTTTGTAGAGCCTCTCTATATACTCTTTCCACCTTTCAGCTTTCCCTTCTTTGCTGAGAACTGGTTTTCCATCAGTGTCCTTGATATTCATAGAGCTGTTTTTCTTATCTCCAAATGTTTCTTTTATTTTCCTGTAGGCTGTATCTATTTTTCCCCTATTTATACATTCTTCTACATCCTCACATTTGCCTTCTAGCCACTCCCGCTTAGCCATTTTGCACTTCATGACAATCTCATTTCTTAGTCGTCTGTACTCCATTTTGCCTTACAAACGATGTAAAATGTGGTGTAATGTAGCTGTTGATTTTACACCGGATAATAATATTGGCTCAGTCCAAGGATTTGAGAATATGTATATTGACAAGGAAACTTCAAAACTAGCTGAGCTTGGTGTGAATATTCAGAACGTTAATGTGCTATGGATCGATTGCAACATTTTGGCTGGGTCCTTCCACAACAGCGCTCCTACGCACACATTACATCACTTCTGGCCTGCAGTCCCACCTGGAAATAAGACTGTGGAATCACCAAATTCACCCCTTTACATGCCAGTTGTTGTACAACTCATTAAAGAGTTAAGTATATCTATTAGAGATCAGGACGGGAATCTAGTAGATTTCAACAGGGAAGAAATAACTGTGAGATTGCATTTAAGAAGAGAGAGATGGTAATCGTCTACAGACAGCAACTTACGCATGATGAGATCAATGTGTCTACAAATAAAAAATAGAAAAAGAGTCAAATGAAGAAGAAAGAGGCTATATATAAAAAGAGACAAGTGAAGTAGATTAAAAATAAGAAGTGTCGACTCCATACAATCGAGAACTACTATCGAGACTGGGCTATAGTGTGCTATACACACCAACGTCACTCTCTGTGAAGTAGGGACTGATGGCCCCGTAGTTGAGTCCCATAGGCTTTACAAACATTTGAACATTTTCTCTGTGAAGTCTGATTCAAAATTGCTACTAGATATAAGGAAGATAATGTCTTATTTACTGAGTGTGAGAGAGAGAATATTCATGTCGATGACTCCGTCATCCGATTTGAATATCATAGATACAAACTGTACAGTCAACCAGTTTTCTCTCACAATGATAAAATATCAATAGTGATAAACAGTGAAAACTCGTACCTGTTGCCTTGTGAGAGCCTTCTTTATATTCACGGACGTCTACTAAAGGCAGATGGATCGGGAGTGGCTACTGATATTCATTTCAACAAAAATTGTGCGCTTCACTTGTTTTCTGAAATTCAATATCGATGGAATAACCAGCTTATAGAAGAAGTATGAAATCTTGGAATTGCAACGCTAATGAAGAGTTATGCCTCATTCACACCATGCAAAGATAAAGTATTGCAAAATGCAGGGATGGGGGAGAAAGAAGAACTAAAAGAATTTGTTGACACCAATGGACACTTCAGCTTCTGCAGTCCACTGCACATGGCATTCGGCTTCGCTGAGGATTACAGGAAGAGTATTTTAAATGTTCGCCATGAACTTGTGTTAATTCGTAGCAGAGTTGACGCAAATAGCATTATTGCAGATGCTACCGACTCTAAGTCGAAAATTATGCTTGCTAATATTTACTGGAATATACCTGAAATTCAGGTGTCTGAAAAAGAGAAAATATCATTATAGAAAATAATAAAAATGATCTAAGCCTGAATTTGGGAACTAATGGAATGCATGACCCCGGAAATTATTGTATGGAGTGGCAAGTAAAGTTCAACTCGGCTCTTGAAATCGCTCAATACGTAATTATCACATTTCAAACAGACAGGAATGTCATGAATGCTGATTGTAGTATATTCGACACCATAGATTTGACAAATTTAAAGATACATCCGAACTCATCAAAATATCCCGACGAGAACTATTCGATTAACTTTACCACAAAGAATACAGTGCAGGCGTTTGCCATCTATAGCAAATTTCAGTCTTTGTATTATGAGAAAAGAGGAATAATTGCAAATCCTGTCATAAGTCGTACAAAGTTTCAGAAATGTCCAATTCATATCATTGATTGCTCATGCCAAGAAAAAAGCTGAAATCCCCTCTCATTGATATGCGAATTGAAATGCGGACAGAAAATCAATTTCCAAAGAATACAATTGCAAAGCATGTTGTAGAGAGACCTGCTACAGACAGTTCAGGTAACCTCTTAGCAGATGGTCCTCCGGCAGAGAATAGGTAGCTTGGCATGGATGATAGTGACATATCCCAGTCTGCATTGGAAAAAAACCCTCCAACGTATGTGTGTGTGTGTGTGAGAGAGAGAGAGAGTATATATAAGTACAAATATGCGTTTATAATTCAGCTGCCATCCTGTTGCAGAGCAATTGCATTGCTAAAAAGATAAATCTTAAAAATCGAGTACTGAAAGCTCGACGTGCTAAACGCAAGAAATTGGATATACTACAAAGATGTGAGACAGAAGAAAGACGTGAGACCATGCCACTGCACGCTCGCTTTCATGAGAATATAAAACTTAACAAGCGGTACTAGAAGTTCGACGTGCTATACACAAGAAATTGGCTTAACTACAAGGACGTGAGGCAGAAGCTGAGAGTATACTGAACAAATTAATGAAACCAGTAACTCAACCACTACAGAGATTGATTCAAGAGGCCCACCAGCACAAGCCTGGAGTTGTAGATAAAAAGAATGAACTTGAAGACATTGATAAGAAACGTGAGTTTTTTAAAACCAGATGACACAGCTCTAGATGCAAAAGAAGAGCAAGAAGAAGAAGAGGAAAATTTGCAGGAAGAGGAAGGAGGGCATGATGATGATGATAATTATTATGATAGTGCTGATGAGAATGATGGAAGACTGGTGAAATTATTTTTTTTATGAACCCCAAGACATAAAAATAGGGGATCCTTTATATGGCATTAGGTTTGATGATGAATTAAAGACATGGGCGATTGGAAATTCCACAGTATGAGTTGATGGAGATGATTTAATAATTCGTAAAGTAAAATATTCTGTAACGAAAGGATTGTATAATCTCTTGTTTAAAACAGACCCAGTAAAAAGAGTTATACCGCTATGGATCTTCACAATTATGCTAAAAAACTATTTGCCACCAATGCATATATACAAAGTTATATTTCCCACAGACCAATAAATGCCAGTGAGGGTTGCAAGTATACTAACATAATTTGCCCCTTATTAGAAAAGGAAGGTGTGTGGGCTAAAGAAAGAATGGGGCTGGATGGATATGGTGAGAACGAAAATGATCTCAAAGTTAAAGATTGAAAACTAATACTGAACATGTGAAATATGTACGTTGGAATGAGCCAAATGAACTGGTGGAACGATTGCTCCTGTTACTAGCGTCTAAGTGAGCTGGGAATACAGCTCACGATAATGAAATAATTGCTATTGAAGAAGAACTTCGATAGGCTTCGATTATTGCTTGAAATCAGAGGTTGTACTCGGTAGTACTCGTTGAGGGAATGCACTGTCATCTTACAATCGTGGCTGTCATGACAGCTTCCACGATCCAATATATATATATAAAGGGTGAATCACCTAACACTTGCACCGCAAATATTGCGGAAACGGAAAGTGCGCTTGATGTGTGGTTTTCACAGAATGGATTGGCATTCAGGGGATCTTTTTTTTTGCCAAACAAACAGATTGTAATATTACTTAGAAAGTGTATTTCGTATGCAGACATACAGTTTTTTAAATGGAACAGTCGTTGTTTCTATCATGCACTGGAATTTTTTACACCAGCTGTGTACAAAGAATTTTGAATAACTTTTTCTATCGCGTTTAGTTTGGCAGCTTCAACCATTGAAAGTTTAGGATTCTGCGATATCGTAGATGATTGGCTGAGTGGCTAGCCCCTGGGGTATCACCCATTGTCTCATGAACACCAGCCATTTAGCGATGCTGTCATAGCCTCCACCCCCAAACCTTTGAATGGTTGTAGCTGCCAAACTAAACATGACAAAAATATCATTCAAAATTGTTTGTACATAGTGTGCGTCAAAACGTCCAGTGCGTGACAGAAACATCCATTGTTCCATTTGAAAAATTGTATGTTTACATAAAAAGTACACAGTCTAGGTATTTTTACTATCTGTTTATTGGCTAACAATACAAGTCCTTTACTCCCAATCCATCCTCTGAAAACCGCACATCAATCTTACTTTCTGTTTACGCAATATTTGCTACACAAGTGCCACGGTGGAGTAGCCAAGCGGTTTAAAGCGTCTCGCTGTGGAGCGCGCGGTTGCTCGCCGTGGAGGTTCTAGTCCTCCCTGGGGCATGGGTGTGTGTGTTTCTCCTTAGGTTAGTTTGCCTAGGTTTAAGTAGTTTGTAAACTACAGACTGATGACCACGCAGTTTGGTCCGACAGAATTACAAACATTTGAAACATTTTCGCTACACAAGTGTTAGGTCATTCACCCTGTTGTTATATATCTGCGATATGGCAGACAGCATATTGTTTATGTCTGCCATCTCGCAGCACTAGAATGGAAGAAGGCTGACCATTATTAGTGTGATGACCTCAAGGATCAGCGAGGGGACCACAATGTTGACCTACTGGGCCCTGGCAAGGCCCAGGCAACCTAGACCATTATTAGTGTGATGACGTCAAGCGTCAGCGAGGCAGGCAACCAGATGGTCACGAGGTCAAATGTCAAAAGGTCAAAGCTCAGGATCAAAGGTCAAGATCAAGGTCAAAGGTTAAATTTGATCTGAAACTCCCATAGCATACCTACTAGTGAGGTCTGAAAGATACGGCTGAAACCTTTTGGTGTTCAAGATGAACTCATTGCTCAGGCATATGATGGCACCCCAGTAATGAGTGGCAGTCACAGTGATGTGCAGACACTGATGCAGAGAACTTTCCCACATGCCAAGTATGTTCAATGCAAACCAAATAAATTTGGTTCTTTAGAATGCTTGCAGTAAAAACATAAAACTGATAAGATTGTTCTTTGCAGATATTGCTGGTTTCACAACATTTTCTTATTCATTTCCCAAGCGAAGTGATATGTAAAAGACAGTCTGCACTAAGAGAATTCCTTCAGTCTCTTCAACTAAATGGAACTTCCACTCCTGCATTGTAAATACTGTCAAATGACACAAATTGCACTTATTGGAGTGTTTTGAAAAGATTGAAGAAGAGGATTCCTGGGATGATGTTATAATAAGAGAAGCATTTGCCTTAAGAAATTTACTTCACCATCCACACTTTTTATTCCTCCTAAATTTTATATGATATGAAACACATTGATATTTTAGAAAAAAACTATTCAGATGTAGAGTGGAAATGCCGTTACCATATCCAATGCATTACATCATTTTGAGTGTGCTGTATCTGAAATACGAGAGAACATTCAACGGTGTGAAGTTTCTGATGATGAGTGTATTGCTCCTCTAAGAAAACGTAGCAGTGAACTTAATCTGACAGCAGATACCAAAGAAGTGTGTGACATTATGCCCAACCAACTGAAAGGAAGATTTCAAAACTCTCATGTATTTAGGAGCTTCGAAATCATTGATCCAAAAAAGTAATTGTACTTCTTTTATAGAAAGTTTCCCAGCCACTTTGGTCATTACTTTTTCATTAAACTACAGTCTGTTTATTTGCCGCAATAAACGGAAAAATGAACTGTCAGTGATTCATCGCAATGATACATTTGGAGGTGTTAAATCAGTTTGTGAGCTGTTTACAGTGGAGAACTTCTGTGAAGTTTGGAAAGTAGGAGGCGAGGTACTGGCAGAATTAAAGTTGTGAGGATGGACCGTGAGTCGTGTCGGGATAGTTCAGTGTTAGAGCGCTTGCCCGCGAAAGGCTAAGGTCCCAGGTTCGAGTCCCGGTTTTGGCACACATTTTTAAACTGCCAGTAAGTTTCATATCAGTGCACACTCCACTGCAGAGTGAAAGTTTCATTGAGGTTTACATTTTACAATACAGTAACATAACAGGGCTGATACCCACACTGTATGTGAATGACATTAGTTTCTGAAGCAATTTTCATTAAGTAACATTTTAAGTGAATGAGTTACCTTTAATGAAGGTGAAAGAATCAGTTGCTTATGAGGTTGTTAGTTACATAAGGGAAATGAATATAGTGGATTAGGTTCAATGGCCACTCCCATGAACCACAGACACTACCGAGGGGGAGTGGCTTGCGTGCCTCAAAGATTGAAATACCCATACCATAGGTGCAACCTCAGCAGAGGGGTATCTGTGGAGAGGCCATACAAATGTGTGGTTCCTGGAGAAGGGCAGCAGCCTTTTCATTAGTTACAGGGGCACGTCTGTCCATGTGGCTACTGCAAACAGTTTAAAGCAAGGGGAAACTAAAGTCGTTACTTTTCCTGAGGACAGGCAGCTGTACTGTAGGAATCTATGGAGGTAAAATAATCCCCCACTTGGATCTCCAGGTGGGAACTACTGAAGAGGATATCGCCATCAAGAAAAACAAAACAGGCTTCTATGGATCAGAGTGTGGTATGTTCCAACTCTTAATTGGTTAGAAAAGAGGAATAGATAAGTTGAAATTAGAAGTGGTGGGGCTTAGTAAAGTTCAGTGGCAGGCTGAATAGGATTTATGGTCAGGGGAGTAAAGATTTATAAATACAAAATCAGTTGGGGGGGGGGGGGGTGGAGGTAGTAGGAGTAGGTGTAATAATTGATAAGAAAATAGGAATGTGAGTAAGTTATTATGAATAACATAGTGAACATATTACCATAGTAAATATGTACATTAACCCAAAAGTGACCTCAGAAGTACTAGTTTATATGCTAATTAACTTTTCTGATGATGAGGAGATTGAAAAGAAAGTATGAGATAAAAACAGTTATCTGGACAGTTATGGAAGAAGAAAACTTGATTGTGATGGGGGACTGTAACCCAGTAGTAGGAAAAGGAAGAGAAGGACAAATAGTAGGTTAATATCGACTAGGGAAAAGGAATGAAAGAGGAGTCACCAGGTAGAATTTTCCGCAATGCACAATTTAATCATCACAAACAAATCATGAAAGAAGGTTGAATAAGTGGAAGAGACCAGGAGACGACTGAAAGTAACAAATTGAATTTATAATGGTAAGAGATAGATTTAGAAACCAGGTTTTAAAAGACATATCCACAGAAAGATACAGATTCTGACCATAACTTATTGGTTATGAACTGCGAATCAAAACTTAAGAAACTGGAAATGGTAGAAAAGTAAGGAGTTGGAAACTGAATAAACTAAACAAACAAGAGGTTGTCAAGAGTTTTAGAGAGCTCTAGGCTTGCATTATTTGTTATTGTGTCAATATTACGAGCAACATCCTTCACTACCAAGCTGGTATCATCAGCAAACAAAAATATTTTACAGTCACCTGTTATACTCGAAGGCATATCATTTATATAAATAAGAAACAGCAACGGTCCCAAAACAGACCCCTGGGGCAACCCATACTTAATTGTGCCCCATTGGGATTGCACGTCATAGCTATTTTCTACACTGCGGAGAATTACCTTCTGTTGTCTGTTATTAAAGTAAGAGGTGAACCAGTTGTGGGCTACTCCCCGTATTCCATAATGTTCCAACTTCTGCAACAATATTTTGTGATCAACACAATCAAACGCTTTTGTTAAATCAAAGAAGACGCCTAATGTCCGTAGCCTCTTATTTAACCAATCAAGTGCCTCACAGAGAAACGAAAATATAGCATTTTCAGTCGTTAAACCACTTCTAAAACCAAACTGCACGTTTGACAATAAATTATGTGAACTAAAATGATTAATTAATCTTGAAAATACAGCCTTTTCAATAACTTTAGAAAAAACCGATGGCATAGAAATAAGTCTATAGTAATCTACATTATCCCTTTCTCCTTTTTTATAAAGTGGTTTCACTACTGAGTACTTTAATCTGTTAGGAAACTGACCATTCTGAAAGGAAAAATTACAAATATGGCTTAGTACTGGGCTAACATATGGAGAACAATACTTTAGAATTCTGCTAGATACCCCATCATATCCACAAGAGTCCTTAGTCTTTAGTGATTTAATTATTGACTCAATCTCACCTATGGAAGTATCATGAAGGACCATTTCAGGTAACAGCCTCGGAAAGGCATTTTCTAAAAACGTTATATGATTACCTGTAGAAACTAGAGTTTTGTTTAGTTCCCCTACTATATTCAGAAAGTGATTATTGAATATTGCACATATATCTAACTTGTCAGTAACAGAAACATTCCTACTACGCACTGACGTTATATCTTCTACCTGCTGCTCCTGACCTGACACATCCTTCACGATTGACCAGATATCCCAAGAGTTAGCTATTCTTTTTGCATACCACATACTTTTTGCATTCTTAATGACATTTTTCAGAACCTTGCAGTACTGTTTGTAATGAGCTACTGCATCTTCATTCTGACTGCTTCTAACATTTTGATACAACCCCCGCTTAGTTCTACATGATACTCTTATCCCCTTTGTCAGCCACCCTGGCTGTCTGTTATTGGAAGTACCTTGTTTTGATTGTTCCAGCGGAAAGCAACTTTCAAACAGCATAAGAAATGTGTTCAGAAAAGCATTATATTTATCATCTGCATTATCGGCACTATAAACATCCTGCCATTCTTGTTCCTTAATTAAGCTTAAAAAGGTCTCATCTGCAACTGGATTAACTTTTCTGAGTAGTTGATATTTATGTTTAACATTTGTTTGAGAACAAATACTTTTTAAAATTAAAAGTTGGGCATCGTGGTCTGATAGGCCATTTACTATTCTGCTGACAGAGTGCCCCTCTAATAATGAAGAATGAACAAAAATATTGTCAATGGTAGAACTGCTATTTCCTTGCACTCTCGTTGGAAAAAATACTGTTTGCATCATGTTATAGGAATTAAATAGATCTAACAGCTGACTTTTCCTTGAGCTATCACCTACACAATTAATGTTGAAATCTCCACATACAATTAAATTTTTATACTTCCTATACAGTGAACCCAGAACCAATTCCAGCTTGGGCAGAAACATTTTAAAATCTGAGTCAGGGGATCTATAAATAACAACTATTACTAGTTTTGTTCCATTAACATTAACAACTCCTGCACAACATTCAAATATCTGTTCTGTGCAGTGTTTAGAAAAATCGATTGACTCCGATGAAAAATCGTTTTTTACATACAAGCCACTCCCCCACACTGCAAGGAACTCCTAGAGTAGAAGGCAGCTAACCTGAATCCTGGCAAAGGAAGTCTCTGAATTGTCACACCACTTAAAAAGTGCTCTGAAATACCAATAATGTCAGAATCAGTATCAATAAGCAGTTCATTAACTTTATCTCTGATACCCTGTATATTTTGATGAAAAACAGTAATTCCCTTATTAATTATATTCTTAGACTTTGTCAAAGGTGGTTCCTTTCTTAGAGGGACTTCCTTTAAGCAGGAATACCTATCAGCTGTCCTCAGTCTAAAAAAGGTGCAGCCCTAACACCAACTACTACAGGAATTTTTCCATGAGTGACACCCCCACCCCCTACTACACTGTCACCTATGAGCTTTGCCAACCTCCCCTTCCCATGCCTATTGAGGTGCAGGCCGTGCCTAGTAAAATCCGACCTTTGGATAGTCTCAACTGGCACCACTGCAATGTGATCCATGCCCTCCGTCATCAGCGCCTTCCCAAGCCCCATGTTAACACGACTGACAGCCGTATTAAGACAAGGCCTATCATGACGCTGAAACAGCTGCACGAAATGCACATTCGTGCCACCAGTTTGAGATGCTATCCTTTCCAGATCACCACCTATATCATATTCCCCGTCCCTATCAAGACTATTCCCGGCCCCACCCACTATAACTACCTGATCCTCTTTTGAAAAATTCCTACATAAGTCCCCTAAGTTACAAGTGACCTGAGCTAACCCTGCACTAGGCTTCACTATGCTGGTGACCTGGTACTCACTCCCAAGTACTTCCTGCAACTGTTGGCCCACACCTCTGCCATGAGAGCTGCCTAGCAGCAGAACCATCTTCTTCCTAAGAGACCTCTCTACAGATTTCGGCTTCCTAACAGCTGAGGTCTGCTGCGTACTTCCTACACCTACAGCTACAGGAGGTTCATCTCCACTCAACTCTGACAGTTGGTCAAACCTATTTGCAACTTGCAATGTAAAGCTATCTGAATACCTTCTCCTAGCTACCTTCTTGCCAACTGCCAGTTCCCATTCCCCAGCCCCCCTTCCCCTCCTCAGCCTCCTCCTCTATCTTGGGTCAACAGCCAACTCGCTGGCTAACAGAAGACTAGACGACGGGAAATACATCGCCGTATGAAACAAGGAAGAATGCTAGTGCGTAGCAAAGATAAAGGAACAAAAATCCAGCCAGCATGACTCAGTACTAATCCTGCTGAGCCTTCCGCTTTGGTTGTGGTAACCTTTTTATGTGGATTGTCTTGTGGTTATGTGATGATGATGCCTTGTGGATTTACTACAAGAAAGTTACTCCCACAGCAGATAAGGCCCATATGTTGTTGGCCTGATATGGTGTTGTTGGCCCAGCTTCCTGACAAGCCAATCATGGGACTTCTCCGTTTTTTTCATAAAACTCTCAGGCCATAAGCCCAATCCTGTCTCGAAGAGGTTTGATCCCAGTGTCTTGAGCGCGCGTTTCTGCACTGGCTGCAGCATTGCCATGTCGGTGGTGTATCCCCACACCAAGGCCAGGTACTCCAACAGTGGACCGACCAATGCTAGGTAAAGCATGATGCCTTGTTGTGTTGGGAGGGATGACTGAGGGTTGAGTAGAGGGTACAGTGCGCAAAGGCGTCCTAGTGCTCTGCACCTGACATTGCAGATTTGAGGTAACCACATGACACTTCTGTCAAGTTTGAACTTGAGATATTTCGCCATCGATCTACACGGAATGGGGCCTCCACAATGGTGACTTGCTGTAGATCTGGGATCAGTATTCTTTGAGAAAAGACGACTACCTGGCTCTTGAAAGCATTGAACTTTGGGCGACATTTGAGTGTTCAGGCACCCAGTGGGTCACAGCCCTACTACAGGCATCTTCTCATAAGGTCAACTTATATGCTGCTGGTGTCATTAGCGTAGTGCACCAGATCGACCCATGCAATTTGTGGTGCATTACTAAGAGGACTTAGTAGTGAGCCATGTGGTTCTCTTGCCTGTATGGACTTGACTGTCGATTTTCCATTATGTCAGTAGTTTTTGACCAATCTCGTTACAGGAGTGGGGGAGAGGAGGGGTTCAAAGTATCTCATTCATTTGCTTCTCTTTCTCTGATTAGATGTGTATTTCTCGGGATAGACCCAGTTTACAGTGATTTGTTGCTAATTCTGTTTTTTGTCGATTACGGCGCCATAGGTCATGAATAAGTAGCGGTTTTGAGGTTCTGGAGAGATTTTATAGAAGCTCTGTCGCTGGGAGCGCCACTCGCGTTGAAATTCGCCAGTGGTTAGTTGCTGGGGTTGTGTCACATGCCAAGTACAACGGCTCGTCCTGATGATGACGATGGATGGCTGCAGCCTGTGTATCCTCGCCAACAGCATTGCACTTGATCACATTAGTGGTTCTGAAGTCGACGCTCCTCTCTTTCCGGCTTCAATCACTACAGACACGGTAAGACAATATTTGCAATGCACATTCCGTCTTCCAGTTCATGTGGCACTTAACAAGAGAGGCTTAACTATTGACCATAATCTCACGTAGTGATTTCTGATGCACTAGACGCTCCCTCTAAGGGCAAATTCACTAAATGGTAGTAACGACTTTGTAACTCTTCCCTTTTAACCCTTCTTCTGTCTGTTAGTATTTGCGCAGATATTACCTGTTCTTCACCCTGGTTGGTATTCAGAATTAAAAGCTAGAAAATTGTTTGTGGTCAGTATCTTAATTGATTTGTCCAGTAAATATAGTAACTCTCCTTATTGTAATACATTGTGCATTTGTTTTCTAAAGAATCATATTTTTTAAATTATATAAGGTTCAAACTTTCCAGTGAATTATCATTCTGTTGCTGTTTTGTTTCTCATGAATAAATTTATTTACCAGATCAAAACGTTTCTATTCAGTAGCAGCTAATTTTGTCGATAATAGATTTCCCAATTATCCACTTGTTTCATGGAGTACTATTGTCACTAATCTTATTTTGGGATGGTAAATCAGCAAGTTTTGACTATTTGAATACCGTGCCACTCGAAAATTCTTTGTTGCGCTGGTGGCAAAAGTGACTGGAGGTTCATTACTTTTACTACTTTACGCAATTTATCAAACAGAAAGCACAGAAAACAAAATAGTTTGTTTGCTGAAATGCAGTCGAAAATACAATAGTTTCTTTTATGTATTTTTACGTCACGAGACCTGCAGTATTCTTGCCTGCTTCAACGCGAGCTAAGACCAGCCTACCAAGCTTCTGTATTTCTGACTTCTCTTTCAAGCTTGAAGCAGAGAAATTTGTTTCTAAAACATACTGAAAGCTATTCATTAAAAAAAAATCAAGAAAAGATGAATATGCACATGATCACTAAAGGACAATAAATAACTGAATACAATGTTAAACGATAGTAAGGAAATCACTCTGTTACCATGAAGAGAAACGCCGCACCGCACCTAACGCATGCACGAAGGCTGCTATGCCCCATCTCTTCTCTATCCGCTAAGTATTTGTGACGACGAAGACTATAAACGCCATTGACCTTCGAAATCGCGACATATTCGGTGAAAACGGCAAGTAACAATACAATACTCATTGCTGGTGTCAGAATCATTTAAAAACGCGAAGAGGAAGAAAAATATAGCTCGTAAGTTGTTACGTCCAACTCTACATCTACATCCATATGGGATACTCTGCAAATCACATTTAAGTGCCTGGCAGAGAGTTCACCAAACCACCTTTATACTATTTATCTCCATTCCATTCTCGAATAGCGCGCGGGAAGAAAGAACACCTGAATCTGTCCGTTCGAGCTCTTATTTCTGGTATTTTATTCTGATGATCTTTTCTACCTATGTAAGTAGGAGTCAACGATATATTTTCGCATTCGGAGGAGAATGTTGGCGATTGGAGTTTCACAAGTAGCCCACACCGCAGCGATAAGCGCCGTTGTTGTAATGATTCCCATCCCAGATCCTGTATCATTTCCGTGACACTGTCTCCCCTGTATCGTGGCAATACGAAACGGGTTGCCCTTCTTTGGACTCTTTCGACGTTCTCCGTCAAACCCACTTGGTTAGGATCCCACACTGGACAGCAATACTCCAAAAAAGGACGGACAAGTTTAGTGTATGCAGTCTCTCTAGTAGCTCTGTAGCATTTTTTAAGGGTTCTGCCAATAAAACGCAGTCTGTGGTTCGCCTTTCCCACGACATTATCTACATGTTCTTTGCAGTTTAAGTCTGAAGTAATAGTAATTCCCAGGTATTTAGTGGAGTTTACGGCCTTCACTTTTGACTAATCTTGTAATCAAAGTTTAACGGATTTCTTTGAGTGAGTCGACAACGTAATGTCTTTAATCACACGAGTTTTCCCACACCATAAAGAACTTTATTACTATTCATATTTTCTGAAGTAATTCATAGACGATACGTCATTAGCTGACATTTAGTTATAAGGAATTTCATCAGTTATGACGTGTTTTTGATAAATCGTCAATACGCCGAAAACAACTGTGCGGCATGGATATTGCTTTCAGGGAGGTTTTGCGCTTGCGCAAGGTGATTTGCGGGAACTAGATTCCGATAAGCCTAGGAGGATGGTGCCAGCACAGGGATCTCAATTATTAACACTCTTATTGTGTCGGCACTAGCGCAAACATAAGCCCGTTTTACACGATCGACTTTGTACTGAAAATTGACTACTCGAAGCAGGGCCGGCGCAAGGCACGTGCGAAACGTGCGGCCGCACGGGGCCGCACTTTCCGAGAGGCGGCAAATCTGTCGGCCCACAATTTTCTTTAAAGACAAACTCAACATTCATGCCCAACAGTGGATTCGATACCAAACCTCGGAGGGAGCGCTTCGGGAACTGTGCCATGGCGCCTCGAATACCTGCCGGCCGCCCCTGTTGTACCCTAATTTCTTGCTCGCCACTGTGGCAGCACCGTCGGGTTTACGCCAGAGGAACAGAATGGGGGAAGCAGTCTGGCGTACTGCAGGTGAATCCATGTTTCATCTAAGTAAAATACTGGTCGCTTTGATTCTGATGAACACCTGAGAAAGTATGATCTTTTAGCAACAATGCGGAATGCCCTCTCGTCCGCACAAAACAAAACGTTAATTTTGAAACCTTCTAAAACGAAAATCCATAGACAGAACATCGCTTCTAAGGGTTTCCTTGCTAGCTTTGAATCTCATTTCTGTTTGACAAAAGTTGTGCAGTTTTCGCAAATTTCCTTTCTGTTGTTCGTAATGCCATAGAAATTGCTGCCTGATAATACATTTATCCGTATCATCGGTCACATACTTATTGTGAGCTTCTAGCGTCTTCTTCTTGGGCGCTAGTTTAACCGTAGCCTCGCTGTACCTCGTCATGTGATCTAGTTCGTGGCACTGCCACGTCACCACTTCGCCTTTCCAGTCAATAGGTATTGTTGAGTTCTCTACAACGAAAACAACAGAAATCGTTCGGTGGTTGGCCGAGGGAGTTAAGATTGGTCAGAAGCACTTTCATTGCGTTTCGTAAGAACAGAAGAATTGGTGCGTACGAATATCTTGCAACTTGCGATGTAATAGGTAAATGCTTTTCATATAACGTACAATTAGTATTGCGAATGCACGTTACTCAGTTAGAACTATTTTTCTTATGATCTATTACTTCAAAAATTGGCAAGTCGGCAAATAAGCAATAGCTAGAATGAAAATAAAAGGCAGAAAAGTGAAGTGATACGGCGCTGACTAATTTGTTACCCATTATTTCATAATCAGACACGACACAACTGACACATGGAAATTACGACACATGTCGAGTGTCAGTTGTTTGCAATAAACAAGGCAGTGCAGTGAGTTAATATATTTCGTCTAGCATTAGTACCCGTCGATGCCCGGGTGTGTATTGCATTATTATGTTACTCCATCTCCTTATTCTCCCTCTCTCCATTGTCTTCCGCTCCACTCTTTGACCGTTTCACCTGCGTCTGTAATGAAATTCGACCTGAAATTCAACTTCACGCGGCTCAGTTCTAATGACTTTATCAACTGAACAGTGTATCCTACAGTAATATAAATTTCCGTTTATGTGCAGTGGGATATCAGAAATTTTCCGCGAAGTGTGTTGCAAAAACAGTTAGCAGTAAAGATGAAATAAATTGAAATGTGATGCATGATGGTCAGGTTTTTTCATACAACGCATTGTTTATGACGTCATATATCCTGAATTATGTTTTTTACGACGATATAATTTTTATGGTACATTCGGTGTTATTTGTTCATACAGTCTGCAAAATGTGACACGAATAGGTTTTTATAGTGAAGACATCTTAATTAAAACCTCTTCCATGGTGGGCTGGTTTCAGAAGAACCTAGTTGCCTATGTCTTCATACCTCCTTAACTACCATGATATAATTTTGGAGCTAAATTCAGTGATGTATGTGGACACTGTTAGCAAATTATAAACAAGTAATAAATTAAAAAGTCACGCCTGATGCTGTAGATCCACTGAACGCTAATGTAAGCAGATGGCAATTTTCGACGACTTTAAGTGTCTATCATGACGTATCTCTTGAACTAAGAGCCGTACAGTGGTATAATTTCGTATGTTCATTGTGTCCTACATGTAAATACTACCTGCAAAGTGTGTTGCAAACGGAAGTAATAGTTAAAAAGTAAGAAATTAAAACGTCATAGCACTTGCGTAAGTTTAATCGAATTAATAGCTAAAATGTGGTAAGAGAAAAACATTTTGCCTTTAATAATTTTGTGGGGGATGTCGGCGAGAATAAGTTGTGTAAAGGTTTGAAACTGCATGCGATGTTTTTTGGATGTAGCTTTCATCATTTTCTAGTGATGGATGCACAAATTTAAATATTTGAGTGCAAAATGTAATAATGTTTGTTAAGCTTATGGGACTTAACTGCGGGGTTATCAGTCTCTAAACTTACAAACTACTTATGAACTAACTTATATTAAAGACAACACAAATATCCATGCCCGAGGGAGGATTAGACCTCCGCCGGAGAACGGCCTCACGCATCGGGGCATAGCGCCTCAATGCGCTCGGCCACTCCGGCGCGGCTATTTGAGTACCGTCGGCTTCAAGACAAACTCACAGTTTCTTTATAGTCTTGTCTTGCCGTTTTCAACTTTACATAAAATTACACCCCTTAATGAGTAGAATATGACAGCATTTATTTTTTTCGAAATCGGTCGATAACTATGCGAAGTACTGAAAATCAAACTTTTTTTCGTCTTGGAAGCTGTTAGGTAGCACACACACTTTCTTTTTACAGTATATACAGATTTACTTTCTATTCCGTTCTTGATTACGTAATTGTGAAGCAAAAAGTTATGAAAAATGAATAGTGCTTCATCGCACTTCCTTGCTGTCATGAGAATCATCTCGTTATCTCTGTAGAATGTAGATGCTATATCGCCTCGTCTCTGCTGCCTGCTGCTTCTGAAATAGCACGTTCAGAAGAATGTTATCAAAATTTACGAAATTGATCCTTAGTGAAGCATGAAGTCAGACCCTCCCAGCGGGCTGCATTTTCCTGAAATGTTTCCTTCGCTGTTATAAGAGAAGTAAGAAAACGAAAATATCATTAGACGGGTTGAGAAAAACTAAGTTTCACAGGGTGCACAAAAGCCCAACTAGAGAGAAGGCTTTAAGTTTATTTTAATTTATTATTAGATAATTTGGTTTGCAGAAATTAAATTTTTTTGAGGTACTGACAACTTCAAGCTCTCATTCTTCGTAAAATATTTGATTCAGAAAAACATAATTTTGCTACACAATCTATAAATATTACAAAATGTGTCTCTGTGTGTGTGTTTGGAGGGGGGAGGGGCGATATTAGTCAAACTTGGTAGACATGTTCCTCACTATCATGAAATTCGCTAAAAACTGCCACCCACATCATGCAATAATGTTCCATAACTGCTCGTAAACTAATGGACCGATTTTAACAGAATTATTGCACACATTTTTGCGATCAGGACACAATTCCTATGAGGGTAAAAACCACCTACAATACATATTTATTTTATTTATTTAACATGGCCCATTACATAGTAATATTACACGTAATACTAAAATACATATGTCAGGACACGTGAAGTAATAAACAGTAAGCGTCACAAAAAAGGCCCATCATGCTGCGTGTGATAAGAATTTATTCATCCACTACTGCGAATGAAAACACTTAGCCAAACTTTATCTCATTGACAATCCCAACAAAATTACGAAACGGAAAAGGTTTATAGCTTACTACTTTTCCGCTGTTCGTGCAGCCACGAAAGTGCAAATCGTTAGAACGTTAATATTTTTTTTACAACATTCGTTTGTGTGTGTATTTTTCTGCAACAAAAACAGGTTGAAGTCAAACGGAACTAACTAGTAATTAGAGTAGAATATTAAATTTAAGTTTTTGTACGGTATTAAAAAGCCTCCATGCCACTTTCCTTTAGTTTTTTCTTTAAGAAATTGGGATATGAACACTGGCATCAACAGTTAGTTTCACGTAATCGTTCTTCACAGGCTGGATCGAAACATGTCCGACGGTAGAAAAAGACTGGCAGTGAATATAGGAAAAGACGGGCGCTGAAGGAAGATGACGATAAGAAGCAAAAGAATGCACTACAACGATATTTCAAGTCAAAGAGAGACCTAGCAGCGGCGAGGATGGAAAAATACATCCTGAAAGTACAGAAACTGGTGGAGCTCCTGTAGCTACATCTTTATCTTCAGGACATGACCAGAAAGTTGACGAACACAGTACTGCGGCCACCGCATACAGTAGCAATGCTGACGGTGGCTCATCCACAACATGTTCAACAGACCTCGCCTGGTCTCAAGACCTGCTTTGCGACGATAGCTCCGAGATTGAAACATCAGGCAGAACTGAAATTAGGCGACCTGATTCGGGAAAACTGGAGGATAATCAGCCGAGATACTCACCATCGGAGAAGGGACTGAAGGCGAGCCTAAACTGGGAGAGACAGTTGACTCAGATCCCGGAAGGTGGCCGGAAATAATTACCGACTGCATTCGAACGACGTTGGTTATGCGAGGTCCTCCCGAGCGCATTAAGGAAGCTGAAGAATGTCCTAAAAACGCGGACAACCGGCGTTTCAGCTCTGTGCACTACAGCTATTCTTTGAAGAATTTAGAAAAAGCAGATAGACGTTGGTTGGTGTACTCAAAGAGCAAGGATGCTGTGTTCTGCTTTTGTTGCAAACTTTTTTCGTCATCTACAGTAAAAATTGCAAAGAACGGTATAACCGACTGGCGGCACCTTGCTTCGTATCTCGAAAGTCACGGAAAGTATACCGATCATTTGAATTCACATAAAAAGTGGATCGTGTTTTCTGAGGGAATGGAAAAGTCACGAACTGTCGATGCTCATCATCAAAGGCTTCTGAATACTGAAAGCGAACATTGGATTCAGTCAACTGAAATCTCATTGTGATTATTTTGATTTTCTCTACGACATCGGCGAGCTGAAGAATGCACCTCCTGACAGCCTGGACACAAAGTGTAGAAACCTCGCAGCGATTTTGCAAGATCATGAGTCAAGAGACATTGATGCACTAGAGTTGAGGGAAGAACTAAAAGTGCTCTCAACATTGTTGAAACCCGTAATAGGTCCAAAAGAGACTCTGAAGTTTTTAGGAAGACATAATGTCAACGTTGCTCCGAGAATTCTTCTAACATTCCCAGTGACAGTTGCGAGTGGAGAGAGGAGTTTCTCAAAACTGAAATTGATAAAGACATACCTCCGATCAACGAGGAGCCAAACTCGTTTGAATGATCCTGCAACAATTTCGATTGAGCACGAGCTTGCAGAGGAGTTAAATTACACAGATCGCTTGAAAGAGTTTGCACAAGAAAAAACCAGGAAGGTTCGATTTCTCTATTATGTTTTTAAATTTTTATATTATGTCTTGGTTATTTACTGTGTTGCTTCATATTTTGTTCAACATTAAATAGTTATTGTAAATATTATTGTTCAAACCAAATTATCGTTAAATTGTAAATATATTTTGTTTTCCGTTAAATACATTATCTGTCCACAACCACTGAAAAATGTTTATTTACGTTAACTGTAAGTTCATGCCGCGCGGGATTAGCCGAGCGGTCTAAGGCGCTGCAGTCATGGACCATGCGGACGGTCCAGGCGGAGGTTCGAGTCCTCCCTTGGGCATGGGTGTGTGTTTTTTTCCTTATGATAATTTAGATTGAGTAGTGTGTAAGCGCAGGGACTGATGACCTTAGCAGCTAAGTCCCATAAGATTTCACACACATTTGAACATTTTTGTTAATTCACAAGGCTTTTTAAAATGATTCCATTTTTGAGCTGGTGCCCAGCGACTGTCTTGTACAAATCTGTAGAGGACGTCACCAATCACTAGCAATTCTTTTTATTTTCCAGATCTATATAGATTTCGAGCACAGTGTGGCTATTCTCAATGCTTTGAGTTATATTTACATCTATATCGAAATGCTGAACGTAGATGTCAACATGACGGTTTAGATGTAAGCACATATTAAAAGCTTCGAGACTGGCCTAGGAAGATCTGTAAGGAAAAAAAAATGCGATTGATTGCTGAGATTTCCTACAGATTTGTTTAAATAAAATTCCACAAACGTTTTGTTAAAAAAAAAAAAAAAGAAAACGGGGGGGGGGCGGCAATTTAGCAACACGCACGGGGCGGCACTTGGGCTTGCGCCGGCCCTGACTCGAAGTGAATGCGCCTTTCGTGTCTATATGTAAATCAGCAGCCAACCCCATGGCGAGTCCATCTATGACGTTAATGATCTGTAGATTGTGCCGAGTGTGTAGTTCTAAATTTTCGAGTGTGCTGAAGAATGGGCATGCGCAGAAACAAGCAACACTAGTCGTGTCGGCTAACACCGGAAGTTAACCTATTGTAGTCGAGCGCATTCATATTACAGAAATGATTTCGCATATTCTTTAACGTTATTCTGTTGTTTGCTTTGTGTTTTCATCAGCCGCCCGCGGTGGCCGAGGAGACTGAGGCGCTTCAGTCACGGTCTGCACGGCCACTGCGGTCGAGGGTCCGAATCCCCCCTCGGGCATGGATATTTGTGCCGTCCTAGTTCGTAAGTAGTTCATAAGTAGTTTGTAAATTTAGGGACTGATGACCCCGTAGTTAAGTCCCATAGACTTTACAGACATTTGAACATTTTGTTTTCATCACACCGAAAAATTGCACCGAAGCCTAATATTGTTTTTTCGAATAGTTTTCTCCTACAAAAGAGACGAAATATCTGCAAGCAGAAAAATATTTTCGTTTTACTGGGAAAGCTTGAATCAGGAGGTTCAGAAGAGGATCCGAACCTTAGCAGTGTCCGGCACTGCAATGGCAATTATGTGTGCTATCCGCACGGATTAAAAATTTCTTTAAAAAAAAAAAAATCGAAAATTTTGAAGCCATGTTGCGGCACTCAGCCTGTGCGACTGGCAACCCGCAAAGCCCAACAAGGTCGCGGGTAGCGAGCGATCAGACAACCGGGCGACGTGTCGGAGGAAGTTCAAAAAATGTTCAAATGTTTGTAAATCTATCGGACCAAACTGCGTGGTCATCAGTCCGAGCGAGACGCTTTAGACCGCTCGGATAATCCACCGCGGCTGTCGTAGGAAGACGCCAGGTGTCATCAACTGCACGGGATAGAGAGCCTGTATAGGGGAGAGTGGCCAACCGGCCTGTGTCCGCCATGTTTTACCAGACCGTGCGCGGGTCGTGCGTTTACCCAGCGAGCCAGGCAGAAATGCAGCCACTTAACGACTTGAAATAAAGCCATCAATCACTTCCACCCGTGACAACATACCACGTCTTCCAGCTTACTAATCAGTACATAGGTAAAGAAATACCAACCATCTGTGTTCATACAGGCCTAATTAATTTCTAAGTAAATAAGTCTCGTGAAACAGTTTCTATGACTGTTGTTGTTGTTGTTGTTGTTTTGATCTTCAGTCCGCAGACTGGTTTGATGCAGCTCTCCACACTACCCTGTCCTGTGCAAGTCTCTTCATCTGAGAATACGTTTGGCAACCTACCACCTTTTGAATCTGCTTACTGTATTCGTCCCTCGGTCTCCCTCTACGATTTTTACCACACACGCTTCATTCTAATGCTAAGTTGACAATTCCTTGAAGTCTAAGAATGTGTCCAACCAATCTATCTCTTCTCTTACTCAGGGTATGCCAGAAACTCCTTTTCTCCCCGATTCGGTAAAGCACCTCCTCATTAGTAACGTGATCTACACATGTTATTTTCATCATTCGTCTGTAGCATCACATTTCAAAAGCTTCTATCATCTTTTTATCTGAACCCCTTATCGTCTACGTTTCACTCCCATACAATGCTACACCGCAGACAAATGCTTTCAGAAAGGACTTCCTAACATTTAAATTAATATTGGATATTAACAAGTTTTGCTTCTTGAGAAACGCTTTTCTTCCCAAAATCATTCTGCATTTTATATCTTATTTACTTCGGCCATCAGAAGTTATCTTGCTACCCAAATAACAAAATTCATCTACTACTTTTATTGTCTCATTACCTAATCTAATTCCTTAAGCATCGGCTGATTTTCTGACATTTCATTCCATTACCTTCGTTTTACTCTTGTTAATGTTCATCTTCTATCTTCCTTTCAATACACTGTCCATTCCATTTAATTGCAGTCTCTGGAAGAATTGCTATGTCATCGGCAAACAGCAATGTTTTTATTTCTTCTCCCTGAAATTTAATGCCCTCTCTAAATTTCTCCTTTCATTCATTCACTGCCTGTACAATGTACAGATTGAACAACATTGGGGAAAGGCTACAACCCTGTTTTACTCCCTTCCAAACCTCTGCGTCCCCTTTTTGCCCTTCGGCTCTAATAACTGCTGTCGGTTTTTTTTATAGGTTGAATATAACTCTTCGATCCCTATATTTTACTTCTACTATCTTCAGAATTTGTAAGAGTGTATTCCAGTCGACATTGTCAAAAGCTTTCTCCAAATCGACAAACGATAAAAACGTAGGTTTGCCCTTCCTTAGCCTTTTTCCTAAGATAAGTCGTAATGTGAGTATTGCCTCCCGTGTTCCTACATTTCTCCTAAATCCAAACTGATCTTCCCCGAGGTCGGATTCCACAAGTTTTTCCATTCGTCTGTAAATAATTCGTGTTAGTATTTTGCAACCATGACTTATTAAACTGATAGTTCTGTAATTTTCACAGTTGTCTGCACTTGCTTTCTGTGGAATTGAAATTACGATATTCTTCTTGAAGTCGGGGGGTTTTTCCCCTGTCTCATACATCTTGCATACCAGGTGATACAATTATTTCATGACTGCTCTCCTAACGATATCAGCAGTTCAGACGGAATATATCTACTCCAGGGCCCTTGTTTCGACTCAAGTCCTTCAGCGCTCTGTCAAATTCTTCTCGCAGTATCATATCTCCTATCTCATTTACCTCCACTTCGTCCTTCATTTCTAGAATACTGTCTTCAAGTTTATTTCCTTTGTATAGGCCTTCTATATATTCCTTCCACAGTTCAGCTTTCCCCTCTTTGCTTAGTACTGGTTTTCCATCTGAGTTCTTGATATTCGAACAGCTGCTTTTCTTGTCTCCAAATATTTCTTTTATTTTCTTGTAGGCGATATCTATCTTTCCCCTAGTTATACATTCTTCTACGGTTCTGAATTTGTCCTCTAGCCACTCCTGCTTAGCTTGTCTGCACTTCCTGTCAGTCTCATTTTTCAGACGTTTGTACTCCCTTTTTCCTGTTTCACTTGCTGAATTTTTATATTTTCTCCACTCATCAATTAAGTTCAGTATATCCTGTATTATCCATGTATTTCTATTAGGCCATGTCCTTCTGCCTATCGAATGTAAATACCATATTTTACGATGTTCCGGTAATTTCGACAGTTGGCAGTTGATTAATAAGAAAGAGAGATTCTCCATGTATCTCAAAGAAAATAATGCTATTTCAGAATCTTCTGTCTGAATATCCATCGTCGAAATTAGTACAATATTATCGCTTTTCGCCCCGGTGTAATGCATTTTAAGTGTGCTGTCGATCTTATAACATTTTCCTACACTGGGAAATACCAAAAAACGTCATTCTGTAGATACTTTTAGGGATATCACTGAAAATCGGAAAAATGCCGCTACTATCTCTAGTGAAACAGCAAAAACAGATTCAAAATAGGTAACTGAATATCTACAATGAGTCAATATTCCCGCCCCTCACTTTCTCATGTCACATCCTGTAACCAATTATAGGATTGTGATTAGCCAATAATGCACAGCCAAGGGGGAGGTGCCGTAGCAATGTTAAAACATATAACACGACATATCAAAAACCAGAACCATGAACTAACAAAAAGCTAGCAAATGCCGTTTTAAAAAGTTATCACTTATCGGATAAGAACTCGCATCCTTCACACAATGAATTCAGTACGCAACCACTACACCATGCGGAAATTTCACAGGCAGTAGTTCTATTGCTGAATTACATCAATGCCTTCCTTGCTTTATAAGTCGCCTTTACGGTTCCCGCTTTCTCAGTTAAGTATCACTGCCAACTTTTCCCGTACTTCCTCATTCCTTGCGAACACAAGCATATAACAATCTTTACTTCGGTTTTTAAGCCAACAGAGGATGAGGAACAAAGAGACATTTTTGTTGATTACGCTTAATGATTATGTAAAAGACATCATTAATTACACTAATTAAATCACTTCCGCGAAGTTCTACGGTTATCGTCAGCGATCAACGAACACGTTAATTTACGTAAATAGAACCGACAAAAGATGTGCAAAAGTGGAGCAGTGCCTACCAAAATCTGTACGTAACTGTACAGTGAAATCGCCGCCAGAAGCTTTGAAGACACTCCACAGTACCGAAACGCACACTGTAGCTATTCACAGACATTAAATCTTAAAAAAAAAAAAGACCAGTACATACACTATTGAACAGTAAATGGAATGACGCCATTAATAAATATAGACTTTGATCAGAAATCTGTAGCAGAGGTAGAATATTCAAAATTTGTATGGCAACGTTTTCTGGGGTAATTCATCATTGAGAAAAAAAGTATTCATTGCACAAAAGCGTGTAATGAGAATAATTGCTGGAGCCCATCCAATATCGTCCTGCAGACACTTATTTAAAGAGCTAGGGATCTTCACAGTAGCTTCACAGTATATATATTCACTTATGAAATTTGTTATTACCAATCCCACCGAATTCAAAAGCAATAGCAGTGTACATAACTACAAAACTAGGAGAAACAATGATCCTCACTATTCAAGGTTAAATCTAGCTTTGGCACAGAAAGGGGTGAATTATGCTGCCACAAAAGTCTTTGGTCACCTACCAAACAGCATCAAAGGCCTGACAGATAGCCAACAACCATTTAAAAATAGATTAAAAGAATTTCTGCACGGCAACTCCTTCTACACTATAGATGAATTTGTAGATATAAATTAGTGAATTTGAAAAAATAAATAAATAAATAAATAAATAAAATAAAATAAAATAAAATATTATGTCATGTAATATTTAGTACACTGTAATAATCTGTAAAGACACCTTCCATTAACCTGACACGTTCTACATCATTACGAAGTGTCGTATTTATGCCGGCCGCGGTGGCCGAGGAGACTGAGGCGCTGCAGTCACGGTCTGCACGGCCACTACGGTCGGGGGTTCGAATCCCCCCTCGGGCATGGATATTTGTGCCGTCCTAGTTCGTAAATAGTTTATAAGTAGTTTGTAAGTTTAGGGACTGATGACCCCGTAGTTAAGTCCCATAGACTATACAAACATTTTAACATTTTGTCGTATTTATGATCTATGGAACAAGTGCTAATCTAGTCTAATCTGTAAAGCCCGCTAAATCTGGTAAAAACATGGCGTCCTGGGCTGTCAGCCAATCAGCAGCGGTCACACGCATGGCCACTCTCTCCATATACAGCCTCTCTACTACAGAGGGCGCGCTGCGAGGGAACTACTTTCCCGCCGCCACGCACACGACCAGCAAGTACGAGGTACATCCAGAAAGTAAGTTCCGTTTGGTTATATAAAACATACGTGTGCAGATACACAAAAAATATTTATTGTACAAAAATCTACAACCGTTAAAGTCCTTTTGTACATAGCTGCCGAAATTTTGTAGGCACTTGTCATAGCGTGGCATAAGTTTTTGAATGCCTTCTTCATAGAAGGTTGCCGCCTGTGTATTCAGCCATGTGATAGCATGTTCTTTCAGCTCGTCATCATCGTTGAAATGTTGACCACCAAGGATAGATTTTTAGGTGTAAGAAGAGGTGAAAGTGGCTAGGAGCGGGGCCCGGGCTGTACGGATGATGATCAAACACGTCCCAGTGAAATTCCCGTTTGGTGATATTCGCCACATGAGGTCGGGCACTATCGCGGAAACAAACACCACCTTTTGATGGAAATCCTCTTCTTACAGCCGGCCGCGGTGGCCGAGGGGACTGAGGCACTCCAGTCACGGTCTGCACGGCTACTACGGTCGGGGGTTCGAATCCCCCCTCGGGCGTGGATATTTGTGCCGTCCTTAGTCTTAGCTAGTTCATAAGTAGTTTGTAAGCTTAGGGACTGATGACCCCGCAGTTAAGTCCCATAAGTTCTACAAATATTTGAACATTCTCTTCTTACACCTAAGCCGGCCGCTGTGGCCGAGGAGACTGAGGCGCTCCAGTCACGGTCTGCACGGCTACTACGATCGGGGGTTCGAACCCCCCCTCGGGCATGGATATTTGTGCCGTCCTTAGTCTTAGCTAGTTCATAAGTAGTTTGTAAGCTTCGGGACTGATGACCCCGATGTTAAGTCCCATAAGCTTAACAAACATTTTAACATTTGAATCTTACACCTAAAATTTGTCCTGTCAACACTTCAACGATGACGAGCTGAAAGAACATGCTACCACATGGCTGAATACACAGGCGGCAACCTTCTATGAAGAAGTCATACAGAAACTTGTGCTACGCTATGACAAGTGGCTACAAAATTTCCGCAGCTCTGTAGAAAAGTAGTTTAACAGTTGTAGAGTTTTGTACAATAACTATTATTTCTGTATCTGTACACGTTTGTTTTATATAACCAAACAGAACTTACTTTCTGGACGTATCTCCTAGTTGCTATGGTATCCTGCCGCCAGCGGATACTTACGCCCTGACACGGGCAAGCCTAATAGAACACAAGTTCTCGAGCGGCCCGCCATTGCCCATAAGGCTTGGGAATGAAAAGTTAAAAAAAAAAAAAGCCAGGACAGTCGTAGCCGTAGCCAGGACTTTGCCCTTCCTCGCCGCCGTCGCCTCGCTGCCGACCAGCCGCGCCGCTCCCGGACACCGCCTGGTATCCGCAGCATCGCCGACAGTGGGAGGACTTCACGCCTGCCGTTCAGGCTATTGATGATTGTATTTCTCGCCGCAGTAGGCGGATTGTGTTTCGTCTTTTTCATTAACTGTAGGAACAGTACTTGTTCGAACAACTTACCGGTATGCTGCCGGGTGACGTCGTCGACAAAAACTGTTCAAATGTTTGTAAATCTATCGGACCAAACTGCGTGGTCATCAGTCCGTAGCTTACGAACTACTTAAACTAAGGTAAACTAACCTAAGGACAACACACACACCCATGCCCCAGGGAGGACTCGAACCTCCGACGGCGAGCAACCGCACGCTCCGCAACGAGGCGCCTTAGACCGCTCGGCTACTCCACCGCGGCCGTCGTCGACAACCGCCGATATTTCGACAGGAGGAGACTCTGCCATTCTCAAGGCACAACTGCACTCAAGGAAGCAATGTGCAAGCGAATTTAATACCTCGGTTTGCAAAGGGAAAACAAGGAAGATAACACACACTGTATTCTCGAGTAGCTTCACATGTTAGGAAAAAGAAATTTCTAACAAAATGTCAGTTTGATTTTCCAAAAAAGCTTTTCAACAGAAAATGCTGTATATACCTTCACTGATGAAATATTAAATGCTTTGAATAACCGGACATTACCAGTTGGGACTTTTTTGTGATCTCTCAAATGCTTTTGATTGTGTAAATCATGGCATTCTTCTTGATAAGCTCAAGTATTGTGGTATCGGTAGGACAGTGTACAAATGGTTTAAAACATACTTAATTGGAAGAGTGCACAAAGTTTAAATAAGCCGTTCACATAATATGCAAAAAATAAATAAATAAAATAAAAATAAAAAATAAGCACGCAAAACAAAACAAAAAGCAGCTAATTCTTCTCACAGGGGAGTTATCAAAAAATGGGGTCCCACAAAGTTCGGTCTTGGGTCCTTGGCTGTTCTTAATATATATTAATGACTTGCCACCCTATATTCACGAAGATGCTAATCTAATTCTTTTTTGTGATGTTTAAAGCTTTCCCGGCGTACAGATATTTCCATAAAATCTCGGGCGAACTACCGGAGTATAAAGTAAGGGTCATCTTTTGCCCTCCTCCTAAATTTTCATAATTGTTGGGTTCTGTCAAAGACGATCTGGAGCTGCGTAAAGCAGGTGTTTATAGGATTCCGTGCGAGTGCAGCAAGTCATACACAGGACAGACGACGCGCACTGTGCAGGAGCGCATTGTGGAACACCAGCGTCATACTCGGCTACTCCAGCCCACCAAATCTGCAATCACCGAACATTGAATTTCCACAGGTCATTCAATGAACTACATTGAAACAAAAATTGTGGCCCACACATCAAACTTTTGGAGCTCAATTATTAAATGAAGCTGTGGAAATAAGACTGTCTGACATTGAGACTCTTATCAATCGAGACAGCTGTTTCGAAATAAATGCTGCATGGAATCCTGCCATTGAAAAACTTAGTAGTCGGCGTAGTTTCCTGCAACTGAATGACAATGATAATCGATCTGATATCGAAGCGGCAAGCTTCCACCACGGAGGGCGCTCTGAGCAGCGTACGTAGTTGTAGTGAACGCGCACGCTAAGTATGCGCATGCGCAATGTCGGCTGAATTGGGCATAAATAGTACAGCTCAGTGCGTCTTCGCCAGTACGTCGGCGGTACTCACCTGAAGAGGGCCAGAAGACTCTGCGCCGAAATATCGTGGCAAGAAGTTACAGACATCCGGCAGATCGCCCGAGATTTTATGAAAATACTTCTTTTTTGCTGACGATTCAAGTAAAGCTATCACGCCGGACAAATAGGAATTAACTGATAAAGTTGCAAATGACGTGTTTCAGAAATTATTAAGTGGTCCTCTACAAATGGACTCTCATTAAACCTTGATAAAAGCCAGTATACACAGTTTCATACAGTAAATGGCATGACGCCATTAATAAATTTAGACTTTGAACATAAATCTGTAGCTAAGGTAGAATATTCAAAATTTTTAGGGGTTTGCATCGGCGAGGGATTGAATTGGAAGAAACACATTGAACATCTGCTGAAACGTTCGAGTTCAGCTACTTATGCTATAAGGGTCATTGGAAAATTTGGTGATATACATCTCGCTGCTTTCATATGGGATCGTATTCTGGGGCAATTCAACATTGAGTAAAAAAGTATTCACTGCACAAGAGCGTGTAATCAGAATAATTGCTGGAGCCCACCCAAGCTCATCCTGCAGACATTTTTTAAGGATCTAGGAATCTTCACTGTAGCTTCACAATATATATATATATATATATATATATATATATATATATATATATATATATATATATATATATATTCACTCAAGAAATTTTTTATTAACAATCCGAACAATTCAAAAGTAATAGCAGTATGCATAGCTACAACACTACGAGAAAGGGAGTTATTCACTATTCAAGGTTAAATCTAACTTTTGCATAGAAAGGGGTGACTTACGCTGCCACAAAAGTTTTTGTTCACTTACCAAGTGCTGGCCGCGGTGGCCGAGGAGACAGGCGCGCCAGTCACGATCTGCACGGCCACTACGGTCGGGGGTTCGAATCCCCCCTCGGGCATGGATATTTGTGCCGTCCTTAGTATTAGCTAGTTCATAAGTAGTTTGTAAGTTTAGGGACTGATGACCCCGTAGTTAAGTCCCTCAAGCTCTACAAACATTTGAACATTTTTGAACTTACCAAGTAGCATCAAAAATCTGACAGTAGCCAATTGGTATTTAAAAAGAAATTAAATGTATTTCTGAATGGCAACTCCTTCTACACGTTGGATGAATTGTTACATAAAACTCTAAAAAAGTAAAAAAGAAAATTTAGAAATCCTTAAAATATTGTCAAGTATAGACACAATTTACTAAACTGACACGTTCCACATCATTACGAAATGTCGTATATATGATCTATGGAACAAGTATTAATCTAATATAATCTACTATACAACTAAACGTACAGTCAACACAACGAAAGACGACCAACATCCGACATATCGATAGTGACTATCAATCAATAGATGAGGCAGCATTAATTCTGTTCCTCACGAGAGATAGTGCCGGATTTCAAGCGGACATTTTTGATTTTTGTCATCTCTGACGTGACTTGTACTGTGTGTGTTATCTTCCTTGTTTACCCCTTGCAAACCGAGGTATTGAATACACTTGCACATCGCTTCCTTGAATGCAGTTGTGCCTTGAGAATGGCAGGGTGTCCTCCTGTCGAAATTATTTAAGTTTGTCGACGTCATCCGGCAGCGTACCCCCAAGTTGATTGAAAATTCATTATGCCGGGAAACGTTAAGGATTCACATTGTTCACCTCTATGGGGAGGAAATATATCGGTGTTTACGGAAGTTGCATAAACTCTGTGTCGTTCTTGTTGAAGTGTCGTAATCATAATATTGTTCCAACGTTTGCTAAGGTTGGGCACCATATTAATTCTCCTGCCGCGAATCGTATCAAGCAACGTGCTGGCTTAGCTCTTGTTCGTGAAAGGATACACTATACTCGTCGTCAATTAGATTTAGTTTCCAAGGAGTTATTTCGGCTTTATTTAATTATTGCTGCTAATGTTTCTGAATTTTCTCGTGATTCGGCTGGGAACTGAACGTGATTGGGAATTGCAATCTGTAACTGCTCGCCATTCGGCGAAATTTGAACGTTTCCTTGGCTCGGAGTCTGATTCTAATTTCATTTCGCGACGGTCTGTGATCAATCTCACGGAGAAAACTTATGACGACGCAGCTTTATCTGTGTTTGAAGAAACATTTGAATTTCGCACCGACGCCTAAGCGTTTACCGGTCGTTCATTTCTTCTGCTTCAAAATTACCTTCCGATGCTGCGGAAGAGGCTACGATGGAAGCTTGCCGTGTGTTGACTGGGGCCCGTCCACCAGGTGTTGTGATCCATAGTCTCGCACACCTGACCATTCTCCACCTTCTGTCCTGAGCATGGTGAAGTTCGAATCAACAGATTTGGGCGTCACTTCAGGAAAAGGCCATCGACCATTTGCACCACAGGTGTTTGATATAATCGCTGTTGCTACGCAGACAACACTGCGAGCAATTCCCGATTATCAAACAGTGAGCGTGCTGTGGCACGAGAGCTGAACATCTCGTGGTCCACTGTACAGAAGTTGATTAAAACCATTCTGAAATTCTATCTGTACAAGATCCATATCGTGCAATGGCCTGTAACACACCAAGCAGAACGACGTGTTGACTTCACTCTCCACTTTCTGTCAATGGTTTGACGTTCACAATCGCTGTTCCTGGACTACCCTATGGACAGACCAACCTCATTTTCTTTGATGGAGGTGAACACAGAATTTCCAAATGCGGAAATCTTCACCTCTGGCCACTGTGCATCAAATTCCTATATGTGGTGACTGTCACTCTATGGTGTGTCTTGGTGGCTATGTCAATCACTGGCCCATTCTTTTTTGATACAGGTTGGTGCTGACGAACCAACGATGTACAGTGTAACTGGCCACCATTACTGCGATATTCTTCTCCAGCACGTAATACCCGCAACATACCAAATAAATTAATAAAAGAAGGTGGTGAGCCCCCTTGGAACACAAAACAGGTCAAGACAGTGTTACAAAAACAACAAAGAAGGCATGCAAAATTTAAACTTACACAAAATCCCCAGGATTGGCGGTCCTACACAGAAGCTAGAAATTTAGAGAGGACTTCAATGCGAGATGCTTACAATACTTTTCACAACGAAACTCTTTCTCGAACTTTGAGAACCCAAAGAGATTTTGGTCATATGTCAAATATACTAGAGGCAAAACACAAACGATATCCTTACTACACGATAGAAATGGCGATGCCGCCGATGTAGCGCTTCTAAAGCAGAGTTACTAAACACAGCTTTTCGAAAGTCATTCACCAAAGAAGACGAAACAAATATTCCAGATTTCTAATTACGAACAGAGGCCGTAATGAGTATCGTAGAAGTAGATATCATCGGAGTAGTGAAGCAACTGAAATCACTTAACAAGAACAAGTCTTCTGGTCCGGACTGTGTACCCATTAGATTTGTATGTGATTATGCTGATGCGATAGCTCCTTACTTAACAGCCATTTACAACCGCCCGCTCAACCACGGATCTGTCCCAAAAGACTGGAAAGTTGCACAGGTCACACGAATATTAAAGAAAGGCAGTAGGAGTAACCCACTAAACTGCAGTTCTATTTCATTGACATCAATTTTCAGTACGGTTTTGGAACACATCCTGTATTCAAATATTATGAATTATCTCCAACAGAATGATCTATTGACCCAAAGTCAACACGGCTTTAGAAAATATCGTTCACGTAAAACACAAGTAGCTCTTTAATCACACGAAGTGATGAGTGCTGTCGACAAGGGATCTCAAATTGGTTCAGCATTTTTAGATTTCTGGAAGGCTTTTGACACCGTACCTCACAAACGGCTTTTAATCATATTGCTTGGTTATGGAATATTGCCCCAGTTTTTACTGGATAGGGGATTTCCTGTCAGAGAGGACACAGTTTGTAGTAATCGATGTTAAGGCATCGACTAAAATATAGGTGATATCGGGCGTTCCACAGGGTAGTGTTATTGGTCCTCTGCTGTTCTTTATTTATATAAACGATTGGAAGAAAATCTGAGCAGCTCTCTTAGGTTGTCTGCAGATGACGCCGTCATTTATCGTCTAGTGAAGTCCCATGTAGATGTAGATGTAGACATCAAAGAACTGGCAATATTGTGTGTAAGACCTGGAGGATGGGCGACAGTGACACCTACTTGTTCCTTCCCTCAAGGAGAAGGAAATTCTCATGCAACATAACAGTGTGCATATGACAGTGAATACATCAGCATTTGAGATGCAGTCCTTCAACTTCCTCATTCCACCACCATGAACTGTCCAGTGTACCATTAGCACCACTGACAGCATCTTCGTACACATCTTGAACACAGTGACTCATGTTGGGCTATTGCCGTTATACAAGCCTGTACAACCCTCAATGCTCTCAGTTGTTGAATCTCCATTTATGTTGTATAATCTGAATTTCACTTTATGAAAAATAAAATACTTGTGTCTTACTACTCTTTGTTTACATGTATTCGTAATTAGGACTCTTGTATCAATTTTGGTGGATCTACTTACTCTCTGTGATTTGCTAATGGAGTTCACTTATGCAAAAAACTTCTGCAGTAACATCCTTCCATTTTTCTATTTCCTGTAGTCATTTGAGAAGTTCATTTAACAAACTTCTTATGTTTTAATGGAAAATTTGTTGTTCAACAGAATGCTTCATTTATTTATGCTTTGAAAGCTAAAAGCATACACAATTTTAAAAACTATCAAGTAATATCACTTTTATGCTGTGCAGATGTTCACTCAGGCACATCTGTACAGAGAAATAAAGTACCTTGTTGCATACAAATCATTCACTGCTAAATCAATTAATTACACAAGGAGAAAAAAAACTGACTGCTGGAAGTTAATTCATTAGAGTTCCTTAGATAGACATTGTGCACTTCCCCATTAGTTTTTCCATATCATCTTCTAAAAAGATCACAAAACAACCATTCACTGAAAAGCAGTACATCTTCTGGTTATGATGGTATTTCAATCCAAGTTACACAACTTAATTTTTCAAGAGAAAAAATGGAATACAAGCTTTAATAATCATACAGTAAGAAAAGTAAAGCAAGGCATCTTTTTTTCAGCATAGTTTAGAAACATGCTGGTTTTTCAGCTGGCAGTTTTTATTTTTGTTAATAAAAATGAGCTTTCTATCTTATATGACACTCAAGGGCATTTCTCTTATCCCAAACAGTGTTAGGGTACACCAAGGCAGTTTCTCAAAACTCCGGTTGGACAGTAACCTCACTAAGTCACTAGGAAAAGAGGGTCTTGTTTGATAGGCAGACAACTATGTCAACTGATCTGAGTAAGTTAATTGTCAGTATTCTGAAACGTGGAGATAAGGGACGCACGTTTCAGTTTCATCAAGTTGTATAGTGAATGGAGTCAAAACGCTGGTAGTTGAGTTGCAGTATTCCTACAACGTTCTATACTCACAAGGAAAGTACTTGGGCTCGAACAAATATAAATACACGAAAATCGGGTGAGAGATAATGTGAAGGTCCCTTATTGCACTAGTGGTACTCGCGCATCTGCAAAACTTCGCAGTCGCCCATTAGAGGCCTCTGCTTGTGCCACTCCGCACTGCACCTTGACCTGGCGGTACACCAGTAGTGACGGTGCAGTGTGCCTCTGAAGGAGCGCTTTGTGGCGTTATTTGTGTAGTGAAGCGTCGGATAGGTCGGCGATTGGTAAAGAAACCTGCTAATATAGTGTGACTGGTTGAGATGAAGTTACGAAGAAACCTTCGTGAAGATGGTATTGGTGTAGAAGATGAATCATTCGCATGTTACGTGGTATCTATTATACTGTTTCTAATGTATGCTCATATTTCTGCACTATAATAGATACCAGAAAACATGCGAATGATTCATCTTCTACACCAAGACCATTTTCACGAAGAAGGGCTCTTCGGAATTTCATGTCAACCAATCGCAATACATCAGCAGGATTAATTACCAATCGCCGACCCATCTGACGCTTCATTACACAAATGACGTCACAAAGCGCAACTTCAGAGGCACACCACACTGTCCCTACTGGTACCGACTAGCCTACCGGCAGCTCAATATGCAATGCGGCATGGCACACACAGAGGCCTCTAATGGGCGACTGCAGAGTTTTGCAGATGCGCGAGTACCACTAGTGCAATAAGGGACCTCTACATTATCTGTCACACGATTTTGGTATATTTGTGTTTGTTCGAGCCCGAGTACTTTCCTTGTCAGTCTGGCATAACCTGTGGGGACGCTGATTTTATTACAGGAATAAAGCTGTTTGTCAAAAGCGAAAATGTTCAAATGTTTGTCAACCTGTCATCAGTCCCAAGATTTGCAAACTACGAATCTCCGGCAGGAGGGTTTTTATTCGGTCTGGGTTGTTCGTTGAGTATTTGGCTCAGTTTTCTATTACAGAGGGCGTTGAGACATCGCGCCAGACTTGCCTTAGACCGTGCTACTCCATCCCTATTTAGTCACATTATTTCAGTGTTAGAGGGCATTTTGAAAACAGTAAGCCTAAACCCTAAATGCTAGCAACATGTAATTCACACATACTTTATTAATAAAGCTTTTTTTCCCGAGTCATGGATGGGATGAGACAGCAAATAGACTGTGCCTCCATTGATCGCGATGGCATGCCAAAATCAATTCCTCCTCTCGATTTTGCTGCAAATGCAGATTGCTTTGATATGGTAGGAATACCTTTATTACCATGTCTATCAAGATCACTGGCCATGACAGGACAGACTGCGTCAGTACATAACGATTATATATTACAAACACTGTAAGAACAAAAACTAAGTTACGAGAAGAAATTTTACATAACACATTAATAAATATTCACTTAAGCACCAAATTTATCTATTGGATAATGTCCAGTTTGTGACTTCACTTGTAAAGAAAAACTCATTCACTGAATACAGTGGCTGTTGCTTGAACACATGCATTAGGCGATTTCTAAACATCCTTTTTGTTAATGCTCAAACATTTGATGGAAGATGGGCAGCTATGGGAAGACTGTCCAGTGTCTTACCTAAGTGACAGCTTAGAATGCCAACGTCAGCCTTATTTTGTATGTTGTAGTTATGAATCACATGGCTCTTGAGGAAGGATCCTTGATTTTCTTTTATATTGACGAGAGAGTTAAAAACATACTGACTGTAAGTGGTCATTATTCCCAACTGCTTAAAATAGGTCTGCAGTTGTCTAATTTCTTGCTGGAAGATATTATTCTTACAGCCTTCTTTTGTAGAAGCAAAATGTCTTTACTTCCAGAAGTGTGTCCCCGCAGCAACGGTCATGTGAAGTGTGTTCGTTCCATGTCAGCTTATTGTCAATCGTTAATACCCAGAAGTTTGACACTGAATCTAGGTAGGCTGATATTGCACAGAAATTCATATAAATTCGGAAAGAGAGCGGTACTTTGATAAAACGTAGTTTGAAATAACCAGTAAAATTTATAACAGAACGCATAAAAATTTAGATGGGTACTAACTGTATGGTGACCAGACGTCCGGATTAATTCGGACATGTCATCTTTTTGACAAAACTGAGCGTAATAATATTATATTTATTAGTTCTACTCTATTGCTCTGTTCTTAAATACCAATATTTTATGTAAACGCACTGGCTTCGTGGTACATGCGCACAAAGGCAGTGCTACAGGTGGTAGCAAAATCCTCGATTTTGTCGTGGATCAATCCACAAGCGAGAGTAAATATAGATTACATTTAAAATTTCCACTCTGTATCTTCAGTTCCGGATTCACGTTATCGTGGCTTGACAGTTAGCATTATGTCGTGCAACACGACTTGTGAGTGTAAATTGATGTTCATTGTAATCGAGTGACTTTAATAAAATATCTGGCAATGCCTAAGCGCAAGTGTATATTCTTAGGTGTTCTTTTTGCAAATGTCCTGCCTTCATAAAAGGGAGGTATTAATTTGAAGCAAAATGTTAAGTAATTGGAGCTGGAACTTAACGTCTCAGTGGCCAATAAAGGAAATTAATAGCTCAACATATTAAATAACTAAGAAACCATGAAATAAAACCATACAGTAAAACAGTCTGTTTGTATTCGGAAGGTTAAGTTGCAGTTTCCATGTCGGCGGCTGATGTTTGGTAGCGACGCGGTGAGTGATGGGAGGTGAATCGTCGTTATGTTTTGTGCTTTGTAAACAGTTCAGTGTTGTGGACATGATTATATTTTACGAGCAATATTCCAAAACTGACAACAAATCCTGAATTCAAAAACGACATAGAGTACCAGTCACTACATTAATGTAACAGTTTGTTCCATATACAATGTCTTCGATACGAAACGCTTTCGGCTAAACTGTAGAGTCTGCTGCCCACGCGTTGCAAATGTTGGCAACACTACAGAATATCTACGTATACACCACAGAAACTGTTCAAATGTTAACTGCGGGGTCATCAGACCCTTTACACCACAGCGGTCAACCATAGATCTCTGCAGTTTCACCAAGCTTTCTTCAAATTGAGTGCAGTCTAAGGAAATGAGCAACTGAACGAAATGATGGACAATGGATAAAATGAACATTAATAAGAGCAAAACAAGCGTAACGGAATGTAGAGTACGAAAATCAGGCGATGCTGAAGGAATTAGATTAGGTGACGAAACAATAAAGGTGGTACATGAGTTTTGTTACTTGGGCAGTAAAATAACAAATGATGGTCACAGTACAGAGGATATAAAATGCAGAATGGCAATGGGAAGAAAAGCGTTTTTGAAAAAGAGGGCCGCGGCGGAGCGGCCGAGCGCGTTGAGGCGCTATGCTACGATGCGCGAGGCCGTTCCCCGTCGGGGGCTCGAATCCCCCCTCGGGCATGGATGTTTGTGTCGTCTTTAGTATAAGCTACTTGATAAGTAGTTTGTAAGTTTAGAGACTGATGATCCCGTAGTTAAGTCCCATAAGCTCTACAAACATTTGAACATTTTTTTTGAAAAAGAGAAATTTGTTAACATCGAATATTAATTTAAGCGTAAGGAAGTCCATTCAGAAGGAATTTTAACATCGAATCAGTGGCGTAACTAGACTTTGGGGGGGGGGGGGGGATAGATCTGCTTGATGAGTAAAATTTTAGTCAGTTTCCAAACAGACTACCATCTACAATTCCCGCTGAAGAAACGAATTCACTCCCATCCAATGAAAGATTATGGTGAAACATCCCAAGTTTTCAATCTTTACCTTTACAGATTCCTGTTATATGATTTCTTTTTTTTTCTTTTTTTTCTTTTTTTAGGGTTCTGGGGGGGAGGGGTTCTATCCCCCTCATCCCCCCATAGTTACGCCACTGCATCAAATATTAATTTAACCGTAAGGAAGTCCATTCGGAAGGTATTTATGTGGAGTGTTGCCTTGTATGGGAGTGAAACATGGACAATAAACAGTGCGGACAGGAAGAGAATTGAGGCTTTTGAAATGTGGTGTTACAGAAGAAAGCTGAAGATTAGGTGGGTGGATCACGTGACTAATGAGGAGGTACTGAACAGAATTGGAGAGAAAAGGAATTTCTGACATACCTTAACTAAAAGAAGGAATCGATTGGTAGGACACAGTCTTAGACATAAAGGCATTGTGAATTTAGGATTGAAGAGTTGTGTTTATGGTAAAAACCGCAGAGGGAGACCAAGAGATTAACCCTAGGACGCCTAAGGGGGGGGGGGTTCATTGAACCCACAATTTTTTATGTTCCCTGCTTTTGATCAGGTAACTGTTATACAACATATTCCCTTTGAGTTATTGGTTGTAAACTATTTTATGAAACATTAGTGTCAATATATTTTATAGAAAATTCCTGCTTTGAAAGAAAAACAATAAACTTATGGGTCAACAACCCCCCCCCCTCCTTAGGCTTCTATGCTACAGAAAATTTTCTCAAGTACGATTTTGTATTTCTCATTTCTACAACAATGCAAGTTCGTTTCTTGTTGGTTGGTATTCGTGACATTCACAACAATCAGTTTACTTTCAGACGAAGTGATTATTGATGTCAGTCGGCTGTTATTTATCTTGTATACTTCCAGTGAGTCAGTGGAGTTCCCTACTGTTAACACCCAGACTGAGAAATGACTAAAAGAAAACGTGACTCGTCTTTAGAAAGAGTTCTGAAGATTCTGACTCGGGGAGAGAAAGTGAATATGACGATAGTGTTATGGAGTACGATTCATATTGGGAAAGTGATGATGTTAGAGAAGATGAAGATAACATAGCTTCAGGTAGTGAGCATCAGGATATTATTGTGACCTAGTCTGGAAGAAGGTATGTAACCACACAGCCTAGAATTCCTAGGAGGTCTGTTGCTAATATAGTAAGAGAGCAGGCAGGAGTAACTCCAGCTGGTGTTTGCCTATCTCCTGGAGAAGCCTTGAAGTTACTTTTTACACCTGACATCATGGATGTTATAGTAAAACATTCAAATGAAGAGGCAGTTAGGCTAAATGTTACTTTGATTAATAAGAAATAATTTTATGCCTTTATAGGAAACCTGATACTTATGGGGGCAAATAAGGATAATTCTGTCAGTGTACACGATCTCTGGTCAGACCTAATAGGTTGGCCTGTTTACAAAGGTATTATGGCAAGAGAACATTTCAAGGAACTTATTGCAATCATAAGGTTTGATGACAAAACTACCCGCCAGCTAAGAAGGAAAGTAGACAAGTTCACAGTAATCCGTGATGTTTTCATAAAGTGAATGATAGATTTCCACTACGGTATAAACCAGGAGCCACCTCACCATTGATTAGATGCTCAGCTCGTTTAGAGGGCGCAGCCCCTTCAAAGTATTTATGAAGGATAAACCGGGCAAGTATGGCATCCTTATACGCACGATATCCGATGCAACGGACATACATCATGAATATGGAACCCTATGCAGGTAAACTTCATAATTTGTCGAAAGAAGAACAGGGTTCAGAAGCTGTCGCGAAACGTCTGGCAGCACCTGTGAAGAATACTGGTCGAAATATTACTGTAGACCGATACTACACATCGGTGGATTTGGCGGAAGAGTTATGCCAAGACTACAAACTTACTACAGAAGGAACTCCCCAGGCAAACAGGAAGCATATTCCAGACATAATGAAGAACATGTCAAATCGAGAGCTAAATTCATCAATGTTCTTGTTCAACAGGTAGGCCTCCAGTAACTTTGGTGTCATACATAGTAAAAACTAAACCAAGTAAAAACTTACTGATGTTATCACCAATGCACCAAGATAAAGGCACTATTTGAGGAGAGAAGAATAAAACCGAGATAAATGCATATTATAATTCCACTAAAGGTGGAACTGATACCATTGATCAAATGGCGCGTATGTACACCTGCAAGAGAGGAACAAAGAGATGGCCTCTATCTGTATTTTACTCTCTCATCGACATCTGTGCTATTAATGCAACCACCATATTCATCCAGCAACATCCTACATGGAATGAAAGGAAACACAACAAACGGATCTTTTTCTTCTGCAAGCTGGGATGGAACTATTGAAACCACAGGTAGCAGAAAGAAGTAGCAATATAAGAGGGTTATCTAACAAAATTTTTCAGTCAATGGAAAATATTCTGCAAAATAAAATCAAAGAAGTGACAACAGAAGCACGTCAGCCTCCTGCAGGAATAGGTCGGTGCCATATTTGTGTAGGAGAAGCTAAAACAAAGAAGCAGAAGTACAACAATCTAAGTGAACCAAAACAGTATTGTGGACAGTGTCAGAATCATGTAACACACATTCAGAAAAATATTGTGAAGTGTGTCTCTTGTCTTGAAGTTGAGGATTCAGAATAGTCTGTTGTATATGAACACGTTTGTATTTTGTGTAATATACTTGTTGGGTCGTCTAGTCCACTGAGAGAGAAAAATATGAAATAACTTATAACCAGCCGGCCGTGGTGGCCGAGGGGACTGCGGCGCGTCAGTCACGGTCAGCACGGCCACTACGGTCGGGGGTTCGAATCCCCCCCTCGGTCATGGATATTTGTGCCGTCCTTAGTGTTAGCTAGTTAATAAGTAGTTTGTAAGTTTAGGGACTGATGACCCCGTAGCTAAGTCCCATAAGCTATACAAACATTTGAAACTTATAACCCTGATGATGTGGCTCTAATGCCACGAAACTAGTTGGTTAATAAAAGAACACCATACAACTGAAGCGGTTTCCATCATCATGACTTAGTTAAAATACATAAACCATTTTGAAAGTTGTAATTTGTTTTCAGTAAACTTATTTAATACCCCCTTTCGGCATCCAAGTTACAAAAAAAAAAAAAAAAAAAAAAAAAAAAAAAAAAAAAAAAAAAAAAAAAAAAACCACAACAACAACTTGGCCGTCCTAGGGTTAATACAGTAAGCAGATTCAAACGGATATAGATTGCTGTTCTTGTGAGGAGATGAAGAGGCTTGCTCAGGATAGAATAGGGGCGAGAGCTGCATCAAACCAGTCTTCGTACTAAAGACCATAATAACAACAACAGTTTGTACTGTAACTAATGTGACACGACTTTCGATTATGTTCTTACGCCGGTCAGTAGATTAAGTATCTTTGTAAATCCAACGTTTACTTGCCATCATTATAACACATCGACGACGGCGTAAGTAAAATTTAAACCCGAATTAATTTAATACAAATAAACAATCCCTGAGGCGGATTTTTGTCTCAAATATGTCAAAGACATGTTTTTTCTATTAATAACTAACTTATTTTCTAAATTTCATGTTTTTGCGTCCTCTTTTTTTCTTACTTTATCCTCTTTTTTGAAGATGTTTGTTCACTTTTTTATACGACCGCATCTGGTCACCCTAAATAAGTGAATTATAAATTTCACGCGATATATAGTCTCGATTCCGCTATTATGATAGTGATGTTGTGTATAACCGTCTACCAAATTTAGATGGCCGGCTTAAGCGATAAAGCGCGAGGCGCAGCGAGCCTCATCGATGTGAAGCCGGCCGTGGAGGGGGGATTTCCTCGGAGGGGGGAGGAGGGGGGAGGAGCGGCTGACCTCGGGGGGAGGGGCGGGGAGGGGAGGACGGGCGAGCGCCTGCTGGCGTTGCCTAGCACTAGCAGTCCAGCTTCTGCATTCACCGCGGGCACCAGACCTCCGGGCGGCACACCATGAAAACCATCAAGCTGAACAACGGCAGCGAGATGCCCATAGTGGGCCTCGGCACTTGGCAGGTAATTCATACGTAATATTGATTACCTTCAGGGAATCGCACACTCTGTGCAATTGTTCTTCACCCAAACCTGTAATATTTAACGTACGGAGTACAAGAATATAAACTGAGGGAGCGTATCACGTCGCGCTCCTGTGACTAAGGCGCTAGAGTGTTAGTTTTCTTATTCCAAGGTCCTGGGTTCAAGCACTGCTAATGGCATTTTTTTTTAATTTACGTATTTACTTATTTACTGTAGTACGCCGGCAAGTGTTAGACATGTAAAGGGACTGTTCGAATTTTATAGCATTGAGTTATCGGCAGTTAGCTTTTGCTTCGATTATTTGAAAGTAGCAAACCTACAGAGTATGGTCGTAGCTTCAGAGAATAAACAGAAGCAATCGGAACATAATGACACAGTCTAACATATACAGTCGCGACACTCACTACTGTGGAAGTTGTTACCAACTGACAGTTTGAAACGACACTAGCGCTCCTAGCGGTGGGCAAGCCGCCGAAAGAGTGATGTTTGTTTATTATTATTTCTGTACATAATTAACGGAATAGTCATTATTATTTATGCGTTACAAACATTAGTAAATTATCAAGTGACATAAATAATAGATAAATTAATGCAAAAAAAAAAAGGACGCCGAATTTCAGTGATTCAACGGTATAAAGAACAACTTCGTCATGAACAAATACGAATATGTGTATATTTTCAGGCTCAAAGTAAGTAAATATAAACATAAGAGAAACATAAATTTCTGTTATGATCTCTTCTTCCTCTGACAGTCGGTTTTTTTGTTTTTTTGTTGTTTTTTTTTAGTTTTTAGATTCGGTATCGAGTCTAATGATTTGCAAATTTTTACACGTCACTCGCCTTTTTTATACGCGCATACCGAGTAGCACCGTGGTTCGGAACCCACGTTAAACTGTAAGTCCCCCTATAACTGGCTGGGTAAGTCAGTTCGAAGGTCGCAGGAAGGCAACGGCATACCACCTCCAAACAGGACCATGCCTAGTAAAGCACTGTGGTGTTCAAACCAATCTTCGGATTGTTGACTGCTTCACCTTTTAAGCTTTTCGTGTAATTACTTCAGATTTTAAAGCCAATGTTTTGAAGATTCTTGCCGTTTGTGGTTCAGCGTTAGCAAGAGTTGTGGAATTGGTTTCTTCTTTGTTGGGAAACAGTTTGATCACTTTTGACGTTTCATTGCCACGTCTGTGACGCTTTTCCTTGAGATACAGCTGTAAAAAATGTTCAAATGTTTGTAGAGCTTGTGGGACTTAACTACGGGGTCATCGGTCCCTAAACTTACAAACTAGTTATGAACTGGCTAATACTAAGGACGGCACAAATATCCATGCCCGAGGGGGGATTCGAACCCCCGACTGTATTGGCCGAGCAGAACGTGACTGGCGCGCCGCAGACCGCTCGGCCACCGCGGCCGGCCTACAGCTGTAGTGGCTTATTTAGTAAATGTTCAAATGTTTGTTAAGCTTATGGGACTTAACTACGGGGTCATCAGTCCCTAAACTTACAAACTACTTATGAACTACTTACTAACTAGGACGGCACAAATATCTATGCCCGAGGGGGGATTCGAACCCCCGACCGTAGTGGCCGTGCTGACCGTGACTGGAGCGCCTCAGTCCCCTCGGCCACCGCGGCCGGCGCTTATTTAGTACATTAAATACTTTAGTCATTGCATTCTGTATACGTTTCCTATGTTCCTCCCTCACCGATTTTACTGCACTTGAAGTGAAGAAACCTAAACGTTTCTGAGAATAAAAGCGACATCTTTCTGGCAAAGGACAGCTCTTCTGGGATTTCCTAGCCATTTTTTATTTGTAATAGAAAATGAAATTCTTCAGTAAAAACCTTTAGGTACAAGATAATTGCAAATAAACTGCCGTGTAATGTACCGTTTCATAACTTGTCAAGAATCTTAATACACCTAAGAAAGACAAATGTGGAACTAGTATTAGACCTAAGTTACTACCTATTTTTATGGCAATACGTAAGTTCCGTAATGTAAGAAGTATGTTAAAGGCAATATAAACGGTACTATTGGCACTTATCCAATACCGTATTCGGAAACGTAGCTTGCCGACCGCTTGCAGCGCTGCTGTTGCAGTGTATAACTAAAATCACTGGGAGTATCGCGACTGTGACAATGATAGAGAAATAACTGCACCACACTTGCTGAAGTAGTAACAATAACTGGGCCGGCCGCGGTGGCCGAGGGGACTGAGGCGCTCCAGTCGCGGTCTGCACGGCCACTACGGTCGGGGGTTCGAATCCCCCCCTCGGGCATGGATATTTGTGCCGTCCTTAGTCTTAGTTCATAAGTAGTTTGTAAGCTTAGGGACTGATGACCCCGTAGTTAAGCCCCATAAGTTCTACAAACATTTGAACATTTGAATAATAACTGGAACATTAATAATAACGATAAAAATAAATGACTGCTAGATTAACAGAACTTTTACATGTCAGGAACATAACACTCGGTATATGTAGACGTAGAACAATTTCCAACGTAATACAGAAAAAGTTCGCATCACCAGGACTTGAACCCAGGACCCTTGAAAAGACAAACGCCCGTTCTATCGACTTCTCCACGGAAGCTCAACAAGATGCATTCTTAGTGATATGCTGTTTCTGTACTCTGTAGGAAAGGTCTTATTTATTGCTTACCGTTTACTCACTTTCTCCTGGACGGCAGCACATAGCACGAATTATATCGAAGTTTTGGTTGTTGATCTGTCGGTATAACGTACAATGTTTGCTACCGATCTGTTTGGGCCGCGGTAGAGTAGTCGAGCGGTCTAAAGCACATCGCTGCGGAGCGCGCGATTGCTCGCCGTGGAGATTCGAGTCCTCCCTGGGGCATGAGTGTGTGTGTTTGTCCTTAGGTTAATTTACCTAGGTTTAAAAGTAGTTTGTAAGCTACGGACTGATGACCACGCAGTTTGGTCCGATAGATTTACAAACGTTTGAACAAAAAAAAAATTCAAATGTTTGTAGAGTCTATGGGACTCAACTACGAGGTCATTAGTCCCTAAACTTACAAACTACTTATGAACTATTTACAACTAAGGACGGCACAAATATCCATGCCCGAGGGGGGATTCGAACCCCCGACCGTAGTGGCCGTGCGGACCGTGACTGGAGCGCCTCAATCCCCTCGGCCACCGCGGCCGGCACGTTTGAACATTTTTGACTGTTTGACATATGAAGGTTTGGGTGTTAGCAGTCTTGAAAAAATTAAGAACACAGTCCTTCCAGCAAGTTTCCAGCTTCTCAGCGATAAAGGGGCGCTACGAATGGCACACGACCGATTTGCAATCCCCATCCCGGTCATTGGTGCGTTCCTAAGGAGCTCTTTGTCAAATGAGTGTTAAATCCTCAACGAGGTTTTTTTTCTCTCTCGTTTTTGTACCTAAAAAGTCTTCAGTTTAGCGGTGGCTGGAATTTTGATTATTTCCTATCTCTTAACTTTTTCTTTTGTTACTTGTACTGATACTTTTTAATTTTTTATTCTTGTGCAGTCGTTCATGTAGGTTTCGATTTTTCATCGGGTCAGATGGTCCTAATGCAACAATTTTCATGTTACATACGAACCTGTCATCCAGTTGTGTCCCCGACTTAAAGCACAAGGTCAATCTGTAAAGAAATGTTGACCTTAAAATCATGCAGAGATGCTTCCTTTCTCTGGGTCTGACATTACGGTACTGGGTAATGACACAGCAGTTTCGCCTGGAAAAAGACGTACTTGGATATCACGAAGCAGTCCTCTTATTGCTACCATCCATCATCTTTGCGCAAACGCGCTCTTTCCAGTGCCCTTTCGGCTTTGAATTTAACACGTATTTCTCATTCCAAACTATTCTAGAGGGTGAATCTTACTTCTAACGACGACATCCCGAAAATTGTTCAGACACACTTCGATATGATTAAACCTGCTTTATGGTAGCTCGTTACAAATAACGGAATTTGTTTGAGGTATCTTTGTATTACTTTGAAAATATCTGCGTAACGGGCTCAGTGTCGATAGTACGTGCTCATTAGGAAAGAAGTTCCATTGTCTCGAAGTACATGCTGTTGACAAGACTGATACCACCCTTCTCGGTCAAGCTTCAATGCAAGTAGGTTCTGCTTTGGATCTGTTGTTTCTAATGTTTATAAACCTATTGGACCAAACTGCTATGGGCATCAGTCTCTAGACTTAACAAACTACTTAAACTAACTTACACTAACGGCAACACACACACACACACACACACACACACACACACACACACACACACACACACATGTCCGAGGGAGGACTTGGGTTTACAGATCAGTTGGATATACATGATGTTTCTTATTAACGCGTAAAAACCTGAAAAGCGATGTAGACGATGCTGAGACAAGCAATTTGATGTAAGACACAGGGAACTGTGAATGTCGGGAAATACCCTAAAACTGGATGACAAATGTGGCGCCACCAGTTGGCGTATCTAGTCGCAGTTGGCAACGGATGAACCTGTCTGTCATAGCTGACTATCCCACTCCAAATAACTTTTCCCATCGGCGCGACGCAGATCCTTTTAGTTCGTGAGAATCAGGCTTGGCAGGCAGTATTTTTTCACTGCATAAAGAATTGGGATAAGATTAATTATTATTTGCTCCTTAGTCTCACAAGAGTGACGAGGTACGTCATCTGGTGACATCACATGTTCAAGGTTTGCATTACGAATTTCCCGACATTTGCGACCATTTTATGTGTCTTATATCAAATTACTTGTCTCAGCGTCATATAGGTCGCTTCGGAGGTTTTTAAGCGTTAATGAGAAAAAGCCTGTATAATTCGTATATAGGTTGAATGCATAGAGATCACTGGTTAAATGCAATGGACACAACCAAGGAGGTTGGACACAACGATGGTATGCTTATCTCCTCCTGCACCGATGACAACATTACAGCTGAGGTGCTTTTGCACTTGACAATGTATGTTGTTGCATTACTCAACATTTTTGTCATAACGTCTAGTATTTGCTAGTACAGGTTTATTCACCGCTGTGAAAATATTTTCACACTAACAAAGGTAACTGGAACGATAAATCGAATAAATGATAATTACGGTACATTACTACTCTTCAGCGAATTATAAAAGAACATAGTATAAAAATTCATTGCGTCTATCATTTATTTATAACCGTTCTGAGTCGTTGACCAGCCACGGCAAGATAGACCACATCAGTTTCTGTTATTGTTTAGTGAATCACAATTTTTAAAAAATGTGATTACCATTAACAAGATTGCAAAATATTTCAAAATACGTTGGTCTTGTAATAGTAGTTGTTCGATGTAGCCTACAGCTTGTTATACTTGGAAGCAGGAACGACGCGGACGAGTTTATGCTTGGTCTGGGCATCTACGTCACACGTTCGTCGACAGCCAATGAGCGTCCAGTAATGCGACCGCTCTGCTGCCCCTGTCGTACACAAACAGAATGACGCCGACATTTTCCTCTTGCAGGGCCTAAACTGCGAAGGCGTGTTAGAGAATGACCTCGGTTTTAGGAACATCTACATTGCTAGTTCAAATTGCACAAGACCGCCCAGCAGCTGTCATTGTCACGTCAGCTTCAGTGTGTAACATTGGGAGTTCAGTCATGCCGGCGGTATCTCTATACTTACAAGACGCATTTGTTGTCTGTCTATCTGTTCTCTAATAACTCACGATCCAGGCAACCAAATAACGTGCAATTTGGTTCACGTACACAAAATTACATGGGGAAGGTTCTTGAACAGGTTTCGTTCCATTTTTTTTTTTAACCAACCGGAAAATTTGAGAAAAAAAGTGAAAGTGCGTTTCCAATGTGTCCGTGTAAATCTATATCTTCGCACTGATCTTGATGAAATTTTACACAATTGACCTTCAAAACAAGCGGAAGGGCACTGTCTACATAAAATTTCGTTCAGTGCACGGTGGAGGGTACTTATGGATTTCGCCAAAATCCACAGTTTTGCTCCGATCTTGATGAAATTTTGTACACTTGACCTTGAAAACAAGATGAAGGTTACTGCCTACATAAAATTTCGTTCGGCGCATAGGGGAGAGTACTTTACTTACAGACTTAGATTGCAATCTCTATACATAAAATACGCATTTGTCGTCTGTTTGTCTGTTCCCTTATAACTCAAGATACAGACAACCAAATAACGTGAAATTTGGTATACATACACAAAATTACATGGGTAAGGTTCTTAAATAGGTTTTGTTCCATCCAAATCTCATTCTGGCCATGTGCCTGTTCTAAGTCGTGTAATAATAAAACTCCCTGAAAAAATATAGGAAATTCATGCGAGTTGGTTATTGAGAGTGAATCTTTTTGTACATACTCTAAATGGAAGTGCCAAACATGTTGTTTATCACATTGCTTTAACATAAATGTACCCTTTTATTACATGAAAATAAACGATATTGTACGTTTCTACAGAAAACCTTATTTTAAACCCGGGCAAAGTCGGGTACTTGCAGCTAGTTACTGGCCGCGGTGGCCGAGGGGACTGAGGCGCTTCAGTCACGGTCAGCACGGCCACTACGGTCGGGGGTTCGAATCCCCCCTCGGGCATGGATATTTGTGCCGTCCTAGTTCGTAAGTAGTTCATAAGTAGTTTGTAAGTTTAGGGACTGATGACCCCGTAGTTAAGTCCCATAAGCTTAACAAACATTTGAACATTTTTTTTTTTTTTTTTTTTTTTTTTTGCAGCTAGTTGTAGATAAATAAGTACTTTTACGACACGCGCTCTGCAAAGGGCTCTCGGTAAAAGTGTGGGAAAGTCGTCCAATTGTGAAATTGTTAAGAATCTATTTCTTCTATTTTCCCACCCCTTCCCTTCTTCAAAACTGAGGATTAGAAAAATAAGAAACGTGCTGTTATTCACCGATATTTTATTTTTATTATATAATAGTCGGTTAGCGGTGAGACTAGTAAATCTTATGTTCTAGACTTCATACAAAATGATGTCGCAAGCCATGGTCGCTGTACAACATTATTACACTGTTTAATTATTTATTCACTTCATGACATGACTAATTTCGACGGTCTATGTCGCGATTTGTAAATTATATTACATGAACAATATACGATACTACCTTATATATGTGTGGCATTTTATGTCATGGAACAACACTTCTATACTTTTGATAAAATCTGAGAAATGAGTGTATTTTGTCTATTACATAGCTCAGTCCAGCTTCCTTCTTGACGCAGTTTTACAGAGAAATCTGCATATGGGTAGGCTGTTGTAACCCAACTTGTGTTAAATGTTCTAGTAGCCAGTTGTTCGTCAATGCAAATTTGACAGTTTCGTTGAATTGTGCTGATGTACCGCCCGTCTATTAGAAGACGTAAGATACTGCATTCTTCATTGTTGTGTTCATTGCTTTCGTTACTCATGCGTACAACTATTTCTATCTCTTCCATGGCCGCGGCAGAATAGTCGTGCGTACTAAGGCGCCACCGAGCGAGGTCGTGCAGTGGTAACGCGCTGGACTTGCATTAGGAAGGATGGTGGTTCAAATCCACCTCGGGCCACCCAGATTTAGGTTTTCCGTGATTTCCCTAAATCACTCCAGGCAAATGCCGAAATGGTTAGTTTGAAAGGGCGCGGCCGATTTCCTTCCACTTCCTGACCCAAACACTCCGAGCGTAAGCTTCGTCTCTAATGACCACGCAGTCGACGGGACGTTAAACTCCAAGCTTCCTTCTTTCCTACTAAGGCGCCCAGCTGCGGTGCACTCGGCTGTTCGCCGTCGGGGGTTCGAGTCCTCCCTCGGGCATCGGTGTTTGTGTTGTCCTTAGCATAAGTTACTTTAAGTTAGTGTAAGTATTTTGTAAGCTTATGGACTGATACGAACGTAGTTAAGTTCCTTAGATTTACAAACATTTGAACATTTATCTCTTCCATGAATCGAACTTGGTATAGAACCCGGTTCGAAGTACAATGCTACAGCATTCGCCAAACGAAAGTCTTGTAAACTATCGGTACCTGAATGAAATTTTCACTCTGTAGCGGAATGTGCGCTGATTTTCCTGGCAGATTAAGACTGTGTCACAAACCGGGATTCGAACCAAGAAGTTTGCCCCTCCCGGACACTTTATCAGGAAGTTCCATATCAGCGCACACTCCGAAACAGACTTCATACAGGAAACATCTTCTCGGCTGTGGTTAAACAATGTCTCCACAATATCCTTTCTTCCAAAAAGCTGCTGGTACTGCAAGTTTCTCGGAAGTTCTGTGAAGTTTGGAAAGTAGGAGGCGAGGTGCCTGCGGAAATAAAGCTGTGGCGACGGCCCGAGAGGCGTGCACAGTTGGCTCAGTCGGTAGAGCTATTTCCACAATAGGTGAATATTCTGAGTTCGAATCCCGGTCTGGCACACATTTTTGTCAGTAAGTTTCATTCCGGCGCCTATTTCGTGAGCGAACACCTCCTGATCTGACAATGAGTCTGGCATCGATCATCTCCACGACTAGATCTTCAAAACACCCTTCTCCAGAACGATTGTATGAATATACAACCGAATCACTTTCACTGGTTTCACTTGCATGAGTATTAGAATGTCAATAACCGCTACACTATGGAAACTTTGGCGGCAGCTTCTCTCTTTTGCTGCACATCACATAGAGATAACTTTGCTCTAAAGCCAACACAAGTGCGAGTCTAAAAGAAGCCTCTGAAATGATCAGACACGTTTCTTCCATTCATCGTCCGCGAGGTACCGTCGTTTATAGCGGAGGCATTATTGCAACTACAATTCGCATCATGTAAGAAAGCGCTTCTGTGCATAGAGGCGGAGTGATAGGCGAAGTGTAGAGGGGAGTAGCTACAGCCGAGCGGCAACAGACATTGCGTAAAATTCTCGGCCAACCACGAATAGCTATTATAGGTTTCCAGTGTGGTAATAGAGGGGGATTCGCAAAACGGCTGAAATTTGGACCGCCTTCCTACGTGACGCGGACTATAGTATCACCAAAAGTAATTACTTCGCTATCGGCATGCAGCGCGGTTCCTGCCGCAACATTCGTCTGAGGTGGCGATAACCACGCAGATATGCCAGTAAGTTTCCTTACTGACAGAAGCAAACCCTCAAGGGCAGGTCCTGAATTGTACTTATATACGTCAGTTCGTACAGTGCCTGACCATAACACGAAGAGGTCGAGTGCGCAGTTCTAAAGTATCTCTGTTTATGCACACTGCGCTGCTGATTGATAAATCACTGTGGAAGCATAAGTGTTCACGCACTATTGGAACAGACCTCTTAACCCTTCGTGGGCAAAATCTAGGTACTAACATCACAAGACATTCGCAATCAAAAGCTCTATGTCGGCCTTCTAAATAATTATGGGAGAAGGATTTTTATTTTTCGCTTTTTATTTGGTTACACAAGGAGGTGGGAAGTAATCTTCACAACACATTATGGGATTGGATCATGGAATTAAGATTTCCCCTTTTTCAGTAATTGTGACAAATAATGATTTATTGACAATCATGAAATTTAAAAGTTTTATTTGCCATGAAAATTTTTGAAGAGGGATCAACGCACAAAGGTACGTCACTTGGAACAACTGCTCTTTTTCTCAGGAATACTAGTTCGCACACTCGACGTTTCCTAGATGAAAATCCTGCTATGTTGTCTTGCAAGTTGAAGATGAAATTACAGCTGGTCTTGCTTTTTCTGTTTGCCTTCCATAAAATAAAGCTATTAACAATAGCGAAAGGTAACAAAAAATAAAAAAAAATCCTGTACCACCACTTGAAAAAGCGCCTTCCCACGGCATACCGCTCTCGTAGCTGGCCAAAATGATCCATACATCCATTGATCTTATTATTTTCTGGACTGAAAAAAAAAAAAAAAAAAAAAGATCCTGTAGCATTCTTTTGCCGGGAGATCCCGAGTGCGACTGTTCGGGCGCCTGGAGCAAGTCTTTTTAATTGACGTCACTTCGGCGGCTTGCATGTTGATTGTTGTGGCGTAAAGTCAGCGCTACACGCCAGACGTAAAAGAACGATCGTGGAGAAGGCAGCGATCGACCGAAAGCCAATCGCAAGCAGGCGCCGCGCATCCTGGAGGGAGTAACCGAAAATGCGCGCCCTCTGCAAGCGGCTATATCTAGGCCGACATACGTCTGGACGCCCGGCAGTTACTACACAGAACTCACGCAGTTACTAGGTCTCAGCGCAGATAACATCATACGGACGACGCCGCGAGAAGAGAGAAGAAACAGACGCATGTTCTAAAGTTGAGTATCATTGTAATTTACAGTCAATAAAACTTGTAATACTAATCTCTATAGAAATGTTTTGGCTGACCATCGATTCCTGCACTAGTACCTTTCCTGATAACTAGACCGGAACGAGTACTCAGCAAAAGGCGACGAGGTCACAACATTGGTGATGATTACAACACACAACACCCAATCCCTTGCTATGGAATCGAACCTGAGCCCGTTACGTGGTAGTCAGTGACGCTACCGTCTGAGCTACGTTGTCTGGACGGCTACGTCTTTTTGACCTCACTTCCTGGCTCGTGCGGGTGGAAATAGGCTCTTCGCTCAACGGAGCAACACCAATTACTTCCCTCAAGCATCCGCTAGATAGCAGCACTATTTGCAGGTGGAAAATGTTCTTCCCATCAACGCTTTACGAGAGTTTTATTGAAGGTGGGAAGCCGGCTACTCATTACCCACGATCGCCTTAATAGCTTGTCGAACCTCTCCCTTCGCCTGGCAAGTGGAACAACTTCGCGGATTATGGCCTCTACAAGTCGTTGGAAGTTCTCTGCAGCAACATGGAGCCATACTGCCTTTACAGTCGTCCAAAATTAGTAAAGTATTGCCGGTGTAGTATTTTGTGCTATCCTATAAATGTTCTATGGGGTTCATGGCGCGAGATTTAGGTGGACACATTATCGCTGGTCCAGAATGTTCTTCCAACCAACAATTAAAAACTGTGGCCTGGTGACAGGACACATTGACACCCATGAACTTCCAATGTTGTTTGTGAACGTAAAGGCCATTTATGGCTGAAAATAGTCTCCGAATAGCCAACCACAATAATTTACAGTGGATGATCGGTTCAGCTGGACCAGGGGACCTGGAAAAACAGCCCAGAGTATTGTGGAGAATGCACCAGCTTGCACAGAGCTTTGTTGACAAGTTGGAGACATGGCTTCGTGGGGGCTGACCCCATACTCGAACCATACCAAAAGTCCCCAAATGAAATCGGAACTCATCTGACCTACCCACAGTTTTCCAGTCGTCTAGAATCCAACCGATATGGTCATGAGTGTCGTGGTGTTGGCAACACTAGAGTCGGTAATCCACTGCCACACCCCATTAAGCCCAATTGCGGGCACTGTTCTAACATTGCTTCGAGCGATTATTTCACGCTGTCTTTATTTGTAGCACAGACAACTCTACACAAACGCCGCTGCAGTCGATCATCAAGTGCAGGCTGTCGACCACAACGTTGTCCATGGTGACGGGTAGTGTCGGAAATTTAGCATTCTAAAGATATCCTTCAGCCTGTGGACCTTGGAATTTTCAATTCACTAACGACTTCCGTAATGGAACATTCCGTACGTCAAAATCCAACTATCCCTCTGAGTTCGAAGTCTATTAACAACCGGCGCGCGGCTCAAATTACATTGGAAACCTTTTCAGATGAATCACCAAACTAATAAAAATTTATTTATTTATTGACGTGTTTGGTACCATAATTATTGTGTCGCTGCAATACAATACTGACAGCGTTACTACAATACTATACTGCTCAAAACAATTAGGGAATCCGATGAGATATCATACGCAATATACGTATTTTATTCAGATAATGGTTACAATTGTAATTTGTGTATGATACAGTGCTATATTTTTCTATCTCTTTACTTGAGGTTTACATGACATTTACTTAAAAATATTCAGAAGTTTGTAATTCTATCGGACCAAACTGCGTGGTCATCAGTCCGTAGCTTACAAACTATTTAAACCTAGGTAAACTAACCTAAGGACAAACACACACACTCATGACCCAGGGAGGACTCGAATCTCCACGGCGCGCAACCGCGCGCTCCGCAGCGAGACGCTTTAGACCGCTCGGCTACTCCACCGCGGCGACGTTTACTTAGAGCGAGGCACCATGAGGTTACCGTAATAGTGAGAACGTCATTCTCATTGCCCTCTAATATGGAGTGTGCTTACCTCGGACGACCAGTACAGTTGCACCCTGCGTGGCATGGACATAATGAAGTTATCAATCAGCTCGTGAGAGATGTTTGACCATTCTTCCATGGGTGCAATATCCAGATCTGCAACCGATGAGGGAGGTGCTGGTCTAGCTGCAATGCGGCTGCGAAATGCATCCCAGGCATGCTTAATCCGGTTTAAGTCCGGTGAACAAGATGGTATCTTCATTCTTTAAATTCCCTCAGTTTCAAGTAACTTGTTCACCATTTCAGCTCTTTGTGGACGAGAGTTATCGTCCACCAGAAGGAACCCATTTCCTGTGGCACCAGCGTAGGCCACAACTTAAGATCGAACGATCTCGTCTCTATACCTCTGAGCAGTCAAAGCGCCATTTGGAACGACATACAGGTCCGTACGTCCGCGAATAATGACTGCTGCCCACACCATTCGTCCACCTTGTTTCCTGCACATAAGTAGGATTGTTCCGAGTTCCATGTTCTCTTCAGATGAAGAACCGCGATTTTCCGACTCAGCACAAAATCTTGACTCAACTCGGAGCCATTCTTTATGACTCCAATTCTGATGTTCATCCGCCAAGTTTCTGCGGGTTGAACGATATCGTGATTTTAATGGAACACACACCACAGGCCTCCGTGCGTAGAGGTCGCATTCCCGAAGACGAGTTCGGACTGTCTGTGTTGATATTGTGCATGCTGATGCTCCCTGGAGGGTGCGTCGCAGCTGACTTGTATTCTCGGTGGGCGGTTAACTGCAGATAACGGTAATGTTACCCATGGACTACCTTGGCCTTGCCTTATTTAAACGGTTCCTGTTGTCTGAAATCGCGTCCAAGGCCTGGAAATTACACTTTACCAATAGCTACAGGCTCCCCTCTCTGTGTCTGTCCTGCTTCCAATCTTCATATGGCTCTCTGTGCCATAGCTGCGAGTAATTCACGTTGATATTGCATTGCACAATCTGCTCACTACACTAACTGACCCCAACTGCTTATGCAATTCGTTTGGTAAAGACAAGTCACCAAAAATGTCCAAATGTTTGTTAAGCTTCTGAGACTTAACTACGGGGTCAGCAGTCCCAAAACTTACAAACTGCTAAAGACAACAATCATCCATGCCCGAGGGGGGATCCGAACATCCGACGCGGGAGGCCGTGTTGTCCGCAACGTGGCGCTCCAGACCGCTCGGCTACTCCTGCGCGGCGACAAGTTGGTTGCTGGAATGTTGTTGTCTGCACTCTGTAGAACCGACAGAAAGACGTCGAACCATTGTAGTTCATTCTGCCGATAAGAATACTTCAAAACCTAGGTATCTCAACTGATCTCCATTTTTTTTTTTTTTTTTTTTTTTTTTGAACCAGTGTATTTTCTTTTATACTGGCACCTAATTCAAATTTCATGTCTGGGATGCACAGTTGCATCATACTGCGAATGGTATTTGTAATGAACAAGTCTGACTAACAACTGCAAATCTTGAAACGCACATAGTGAAAGTTGTTAATAATAAAATTGTAAACATTGTTGTCGTCAAAATAAATCTATAATGATTGGTATCGTAATTAAAATAGTAACTGTTTAGTATTGTACTTGTAGGATGTCAATAAAAATTGCTTGACTATACTTTAGTGACTTCTCTAACAATTGAGTGTGTATGGGCAGCTGTATAATAAATACGCATTATAACTCAAACTTGCTAATCTAACACTTTATCCAATTAGTTAAGCATGACTTTGAACAAAAACCAAATATGTAATAAAAACCAATTTTGACCTTGTGACTTTATACATAGAATGAACAATTTCATTTCCGGTAGTAAATAAACTGTTTCATTAAAGGTTGCAATTGTTTGGACAATAGAACATCAGCTTGCTGGAGAAGTGACTAATCATCTCACTCAAGGATTAGACTGATTTTATAGCCTACCTGTGCGCAAGGAAACATGTGCCACTGTCCTCAGAATTACTGCCAATAAATGCTGCTGCTGCAGTGTCAAAAACTAACTACAGAATTCGCAGTAGTGCAATGCGAACCCACTAATTACAAAATACTAATTTTGAACATCTCTGTAGTATTTAAAACAAATAATTAATTGCCGCGACGGAGTAGCCGAGAGGTGTAAGACGCCTCGCTGCGGAGTACACGGTTGCTCGCCGTCGGAGGTTCGAGTCCTCCCTGGGGCATTGGTGTGTGTGTGTGTGTGTGTGTTGTCCTTAGGTTAGTTTGCCTAGCTTTAAGTAGTTTGTAAGCCACGGACTGATGACCACGCTGTTTGGTCCAATAGGTTTATAAACATTTGAACATTTTTTAAATAATTAATTGGGATTCGGGATGAATGACTAACACGAAAGAGACCTGAGGTTGAAGTTTTAACTTAAGCACTTAATATTTTTTTCATAAAAGGAGAACATGAACTTTAAACAATATTACACAAAAATTGTGGTTACAACTCGGAAATGTCTTACATAAAACTTTTAAGGAACCCATTTACTTATGTCATTTTCAACAAAAGAAACACCATCTAGTACTTTATACAATGTAAATAATTAAAAAAAATCGAAATTGTCTACATCACAGTTCATTGGTATTTTTGCGCTATACTTTTAATTATTTTAAAGAATGGACATAAAAGACGAAAATTAAAACCCTCATGTTGAATGTCTATTAGAGATGGAGTACAATTACGCGAAGCGCCTAATAATGAAAAGATGACTCTCGTTACCTTTATTCTTCATAATCTCAGAATATTCAAATGACTCAAACTCACTCTGCAATTTGCGACTACATTCAAAGGCTGCTTACACAACACTGCTCCTTCTCACCCGTCGGAGGCCGGCGACCAAACTCAGTAAGTCAAACGCGGGACAGCGCACACCAAAGATTGTCCTCGCGGAACCAAAGATATGATTTTACAGACATTCAACGTTTTTATCATTGCATACCTACATTTCAATAGTTACTTATATGGTACATAAATAATACAACTTGGTTTGAGAGAACTTCGGCTTAGTACTAGAAAGGAGGGAAATAAATAATTCATTTCACCATTTTATCGTCTTTAGAAAAATTTTAATCCTTATCACACATCATAGCAATAACATTTAAGCGCAGTTTCTGTGGTTCCTAAAAAAAAAAAAAAAGAAAAACAAATAGAAAATACACGTGCCTGGTTCATATGGTGGAGCTTTATACTGTGGAGCAGTTAATGAACTTGTTAACCGTTTAAGATTTTCAGAAATAAGTTGCATTTGTCACCACAGTGGAAAAGTTAGAATTTCTTGTGTTCTGTCACCATACTATTTTAGTATTAGAGTATTTTTTATTTTATCATTACTTTTGAATGCATCATCGTTAGCATTTCCTTTCTTCATTTCTCGTTGTAATCCTCCACTCATCTGTTTTGTCTCTTTGATCAAGTGATATAGTAAAAAGAACTATTTTTTAAAAAACAGAGGACAATAAGTTAATATTAGAATTTTCTTTCTACAAATCATACTATTTCTGACAAGTCATATGCAAGTAGACTTTGGTTTAGATTCAGTACATTTACTCACTTCTACATCTACATATGTACTCTGCAAATGACATTTAAGTGTCTGGCTCAAATGTTCAAATGTTTGTAGAGTCTATGGGACTTAACTACGGGGTCATCAGTCCCTAAACTTACAAACTACTTATGTACTACTTACGAACTAGGACGGCACAAATATCCATGCCGACCGTAGTGGCCGTGCAGACCGTGACTGGAGCGCCTCAGTCTCCTCGGCCAAAGTGTCTGGCAGACGATTTATCGAACAGCTACCAAAATGTTTCTCTACCGATCCATTCTCTAATAGTACGAGGGAAAAGGAACACCTAAATGTTTCCGTTTTAGATATTATTTATTTTATTATTGTTATGGTGTCTCCGTATGCAGGTGTGTACAAATACATATATTCGCATTCGGAGGAGAAAGTTGGTGAAAGAAATTTCAGAAATAGTCCTCACTGCGACGAAAAACGCCTTTCTTTTAAAGATCTCCACCACTACACGTTCACAATCTCTCCCCTGTATCGTGATTATACGCAACTTGACAAGATACAACCGCAAACAAGGTGACTGCGGTCGCAACGGAAAGTGTTGCTCGGTCCTTGGTTGATATTTTATAGGCAGGAACTGATTACGTAAGGCTCTGATTCACTCCAGTGTCCGTTCCGTTTACGTAAAGGACAAATACCTGACTGGAGCGTTCTCTTTCAGTTCCCTAGAATGTTTATCATAAAACCATCAGATCACAGGTTTTTTAATCGTAGATTATGCTCCTGAACAACACTGATGAACACACATGTTCATCTGTGAATCTGTGTAGGTACAAGAACTGTCATTAATCCATCTTCTTTCGTGGCGTGATTTACATCACCCTTGGCAGCAAGGTCATCAAGTAAATCTGCGTCAGTCAGATGAGTTATTCAGGGAACCATTTTAGCATTCACTTGAAACATTAGTGTATAGTGCAGTTATCTAATGCAAGAAGCGAACAAATTTTCGTCTCTGCTCTTGTGGTGGACGAAGGAAACAGTAAGCGAATTTAAAGGGAGAAAGGATTTCTAATATTTTTTGAAACGAAATGTAGCTTATGATTAGACATTGGTAAACTGGCTAATATGTTAGATACGTTGTGGTATCTTGGTCTTCACAATGAATTTTCCATCTCATTAATACAAAGCCAGAAACAAAAATTAGTACAACCTCTTAGAACTTTCCATTTTACTCAAGATTTACTGTTGAAACAGCGTGTGTGGTGTACATGAAATGATAACATTTACCGATCAACAGCACAAGCGCTACTGAGGTACCAGGTGTCGATCCTTGCTGAAACATCCATATTAGGCGTCCAGAGGCCTGGCGCTGAATATGGCTTCCATTCGATCACACTGATGACGAATACTCTCTTGGGGTACATTATTCCATGTCTGCTCGACCAGTTAGCGTAGTTCTGAAGAGAATTGTGGGCTGACGAGTCACACGGGTCAATTGTTGTTCCATCATAAGCAACACGTGCTCGATTGGAGACAAGTCCAGAGATGGTGCTGGCCAAGGAAGTTACGGCACGTCCAACAGAGCACGTTGAGCTTCACGCACAATGAAGCATTGTCCTGTTGAAACAACACGTCAGCCCCCCTCCCCTCCCCCCCCCCCCGTAGCACGAATGCGCGTACCGCAAATAGCAAAGGTGATCGAGGGCTGTGGCTTACCGCACATCTGACCGTAAGGCTTGTGTTGGGGCAACACCACCAAGAAGACAAGGCCTCACAACTGGACCGTGGCCGGCGAGAAAGACAGGCCTGGGCACTCAGCCAGATGACGTGGCAAGAGTAGTGCTGCGCCGACGCGATCGCGGATTTGACTGGTTAGCCGCTGGGGTACTAACCCTAATTTCTCTTATCTTATCCTCATGAACATTACGCGAAATCTAGGTAGGCGGCAAAAAGTACGTTCTGCAGTCAGCTTCCAATTCCGACCGTCTAAATTTCCTCAATAGAATTTCTTGAAAAAAAACGTCGTCTTTCCTCCAGCGATCGCCCATTTGAGTACCCGGAGTATTTCCATGACACTCGCGCATCGGTCGAACCAACCAGTAACGAACCTAGTTGATAGCCTCTGGGCTGCTTCTATGTCTTCAAAATGTTTGTTTGTAAATCTATCGGACCAAACTGCGTGTTCATCAGTCCGTCGCTTACAAACTACTTAAACCTAGGTAAACTAACCTAAGGACAACACACACACACCCATGCCCTAGGGAGGACTCGGACCTCCACGGCGAGCAACTGCGCGCTCCGCAGCGAGACGCTTTAGACCGCTCGGCTACTCCACCGCGGCTCTATGTCTTTCTTTATACTGAGCAATACTCAAGATGTCGTCGTACAAGCGTTTTATACGCGGTCTTCTTTACAGTTGAAGTACATCTTCCCAAAATTCTCCCAATAAATCGAAGTCTGCTGTCCGCCTTACTCACAACTGCCCTTACATGTTCGTTCCATTTCATACCGCTCTGCAATGTAACGCCTAGATATTTGAACGACGCGACTGTATTAAGAAGCTCACTAGTAATGCTATATACGAACATTATGAGGTTGTTTTTCCTACACATGTGCATCACCTTACAATTTTCTACATTTAGAGCTAGCTGCCATTCTTCGCAACAACTAGAAATTTTGTCTAAGTCATCCTGTATTCTATTACAATTAAAAACGACACCCTCAAAATCAAATGTTTGTATAGCTTATGGGACTAACTACGGGGACATCAGTCCCTAAACTTACAAACTACTTATGAACTAGCTAATACTAAGGACGGCACAAATATCCATGCCCGAGGGGGTATTCGAACCCCGACCGTAGTGGCCGTGCAGACTGTGACTGGCGCGCCGCAGAGCGCTCGGCCACCGCGGCCAGCGTCGACACCCTCCCATACACCACAGCATCATCAGCAAACAGCCACAAATTACAAGTTACTCTCTTCATCGGATCATGTATATAGATAAAAAATAATAGCGGCATTATCACACTTCACTAGGGCACGCCAGACGATACACGCATCTCTGATGAACACTCGCCGATGAGAAAAACGTACTGCGCTCTGTTACTTGGGAAGTCATCCAGCCAGCCACAAACCATCACTCGAAGAGTAATCCACGATGGCTAACAACGATTATGATACACTGAGGACGTAGACAAACTACGCATTCTGATCACTTATGAATAGCCTGTGTGTGCGAGCTGCGTTATTAACGAGTTTCAAACAAGTTTGGAATTTGTGTTTCAATATCTGTTAAGTAGCTCTGTGTGCTAAGTGCCTATACTTTGTAAGAGTTGGCTCCTTCGTATACGGAGCGACTCAATTGAAACTCCTTGCCGACGCGATTTGGTAACTGATGGACTGCGAATTTATTTCCGTGTAGTTAAGTAGTGCTCCGCCGACGCGACGGCGCGAGTGCAATGGCTCGTAACGAGTTTTCCAACAGATGACGGCAAGGCTAATAAATATAAGATTGGGCAGTAAGCGCTCTGCTCTGCCATTGGCTGGCGCTGTGACGTCACTGTGGGACTGCGCGCTCCCAAACAGCCTGCACTGATTTAGTCCGCTATGGCTCGGAATGTGCATTTATATCAAGTTTTTGACGAAAGATATTGTTTCTCCCTGATATACAAAGTGCTATTCTGCTGTAAAATATTGCAGTTAAGACTGTTGAGTCATATTCTATCGTAGATTTACGCGTTACATATGATTAACATTATCACGTCACAAACATATTGACAATGTCTATAATACGAACTGCTGTCTTTAAAAGAACAGGAATCTTTGAAACACTTTTTTCCCGGAAAATCAAGCAATTCCGATTGTAGATCCCTTACGTAATCAGTGTCTTTGAAATGCTGTGAGTATATTCGAGAATCTGTAGCGTTTACAGTGTCCTTCCTGTAGCATTTGGAGAGCCACTCTATCTTTAACGTTTCGTCTCGATGAAAAATATGAAACTATTTCAGTTCCCTTTGTGTTCCGCCTGTGGGAATTACAGCCCGTCATAGCACAGCCTGGCACTGTATAAATAATAACAGAAGTATTTCTAAGAATTACAGCAGAAACGATAGCACGCGCGACAAGCACTCGGGAAATCAATAGACTTTCCACTATAAACTTTTTACTTACATAATATGAAGCGAAACAAACTATTTAACCCTTTAATTCACAGTGTTGTTCCTCGATAACAACGTACTAAAAGCTGATTTATACCGTATTTTGTGTATCAGTCCTTAAAGTCGCACTATTGTTGATGAACAACATGCTTCTAGCACGGATTTTGCCGCTTGGTACGGCGTGTAGCCACTTCTGAGACATTAATCTGTCCGCTTTAATTTCTGGAATAAAATGAAATGAACCACACTCACGCTCACACTCTCAGCCACGTGCAGACGGCAACGTAACACAACCTCCAAGACGGACAGATTAATGTCTCAGTAGTGGCTACACGCCGTACCGCCTTGGAGGTTGTGTTACGTTGCCATCTGCACGTGGTGGAGAGTGTGAGCGTGAGTGTGGTTCATTTCATTTTATTCCAGAAATTAATACAGAAAACACTGAATTTTAATTTTTCCAGCGCTTGTGGGACTGAAAGGTTTAAGCAAATACAGCAGAAATGGTAACACACACGTTCACGAGTTAGAAACCAACACTGCGTATTGATGTTAGACTGTGGTTTTGCTCCCAGGTGTCCCACAGTGACGTCATGCGCAGAACATTGAAAACGCGTTTCCTACTGTGCATCACTTACTGACGGTGACAAACGACCTGAGCTGCGTCGTGTCCGCGCACATAGCTCTGTACAGCTGACCTAGTTCAAAAATCATCAGCCGGACTATGCATGCTAGCTTTGAACAAGAAGTTCATTCGTTTACAAGCTTCCAGGTTACCGTTTGAGGAATTTTACAGACACAGCGTGGTGTGAAGCGGGAACAAAGTTCGTATGCCATATTGTCGTGTACTGTACACACATTGCTTGAAATGAAATTTCTGGTGAATCACTGGTCGCAGTGTCGTTGTGGACTTCAGTTCGGAGACTGGTTTGATGCAGCTCTCCCGAGCAAGCCATTTCATCTCCCCATAAGAACGGCTTACTTCATTCATATCTTGGTCTCCCTCTGCGAGTTTTACCTCACACACTCCCTTTCAATGCTAAATTCTCGATTCATTGATGTCTAAGAATGTTTCCTACCAGGCGAGCTCTTCTTTTAGTCGACGTATGCCAAAAATTCCTCCTCTCTCTCCAATTCTGTTCAGTACCTCCTTATTACGTGATCTACCCACCTAATCTTCAGCATTATTCTGTAGCAATAAATTTCAAAAGCTTCTCTTCCTGCCTGAACTATTTATCATCCATGTTTCACTACCGAACTAAGCAACACTCTACTCAACTGCCTTCAGAACGGACTTCCTTACGCTTAAATTAATATTCGAAGTTAACAAATTTCTCTTTTTCAGAAAGGCTTTTCTTCCAATTCGCATTATGCATTTTATTTCCTCTGTACTGCGACAATCTTATGTTACTTTACTACTCAAGCAACAAACTCACCTATCGCCTTTATTGTTTCGTTACCTAATCTATTTCCTTCAGCATCACTCGATTTTCTTAGACTACATTCCATTACTCTTGTTTTGCTCTTGTTAATGTTGCATCTTATACGCTTCTTTCAAGACACTGTCCTTCCGTTCAATGGGTCTTCCAGTTCCTTCGTTGTCTCTTATAGGCTTACAATGTCAACACCAAAACGCAAAGTTTTTATTTCTTCTCCATGAAGAGTTCAGATTTGCACCTTTACCTTCGACATGTAAGACTTCTACATTGGACAGACAGGTCGGTCAATTTGTATTAGACTTAGTGAACACCACAGGAGCTGGGGATTAAGAAAGCCAGATTCTGCCTTTGCTCAACACTGCTTAGAACAAGAGCACAAGTACGCCATAGATGCAAAAGTCTTGCATGTAGAAGGAAAAGGTGCAAAACTAAACCAAACAGAAATTTTGGAAATTAAAAAAACAGATGCGGACAGCCCCAAATTTGATACTGAATGAACAGACAGAATTCAATTATTCGCCTCTTTCAGACTATGAGTAACTTCTACATAGTAGATAATAACAATATTACTAACCTAAGGCCGCCATCGGCAAGAAGCAAGGTCTTGCACTATATATTGTTCAATTTTTTTAGGTAGAATAATAATTAGTAATTTCAGTAATAGATAATATCATTAAATACAATGTTAGTACAATAGATAATTAAGGTTATTCTCATAAGGTAATGCAAGTGTAATAGTTCCTAAATTGCAAGGTAAAAGTTTTTTGTTTCAATGTTAAAATCGATAAACAGAGGCCTGTAGTAACGTAATGGTTTGTCTTCACTGGTGTAACAACTTTGGAATCAGTAAAATACTTGAAAAAGTACTTTGTGAAACAAGAAAATGACAAGTGTCCGATTATTTAATAATAGCAACAACAGAGAAGCCCATTTTTCTTAGAGCCTGAATCTGTTCTCGACATGTGTATAAACCAAGGTACTCGGCGACGTGTGACTTCCTCCCCTCCACGCTCACACAGCGCCACTGCTGATTCTGAGTTGCACCGTGTGCGTTTCCAGCCAATCGGCAACCAGTCGCCGATTTAGATCGTCTACCCGTAGCGCACCTTTTCAGTCGTTTCGTTCAATCAAATGTTCAAATGTTTGTAAAGCTTATGGAACTTAACTGCGGGATCATCAGTCACTAAACTTACAAACTACTTATGAACTAGCTTATACTGAAGACGGCACAAGCATCCATGCCCGAGGGGGGGCATCGAACCCCCAACGGGAAACGGCCTCGCGCACCGTAACATAGCGCCTCAATGCGCTCGGCCTTACCGCCGCGGCAGTCGTTCCGTGTGCGGGTAGCAGTTGGCATTCCCCAGAGCGTCTTCACAACCTGCTGACGAACCGCGGTCGGCCCAGACACCGCATTAAGAGTCGCCCCTCCGGCGCGCTGCTCTTCCTGCGTCCAGAGTGAGTCAGCGGCTCGGCGTGCCGCCTCACTGGCCACAGGAAGCCTCCAGGGTCACTGACCCTCCCATAAACTCCGTCTACACAACCTGCCTGCCGACGCAATCTCATGTTCAGCGTCTCACCCATCTGGTTAACAATCATTTCTAGCTTTCTTTTGTCATTTAAAGAACATCACAATCCCTTTTGTTTGTCATCATCTCTCCGTTCTTGGAAGATCCATCTTGAAAATTTGCTGGCTCGAGGAAACGATGAGCTATATGAATCTGAACCCAGCTCTTCTGGCTACGACCGAAAGTATAAGGTATTGTGTCATTTCGATTAATGAGACCAATGGAATTAAACCAATGATTCACGAAGGTTCAGCTCGTGAATTCTGCGAAACTTCGAGAAACGACATGAAGCCGTTCATGAGGTATGCGACCATTTTTCGTTGAGACAATATGATAAAACACTGCTGATAGGTCGCTGAGGTTTTTAATTAATGGACCTTATTTATTAGTAGTTTCGAGTGTGGTCTATCTTCAATCATTAGCACAAGGGTTCTGCATAGAAAATCATAAAACGGCACTAAAATAACGCATACAAACCATTTTACATAGTTTACAATATAAAATGCTAACACATCAGTGACGTGTAACCTAAGTAAGGTAGCTGCTACATAAGTATGAAAATCAGAATTAATGTAACGAAGTAAATTTGAAAACACCAAATGGAGCGTGTACAAAAAAATGAGTTAAAGACAGTTGAATTTTTTTTAATATAGCTTAAATAGACTACGTGAGTCAAGTACATGGTGGGATAACACAACATAAAGATAAAGAAGTATAAATTATTTTAATAAGTGTCAACCAATGTAAAAGTCTATTTGTTTTTCAAAAATTGTTAAATTAGAGCGAAGAGCCATGGGGGACAGGTTGAAAGGAAAACATGAGAAAAGCAGACAACAATAAAATAACTGAGCCGACAAATCGTCTAGCGATAAAATACAGTATAAACGCATTACATAGGCCAAACTGACGTCAAAGGTTAAAAGGCGTGGGAAGAAGGGGATTTTGAAGCATTTTTATTTAAAAATTCAACAAAGTGACAAGCTAAACCACCATGTTAAATCCATTCTTAAAATAACACTGCGGCGTTCGGGACAGCGGAACCACGGCATTCGCCTTCCCTTTCATGCAACTACATGTCACTGGGTTTTCAGAATAAAACAACTATCCCTAGTGCAAAAGTTGAAAGTCAACAAGACGTTTTAAAATAAAACTAGTGATTACTATGCAAAACAGCAGAGATCGGTTATAATGTTTATTTAGATTACCGGTTTTGGCAGAAAAACTGTTTAGTTTTAACTTAGTGTGACCACATCAAATCATGAGGGTTCTGATACTTTATTTGTATTATGACAAGCCAACAATAATGTTGATGTATAAGTATATTTTTTAAAGTTTTTATTTGTGATGTGGTGAATGAAATGAAAGATCCGAAGATGGCACTTTAAACTGTCGAAACCGGTAATCTAGATAAAAATCATAAATCTTGGCAGTTTTCCCATTGTAAATTCCCCGTTGGTGGTTCGAGTCCTGTGTGTGTGTGTGTGTTGTCCTTGGGTTAGTTTAAGTAGTATATAAGCTTACGGACTGATAACTTCAGTAGTTAAGTCTCAGAGATTTACAAACATTTGAACATAATAAACTCACTTTTAAGAAAACAAGTATTTCTACTGCAAGTGTTGAAAGTAATGTGCTTCGTGAAAAAAAAAAAAAAAAAAAAAAACAGTAACTGATTATTCATTGTTATGAAAAGAAAAAAATCACTCAAATTTGCAAAAAATGTTACAATTTACTTCCTATAAAGGTGACCAGTTTTGATGTTTCATCAGACCGGTTTGTCTCAGCGCCGAGACAAATCGATAAGACGATCTGATGAAAGATCGAAACTGTTCACCTTTATAAGATATAAATTACCGTATAAAATTTTTACAAACTTGTCTGATTTTTTTTAATAATAATAAATCATATTAGTTCGGTGTCTTTCATATGGAAAAATGTTTTCCAAACTCATGAAATTGTTTATTTATCTGCTTATTGCTGCTACATTCTAAACATACAGTACTGTCACTTAATTCATGTGGCATGATATGATAGTGGCAAGTATTACAAAAGTGTAATCATAGACTCAATATACAGTATTGAAAACATTTGCTGCAGCAAATAATCTATCCTAAGAAACCAATACCTAACCGCTTAAAACTAAATATCAGTATTATGTGTTACTTTGAGTAGTTGTGCTCTTTTAAAAAGCAACTTTGTCTTGTTACACCACTTGGTACTCTTGCACTCAGAATCTATACCTGGCAACATTGTTGGCCAGTAGCATCACCTGAAAGCGTTACATGAAGGAATAGATGGTTGTGTTGTTCTTTCGTGCGTCTCTTTTGTGTAAACATTTTCAGTATGGTTACGTAGTAAGTGCCACAGAATATAGGCAAGCAACATCTCATGTTGATCGTCAGCGTATGTATGCAGTATCAGTACGTGTCCCACACATCAGAAACATTAGTGCACCTACAGCTTGCCTGTAAGAGAACTGAGTCTTCTGCATCATTGTCCTTTAAAACTGGAGTAGCTACTGCCTTGCAGCTACTCACGTTGAACCTCTCTAATATGTTCTCTGTGTAATGCGTTTGATGTACATGAATAGATCCATATTCTTATTGATTAATTACCAGACCTAAGAAAAATGATGTAATTTTTGAAGTAATTTGGATTCTCTTCTTAAGTGACTGATAAACTCTTGAAGTTCCTGTTCTCTCTGAGCTGCAGTAAGCCCTTGAATCTGCTTACTATACGCGTCTCTTGGTCTCCCTCTGCGGTTTTTACCCCACACACTTCCCTCCAATGCTAAATTTACGATTCCTCGATGTCTAAGAATGTGTCCTACCAAGCGATCACTTCTTTTAGTCAGGGTATTCAAAATATTCCTTCGCTCACCAATTCTGTTCAGTACCTCTTCATTAGTTATGCGATCTACCCACCTAATCTTCAGCATTCTTCTGTAGCACCACATTTCAAAAGCCTCTATCCTCTTCCTGTCCGCACTGCCTATCGTCCATGTTTCACTCCCGTACAAGGCAACACTCCGCACAAATGCCTTCAGAAAAGACGTCCTTACCCTTAAATTAATATTCGATGTCAGCAAATTTCTCTTTTTCAAAAATGCTTTTCTTCCCATTGCCATTCTGCATTTTATATCCTCTGTACTACGGCCATCGCATGTTATTTTACTACCCAAGTAACAAAACTCATCTACCACCTTCATTGTTACGTTACCTAATCTAATTCCTTCAGCACCACCTGATTTTCTAAGACTGCATTCCATTATCTTTGTTTTGCTCTTACGTTCCACATATCGGTGAATAGTCGCGAAAATAACTCCAAAACAGACACATAAAAGTAAATTAGACTCATGACGGTGACCGTATCCGTTCTTCGAGCGCCAGCGACTGCGTTCCTGCGCCCATGTTCGCTTCTCTGTCCCATGACGCACAACAAGTGCAGGCGTCGTCTTCTGTAGCGAGGAGAAGCAAGCTGATATGTCCACTGTACAGCCTTCACAAGGTGACTGATTTACAACACTGCGGTCTGCCTGTCCATTTTTTTCCCTGCTCCCTGGTCCATGCATCCTGTGTTTCATCCTTGATAATCGATGGCGTAACAGGTGACTATCGAGTTCCCGAGGACACGCATCTGATATGTCAATGCGCGGTGCCTGCACGACCTCGAAAAGGGACTATGTCGTGCACCGCGATCTGACCGCGAACAGCATTCATACGCTCATATCCAGTGTCTCGCCTAGTCGCCAACGGCTGTCTGTCTGATGGCCAGACAAGTACAGACGTGTACTTACACCTGTACTCTGCCAATATGTATGAGAGCTTGCAGCGAATCTGAGTGTCTACAGATTTTGTGTATGCTGCTGTTTTCAACCTTTTATCAGGTGTTAGCTGACATTTTAACTGTCGTAATGATTTTACGTTTTTTTCTGTAATTATAAAAGTTATAGTGTGGTATACACGCTGGGCCGAACGTCACTGGGCACTGATATAAACAAAATACTGAATCTGAGTCAGTACGAATACAAACGATGCTGACACTATGAAATTTTCACTCTGCAGCGATCTCGGACGCACACACACACACACACACACACACACACACACACATACACACACACAAATCACAAAATGGATAGTTAAACAAGAAACCGTTAAAACACAAATACCAAGAACATTTGCAACATTTTCAGAAAGGAATAACGCGCTAGACTCATGTAATGGTACCATTTTATTTTATTTTTAAATGTTATTTATTTATTTATTTATTTTTACTTGTGGGACTTAACTACGAGGTCATCAGTCCCTAAACTTACAAACTACTTATGAACTAGCTAATACTAAGAACGGCACAAATATCCATGCCCGAGGGGGGATTCGAAACTCCGACCGTAGTGGCCGTGCAGACCGTGACTGGCGCGCCGCAGTCAGCTCGGCCACCGCGGCCGGCTCCCTTTTATTCCTTCGGGACATCCAAAACCGTCCATTTTATCTTTAATAATGGAAACCGCAACAGGTTTTATATTTTTTAAAAATTAATAAAAAATATTGACATCTGTCATGTGAACTACCTTATATTAAAGACGACACAAACATCCATACCCGAGGGGGATTCGACCTCCCGACCGTAGCGGCCGTGCAGACTGTGACTGGCGTGCCGCAGACCGCATCTTAAATAAAATGGTTCAGAACAAAGGAAGTATACGTACTGAGTGAGTGCATAAAACTTTTACATGCGGCAACCAATTAAAACTGTGGGTCCCTGGTACATGCAACAAGCCGTGGGGCAATGTTGGCTACTTCGGCACGACATACCCACTTACAAGGCAAGATCTGCATGTAAAATTATGGGACTGTTCCAATTTGTTGCTACATGTAAAAGTTTTATTCACTCATTAAGTACGTACACTACCTTTGTTCGAATCATTTTAGTAAATACCTAGGGTTTCCATTTTATTAGTCAGACTTCATTGTTTTATTTGATTGTAATTGGCAGATGCCCTTGATGATGAGACATACGTATCGAAAGTCTGTTAGTCCACACAAATACAAAATTTTAAAATTAACAACTCTTGCGGATCTCATTATTAAAAATCAGTAAGTGTAAAAATATAAGATTTCACAAGAAAATGGTCATTTCGACCACGTATCCGTATAAGGAAAATACACACTAATCAAAACAGTTAGAAGATCAAATGAGATATCATAATATACATACGGTAATGTATTTTATTCAGATATTGGTTACAAATATAATTTGTGTGTGATACAGTACGACATTCTGCTGCCTCATCTCTTTACTTGAGATTGACATGGCGTTTACTTAAGTGAGGCACCATGGTGCTACCATAATAGTCAAAAACTCATTCTCGTTGCTCTCGGACGGTCAGTACAGTTAACACCTGCGTGGCATGAACAGTATGAGGTTATCAATCACCTCTTAACCCTTCGACTGTCGCGTATGTATCTGTGAGATACACGACCTACTTTTTCTCTAATATTGCCGCAATGAGCAGTGATAACGGCTTGCTGGCCAACGACATCTTGTGTCATACCTTTCTTATTGCTTCACAGGATTTTCAGCCGTATCCCGATAATGACAAGATCATAAATGACTCAGACGTGAGCACGTGTATTTTCTGTATCTGTCAGATGCAAGCATTGTCGCCGCTAATGACAACAGCCGTAGCATTGTTTGGAGCGTACTCTAGTTGGCAGTTGCGTTTTTGCCTTCTAGATGAAGCAATGTTTCGTTGTAGCTACATGTACTCTCTTTCAAAATGAGTAAACGATATGCTTTAGAAAATCCTAAGGATTTGCAAGAAGTACATCGCCTTCTTTTCGACGATGAAGTACCAATTGAAGATGATCTTGTAGAAACTGATTCGGAAACATACTCGAATCAAGATCTGTAGACTCAGACACAGATCATGAATTTGATGAAGAGGAAAATAATGAAGTTCAAGAAAGTGATGAACATTACAATTTTAGTGAGTTAAAAAGGCAACTAAAAATGCTCTTAGTTGTAATAGTAATAAACATTGCACGCATCAACTCAAGAGTAATTTTCTTGGGCAACAAGAATAAATATATAGGCGCGAGTACCTCAAAACTTTGGCCCTGACTCTACTGCAAGATCATCTCAAAAGAAGAACTCTTATTATGACTCTACCAGATGATATAAGTCGATGCTGGTAAAGTACAAACCTCAAGGAAAAGAGCAAGAAAACGCTGAACTATCTTTGCACTCAGGAAATATTACAGTCATATTACAGGGAGACAAAAAAGACTTGCCTCAGCAAGTAAGCACGTGAAAAATGCAGTACACATCTTTGTTTGCAAAAGCAAGGGAAAATATTTGTGAACAATGTCTTTCTGTAGAGAGTTATCCATACACAGTAACATGCTCTGATAAGTTCAATAATTTATTTGTATCTCTAATGAAGTCACTCAGTAAAGAAATTTCATGTACTTCTGTGTTACAATATGTTAAATATTTCTGTTAGTTTGGACGTGTAAAGAGCCTGATGTTCACTTATGTATTTCCCAAATCTGTAACAATAAAGGTAACTGCAATTTAAAACAAAAACAAAAGAAGCTGTAAATAAAGGCACAACCACAAAAATCATGGCATGTATCTATTATATAGATAGCGACTAGTGGCGTCATGAAAGATGAAGCGCCTGCTGTAGGGTTAAAAGATACATGGGCCATTCCTCTATGAGTGAAATATCCAGCTCTGCAATCGTTGTGGGAGGTGCTGGTGTGGCTGCAATGCGTCTGCCAAGTGCATCCCAGACATGCTCAATCGGTTTTAAGTTCGGTGAACAAGCTGGTCATTCCATTCGTTCAATTCCCTCAGCTACAAGTATACTGTACACCAGTGCAGCTCTGAGGGTACTAGCGTTATCGTCCACCAGAAGGAACCCATCTCCTATGGCATCAAGGTCGAAGGATCTCGACTCTGTACTTCTGAGCAGTGAAACACCGTTCTGAACGACAAAGAGGTCCATACTCAATACTGACTCGTGTCCCACCATTCGTCCACCACCACGATAAGGAGATGTTTACTGCATATAAGCGGGATCGTACCGAGTTCCACGTTCTCTCTAGATGAGGGAACGACGATTGTCCGGCTGAACATAAAACCTTAACCCATCTGTGAAAAGAACTCAGCGCCACTCGTTACGAGTCCAATCCGGGTGTTTCTCCGCCAAGTTTCTGCGGGCGAAACGGTGTCGTGATTTTAATGTGACACACACCATAGGCCTCCGTGCATAGAGACCATATTCGCGAAGGCGATTTTGGACTGTTCGTTTTGACATTGTGCGTCCTGTTGCTGCCTGGAGGACGGTTGCACCTGCGTTGCATTCAGGCTCGTGTCTCGACCGGCTGTTACCCAGTCATCTGTTTCTGATGTTACCCGCAGTCGACCTTGGCCTTGCCTCCTTTCAACGGTTCCTGTTCTCTGAACTCGTGTCCTGGTCCTGAAAATTACACTTCGAGACGCTCCAATAGTTGCCACCACCTCCCTTCGTGTCTGTCCCAAAATCCTATGGCTCTTCATGCCATAGCTTCGTGTAAACCATATTGTTGTTGTTTTTGTAACGCACTTACTGCTCACTACATTATCTGAACCCAACTGCTTGCATAATTCGCTTGGTAAACACAAGGCAACACCAACACCCTCTGCAGTAACTTTCTGTTGTGACCATCGTCTTTGTTGTCTAAAGTTGTCTCCAGTCCATAGAACCGACATACAGTCATCGAAGTATTTTAATTAATTCTGTCGATGACAGAACTTCAGAATCTAGATATCTGCGAAAACTCGCGCCTTTAGATGTTACCGCGATCGGTCGCGTGTATAGCATTTTTCTGACAGCCAAAGAAGAGTTTATAATGTACTTAATATGTCAAAATAAGTATTTCTAGTTGCGTTTATAAGAAAACATAAATATTTGACTATTTAAAATTGGTAAAATGCTGATTGTTTTAAAATTACTGTGAGCGAAATGCTCACGCGCGAGTCCTCAAGGGTTAACTGATTCCATAATTGTTTTGACTCGTTTCTTAAATTCTTGTTTTTCTTTAGACCTTCATTAGCTCTGTGTAATTTCCTGGTGGGAATTGAAGAAATTGGTACCTCGGTTGTGACATGGACAGTAAAAACGTAGGGCACAAAAAATAAATAAAATAAAAATAAAACGAAATGAAGAATCACCACTATATTCATTGTCTTGCTACCTCTCTTCAAAATCAAACGTGACAACAATGGTTTTGCTATTTGTAGTACAATGTTTGCACATGCCAGACATCGCGGCAGTTTTCTCTTATGTCAACAGTCGACTACAATGCATTGGACCGGTCTAACAATACTATCTAGGAGCACTTGAGCGATATTGAAAGAAGAGAAGTCGCTAAGTGTTGTGAGTGATGGTATCGGGTTCGTTGTTTTGTGATAATGAGATGCCACGGCAGCGTTAAATCTCCTTTTGTTAACAGCGTTGAAATTGGCAATGGTAAAAAAAAAGTTCAAATATTTGTAGTTATGGGACCGAACTGCAGTGGTCTTCGGTCCCTAAACTTGCAAACTACTTACACTAACTTATCCTAAGTTTTACACACAGAACCTTGCTCGATGATGGACTCGAACCTCCGACGACGAACGGCAGCGCGCACCTCAGCAAGGCGCCTTAAAGCGAGCACGGCCATTCCGCCGCTCCTTGCGAGAGTGTCTGCCAAAATAATTAATTGCTATTTGCCCCGTACATTCTGACATTGAGTCATGGAACTGTAATATTCTGTTCCCAAACCCCTAGCAGTAGAGTGACTTCAAATAGCATATAGGCTTCCTAAAGTTGAGTATAAATTACATAATCTTTATTATTGACGTCTCCCGCTTTTTTATCTTAAAAGCTGGAATTCCTACTTTTTACGCTTAATTCGTATTTGAATGTGTGTGAAGTGAGTGCCAAATGCCAAAGAGAAAGGTGTCCATTTATTTTACTAAGGCAATTAAATACACTAGTAATTTGCACAAGTGTTCCGATATGTCCCCGTTTACGAATCGCAGATTATATTTCTTTTTAGTTAAATTTAGAGAAACGTGTGGTATACCGTTAACAAATTCTGGCAACCCTCGGTATGCCGGCTGCGGTTCGATTCCGCCCGGCCGTTTCACGACGTGAGTCAGTGTGTCGGCCAGCATAGATGTGGTTTTTAGGCGGTTTCCCACATCTCACTAGGTGATTTGCAGGCTGGTACCCAAGTTCCGCCTGATTTACAAGAGAACCTGGAAGTGATTCCTTTGAACTTGTAGACACGGTTGCCCACGTTTCTGAATGTTCTTGAAGACGTGTAGGACATCGGGAGTGGCGGTCTAAATTTGACGTGTCAGTGAAACTTGGATTTCTTTTATGGTGTGCGGATTGCCTTCATAGGCCCTTTCGTTCAACGTACCCCATAGAAAGTAATCTGGTGGAGCCAAGTCGGGTGAACGTGTAGGCATAGCTATCGCTGAGGCATAGTCCTCGAGAGATGATGTGTTCACCAAAGATGTCCTTTAAAAAGTTCATCGCCTTGTGGGCGTATGTACATTCACCCCGTCCTGCTGGAACCAGGAGTTCTCAGTTTCGTCCTCATTCAGCTCACCTGGGAAGAGCTCCAGAATGCAGGTGCAATACCGTTCTTCATTTCTGGTGTCCTGGAGGAAGATCATCCCAATAATGCGTTTACGACTTCGGCGCACAAAATACCTACCTTTTGATCATGCAGTTGGGAACCTTAAAGTCATGCGGCTTCTTCGTAATCCACGCACGGCTATTGTGGCGATTCACGTAACCAGAAAGGTGAAACCATGCCTCAAACGTGAAAAACGTTGTCAAGAATCCCCTCACCTTTTTCCTGCAGGAAGGACAGAAAACAGTTTCAGAAGTTCACACACGCCGGGTGATCGGTGCCTCTCAGTTCATGCACGACCGAAATTTCGTTGGGATATATGGACAGTGACTTTCAGAGAATCTTGTGAGAGGAACCAACGGACTCGTGGGCCTGCTCAGCTAGTCGTCTTACCGATTTCTTTGGACTTTGCAGCATCATACCTTACACCTTCGTCAGCTTCTTTTATGATGTGGATGTGGATGGTCGGCCTGATTTTGGAGTATTATCAAAGCTTCCGGTCTTTCGAAACTTGGCGATGCACTGCGGTTAAGCAATTTCCCACCTGCGAACTTTGCTGCAAATGCAGCTTTTACTACTGAGATAAACTTGTCTCCATTGCGGAACATATGCTCCACACACAGACTTTTTTGTTCAATCGTCAGCATGATGACCTGGATCACATGATGTAACACAAGACGTTGGTCTTCAGTCAAACCAGACCTGCGAACAAATAGGAATAACTATTTGTAGGGTGGTCAAATGTAGTTCGAATATGTGAAACGATGGAAAATGTGTTAATAATTGACAATTCTATCAGTCATTATTAGCACTCCATAACATGGCACTGTAGATGACGCCGTCATTTACCGTCTAGTAAAATCGTCTGAAGATCAAAATCAACTGCAGAACGATCTAAATGAGATGTCACTATGGTGTAAAAATTGGCAATTGACTCTAAATAATGAGAAGTGTGAAGTCGTCCACATGAGTACGAAAAGAAATCCGTTAAATTTTGTTTACGAGATGAATCAATCAAAAGTGAAGGCCGTAAACTCCACTAAACACCCAGGAATTACTATTACTTCAGATTTAAACTGGAAAGAACACGTAGATAATGTCGTGGGAAAGGCGAACCAGAGACTGCGTTTTATTTGCAGAACCTTTAAAGAGAACTACTGAAGAGACTGCATACACTTTGCTTGTCCGTCCTTTTTTGGAGTATTGCTGCCCAGTGTGGGATCCTTATCAGGTGGGTTTGACGGAGGACATCGAAAGAGTCGAAAGAAGGGCAGCTCGTTTCGTATTGTCACGATACAGGGGAGACAGTGTTACGGAAATGATACAGGATCTGGGATGGGAATTATTACAACAACGGCGCTTATCGCTGCGGCGTGGGCTACTTACGAAACTCCGATCGCCAACATTGTCCTCCGAATGCGAAAATATATTGTTGACTCCCACTTACATAGGTAGAAATGATCCTCATAATAAAATACGAGAATTCAGAGTTGGAACGGAGAGATTTGGGTGTTCTTTCTTCCCGCGCACTATTCGAGAGTGGAATGGGAGAAAAATACTACAAAGATGGTTCGTTTAACCCTCTGACAGGCACTTAAATGTCATTTGCAGAGTATCCCATGTCGATGTAGATGTAGTTACCTTCTGAACACCCGGTACCATACGCAAATATCCTCCGATGGTGGCGGGGAGTGGGGAGGGGGGGGGATTGGAGTGGGATGGCGACTGGAGGGGCATCCCATTAGCCGTAGAATTCACACGGCAAATCCATATTAACTGTGGCGACCGTGTCAGCGTGGGATAAAGCCAAAAGGAAAAGAGGAGATACGGATTTCTCTCGCGTTTCTATATTTCTGTTGAACCCCAGTACCATAAGACACCGCTTAACTTTGGGCTCAGCTAAATTGGCACTGCGTTTATTGCACTCCCTAGCAGAACTGTGTCAACGTAAAATTATACAAAACGTGTCACTGGCCTCACAGCTTGGGTGCCTGTGTTTGCTGGCAGGCGGGACGAGCGTTGCTTGTGATGGCACCGGCGGGTTCTGCCCTTGCTCCTCGCCGTGGATTTCGGCGTCCGATCAGGACCGGTCAGGCCGGATAGCAGCCGGCTCACACATTCCCTTCACTCACCGGCCGGCTCATGTACACAGGACACCAGGTCATAGCGCCGCCAGAAAACGAGAGCCCTTCTTCATCAAGGCCTTCCTCTTTTTTTCTGTTACTGAAGCAGTAGCTTTATTCCTTTTTTGGAGGTTCCATTTAAAATTCTCTCCGCCACTTATCCTTTACTAGTTGAAGATCTGCTGTTGCCCAGGTATTTATTTATTCCCTACTCTGGTAGTCCAGATCCCCTCCCCTCCTCTCTCTCTTCCCATCCAGATCTTCACCTTTCTTTTCATCTCCACCTCCACCTATCTCGCTTCATTGCTTCACCCCTCTTCCCTCCCGATTCCTTGGTTCGTCTTCTTCCCCCCCCCCCCCTCCCAACTCTAGGAAGACTCATAAGGACCTGCCAACTGTGGTGGTTCTGAGAGTCCCAAGGTACCCTTTGCCATGCACCATACTGTGGCTTGGAGTTTAGGAGATCATTAATTTACTGATCGGAACAAAATTAATTATTTATTTCATTATCAACACAGAGTTATTCCCTTAATTGTACGTGACTGATTTTTCAAAAAGGATTCAACATCAATACACTACACTGCTGCCGTAAGGAAACTCGTAGCACTTGTTTCAGTGTATTACACCATAGTTATGTGAATAAAATACGCAGCATCGCCATCTATTAATTATTTGGTGCCCTATGTAAGTAACAGCACCTCTGTCGGATCTTTGCTATACTAGTTGCAATTCAAGCGTAGCATACACCAGAATCTACAAATAACGATAGCTTTTCTTCCCCCGATCCGATTTTGATGAAATGAAGCTTAACGTTGTCCTAAGGTAGTCTCAGTTGACCTATGAAACCCCATGAAAGTTCGTATTGTACTCTTGGAGATTTGTTGTACTACACCATACTTATAAGAATAGTATAAACAAAAACTTTAAATTATGATTTCCTTTCCCAATCCTTACCCAAACAATCCGAGCGTAAGCTCCGCCTCTAATGAACAAGTTGTCGACGGGGCGTTAAACGCTAATATTCCTTCCTTCCTCACTATAAACAATATTTCTTGTGACTTGTCCAGGATATAATATGAATATTTTCTGTGGAGAGCCTATGCCTGAGCAAGCGATATAAAGCTGTCCGTGTGAGAAAAGCCAGATCTGTCGGAAATAATGGGTAGTCGTAGGATGTACTCAGTTCCATTCTCTTCCTTTTCTTGTAGCTCTATAGATATACTGCTTCTTCCTACAGCGGTATGCGCTTCACAGTTCAAAGTTGCTTCAAAGTTTTCAACAGCACTGTCATCTTTTAGAAATTTCCTTAAGCTCACTGGAATACAGAAGTGTCTTACACAGTAAATAAGAAGTGAAATAAAGCGTGATGCCTGTTGTGAAAAGTTTTTACCCATCGCAATATATATGATCTCATATTTACTGAATTATATGTTGTACAGTTGCATAATTTTCAGGAATATATTCATTTGTATAGTGCTATATGTCTGAAAAATCTGTTACGAATGTAATTAATAGTAAACTTGGTGCGCGATGGGGCGGTTTTCCATGAATATTACTGTTTATGAGCTCGTATCTCATGAACTACGTGTCGTACTGTGAGACAATTTAAAAGGTACATTCAACTATATGTGTGTATACTGTATAAAATTTCCTGCAGCTATAATGCCGTAGTTTTACTCCGTAAACAGCGAAACAGTTGTAAGCTATAAACTTTTTTCCTTTCATAATCTTGCTATGGTTGTCAGCAGGAAAAAGTTTGCTAGAGGTTTGAAATTATGTTTAAGGTTTGTGTAAGTCGCTAAGTGCTCTCGTTCTCAGATAGTGGACTGATAAAGTCACAGTATCATGTGCCGCAAGACGGGGAAGTTTTCATTGTTTATGGCGTCATATCTCCTGAACTATCGCAAACTCGTCTACTACCTATAGACTACATTCCTGACAAATTTCAGCTTCATAGGTGAAGTAGTTTTCGAGATTTCGAGTTTAGTCAGTGAGTGAGTGTATGAATGAGTGTCCTTTCGCTTTTATATGGATAGAGATGTCGATAATGGTAGGATATTAAACGTTTTCCAGATATGCGGTCACCGAAAATTGCCTCAAATACAAGTAATAATTTAATGAAACCTAAATAAAACAGTTGCGTCAAAATGATTACTCGTTTTCTGTCTTTTTGCCGGCCGCGGTGGCCGAGGGGACTGAGGCGCTTCAGTCACGGTCTGCACGGCCACTACGGTCAGGAGTTCGAATCCCCCCTCGGGCATGGATATTTGTGCCGTCCTTAGTTGTAAGTAGTTCATAAGTTCAAATGTTCAAATGTTTGTGAAGCTTAAGGGACTTAACTACGGGGTCATCAGTCCCTAAACTTACAAACTACTTATGAACTACCTACAACTAAGGACGGCACAAATATACATGCCCGAAGGGGGATTCGAACCCCTGACCGTAGTGGCTGTTCAGACCGTGACTGAAGCGCCTCAGTCTCCTCGGCCACCGCGGCCGGCGGTTCATAAGTAGTTTGTAAGTTTAGGGACTGATGACCCCGTAGTTAAGTCCCTTAAGCTTCACAAACATTTGAACATTTGAACTTATGAACTACTTACAACTAAGGACGGCACAAATATCCATGCCCGAGGGGGGATTCGAACCCCTGACCGTAGTGGCTGTTCAGACCGTGACTGAAGCGCCTCAGTCTCCTCGGCCACCGCGGCCGGCGGTTCATAAGTAGTCAAGTCCCGTAGACTTTACAAACATTTGAACATTTTGTGTCTTTTTTTGTATCTGTGCAGTAAAGAGGCGAATCTAGGTAATCTAAAAAGAAAAAAAAATGGAAGGAAAGTTAGAAAAAGAAAGAGATAGATAGATAGATAGATAGAGAGAGAGAGAGAGAGAGAGAGAGAGAGAGAGAAAGAGCGCATATAACAGCTTTTGGTATAATAGTGGATTAAGAGTACACTTTCGTTTAGAAATCGCACCAAATGGGCATGAGTCAATGGTTGTATTTTATTAGTAACTGCACATTTAAATGACAACAGAAACATATCATACCGTATTTGTTTTCAAAATTCAAACGTTTGCAAATCTGTGCGGGCAAACTACTGTGGTCATCAATTCCTAGGCTTGCAAACTACTTAAACTAAGGGCAACACATCATTCTGAAGGGAGTACTGGGACCTATGCCAGAGCGGGTTCGCAGTCCCCGTTTTTCTCAGTCATATCTCGACAATATCCGATTAAGTAGCACTTCGCAATAAGTAGATTACCACCTTACCTGTAGACTAGCATTTTTCTTTTGAGTACAATATTTCGAATAAACAAAGAGATCGTCGTTCAGTGCATCCAAACTGTTTTGTTTCCTCCCTCAAACAACAGCAGCATCGCATCTTTCATATTCCTCTGCATAGCCAGCGGGCATGTTATTCAATTTGTACATTGAGCAAGCTATAACGGAAAGCAAGGAGAAATTTGGAGAAGGAATTAAAGTTCAGGAGGAAGAATTAAAAACATTGCGTTTTGCCGACGACATAGTAATTCTGTCAGATACAGCAAAGGACCTGGAAGAGCAATTGAACGGAATGGACAGTGTGCTGAAAGGTGCATATAAGATGGACATTAAGAAGAGTAAAACTAGGGTAATGGAGTGCAGTGTAAGAAAATCAGGTGATGCTGAAGGAATTAGATTGGGAAACGAAGCAATAAAGGAGGTAGATGAGTTTTGTTACTTGGGCAGTAAAATAACATATGACGGTCGCAGTACAGAGGATATAAAATGCAGAATGGCAATGGGTAGAAAAGCGTTCTTGAAAAAGAGAAACTTGTTAACATCGAATATTAATTTAAGTCCTTTCTGAAGGCATTTGTAAGGAGTGTTGCCTTGTATGGGAGTGAGACTTGGACGATAAACAGTGCGGACAGGAAGAGGATTGAAGCTTTTGAAATATGGTGCTACAGAAGAATGCTGAAGATTAGGTGGGTGGATCGCGTAACTAATGAGGAGGTACTGAACAGAATTGGGGAGAAAAGAAATTTCTGGCATACCTTGACTAAAAGAAGGGATAGATTGGTGGGACACATTCTTAGACATCAAGGAATTGTGAATTTAGCGTTGGAGGGAAGTGTGTGGGGTAAAAACCGCAGAGGAAGACGAAGAGACGGATACAGTAAGCAGATTCAGACAGATATAGGTTGCCGTTCTTATGTGGAGGCTTGCTCAGGATAGGGTATTGTGGAGAGCTGCATCAAACCAGTCTCCGGACTGAAGACCAAAACAACAACAACAGCCAGCGGGCTTTAGCGTGGAGGAGGAGGTTACAATACGGTGTTCCTCGTTCGTCACATATTTGAGCGAAAAATAGTCTATGGTTACACCGATCGAAGAGAAGGATATGTTGATTATATTGCCTCATGTTGTTTTGTTTTAAATTCCAAGTTTACTAAACTCAAGACACCTTTGATGTTACTGCTCCACAGCCCAGCGTTTCTGGACAACCAGTTTGACACTCGGGAGTAGCCGAGCGGTCTGGAGCGCCACGTTAAGGATCGCGCGGTTCCCGCGTCGGACGTTCGAATCCTCCCTCGGGCATGGATGTGTGTGTGTTGTTAGGTTAGTTTAACTTAGTTAAACTCCTTTGTAAGACTAGGGACTAATTACCAACGTAGGTTAGTCCCATAGGATTACAAACATTTGGAGATTTGACAACCAGTTTGGAAAGCTGTGCTTCTCGTGATTACAATAATGTAAGCCTATGATAAAAAACTTTCATTACGGTGTATAGTATCAGTCATAACAATTCGAAATAAACACATGTTTACCTAAACAGGGCCGTTCTTATCCTCAGATGGAGAGGCTGGCATAGGGCAGGGTAGCTTGGAGAGCTGCTCCAACCAGTCTACAGAATGAAGACCACAACAACAGCTATACAGCTATACATTTCCGAGAATGCGATGGTGGCCTCGGCACTGGCGCTTCTAAATCACCTTATTCACGGCTTTTCCCGCTACGGCAGTCTGCATTGGGAATTCCCTTGGCCACTAGTGTCAGCAATCTTACAGCTAAAAATCTTTGCCCACAACGCAATATACTTTCAAAAGACAAATGCCAGGATGTCAACACATTTAGCCACTGCAACCGTAATACTTAATTGATTACACAGGAGAACGCCAGCAACTGCTACCAGAAGAAGAAACCATTTCAAGTAATTTCACAGTTGGTTATTTTGTAAGCTGTTAATCTTTTGCCTGATAAGTTGTTTAATTAGTTAAACCCTCGATTCCACGTACGTTCCAATTCTCATTATAAAACTGCTTCAAGCGTCTGTTTACATAATTGACATGAAGAATGAAATGAAGGGAAGTTTAGAAATGGTTTGAAATTATGTTTAAAACTTGTTGGAAGTCACTAAGTGTTCTCATTATCAAAACATAGTTTTCTGAGCTTCTCAGTGATAATGACGTCATATCTCCTGAAGTATCTGTCGATATAATTATTCAGGCAGATATATGTGGGTAACGTCTGCAAAATATAAAGGTGTAATAAATTAAAACATCGTGACACAGGCTTAAGTTTGCCTAACGAGCACAGAAAATTCTGTAATCACAAACATTTTTCCTGTCGTCATTTTGTTGGACGGGGAGAGGAGCTGTCAGCGAGGAAAAATTTCATCACGTTGTTAAATGTGAAGTTTCTTAGAAATAGCTTAATGTTATCCAGTAATGAATGAACGAAGTGAGCACATTTGAATGCTGTCAGCTTCAAAATGGCAAACCATCGTTTTTATCTTTCGTGGGATTGGAGGAAGCTTCGACAACACTGACTGAAATACACTATTTCAAATTCTGAATGTATCAGTGGTAAAAAATAGGAAAGGAAAAGTAATATTCAACTCGTACAAAAACCGGGTGACACTTATAAGATTATAAATGAAACACACAAGATAACTGTGTGATATTCTGCAAATTTATTGATTTACGAACCGGTTTTAGGCTGTAAACATTAGGTAAACATCAGGTAAACATTACAAGTTTGTTTCAAAGATCTTAAGTTGGTAGATATATAATTATAAAGGGAGACTAGTGCTTTGGTTTATAATTAATCTGAGGGAATTATTATAAATCAAGTTGTGGTATAAGTTCCTGACTGATAAAATACGTGACAAAGTAATATATTACGACATTATTCTAAGAAATATAAATTGATTTAATAGAAATTAGCTGAAAAAAAATAACCAAAAAATTCTTATCTTAAACAGGTCCAATGTCTGGAATATGGAAGCATGTGACAAAGTTGAATGAAACATCTGTAAATATATGTCAAAATTTCAACTGTATTTATTAAATTATGGTTACTAGCAAAATAAAGCATTACAATTTATATCAGGTAAGCAGCCAAACAGTTGTAGAACATGCTAGAGGTATGAGTTATAAGAGTTGAAGGGCATGACAGGGACGCAGTGCTTTAGCCTTTCCCCAATGTTGTTTAATCTGTGCATTGAGCAAACTATGAAGGAAAGGAAGGAGAAATATGGAGAAGAGATTAAAGTTCAGATAAAAGAAAGATGAACATTAACAAGAGCAAAACAAGGTTAATGGAACGTAGTCTAAGAAAATGAGGCGATGCTGAATGAATCAGATTAAGTAACGAGACAATGAAAGTGGCAGTAAAATTACTAACGATGGACGCATCATAGGTGATATAAAATGCAAAATGGCAATGGGAAGAAAAGAATTTCTGAAAAAGAGAATTTGTCAAAATCAATATTAATTTGAGTGTTAGGAAATCCTTTGTCTGGAGTATAGATAGTATTATACGGCAGTGAAACGTGGACTATAAGGAATTCAGGTAAAAAGGTGAGTGAAGCTTTTGAAATTTGGAGCTACAGGAGAATGCTGAAAATTATATGGTTAGCTTCGATAACTAATGAGGAGGTACTGAACAGAATTGGAGAGAAAAGAAATTTCTGGCATATCAAGACCAAAAGAAGGGATCAATTGATAGGACGTATTGTTAGACATAAAGGAATCGATAATTTAGCATTGGAGGGAAGTATGTGGGGTGAAAATCACAGAGGAAGACCGAGAGATGTATACGGTTATGGAGGATGTTGGTTGCCGTTCTTATTCAGAGACGAAGAGGCTTGCATAGGATAGGGTAGCGAGAAGAGTTGCATTAAACCAGTCTTTGGTTTGAAGTTCACAACAACAGGTTCATAACAAAGACACAAGCATTAGCGCCTCAAGTATGGATGCGTTATTACAAAATACGCCCGAACAGTACCAACGAGTCGTTATTTATTCATTAATTTATTTGCCGTAAAAGAAAAAAAAACAGTGGCATACTTTTCACTGAGAGTAAAGTGTTTCGGGCAGCGTAAGTGTCGATAACCAGCTTTGTGTGTGCCTTACGACAACACCAGTTCCCATATCGCAAATGCCTTGAGGTAGAAATTATACCAACTCATGTGGGAAACACTCAAGCATCTCCTACAGTGCGATCTCTTCTCATGCAGTTAACTCGCCTTTGATTACTTAGGAAGGGCCATGAAGGGTAGACGATTCTCGTCTGACGAGGCTGTGCAGCATGTAATTACGGACTTTGGAACTATCCTGCCCTTACCTTTCGTAGTCTCGTTGCCTGATGCACTCGGTAGCTCTTCAGTACGCCCTGGCTTAACTGAAATCGTTGGTGCTACTATTCTCTACTACTGAAGTTTGTAACACAATGTTTAACTTGAAGTTAATTCTTTTATTCAGCACCAAACGTATAAACAATAAAATAATGTGTGTGGCCAGTCCGGTTCTCACAATAGTTTTCACGGCAAGAACAGAATAGTACAAACCGCACTAAATTAGGCGATATTAATGTTATTCTAGTGCAGTATTTCAACCGTTTCAATAGACTGTGGTATAGGAAAGCGACAGCGTGGCGAATGGAGATTTGGTTGTGGCGGGAGACGTGCAGGGAAGAGTCCTCTGCAGTCGGCCTGGTCACTGTGTCTACGGTGGCGGAGTGGTCAACGCGTCTGCCTAGTAAGCAGCAGATCCCGGGTCCGAATACCGGCCGGGCACAAATTTTCATTCGCCACAGTTTGGTATTCCATCTAAACCTAGTACAATGCAGCCATTGCGATTTATTTCTTCAATTCGGAAATATTCCGCATATCCTCCTAAGTCAATATACTACTATCAACCGTACTTGGTGTACTTATTTTTTACCGTCAGGCAACAACTACGGGTGTAAGAACCACCAGCGGCACATACTTTAGGAGACTTGATGTCATAATCAATGAGAGGATAAAAATCTATCGCAGTATGCGACGCGTCAATAACGAGAGTTTACTCGTTTACAGTTTGAGAATGAGAGCTCTTAGCGACTTGCACAAACTTTACACATAATGTTAAACCTTTACGAAACTTTTTCTTGGCAACAATCCGAATAAAATGTTGAAATAAGAATATCGATTCGTACTTTTCCGATGCCCATGCTTTAATATACGACATTACGCGAGGCATCAGTTTATTACCTCGAAGAAATTGTATGTTCATTATCTGCCAATAAAATTAAGTTTTTTGTGAGAAGTTGATTTAAAAAATAAGAAGTGACATTTTCATTTATTAATGTTTGTTCCTCCCGACAAAAACTACAATATCCTGACATTTCGAAAATTTCCCCAGATATTTTTGTCTTAAAGTCTAGCAACCTGCACAGAACAAGCGCTCTCTTCTAACACTACGCTTGTTTTATCGCGCATTGATCTTAGCTTGGATGTTCCAGAAGTGCCTATATACTTCTAAACGAGAAATCGGCTAGTAGTGGCTTACTCGTGGAAGTTGTCTACGTGAGCATTGCGTGTTTGTTACGTCGCTGCTATAACTATTACACCTGTTTTTATTATCCTCGACACGTACAATACTGACTAAACGAATAACCTGCGATTCAGTTTCAACTGCATTCTCAATGTTTGAGAACCAATTAAGCGGAGGTATGCTCACAGTTACCGCTCTATGGCGGTGTCCTGTGCTTGCGTCATCGGAGCACCGTTGACTGCCTCATTTGGCGGTAGTAACGGAGCAACACGCTTTTGGACCGCAAGTTCCGGCGCCTTCTCACCGGTAGCGACCGGTCATTAACTCACATTCCCAGTTTGCTTCGCACGCGTTTGAATATATTGAAATGATATAGATAAGAAATCTGCACGGTGCAAAAATTGGCAATAGACACTTAATAATGATAAATGTAAGGTCATCCATATGACCACTAAAAGACATTCGTTAAACTTTGTAACACTACATCGCGGTCATAGCATTAGAATCGCCATTTTCATCATTTTGTATTTGTTTCAAATTTTTTTCCTTTTTTTAAGAGGCAGAAAGTCAGTATTCTTCAAAAATTTTAATGAAATCAAGTACCATCTATGTAATTCAGAATAGTAATGTTCATGGAGTAAGATGGTCAAAACACCTTCTATTTCAGTAATGTTTTGTCTGATTCACCCCATTTACATAGGCTACCACAACCGGATTTCGTAAACCGATTTCCAATTCCGCTTTTGGTTGGTCATGTAAACACTAAAAATTCGATTCTGGAAATCCGCCTTTCTAAAGCGGTTTTCCAGTTCCACAATCGATTTTCGTGCCCATGTAAACGCAACCGTTTTTGAAGAGTTTGTAGTCGTAATTCTACCACACATTAGTGAAACAAACTTAATATGCCTAACAAGAATACTTTTATTTAAAACTTCACACGACATCAAAACCACAGAGAATAACACATGTTTATTGATATAGCAACGCAAAAATCCATAGAAATTATCATCAAAAAATAACGGCAAAGATCAGTTAACTTACTATCCACCACAGAGGTTACTCACACGCGTACTTGTCATTATGAGAACACACAAACTTAAGATCGCCACACAGCTCCCCCCTTAAAGAGCGGAGCTCCTGGAATGTCTTGATACTTGAACTTGATCTGACGCCCAGCTCTTGTGTGCATCGGACGATCTTGCGGTAGTGAAACTTCCAACTGCGACGCCTCTGCTTCATTCTGTGGTGGTGAAGTCACAGGAGGTGTCTGAGGTAACGTGTCAACGTGCCCTGGGATCACATCTTCCTGCAGTATCGGTTCATTGTCTGTTGTTGTTGTAGGTATAATCCATGCTGGCTTAACGCGCTCAATTGACACTTTCGTCGGAACACCATTGTACAATACGTCCAAGGTATGTTTACTTCTTGCTAGTACTTGAAATGGACCAGTATAAGGTGGCTGTAAAGGAGCTTTGAGAGAATCCACACGAAGCATCACATGTGAGCAAGTGTTTAAATCTTTGTGCACGAATACCTGACGGTTGCCATGACGAGAAGGTGGTGGACAATGTATTTTAGCACAGTGTTGTCTTAACTGACGCACCAGCTGAGGAAGCTCTTCTGAGCTAGGTAGTGACACTGGTATCAAATAGTCTGCTGGGATGCGAATAGCCTCACCATAAACCATTTCTGCAACTGATGCACCTATGTCGGGTTTAAATGCTGTCCGCAGCCCTAACAGCACCAAAGGCAGTGCTTCTGTCCACTTGTCTTGGTGACACATTAATGCTGCTTTCAAAGTTCGGTGCCAACGTTCGACCATCCCGTTACTGGCTGGATGGTAAGTGGTCGTGTGATGCCGCTGAAAACCACACATTCTTGCGAGCTCTAAGAACAGTACAGATTCAAATTGTCTTCCCTGATCAGTGGTAACATGGAGTGGACAACCAAAGCGTGCAATCCATGTCCCTATAAACGTCTTCGCTGTCGTCTCTGCTGATATATCGGCTATAGGAATCGCCTCGGCCCACCTTGTGCACCTGTCTATGACTGTAAGCAAGTACCTGTAACCTTCTGACTGCTGTAGAGGTCCTACCAAGTCGACATGGACGTGAGAGAATGTAGCTGAATTTCCTTGAAAGTCTCCTACTTCTGCGTGCACTTTACTTTTCTGACAGGGAATGCATGTACGTGTCCAAACACGTGCATCTCTTTTCATTGATGGCCACACAAAACGATCTGTCAGCAACTTAATTGTCGAATTGGCTCCCGTATGTGCAAGACCGTGAACACTGTTGAACGCTGTTTTACGAAATTTACTAGACACAAATGGCCTTAGTTTGCCTTGTGACATGTCGCACCACAGTCTAGCATCACAGTTGGGTACGGTAATCTGTTTAAATTTAAGCCCAGTTAATGGATCATTTAAAAGTTGTTGCAGTTCTGGGTCTCTGGTTTGCTCTTCTGCAAGTTTATGATAGTCTATAACTTCTGATATGCCACAAATCCGTGAAAAATAGTCAGCAACTATATTCTCTGCCCCATTCACATGTCTAATGTCGGTCGTAAATTGACTCACAAACTCGATATGACGAAACTGTCTTGGAGAGCACTTGTCACTAGTAGTTTTAAATGCTGCAATTATGGGCTTGTGATCTGTAAACACAGTAACTGGTCTACCCTCAATTTGTGGACGAAAGTGTTTAATTGCTTCATAGATAGCCAGCAGTTCTCTGTCGTATGCACTCCACTTCTGCTGCGCTGGTTGTAACTTCTGAGAGAAAAATTTTAGTGGTTGCCAATGTTCTTGTAATCGTTGTTGTAGAGCTGCCCCTATTGCTACCTGACTTGCGTCCACAACAATAGCCAGCTGTGCGTAAGGAACTGGGTGTGCAAGCAACACTGCACGACTTAAACTCGCCTGCAAGTCATTAAATGCTTTATTCATCTCTGACGTCCAATTAACAAGGCGCCGACCTGTAGCTTCGTGTCCAGTTAGCGCATCAGTAAGTGGTACTTGTACTTTAGCGGTTCCTGGCAGATGACGTCGATAAAAATTTATCATTCCTAAGTACTGTCTTAGCTCTCGATAGGTTGATGGTTTCGGTAGCGACTGTATTGTTGCGATTTTCTCCGCTTTCGGCATAACGCCTTCTGCTGAAACAATATGACCCAGAAATGTGATTTCAGCCTGTTTTATGATGCACTTATCGTGGTTCAAAACTACTCCGTGGTCAGATAATCGGTTGTGAACCTGGTGTAGATGTTGTTCATGCACTTGAACGTTTGGAGAGAACACCAAAATGTCATCCAAGTAAGCAAAACAAAATGCAAGTCCCTTTAGTATTTCATCAATGAAACGCTGCCATGTTTGAGCAGCGTTTTTTAAACCAAAAGGCATGAATAAGAACTCAAATAGTCCGAAAGGCGTAATTACAGCTGTCTTTGGTACGTCACTCGGGGCTACCGGAATCTGATTGTACGCTTTCTTGCAGTCAAGGACACTGAAAACTTTTGCGCCTGCTAGTGCGTATGTAAAGTCTTGTATATTAGGTACTGGGTACCTGTCAGGAATTGTTCGAGAGTTTAATGCCCGGTAATCACCACATGGCCTCCATGAGCCGTCCTTCTTGCGAACCAGATGGAGAGGTGACGACCACGGACTGTCTGACCGACGGATTGTTCCAGCCTGTAACATCTCTTCAAAGATAGCCTTTGTTTTTGTCAGTTTCTCTGGTGCAATTCTTCTCGCTCGGAGCGCGACGGGTTGCCCTGGTGTGGTACGTATATAGTGCACTGTATTATGTTTAACCTGTGTAAAGTTAACCTGACTTGTCGACAGGCCGTTATCAATTCCTTGCATCTTCTCAGAAGTTTGTCTTTCTCTGTTGCCTGATGTTGCAATGTTCTTCTCTAAATTCAGTAAACGTTTTCCTTGCAAGTCAACTGCCAACTTGAAATGTGTTAGGAAGTCTGCCCCTAGTATGGGCTCTCCTAAATCTGCAATCACGAAAGACCAGGTGAATTTATTAGGAAATCCTACATCAACGTCACATACTTTACGTCCATATGTATTAATCGCAGAGTTATTCACGGCCTTTAATCTCGGTTGTCCATCTTGCTTGTTGTGAGGTGCGTAGTTGACAGGAAGCGTGCTAATATCAGACCCTGTGTCAACTAAAAACTTTGTACCGGTACGTATATCTGATACATACAGCCTTTTCGAATTGATGTCTTCATACATTGACCGTCGACTCTGTTGACTCGTAGAGACTGCGCTGTTATTGTATGCTCTCTGGTTCATGGTGTAAGCACATGGTGATGTGCATCTTGTAGCGTCTCTCCCAAATCGCTTATGATACCAGCAGACTCCGCTGAATTCTCTTTTTTGGCTTCGTGTTTCACGCTTTGTCCAACTTCTCCTTCTGCTGTTTCCATCTCGGTCATTTTGTCGTACACTGGTACTTAGCTGTGCTGCCAGTGCCTCTATTGAAGCTTTTAAGCCTTTAATTTCATCTGACATGCTTGATCCGTGACGTGGGCTAACTGCTGCACAGTCTGCAGTGGTTCCACCGGCTGAATTGTGTTGAGAACGTGTGTTATCACATGTTGCATCTATCGACGTTATTGCCATTGTTGCAGTAGATTCTTGTGTCAGGTAGACTCTATCTGCTGCTTGTAATAATTCGTCCGTCGACTTCTCTTCAAGTACTGCTATCGATGATCTTACTTGTACTGGTAGCTGTTGCTGCCACACATGTAACAATAAGTTGTCAGATACAGTAGTACTATCTACTAAACCTCGCAAATGTCTCCAGAATTCAGACGGGGTTCTGTCCCCTCTTCTCTCTTGGTACAGCACTCGCTTAATTCTTATGTCTGCTGACTTCAAACACCGAGAGATAAGCTCTTCTTTTAATCTGCCGTAGGCTCCTTCTAATGGTGGGTCGGTTATCACGTCTGATATCAACGTCGTGCTTTGTTGATCAAGATTACTAATCACCAAGGTAAATTTCTCATGATCGTCTACAACCCTTTGCTGACGAAATATATTCTCCATTACTGCAAACCAAGTGCGTGGTTGTAAAGGCATAAATGGAGGTGCTCTTAATTGCAGCCGTTGAGTAGGTGAACTGATAAAATTGGCAGAATTTTGTCTGGCTGTATTTAGACGGAAGGCAAAAAAAAAAAAAAAAAAAAAAAAGAAAAGAAAAAGACCTATTTCTTCAAAACCTTAGTCGGGAGTCACCAATTATGTAGTCGTAATTCTACCACACATTAGTGAAACAAACTTAATATGCCTAACAAGAATACTTTTATTTAAAACTTCACACGACATCAAAACCACAGAGAATAACACATGTTTATTGATATAGCAACGCAAAAATCCATAGAGTCAGGTAGACTCTATCTGCTGCTTGTAATAATTCGTCCGTCGACTTCTCTTCAAGTACTGCTATCGATGATCTTACTTGTACTGGTAGCTGTTGCTGCCACACATGTAACAATAAGTTGTCAGATACAGTAGTACTATCTACTAAACCTCGCAAATGTCTCCAGAATTCAGACGGGGTTCTGTCCCCTCTTCTCTCTTGGTACAGCACTCGCTTAATTCTTATGTCTGCTGACTTCAAACACCGAGAGATAAGCTCTTCTTTTAATCTGCCGTAGGCTCCTTCTAATGGTGGGTCGGTTATCACGTCTGATATCAACGTCGTGCTTTGTTGATCAAGATTACTAATCACCAAGGTAAATTTCTCATGATCGTCTACAACCCTTTGCTGACGAAATATATTCTCCATTACTGCAAACCAAGTGCGTGGTTGTAAAGGCATAAATGGAGGTGCTCTTAATTGCAGCCGTTGAGTAGGTGAACTGATAAAATTGGCAGAATTTTGTCTGGCTGTATCAAGTTGTAACTCGCTTGAATTAACCATCGTACTGTATGGAAGTTCCTTTCCACCAGATTGCGGCCGAGTTGTCGAATCAACATTTTCTCTATTCATCATTACATGCTTGTTACTCGTATTTCTTGAAATCTGTAACTCCAAATTCTTTATTTCATGTTGAAGCCGTTTGATCTCTTCCGATATGCCTTCGTCGCTCATCATAAAGCCTGATATTAAGTATTTAGACGGAAGGCAAAAAAAAAAAAAAAAAAAAAAAAGAAAAGAAAAAGACCTATTTCTTCAAAACCTTAGTCGGGAGTCACCAATTATGTAGTCGTAATTCTACCACACATTAGTGAAACAAACTTAATATGCCTAACAAGAATACTTTTATTTAAAACTTCACACGACATCAAAACCACAGAGAATAACACATGTTTATTGATATAGCAAAGCAAAAATCCATAGAAATTATCATCAAAAAATAACGGCAAAGATCAGTTAACTTACTATCCACCACAGAGGTTACTCACACGCGTACTTGTCATTATGAGAACACACAAACTTAAGATCGCCACAAGTTCTTGGCTTGTCAGATTGTCTTTTCTTGTTAAGAAAATGGTAAGAGTGATATTTTCTAATGTGAAATAAAAGTATAAATATTAGAGTGAACATAAATCTATGTATTTAAATAAAGAAAAATAGCGATTGTGCTGACTAAATCAGGAACTGAATCAGCTGTTTTTTGGCCGCCATATTAAGTGGGCTAGGAAATCCAATTGAGGCTATGCCATGTAAACACGACAGTGAAAAACGGTTTACGAAAATCGGTTTTCGTCTCCCGGAAGGTGTGTTGCATGTAAACGTAGTGATACAAGTATAAATAGTACCCAGTCGTGTTACTCGCTCTCTCTCTGTGTCTAATCTCCAACATGTTTAAATCTCTCCAAGTCTAGTTCCACGGGCTTAGATGGGCGATTAGTTCGTATTCGCTCGAAATTCGATAAGATTTTATCTCTTGTAAAATATTGAGATGTACAGTAAATAATTAATATCGGATTTATGCGCTATTACGTTGTGAATATCTTTGGACTTTAGAGTGGTATAGGCTTGGAAAAATAATCATAAATTTCTGCCTCCCGTTGATAGATTGCTTCATGTTAGATATATCTGAAATAGAACTGTTTTGTCAAATGTAAATGAATTTGCAATACGAACTCTATTTTGAAGAATTAAAGTTATTCTCAACTATGAGGAAGACCAAAGACTTTCTTGTAAATGAGCCTCTGTGATAAATATAATTATGGAATAGTAAACATTCGAAGAGTCTCTGGGAAAGTGAATTGCTTTTAATTGTATCAATTTAAGAACATAAAATCAGTGAAATCTTAAGAAGTGTCTGAAACCATTATTCAGGTATTTAGATCCCTCATCTAAACTATGATTATTGTGAAAAGTGCTCATATATCAATATCTCTGACTTCTAATAGATCAGTAAAATGAGTTTATCTCAAAAATAATTTAACAGTTACGTTTGAAACGAACTTTAAATAAATCCTACCAAAGGACAATTAATGATAAAAATCAGGCATAGACAATATCTTTTTGTAACTAGCTTCGACATAAATGAACTACTGGGATTTAAAAAAAATATATTTCAAATACTATTTTATGAAACTACAAGCCCCTGAGAGACATAATTTCATGTTCGATCATTGCAAAAAAAAAAAAAAAAAAAAAAAAATACTTTTAGTTTACACATAGCCTCAGAATCAATAATTACGACGGAGTACTTCAAGCTAAATAAAACAGTCTTTTATTACGAAAGGAGCATCAGTCATACCAACCTACATGTCATACAGGAAAGCCAAGTAAAAGTTAGAGCCAGTCCATTGATGATGAATTTCCATAACTAAATGCAAGAAGAAGTCAAGCCACTCTAAAACTAATAATTTAAATCAAAGAAGAGATGCAATTCCAAAATTGTCCACCAAAAACAAAAATCAATATAAAATCAATATCTTATAGAAGAAGCCGTTACAACTTCAGTTACAGGCTGCCAATCTACTAAATACCTAGGAGTAACAATTACGAAAAACGTAAGTTGGAAAGAACACATACAAAATATTGTTGCGAAGGCGAACCAAAGACTACGTTTCACTGGCAGAACACTTCTACTAAAGAAACTGTCTACACTACACTACACTTGTACGTCCTATTTTGGAGTATTGTTGCACATTGTGGGATCCACACAAGGTGGGACTGACGGACGATTTAGAGAAAATTCAGAGAAGGGCAGCTCGTTATGTATTGCGATATAGGAGAGAGTGTCATTGAAGTGATGTACAACAGTAGAACTAATCTTGATTTGATAGTTGCTTCTATTTCGGAGCATAACTGAAGTCTTAAACGAGGACAAAAACTAGCTCTGTCTGTAAGCTCTTCACAGAGATAAGGCCATAGCGAGAACCACATCGCAGTCAATTTAGTAGTGCCTAAACAATGTGTTTCATATTTGCCGTAATGTGTTTTATAACAAAGTTTGGAGTACTTAAAAGATAGTTGCTGGAATATATTGAGAAAGAATAATATTTGGTTGCGGAGGCACTAATCGGCCGAAAAACTGCACGCCTTCTCCAAACAATACATTCTGTGATTTTCTAAGATTATTGGATACCGCCGCTTGGTCTGAGGCGCCATGTCACGGATTGCGCCGCCGTTCCCGACTCCTGTCTTAGGCAGACCCTGAGCTTAAGTTAGTTTAAGTACAGTAGTTTGTAAGTCTAGGGACCGACGACCTCAGCTGTTTGGTCCCTTAGAGGGGGGAAAAAATTCTATATTGTTCCATACTGACGACGGGTACCGTCGATATTACCATTGTGATCGTATACAAGTTGCAAATATTGTTGGCCGCGATCAGTTATTTCTAGCAGTAACGACGTATTTCTATAAAGTGAGCATTGGTTAGTGTATTTTAATTTTCTTTTGATTCCACATTACCCGTTTCGACAGAATATAGCCGTCATCTTCAGACCTTGTAGAATAATTTAATGGAATGCAAATATCGGGGAGGAAAATTTATTCTATACAAGTACTGCAGAAGAGTTGAGAGCTAGATTCTGTCGAAATATGAAAATAAATCTAAATAATATAAAATTCGATTTTTGGCTTAAGAATATTATTATTACTACTACAAATTCGATAAAAGAATTTTGCGGATAGTTCTCATTTTGTACTATCTCACGACTACCGAAAAGAGCGGGCAGATGAGTCCCAAAAACATTTGTATACTGGGTGTCCCATTTATCTTGACCACCGACAATGTCTCTGGAACAACAACAGTTATTGTAAAACGGCTTTCATCGGTATCAATGTAAGGCAGGGGCTCATGAAACATTCTAAATCGAAAGGATATGTGTTGTTTCACAGAAACTTACGTGTTTCTAAATGGACATCCTACATTATTTCATCAGAATTCTATAGCCTGACAAATCACATAAACAATGCCGTTGATTGCATCACAATACGCCAATTACAGCCAGAGATATTTCGAAGCGAAATTGACGCTTGAAATACGCGAAACGCGCGGGTAGCGCACGTCAGTGTTGGGTTCTCGCCTGAGCTCAGGACGTGCGCTAGCCGCACGTTTGGCGTATTTCAAGCGTCAATTTCGCTTTGAAATATCTCTGGCTGTAATTGGCGTATTGCGATGTAGTAAAAGCCATTGCTTATGTGATTTATCATGCTATAGACTGCTAACGAAATAATATAGGAGGACCATTTAAAAAAATACATAAGTTACTGTTGAAACACACATGCTTTCGTTTTAGAATGTTTCAAAATATTTACATTCATGTACCCCTGCCTTACATTGATAACGGTGAAAGTCGTTTTACAATACCTATGGTTGTTCCAGAGATATTTTGGATGGTCAAGAAAAATGGGACACGCTGTAGATATAGGAACCGTGTCGCGGTTGTTCGGCTGCTTGATGCGTAATATAAAAATACTTCGACGACTTGCTCTACGATGAAGATCAGATGAAATAATTAGACAACACACCCGCCGAATCGGCCGGGTATCGCGTCCGGAACCCTGTCACCTACAGACAGTAACGCCCAGTCAAATGGTGGCTTTTCACGTAACAGACTTCCGGATTTTTCTTTTTTTTTTTCTTTTTTTTTTTTCTTCTTTTTTTCCCCCCTTTTTTACAGCGGCCCTATATGTTTTTCGGGAGCTGAATCCGAATCGTAAGTTTGTTACCTTGTGGAATGAAAGACGCAAAGCTAACAAGAAAATTTTCACATTTCTTTCAGTTTTTTGCTTGTATCTCGAAAACCTGCTCATTCAGCAGAAAATTTGCAAAATGGACTGACCTGATCTGATTTTCTCTAGCGAATATCAGCGCTATAGTGCGCTATAAAACGATTTTGGCTTTTGTGGGAACACTGAAAACGACTACTCATATCCTTTGTAACTTCGAACAATATATATGTTATCAACACCATGAGAAGATTCATTAAATTACCTATTAGAACCGTCTGTAACATTCAATTTTCATAAAAGTTTCGTAATTTTCGATTCGAGTCTTACAGACGTCTCAGATTAGAAATTGGATGTATTTTCACGTGGTGTAAAGGTTTAGTCGACAACACGTATATTTTTTCGAGTTATAATGCGGGATTTGGCGCTTTCGATATGTTCGCAGAAACAGAGGGGGAGGGCAATTATGCAGCACGCTCTAACTGTGATACAACACTTGAGAAAATACAAATTGATCAGTAAATTTTGTAGTAAATTTTGTCTATTTTCGTTCTCTTCTCAGAGATAAGCAAACAATTTTTTTTTAAATCCGTTGAAAAAACGACCTTCTATACGGTAGCAAACTTCAAATTCGGATTCAGCGCCACGAAAAACATAAATTATCTCTGGAAAATAAACTTATGCAAAATTGTTAGGAAAACGGCTTTATCACTTCTCCCTCCCTACAAAGGCACACCCACTTCTATATTTACTTGCTATAGTACTTGTGCAGGACAAAAATGAAATTTCGAAAAACAGATATTGCCGTAAACCGTACTGGTTTCCACGCAAGTTGTGCTGCAATCACAGTGCGATATGGCTTAATAAATACTTTTGAAAATCCCGAGTGCAGAATCACGATTTTGTGGGGTCTTGGGGCTCGGTTTCTATTATTTTGAGCTAGGATCATGGGCTAAAAAGATTTTGGTTTGGCTCGACCAGCACACATTTGTGAAGCCAGTGGAATATGTGTCTTTGTGTAGCTGTAATCACAGCAGTAGACAAGCAAAGTTTGAACTACGACTCACAGCTGGTGTGTGGCTTTGCGAAAGATGTCACCTGGGCTGAAATTAATGCACTGCTAATGGCAGCATATTTATGTTCATCAGATTTTATTGCATTATGGCGCACGGAAGATTAGGATTTGACGTCCTGTCGATAGCATGGTCATTATTATTATTATTTGCGTACATTCCCGTTAAGGAGAGCGCTAAAAACACAAAAATCTAGCTTTTATTTCCGTCTTTTTTCTTTTTCTCTTCCCAAAAACCATTCATTCTTTCACTTTGTGCCTTCTTTTGTTCGTCTGTTGTTTTTGTGTTGTGACTTAATTAACTTTTTCGTTTCTGATTTTTTCCCTACAGGTTTTGCGGTCTTGTATGTCTTCTATAGAGATGTTTAATGTTTTCAGGTCTTCTGTGGTTTCTTTGCACCAAGATGTGCCCAGTTTCGATGTAGAAATTATGTTGAATATTCTTTTGGTTAGTCTGGTGTCATTAATTCTGGCGATATGCATGAAAAATTTTGCTCTGCGTTTTCTGATATGTGTCGTGATTGTTTCAGAGTGTCTATATAGTTCTTCTGTGGGTCTTTTTGCCAGATATTTTCTCTAAAAACTGCACCGTGGATTCTTCTCCTTGATTTTAGTTTCTGATGCGTAGAGAGCTTCTGGTAAGACTATTGTGTTGTAGTGTCGTAGTTTTGCGGCCGTAGAAATACATTTTTATTGTAGTGGGACCAGGTGAGTTTATAGGCTCTCTATAATTTTGAGACACTTTCTTCATTTGCTTTTGTGTGTAATCCAGATTTTTGCATTATTTCTCCTAAGTATTTAAACTCACGGAATTTTTCCGTGCTTTGCTTTTAGTGGGAATTTATCTGATGATTTTGTATAAAAAAATTGCGTTTTTTCATAATATATTTGTATACCGGTTTTCGTGGCTCTTGTGTTTTTTCTAGTGCATGCTGTGCTTCCGTTCTGGTATTCGAGAGTATGGCAATGTCGTCTGCGAAAGCGAGGCATTTTATTTGGGTTATCTTTTCCTTATTTCCGCCTAGTTGAATTCATTTTTACCATGTACAAATAATTTTCTCCGAGACTGCATTGAATAGGATGGGTGAGAGACCATCGCCTTGCCGGACGCCGGTTTTTATTTCAAAGGGCTCTGAATTTGACTTAGGATTTGATGTTAGTGTGGGTCATTTGAATTAGATTTCGGGTTTTAAGGTCAACCTTCATCTCTCTTAGAGTCTGGTAGAGTGTGTCTCGGTGGGAGTCATAGGCGTTTTTGAAGTCTACAAATGTTACTGTAGTATTCTTGCAGTGTCTTACGGAGAGGACTGTGCGAAGATTCCAAATCTGTTCGCGGCAGGAACGAATTTTTCTGAAGCTCACTTGATATTCGCCAATTTGAGAGTCAATCTGTGGTTCCAGTCGTTTTAACAGGACTTTGGAGAGAATTTTGTAGGTGACTGGGTGCAGGGAGATTCCTCTGTAATTGTTCGGATCAGTTTTGTCCCCTTTTTGTGGAGTGGGTGAATGAGAGCCGACTTCCACTCTTCCTGGATGTTTCCTGTGAGCCAACAGTTTTCAATAATTTTGTAGCTTTTGGGAGTGATTTGTGCATGATCCAATTTCCAAATTTCTGCGATCAGACCGTCTTCGCCGGGTGATCTGTTGTTTTTCAGTGATTTCGTTATTTCAATTATTTGATGTAGGGTCGGTGCCTGTGAGTCTAGATTAGGCTCAGGAGTTTCTAAGTGCAATTTTTCTGGGGGACTTTCGCAGCTGAGCAAATTGCTGAAGTATTGAGCGAGAATTTCACAGTTCTTTTTCGTGTTTGTTTCCACAGATTCATCAGGTTTTTTAAAATAGAGATTGGGTGGTTGGTATCCGGTCATGTTTTCCCTGGCGGTTCTGTAGAAATTCCGCGTTTTGTTTTCGGTGAAATTTTCCTCGATCTCTTTCTGAGACGCCTGTTTTATTAGATACGTTTTTCCTTGCGAATAGCTTTTGAAGAAAGTTTTCTCACTGACTTAAAAGTTTCCCAATTTTCAGGTGATTTGTGACTGTTAATGTTTTTCCAGGCAAAGGTCCTCTGCTTGATCGCTTGGTCACACAATGCGTTCCACACCTGTGTTTCCGTTTTAGTGGGGGTTGGCCTAGTTTTATTAGGTATTTCATTTTCTGTGAAAGTTCCGTCCAGATGGTTTCTGCAATCTTGGATATTTTCGGATATTCTGGGTCTGTTCTGAAGACTGGTTTAGTTCTATGAAGTTTTCTGTCTGGTATAAATCGTGTTTTGATTTGAAGCAGATGATGATCTGATCACGTTTAGAATTTCCCATGAATTTCTCCTAGATATAGCGGCGTGGTCTATTTGAAAATCACCCAGGGAATTGCTGGGCGATTTCCATGTTGTCAGTTTCAGACGGGATTTCTCAAATTGGGTGGACATAATTTCAAGGTTGAAATTTTTACGGAGATTGATCAGCCTTTCGCCGTATTTGTTTGTGCGTTTGTGAGCGGTGTGTTGTCCTGTGATGTTATTGTATTTCTTTTCCTTGCCCATCTGGGCGTTAAAATCACCTAGAAGAGTTTTCACGTGTTTTGCGGGGCTTTTATTCATGGGGTTCGTTCAAAGAGCTGCAGGGCTGCAACCGCGCATGCGCAGTACGGAAATTGGTGTTCAGAGAGCAATCCTGCAGCTTCGTGCAGCCTACCGGCTGTTCAAGGAAGCTCCCGGCTGCAGCTTGCTGGCTGCATGAGCTGCAGGGAAAATTTCCTCCTGCAGCCTGACTGACGTCATCGGTACCGCGCATGCGCGGTACTGCCTGCTTTGCTGCTGCAGGAAGTTGCAGGAAGTTGCAGTCCTGCAGCTCTTTGAACGAACCTTCGGTCTCTTCAAGGTCTTCCCAGAATTTCTTTGCCATTTGTGGGTTTTTTCTGTTCTGATCCATTGTAGGTGCATGTACATTGGTTATTGTGTACATTTTGTTTCCTGACTTTATTGTGAGAGTGGACATTTTGTCGTTCTTGGAGTGGAGATTTACTATGGAATCTGTGACGGATTTGTGTACGACGAATCCTGTACCAAAGATATATTGGTTTGAATTGGGAATTTTAGTGGCGGGTTTTCCTTTGAAAATTGTATAATTTTCCAAGTCGAAGTGTTTTCGTCTTTGAATCGTGTTTCTTGTATTGCTCAATTTTTTATGTCAAATTTATCAAGGGTGTCCGTGTGTTTGTGTTAAGTGTGCCGATGTATACTTTTCTCTTGATTTTTCAAGGTTTTTGAGAAACTCCGATTCTTCTCTTCATGACAGGCCTGATCCCGCGGAATCCGATGATCAGGTCCATTTCTCAGTTTCTCAACCGAGGCCTGGGGTAGCGGATTTTTTAAAGAAATTATTTACATCCTCCTTTTCCTCATGTGCTGCCATGATTTTTGGTTTGAAATGGGTTTTGTGGTGAGCTCCGAAGAGAACACAGGCTTACGACTGGAGTTTTGAAGTCCAGAAGAAAGAAGCAACCGCGCCGACTCAGCAAACAGACGCTGACCAGAGTACCGGTGAATCTTCCACAGGCGTGTCTGAATTTATATATATATAGCAACGGCCGTGGCACACTGCACACACAGGTTGCACTAGATCACTGACATTAAGCACTGTCGGGCTTGGATAGCGCTTGGATGGGTCACCGTCCGGGTCTGCCGAGTGCTGTTGGCAAGCGGGGTGCACTCAGCCCTCGTGAGGAGCTACTTGACTGAGAAGTAGCGGCTCCGGTCACGAAGATTGACATAACGGCCGGGAGTGCGGGGCGGTGACCACGCCCCCCTCCATACCGCATCCGCTGACGCCTTCGGGCAGAGGATGACACGGCGGCCGGTCAGTACCCTTTCAAGACAATCAACCAAGAAGAAACAAAAGTGTGGCGTGGAGGAGTGTCTACTGCTGTTTACTGCACAATGGTTTCCTTGCACATCTAGTAGCACATAAACAGAACTGCAAAACAATTAAATTTTGCAGAACTACTGTCTGCAATATATAAATGCAAGTTTCTAATAAAACTAAACGAAATCGTGACGAAAATCTTTCACAAACGATTTCGCAAAAACTAATTGGAAAAAATTCTTAATTTTTCCGCTACTTAAATCTTTATATGTCAGCATTGTGACGACATGCTCGTCATTTCGTTAATAAACATAGTTAATAAAATATTGGCTTCGAAATAAGAGACTGTGCTACATTAGGAAAAGTTTGCAGTAAAAAATAGAGGCTGCTATGATATACCGTTTGGTGCTTGTTGCACCATACGTTGCTGCGGATGAAAGTTTCCAAATGGATTGAATTTTATTTTCGACTTAGGAGGAGTCTTTACCTTTCACTCAAACCGCTAAACTTTATTTTATTTAGCACACTCATTTCCGATGGCGATAAGGCCAGAATGAATCATTGCGTATCTCATACACGGTTAGAGGTATCAAAATGATATTTTGACAAATGATAACATGCAAAGAGGGGAGTATTTTGCCACATGGCTACTACGCAAAACTTCATTAATTGTCGCGTTATTCAAGGAAATATATAGTTGTAGAATGAAAAAGAGTTAAGTTAGTGATTTATTATTCGATTTGCAGGTATTCCTTCGTCAATCACAAATGTTTATTTTTTTGCTTCTTGTCGATTGTGTTTCAGAGCTACTACTCAGTTTCCAAAACCTAATAGGAGTTACATTTCCTTCAGTTTAAAGCTTAGCAGTAACAGAACGGAAGTTATTACATCTAATGAGGATTTTATGTGAGAATACTTGAAAATGACAGATAGCAAGAATCTCTTCACTAGCTAACGAACTGACTTGTTCTCATTTCCTCACATAATAAACTGTATTGAGATATTTAGAATATCCTTTTCATATAACTGAAAAAATTAAATTGTATATTACATAGAGACACAGCACTTTTGTAGTGTGCAACTATTTAATTTAATGTGTTAAAAGAAGTCAGTATCAGTATCTTCAAGTATGGATCTTATGTAGTAACAACATGTGCCTAATTATTATGAGCTCTAATACGGAAGATGTGTTACTACTAGACGGGCGGGCGGATCCCTAGTACGTCATATTTAACTGTCATTATCTCAAGTTATACGTTTCTCACAGAGTTTCTATTTGGAGAGGATGAAAATTTGATGTATATTGAACATTTCATTCGCTTAATGTGTTCATCTAACTTCAACAGAAAAAAAGTTCCTCGCATGTCGAAAATTCCGTAACGTCGTCTGAAAGTGCATGGTCGTAAACTATCAGTATAAGCTGTTTATAAATTATTGCCATAAATAAAACTAAAATGAAAACGTTGATATAGTGAGTAGCTAGTTTGCGAGTGTGAGCGAGTTGAATGAAACGCGAGGTAACGCGTGACCTTCGTCCGGAACTTGGTAACTCCTACAACTTGGGGAAAAAATGGTGGATAGTTCAGCTCGGGTTTTAGGTCTAAACTGACGGATGGTATCCCACTCTTCAGTTATGCCCGATTGTGTATCCAGAAGTTGCTACACTTCATTAAGTTCAATAACTAAATGTACGAATTTACCCATTTTATGCATATCTGAAAAAAGTTATACGAGTATTTCTTAATCATTTAAGGATATTGCCTGTTTTGGCCAAATGTGACAGTGCACAGCTTTCACCAGAAATCATGAATGTATTGACAGTCACCCATAGTGCAAGTTATGTTGAACAGTGACAAAAAATGTATGTATAGCTTATGGGACTTAACTACGGGGTTATCAGTCCCTAAACTTACAAACTACTTACGAACTAGCTCACACTAAGGACGGCACAAATATCCATGCCCGAGGGGGGATTCGAACCCCCGAGTGTAGTGGCCGTGCAGACCGTGACTGGAGCGCCTCAGTCACCTCGGCCACAGCGGCCGGCTTGAACAGTGACAGCTATTTTTAGTTGACGAAGCCAACAAATGTGCATGCGAAATAAGTCGTGGTGGAAGCTGATCTGCAGTGTAGGACAGTCAACGTTTTCGCCACATTTATTTTGAAATGTTAATCACATTTCATTATAAGAATTAAAAGTTCCAGATAATCACAAGGAAAAAGTAAACAAACACGTTTCCGCTGAGTATTTTTGGCATCCTCTGCACTTGTAATTTAACCCTCCTCTATAAACGTTGCTGGTGACCACGCAAATATAAACATTGGGTCGTATCCGACCCCTTGCCTCATAATTGCAATTTCTGAGTACGGGAATCAATAATGCACATAGTTTTATATATAATATAGTTTAACATTCAAATACATATATTCAAAGTAATGAATTACTAAGGCACCTTAAAGAAATGTTTCAGTCTTTTCGAATATAGTAAGACATTACAAAAAAAAAAAAAAAAGTAAGGCATTATAAAAAAAAGGAAAAAAGAAGAAACACAAATGAAATATAATAACTTAAAAAACAATTATTTCAGTATTATATTCTAGCCATTTCTAAACATATACTTAGATTAGAGACTAAAGAAAACTCATATCACGTAAACTTCGTGACTTAGGAACGTATATCACATTATACAATCATCAGATTCTGAGGCTATATCAGAAATTTCATCATTGAATTCCGCAACAGATTCTACTTCCTGTCGTCTACATTCAGCCCACATCTCGTCTAATGTAGTAAAATTATTTTTTGTACTACTTGCCATGATTGCACAAAATGGAACTCTGGAACAATAATATGTAACAATATAACAATATTATACATAATAATCAATATAAGACTGGAACACAATAATAAACACTGGGTCACATCCGACCCTGCGAGGAAGGACAATACTACAAACAATGGATCGGATCCGACCCTGGATCGGGGAATCTATCGTTGTACAGCAAACAAACAAATGTGGCGCTCACCTAAGTCTGATGTTGGCTGGACGGAGCGTGCGTCATGACTGCCTGGGAGGGTAGCTGGGGCCACATAGCCCTGGAGGAGGGAGGAAAGAGACATGCGCACTTTTCTAACTGGCGGGTCGGATCCGACCCGAACGTTTACGTACGAGGGTTAAACTAAGAAAATTACTCAGCTCACGTTATACTACATCTACATCTACATACATACTCCGCAATTCACCGTAAGGTGCGTGGCGCAGGGTACACTGTACCACTACTAGGCATTTCCTTTCCTATTCCACTCCCAAATTGAACGAGGAAAAAAAGAATGCCTATATGCCTCCGTACGAGCCTTAATTTCTCTTATCTTGTCTTTGTGATCTTTACACGAAATGTAAGTAGGCGGCAGCAAGATCGTACTACACTCAGCTTCAAATTCCGGCCCTCTAAATTTACTTAACAGAAATTCAGCGATCCCCAATTGAGTTGCCGGAGCATATCCGTGACACTCGCGCATTGGTCGAACCTACCGGTAACAAATCTAGCTGCTCGCCTCTGAACCGCCTCTATGTCTTCCTTCAAACCGATCTGCTGCGGATCCCAAACACTTGAGCAATACTCAAGACGTGGTCGTACAAGCGTTTTATACGCGGTCTCCTTTACAGGTGAAGTACATCTTCCCAAAATTCTCCCAATAAACCGAAGTCGGCTGTCCGCCTTACTCACAACTGTCCTTACATGCTCATTCCATTTCATATCGATCTGCAATGTTACGCCTAGATATTTGAACGACGCGACAGAATCAAGAAGCTCACTACTAATGCTGTATTCGAACATTATGGGATTTTTTTTCTACTCATGCGCATCACCTTACATTTTTCTACATTGAGAGCTAGCTGCCAATCTTCGCACCAACTAGAAATTTTGTCTAAGTCATCCTGTATACTATTACAGTCAGTTACAGACGACACCCTTCCATACACCACAGCATCATCAGCAAACAGCCGCAAATTACAACTTACTCTGTCCATCAGACCATTTATATAGATAGAAAATAATAGTGGTCCTATCACACTCCCCCGAGGCACGCCTGACGATACACTCGTCTCTGATGAACACTCGCCGTCGAGAACAACGTACTGCGTTCTATTACTTAGGAAGTCTTCTGTGAACCTATTCCATAAGCTCGTATCTTCGTTAGCAGTCTGCAGTGTGGCACCGCGTCGAACGCCTTTTTGAAGTCGAGAAAAACACAATCCGTCTGTTGCCCTTCATCCATGACTCGCAAGATGTCACGTGAGAAAAGAGCAAGCTGAGTTTCACATGAACGATGTTTCCTAAACCCGTGCTGATTCATGGAAAGAAGCTTTTCCGTTTCAAGGAAATTTACTATATTCGAACTGAGAATATGCTCCAAAATTCTACATGAAACTGATGTCAACGATATTGGCCTATAATTGTATGGGTCAGTTCTCTTTCCTTTCTTATACACGGGAGTCACCTGCGCTTTTTTCCAATCACTAGGAATTCTTCAATAGTTTCAACAACAAATGCCGTTAGGAGCAGGACATATGGGACAGTCACGTGACGTAAATATCCGGCAGCAACGTCCGAACAGCCAAGTGCGTACTGCCGCGAGACAGACCCGACAGGTCACACAGAGTAACATCGCCGTTATTTGTGCGGTGCGAGCTATGGAAAAAAGTATAAGGCAGAAAAGTCGTAAAGAATTTTCTTCTTTATAAATCCGTTCATTCGGGTTTCGTCTCAGGCAAACAGTTAGGGCGCTTTTTGCGATAAAATTTCGAACTGTCAAAAGGCCATCCTAAACGGTCCGCTTGTAGTGTTACCAACCTAAAGTGGGCCAGTCCTGCAGGGGTAAAATGTGTGTGTGTAGGGAACGGGGTGCGATGGGTAGGTGTTACATGCAAAAATAATCGAAAGTACTGCTTGGTGACAGACGATATTCACCCGTTTACATGGGATTTCGCAAACCAATTTCCCAATTCGTCTTCTGTTGGTCATGTAAACACTCCAAAATCGATTCTGGAAATTCACTTCTGTAAAGCGGTTTTCCAGTTCCACAATAGATTTTCGTGCCCATGTAAACGCAACCGTTTTTGAAGCGTTCTTGGCTAGTCATATTGTGTTTTATTATAATTAAGAATTTTCGTCATATTTGGGCAAAGTGACGTTTTCTACCATGAAGTACAAGTATGTACATTAGAGTGAGCATGAATCTGTGTAATTAAGTCAAGAAAAATAGCCATAGTGCTGACTACATCAGGAAATGAATCAGCTGTTTTTCAGCCGCCGTATTAAGTGGGCTAGGAAATCCGATTCATGTAAATACAACAGCGGAAAACGGTTTAGGAAATTCTGTTTTCGTCTCTCGGAAGATGTGTTGCATGTAAACGTAGTGATGCGTTTATGACATTTAAATACATAAACCTTTGTACAGTTTTAATTTTTAACGAATATTTAGAATCGAATACATCTTTACAATCCTCTGATGGAACTTAAGTTGCTGGGATCTAGTCGGGACATTCTGAGATGAAGATGTAAATTGAAGAGTTACCTCATGACTCACTCCTTTTATTCTGTCGAGGTTGTTGTTATGGTCTTCAGTCCGGAGACTGGTTTGATGCAACTCTCCACCCTACTCTATCCTGAGCAAGCCTTTTCATCTCCTTATAAGAACGGCAACCCACATCCACTTGAATCTGCTTACTATACGCGTCTCTTGGCCTCCCTCTGCGATTTTTACCCCACACACTTCCCTCCAATGCTAAATTTACGATTCCCCGATGTCTAAGAATATGTCCTACCAAGCGATTCCTTCTTTTAGTCAGGGTATGCGAAAAATTCCTTCTCTCACCAATTCTGTTCAGTACCTCTTCATTAGTTATGCGATCTACCCACCTAATCTTCAGCATTCTTCTGTAGCACCACATTTCAAAAGCCTCTATCCTCTTCCTGTCCGCACTGCTTATCGTCCATGTTTCACTCCCGTACAAGGCAACACTCCACACAAATGCTTTCAGAAAAAACTTCCTTACCCTTAAATTAATATTCGATGTTAGCAAATTTCTCTTTTTCAAAAATGCTTTTCTTCCCATTGCCATTCTGCATTTTATATCCTCTGTACTGCGACCATCGCATGTTATTTTACTACCCAAGTAACAAAACTCATCTACCACCTTCATTGTTTCGTTACCTAATCTAATTCTTTCAGCATCGCCTGATTTTCTAAGACCGCATTCCATTATTTTTGTTTTGCTCTTGTTAATGTTCATTTTATACGCTCTCTTCAACACGCCGTCCATTCCATTGAACTGTTCTTCCAGGTCCTTTGCTGTCTCTGACAGAATTACAATGTCATCAGCAAAACGCAATGTTTTTATTTCTTCCCCCTGAACTTGAATCCCTATTCCAAATTTTTCCTTGCTTTCCTTCACCGCCTGCTCGATGTACAAATTGAATAACATCGGAGAAAGGCTACAACCCTGTCTTACTCCCTTCCCAACTGATGCTTCCCTTTAATGCCCTTCGAGTCTAATAACTGCGGTCTGGCTTTTGTACAAGTTGTAAATAACTCTCCTTTCCCTGTATTTTACCCCTGCTGACTTCAGAATTGGAAAGAGTGTATTTCAGTCAACATTGTCAAATGCTTTCTCCAAATCTACAAAAGCTAAGAATGTAGGTTTGCCTTTCCTTAATCTATCTTCTAAGATAAGACGTAAAGTGAGTATTGCCTCCCGGGTTCCTATGTTCCTCCTGAATCCAAACTGCAACTATGACTTATCAAACTGATGGTTCTGTAATTTTCACACTTGTCTGCGCCTGATTTCTTTGGAATGGGGATTATTACATTTTTCTTAAAGTCTGAGGGTATTTCGCCTGTCTCATACATCCTACACACAAGTTCAAATAGTCTTGTCATGGCTGGCTCTCCCAGAGACTTTAGTAGCTCTGTCATCTACTCCTGGGGACTTGTTCCGACCTAGGTCTTTCAGGGCTCTGTCAAATTCATCTCTCAGTATAGTGTCTCCTATGTCATCTTGATTTACTTCCTCTTCCCTTCCTACAACATCGTCTCTAAGTTCATTTCCTTTGTAGAGCTGCTCTATGTACTCTTTCCACCTTTCAGCTTTGCCTTCTTTGCTGAGAACTGGTTTCCCATCTGAGTTCTTGATATTCGTAGAGTTGCTTTTCTTGTCCCCAAATGTCTCTTTTATTTTCCTGTAGGCGTTATCTACTTTTCCCCTTCTTATACATTCTTCTACAGATTTGCATTTGGCTTCTAGCCACTCCTGCTTAGCCATTTTGCACTTCCTGTCAATCTCAGTTTTTAGTCGTCTGTAATCCATTTTGCCTGTTTCATTTACTGCATTTTTATATTTTCTCCTTTCGTCAATTAAATTTAGTATTTCCTGTGATATCCAAGGATTTTTTGTAGGTCTTGCCTTTCTACCTATTTTGTCCTCTGCTGCCTTTACTATTTCATCTCTCAGTGCTACCCATTCCTCTTCTAGTGTTTTATTTCCCCCTGTTTCTGCCAATTGTTGCCTAAATCTCCCTCTGAAATTCTCCAGAACTTCACTTTCCTTCAATTTATCTAAGTCCCATTTCCTTATTTTCCTACCTTTCTGCAGTTTTTTCAGCTTCAGCCTACAGTTCATGACTAACAAGTTATGATCAGAGTCTATATTTGCCCCTGGGTACGTCTTGCAGTTTATAACCTGGTTCCGGAATCTATGTCTTACCATTATAAAATCTATCTGATACCTTCCGGTGTCTCCTGGTCTCTTCCACGTATACAACCTTCTTTTGTGATTTTTAAACCACGTGTTTGTTACAATCCTAGACAAGTTAGACAATCAAGCTAATACATTTTTCTTTATTGATTCTTTTCACTTTGTCTTAAGACTGTCGTGTGCAAAGGACTACTTAAAAATTTTCTACAGTATTACCATTCTTGTGTAACAATTAATGTATTGACTTGTTCCATGACCATGGAGTCTCGCTCTTCAATTGGGTCCTATGGAACAGAAAAAACCAATAAACAATAATTAATAAGTTACAGTTTATTTCATATTATTTCTTTTATTAACCCTTTCAGTCCCACACTATGAAATAGTTTTGGAAAAATTAAAATTCAGTGTTTCCTGTATTAATACAATGCAGTAAACCTCAAAATGTGTTTTAAAATTTTTGGTCGAACTATTGACTTTTTATGGCATGTATTTCATGCACAACACAGACGTTTGTATCGAAGTATTTATTTATTTATTTATTCTGTTCCATAGGACCCACTTCAGGAGTAAGACTCCATGGTCATGGAACAAGTCAATACATTAATTGTTACACAATAATGGTAATAGAAAAAGTGAAAAGAATCAATAAAGAAAAAATAAATTAGCTTAATTGTTTAACTTTTCTAGGAGTTCCTCGACAGAATAAAAGGAGTGAGCCACGAGGTAACTCTTCAATTTAGATTTGAAAGCGTGTGGATTAGTGCTAAGATTCTTAAGTTCTTGTGGCAGCTTATTGAAAATGGATGCCGCAGAATACTGCACCCCTTTCTGCACAAGTGTTAAGGTGGTGCGGTGCAAATGTAGATTAGACATCTGTCTAGTATTCACCGAGTGAAAGCTACTAACTCGTGGGAATAAGCTGATATTATTAACAACAAACGACATTAAAGAAAAAAACGTATTGTGACGCCAGAGTCAAAATTCCCAGACTACTGAAAAGGGGTCGACATGACGTTCGCGAACTTACACCAGATATTGCTCGAACCGCCCGTTTTTGAGCCAGAAATATCCTTTTTGCATCAGGCGAGTTACCCCAAAAAACAATGCCGTACGTCATAAGTGAGTGAAAGTAAGCGAAATAGACTACTTTTCGTGTTGAAAAATCACTTATCTCAGATATTGTTCTAATGGTAAATATAGCAGAATTTAGTTTTGGAACAAGATCCTGAACATGGGCTTTCCATGACAGCTTACTGTCTATATGAACACCTAGAAATTTGAACTGTTCAGTCTCACTTATCACATGCCCATTATGTGTAATCATAATGTCAGATTTCGTCAAATTATGTGTTAGAAATTGTAAGAACTGAGTTTTACTGTGATTTAACATCAACTTGTTTTCTATTAGCCATGAACTTATCTCTTGAACTGCATTATTTGATACTGTGTCAATATTACGAACAACATCCTTCACTACCAAGCTGGTATCATCAGCAAACAAAAATATTTTACAATCACCTGTTATACTCGAAGGCATATCATTTATATAAATAAGAAACAGCAATGGTCCCAAAACAGACCCCTGGGGCACCCCATACTTAATTGTGCCCCATTGGGATTGCACGTCATAGCCATTTTCTACATTGCGGAGAATTACCTTCTGTTGTCTATTATTAAAGTAAGAGGTGAACCAGTTGTGGGCTACTCCCCGTATTCCATAATGTTCCAACTTCTGCAACAATATTTTGTGATCAACACAATCAAACGCTTTTGTTAAATCAAAGAAGACGCCTAATGTCCGTAGCCTCTTATTTAACCCATCAAGTGCCTCACAGAGAAACGAAAATATAGCGTTTTCGGTCGTTAAACCACTTCTAAAACCAAACTGTACGTTTGACAGGAAATTATGTGAACTGAAATGATCAATTAATCTTGAATATACAGCCTTTTCAATAACTTTGGAAAAAACCGATGGCATAGAAATAGGTCTATAGTTGTCTACATTATCCCTTTCACCTTTTTTGTAAAGCGGTTTCACTACTGAGTACTTTAATCTGTTAGGAAACTGACCATTCCGAAAGGAAAAATTACAAATATGGCTTAGTACTGGGCTAACATATGGAGAACAGTACTTTAGAATTCTGCTAGATACCCCATCATATCCACAAGAGTCCTTAGTCTTTAGTGATTTAATTATTGACTCAATCTCACCTATGGAAGTATCATGAAGGATCATTTCAGGCAAGAGCCTCGGAAACGCATTTTCTAAAAACGTTATATGATTACCTGTAGAAACTAGAGTTTTGTTTAGTTCCTCTACTATATTCAGAAAGTGATTATTGAATATTGCACATATATCTAACTTGTCAGTAACAGAAACATTCCTACTACGCACTGACGTTATATCTTCTACCTGCTGCTCCTGACCAGACACTTCCTTCACGACTGACCAGATAGTTTTAATTTTATCCCGAGAGTTTGCTATTCTTTTTGCGTACCACATACTTTTTGCATTCTTAATGACGTTTTTCAGAACCTTACAGTACTGTTTGTAATGAGCTACTGCATCTTCATTCTGACTGCTTCTAACATTTTGATACAACTCCCGCTTAGTTCTACATGATACTCTTATCCCCTTTGTCATCCACCCTGGCTGTCTGTTACTGAAAGTACCCTGTTTTGAGCGTTCTAGTGGAAAGCAACTTTCAAATAGCATAATAAATGTGTTCAGAAAAGCATTATATTTATCATCTGCATTATCAGCACTATAAACATCCTGCCATTCTTGTTCCTTAATTAGGCTTAAAAAGGTCTCAATTGCAACTGGATTAACTTTTCTGAGTAGTTGATATTTATGTTTAACATTTGTTTGAGAACAAATACTTTTTAGAATTAAAAGTTGGGCATCGTGGTCTGATAGGCCATTTACTATTCTGCTGACAGAGTGCCCCTCTAATAATGAAGAATGAACAAAAATATTGTCAATGGTAGAACTGCTATTTCCTTGCACTCTCGTTGGAAAAAATACTGTTTGCATCATGTTATAGGAATTAAATAGATCTAACAGCTGACGTTTCCTTGAGCTATCACCTACACAATTAATGTTGAAATCTCCACACACAATTAAATTTTTATACTTCCTATACAGTGAACCCAGAACCAATTCCAGCTTGGGCAGAAACATTTTAAAATCTGAGTCAGGGGATCTATAAATAACAACTATTACTAGTTTAGTTCCATTAACATTAACAATTCCTGCACAACATTCAAATATCTGTTCTGTGCAGTGTTTAGAAAAATCGATTGACTCCGATGAAAAATCGTTTTTTACATACATGGCCACTCCCCCACACTGCAAGGAACTCCTAGAGTAAAAGGCAGCTAACCTGTATCCTGGCAAAGGAAGTCTCTGAATTGTCACACCACTTAAAAAGTGCTCTGAAATACCAATAATGTCAGAATCAGTATCAATAAGCATTTCATTAACTTTATCTCTGATACCCTGTATATTTTGATGAAAAACAGTAATTCCCTTATTACTTATATTCTTAGACTTTGTCAAAGGTGGTTCATTTCTTAGAGGGACTTCCTTTAAGCAGGAATATCTATCAGCTGTCTTCAGTCTAAAAAAGGTGCAGCCCTAACACCAACTACTACAGGAATTTTTCCATGAGTGAAACCCCCACCCCCTACTACACTGTCACCTATGAGCTTTGCCAACCTCCCCTTCCCATACCTATTGAGGTGCAGACCGTGCCTAGTAAAATCCGACCTTTGGATAGTTTCAACTGGCACCACTGCAATGTGATCCATGCCCTCCGTCATCAGCGCCTTTTCAAGCCCCATGTTAAGACGGCTGACAGCCGTATTAAGACAAGGCCTATCATGACGCTGAAACAGCTGCACGAAATGCACATTCGTGCCACCAGTTTCATTTGCTATCCTTTCCAGATCACCACCTATATCATATTCCCCGTCCCTATCAAGACTGTTCCCGGCCCCACCCACTATAACTACCTGATCCTCTTTTGAAAAATTCCTACATAAGTCCCCTATGTTACAAGTGACCTGATCTAACCCTGCACTAGGCTTCACTATGCTGGTGACCTGGTACTCACTCCCAAGTACTTCCTGCAACTGTTGGCCAACACCTCTGCCATGAGAACTACCTAGCAGCAGAACCTTCTTCTTCCTAAGAGACCTCTCTACAGATTTCGGCTTACCAAAAGCTGAGGTCTGCTGCGTACTTCCTACACCTACAGCTACAGGAGGTTCATCTCCACTCAACTCTGACAGTTGGTCAAACCTATTTGCAACTTGCAATGTAAAGCTATCTGAATACCTTCTCCTAGCTACCTTGTTGCCAACTGCCAGTTCCCATTCCCCAGCCCCCCTTCCCCTCCTCAACCTACCTAGTTCCTCTTCAGCGTTTTTCAACTGCACCTGAAGGGCGCAGATCAAACGCTCCTGCTCCTCTATCAACTTATTCGTGCTGCAAATCCTACAGTTCCAGGAGAGAACCTCACCACAATGCCCACTGTCTTCCCCACTGCACTCCCCCCCCCCCCATGAAAATACTTACTACAAATCCCACACTGCAGCCCACTACGCACGAACCTACGACAGAGCCCACACTTTTCACTCATGGTAAAATTTTACAATAATTTGTTAAGAAAAACTAGACGTCTACGTTATGAAGTTAAGTTTCTACAAAATAAGTAGGAAGTACCTGTTAACTACAGCAATCAACAAACCTCAGTCTCTACAAATCAAGTAACAACAACTAATAGTATCAGAAAAGAGCAAATAACACTACCACAGAAACTTTACACTGTTGCTTGTATAAACAAGTTCAAATTCAAGCGTCACTAATAAAACAACTAAACACTGTGAGAGTACAAGAGTTATCAAATACCGTAACTTAAAGTTTCCCAACCTTAACTACGTTAAAAACAGCAAGTCACCTGTTGAAAAGTACTAAAGTTAATAAACAACTAGCGCGATAACACCTCCTGAAATCTAAAACTTTAATAATTTAACTACAATACACAAACACTTATTAGAACTTAGCTTTCGGAGACCGCTACGGCTGGAACCACTCGCCACCAGATGTAAACAAAGCAGTAAGACGTCGATGCCGGCGCACACGCGAACACAAATAACACCACTTAAAGCAATTACGGCACAACAAACGCTAAAATAATTTTATTACTTGGACGTTATTTTGTTGATGGGTTAATTTTTTGGGGGGAACTCACCAGAAAGCAGATACTGTTTTGTAGCACAATACAGGATCATACGGTCAATTGAAAATGCAACACCCAGGAATCTTGCAAACCACTTTTTAAAGCGCTGCAAATACTACCATTGCCATGTCTGTACATCCATGAGATAGTTACTTATATTAAGAAGATTTCAGTAGCACAAAACAATTTAGTATATACAAACAAATCAGTTCACACACGACACAAGACAAACACTTGACCTTCATAGTGAGCACCTACGAACAACTCTCCGAAAAAATGGACCTCTTCAAATGGGGAAAAAAATTATACAACAAACTTCCCCACTATATCAAAACAATCAAAGAACACCAGAAGTTTAAATTCGCTGTAAAAATTATTTACAAGATAAATGTTATTACACTGTCAGTGAATATCTGTCAACTTAATCTTAATGTCATGTTTCCTCACATATAACTACTGTAACTATTGCCACCTATTGTATGATGTTGATTATACTATTATTTAGACAGGCTAAAATCTACTTAATAAATGTAATATAGTAATGACTCATTTTTGTTTTGATGTACCATATATACGTATGTGTATATAGAAATCTGTATACTTATGTAAAAAAAAAAAAAGTTGTAAGCAATATCCTGTATCAATAATTTGATGAAGTGGATGCTTAAATAAATAAACACTGCTAGATCAATAACGCTAGTCCAGCACCAAAGACAAGACAATTCACTGCTGGAATAAAATATAAGGAACCACGCTCACTCCCACACTCTCAGCCATGTACAGACGGCAACGCAATACAACCTCAAAGATACAGTTTAATGCCTCAGAAGTGGCTACACTCCATACCAAGCGGCAAAATGTATTAGAAGCATCTTGTTCATTAACTTTAAGGATTGATGCACAAAATACGGTATAAATCAACGTTTATATGTTGTTGTCCAGGAACAACGCTTGAAATGAAAGGGATAAGACTACATGTTGAGTTGGTTTACGTTTTAGGAGGCGATCCATTTATAATATTGTAAAAAGATATAAAATAGCCAAGATCGCTTATCATCAATTTTTATTAAAAAAATTATTAAAAGAAATTGTAAAAAGATATAAAATAGCCACGATCGCTGATCATCAATTTTTATTAACGACGACCGGTTTCGCTGAACTATGTCAGCATCATCAGGTCAAAAAAAAATATTTTACAAGGCCATAATCTTGTAATGTCAAACAGTTGTTATATAACAATTTACAGTACATAGGTGCACTATGTCATTATAATAAAACATAATTTTGACCTGATGATGCTGACATAGTTCAGCGAAATCGGTCGTCGTTAATAAAAATTGATGATAAGCGATCTTGGCTATTTTATATCTTCTTACAATAGGATAAGACTACAGTTACGTGCAACTTGTTGCGGCAGAAGTACCTGGTAGACCATATTTACGGAAGATTTCACCTTTTTCGGCAAGTGTTTTTCCCTTTTACATCAGCTCGTAGTTATGAGATTGATGATTCCCATCCTTGGTCCACTGAGCCGACATAGCGAAAATACTCTCCTACTGTGGAGCTGAGCGGTAACTGCCATGTATAAGTAGACACATTACGCGTGGTAATTTGCTGCGAATTTGATTTCGATTTTCTTAGAAATCAAGGCCCATCGGGACAAATCCTTCTAGCTTGATGTTCTGGAGGAATTTCCTCACAACATACCTACGACCCATCAAATTCCATTGGTACAATACTTGGTGTTCCCCTTGTGAGTGGGAATACCCGCACCAACGGCCAGTATCAATGTAGGAAAAAGGCTGTGCAAATACAAGTAAGATTTGAAGGCGACATAATTACTGTCATTAAGCGAGCTTATGTGAGTGCCAGTGGTACGTTATCGTCTGTGCGCCAAGTACAACGAATGTCTTTACGACAGCCAACAGGTTTTCAGAGGGGAAATAGCCGCACAACGAGTGACCGCAGACCTTGGATATCTGCACCTGATTGTGGGCGCCAGCACCAGGCAGGCAGAACAGATTCTCAATAAGAAAAACTGCCGTGCAAAAGAAACAATAATGCTGCCAATGAAAGGTATGCGAAGGCGCTTTGTGGACAATAACGGAAAAAAACATGGCAATGAAGCGAATTTTGGTTCTGCTGTTTCACGCCCTTGAATGCCGGAAGTGAAACAAGTGTTTGTGTACATTTCACCTTCCGTATTCGAGGACACAAATACAGACTGGCACAACGGCGTATCAACTGGCAAACTACACAAAAGCTTCATGACCTCAACCCCCCCCCCCCCGAAATCAGTAAATTGGTTACCTTGCTCCTCTCCCCCCCCCCCCCCCCCCCAAAAAAAAAGTAGTTGGTACGCCACTGCCCTGACATTTGCTGCAACAACGAAAGAGAAGTGCAGGCTGCTAATACTGGAGTTTGTGTGCTACGTGAAATCGTGTCTACGAAGCTGTAGTTGTCGATTGTCCTTCGATACGCCGTTGTGTCTTTTGGCAATAGATTAGGGCTGGCCGCGGTGGCCGAGGTGCTCCAGTCACGGTCTGCATGGCAACTACGGTCGGGGGTTCGAATCCCCCCTCGGGCATGGATATTTGTGCCGTCCTTAGTTGTAGGTAGTTCATAAGTAGTTTGTAAGTTTAGGGACTGATGACCCCGTAGTGAAGTCCCATAAGCTATACAAACATTTGAACATTTTGAATAGATTAGGAAAGATGCTCTCGGTGGACGAATAAATAGTCGTTATAGCCTTTTTCCACTACCGTGCCTCTTCAGAAGAGTGATCAAGAATTATTTCACGAAGCAATACCGGTATCTTACTACGTAGTGACACGGTATTGTTTATGCTCTTGTTGTTGTCTTCAGTCCAGAGACTGGTTTGATGCAGCCACTGCATCCTGAGCAAGCCTCATCGTCTCCTCATAAGAAGGGCAACCGACATCCAGTATTCGTTTCTTGGTCTCCCTCAGCGATTTTTACCCCACACCAGAGGCGTGCAGCGGGCCTGCGCTACCCGCCCGGGCCCGTAGCCGCGCCCCCCGGGCGGGCCTGGCCACGCGCTGCCCGGCCTGCCGGCACGAGCCCCACCGGACGGCGGCGGGCAGCGCGGGTACCCGAACTACCCGCGCGAGCCGCGGTCCGCCCTGCCGCCCGTGCCGCTCTGCTGCTAGCCGGGGCACGCGCCCGCCCGCCGCTTCACTCTTAGCGGGAAATACACTGTTCTGATTTTCACACTGTAAAAACTGTTCACGTTACAAACGACCATCCCACATCGGTTTATTAACTTAGTTTTACCTTAAAATCTTTACTTTCCTTGGAAAAAATAACATGTCTGCTTTTCATTCCGCGTGAATTTTCAGTTTCATAATGCTTTTCACTCGATTATGAAGAAACTATGAGGTTAAATCTGATTTTTGGACATCTGATAGTACAGCAACTTAGCTTTCTAACAAAGCATTCAACTTTTCATTTACAAACCATGTACTGAAAAAGTTAGATAGCGGGAAGCTTACTAACCGATGCATTTTAGAACACTCATTAACGTGAGTGTAATAGAGCGGTCTCAAATCGTGAGTAATTGCGAGTTAATGAGCAGCATTACTGCTGCGATAGCAAGTATATGCATTCAGCACGTGTTCGAACAGCGTTTCTGTGGACATTTCGCTAAATTACTTGATGTTTCCTTGCTGCTAAGAAAAAATAAGTAAATAAATAAAAATAAGAATAAAAGTTCAGTTGCAATCGAGGTCATTAGAAACGATTAACTGGTAGAATGTTAGGAGGTTCAGCTTACGCTTAATCACTCCAAGGGAAGTAAACTAATTACTGTTCCTGGATACAGGCGTGTGGACCATTGTTGTGGTTTTCTTTTATTTTATATTCCTCCTTTTCCCTTTGGCTGATGGTACCTGAAACCCCGAGGGAGTCACCACTATTCGAGAGATGACATTCAAGGTCGCAGTCGCTGGACAGTCTTTCATGTATCTTGAAACACTTGTGATTTTTCCTCACTGACTGAATTGTCAGTGTAGTATCAGTTGCGAGGAAAAAAAATTGACGTGTGCAGTAATGCACCCGGTAAAAGCAGATCGTGCAATTTTGTGGTGCAGAAGCAAAACGGTAGTCGAATCGGCTCTCGCCGGAAATTAAACATGTTGAAAGTCGTTGGCTTCGCGTTAGCCGGCTCCAGCAAATTTGTAGGTAGTTTTATACTTTGCTCAGTATTTACTTACACAGTGTTTCACTTTAACTTCATATTAAACTATGTGATGCCTCTAACATAAAGAACAAGATTATTCCTTAAATTTCTTCAGTTCCTTGTTGCTAGTAAAATCTATGTATTTCATGTATGTGACAAAAAATTATATGCCCTGATGTGATATTTAATTTTGTTCAAGGTTGTCCAACTAATTATCTTGTTAAAATTCTGCCAAGGTAAACAGGAAATCTTTAAAAAGCCAGTAGTTTGCGAACAGGTATTCGTCTGTTATTCTTTTTACGTTTCTAGAAACTGTTGAAGGATGAGGAAGAACGTCTTTGGCACTTGCAGTGGGGTACTGTGCTCCTATCTTCATCAAAGTCTGTGCGAGGTCTCGAAATCCTTCTGCTGCAACTGTGCTGAAGGGCCGCAAATCTATCGCACACTTTCTTACACATTTCTCCAGCACAAAAGATTTTTCTGACCCTGGAATATTGCTACAACCGTTCAAATCAGTATTAAGATAAGCTTTGCAGCTATTCAGGTGCCGTAACAGCGTAGTGGTACTGCCATCACGGAACGACAATAATTTACGGCAGCCATTACACTCTGTAAATCCCACAGGTTTATTTTCATTACCTACAATCAACATAAAACGCTCCCATACAATGCTGTCTACAGATATCTTTAAACGCTTGTAGATTCTCTCCGTGAGTTTCCTGGAAACGTCTTTTTTCTCTTCCTCGGATCGTCTACTCCTTGCACGTTGGTACGATCTGTCCTGTTCGCTATTTATTTCAGACATAACGATCGATAACTTATAAATGGCAATGTAGGTAATATAAAAGGTGCGTGAAGCCTACGCTGTGAGTATTACAACGCCTTGCTCAGAACTGTATGCATTCCCCCGTTCGCAGCGCCGTCTGTAGGGCTGTTGCACGGGCTCGACGGGTACCCGCTCGCTCGGCAAGTGTCGGGACTCGACGGCGCACCGCAGCTCGCTCGCTGCATTGGGTCTCGACTACCCGCGGTGCGGGCAGCAGAGCGCAGCGGCCGGACGCAAGCGAGCTCGGGCGGGTAAATGTGGCGTGCTGCACGGCTCTGCCCCACACACTTCCCTCCAATACTAAATTCACGACTCCATGATGTATAATAATGTGCCCTACCAATCGATCCCTTCTTTTAGACAAGGTATACCAGAAATTCCTTTTGTCCTCAATTCTGTTCAGTACCTCCTCATTAGTTACGTGGCTACCCACCTAATCTTCAGCATTCTTCTGTAGCACCACATTTCAAAAGCCTGTATCCTCTTCCTGTCTGAACTATTTATCACTCATGTTTAACACCCGTACAAGGCAACACTCACAAAGATGCATTCAGAAAAGACTTCCTTACTCTTAAATTAAAATTCGATGTTAGCAAATGGCCACTGCAAGCAACATAGCAAATTTCGTTTTAACAAAAATGCATTTCTTTCAATTGCCATTCTGCACTTTATATCGTTAGTACTATAACCGTCGTATGTTGTTTTAATACTCAAGTAACAAAACTCATCTATCACCTTTATTGTTTCGTTAACTAACCAAATTTCTTCAGGATTGCCTGATTTTCTTAGACTGCATTTGAGCAGTTAAGAAAACTAGCTGAATAAAGAAGGTTCGCACTTGTCCGATTAAATACATTTCAAGAAGTGTAATTATTTAGGAGTTCTTTTTAACAAATGACTGTACTAAATGCTCTCTGTAAATACTGTCCCTGTAAATTTTAAAACGGAGGATTTATTACACGTGCACTCTGCTAGTAACAACATACAGGATCCATACAATGGCACTCACAACAATAATTGCAAATCGAATGTCTTTGGAGAGAGAGAGAGAGAGAGAGAGAGAGAGAGAGAGAGAAGCAGCGGAGTGGCCGAGCGCATTGAGGCGCTATGCTCCGATGCGCGAGGCTGTTCCCCGTCAGAGGTTCGAATCTTCCCTCGGGCATGGATGTTTGTGTTGTGTTAGTTTTTTAAGTAGTTTGTACGTTTAGGGACTGATGACCTCACAGTTAAGTCCCGTAACCTTAACAAACATTTGAGAGAGAGAGAGAAAGAGAGAGAGCAATGCTCGGGTTGAGTTTAACTCGCGTCTTCAAAAGTTACGCGATCGGTCTCATATATAGCATTCTGCTGACACTCACTGAACAGTTTGAAACATACTTAATACGTGTAAATAATTTTTTGTTGCTTTTATTTTACTATTAAAAATTCCAAAATGCCGGTTTGTAATATGAGCAAAATGTTCATAGCTCGCAGGTTAAGGTCCTGCAAACTGGGATTGTCCCAGTTTCCTATGGTTAAATACGTTGTCCCGAAAGATTGTGTCGGGACACCCAAGAGTCCCTGAATTAGGTTTTTAAATACATTATATCAAAGTTTGTAAAGTTTTTAGGAATTTGTCTCCATTAAAGGTAAAGTAATACGATGATAAATTAACACATTTTTATTACTTTCACCCCATAGAGCTATGTATCGATATTGTCACACACAAACAATTTTTGTGGTATTGAGCGTGGAGAATATTTTTTGCTATTGCAACTTGAGTAAAGTAAGTATCCAACTGTTGTACCACTTACCACTATCACTGTGGGAATAGTATAGTTGTTGATAGACAAACTGTATCGAGAGAGGTGTAAAACATAATGCTGAAACGTATATATGTATTAAATAATCATTAAAGAGATATTTTATGCTTTGTACTAATAGTAAACAAGCTATCATCATGTGAACAAAATTTATTAAAAAATACTTCATTGTTAAAGATTATAAACCTGGGTATTGCATTGGCGGCTGGCTAGTTGTGTCCAGGTATTTTATTCTGAAAATGATTCGGTCACCCAAGTATTAGAGGTTGTGCAGTGGTTATCACACTGGACTAGCATTCGGGAGGATGGCAGTTCAGACCAGCCATCCAAAATAAGGGCTGTAGCTTATATCCAATGTTATTTGATCTGTTCATTCAGCAAGCTGTGATGGAAAACCAGGTGAAATTTAGAAAGAGTTTTGGTTTTCAGTTCATGGAGAAGAAATAAAAACTTTATAGGTTGCTGATGGCATTGTAATATTGTCTCAGAGACAGCAAAGGATTTGGAAGTGACTTGAAGGGAGGAAGGAAGGTAGGTTTTAATGTTCCTTTATCAGTGTGGTCCTTAGAGTCACAGTGGCTTGAAATGAGGAGGAAGGTAAACAAGCCCAAAACAAGGGCAGTGTAATGTGGTTCAATGAAATCACATTATGTTGGAGGACTACATTAGGAAATGGGACATTAAAACTACTGTAGTTGTTGTGTTTTGCTATATAGAGTAAAATAAATTATGGTGGGTGAAGTAGAGAGAATGTAGAATGGCAATGGCAAAAACAATTGTTTATGAAAAAAGACATCTGTTAAAATCAAATATAAATTTATGTGTTAGAAAATATCTATTGAGCCTTTTTCTGGAGTGTATCATTGTAAGAATGTAAACTGTGGATTACAAGCCGTTCTGTAAAGAAGAGAATAGAATCCTTAAAATGTGGTGACTCTGAAGAAAGTTGAAGTTTAGGTAATTGGATCACACAGTTAATGAGGAAATATTAAGTAGAAGTGTGAAAAAAATTAATGCCAAACTTAACTATTGGGAAGGTACTGGTTGATAGGATTTGTTCTGGGACATCAAATAAGTGTTGGAGGTACTTTTATGAGTACGGTATGTTGGGAGAGGGGCGGGGGGATACAATTGCAGAAGAAGACTGAAGACTGATAAATGAGTACAGAAAGCAGGTTCAAATGGATATGGTAGTGACATAGGTGGATCCAAGGGGGGCAGGGGGGGGGGCGAAGGGTCGTCCCCCCAAGCAATTTTTTTCTTTGCTCGTCCATTTGTGTATGCCAAGCACAAAAAATGGCCGGCAATCGAACTAGGGACTCCCAGAGTGCGAAGCTAGTGTACTACTACTGTGCTAACCCCTCTTGTTTATAATTGAAAAAAGAAAAGACTGAAAAGGAGACCACATGGGTAATGGATTTTGGAATTTCTTTATATTTGTGGTATATGAAGTCCATGAAGTTCAGAACTTAAATAACATTCAGCCAAAGCCATTTGACGCAACTCACAAAAATTCCTAATAAAATTGACTTTGAAGTTTTGTAAAGTACACGTAAGTACCAATAATTAAAAAAAGTTGCAACATCTGTCGTTGCAGCTCGGGTAGTAGCGTTCAGGCCTGACAATCATAGCGTCCTGGTTTGAATCCCACTACAAAAGTATTTTTTCAGTTTCGAATTCAGTTATATAAAACATTTTGGGATCTCTAATTCCAAGTGTCGTGTCAGTTTTTGTTTACGTTCTATGTAGACTAGCTGAAAACTTTGTCGTCACATAAAACGATGGTTGAGTAGAATAGCTTCTTGGAAAGCCATTAGTAGCTGCGGAGATGACTTTCCAAAAACAGTGTCAGAGTTCTTCACAAACTGAAAATCATTGACTACCAGCGTCAAGTAATACTGAAGCCAATACTGAAAATAGTGTAACTTATCTTTTTGGATTGAAACCATCATTATTAACAACCTTCTATAAAATGTAGAAAATTATGAATAAACAAAAATACGTGCATTTTTTGTAAAAATTATCATTAGATATTAAAATTGTGTAAGTATTCGAACACATGAAAAAAAAATTGTCATTGCAAGATTCGAACCACCGACCCTAGGGTTTAAAGGTTACAAAGCTGCCACCTGAGCTACAGCGACTGATGCTGCAAACGTTTTAATTACTGATACTTACACGTACTTCGCAAAACTTCGATTTTCTAGAAAATTTTTGAAATTTGCATCAAATGGTTTTGGCTGATTGTTATTTGAGTTCCGAACTTCACATATGATATCAAAAAATTTTAAAATCTGATTCCCATGTGATCTCCTTGTGAGTCTTCAAAATGGTGACTTTTGTTTGATTGGGCATGGGGTAAAAAGAGGTGGCTGGTACTAGTCTACTGAGCCGGTGTTTAGCTGATGATGAATGGATATAGCTATCTAAAAATGTGCATTTATTTTACTTCCATGAGTTGAACTTTCCTAATCTGCAACACAAAAATCATAATTTGTACGGCTGTGACATACTATTTTTTGCGGATCCTCTATAAACAGAAAATTAAAGTTGAAATAGGTGGATTCGATGACATCACATTTACTGAATTTTAATAAAAGGAAAAGTAGTTTGGTTAAAGCATACGCGTTTTCTGGAATGATTTAGATACCACTCTTTCTACAATATGCGATGCCACGACTTGGTAGCTCACAAGAATGTAATTTTGTCTGGAATTTGCCACACGAAAGAATGTTGTCTGTTTAGGCTCTAGTGAAGTCCACACACTGCCACACAAATAATATGTGGACGTATGTATACAGGGTGCTATAAAAAGGTACGGCCAAACTTTCAGCAAACATTCCTCACACACTATAGTGACCGAAGACCTGACTGGGTCGGGAGCGACTAGCGACGACCGACCGATCAAGCGTCGCCGCTAACAAGAATCACTCCACGAAACCACAGAGACGACAATAACAACAACTAATCGAAAAAAAAGATCCAAACGAAAGCCAAATCGGAACCGTGACAGAGCAGAGTACGAAGCCAGATAACCAATGAATAGCGAAAGGTAAACGGAGCGCAGTCGACACTAGACTGAGGAGCGAGCTGCTTTTTTTTTTTTTTTTTTTTTTTTTTTTTTTTTTTTTTTTTTTTTTTGTGTGTGTGTGTGTGTGTGTGTGTGTGTGTGTGTGTGTGTGTGTGTTTGTTTCGTCGGGACCGTCGCGTTTTGCGACTTGCCTGGAATGTGGAAGGTTAGGTTTCAAATCTTTATTAACAAAATAAAGCGTGCTCTTGTAGGCCTCAGGGGCCCTTAGCCGACCTACACTGTTGTCGTTTTATTTTTTCTTCTCTTGAATCTTCTCTTTCTTGCTTCTTCTTCTCTTGGTTCTACTTGCCGCCAGTACTATTCATCTTCTTCTAGTAGGGCTAGGGGCACTTTTATTCGGTTACACTGTCTTGGTTGGGCGATTCCTACCTCTCGCAGTTGTGGTAGTGTTTCCCTGAGGGCTTCTATTTTCCTAAACATGTTGGTAGCTTTCTTCCTGATTTGTGTTTTGAGGGTTTCCATTTGGTGGCCTCATGTACTAGTCTGGTTGATTCCCAGGGGGGGGGCGAGTATCCATTTGAGTACTTTATTTTGGACTACCTGTAGTGATGTGATCTGAGTTTTCGACGCCGTTCTCCATGAGGTACTCCCAAATAGTAGGGATGGCAGGACTGTTGATTTATAAAGTCTAATTTTGGTCTCCTGTTTGAGTTCTTTGCTAGTAAAGAACGGGACAAGTGCCTTTGCCATTTGAGTGCATTTCTGTTTTTTCCCCTGTATGTGTTTGTTAAAGAACAAACCGGAGTCGATCTCTACCACTAGGTATCTAACATTTTGGGACCATGTCAGTCTACGACCTAGCACCTCCACCGCCTCCAGTCGTGGCCGTTTCTTCGAGAAGTAGACCATGGTCGTCTTGTCTGCATTGAGGGTTACCTTGTTCTGTCGACACCAGCGAACCACTTGATACATTTGCCGTTGAATGCGATTTACGTTCGCAAAGTGCTGGCGGCCGCTGGTGAATAGCGCCGTATCGTCCGCGAACTGCGCTAGGTGGACGTTGTCGGCTTTTGGGAGATCGTTGATGAAGACTTTGAACAAGGTCGGCGAGAGAACTGACCCTTGCGGAATTCCGGCTGCTAGAGTCTTCTGTTCGGACTGCTGATCGTCGACTGTCATCACCAGTATCTTCCTGTCCTGGAGGTAGTTTCCGATTAACTTTATGTAACAGTCCGGGATGGTCGTGTTGGTGGCCAGTTTGAGGATCAGTTTCTCCCAATCGAGGAAAGCCGCCGCTGTAGAGGAGTAGTAGTTCATTTTCTGTGCTATGTGTTCGACTACCCTCAGAACTTGGAGTTCGGCAGACAGTTTCTGTTGGAAGCCGAATTGTTCGGGCCGAATCGTTCCGTCCGTGATCAGTGGTCGTTGGATGCGTGTTAGTATCACCCTCTCGAATGTCTTGCTCATGGTACTCAGCAGGCTGATCGGGCGATAGTTGGCTGGGTGTTGTAAGTCCTTCCCCGGCTTGGGGATAGGGACAATTCTTGCGATCTTCCATTGAGGCGGGAAGAAGTGCAGTTGCATACATGCATTGAAAATCCTCGTCATCAGGACCAGTGGTTTTCGTGGCATTTCTTTTAGATGCATGTTAGTGATTTTATCGATTCCCGGAGCTGATCTTCCTCTTCGCTGTTGGATGATCTTCCTGACTTCTGACGGGGTCGTGAGTAGCGGTTGTGTGGTTGGGGGTCTTCTTAGTAGGTCTTCCGCGAATTGGTTCGTCCGTTCCTCTTCGCGTCTGTCTTCTTCGTCCTGGTGGTGTTGGGGGAGTGTGTTTTGGGCTTCGTAGCAGTATGCGAAGGTTTCCGCTATCTGTAATGGCTCGAATGTTAGTCCTTGTCCTGTGCTGATGGCTCTCTTCGCGGTTTTTTGCCCTCTAATTGCCTTCACGAGGTCCCATTCTTCTTTATGTTGGAGCCTGAACTGCTCCATTCGGTCCTCCCACTGCTCGCTTTTCCACTCTTTTGCGCGGTATCGCAGTTCGCTTTGGAGTTGGTGCATAGTTCTTCGGTCCTCCGGGTCTCTGTATCGTTGCCACCGGCGCTGGTATCTGTGTTTCTGGATCCGCAGTTCCTCGAGCAGTGGGGGCCATTCCGGGTCTCTGTATCGTTGCCACCGGCGCTGGTATCTGTGTTTCTGGATCCGCAGTTCCTCGAGCAGTGGGGGCCATTCCGCTTGGTGTTGTTTCCATTATCGTCGTGGTCGAGGCCTTGTGAGCTGCGGTTCTGATTTTATTCGTGAGGTATTCCACTCCTTTCGCTATTTCTTCTTACGTCGTGAGGGGGATTGTGGGCCGTACACTGTTTGTCAGGGTCCTTCTTTAGGCGTCCCAGTCGGTGGTGATGTTAATCTTCTGCGGGTCCGGTATAGTCGCTCTTCTGAGTGTGATAACCACTGGGATGTGGTCTGACGCGAGATCGTTTATGGCTGTGGCTCCGGCCCTATATAGTGCGGCTCTCTGCGCAGATGACCGGCGCGGTAGGCGCGCCACGGCGTGCAGCGCTCTAGTGGCGATGGCAGCGCTAGTAGGTTGTGCGCGCCGCCTAACGGCTGCTGTCATAGTCCATGTGGTCTGGCGGGCTCTCAAACATATCGTTCCGGGATACCAGACACACAAAGAAAGAAAATATGTTATGTAGACATGTGTCCGGAAACGGTTAATTTCCATGTTACAGCTCACTTTAGTATTTATTTTCATTCCAACGTGATCAAATTGTAAATTTGCAGAATTAACATGTGTGGACTGACGAGAATCCGCACGCAATTGTGCAATCACGTCATAGACACAGATTTTCTGTGAACGTTTGGGCAGGAATTGTTGGTGATGTCTTGATTGTGCCTCATCTTCTTCCACCTACGCTCACTGGAGCACGTTATCATGATTTCAAACGGGATACTCTACCTGTGCTCCTAGAACATGTGCCTTTACAAGTACGACACAACATGTGGTTCATGGACGATGGAGCTCCTGCACATTTCAGTCCACGTGTTTGTACGCTTTTCAACAACAGATTTGGTGACCGATGGATTGGTAGAGGCGGACCAATTCCATGGCCTCCACGCTCCCCTGATCTCAACCCTCTTGACTTTCATTTATGGGGCATTTGAAAGCTCTTGTCTACGCAACCCCGGTACCAAATGTAGAGTCTCTTCGTGCTCATATTGTGATACAATACGCTATTCTCCAGGGCTGCATCAGCGCATCAGGGATTCCATGCGACGGAGGTTGGATGCATGTATCCTCGCTAACGTAGGACATATTGAACATTTCCTGTAACAAAGTGTTTGAAGTCGCGCTGGCACGTTCTGTTGCTGTTTCCATTCCATGATTAATGTGATTTGAAGATAAGTAATAAAATGAGCTCTGACAAGGAAATTAAGCATTTCCGGACACATGTCCACATAACATATTTTCTTTCTTTGTGTGTGAGGAATGTTTCCTGAAAGTTTGGTCGTACCTTTTTGTAACACCCTGTATATGTAGGTTGTTATCAACTTAATTTGTATATTTATAGAGAATATATGTTTTAGGAACAACAACAATTAATTTAAAAATTTGTGCTCCACAAAATCAGAGAAATTAAACCGATTTTTTTCCCTTTTCTGCGTACGGTACTCTGCGTTTGACATTACTGAGTTCAGACCGGAGAGTGTTGGATGGGATTGTACGGGTAGAACGCTTAACTGCATTTAGTGCAGTGCTTACAAAATAAACTCGTGCCAATCTCTAGGCCTACTACAGTATAACGGCACACAGATGACGTAAAAGTTTTTGCTATTGCACACTCAAACGTTGTTTTATTGGTAGCAAAAAATTTATAGTATCTCTTTTCATCTTGGATGAGGACTTTCTTTGTCTCTTCTTCTAAGTTCATCGTTGCAAGGAAAATCACATGATCTGAAACGAGCTTCGGCCGCCGTGTCGTCTGTCATTTTAGTTTTAACTAGCAGAAGCAAAAACACAGAAGTTTCCTTTGGAGAAGAGCAGAAAGAAAAACTTCCACTCTTGGGGTCTAATAACTTTACCTCTTCACTGTAATTATCAGACTCAGAGATCCAACCAGCTTCATCAGAGGCAGAATATTTTAGACTATCCCTGTACATACCTGTCCTCGACAACATGCTGAATGATATTGTGGACAGATTTCCTCATACAGCTCTGCATGTGTACAACCTTCCAACTCCAGTTCCAGATGGAATAAATACCTGTAGTTCTACTGACAGAAGAAGAGGTACAGAACAAAGTAAAGGAATTCGCAACAGCATTTTCCCATATTTTGGCAACAATAGACAACATAATTTCAGAGTCCTTATTTCTAGTGTTACCATTTGTTCATCGCCAAAAAAGAGGACAGTTCATATAAAAAAGAGGACACTTTATCTTCAACATAATGTAATTTACATCTTTATTAATGAATCACATAAAACTACTACAAACTAAAACAGTAACGCTGTGTGGTTGTTGGGAAACGAAATATTATGAACCTTGACGGTTTATTCCTCATCACTACCCTTAATTGTCTCATTCTGGTCTTATTCACTTTTGAACCAACTATATTTAGTGGACGACGAAATCTCTCTCAAGAGCTTTTTGTTTTTTAACAAGTACTGAGAAAAGCTGAGGCATTTCAAATGTTTGAAATTATACTGTACACATACAGTATAATGACAGTATATTTTAAACCTATTCCTGTCTTTTGTCCACTGTGTGTTCACAAGACAAAAAACAGTTTCTGTGTCGGCATTATGACTTGTTATAGAAAAACAGAACTCTACAATTTTCAGCAGTTCAGAATAACTAACAACACTAGATGACTGATTTAAATACGCACACCACACTTCAGCTGCTGGTATGTTCTGTTTCCTTTGATAATCTTTAAAAAAATTATAAAATTACAAAGCTGATCGGAGCATAATGTATCATTAATTCTAACATTCGTTTGATCATTCGCTTCAATGATTTGAATTTCTCCAGGAGCTCATTTTTAACCACTGACTTTCTCTTCGGTATTATATTTAAGTTCGTAATTTATTTTGAAGCAAAAGGCTACCTACGATCTCGAACGCACAATACAGCCTTAACCTAAACCACAAAGTATATCAAAAGCAACGCCATAGAACGTAATGCAGAAGACAGAATGCACTGGTTGAATACAGGATAGACAACCGGGTTCCTTCGGAGAGAAATTCCGAATCATTTGCAACTGTCAGACCCATGCGGAGTGCGAAATTGTGAACGGCAGTTTGTCTGTGTATGCGCGTAATAGTTGCGAAAAGTTTGGAACTGCAGTACGAATGAACATGTTGTCGCTAATGACCAAAAATAAATCTTCTTTCCTGGAACTAAAAAAAAAGAGGACATTTAGTAGAATTTTATAAATTCCGGCCGGACACATTTTCTTGCCTCAAGAAGAGGACATGTCCGGGAAAAAGAGGACGAATGGTAACCCGACCTTATTTCAGTCTAAAGCAATCATGTGGTGACAGAAATGGATGGACAGGGTAAAGATCATCCCAGTGAAAAGCTTCCACCATCAGCCATCGATGCACTGCAGTCCTGCAGCAAAGAAGTTCCGCGGCGGATCGCGCGTGCTGGAGCGCCGTGTTGCGGTGCGCGCGGCAGTTCGGCGTCGGGGGTTCGAATCCCCCCTCGGGCATGGATGTTTGTGTATTTCATAAGTAGTTTGTAAGTTTAGGGACTGATGACCCCGTAGTTAAGTCCCATAAGCTTAACAAACATTGAGTATTAGCAAAGAAGTCTATCGGCTTGTGCATGATGATCTCCAATTGTTGGCTACGCTACCAATAAGCAGTGCTTCAGCTGAGTGGTCGTGTTCTTCTCTGCGCAGGCTGAACACTTATATAAGGTCAAATATGGGTCAAGATCAGCTGACAGGGTTAGTTTTATTGAGAATCCACAAGGATATTACTGTTAAGACTGACAATATAATTGAGAGGCAAAAGTAAGAAAGGAAAGCACTGCAGTAACCTGTACGATAATTTTTAGGTCGCTGTTTATACATTATTTAAGAACAACGAATTTGTTTAATTTACTCCATTGTTGAAAGTTTTGAAAATAACTGTAATATTCAAAAATAATAATTTGTGATGGTAGTCTACTAAAAATTCTTTACTTTTTCAGTGTTAAAAAAACACTAAGTGCACGAAATCTGGTAATATGACTCAAACTCTCATTAATAGCTTTTTTTCAGAAATGTGACAAGGACGTCGCCAAAGACCGTCACTAGAGATTCAAAATGTTTGGAAAAAAATTGTACCGTTCTCAACTTAAATTTCAGAAGTAAGCTATGAAAATATAAGTAGTTAAAACGATAGCCATAAAAGTAGAATAAATCTTAGAATCATAAATAACTTCATTTAGCCAAATACGTGGCATTTCGTGATTGACGTCTTTCATTCATAAAACTGCAGTTCTAATGGCTCTTTTAAATAAAGCTTTCCTTATTCATAAGATGTTACAGATACTACAAATTGGGAAACAAGATAGGTAACGAGTACAACAACTGTTATGTCCCCACTTCATAGATCTCCAGAACAGCATTCCGCCGACTGTTTAAGAGCATACTAACGAGAAGGCTTTCGACAAACAGTTTTGAGTAAACACTATTACCGTAAACTTGTTTGCTTCTTGCTTGAGATGTTCAGAGAATTATTACCAGAGTCTGTCTGCCATTACTAATTTTTGTGCGTTTATGTTAAAAGAAAAACTTTTGAACTCTAATTTTATCAAAGATTTTCATGGATTATAGTTTAAAGTACACAGATTGTCCCATAGTTTGCTACAGTTTAAATTAACTTAACAACCTTAAAACATCATTAACGAATAGAAAAAAGACTAATTACATATATTTTGGAGAAAAAAATTCTCAAATGTTATTAAACTCGAAAATGAATCAAGATTCAGCAAGCTCTATCTCATTAGTTAACTAGGCCCTATGTTTGATTTTTCAAACTTATTAGTTTTGAAAAATAATATTTTTAGCAAGTTTCTGATGCAACCTGGTTTAACAAACATGTTTTTTCTTACTACAAAGATGCTTACAAAAAGAGTTACGAAATTTTAGACAGAAAATTGTAACGAATTACAGTCACCTTCTTTGTTTAAGAATTTTGGAGTCACAGCAAAATGAATTTAATTAATTTTCATAACAGTCTACTGCAAAGTGAGGGCGTTATGAAAGACAACATCTATAAACAGATTAACGATTGTTACTCATGAGTCACAGGTCACTCTCCTCCCCCCCCCCCCACTCCCCCACTAATCGTCATCAGACTAGTGATGCCATTGATGACAGCTTATTCACTGGAGAATTCTTTCAGCGCCCCCTCCAGCAAGCTGTCTAGGATCTGCCCCTGGGTGGTGAACAGTCTTTTGCAGGATAGATTAGTGTCAAAAATTACATCAAACTAGTCTTTTGCTTGATAACTTGTTCTAAACCAGGTATAAAAAAATTTTATCTGCTAAGACATTTTTCTCAGAATTTAATGATTTTAATTTTAATATTAGGAACATCATCATTATAGACAAAAATAAGCAGTTAATGACATAATACTTAACTGTTTTTATTGGATACCTTTGAGGATTATATCATCATTATTTCAATATTAACGGACATTTTTTCATTTTCAGGCAACTGATGAAGAAGTGGAAACAGCAATAAATACAGCCCTAGAAGCTGGTTACAGGCATATTGACACTGCTTTCGTTTACATGAATGAAGCTCCTATTGGGAGAGCTTTGAAGAAATGGTTGGATTCAGGAAAGGTCAAAAGAGAAGAATTGTTTATTGTGACAAAGGTAAAATTACATCCACCACTGTCATATAAATTATTTTTATATTTTGAACAATGGAAATTCCAGGATGGATTCAACAATATTTTTGAGAAGAATAAGTTGCTACTCACCACAGAGATGACCAATGAGCCTTGGCTGTCACAGCTGTCATTGGTTAGAGGACACACACACACACACACACACACACACACACACACAAACACAAACACAAACACCTCTGTCTGACTGTCAGATTGGCCACTGGCTGGAGATGGCAGTCGTGTGTCTGTTGTGTGTGTGTGTGTGTGTGTGTGTGTGTGTGTGTGTGTGTGTGTGTGTGTGTGTGTGTGTGTGCGTCCTTTTTTTTTATTTCTCTAACTGGGGAATGGCCAAAAGCTATTAAGTAAATTATATTCTGATATTTGTGACTTTCTGTGGCTCATCGGATATATTTGTGTGAGTAGCAACTTATCCTGAAATATATTTTTAATTTTTCGATTGTATGTAGTTGTTCCATATTCATCTTGTCTTTCTGGTGAGGAAATTATAAAATGGATCATAAACTTGAGGAGCAACTGTAATTGTAAATTGGTGTAGGCCAGTGGCGTGGCTCTTGCTCAGTTTCATTGGTGGTACCCAGACAAAAAGTTAGTATACAGTATAATGGAATCAGTCTGAAGTGTTCATTACATAACCTCCATTTATATAACATCATTTAAACACTTTAAAAAGATATTAAATATGCTAATTATGCAGTAATTAATATAATCCCTGAAACACTTTCGATAATAAGAATTTGTACAAATATGCTATAACCATTTTTATTTTATTACTATTTGGGGGGGGGGGTTATGTGTGTGCAATATTGTAGTTGGTGTGGTCCACCAGCTCCGATGGTTTTCCCGTGTACTTTTGTGGGTGTCTGAGTTTGTGCTATGGTGACACAAATTTTATTGAAGAACTGTGGGGGGGGGGGGGAGGGGGGGAGGGGGGGGGGTGGGGGGAGGCGAGGGGGCTTGGAGGTGTTTGGATTTTGAAGCTCACCAGATGTTCTCATGCTGAAGTTTATACTTCATTATATAGTAGTTGTGCTTCTGTGTACTGATTGTGTGGTCAAAATCAAAATGAAATGTGGGAGAACACATGTGACTTCTTCCCCATTGGGGAATGCACTCAGAGAGACAACAGGGACGCTCCACGCTTATTTTTTTATGGCCAAGAGTAAGAAACTCTGGGAAAAACCTTGGCAAGGAACAGTTTCATGTGTTATTTTACCTAACTAGCATGTTAATTAATGAAGGTCTTTTTTCTAATAGGTTATTTATTACAGTAAATGTGCATATCTGATCTTCTGACTGGCAATCTTGTCAATTACTCTTTGTTGAAGTTTGGAATATCAAGCTGATTTCCTCCATGTGAATGGAACAGAAAGTTAACAAGAAGATTTTGATTCTTTTTAAGGTGATAATACTGCACTCTGCCTCTGCTGTTGAAATTGGTGTAGTTAGTACAATTTGTAATGTTTCTTGCACTTCAGTGAACAATTCTTCAAAGGAATTTTCCACAAACTAAGTATACAGCTTACAAACCAATTTAATGCCTCTAAGTGTATCATTGTGATAAATCACTGACAGTTCATTTTTCAATTTATTGTGGCAAATAAATGGACTGTAGTCTAATGAAAAAGTTTTGACCAAAGTGGCTGGGAAAAGAACTCTAAAAGAAGTAAACTTTTTTGGATCAATGATTTTGAACCTCTTAAATAAATCAGAATATTGAAATCTTCCTTTCAGTTGGTTGGTCATAATGTCTCACACTTCTTTGGCAGCTGCTGTTAGATTAGTTTCACGGCTACATTTGTAATGTTTTCTTGGAGGAGTGATACACTCATCAGAAACTCGAAATCGTTGAATGTTCTTTCGCAATGCATTGGATGTGGTAACGGCATTAGCATTCTGCATCTGAACTGTGTTATAGAAAACATCAGTGTTTCATAATGTCATAGAAAACATTTATAAGTAACAAAAAGTGTGGATTTTGAAGTAAATTTCTTAAGGCAAATGCTTCTCTTATTAAATCATCCTAGTAATCCTTTTCCTCAGTCTTTCAAAACATTCCAATAAGTGCAATTTGTTTTCTTTGGCAGTATTTACAATGCTGTACTGGAAGTTCCATCCAGTTGAAGAGACTGAAGTAATTCTCTTGTTGCAGAAACTGTCTGTAACTAATCACTTTGCTTGGGAGATGAAGAAAAAATGTTGTAAAACCAGCAGTATTTGCAAAGAACAATCTTATCGACTTTATGCTTTTACTGCAAGCATTCTGAAGAACAAAATTCATTTGGAGCGCATAGCAGTGAACATACTTGGCATTTGGGAAAGTGTTCTGCATCAGTGGCTGCAGACCACTGACTGCCGCTCATTACTGGAGTGCCATTGTAGCCTGAGCAATGAGTTTTTCTTGAACATTGAAATGTTCCAGACGTCCCTATAATGTCCTATCGAACGTTTTCAAAGAAAAAACCTTTCAACAAGTTTCTTCTCCTTAATATACTGCAGTATAATGACAAATTGACTTCTGCACGTAGTATCTGTTGTTTTGTCAGCCTGCACAGAAACAAAAGTGGCATTGATAATATAATCTCTTTAATCAGTTCTTCAATGTGAACTTGATACATACAGCCCAGAAGCTCATTTTGTATTGTGTGACATATATTTATACACGGAATTACTAGAGTTGGTTAAGTGATGATTAAAAACACTGTCAAGATTTCCCAAAAGAGATAACAAGTCTAATAAATTGCCACTGTTTGCTGACTCTTGTTTTTTTATTGTGAACTCTTAGCGCTAACTCATGAGTTCCACAAAACATTAAACACTCTACTATTCTCTTTAAAATGTGTTTGTTCTTCATAACTAATTCATTATGTTTATGGCTTTTTACAAATGTCTGTCTAGGTGTGTTTGCGTTTCGATATGTCTGAGTGTGTGTGTATTTGTTTACCTTCCTTTTTTTCCCCTAAGGTAAGTCTTTCCACTCCTGGGATTGGAATGACTCCTTTTCCACTTCCTTAAAACCCATATCCTTCCCTTTTTCATCCCCTTTTTCCTCTTTTTCCTGAAGAAGCTGCCAGTGGTGGCGAAAGCTTGTATGTGTGTTTGTGTGTGATTTTATTTGTTTCTATTGACGAGCCACTCCTTTTGGTAAGTCATCTCTTTTCTATTTTTATTTTTGTTTATCCCACCGGGAAAGTTTCCCTCTATAATTTTCATTATGTTTCTGAATTGACATTTTATACGCCAAATCAATCTAAGCAGCAATTTTAATTGTGCCAAACATTTTATATTTACAAGCATTTTGTAAATGAAGTCCACTTTCTTTGTGTTTCTTAATTCATTCACTTAAATGCTTTAGATCCTTGCAGCTGACTGTTGTCTACAATCCTTTACCACCAAGCACCACACAGTAGAAACAAAACAATTTTTGTTTCTCTTTACTCACAGTTAGCCAGTTTCGCAGAACTATGTCTAGCGGAAAGTTCTCTTTTGATAAATCTTTTGCTTGATGTGCGCCTAACCCGTTGATTTCTAGCTTCTCTTCCATACTTAATAAATGAAAGGGCATTTTAAGCAAAGAGTCTACTTTATTCATTTTATGGCCCTCGGCTGTCAGCATGGCTGCGTAATGAAGAGAGGGGGGTCTCTGTCCACTGGGCACATGCTAGCGCGCCCTCAGCTATGCTGCGGCTAGACGCAAGTGAAACCATTTGACTGCGTCACTGTAAATTGAGTTAGGATGTTGAGGGGATCATTTCACACTCCAACTGTTTAATATAATACTGCAAAAGTATATCATAAATTTTCTGGTGGGGCCTGGGCCCTTAGCCCTTTAGAACGATCCTGCCCTGTTGTAAGCAGTCTGTGCTATCCAATTTGCACAAAGATGCATCCACACTCACTCACTGAGTGACATAGTGAAGTGGTACCACACTGGACTTGCATTTGGGAGGACAGTGGTTCAAATCCACCTCAAGACATCCAGATTTAGGTTTTCTGTGATTTAACTAAATCACACCAGGCATATGCCAAGATGGTTCCTTTGAAACAGCATGCCCAATTTCCTTTGCAATTCTTACCCAAAAATCCAAGCATGAGCTACATCTCTAATGACCACGCTGTTGAGCATTAAACCCTTATTTTCCTTTTTTTGTATCCATACTCAGGCTGTTCAAATACTGCCATTTGTCTTCCTTTACATCAGGATTTCATTAGAAACAAAAATACAAGTTTGATTTATTTTAAAATTCTTTTTCCTGTGTTAAAGGTATGATCAAGAGGTGCATTTTTGTATCAGATACAACTTATGATGGCATGAAAATCTTAATGAATTGCTGTTGCCTTGTTACTACATTTTTTCCTAACAGATGAGTAGGTAGCTGGTTTTTTTCTTACTTTCCAATACTGCTGTAACAGGCATTTATACTAACTGCAAATGCTCCTGAAAGACTGAAGATTTGAGAGTGGATTTTAATAGTTGATGAAGAGTGCTAAGATTGTATTGAGCTGATAACTATTTGTAGAACAATATTTATATCAAGGCTGGAGTTCAGATGGCAATATTATCTACAGTAATGAATGACCTCTGTAATAAAGAAATGAAGAAGTTGAAAGAAAAGGAGACTTAATGGGGCAGGCATTACAGTCTTGTGTTGCATAGGAAAGAAGTATGTGTTGAAGAGGACATTTCTTTTTTAGAGAAATCATTGAACTTTACACATGTCTATAATCAACGACCTTAAAGATCCATTTAAGACCATATCATGTTCACACTGTGGAGACTAAAATATTGCAGTACAACATACAAATGCAAAATGCGTATGGCTTGATATTATCAGAGCATGAAACTGTCACTGTTTCTGTAGGTCTTCAGTATATTGATTCTGACTGCCATCTAGATGACATTGAGTATTGTGCTTGGGAGTAAAAAGACCACTGAAGGGATAGCAGAGGCACTGAGTCGTTGACAAGAATATACAAAGACTGTGCTAATTGAATTTTATCTCAAATGTAATTTTATGTCCAAAGAGGAGTCATACATTTTAAAGTGGTTTTCAGAGTGTTTACATAGATGTAAAATGGAGGAACATTTAGTAAAGGGCAAGGTCAACAACATGTTTCATCTCTGTCCCAGTATCATTATATAATCTTAAGTATCTGAAGACTCTCAAACAATATGGAACCTTCTATGATTGGATGGAACATGGCAATGTTTGGACTACACATCTTCCATATGAATGTATATTCAGCTTTCATAAATTGTGATCTATGCTTACCCATTTGTGAGAAGTCTCATTAGAGTCAATGAGTATATGAATTCAAGAATATTAGGTTAGTATCCTTTTCATGTATGAGCCAGAGATAAGCAATTTGAAATATTCTAATTGTCTGTAATATAGCACATCCCTGTGACATGTTACAATTAGACTGATGTTATGGAAAGAACTGATATGGTTGTACAGTGTAGTTTGGGGCACTTTCTCTTTGGGAATACAAATGACACTTCCTGTTTACCTTTATCACTGTAGTATGTTTGTGTTTTTTATTTTATTCAATGCAGATTTGTATGAAAACTGGTATGGAACTCTACAGAACAATACTGAAGTAATGCCATTTTCTTGTTCAGCACTTTGTGAGTTGCAGAAAGGACCTGCTATGACACCTTGAAGCACATATACTTAGTCACCATTTCCCTAAACAAAATGTAGCAACAGAATACATATTTGTCATCTGTCCTCAGTTCCCATAATGCAACTCTTCCCCTTTCATACATAGTGCACTCAAGAGTTATTTCCCATTTGTATGTTATAAAAGAAAATCTTTGATAGCTTGTTGATTCTGCATTCAGTTTTACACGATTTACATGATGTTAAATTGTTTTAATACACCCAGAAGAATAAATATGAGTGACGCTGTGTATTTATAATTACATCAGGTGAAGAAAGAAAATACTATTTTCTGTACTAAAGGAAGGCAAATAAGTATGAACTTGTAAAGGGAAAAGAGTGCACTCCAATACTCAGATCTTCTCAAAGTGGCACATGGAGTCACAAAACTACGGCTTCTGCATTCCAGTTGACATATTGTACATTGATGTGTCAGACAGGAGAAAGAAACTTTCACTCTGCAGCGGAGTGTGTACTGATATGAAACTTCCTGGCAGATTAAAATTGTGTGCCAGAACTGGGACTCGAACCTGGGACCTTTGCCTTTTGCGGGCAAGTGCTCTACCACTGAGCTATCCCAACATGACTCAAGATCTGTCCTCACAACTTTACTTCTGCCAGTACCTCGCCTCCTACTTTCCAAACTTCACAGAAGTTCTCCTGCGAACCTTGCAAGAATGCCATTTCTGAAAGAAAGGAGGAGGCGAGGTACTGGCAGAATTAAAGTTGTGAGGATGGATTGTGAGTCATGTTGGGATAGCTCAGTGGTAGAGTGCTTGTCTGCGAAAGGCAAAGGTCCCAGGTTCAAATCCTCGTTCCGGCACACAATTTTCATCTGCCAGGAAGTTTCAGGAAAGATGTTAGTTTGAGGATGGTTTGGAGGTTTCCTCATATACTACATAGAGTCATTTGCTTACCCTGCCTGCACTTCAGCTAACTAATCCAAAACATGTAGCTTTCAAAACATATTTTCACCAGCTTCAATTATGGCACTCAAAACTAAAAATAGTAATAACAAAAGTAATGTAACAAATCTATTAATATGAATAGATGTAATGTTTTACAAGCAAGTAAAGAATTATGGAGTTTGTATATGCCTTTTCCACTCTTTTTTTTGCTTGAGAATAACCCTTCAGTCCAGGATGTAAGCCCTTGCCTGATTTTTTGTTTTCTACTGTTGAAGACATATTTGATGGCTTTGTAGTCACAAAATACTGGTTCAAACTTAAGCCAGCTCAGCAAGTTGAACTGATTATGTGTATCCACACAATGGGTGGCTTATGATGTCATGAGACCACTGCTTACATTTGCGGAGTCATGCCAACATGTACTATGGAGCTTGTGGTGAAGATATGATACTGCTTATTTGATTTATCAATAAGACCCACAAATTTGTCTAATTTAAGTTCTTCTTTCTTTATATTGAAGTGGTTATCATTATAGTGTAGTGATTATGAGGTCTTGGTAGAAAATCAATGTCAGAGGTTGAATTTGGTTTTCAGATGTTTTCATAATGCATGTTCTGTGACTGCTGATTGACATTGCTCATCGACAAGGATGATTGTGTTCCTTTAGGTGGTTATTAATTCTTTTCATAGTTCCTATATGAGGATGCTTCTGTTCCATTAGATGGCTATTAATTCTTCTCTCCATAGTTCCTATATATACTTGGTCACTTGTCTCAACTGGAAGATATCAAATCCTGTATTTGTGCCAAGTATGTGTAGAAACTAGAAAAAGAAACATCAACACCTACCTGAAGAAAGAGAAGAGTAATTGTCATCTGGGCAAGACAAATAAATCAATGGTAACAGAACATGCACTATGATCTGGAAACCATCAAATTCAGTTCTCTGACACGATAGTTCTTGCAAGATCTAATAGTTACTTGACATGGTAATTCTCTCTGCAAAGGTTCCACCACTGTTGTTATGAATTGTAGTGACTACTTGGCAGAAAGGCACTGCCAACTTTCTGATTTTTCCAGGGATGCATTGGTGCAACTCTGTGATAATAGGCAGCAGTCTCATAATGTCATGAACCACCATTGTGTGATTTGCTGAGCAGATTAAAGTGTGGACCAGCATTTTGTGTTTGCAAACCCTCTGAAGATGTCTTCAGCAGTAGAAAGTGAAGTGCCAAACAAAGGATTATCCCCTGGATCATGGCTTTATTCCGAAGAATCTAGTATCAGTAATAATTCAACCACCAGTAACAGAAGTTTGCATTCAATTTATTTACTGTTTGTCAAATTTGAGGAGTATTAATATGGAATTTTTATCGATATACAGCAGGAGTTTTTGAGTTATTTTGATGTTTTTCCAACTAATTCATATTTTTAAATTTCATTTTTAGTCTAATATTTTGGTCGTAAGAATAAATTATTTTTGCATATATTTAATTGCTCTTTTTATTACTTGGTAACCAGATAAAACGAAAATTACAGAAGGAAACTTTCCTGTTGGGATAAACAAATATAAAAAATAGAAATTGGATGACTTACCAAAAGGACCGGCTTGTTGATAGGCACAAATAATCACACACAAACCACATACGAGCTTTTGCCACCACTGGCAGCTTCTTCGGGAAAAAGAGGAAGGAAGGAGAGGAGAAAGGGAAGGATACAGGTTTTAAGGAAATGGAAAAGGAGTCATTCCAATCCCAGGAGTGAAAGGACTTACCTTAGGGGAAAAAAAGGAAGGTAAACATATACACATACACTCACACATATCGAAACACAAACACACCTAGACAGACATTTTTGTGTGTGATTATTTGTGCCTATCGATGAGCCAGTCCTTTTGGTAAGTCATCTGATTTCTATTTTTAAAAATTTGTTTATCCCACCGGGAAAGTTTCCTTCTAAAATAGATGAAGATTACTCACCAGGTGAAGGAGCACAGGTGTGACAGCAGCACAAATATATAGAACACACACACACACACACACACACACAAACGCTAGCTTTTGCAGCCTAGCTGCTTCATCAGGCAGAAGGGAAGGAGAGGGAAAAGGAAATGGTGAGTGTTTTAAGGAAGGGGGTAAGGAGCCATTCCAATCCCGGGACAGGAAAGACTTACCTTGGGGGAAGAAAAGGAAGGTGAACAAATACCCACACACCCATACAATTACACAGACACAGACACACCTAGGCAGACATACATGGGTTTCTATACTATGTCTGCCTAGGTGTGTTTGCGTCTGTGTAAATGTATGGGTGTTTGTGTATTTGTTCACCTTCCTTTTCTTCCCCCAAGGTAAGTCTTTCCTGTCTCAGGATTGGAATGGCTCCTTACCCCCTTCCTTAAAACCCTCACCATTTCCTTTTCCCTCTCCTTCCCTTCTGCCTGATGAAGCAGCTAGGCTATGAAAGCTAGCGTTTGTGTGTGTGTGTGTGTGTGTGTGTGTGTTCTATTTATTTGTGCTGCTGTCACACCTGTGCTCCTTTGCCAGGTGAGTAATCTTTGTCTATTTTTTATGTATAATTTTTCCTGCTAGGAATTTTTCGTCTATCAGCATTGCTGATGTCTGAATACTTAAAAATGATGGTTTAGAATAGTGATAACAGATTCTTTGAAATTGAATCCATGATTTGTATTCGAAAATGTATGAATGGACCATTTGATTAAGGAAGGAATGTACCCACTTATTATAAAAGGTAAGTTGTACTGCAAATGTTTATATGTATATTGTTTTTTGCTTTTCAGTTACCTAACTTTGCAAATCATCCTGACAGAGTAGAAAAATACATCAAACGATCACTGGCAGCTCTACAATTGGACTACATAGACCTGTATTTGGTCCACCATCCATGTGGTCTTGTTGAGAGAGAGGGTGACATGTTGCCTCGAGATGAGTCTGGAGCACTGCTTGTCGACAAGGAAACAGACATCATAAGTGTGTGGAAGGTAAAATTCTAACAACAACTTAAAATTATTCATCTAACTCTATTTTTGCTACTAAATTATTTAAAAAGACTCTTTTTACACCACTGACAGAAATAAATACAGTGACATTAAAGAAGCACAAAAAAGAATGAAATTTAGTCTACACATGGCCTACAGTGTTTCAAAGAAAAGTTAAATACACAGAGCTGTAAAATATGAGTGCAGCTCATTATTAATATTTGGGTATCCCAAATGCTTCTTTGACATATCTTGGAACTGAATCAAGCAGCCTTTATATGTATTCCTAAGGAATGATATTTCTGGTAGCTTCTATGTCAGTCAAAAGTTCACATTTTTTTTACCATGGGGAGAGGGGGAGGGGGGATGGAAGGGAAACAGTAAATGGACTGGTCAGGGAAAGCAGTACCTATTGTGGAAAGAAGTCTTGAATATTCTTTGTAATGCACAGATGGAAATCATAATTTTGCATTACAGCTTCAGTAATTTACTAGAGGCAAGGTTCCTATTTGGACTTTATAAATTCCCAGAAATAGCTCTCTGTATTAAGAGCTTGCACAGTCATCCATGATACTCAATGGTAACCCAGTTCAGCATGTTAGGTGTTTAGTCAGAGTGGTGCCAGACAATGTGCACCTATACATATTCATTCACTCACCACTTCAGTAATGATTGAAGGCAAAATGCAAGGAAAGATTGTTTTATGGTGACCATTATACTACTTTTGGTATAAATTTGTCTGTGGAAGATGGTGTCATACATTGGAAAGTCCAGAACACTGAGGTTAATGTGTCCACCCCGTACGTTTCCATTCTATCCAAAGGTCTCACCTTCAGCTCTCCACCCCAATTCAATCTTGTTCTCAGAGACCAACTCTCTTTCTTGATCCCTGCGATGAAAATACTACTTTGCCACAAATCCCTGTGACTGAAGCCAACCTAATCCCAACATTGACCCCTGCCTTTCCCATTTAATACCAATTGAGATCCCACTGCACTCCCACCTAATCACATCTGGTTGTCGTCCTAGAATTTATCACTTCCAACTTGTCTTGACTATTTTCTGACAAGTCTCTTCCAAAGAAAACAAACCTTTTGGCAAAAGAAAAGAGTCATCCACAACATCTGAACATAACTTGACATAGTAATTCTCTCTGAAGACAAAGGTTCCACCACGTGCCTGAATGACCCCATCCCAAAAGCTTAACATCTCCAATCCCTATTGAAATAATGTGGCCCCTCCCAGAAACTCTCTGCTGAATCCATCTCTCGTCTCACCCCAACATCAGTCCTCACACCCCTTTCTACATGCTCTCCAAAATCCACAAACCAAGTAATCCTGGACGCTCTGTTGTAGCTGGTTCCTGTGCTCCTACTGAAAGAATTTTGGATCTTATTGACCAACACCTTCAACCAATTGCCCAAAATCTATTCTGACATATCAAGAATAGCAACCACTTCCTTCAGAAACAGTCTGCCATTCCCACCTCTTTCCCTCATGGATTCTTACTTGGCACGGTTGATACCACCTCCCTATACACCAACATCCCACATGCCCATGGTCTTGCCACTCACGAATACCACCTTGCCAAATGTCCCTCAGAATCCAAATGTGATACCTCATTCCTGATAACCCCCACCACCTTTAATGCCACAAACAACTACTTTTCCATATACAAAAAACAGTGTTGATCACAGAAATTAAAAGTTTCAATTAACCGGTTTCGACGTGATGTAGGTCATCTTCGGAATTACAAACAACCCATGTGGCCAGTGTTGCACTTGGCTGGGCTGGGCTGTTCTGCTGCCAGTAGGTAACTACTTTTCCTCCTTCCTACATGACCTCAATTCCTCTTCCATCCGTTTCACATGGTCTTCCTCAACCCAACATGCTATATTTCTTTTCTGTCCACATTAATCCTACCAACCACTAATATTACCTACACTTTGATAACTGCCATCCCTTCCACCTAAAAAAATTCCTCCCTTACAGCCTAGCCACCAAGTGAACAGTGTATCTGCAGTGAGAAGAACTCCATTTCTCAATTTGCTGAACGTCTCACAAAGGCCTTTACAGACAGAAACTACTCTCCCCCCCCCTCCCCCCAGCCCAGTCCTCAAACAGATTTGCGTGCCATATATCAACACATCCCAAATCCTCTCTCTACAACCAGTAATCAGCCACAAATGAGCACTTCCATCATCACCCAATTCTACCCTGGACTGCAACAACTAAACTGAATCCTTCTCCAAGGTTTGGATTTTCTGTCACCATGCTGAGAAATGCTCATGATCCTTAACCACCATCCTCAAGTGTTGTTACATTGCCCTCCCAACCTCTATAACATCCTAGTCCATCACTGTGCCACCTGAACCCCAGTCTACTGCCACTAGGTTAATATCCCTGTGGAAGATCCCAATGCAAGACCTGTTCAAACAAACCACCCAGCACTTTCTATTCCAGTCACATCACAGACTTATCTCACCCCATTAAAGGCTGGGCCATCTGCGAAAGCAGCCATGTAATTTACCAACTGTGCTGCAATCACTGTACAGCTTTTGATATTGGTATGACCATTAAACAAGATAGATCATCCTGTGGCACAACATACAGCTCAGCACATGCACGATTTCAATGGCTGCTTTGTAACCTGGGCCATATGGTTCCACCCCTCCTCCCACCAGCTTTTCTGAATTACACAGATGGTAGCATCCTTAAGCTCTCTTTACACTGAAGTAAACACAAGTCAATGAGCAGCAGCAAATGAGGATTCTCTCTGGTGTAAACACTATGCACGCATTGTTGGGTCACACATGGCTCACTATCACAAGTGCTTGCCTGTGATTCACTGGGTTTTGGTTTCAGGGCAAGACATCAGAGGAAGTTCACGTCCTCTCCGCTTCAGCGCTAGCTTTGGCGACAAACTGAGTGTGCTCGACTTGTAGCAGTGTGCTGTTTTCTCTGTCATATGCTCCAGTGTAAATGATTAATCGCAAGTGCAAGCCAATGTGTGCATGCACAGGTGAATTCTAGTGAATGGGCATTTGCCTGTGTTCGCTCATGTTTGCTTCGGTGTCCTCTCCTCCCCTCCCTCCCCACTCCATTCCTAATCTGCATATTGTTTCACACATTTAGTATTTACATGCTCCTTAAATCCATGTTCTATTCATCCCCCTCACTGCCTTGCAACCTTTCTGTCGCCCCTCCCCTACCATCTCCCCATATCTCCTCACTGAAGAGCATGATTTGGTGTTCAGCAGCTGGAGATGATGTCTGTGATCTGTGAAGTGTGCCACTGTAATTGTGTGATTTCTAATTTTAATGAAGGCTGATGGTCATTTATGTGTGAGTGTCTATCTTATGCCCCTGTTGCAGCTCATCATATGTCTTTGAAGGTGATGTCTTTGTCACAAGTTATTATGGGGAGTGTTGAGACATAGCCAATGGAGACAGCGTCCATGTCAGCATGGTTCATTTTTGGAAACTAGTTCACTGATAATCGTTCCTTTTTAGGAACTGTTTCTTTCTATTCGTTACTTTTTTATCCAATTATTATCCAATAACATAGAATCCAAATAGAAACTGAGTAGTTTGTTTATAAAAACAAATAATAATTTCTGAGAGAAAAAGTAAATACAGTATTACTGTTTTGTCCTCCCGGCCTATCTTTCAGGAAAGGATCTGCTCAGAACACATGGGATGAAGGGACAGCTAAAAACAGCTATTCAGATTAGTAATACAAGTTTTATTTACTAAAGTACACAAATACTCAACTTGAAGAGAGTATGTCTGTTCTCGCGGCATCTTCTTGCACGCTTCTAGCTGTGCTGTGTCCTGGTAACTGCCGATTTTGGAGCCGAGTTTAGAGGTGCCCGTCCAGACGCATGTCACCCTAGATATAGATGCTTGTAGAGAACGCACTTCTTGGTTGCTCCTTCCAGTCGGCACGGCGGCATGTGATTGGCTGCCGGTCATCCACCGCCTTCTTCACAATCGTTTTTGTGCGTCTGGCGTGTGGTGCTGACTTTACGCCACAACAATTACTGCAGTCTACATCTTTCCGAAATGAAATCTCTTTTCCTACTCAGCTGATATCATGCACAACTATTTCATTTTCATTTTTGTATGCAAAAAAACTAACAAGTTGGTAGCAAAGAAACCTAAAAATCCTTGATACCTAAGTGTCACGTATCTGCTAGGCAGAAAGGGGAAAAAAATCTATTTATATGAACACTCTTACACTTTATTTTAGGGACATGTTTAAAAGTTATGTTAAAAACAAAATATTAAATAAAGCAGATGAAATCTAAAAATGTATGAATAAAATAAATAAAAATATAATAAATAAATAAAATAAAAATGAAATAAAATCTTTCAAGAATGAGGTATTTTGCATTGATAAAAATTACAAAGAAATAAGCAAATTTTCCTTTATTATGCTTATAAAATGTATGTATTACACATAATGTAATTATTATATGTATTAAGTTACAAAATTATAAAATACCTGTAAAATGTAAATTACTGGTGATAGACACTAAACAGAATACATGAAGAACCAGTAGTTGAAAGTGAAAAAGTGAGTCTGAACCACAATATATGGGTGAGCACTGGGAACAAACCAGAAGACAGCTTGATACTGAGCCTTGAGCTGGAAGTGAAACAGAGTGCCTGGAATGGGACTGGAACGGGAAGTTGCTGCAACCATTCCAGACCAGGATCACCAGTTCCTCAAACTAGTAGTTACCGTACGCATTCTGGACTGGGACCGCCAGTTCCTGGAACTACTAATCACCACAACCATTCCAGACAAGGACTGACAGTTCCTAAAAATAGTAGCTGCAACAACCATCTCAGACTGGGACAGACAGTTTCTGGAACTACTAGTTGCAGCAACCATTCTGGACTAGGACTGACAGCTCCTGGAACTAGTAGTTGCCACAACTGTTTTGGTGTGTGGACTGGGACTGCCTAAGAGCACCTAAGTGAAGCGCAAACTGCCATTCCTTGTATGTAGTTCCTTGGTCTTTCAGTTCACTTTTGTGAACTGTTCCTTTGAAACCATTTGTCCACGAATGATCCATCTGTAATCCTCATTATACTGTTGGTATTGAGTTGATCACATTAGGAATATTAAGGAGCAGCATAAATGCATATTGCTGACATATTGGCTGGTGGTACAATTAGTGTTGAATAATGGGCTCATAAGTTGACAAAGAAGAACATTTTCTGTCCTCGGAGTAGCAAAAACCTGAAAGGCAAATAAGACTTCTAAGGATAGCATCATTAGGGTCGTATGGGTAACTGAAAAAAAAAAAAAAAAAAAAAAAATCCAGTTCTTACTCAGTTGAAGGAAGACTTAACACTTGGCTGTTGATATAATATTTTTGTTATTTTTTCTTTTTGTTTATGTTTCAATAAATACAAGATTGTTACTTTCTCTTCTCAGGCAATGGAAAAACTAGTGGATGCTGGTTTAACCCGTGCTATTGGACTTTCTAACTTTAATTCAAGCCAGATAAAGCGCATTACAGATTCTGCTCGAATTGTACCTGCAAATCTGCAGGTGGAACTGCACATATATTTCCAACAACGTGAACTTGTTGCTTTTTGTCGTGCACTGGGTATAACTATTTGTGCTTATGCACCAATTGGATCTCCAGGACTACAAAGTTTTGTGAAGATGATTGGTGATGACCCTGAAATGTAAGTTATTTATATTATCAACACACATATGACTTATAGGCAAAGCATAACATAATTTATTTTTGATGAGAGTTACAATTATATCTATTAGTCTAGACAAATTACATTCACTTTTGTCAGTATGGACATATTGTAATGGGAGACATAAACATAGACTAGTTGAGAGAGATTACAGCCTAAGAAGATGCAACAGTATGAACATTTGTCATCCACAACTTACACACTATTTGGAACAGGGTCAGAATTGTAGATGTAATTCAAATGACAAAGATTGAGAAACTGAGAGATGATTGAAGGTCTCTCAGGCATGCAGCTGGATAGATTGATCATTGTGGTATGAATTTTTGACAGTGTTACTTGCCATCATCAGGTTACTCCTGCTGACCAAGGTGCTGGACAGGCGGATGTGTTATATATATATAAGATCCCCTCCCCCTCTCCTTTCACTGATTACATGTGCGGACAGCAGGATTCTGCGGTAGTGGGGATAGGGGGTAGCTCTTGCTCCAGACCTGAGTAATGGACCTCTGTCTGGGCTCTGTCTTCATTGTGTTAAGTGTTCTGCTTATGCTGTGATTAAAGAAATATTAGTGCTGGATTCCACACTTGTCTCAGTTGAAATCCACTGTTCTTGTTTGAGATTCTCCACTTGTATACACAGTCCCAATAGAGGGATGTGTTGTGTAGAACCTCTGTGTTTCATATTTCATCTAGTGTTTATTTTCCAAGCTATATTCAGCAATTGCTGATTTTCTGAGCTGTTGGAGGTTGGTGTGGCATGCAATTTCCTTCAATGGTTCGCCTGACATAACCTTTCCCAAAGTCACATGGAATGTTATAGACTGCCAATTTCTGGAGTCCTAGATCATCCTTCATTGTCCCTAGAAGGGATTTAATCTTTGTCAGCAGGCAATACCTAAACACATTTGATGTTGTGTCATTGAAAATGACTGGAATACACTCGTCCAAATTCTGAAGGTAGCAGGGGTAAAATATAGGGAGCGAAGAATTATATTCAACCTATACAAAAACCACACAGCGGTTATTAGAGTCGAAGGGCAAGAAAGGGACGCAGAGGTTGGGAAGCAAGTAAGACAGGGTTGTAGCCCTTCCTCAATCTTGTTCAATCTGTACATTGAGCAAGCAGTGAAGGAATGAAAGGAGAAATTTGGAGAGGACATTAAAGTGCAGGGAGAAGAAATAAAAACATAGTATTTCTGTCAGAAACTGCAAAAGATCTGGAAGAGCAATTGAATGGAATGGGCAGTGTCTTGAAAGGAAGATATAAGATGAACATTAACAAGAGTAAAACGAAGGTAGTGGAATGCAATGTCAGAAAATCAGGCGATGCTGAAGGAATTAGATTAGGTAATGGGATAATAAAATTTGTAGATAAATTTTGTTATTTGGGTAGCAAGATAACTTCTGATGGCCGAAGTAAAGAAGATATAAAATGCAAAATGGCTTTGGGAAGAAAAGCGTTTCCAAAGAAGTGAAACTTGTTAACATCCAATAATAATTTAAATGTTCGGAAGTCCTTTCTGAAAGCATTTGTCTGGCGTGTAATATTGTACGGGAGTGAAACGAGGATGATAAGGGGTTCAGATAAAAAGATGATAGAAGTTATTGAAATGTGGTGCTACAGATGAATAATGAAAATTGGATGTGTAGATCATGTAACTAATGAGGAGGTGCTTAACCGAATTGGGAAGAAAAGGAGTTTCTGGCATATCCTGACTAAGAGAAGAGAGAGATTGGTTGGACACATTCTGAGACATTAAGGAATTGTCAACTTAGCATTAGAAGGAAGCATGTGAGGTAAAAATCATAGAGGGAGACTGAGGGACGAATACAGTAAGCAGATTCAAAAGGATGGAGGTTGCCGAACATATACTCAGATGAAGAGACTTGCACAGGACAGAGTAGCGTGGAGAGTTGCATCAAACCAGTCTGTGGACTGAAGACCAAAACAACTACAACATTGTAAAATTCTGCCTATTTTTCCAGATATGTTGCCTGCGTATGGAATAAGACAATCTTTTCTGGGAGATCATCCTTGGTTGTTGGCTCTGGTGTGCTCTTTTGTTTGAAAGCACATCCGATTTGGCGATCATTATACCCATTTTTCTGGAACACTTCCCTGGGATGATCAAGTTCTGGTCTTAGGCTTTGTTTATCATAGATCACAAGAGTTCTGTGGACCAGTGTATTTGGTACCCCCCCCCCCCCCCCCCTTAGTGAGAGGTGATGAGAGCTAGAGGCATGAAGGTACTGGTCCATGTGGATTTTGTTCTAATAGACACTGTCACAATGTTTCATCTGGTTTTCTGCATACCAGAACATCCACTTTCATGGTAAACTGAATTTGGCTGTATATTGAATTCAGGTGCTGCAAGAAAAACTGAAGTTCATCTTCTCCGTGAAGACAAATGATGAATGTGTCATTGACATATCTGTAGAAAACTGTCAGTTTTAGTGGCACTGTGTCTAGTGGCATTATGACTTTATCCATCCATTATTGAGACGTAGAGTGCTCAGAAACTAGCAACAAACTTTACACATAATTTCAAATGTCTATAAAACTTTCTCACTGAAAACCCCAGCAAAATAATGAAAGGATACAAGTTTATTGCTTACTTCTTTTCCACTGTCCATACAATAAAACTATTGCATTCAGCATTTAGTTAAAGTTTATTATTCCTCACTACTTATTGTAGTTGTGAGATGTTTTGCAGACAGTATGCACATGTACCACTGAATGTGCTTTTGAAACAGGGTTGGGAAGTGTTACTTCTAACGCCGTTACTAGTAACTGTTACTTTCTGGAGATAATGGACAGTAATGGCATTATTATTTCTATAATGTAACTTTAACTGTAACTAAGCTACTTTTAGTGATTAACTTTTTTTGTCGCAAGAAGCATAACATGTTTTTTGTAAGAATCTCAAACTGCAAAATACCAGGCTTTGATTTAAATTAAGAGATAAAAAGAACACTTTTTGTTTCTAAATTAAATCTTTTCAACAATGTACATTGCAAATGTATAGTTATACATTTTAGTATCATTACAACATTTAATGGTGCTCATTCATTCATAACATTTTCTTATTATGTCACAACAATGAGTAGCCAATATAACAATTACGTGACGCATCACATTTAAACATTGTGTAGTCTGATTATTTTCCACACCTTTCCACATGGAGAAGGCAGAAGACACACGCATGCCTTGGCTAGCTTATGCTGATTCGAATTTTTTACATCGGATAGAATGTCACCCTCATATTGACTGTTGGTGGGATAACAGTTGAAAGCAGTGAAAACTCTACAGTAAAATGACAGCTTGCTGTCGTTGATAAGGTGCATTTACAATGAGTTTGAAACATGTTCTGGAACATTGTTCGCTGCTAGTTCTGGAATACGGTATCAATTTTCACAATATGCTGGCAACACAAAAACTGAGTTCCCTGGCTGTGTTGGTAAAAAAAAAAAAAAAGTGTTCGTAGTTAGCAAGTGCTAGATGCTTCTTTGCATTGTATCTGTAGAGTTACATGTTGCCTTTCAGTATGTTCCTTTATGAAATGAAGTAGACAAGAAACAACATTTACGAACTTGTCACCTAATAAGAGGCAGAGTTGCTTGTGGAATGTTCGATGTCATAAAGGTATTATAAATAAGTATGACCCTCCTATAGAAAATTGCTACATTGTTTGTCACCAGCTGTCTATTAAGTAGATAAACCATGAAGTCGCATTTCTCAACACCACAGCAATAACAACAGTATTCGTTATTGTATTTTGCAAAATGAGTCGTCAATTTAGCGATATATGAAATAGTGATGACATTTTTTTCACAGTGCTTTTTATGAAGTAGAAATGAATGTATGTAGGAGGCAGCAGTGTGTACTAAAAGTGGATGTGAAAAGGGTGTCGTCAGCAGCAGATTCGTTCTCACATTCTTTTGTTGTGTGAGTAACTTTATTTAAAATGATGATTTGGATTAATGTGAAAACATAAATGAATATACTAGCAGTTAAATGTATGTTTCAGCGCTATTATTATAACTGAATTATATTTACATAACCTTCATCCAAAGCTTGACAAACTGCAGGAACAGTAATCACATAGGGCTATGGCTGGCTTTGAAATGTGGAATAAATACATGAGGGTTTGATACACACGTCTTTCTTTTGCCGAGAAATGAAGAGTAACAGCAAGTCTTCTCTTCAAAGGAGTTGTTTTGCTGAAATTTGTGCCTTTCTTTGAAACAACTGGCCCTGTAATATTCATTAAAATTTCAAAATCTGATGACGATATCTTGTTGATGGTACAAAAACAAAAACGTCTTCCAAATCGAGCTCGCACAGCTTGTCATTAAAATTCAAATGTTTGTAAACATATTGGACCAGTTCATAGACTTACAAACTAATTAAAATAACTTACACTAAGGACAACAGACACAGCCATGCCGAGGGAGGACTCAAATTTCGATGATGCTTCAAATCACGTGGCCACTCCCATGCGGCAGTGGGTCATTCCTGCCACATCTTCTATGGTACCTATTTTGTCCTCCTCTGACAACCACATTTTCTTCGTCTCCTTATTTCGATGAATAGTCTACTATTGGCACAGCACCTCATATTGTTAATTCTTCTTCTTCGCCTGTCTATAGCGTAGCTTTCGATACAAATACATGTATGTCTGAAATGTTTATTGATTGCTACCTTTTCAGCGTAACAGATGATGTTAATGTATAGTAGACAATAAAATTTTCAGTTTTCACGGAGACACGAACAACATGAAACAGAACTTTCATTAGATGGAACATTTGAAAAACATCTTTTGTTGAAAATGAACAAACAGTGCAACTGAGATAGAAGGCACTGTGGACAATTTATTTAATAATGCATTAATTATGTATTATTATTAATTATTTATGCATTAATTACGCCAATTCAATTACTGACTGACATTAAAGCTTGTTTTCTTTCTACATGTGTAAGGTTCATTACAGATTTACAAATGAATTACAATTACAATTTTTAAAAGTAACTAAAAGTAACTATAAAAATACTTGATACAGTTACTTTTGATATATAGTAACTATAACTGTAACTAAGTTACCTGTTAGGGAAGTAACATTAACTGTAACTTAGTTACTTTAAAAAAGTAACTTTCCCAACCCTGCTTTTAAAATGATATCACATTATGATATATACTTCAGGAAATATGACTTCATAAACTATGAGAGGCTTGGACAACCACCCTGTTGTGTGTTTACTACTAATTCTATTCAAAACATAATTCAGTCAGTTTCCTAATGTTCCAGTCTACATACCTGGAAGATTATATTATTGTAGGAAATTTGTTGTCGTGATTGGCCAGCAAAACAAAACTGAATTGGATTTATAGTGAGGCACAAGGTGATGGACTGGGGGGGGGGGGGGGGAAGGTGATGGACTAGTATAATGATGGAATAAACACATGCCTGGGCAACACCGGGAACTGACGTTCATCATGTAATGAAGAACCTTTCTTCCTATGTATTCTTTATGTTGCGAGTCAACTGAAACTCCTTGCACTAAGCATTGATACACTGCAGATCCTCTTATATTTCCATTAGAATTATCCAGCATTGGGGCTTCTTGCTATACTATAGCATCACCAGCAAAAAGTCTTATTGTATTTTCCACTTTTATCAATGAAGTCATTTATATTATGGTTAAATAAAAACAAAGGTCCTGGTGGGGCGTACCTTGCCAGGTTGAGTAAATAAATCAATAAATAATATAGAATATAAAAAATGAGCCTATTAAAAATAGAAAGAGGTGACAATAATGCCTAACATGTAAAGTATTACAATATAAGAATTAGTAAGTATTAGTGAGTAGAAATTGACATTTCAGTCTTTGTATTCTAAGATTTTCCACAATGGACTAAACAACGGCTGACTAAAATGAGTATAATTTATTTGTGAATGAATCAAGTTATATCAATAAACAATATTGTTTCTAGAGATTTGATGATCTGACATGTTTGTATGTCTTATGTCAATACGTGAGGATTGGAACTTAAATAGTGGCAACTATTTATTCACAACTGATTCAAAAAGCATTAAATGTTTGCATCTGTTATTGTCCGTCAAAGTAGTCACCAGCGTTGTGTAGAACCCATTGCGAGTGATGTGGAAGTCTTAGTATACCACTAGCAGAGGCTGATCTGTTGATGGTGCCAATGGAGTGGTCTACTGCCTATTGAATCTCTTGAACAATTTCGAAGTGAATACCATGAATTGGTTCCTTCATCTTAGGTATCAAATCAAAGTCACGAGGACTTAAGTCTGGTTAGTATGCTGGATGGTACAATACTTCCCAGTCCCATCGGTCAGAGAAGCCACAGCTTGCACTGTATGCACCCATGCTAATTTGGTTTTGTGGATGAGATCATGAAACATCTGGCATCGATCACTGTTCACTAATGTGGCAATAGTATGCATTCTTCTTCAGAGATGCTAGGACAACTTGCATGATGCATGTCTGCCACTGTTTGCCAACCTTCGTTGAAGGCTTTTAACCAACATGTCACTGTCCTGTATGGCGATGGCAATTCCCTGTATGCCTCTTGAAGACCTTGATGACACTGTTGTTCTGAATGACCTGTGGCACATTAAATCTTGATCCAACTCTGTTGTTTCTGTTTCAAAAACATATGGACACCATTATGTCAGACTGCTCACTTACAGGTGACTGTTTCTCTCACAAGGAAAGTACTTGGACTTGAACAAACATATCTGTATGAACGTTTGGTTACACTATCTCTATGTACACCTCAATGTGCTGGTGGGTGTCGTTTTTATGCAAAACTTTGCAATCATGCTCTATATAGCACTGTAGATGTAATTGTAGACTCCATACGTAATGCAGATATCTGAACTATAACTTATGTAATAATCATCATACATATATTGTCATCAAAAGCCGTGATGATAGTTGCAACTTTAACCTTCTTCTCGGAAGAATGTTGGTATTCATTCCACTGCTTCCATTGCCTCTACACGCACTTACCGTAGCACAACCGCTAGCAATGAGTTCTTCGTCATTATCATCCCTATTGTCATCATTATGTGTTAGTGTTACAACAGTATCTAACTGCTCATATTTCTGTACCATAACAGATACGAGAAAGCATGCGAATGATTCATCTTCTTCACTAATACCATCTTCATGAAGAATGGTTCTTCGTAACTTCATCTCAACCAATCGCAATACTTTAGCAAGATTATCAATCACCACTCCATCTGACGCTTCACCACACAAATGTCACAAAACACAACTTCGGAGGCACACTGCACCGTCCCTACTGGTGAACGGACAGGTCAAAGTGCAGTGTGGCAAGGCACACACAGTGGCCTTTAATGGATGACTGCAGAGTTTTGCAGATGCGAGAGTGTCACTAATGCAATAAGGGATCTTTACATTATCTCTCACACGATTTTGATGTATATGTGTTTGTTCGAGCCCAAGTACTTTCCTTGTCAGTTGTACACACACCAGTGATGTGGGACGGGTGAGTCCATTTACTCAGAGGTGAGGTATGTCAACAACGTGTGCTATCAGCAACAATAGTAAATTCCATTGGGTAGTGTCTCCACAGCAGTGTTACCAGTGTTTGTGTTCCAACCCTCATACTTCCTTGGTATATTTATAATAATGGGTATATGCATACGTTTATGCCATTTTTACTCTGCCATTATTTTAATATATTAGTGTAAATTATATTATATATAAAAATAAAAATAGAAAACAGATGACTTACCAGAAGGACCGGCTCGTCGATAGAAACAAATAAAATGAATAAAATCACACACAAACACACATACAAGCTTTCGCAGCCTTAGCTGCTTCGTCAGGCAGAAGGGAAGGAGAGGGAAAAGGAAATGATGAGGGTTTCAAGGGAGTGGATAAGGAGTCATTCCAATCCCGGGACAGGAAAGACTTACCTTGGGGGGAAAAAAAGAGGGTAAACAAAAACACACACACCCACACATTTACACAGACGCAAGTCTGTGCATCTGTCTCTGTGTAAATGTGTGTGTGTGTGTGTGTGGTTTTGTTTACCCTCTTTTTTCCCCCCCAAGGTAAGTCTTTCCTGTCCCGGGATTGGAATGACTCCTTATCCACTCCCTTGAAACCCTCATCATTTCCTTTTCCCTCTCCTTCCCTTCTGCCTGACGAAGCAGCTATGCTGCGAAAGCTTGTATGTGTGTTTGTGTGTGATTTTATTTATTTTATTTGTTTCTATCGACGAGCCGGTCCTTCTGGTAAGTCATCTGTTTTCTATTTTTATTTTTGTTTATCCCACCGGGAAAGTTTCCCTCTATAATTTTTATGTTATATATAGTTTAGTTTATACATAGTTTATATTTTATATTAGTGTACTGTAGGTGCAACCATAGCAGAGGGGTATCAGTGGAGAGATAAGACAAATGTGTGGTTTCTGAAGGGGGGCAGCAGCCTTTTCAATAGTTGCAGGGGCAACAATGTGGATGATTGACTGATATGGCCTTGTAAAGTCAGCTAATGTGGTTTTGCCATTCAGTTACTGCAACCAACTGAAAGATAGGGGAGACTAAAGCAATTACTTTTTCCAATGACACGCTGCTGTACTGTATGAATATATGATGGCATTCTATCGGGTAAAATATTCTGGAGGTAAAACAGTCCTCCATTCGGATCTCCAGGCAGGGACTAATCAGGAGGATGTTGTCATCAGGAAAGGCAAATGGTCATTCTATGGATCAGAGTGTGGAATGTTAGATCTCTTAATTGGGTAGGGAGATTAGAAAATTTATAGCCTAAAGGGAAATGAATAGGTTGAAGTTAGATGTAGTAGGGATTAGTGTAGTTTGGTGGGAGGAGAAACAGCATTTCTGTTCAGGAGAGTACAGGATTATAAATACAAAATCAGTTTTGGGGTATTACAGGAGTAGGTTTAATAATGAAGAAGAAAATGGGAATGCGGGTAAACTACTAAGAGTAACACAGTGATTGCATTATCATAGTCAAGAGAGATATGAAGCCAACACTGACCACAGTAGCACAAGTTTATATGCCCACTATCTCTGCCGATGAGGAGATCAAAGAAATGTATGAGGAGGTAAAGACATTATTCAGACAGTTGAGGGAGATGAAAACTTAATTGTCATGGGGAACTGGAATTCGGTAGTAGGAAAAGGTAGGGAAGAAAAAATAGTATGTGAATATGGACTGGGAAAAAGGAATGAAAGAGGAAGTTGCCTGGTAGAATTTTGTATGGTACATAATTTAATCATAACAACCATTTGGATCAAGAATCATGAAAGAAGGTTGTATACATGGAAGAGACAAAGAGACACAAGAAGGTTCCAGACAGATTTTATGATCATGAGACATAGATTTGGGAACCAGGTTTTAAAGTGACACTGAAGAAACTGAAAAAAGGTAGGAAAAATGAGATAGGACCTGAAGAAATTGAAGGAACCTGACGTTCTTAAGAATTTCAGAGGGACATTTAGGCAACAACTGACAGAAGCAGGGGAAGATAAAACAGTAGGAGAGGAATGGATAGCTTAGAGATGAAATAGTCAAGTCAGCAGAGGATGAAATACGTAGGAAGGCAAGACCTACAACAAATCCTTGGTTATCACAGGAAATACTACATTTAATTATGAAAGGAGAATATATAAAATGCAGTAAATGAAGCAGCTAAATTGGAGTACAGATGACTAAGAAATGAGATTGACATGAAGTGAAAAATGTGTAAGCAGAAGTAGCTAGAAGCCAAATGCAAATCTGTACAAGAATGTATAACCAGGGCAAAAATAGATATCGCCTACAGGAAAATAAAAGAGACATTTGGAGGCAAGAAAAATAAGTGTATGAATATCAAGAACTCAGATGGAGAACCAGTTCTGAGTAAAGAAGGGAAGGCTTAAAGGTGGAAAGAGTAATAGAGGGGCTCTACAAAGGAAATGAACTTGGAGACAATATTGTAAGAAGGGAAGAGGAAGTAGGTGAAGCTCACATAAGGGATACTATACTGAGAGATGAATTTGACAGAGCACTGAAAGACATAAGTCAAAACAAGGCCCCTGGAGTAGATGGTCTGTTAGGAGATATGTAGGAACACGGGAGGCAATATTAACTTTACTGTTTATCTTAGAAGATAGATTAAGGAAAGGCAAACCTACATTTGTAGCTTTTGTAGATTTGGAGAAAGCTTTTGATAATGTTGATTGGAATACACTCTTTCAGATCTTGAAATCAGCAGGACAAAAATATAGGAAACGGAAGGTTATTTACAACTTGTACAAAAACCAGACTGCAGTTATCAGAGTTGAAGGGCATGAAAGGGATGCAGAAGTTGGGAAGGGAGTAAGGGTTGTAGCCTTTCTCCAACATTATTCAATTTGTACAGTGAACAAGCTATAAAGGAAAGCAAGGAGTAACTCGGAGAAGGAATTAAAGTTAAGGGTGAAGAAATAAAAACATTACGTTTTGCCGATGACATTGTAATTCTGTCAGAGACTGCAAAGGACCTGGAAGAGCAGTTGAATGGAATGGGCAGTGTGTTGAAAGGAGCATATGAGATGAACATTAATGATAGCAAAACAAGGGTAATGGAGTGACTGCATGAAAATCAGGCGATGCTGAAGGAATTTGATTAGGTAAAAATACAATAAAGTTGGTTGATGAGTTTTGTTACTAGAGCAGTAAAATAACACATGATGGTCACAGTGCAGAGGATATAAAATACAGAATGGCAATGGGAAGAAAAGCAATTATGAAAAAGAGAAATTTGTTAACATCGAACATTGATTTAAGCCTAAGGACGTCCTTTCTGAAGGCATTTGTGTGGAGTGTTACCTTGTATGGGAGTGAAACGTGGATGATAAATAGTTTATACAGGAAGAGGATAGAGGATTCTGAAAAGAAGTGCTACAGAAGAATGCTGAAGGTTAGGTGGGTAGATTACATAACTAAAGAAGAGGTTCTGAACAGAATTGGGAGGAAATGTTCGCATACCTTGACAAAAATAAGTCATTAATTGGTAGAACACATTCTTAGACACCAAGGAATTATAAATTTAGTATTGGAGGGAAGTGTGTGGGGGTAAAATCTCAGAGGGAGATCAAGAGACAAATATAGTAAGCAGTTTCATATGAAGAGAAGAAGAGGCTTGCTCCACATAGAGTAGGGTGGAGAGCTGCTTCAAACCAGTTTCTGGGCTGAAGACCACAATAACAGTGTAAATACACTACTACACAATACACAACAACAAGGTTGTGCTAATCTTTTGGTACTGATCACTTGCCAGTGTGGCTTCAAGTTGGAAAAAATCTGTTAGCCAGTTTCCAAGAGAAAGTTATTAGAGGCCAGGAAAGGTGATTATCAGAAGGGGCTAAGTATTGAGAATATCAAGAATGAGGACATGGCCCTATCCAAGTTCAGTAGTTGCATCCTTTATGATTGTACCCACGTATGACTGTGTTATCCTAGAGTAACAAAACAGGGTTACCAGAAGTTCTGTTTACAATGACAACTGCGAGTCATCTTAGCTGCTCAGTAACTATTATTGTTTTGTTCCTTGTAGCAGTTCATGATAAAGAATGCCAGTTTGATTCCACCAAATGCAAAACATTATTTTTTGGGTGTGCACAACTTTCTTTAGATGGGGTGTTGCTTTTTCGATGGGTTGAGTAATTCTTCCCTCTTCTTTAAGTTTTCAGACAAGCATCATTTCACATCATGTGTAACACTATTCTCAAGAAATCGATTGTTCCTATGACAAAACAATTTGTAAATGGCAAGCAAATGTAATTAAATAGTTATTCTTTGATTTTTGTTGTTGCCTCTAAACCCATGTCTCTAATTTTTTATTCTTAGCCAGTGAAAGCAAAAAGACACAATGGTTTTCTGATAACATTACAACATTGTCAAAATGTTGTTTGTCACATAAGTCAAATTCCCATTTTTGGAAACAATAAAACCATTGCTATACCATCATCTCAGCAAATACTTCCATCCCGTGCATGACATTAATTCTTCTCATGGCATCCACTGACTAGGTACTCCATTAAAATCACAGAATAAAATGTGGTACCAAGAGTGTTCATTTTTCTGCACTTTGAAAACCAAAATAATTAGCTTAAAAGATCACAACAAGCTGTTAATTTATACAAGCTCCTGTTTACAGCATTAAATCTCAAAATGCAGAAAAAACTTGAACAATGAAAAATAAAGGCTTCACAATGCATTGGTGCCAACTCAAAGAAAGATTGCCTCAGACGTTTCCCCTGAACCCACAGACTAATAATGGTCAGTAATTCAAACTAGCTGTAAATAATCTATATGAGGATAGGTGATAACACACTGTAAAGATTGTCACTGAAGTGCAGACAGGCACATGGACTGAACAAACACATTCATGTAACTTTTAAACTTTCGCAGTGACCTTCATTGGAGAAAGATACTCATTCAGATGTAACTACTGCACATGTAACATCACCTCTGGCTGATACAGTGCAATTAGCATCTTGAGAGTGAGTGAGGATAGGAGGGGAATGGAGTGGAGGTGGGAAGGATGCTGAGCAAGGGTGGGGATATGATGTTCCTTACTGCATCTCTAACTTCATTTCTAAGCTGCATCTCGATCCACCCATCTAGTATGTTCATAGGGTCATGGTGCAACCTTCTGGTCCCCATACCTCCCTTACCCTCTCCACCTATTCCCTCACTGCAGAGCGTGATTTGGAGTGTGGATACTTGAGATGACAATTGTGTGACTATGAGGCATGCCTTTGTGAATGCCCTCTGTTCTGGAGTACACTGGTGGCCAATAACTAAGTATAGTATGTGTGTGTGTGTCTATGTGCCTGTTGTACATCTTTGCAGTGAGTTGTAAACTGTCCTTATTATATTGTTGAATTCCAACCTGGACTTACCATTATCTCTTATAGGCAAGAATGTGAGATGCAACTTGTAATGCAGTAAAGGAGTGAGGGGGAGGAAGGGAATTTTAGCATTGTGTATGTTTGTATGTAAATAATAATAATAATAAAACTAAATAAATAAGTAAATGAAAACTAAAGGAAAAATAAATACCTAACAAACAAAAAAAAAAAAAAAAAAAGGCTGAATGGCACACAGTTGAAAAAGGGATGAATTGGGAGCATGTGTAGGATACTGAGGAGGAGAGAGGCATTAAGGCCAGGATTGTTGCAGAACCTTTTCCAACCATGTGCCACTCATCTTTTATTTTTTCTTTATTTTTAATTAATTAATTTATGTTTTACTTCTCATAGATGAATATGTACATATATATAATTTCCTTCCTCTGTCCTCATCCCTCCTTTATTGCATTACAAGTTGCATCTCACATTCATGCCAATTAGAGCCTTTACTCTCTGCTAACATCCTATTCCCACCCTAGCCCAGCATCCTTCCCTCCTCCACTTCCTTGCCCACCCCTTCTCAATCACTCTCAAGACACTAACTGTGTTGTAGCAGCCACAGATGATAATTATGTGTACATGAGTTATGTCAGAATGATTGTGTGATTGAATGTGTATCTTTCTCTGATGAAGGAAGCTGTCAAAAATTAAAAGTTGTGTAAATGTGTTTCTCTATTCTTCATTCCTGCCTATAGCTCAGCAGTTATCTTTACAGTGACTTTCTGTGTATTCTCATATTATTTAAAATTCCAAACAAGACTTTCTATTGTAAATAATCAATTAATGATATTTCAAATGTTAGCAGTTTGAAGATGTCATCACTAGATCATGTTTTGCTTGTGAGAATGACCGTGCTTTAGTATATGTTTCGGTGCACTCAAATCTCTCTCATCTTGACACTTTATCTAATTTTGCTTCCATACTGTCCTGCACAGTGCAGTGCTGGAATGATTCATTGTGGTGTATAAGTGGAATTAAAGGAGAATATTTTGAAGGACAGCAGTAATAAAACTGATCAATGTCTTTAGCAGTTTGTGCAAGATGTAAGGAGTTGTTTGTGTGGTGGGGTGTGACAGTGGGGTGCATGGGGGATAGTTAATTCAGGTTTGATAAGAATAGTTTTTGCCGTTGTTACAAGAATATGCGATCTGGAATAAGTTATAGAAATACAGAAATTTTCTAATAGCAGGAAATGTAGGTTGGGAATATTGTTTTAATACATTATTTTATCAGCTATGCCTCATATGAGTGTGTAAAAGGGAGGGCAAAGGTGGAATTTGCAGTTGTTGGTCGAACAGAGATTTTACATTAATATTTATGGCTATGTATAGGATTGGGAAGATGCTACACCACGTTCTCAGTGATTTTAACTTTAATTGCATGCAAGTTGCTAGAAAATGGGGAAACTCTCAATTTCTAGTACTGGTACAAAATTAGTCTGGTTCCATACAGCTTTAAAGCTGTTCTCTTCTCTCATCAGCTCCCCCTATCTTTTACCACTTTTATGTTGGTGAAGCAATTTGAAAGAAGGAATCTTCCCCCCCTCCCCCTTTTACCATATTTATGCTGATAAAACAATTTAAAAGAAGGAATCTGAAGACTTGTTAATACACCCCTGGAAAATGAAAAAAGAACACAATGAATTTGTTGACCCAGCAGAGTAAAATTTAATGACACATTTGTTAGGATGTATTCAATACACAACCAAACAGATGGAGCCATACGCAGATGAGTACAGACACCAAAGAGTGTGCAATGTCGACACCAGTACCGTATATACCCTCATTTTGCAGCAATGCAAGCTGCAATTGTCCCATGGAGACGATCGTAGAGGTGACAAATGTAGTCTTGTGGAATGGCTTGCCAGTTACCTCTTGATGCTTCAGTTTGGCCAGATTTCATACTGGTCATGCAGACTTCTCAAGATGATGTTTCATCCTGTCACAAAAATGCTCAAGGGGGGAGAGATCTGGGGATCGTTCTGGCCAGGATAGTTGACCCACAGGTCAAATAACATATTGGGTGGTACGCGATACATGTGGACATGTATTATCCTGTCAGAAAATCATATCACATTGTTAATACATGAACGGTATCAAGACGGGTTGAATGATGGTGTCACTGTACCGTACTCTGCTCAATGTTCCCTTGACGATCAACAGTGAAGAATGGCCATTGTAGAGCATCACTCACGACACTATGATGCACGATTATGTGTACCACTATGGTGTCTTCCACTCACGCCCCAACCCCACCCACAGTGGTCTCGCAATAGGCACTTATGGAAGGACAAATGGAGACATATCATCTTCAGTGATGAAAGTCACTTCTGCCTCGCTGCCAATGATGGTTGTACGTGTGTGTGGCATTGTGCAGAGGAGTGAAAAAATCTTGAATGTATACAACAAAAGCACATGGGGCTGACACCTGACATCATGGTGTGGGAGCCATGCCATACATTAGCTGTTCTCCTCTGGTCATTGTCAAGGAAACAATGAACAATCATCTGAAAATTGAAACCATCATTCAACCTGTCTTGCTACTGTTCGTCCACCAACAAGGGTGTATCCTCTTCCAACAGGACAATATACATCCACATGTATCCTGTATCTCCCATTGTGCTCTGCAAGGTGTACATCAACTACCCTGGCCAGTACGATCCCCAGATCTGTGGCCCACTGAGCATGTTTCGAACCAGATGAAACGTAATCTTGCAAGGTGTGCAAAACCGGCATGAAATCTATCCCACCTGAGGCACCAGGTAAAAATTACATGGCAGGCCATTCCAAATGACTGCATTCGGTACCTCTACTATTGTCTCCATGGGATAACTGGAGCTTGCATCACTGCAAAAGGTGTGTATAAATGGTACTAGCATTGACATTGTGCACACTCTAGTGACTATTCACATGTGTATGGCTGTCTGTATGATTGTGTATTGTATATATCCTAAAGAACATGTCAATAAAATTTTGCTCAGCTAGGTCGATGAATTCATGGTTTTCTTTTTTCAGTTTTCAGGAGTTTAGTTCTAACTAGTAATATTCATATTATTTAAGATGTATCATTAGTATTTAAGTTTCTCTATCATTTGTAATAAATTAAATTGTATGCTAAGATAAGCTATTAAGCAAATGTATTTTCACTGTTGTATAGGATACCAAAACTTAGCCCCCTGACAGAGCCTGTGGTGTGCAAACTGGCAGAAAAGTACAACAAAACTCCAGCACAAGTGTTGCTGAGGCACATCATCCAGCGTGACATTGCTGTTATTCCAAAGAGTGCAAACCCACAGAGAATAAAACAAAATATTGATGTAAGTAACTAAGATTATCATTCAAAATCAACATTTCTGTTTCATTTCACATAAACTCTAGAGTAATTTTCTATAAATAACATCTTTTCTGCAGATTGAAAAATCTTGTAGATAGTTTTATTTTTCATTTAATTGATTTCTCAGGATCACTGAGAAGGATTCTCTGGTTTACTACATAGAAAGTTTCATTTGCTATGTCTTTCAAAATTTAAAAAGCTAATGTCAGTGTTTGATTTAAATTTCAGATATTTGATTTTGAACTGAATGATGAAGAGATGGAAGAACTGAATGCTTTGGACAAAGGCCGTAAAGGACGTTTATTTGGTGAACACATGCTAAAAGGGTATGTGAATTCTATTATACATTTTTCTTTGAGATTTTTTCCTTGTACAAATTTAATTTTTCTCCAGACATTTCTGGAGTAATTCCAAAGTAAATACAGTTCTAAGTAAATTATGGAAAATTTGACTTACATGTATATGCCACAAAGGAGCACACCACTTTTTACTAAATGCCACATTAGAAAATTAAATCACGCCCACTTTCAAGTTATCAGACACCTTTAATCAATCCCAAAATGTGTTATTTTCCTCCTAGAATCTTTTCTATTCATCCAGCAATGTACTCCAGATGCCAAGATGGAGATGTAAACTTTCCCTCCAATATAACCTCTTCCAACCTTCCTCCTGGCTTCAACTTATGCTGGCCTCTACCCCTCTGCCATCTTCAACTCACTTATTCATTTCTCACCCCTCTTTTTCCTTACTCTTATTATGTATTTGTGTGTGTGTGTGTGTGTGTGTGTGTGTGTGTGTGTGTGTGTGTGTGTGTGTTTCTATATCCCCTTCTTCTGACTAATAGTCCCCACCACTCCACTCAGCATTATGTTCAATTTTCTTTACTTCCAAAACCACTATCCCTTTACTTCCTTCCTCCTCTCTGCTACCTGACAAAAGAAGTTTGTTTTCCAAAAGCTTGTTTGAACATTTATTTTCATCTTTTTGGTGTTACTATTGGCAGTACTGGCCAGCTATTCCATTTCTTTTGAATAATAGTGTATAAAATAATCTGACATCACAAAGTCATAATTCACCATAGATGTCAGCACAATAGTGGCTGGCATGGGAAGATAATTGACAGCTGCATCATAATACTGTTTATACACACTTGTATGCCTCTGCAGGAAACAACATGTCAAACACTACACTGCACTTCACTGTGGGAAATGTAAGCAGAATGCCATCCAGATTGTGTTCTGGGAAATGACAGTGCTAGAAATGCTGTTGTTAGTGCTGATGCTGCAATTTGCATAGTCAGTTGTGGGCCATCAGATAGATGATCTCTTTAATATACGTGGGTTTCACTCTCTGTTGACTATGTCAAAGGTTTGCCATTTGCTATAGGTGCATTCTTCTCACTGAAACATCATGTGTTGTATGGTCATTGCAGTAAAACTCTTATGTTATCCATGCAGGGCACAACACAGCTACATGTCAGTAGGTCCTAGTGCACTTTTGTGGTAAGGGATGCCATGCATTGTATGGAATTGAATTGAATTTTTTATTTGATCCTGTAGGATTACATTGTGTACAATACATGTATGTGTAATATATGATATGTCAGTTGCAAAATATATACATTATCACTTATCTCCTAATGTGCAAGAGCAAATATATACATATTTAATTTAATACAAGTTAGTAAGTGCTCCTGAATGCTTTGGAATTTTCTTTTCCTTGCTTGGTCTTTGAGTGCTTTAACAAAGCTATTGTCTTGTGTAAGACATGTGTATAACAAACAAATGCCACTTTCCACAGATTCACTGCAGTGTATTAACATTAAGTACAAAATTAATTAAGTATTCTTCAATGCTGTAAAATTCTTTTTACACCAGATAGTCTTTCAGTTTCCTTGAAAAATTATTTTCATGTATACTATCAAGAAGATGCTCGAGCAATTATTTTCATGTATAGTATCAAGAAGATTTTTAGGCAGGTTTCTTAACAACTTGATGCCTGAGTACCGAGGTCCTTTTTCAAGGATTGTCAGTCAGTGGGGTATGTTTCTTATTTCTTTCTTCCCCTGTGTGTTGTGGGTATGTAGACTAGCATTTGTATCATACACTGAAATATCTTTTGTGATGTACAGTATTGTTTTATATATGTATAAAAATGTAAAAGTTAAGATGTCTAGACTTTTGAAGCAGTTTCTGCAGTTCTGTGAGTTTTTTCTTCTTAGTATAATCCTGATTGTAAAGTGAAAAATTTTTTCCTTTCTTGAATGTTTGAGTTTCCCCACACTGTCACTCCATACTGCACGTATGGTTCAAAGAGTCCACGATATACTGTGCACAATAGCTGTTTGAATGCATATTGTCACAGCTGCTTCATGATGAATATAACAGAGCTAAGTTTTTTGCAGACATAGTTAATGTGTTATTTCCATTTCAGCTCATTGTCTTCAATAACACCTAAAATTTTTGTGGCTTGGTGTTGACAAAATCGACCTACATTTTTCCAAAATTGAAGTGCTAAGTTGTTGTGGCCAGAACTAAGTAACTGTAACAGTTCTACTTCAATGAATTCCCAGTAGGCAAAGGGTTTGACTATTAATAAGTCATGTAAATCAGATCTGTAAGTTTACTGAGGCCCAGTAATATCACTGATCTGTAGTCCTGTCCGTATTACTGCCCAAAGTGATCAGTTGATAGATGGTAATTTTGATGTGCACTATGGTGCAGAACCTCATTAGGTGGGAGAAGAGATCCAACTCAAATTGTTGGCCATTATCTGTTGTTATGTATAACGAACAGCCAAATCAAGAAATCCAGTTTGACATGAAAGCATATGCTAACATTCCTGCAGCCATTTCTGTATTGCACTGTTAAAGATTTGTATAAGAAGTAACCCATAGACAATGGCTAAGTGGTGTTGCTTGTAATATCCTTTTTTTCTTTTGGTAGTAGTAGTTGTGAAAAGTATGCTGTGTAATGTCTGGAAAAAAGAGAGAAACTTTCAGATTTGATTCTGTGAGGGCAGCTAAACGTAGTTGCAAGCATCTTGTCAGCAAAAGGCTAATATCCACATTTAAATATGGTCTGGCAAGTTTTAATCTGCAGGCAAATTTAAGAAAAAAAAAAAAATACTAGGAGTGATTAAGGATTTAATCCCACACAGTCACTGACAAACACTTTCCATATTTAATGTGATATTTCCATTTTTAGTTCTTTTGTATGACTTAGCAGACCTTATTCATCTACGTGGTTGCTGTTTTGTTAATGTTTGTCACTTTATAATGCCTGGTTAGTTTGATACTGGTGACAAAACAAATACATAAAGAAATTACAAACACAACAAAAACCAGTAGTCATCCCCAGGAAACATGTTCATGGTGTATAACATTGTCTCTCTTTGTAATGGCCTCAATTTGATAAAGATGAGAGTTAGCAAGTTTCTTCAAGTCTTTCATTTCCAGCTGCAGCCACTGTGCGATGATTAGATACCATAGTGCTACCAAACTATGAGGATGTTGATTGCTATATTTCATGCACTGTTCCAAATAGTTTGAAATGTTTTTATCATTTGGTTTTATAATACAGTGCCTGAGAATCTGTAAACCAGGCCATCTCGAAAAAAAAAAAAAAAAAAGAATCTCTATAGAATATTCATCAGTAATACTCAGACGAAAGGGCAAAACATGGTCACCAAGAATGTAGAAGTAAATTTCATGTTCACAGTTATCTGATTGAATTTACCCAAATTTTTGGTATGAGAAATATTCCAAAAATATCAGTGAACTACCTTTGATCTCCACCCCCTATGAACCACCGACATTGCCGAGGTGGGGTGGCTTGCGTGCCTGAATAATACAGATAGTCGTACCGTAGGTACAACCACAGCAGAGGGGTATCTGTGGAGAAGCCAGACAAACATGTGGTTCCTGAAGAGGGGCAGCAGCCTTTTCAGTAGTTCCAGGAGCAACGGTCTGGATGATTGACTCAGCTGACCTTGTAACATAAGCTAACGTGGCTTTGCCATGCAGTTACTGCAAACGCCTGAAAGCAAGGGGAAACTACAGCTGTTATTTTTCCCCGAGGACATGCAGCTCTACTGTATGAATATATGATGATGGCATCTTCTTGGGTAAAATATTCTGGAGGTAAAATAGTCCCCGATCTGGATCTCCGGCTGGGGACTACTCAGGAGGATGTCGTCGTCAAGAAAAACAAAACAGGCATTCTATGGGTTGGAGCGTGGAATGTTCTAACCCTTAATCACTTAGGCAAGTTAGAAAATCTGAAAAGAGAAATGGATAAGTTAAAGTTAGATATGGTAGGGATTAGTGAAGTTCAGTGGCAGGATGAACAGGATTTCTGGTCAGGTGAGTACAGGGTTATCAATACAAAATCAGTTGGTGGTAACGCAGGAGTAGGTCTGATAATGAATAAGAAAATAGGAATGTGGGTAAGTTACTATGAACAGCATAGTGAATGCATTATTGTAGAAAAGATAGACATGAAGCCAACACCAACCACAGTGGTGCAAGTTTATATGCCAACTAGCATGACCGATGATGAGGATATCGGAGCAATGTATGAGGAGATAAAGGAAATCATTCAGAAAGTTAAGGGAGACGAAAACTTGATTGTGATGGGGGACTGGAACTCGTTAGAAGGAAAGGACAGAGAAGGAAATGTAGTAGGTGAATATGGACTGGGAAATAGAAATGAAAGAGGAAATCGCTTGGCAGAATTTTGCGCAGAGCATAATTTAATGATCACCAACACTTGGTTCAAACATCATGAAAGAAGGCTGTATACATGGAAGAGACCAAGAGAGACTGGAAGGTACCAGATTTCCCTTATAATGGTAAGGAATAGATTTAGAAACCAGGTTTTTAACTGTAAGACATATCCAGGGGCAGATATAGATTGACCATAACTTGTTGGTTATGAACCGTAGATTAAACTTAAGAAACTGCAGAAAGGTAGAAAAGTTAGGAGATGGAACCTGGACAAATTGAAGGAACCAGAGGTGGTTGAGAGTTTCAAAGGGAGCATTAGGCAAGGACTGGCTGAAATGGGGGGAAAGTAATAAAGTAGAAGAAGAATGGGTAGCTCTGAGAGATAGGGTAGTGAAGGCAGCAGAGGATCATATAGGCAGAAGGACAAGGCCTAATAGAAATCCCTGGATTACACTGGATATACTGAACTTAATTGATGAGAGGAGAAAATATAAAAAATTTAGAAAATGAAGTAGGAAAAAGGGAGTACAGACGTCTGAAAAATGAGATTGACAGTAAGTGCAGACTGTCTAAGCAGGAGTGCCTACAGGACAAATGCAGAACTGTGGAAGAATGCGTAACTAGGGGAAAGATAGATACCGCCTACAGGATGATAAAGGAGGCATTTGGAGACAAGAAAAGCAGATGTATGAATATTAAGAACTCAGAAGAAAAACCACTACTGGGCAAAGAGGGAAAAGCTGAACTGTGGAAGGAACATATAGAGGGCTTATGCAAAGGAAATAAGCTTGAAGGCAGTATTATAGAAAGGGAAGACTAAGTGGAGGAAGATGAGATAGGAGATACAATACTGTGAGAAGAATTTGACAGAGCTCTGAAGGACTTGAGTTGAACAAGGTCCCTGGAGTAGATGATATTCCATCTGAACTGCTGATTTCATTAGGAGAGCCAGTCATGAAAAAAACTGTTCAAACTGGTATGCAAGATGTATGAGACAGGGGAAATACCCTCCGACTTCAAGAAGAATATGGTAATTCCAGTTCCAAAGAAAGCAAGTACAGACAAGTATGAAAATTACAGAACTATCAGTTTAATAAGTCATGGTTGGAAAATACTACCACAAATTATTTATAAACGAATGGAAAAACTTGTGGAATGTGACCTCAGGGAAGATCACTTTGGATTTAGGAGAAATGTAGAAACATGGGAGGCAATACTCACATTACAACTTATCTTAGAAGATATGCTAAGGAAGGGCAAACCTACATTTTTGACGTTTGTAGATTTGGAGAAGGCTTTTGACAATGTTGACTGGAATACACTCTTCCAAACTCTGAAGGTGTCAGGGGTAAAATATAGGGAGCAAAGAGTTATATTAAACCTATAAAAAAAACCAGAGAGCGGTTATTAGAGTCGAAGGGCAAGAAAGGGATGCAGAGGTTGGAAAGAGAGTAAGACAGGATTGTAGCCTTTCCCTAATGCTGTTCAATCTGTGCATTGAGCAAGCAGTGAAGGAATGGAAGGAGAAATTTGGAGAGGGAATTAAAGTTCAGGGAGAAGAAATAAAAGGTTTGCAGTTTGCCCATGATATAGTAATTTTGTCTGAGACTGCAAAGGATCTGGAAGAGCAATTGAACGGAATGGGCAGTGTTTTGAAGGAAGATATAAGATGAACATTAACTAGAGTAAAATGCAGGTAATGGAATGTAGTGTCAGTAAATCAGGTGATGCTGAAGGAGTTAGATTAGGTAATGAGGCAATAAAAGTACTTGATGAATTTTGTTATTTAGGTAGCAAGACAACTGATGGATGAAGTAAAGAGGATATAAAATGCAGAATGGCTATGGGGAGAAAAGAGTTTCTAAAGAAGCGAAACTTGTTAACATCCAATATTAATTGAAATGTTAGGAAGTCCTTTCTGAAAGCATTTATCTGGGGTGTAGCATTGTATGGCAGTGAAACGACATCAAGGAATTGTCAACTTAGCATTAGAAGGAAGTGTGTGGGGTAAAAATCATAGAGGGAGACTGAGGGATGAATACAGTAAGCAGATTCAAAAGGATGTAGGTTGCCAAACATATTCTCAGATGAAGAGACTTGCACAGAACAGGGTAGTGTGGAGAGCTGCATCAAACCAGTCTGCGGACTGAAGACCACAACAACAACATCAACAACAACCACCACCACCTTTGATTTACATCCTCCACACACTGTGGCTTAAGACCATGGGGCTGTTGATATCTTCAGTGTCTCTCACAGTTAGAAAAGAAACAAATTCATAACTTGCCACAAGGTAAATCAGACAACACTCTGAAGATTGGTTTGAACACCACAGGGCTTTACTAGGCATGGTCCTGTTTATAGCTGGTTTGCCGTTGCCTTTTTCCAACCTTAGAACTGCCTTACCCTGCCAGTTATAGGGGACCTATAGTTTAACGTGGATTGTGAACCTTGATGCTGCTTGATATTTTTCTCATCAGCAACATTGTCAGAGGTGATACCACATTCATTCATTTGGCTTCTGTCTACTTTATGTTGTTTGGGCCATTCAACATATTCATCTTTGTGTTGCTGTAAGCAATGGCTTTTGGGAGATACTGGATTTCATTCAGTTGTCTTTGCCATGTATTTGAAAGCTAATTGAGATGCACCTGCATTTACTGACTACAGCAATTCCTGTTACATTTGAATTTTTATGGACACTAATTTTGTGATTAGATGAGTGCAAGTAAAACACAATTTGTTATAGAGATGCTGGACAGTTCTCATTGATACACCAACAAACTGGGAAACTTCATTACAGTATGGTCATGATCATATCCAGAGAAAACAGTCCCTTTCTGGTACTTTATCATATACCCATGCCAAATAATCTTACTGCTGTAATTACAAACTACTGATTAGCACATAAATGCCACTTTACTGTGTAACTAACTTCACCAGTGAAGGGACACAACAATCTTGAAGCAATTCTACACCATCTGCAACACTCAAAAGTGACCAGTGTATTGTTTTAAGGGATTATGTAATATTTTGCCAGGTGTTGATACTGGAGGAGATAGCTTATGTTAAGTTTACCGAATCAGTTTTTTTTCTTTCCCAGTAAGAATTGCTCACATCCTTTGTTTCTTGGCATCATCATTACAGCTATAAAATTAAACTTGAAATTACACATTATTCACTGCTGAGACTGCAGACAGTGAGAAAACTACTACTTGATAAGAATGATTTCTCAGTGTGATATATAGTTCTGTTGTCTTTGTGGGATTATTTTGTAAACTTCACAGAGAGATTTAAACTTTGCCTACAAGAAATGTGGAACCATTATGAGACTATTGTACTTCTTTTCATTACTTTTGTATCAAATTTCTGTTCAAAGCTAGAAATTAATAAAACAAACAACACAGTTGAATTTCTGGAAAATAAAATGATCAATTTCAGTCATTTGTTATCTTTTCTCTTTCAGTTCTTCTCTTTTCCAAACTGTGCTTGACATTTGGGCACTAGCATATGGTAATGACAATAGTATAAATGGCAACTTTAGTACAGAGGGAACTGTAGAAGTAACATCTATAAATACAAGTGGTAAATGGTGAACTGATAGAAGTAGCATATAAACAAAGGCCAGTTACAAAGTGTCTCATTTTGGGTCACATTGAAGGAGGTAGTAGTGAGGCCACAAGTAATTAAATTGAGATAGGAAACCAATAGTCAGAACTGCATATTTATTATATTATGGGCATGCACAGCATTCAGTGCATAACAACAGTGTTGCTCATAGTAATAGTTAAAGCCATGACCACCAGTCTCTGTGCATGAATTGCATATTTGGACTGGAGAAATTATTCTCACAAACCACATTGCTGAACAGGAGAAATGTTACTCTGTCAAAGCTTTGGGAAGAGGGAGGGGGGGGGGGGGCGGAGGAGATTGTCCAAGATGACTTAATATGGCCTTATTTGTTGCCCTGCTGTTTGACTGGTCTATGTTACTCAGACTGCATCCTTTGTATCTATATCTGACAATCCTTTATTCATCTCTCTGTATAAGTTTGTAGCTAGAGCTGGCTGCAAAAAACTAGTTTTCAATGAATCTCATTTTCTTAAAAGTTTATTTTGTCAAGTTATAGAACAGTGTATTAGCACACTTAATAAATCTAATTTCTTTTTATTACAGGATTAGTGATCATCCTGAATACCCCTATCGTGCGCCATACTAGTAAGAATCAAGAGGATGGCACTGGACTATAAAACATTTTATATCCATTGGGATTTGTAAGATATGTTAATATCATCTGTCTTGTATTGCTTTTACATCCTATAAATGTGATTGCAGTTAAAAGTTTATATTTTTGTCATTTGTGAAATAAAATTATTTTTTGGTGAAAAGCTGCATCTGCCTTCACATTTTACTACTTATCATTTCATAGATGGTGTAGGGAACCTTAAACTAGAATTTGGGGTGGAAGAGATTGACCAAAAGGGGGAAGGAGATGGGTAGAGAGTTGTGGTGGGGGAGAGAGAGAGAGAGAGAGAGAGAGAGAGAGAGAGAGAGAGAGAGTCTTAACCCAGAACTTATCAGTTTTTCTTATCATTCCATTCCATAGTTCTACATCCATCTGTACTCAGTAAACTACAGTGAAGCGACTGTCAGAGGGCACTTGCCATTGTTCAATGCATTATGATTCCTTCACATTACATTCAAGTATAGAGCATGGGAAGAGTGACTGTTTAAATGTCTCACTTATAAAGCACCATAAGTGACTGTTGCATACACTGGTTGTGCGTGTGGACTGTTAGCTTTCCTGGTTCAACCATGCAGACTTTTATGTTACTTTACATGCTACTGATAGCCCAGTGTCTTATTTATTTGATGTATGCTCACTTTGCAGAAGTGTTAAACTCATGCAGCTGTCTTGTTCTTACAGTTTTTGTGTTTCTTAATGGTTAATGTATCTGCCTCCTCGTCCTAGTACACAAATACATACTAAGTGCAGGTTGTGCATGCGAGACTACCAGTGGTTAGTAGGATCCAGCATTAGAAACTTTATTAATGAACACAAAATTGATTGTAAGAACATTAATATTTTACACAAGTGACAGGAGCAATAACAGAAAGAGCAGTTTGACTACTCTCACTCACTGTGTTTTAAGAGGCGAGGCATAGTCTGAGATCTAGAAAGTTGTTGTTACTGATTTTTAAGGCACTAAACAGCTAGGATATAGGAAGTGCTGAGTTGAAAATGGACTGTACTGAGTGAGGAGCAGATTCACAAGTGGAAGGATACCATGTTGCCAATATACTGATATGTGACCTGCCTGTTACACCATCTATTGAGGTTGGAGTGCAAAGGCATTGCCTGCTAGTAGTGGTGGCATCCTGCATTCCCTCTGTTGGTGAGCCATGCAGTGTGTAGGGAATCACTGAGTTGTAAATTTGGATGGTTCCTCTCCTTGCTGCCTTGCTGATGCTCATGCCATACATTGTAGGCACCTTTGGATAGAGCAATTTGCAAGCTGCAGATGAGCTGTGTGTTGCTACTTGACTGACTGTAGGTGTGGATACAATGTCTCCACCCCTTCCTCCCATATGAGAAGAGTTGGCACAGCTATTTTGACAGTAATGGAATATCTTGCCACCTCCTCCTCTTCCTCCTCCTCCTTGCCTGTGACAGAGACAAAAACATTTCTGGAACGACATCAACACACCTGGAGAGATCTTGGCAGGTGCAGACCCAGAAGAAGTGCCAATCGATGGTTGAGGGGGAAATGCATTTTTTCACTGGAACAAGAAAATTCACAGTAAGGATCGGTCACAGGATGGAATGAAAGGCAGTGCCCTACAACAGAAAAAAAATTGAGAAGAGGCTGCTTGTGAAAACCGCCAAAGAAAGACCGACTGGAGTAAACTGATTGCAAAAAAAGTGGACTGTTTAGTGTTTGGTGCTTGGTTGTGGATTATAATATCACAAAGGAGAGAATAGTCCCAGAATATATGAGGAATAAGTTATCTGCAGTGTAACAAAATTACAGTCAACTACCAATCATTCCTAATGTATTGTGGAACAAAAAGACACTAAACTTCCTGCAAAGACCACAATTGGAGGAGTAATAATCGTGGTACTTGTTGCCAACATATAACAGGAAAGAAAGTGACAATTAAAACAAAAATGAAAGATGGAACAAGACTCTGGAAGATTTAAGTAATAAAGGATGGCATGTGGCTGGGGAGGTTTGCAGAAAAGAAACTGGTGCATCTGAGAAATCTGTGGAGCCCATGAATCTGTGGAGCTGCTGAACCTCTGAGTTGAGTGATTCGTGGAGTCAAATAGTTGGATGAGTCTTGCTGGAGAGGGGTCAGGTGTTGACCTAAATTTACAAAAGCAGAAGGACACTGGTGCGACCAATGCGCTGAGATGTGCCTTAGCCATCTATCGAGATTGGCGCACTGCCAGTTGGCAAAGGCTGTGCTAGCAGTGGTGGCACCAAGCAGCCCCTTTGTTAGTAAGCCAAACACTGTGCTAACACTGTATGATTGTAACTACTTATGGCTGTGTCTTCCTCTTGCCTCCTTGCTGATGCTCGAGCCAAGGCAAGTTGCATTTTGTCAGTAGACTTACTGTAAATGTAGATACAATATTTACAGAGCTTTGGACTCTCTAAATACCAGTTAAGTTGACACTCAAAATATTTTACTTAGACACCAGATGTGTGTGATACTCTGTTCTTATGCTGATAATTTTACATAGACCCCATCAGCCCACTAAATGGGATATAATAGTGGATTTTTGAGGAATACTTTAGTTCTATCTTAACATGCCTGCCATTTCAGGTTTCTTATAGTTTCTGTTATGCTGTCATGTGAGTGAAACCTATCTGCAATATTTTGTCTCTCTTCACCTGATTATTTCATGTATGTCCCAAACAGTTTAGCAATATCATAAGTCAAATCTCTTGAGTTTTTAAACAGTATCCTTTATAGCAAGTACAACAACCTAGTTCAACAAAGAATAAGTTTTAGTTTTTGAAACTATTGGTGTATTTACACATTACAATTTATAACAACTATGTTCTCCTCTAGACTGGATAAAGTGTTCTGTAGGAAATGATAACTGGAGGTTTGAAAAATCACATGTATGATTGATGCATTGCACTTCACATGGCATCATTATACATAGCTTGGTTTGCATCTCATTGCTTCCTAACAGGCTAGTTGCATGAGTAAGTTCCAGAAATCTTCATTATGACCAAAATAGTATTATCGAAGCATAGTGACTTTCTATGTGTTCACTATGCTTTTTTTTGGGTAAATTTATTCCAAAGACAGAGAAGTAGGATAAATATAATCAAAATATCCATGGGTGTACTGTCAATCTATAGTGCCCAACGGGCAAAATATTTCGGCGATCATACATGTCACCATCATCATGTGAACTGACAGACTGAGCTCCTGGAAACGCACCAGCACGAAGATCTGCACGCTACGGCAGCTCAAAGGGAACTGGGTTCTGGCCCGGTAACGGGCGATTTAAATACCCTTGGCCCGCGGAGTGACCCCTCCATGGTCCGTGCCCCACGCCGCGGTCGCGCGGTGGAACCAATTGTGGCGGCGTCTGAGATGACGTCAATGTGAGGGCTCTGTCTGCCCTGGTCGTCACTACATTACATTTGCTAGATTTACAATTAACCCAACTGCTGGTTCCCAAGCTTTGCTAAGATTATAGCCGCAGTCACGGTTTATGAAGTTATCACTTGTGCAAATTTCAATGACCTCTCTAACGTCGCAGTCCCAGTATCTCGACGTCTGTACCAGAATCCTAGTGTGTTCATACTCCATCACGTAATTCTCCAGCAAACAATGTTCAGTGACCGCCGTCTTGCTCGGATACATCAATTGTGTGTGCCTCTGGTGTTCAACGCATCGATCCTTGACGGTACACTTCGTCAGTCCAATATATGACCTGCCACACTGACACGGAATCTGGTACATGCCGACCTTCCTCAAACCAAGATCATCTTTGGCGCTCCCCACCAGTGCATGAATTTTATTCAGCGGACAAAAGACAGTTCCAACCTGGTGTTTCATCAAAATGCGGGTGACCTTCCCCAAGAGTGCGCCGCTATATGGAATGAATGCAGTGCCTACATCCTCCCTCTTGTTTTCATCCGTTTCCACAGATTGTGCTGTAGTAGTTGGGCTGAGAGCCCACTGAATCTGCCACTCTGAGTACCCATTTTTTCGGAATAAAGTTCTCAGGTGTTCCAATTCCTGGGGTAGACACTCTGCATCGGAGATAGTGCGCGCCCTATGTACTAGAGTTTTAAGTACCCCCATTTCTGTGTGAAGGGTGGTGACAGTTGTCTGCGTGTAAATACATATCAGTGTGCATTGCCTTTCGATACACACCATGACCCAGAGTGCCATCAGCTCTTCTCTTGACCAAGACGTCCAAGGAACGGCAATTTACCCTCCGTTTCAGTCTCCATAGTGAATTAGATGTTGGAATGTATGGAGTTTAGATGTGTAAGGAGGTCAAGGAATTTATCCATACCATGTGGCTAGACGACGAAAGTGTCGTCCACATAACAGAAAAAAGCAAGTAGGTTTCCATTCAGATGATGCCAGGGCTTCCTTCTCGAAATTCTCCATGTACAAATTTGCGACCACAGGGGAGAGTGGGCTACCCATGGCAACTCCCTCCGTTTGTTCATAGTATTCGCCATTGAAAAGAAAATATGTTACATCCCATTGTCAGTAACATCAGAGCACCTACATACTTGTTGACCAAATACTTGACGGGAATATTAAGTCCTTATGTGGATAAATGCCCTCATCACATCCGTAATTCCGAGGATTTTGTTAAACGCCTTAAGAGCTTCAGGCTGGATGAGTCAGATATCATGGTGAGTTTTGATGTTGTTTCGTTGTTTACGAGGGTGCCCCTTCGATATCCCCCTTTGATTGGTAAGAAGCTTGATGAGAAGACCTCCAAACTTTTTAGGCATGTCTTGACCTCCACGTATTTTCTTTTCAATGGCGAGTACTATAAACAAACGGAGGGAGTCACCATGGGTAGCCCACTCTCCCCTGTGGTCGCAAATTTGTACATGGAGAATTTCGAGAAGGGAGCCCTGGCATCATCTGAATGGAAACCTACTTGCATTTTCCCTTACATGGACGACACTTTCGTCATCTGGCCACATGGTGTGGATAAACTCCTCGACTTCCTTACACATGTGAACTCCACACACCCCAACATCAAATTCACTATGGAGACTGAAACGGAGGGTAAATTTCCGTTCTTTGACATCTTAGTCAAGAGAAGAGCTGATGGCACCCTGGGTCATAGTGTGTATCGGAAGACAATGCACACTGATCTGTATTTACACGCAGACAACTGTCACCACCCTTCACACAGAAATGGGGGTACTTAAAACTCTAGTACATAGGGCGCGCACTATCTCCGATGCAGAGAGTCTAACCCAGGAATTGGAACATCTGAGAACTATATTCCGAAAAAATGGGTACTCAGAGTGGCTGATTCAGCTTGCTCTCCGCCCAACCACTATAGCACAACCTGTGGAAACAGAGGAAAACAAGAGGATGTAGGCCCTGTGTTCATTCCATATACCGGCGCATTCTTGGGGAAGGTCGCCTGCTTTCGAGAAGCACCAGGTTGGAACTGTCTTTTGTCCACCGAATAAAATTTGTGCACTGGTGGGGAGCGCCAAAGATGATCTCGGTTTGAGGAAGGCCTGCGTGTACCAGATTCTGTGTCAATGTGGCAAGTCATATATTGGACAGACGATGCGTACCATCGAGGATAGATGCGTTTAACACCAGAGGCACACATGATTGATGTATCCAAGCAAGTCAGCGGTCACTGAACATTGTTTGTTGGAGAATCACGTGATGGAGTATGAACGCACTAGGATTCTGGTACAGACGTTGAGATACTGGGACTACATCAGCAGAGAGGCCATTGAAATTCACACAAGTGACGACCTCATAAACCATGACTGTGGCTATAATCTTAGCAAAGTTTGGGAAGCAGCAGTTGGGTTAATAAATTGTAAATCTAGCAAATGTAACGTAGTGATGACCAGGGCGGACAGAGCCCTCACAATGACGTCATCTCAGACGCCGTCGCAATCGGTTCCACTGCATCCGCAGCGCGGAGCACAGACCATGGAGGGGTCGCTCCGCGGGCCGAGGGTATTTAAATTGCGCACTACTGGGCTAGAACCCAGTTCCCTTCAAGCCACTGTAGAGTGTGAATCTCTGTGCCGGCATGTTTCCAGGAGCTCAGTCCGTCAGTTCACCTGATGATGGCGACATTTATGATTGCCGAAATATTGTGCCCGTTGTACACTATAGACTGGCAGTACACCCGTGGATATTTTGATTATCAAATACACCGGGGGAAACTCAAGAATCACAGGATAAATATAGTCACAGATGAAACCCAAAACATGGATAGTAACAAACATTCATTTAGTATTACCCATCAACAAAACAAAAAGGTTCAAATTATGTTCAACAGATATGTTTGCTATAGTATTCTTGGGTCTGGTACTTGATCCTGTTTTGTTTATTTTTATTTCATAAATCAGTGTTGTGATAAATCATATGGATGTAGAATTACTCATGTTTAAAAAATAGAGATTCAATAAATATTTATAAGATAACAAACATCTATCATAAAGTGGTGTGTAATGTTAGAGGCAGAAGTAGACATAAAATTAGTAAGGTATAGTGAATTAATATAAAAACAACCACTGAAAAAGAAAAGTGGGTAAGATGCAAATACATAAAAACATTAAAGTTAAGTCTCTAAAGAACAATAAATACATTAGGCAATACAAAACTTCCTAAAACAATCATTGTGTTGTCTGCAGATACTCATCGAGAGAGTAAAATGATTTTTTCATAAGGTATTGTTTCAGCTTCTGTTTAAATGTAGGCAGGACATTAATATGTACTCTGATGTCTTTTGGAAGAGAGTTTAAAATCTTTGTGGCAGAATAATGGACACCTTTTAGACCTAGTATTGTGATCGAGATATTCATTGTTAGATTTAAAAAGAGAAAGGTTTTTGAAACAAAAATCATTGCAGAAAATATGTATTGAGAGATAGTGTTTAATATTTTTAACACCTGGAACAGGTTTCTACAAGATCATCAAGGGTGAACACCACTCATTATTCTAATTACTCTCTTTTTGCACAGTAAAATAATATTTTTTTGGCAGATGTTTGATTGCACCAAAATATTATGCCGTAGGACATGATGGAGTGAAGATAACCAAAATATGCAGCTCTGGTAGTATCTAAGTCACTAATAGGGGTGATTACTTGAAGGGCATAAGTTGCTACACTGAGTCTTATGTAGATCTATATTTTCAGACCAGTTCAATTTGTCATCAATTAGAATGCCCAAGAACTTAGAAGAATCATACTATAATATAATATAGAATATTGGTTACTGCAGATCAACTGGAATACTTTGTCCTCTTGCAGAACTGTATGAAATTGTATAATTTTTTTATTCCCCAATACTTAGTCAATCTATTGGATGTAAACCAGTGGAAGACATCAACAAGTACAGATCATTTGTTTTCTATTTTGCTGTTTGTATAGTTGTATTTTCTGCAAAAAGAGAAAAAAACAAGGAAAGATAAACAAACACACACCCACACACATATACACGAACACATGCCAAGGCAGACATATGCAAAATACAAAGATATTGGGCAGAGATGCCAGTCGAGGCAGAGGCTCTATCCAGAGATTGGAGGCAAAGATGTTGTAGAATGGTGGGTGGGAATTTGAAATTAATGAAGATTCAGACCTCGTGAGTAACGGGAAGAGAGAATGTGCTGAAGGGCAAGATCCCACCTCTGGAGTTCTGAAAGGTTGGTGGCGTTGTTAAGTATGCAGATAACCCAGACAGTGTAACATTGTGCAAGATGTGCTGGCTGTGCACCAAGGCATGCTTAGCCACAGGGTAATCCTCATTACCAACAAACACTGTCTCCCCGTGTCCGTTCATGCAAATGGACAGTTTGTTGCTGGTTATTTCCACATAGAAGGCTTCACAGAGCAGGCATGTCAGCTGGTAAATCAAGTGGGTCCTGTTGCAAGTGGCTCTGCCCTTAATCGTGTACAACTTCCAGGTTACAGGACTGGAATAAGTGGTGGTGGTGGTGGGGGGGGTTGCATAGGGCAGGTTTTACACCGGGGGCGGTTAATGGGTAGGGGCCAGAGGGTAGGGAAGGTGGTTTGGGGGTTTAATAGGGATGCACTAAGAGGTTATGAAGTTTAAATGGGTGGCCGAAAGACATTCTTGGTGGAGTGGGAAGGATGTCATGAAGGATGGATCTCATTTCGGGGCAGGATTTAAGGAAGTCGTATCCTTGCTGGAGAGCCATATTCATTGTCTGCTCCAGTCCCGGAAAGTATCCGGTGACAAGAGGGGCATTTTAGGTCCCTCTGTGGAAGGATCTAGGTTTGGGGGGATGAGGAAGTGGCTCTGGCAATTTGCTTCTGTGCTAGATCTGGAGAGTAGCTGTGGGATGTGCAAGCTGTCATCAGGTTATTGGTGTACTGGTTCAGGGATTCAGGACTGGAGCAGACTAGTTTGACACGAAGACCTTAGCTGTAGGGAAGGGACTGTTTTGATATGCAGTGGATGGCAGCTGTCATAATGGAGGTGATGTATGTTAGTAATCTTGATGCGGACACATGTGTGAAGCTGGCCATTGGACAGATGGAGGTGAACATCGAGTAAAGTGGCATGCCTTGCTGCTTGCCTGACATTTGGCATTACTCCCAAGGGCCTCACACTAAAAGTTCCCTTCTCTGACTGTAACCCATCCTTTCATCATGACTTATACCAATTCCCAACTGAGCAATCCATAGTCCTCACCTGCCTAATCGTTAACCTACACAACAACTCAGCCAATGAACACACCTGTTGACTTCTGTCCCTAATCAAATGAGAGGTACTATTCAGGGTTTAAACTGTTGGTTCATTTCAGAGAGCGAAATGGCTGCACTTCATTACAACAAAAGGTAAATAAATTGAAAAATAAAATAAAATAAAATCTTATAATATGTTTTGGAAACTACTGTTTGGAGCACCTTTGGAGGCCATTTGTGACACCTCTGTTCAGTGGTTTCATTCGTCGTTTAAAATCCAAAACCATTTTGTGTATCCTTAGCTGGTAAGGATTTTATATTTAAAAAAAAAAAAAAAAAATGCAAGGAATTTCACCCTTTTCTGTTCCTTCAGCAACTGTTAACTTTCCGTAAAGACAGTTAATTGAAACTTACAGGAATATTTCTAAGCCATTCACGGTATTTACAGAAATGTGTTATGTTCTTCCACCTAACCTCAGTCTTTTGAAACAGAATAGTTTTTATACGGTTTAGGAATACAGTGTCAGACTTAAATTTTTAAAATATTCTTGGGACACGGCCGTAGCCACACGTCCTCTTTGGTCTTGCGCATCATTACGGACAGCCAATTGTAAAGGTTGGCAGTTATGAAATAGGACAACTTCATTAACAGATGTACCTCATGTCACATAAACAAACGACAACAACAGTTGGCAGAAGATGGTTGGCTTCTGAGTTGCCTGAAGAAAATCAAATGAAGAAGAAAATGACTAAACTTGGTTACTTGTTTGATAATTCTTATGTTCAAAGACCCCTAACTTCGCATGATATATTTGAATGCTTTTTCAGTAAAGATGTTATTGCTGACATTGTGAAACAAAGTATTTTATATGCAGTACAGAAAGGTATGACAAACTTCAAATTATTTGTTGAAGAACTGAAGGTTATCTTTGGTATGCTGATGGTTAGTGGGTATGATGTTCTACCTCGAAAATGAATGTATTGCGGGGAAAGTTATAACACGTAAATATGCTGTATGCGGGTCAATGAGAAAAAACCAGTTTGAAGATATCATGCATAATGTGCATCTAAATGACAATACTAATCTAGATATAAATGACACACTCAAAAATTCTGCCTTACTTAGACCATCTCAGGAATTGCTTTCTTGAGTATGCTGTGTGGGAGAAAGAAAGCAATGTAGATGAAGCCATGACACTGTACTTCGGACGGCATGCCCTCAAGCAATTCTTTGGGGAGGGGGGGGGGTGTCAAACCTATACATTTTGGATACAAAGTGTGTTGTCATAATTTCAGTCTAGGTAACCTTGTAAATTTTGAAGTCTATCAGGGATCGAAAAGGATCTCAAAATAAATACAAAGAAGACTTTGGTTTGGGAGGGGAATTCTTTTACAGTTCAGTGAATCTCTGCCTAAAGGTGGTTGTGGTGACATTTTGCCCCCTCCCCCCCCCCAATCATTTGTTTGCAGACAACTACTTCATGTCCTTGAAAATAGGGACAAACTGACCAAAATTGGTATTGGTGTAAGTGGAACAATTAGAAGCAACAGAACTGAAAATTGCCCTTTAAAAAGTGTACCTGCAATGAAGAAGGAACACAGAGGCTTTTATGAAATGTGTGATACAAACTGAGAGTTACTTTTTTTGTCACTCTAATGACAACTCTGTAGTCACGTCTCTGTCAAATGTGATGGTGTAGATCCCATTTGCAAAGTGCAAAGATACTCTGCTGCACTAAAAAAGTAAATTATTGTTTCACAGCCACATATAATCAAGTCTTACAATTATAGTATGGGTGGAACAGACAGGATGTGAGTTACTAACAGATCAAATATCAGATCAAAGAAATGTTGGTGGCCAATTTTTTTTTTTTTTTTTTTTTTTTTTTTTTTTTTTTTTTTTTTTTTTTGTGGGGGTTTAGATGCCACAATTCAAAATTTGTGGCTACTTTACAATCTAGCAATGAAGAAATGAATCTACTCACATTCAGAAGTAGTGTAGCAAGTGAACTCTTGCAAAAATATGGGAAATAAAAATGTAAAGCAGGACCAAGTGTGACTCTAGTTGCTTGTAGAGTTTCTTTGCCAGTCAGTTTCAATGAAAAAAAGTCATTTTATTGTTCCTCAAAATAAAAGAACAAGATGTGCAGTTTGTAAATCACACACAACTCGCAAGTGCACAAAATGTAATGTAGCCGCACATGAAAAATGTTTCTATTAATTTCATTCTCTAAAATAAGACGTGTGATATTCCAAATGCTCAGTGATGCGTTTGTATACCACGTCATTTTCTGATGTTTGTGTGTGTGAAAAAAAAAAAAAAAAAAAAAAAAAAGAAAAAAAATTATCTTATTGAACGTATCCTAGCAAAATGAAACATTTTCCTCACAAAGTTCTGGGCAGTAATGGGTGTACAACTGTCCATTATCAATGATGTAATTGTGGGCGTGGTGTGGCAATGTATTATTTAGAAACAATCACTCCAAATTGTGGGTCACAGTGGTCATGTTCCACATGAATATAAATAATAATAAATCAAATTTTGACTGGTAAAATATGCACACCAACAGATGTGTGGTACATATTTGTTCCTCTGTGCCCAAGATACCCAAGGCTTTTCTATGAAGGATTCTAAGCTGTTGATAAAGTTTTTTTATTAGCTTATTAGCCTGACCAGATTAGTACATTACACAAGATCAAGAGCAACACATACATACAATAGTAAAATTCACAGTAATATTTATAACAAATGGTATTTACAAGGAATATAAATAAATTTAGCATGTCTGAAACCATGTTTAGTATAATCTGATGCAACAAAGTAAAACAGAGGAAGAAATAGAAATTACAGTGACAAAGAAAATATCAATAAGGTTCTCTGCTGACAAAGGAAAGTGATAAGTTGTAGGGGATGAGGAACTTCATGATGTTCAACTGGTATGCGGAAGAGAGCTGATAGGAGCACTGTTACCTGTCTTTTGAAGTTTGGAACTTGGTAGGATCCTGACATAGAATATGATTTAGAAAAGAGGGCAGTGTTATATGATGGTATAGATATGGTTTTATTTGGCCAAAAATGAGTATTTCTGCTGTGGTTTTCAGATAGGAATGAGAAAGTTTTAGATTAATAAGAAAGTGTGCAGACTTTGAAAAAACAATGCAGCAAATATGAAGTATGCTAGCTTTGAGACTTATCTGCAAATAGCCATTATTATTGTTTGTATGCTAAAGTGATATGTTCAAAACAGCCTACGTCACAGACATATCATATGCAAGCATTCATTGCCAGTCCCAACCTGCACGATTTTTCATTCAAAACGCCTTGGAGATTGAGATCACCATAGTTAGAGGTCTGCACAGATAAGAAGAGTGTTATCCGCATCTGCACCACAATCGCAAGTCCCATACCCGCAACAGCATCTGCATCTGCGGCACTTTATCTGCACCCGCAAGTTCGTTATCCGCAGATATTAAAATTTTTAATGGGTAATAGTAATAGACAGCATTTTTAAAATCATGGTATGTAATGATATAATTGTTCTTAGAGTGTCATTTCTGTGACAACTACTTTTGACTTCTCAAATCACGGTAACTGTTCTGTATGTACTCCAAAACAGGCTACTCCAAACAAGAAAACATTGACATTCCGGACACACACAGTAGTACTTCAGAGCCTGTGTAGTCAGAGCACTATGTCAGCTGTAAAATACAGGTATCGTCTTATATTTCAGTTGTTACAACTGATCAGCACAGGAGATTTTACTGTGTTTACATTCAGAAAAAAGAAATGGTTCTTTCAGATTTTTATAAAAGGGACACTATTTTCCCCATATTAATTCACAAGACGTTTTTATGAACACACTTAGAATATGCTTAAAAAATCTTTTATTTGAATAACTGAACATTTACATGTTAAGGTACACATACATAAGTCACCGATAAGACACTGTTCGTATAATGCAATTGAAGCACCGAGGTGCACCTTATGAAAAGCAAACTCTGGGCCGCCGGCGTGCTGCCGCGCACTGCCACAGCACCACAGCAGGTGGCGCTGGCTAGATCACCTGATCTCTGACAGCACCAAGTGACGTAGCGGACAGTACGAATTTATTATTTACTACATACATCCCCGTTTTTGGTAAACATTTTCACATGCCCAATGTTCATCATGTCGTCTTCGCGTTGAAATGTTCAGGTAGGTGCATGTCCACAAGGTTTGTAATGTCCAGGTTTGTACTTTGTCATTATGGGCGAGTCCCGTGTTTTCGGTATAGGTATCACGTTCTTTTTTGTTATTATAGGAGACATAGGTCCACTGTCACTATTTTTATTGCACACTTCACTCAAGAATGGTAAAGTTAGGTCCGTATTACACTGTGTATCATCTTTTTTGACACTTTCGGGTAAGTTCACTTCATCGTTATCTGAGGGTATCTTAGTCATCCTAGGACGGAGCTGGTCCACATGTCTTGCGACGTCACCTCCGGCTGTGCTAACCTCATACATACGGTTCCCTCTTTGAGCAGTGATACGTCCTTTTATCCACTTTGGATGACGTCCATAGCCTCGTGCCCGAACAGAGGCGCCCTTTCTATATCGTCCCAGATTTGTGTTGGTGGACTGTTCCTTTGAGGGTAATAGGAGGTGCAGTAATGTTCAGAGTTGTCTGCCATGCAGGATTTCCGCAGGGCTCTGTTTACCCATTGGTGTGAATCTGTATGATGCTAAAAAACTGAGGAGTGATTCCTCCATGGAGGATGATGCTAGATGTTTTTTCATTTGCGTTTTAAGTGTTTGCACCAGCCTTTCCAACTCCCCGTTTGATTGGGGGTGCAGTGACATGGGAGATGCCTTTGTCTGCAGAATTGTGCAAAATCAGAAGAGGTAAACTGTACCGTTATCGGACATGATGGTTTTTGGGAGGCCTTCAAGCGCAAAGATTTTGTCGAGGGCCGAAAGGGTGGAAGCCATATTAGGCGCCGAACGTTTAAAGACAAATGGAAAATTTGAGTACGCGTCTATGTCCAGGAGCCAATAGGAATGAAGGAAAGAGCCAGCAAAATCTATATGAATTCTTTCCCATGGTTGTTCAGGTATGGGCCACGGCGAGAGCGAATATTTGGGTGTCGGAGCATTTGTGGCGCACGGGCTGCAGGCAGCCACCATGTGCGCAATGTCAGCATCTATTCCCGGCCAGTACACATGACGGCGGGCCAGTTTTTTTGTTCCGGAAGTACCCCAGTGGCCTTGATGTAGCAGATTCAGGACATCAGTGCAAAGAGCCAAAGGAACGACGACTCGGTGTGACGTCATTGGTGGCCAGCAGGACCACCCCACGAAATGTGGACAGACGCAGACGAAGATGATAGTAGTTTCAGAGCGGATCCGATGCTTTTCCTGACTGTCGTTCTGGCCATCTGTGCTCGATGTGGTGGACAACCTGGTGGAGAACGGGATCAGCAGCTGTGGCTTCCGCAATGTGATGTCCGTCGATCGGAAATCCGTCCACCGCCGCCTGAGCAGCTTCATCCACATGTAAACAGAGCAATTCGACATCAAAAACGGGATCAGGACCCATTGGAAGACGGGAGAGAGCATCCGCATTCGCGTGCTGTGTCGTGGGCCGAAAATGAATCTCGTAATTGAATCTAGACAGGAATAAAGCCCAACGTTGCAATCTGTGTGCTGCTTTGTCAGGAAGAGATACCGACGGATGAAAAAGTGAGACCAATGACTTGTCTGTGACAAGGTGGAACCTAGTGCCATATAGATAGTCGCTAAACTTTTTTAAAGCATAAACGATGGATAAAGCTTCCGTTTCAATCTAGGAGTACTTTGCTTGTGAAGCATTGAGTCTTGGATACGTAACCAATTGGCCGCTCTGTGCCGTCTGGAAATTTGAGTACAGCCCCAATGCCATGTTGTGATGCATCAGCCGCAAGTATTAAAGGCAGCCCTGGACTGAACGTTGCTAAGCAAGGTGATTTTTGCAAATTATATTTGAGTGTTTGAAAAACCTTTTCGCATGCGTCAGACCAAAAAAGGCACATTCTTCTTCAAAAGACAATTTAAAGGATGTGATATTTCCGCTACAGACGGTATGAACTTGTGATAATAGGCTATTTTACCCAGGAAGGCTTGTAAGTCCTTCACGAAAAAATCAAATGTTTGTAGAACTTATGGGACTTAACTACGGGGGTCATCAGTCCCTAAGCTTACAAACTACTTATGAACTAGCTAAGACTAAGGACGGCACAAATATCCATGCCCGAGGGGGGATTCGAACCCCCGACCATAGTGGCCGTGCAGACCGTGACTGAAGCGCCTCAGTCCCCTCGGCCACCGCGGCCGGCAAGTCCTTCACGGACGTAGGTCGAGGAAGAGAATTGCAGCAATGTGATCCTTTAAAGGACTGATACCCTCACATGAGAGACGAAACCCCAAGTAGGCAATGAAGGGTTGAAAAAATTTGGACTTGTGAAAGTTACATTTTAACCCAGCTTGTTGCAAAACAAACACTTGTCGAAGGTTCCTGAGATGTTCATCTGTGGATGCCCCTGTGACCACAATATCTTGATAGTTAATGCATTCCGGTACCGGCGCAAGAAGTTCTTCCAAAAATCTATGAAAAATAGCTGGCGTGCTGGAAACGCCAAACGGCAACCTTTGGTATTGCTAAAGACCAAAGAGCGTGTTGAGTACAATAAATTGACGAGATCGCTCATCAAGAGGCAATTGATGGTAGGCCTATGCTTCAGACAAATCAATTTTTGAAAAATATTGTCCGCCGGCTAATTTGGCATAGAGTTCCTCCGGCCGCGGCATGGGATACGTGTCAACGATAATTTGTGAATTTACGGAGTTTTTAAGTCGCCGCAAATGCGAAGGGATCCGTTAGGCTTGAGAACCACTACCAAGGGAGGATCCCATTCACTCGAATTGATAGGAAGAAGAACATCCGCAGTTGTAAGGCGATCGAGTTCTTGTTTAACAGAATCGCGAAATGCAACTGGAAGAGGGCGCGCGCGAAAAAATCGCGGGCGAGAACCATCTTTAAGCGATATGCGGGCTGTGAAGGCAACAGCACGTCCTAAGCCTGTGGAGAAAAGATCAGAGAATTCGGCAGATAAAGCCTCTATTCTGTCAAACTGGACAATGTCCTAGACCATATTTAGAGTGTCATCTACAGAAAATCCAAAAGCGCAAAATGCGTCGTAGCCAAACAAGTCCGTCGTAGCTGCTTTGTCTACAACGAGAAGAGTGAGCGTGCGTGTCACATATTTATATGTGACCGGTACTTCAAATTGACCTTTGAGAGCCAGTTGTTGATTGGTATAAGTGCGCAAGTTGCGCGAAACAGGTGATAAGGGGAGGGGGGGGGCACCCCTAGCTTAACGTAAGTGTGAGAAGTGATAATAGACGCGGCGGAGCCGGTGTCAACTTTCATTTGAATTTGCTTTCCTAGGACAGTAACAGAGACAAAATGTTTGAACCAGCGTCAGATTCCATATAATTGATTGCTTGAACTTGTTTTGAACGACATACGGATGAGATGTGACCACGTTTTTTGCACTTGTGGCGTTGTGCCATCTTGGAGGGCAGTCGTCACGCGAGTGCTGCATGAAACATTTCGGACAAGAGGGCAGAGCATTTTGTGTCGGTTTTCTCTGAAAAACCATCTTGCTTTTGTTTTGTTTCTGCTGAGAGGGACGGTATATAGCAGCAACGTCGTCACTTGCTTCGCTGTGAGCGGCGGCAGCAACGGCCCTATCTAACGCAACCTCTGAGCGCCCGCGGCGCGAGTAATTTCAAATGATTCTGCGATTGACAACACCTCTGCCAGGGTAGGGTCATTTAATTGAAGTGCTTTTTGTCGAACGTCTTTGTCAGGGGGCGAGCTGAGAATAGCGTACGATTCCTGATGGTTTTTCGTCACAAAATTACACTTTCTGCTGAGCCCTTGCAGCTGTGTGGCCCAAGCTCGGTATGACTGATTTGAAAGTTTTTTTGCATTGGTAGAAGGCTACCCTAGAGGCAACGACGTGCGTTTGTTTCTTATAAAAAGAATTTAGAAGTGTACACATTTCGTCAAATGACAACGATGCCGGTTCCTGAAGTGGGGCCAATTGTGAAACCAAGAGAGCCAAGAGAGAAAAAGAGACTTACATAGGTTGGTGTCAACAACGCCGAATGCTGCGAAGTGTTGACGTAGTCGTTTCTCGTAGTCGGCCCAGTCTTCTGCGGAAACTCGGAATTGAAAGCTGTTGCCTCCTATCGAACTGTGGTGCGTTGAAGATCGCCTTGATGGTGTTTGCGAAGATCTCTGGAAGTTGCAGAAATGCTTGTAGAAGTTCTTCGACGGTGGCAGGCATGATTGAACACGTTGTTTTTATATATCCCCTTCTCGTCGCCAATTTTATGAACACTCGTAGAATATACTTAAAGAATCTTGTATTTCATAACTGAACATTTACACGGTAAGGTACACACGTGACGTAAGTCACCTCTAACAAGACACTGTTCGTTTAATGTAATTGAAGCGCCGAGGCGCACCTTATGAAAAGTAAACAAGCTCTGAGGAGCCGGCGCGCTGCCGCGCGCTGCGGCAGCACCACGGCAGGTGGCGCAGTGCCAACTGTCGTACTATTTGGCCGCGATAACTTGACGATTTTGCTGGTGCTGCCACAAGCAGCGAATATCGGCACTAGTTGAAAGTTATTCTTTTATTTAAAGTGCTGCCAACGTTACAATGGTCCTTGACGCGAAAGATTACTGTAAACATTGTTAGAGTAACGGTTGCAGCACTGCAGCAAGCTGCTTTCCCCTCGCCCTTCACTCCCCGCAGCAGCCGTAATGGAGCTCCCAGCAGCCACCGCGCAAATCGTCAAGTTATTGTGGCCAAACAGTAGTGGACAATACGAATTTATTATTTACTACAAGGTTATGTAACACAAAGCAAAGCATGTCACTTAAAGTGTTAAAACTGCTGTCTCCTTTTAATTGGTAACTGTCAGCAAAAAGAGACAATGTCAGCTACAGCTATGGCCAAGTGTATACAATCTAACATTGTGTACTTTCCTAAATACATTACTTTCACTGTACACCGTACCTGATTATAATACAATGCTATTGTCAGTCTTATTACTTCCATCATCATTTATCTAATACATAAACATGAATATTTGTTCATATTTTATGAGCGGCTGTATCGTTTATTCGGTTGCGACGAAACTTTGCCAACACATTGCTTGCACTTTCGCGACGATTACTGAAATAATAAAATGACTGTAACACACATGGTTAAAGAGATATGAAATAATAAACAATGAAATGCATGGTAAATTGCTGCGTCATGCGACATTATTGCACTTCTCCTGCTAAACCACTGGACTGATAGTAACCAAATATGGTGCATGTATTCCTTCCTTGAGGTAACAATCGATGTAGGGGGTAAAAACCACGACACATAGTTCACGAGATATGACGTCATAAACAATTCATGTGTTCATTTTAAGAATGAACTGTCACTGTATTCATTATGATATACATTGTATCTCACTCACTACGCTAACCGAAGGCGGCGGAAATTTGGCATGGCACCTCTGGTGGGCAGTGGGCCACTTTGCCACCCAGAAAGTATTTGACAGACTGCAGATAAGACATACTCGCATAAACGGATTAGGCTCAGGTCCCTGAGGTACAGCCAGGCCCGGCGCAAGGCACGTGCGAAACGTGCGGCCGCACGGGGCGGCACTTTCCAGGGGGCGGCAAATCTGCCGCACCCGCCCCCCCCTTTTTTTTTTCTTTAGGACAAACTCAGCATTCCTTCCGAAGAGGGGATTTGAAACTAAATTTCGGAGGGAGCGGCTACGGGAACTGTGGCATGGCGTCTCGACTACATGCCTGCCGCCCCTGTTGAGCAAGGGGAGGGAGGGGGACTAACTTCTTCCTCGCCACTGTGGCAGCGCCGTCGTGTTTACGCCGAAGGGAAGCAGTCTGGCGCACACGCCATTATTCTTATAAGTGGAGCGCTGCCAACGTGTTACGCGCCGTGCCTTTACTCACAACTAATTTTGCAGGAAACGAAATCTAATTTGGAAATTCGAATACAATGATCGATACTGCGATTACATGTTAAGCCTGAAGCAATTTTGCAAACCCCTTCAATGGCAGTTGAGTGTTTCATTCTTCCCGCGTTATAGAAAAAACTGGTTTCCTTGCTAGCTTTGAAGCTCATTTCTGTTTGACAAAAGTTGTGCAGTTTTCGCAAAGTTCGTATTTCTTTCTATTGTTCGTAATGCTATAAAAATTATTGCCTGATAATACATTTATCCATATCATCGGTCACATACTTATTGTGAGCTTCTTGCTTCTTTTTGAGCGCTAGTTTAACAGTAGCCTCGCTGTACCGCATCACGTGACCTAGTTCCTGGTGGCACTGCTGCGTCATCGCTTCGCCCTTCCAGACAATTGGTACTGTTGTCTTCTCTACATCGAAAACTAAGAAATCGTTTCGATAGTTGGCCGAGAGAGTCAAGATTGGTCAGAAGCACTTTCATTGCATTTCACAAGAACATGAGAATTGGTGCGTCCGAATTTCTTGCAACTTGGGATGCTTTTCATATAACCTACAATTAGTATTGCGCATGCGCGTTACTCATAAATTAGAATTTTTCTCCTACAAGAATGCAGAATAGGAAAGTTTGTTTTTCTTAAGATCCGTTACTTGAAAAATTGGCAAATAAGCACGTGTCACCCCAGTAGCTAGAATGAAAATAAAGAGCAGAAAAGTGAGGTGATACGGCGATGACTAATTTGTTACCCCTTATTCCATAATCAGACACGACAGAACTGACACATGCAAATTACGACAGATGGCGAGTGTCAGTTCTTTGGAATGAACAACCGCAGTGCAGTGAGTTAATATATTTCGACTAGCATCAGTACCTGTCGATTCCCGAGTATGTATTTATTGCATTATTATGTTAATCCGTCTCCTTATTCTTCCTCTCTCCATTGTCTTCCGCCCCTCTCTTTGGCCGTTTCAACTGTTTTTATTTTCCATATCTTCATAGATTTCTGGCACAGAGTGGCTATTCTCAATGCTTTGAGTTATGTTTACATCTATAGCGTCGTGCTGAACGTAACTGTCAACATGACGGTTTAGATGTAAACGCATATTAAAAGCTTTGAAACCTAGGTAGATCTGAAAAAGTAAAAACAAAAATTGCGATTGATTGCTGACTTTTCCTACAGATTTGTTGAAATAAAATTTTACAAACCGTTTGGTAAAAAAGAAAGGAAAAGAAAATAGAAAATCGGGTGGGGAGCGGCAATTTAGCAGCTCGAACGGGGCGGCACTTGGGCTTGCGCCGGCCCTGGGTACAGCTACATACTCTGTGGCCAGGGGATGAGGACAGCACACTTCCACTATACATTGGTAAGACTGACTCTTATATAAGAGACTCACGTCATTTTATTGAGAAAATTGAAGGACTAATCCTGGCTCCTGGAGACATTCTTGTAAGTTTTGATATAGTGTCGTTGTTCACTATGATTCCTATCAACGAAGTTATGGTTTATATAACGGATCTTTTCCCAGGAGATTTGACCGCTCTCTTTCGACACTGCCTTACTTCGAGTCAGTTTCAATGGAATGATGAGTTTTATGAGCAAATTGACGGTGTTGCAATGGGTAACCCGTTAGGTCCTGCAATCGCTAATTTTTACTTGGAAAAATTCAAAGAGTCAGCTCTGGAAAAAGCAAATAAGAAACCGAATCGTTGGTTTCGATATGTGGATGACACATTTGTTGTTTGGTCACACGGTAAAAAAGCATTGGAAGACTTCTTTAATTATCTGAATAGTGTAAATCCAAAGATCCAATTCACTATGGAGATGGAAAATGACAATGAAATATCTTTCTTGGATGTTTCAGTTATGCGACAGACAGATGGAAGTTTGAAGCATAAGGTTTTCCGAAAAGTCACGCATACGGACATATACTTGCACAAAGATTCCAACCATCATCCTCAGCAAAAAAGAGGGGTCATTAAAAGCCTTATTGACAGAGCTAAACGAATTTGTACGCCAGAACACCTAGATGCCGAGTTACATCATCTGATGCAGGCTTTTGAGAAAAATGGATATACACGGAAAGAAGTAAATAGGGTTCTGCGACCAAGGAGAGGTAAACAAAAGGACAGCAACAAAACACAACGATGGAAGAACACCGTTTCTCTCCCCTTCATTAAAACAGTTACGGATCGGATAGGAAAGATTTTACGTAAACACGATATCAGACCGGTTTTTAAACCAACAAAAAAGATAAGTCAGGCACTCCGATCTGTTAAGGACAAACGCCCTCCCCTATCATCTAGTGGAGTGTACAAAATTCCGTGTTCTTGCGGAAAAGTGTATATTGGTACTACAAAAAGGAGTGTGAATACAAGACTGAAAGAACACAAAAGTCTTTGCCGACTAGGTAGAATTGAGAAATCAGCTGTAGCGGAACATGTTTTCCAATCAGGAAATCATGAAGTAAAGTTTTCCGAAACAGAAATTTTATCTACAGCGACGAACTATTATCCACGACTGCACAGAGAAGCAATAGAAATATACAAACATAGGGATAATTTTAATAGAAAGGAAGAAACAATGAAACTTAATGACATATGGACTGTGGCTCTTCAGAGTAGGTAGTTACGCTTTTATCTTTGACCATCGACTATCGAAAGTTATGTTTTATCTTTGACAAGGCTTATCTCTGCTGCGCACGTGAACACTTGACCACGCCCCCTTTTGGACAGTATGTATACCGCTCTCCGACGCCCGACTCGTCAGTCGGCAAGACTCACCGCTACCAGTACCTCTGAAGATGTCCGGCGCAGCTCTGGACGAAACGTCAGGAACGGATATGTTTCGTGGACCACGACCACATAACCCGAAAGATACAACAACTATTAATTCCAATAATGTCTTTTCAACAGACGTACTGGGCAGATACCTCACTCTTCAGCTGCACATAACACGTGGATATCCGTGTTGCTCACAATTTTATCCTCAAAGTAAGGAATACAACGCATATCCGCAGATACCCTTTCCGTGCAGACCTCTAACCATAGTCAATAATGGAGAGTGTTAGTGTCAGTGAGCTTCTTTTCGATTTGGAAAGGTAATGATTTTTTTATATCCCAGTAATGAGTGAAGTGGCACTGACACCTCGTCACAGACTGTGATTGTGTTCTGTCCAGTCCAAGTGATGGTCTAGTATTACACCAATGTTGTTTGCAGATTGAGAAAAAGATATTTTTTGTGACATTTAGGCCTTGGGCATGGATGTTTGTGCTGTCTATAGTATAAGTTAGTTCATAAGTAGTATGTAAGTTTAGGGATTGATGACCCTGCAGTTAAGTCCCATAAGCTTAACAAACATTAGAACATTTGATTTGTCATTGAGGATTAATGTTAGTAGAGTTTCACTGTACTATGTAGTAATGAGTCTTTTATGAGCAACTAAGGCTTTCTGTGTTTTTTTAAGGGATTGACTATAAAATCTCTGTTGTGTGTGTACTTTGATAACTTTATTAGCATGTCTACATCACTCACTGGCCATGGCCTGACAGACTGCAGCAGTTCATAGAGATTACGTATTACAACCACTGTTAGAATTAAAACTAAGATATGATAATAATGGGAAGTCCAGGTTGGAATTAACAATATAGTAATAAGGGCAGTTTACAACTCATCGCAAAGACCTGGTGACGAGCTGTGACAGGCACATACAAAAGACACACACATACCACATTTAAGCTATCAGCCATGGCCTTCTTCAGAAAATAGAACATTCATGCAATCACACAACACAGTCGTACAACCGTCATGGTTGTATGACTGTGTTGTGTGCCTGTGTGATTGCATGAATGTTCTATTTTCTGAAGAAGACCATGAGCAATAGCTTTTTTGTTTTTGTTTTGTATGTGCCTGTTGCAGCTCGTCACCATGTCTTTGTGGTGAGTTATAAACTGTCCTTATTACTATATTGTTAAGATATGATAAGAAATGTTAGATAACACTTTTATAAATATGTATATATACAACACACTTAGCTATTAGATCATGTCCAGTTTGTGACTTCACTGATAGAGGAAACACTCATTCACTGAATATAGTGGCTGTTGCTTGAGCACATGCATTAGGCGATTTATGAACATCATTTTTGTTAATTCTCAAACATCTGGTGGAAGATGGTTGAACATCTTAAGGGCAGCTGTCGGACAACTGTCCAGTGTCTTACCTAAGTGACAGCTTAGAATGCCAATGTCAGCCTTGTTTTGTATGTTGTAGTTATGAATCACATGGCTCTTGAGGAAGGATCCTTGATTTTCTTTTATATAGATGAGACAGTTAAAAACATACTGATTGTATTTGATCATAATTCCCAACTTCTTTAAAATGGGTCTGCAGTGGTATACAGTAATTTCTTTCTGGAAGACAGGGGCGCCAACTCCGTGGGTGCTCCGGTGCTAGTGCACCCCCCACGAAATTTTTGTGGGAGGAAAATAAAATAGCACAAAAATGACGAAAAGTCATAGCTGTCAATTATGCATTTTTGACATTGCAGTGTAGCAATCACGACCTAGCCGCTAGGCTGTTCCAACAGTGCCCCAAGGAGCACTCACTGTAGAGGCTTGGAGCCCGTTCGGAGGAAGTGCTGGAGGGAGGGGCGAGACCATTGACCGCTGGCCGCATGATGTAACTGATGCAACAATCAGAGTTAAGTGACAGCCATAGTTTGCTGTGGTAGTTCCATTAATTCACTTAATTGAGATAGATTGACATCTGCACAGTCTTTTACGTCAAGCCGGCCGCGGTGGCCGAGGAGACTAAGGCGCTTCAGTCACGGTCTGCACGGCTACTACGGTCGGGGGTTCGAATCCCCCCTCGGGCATGGATATTTGTGCCGTCCTCGTTCGTAAGTAGTTCATAAGTAGTTTGTAAGTTTAGGGACTGATAACCCCGTAGTTAAGTCCCATAGACTATACAAACATTTGAACTTTTTTTTGCGTCAAAGTATTTAATTCAGCTAACAAGTACAGTGGCGTTACACACGAATTCACGTAAAACATCGCGGACAGGTAGAAGCACCTGCAGGGCTAGTAGCCGAGCTTAATAATGACACATATACAGAAATGAACTGAAAAGTGAAGCCAGGAAAGACGTTTTGAGTATTCATTGCTGCATTCACGAAGCGCCATTGTCTGCTGAAGGAGTGCAACCAGGCGTCGTAATAAAAGACGTCGCGTGTGTGGGATCTGTGCTTTGCCGCCTTTTCAAAGGTTTCCTGAAAGTTATACAAGTGGAGCATGGATATATACCTTAGCACAGTACAGTTCGTTGGCTTAGTTGTCTTTACTTTGTTTGTCAGTCATGAGGAAGTAAGTCTCTCTAAATGAAAGGAGTAAAGTTCATAGTCGAACAGATTAAAACTGGATAGTAAATCTAATTCCATACTCACATAACTATGCACTTTAAGAAATTAATCATCACAAGGGCAAAGAACATCTAATAATAGAGATGAAGGTCCAAATCAAATTGTTTATGAAAGAGTTTCGTCTATCAGAGTAACGAAAAATGGGTAACGAAATACTAATATCCTTCAATCGTCTGATTCGTTTTAAACTTCTTAAAATTTCCTAAACGTATCAGTGGTGCTAATTTTCAAATTAATGATTTTTTCTTATTTTGTTTTCTATAATATTGAATCTACCACATTTGAAGTACTGTTAATAATATCAGTGGCTGTTCTCTCTCGTTTTTCTCCAGATATCAAATCATGCAACGTTATTACTACTGACAGAGCGACAAATATGACTGGTACGTTTCGTAGGATGCAAGCAAAAATCAGAGAAATTGAGCACTGCGTGGCCCATTCTTTGAACCTTGTGGCCGAAAAGGTAATGAAAAATGAAACCACGAGCACCCACACTGATCTCCAAAAGTCGGCGCCCCTGCTGGAAGATATTATTCTTACAGCCTTCTTTTGTAGAAGCAAAATGTTTTTACTTCCAGAAGAGCGTCCCCCATCAACAATCAATATATGATGTGGCTGTGGAAAAGTGCATAATATACAGTGATTAAATACTGCTCTGTTATTACACTTTTGAGCTTCCTGGGGAGATAACTCTAGAGAGCTTAGAACACACATGTGAAGTGTGTTGCCGGCCGCGGTGGCCGAGGGGACTGAGGCGCTCCAGTCACGGTCTGCACGTCCACTACTGTCGGGGGTTCGAATCCCCCCTCGGGCATGGATATTTGTGCCGTCCTTAGTTGTAGCTAGTTCATAAGTAGTTTGTAAGTTTAAGGACTGATGACCCCGTAGTTAAGTCCCATAGACTCTACAAACATTTGAAGTGTGTTCGGTCCATGTCAGCTTTTTGTAAATTGAAATATTATCCAGAAGTTTGACACTGTCAGCACTGGATTTATAGAGCTCAGTCACCAAGGCTGCACAATATTTTCTGGGCTATATCTTCATTCAATTTTATTTTGATCACTTTGAACCACTTTTTGACTTCTTCAAACAGGATACCAGCATCCTTTAGTGTCTCAGCAGAATTCCTAGCGTTTGTCATTAATGTTGTATTATCAGCAAAGGGCAAGGTATGACCATCACAACTCAAGTCTTTGACAAATATTAGGAAGAGCAGAGGGCCGACTATGGAGCCCTGTGGTACTCCGTGCCCAAGTGTCATTTCACGTGAAATCGCTCCCTGGATACAAATACTCTGCCACCTGTGTTTCAGGTAAGATGACAAAGTCTCAAAAACAGCACCCTTTATACCACAAAATTTTAACTTTCCCAACAGATTCTTATGAGACTTGCCATTGAATGCCTTGCTTAGGTCACAAAGAATTAAAGCAGTTACTTTTGTTGATACATCAAGCATAGTGATGAATGTAGATTTGCCTCGTCTAAATCCATTTTAGTTATCCAAGAACAGGTTGTTGTCTTCAAAATAACACAACAGTTGCTTCTTCATTATAGTCTTAAGCAGTGGCGGCTCACACAAAATTTGACCAGTGTGCTACATTATTAGAAAAATAAACGGGAAACAAAATATACTGAAATAAAAAGTCAAGCTTTGTATGATTGCCTTTAATTAAATATCAATTAATACTGTATTGACAGTAAGACCTTCAGGGGAATCTATAACACCGCTGACAACTGCATGTATTCACTGCAGGTAGTAAATATAATGATTAAAAAAATATTAATTTTATTTACAGAAATTAAAAATTTAGAATCAGAGGTATTTGAACACGAGCCTCACACAGGTAGGTTTGAGAGACAACGCGCAAGACGCCTGAGCCAGCGCGCTATTTGACTCTGTATGCCGCAATATTCGTCATATACTATTCTTCTGCAGCCGTTACACGCAGCGCGAAGAGAAATATTGATCTGGCGCTGCAGTCGGTCTCAGCACACATGAGCCGCCAGGCCTGACGTCACGTCTGCGCATGCGTACTAGCGAACAGACGACTGCGCCGCCTCTCTGCGCACGTACCAGCGCGGCTGAATCCCACTTCAGCACACGGAGCTGGTTTCCAGCTGTCGCGGCGAGAGAGCTCCAGAATGCCTTTTCATCCTCATTACTAGCATTCTAATACGCATTGGAAGGGAATTGGCATAATTTTATTGTGATATCTGGCTCGCATTCCAAGAGAAAGGATGTAATTTTACAGCGATTTCTCGCTTGCATTCGAAGAGAAATGGCATAATTTTAGTGATATATTTACAGTGTGCTGCAGCACATTAGCACATTATCACCAGTCGCCACTGGTCTTAAGGCTCCGTGAAACAGAGCGGGCAGCCCGCGCGGGCAGAACGCGCTGTTGTCCGCCGCGTTCCGCAGCAGTCAGGCACAGCGCGGGCAGCGCTCGGCGTTCCGGTTGTTGAAAAGCGCTTGCAGTGTGTAAGTGAGATGCGGAGCGTATAACATTAACAATAGTTCGGACGAGGTTGAATTTCTACTTCTCATTTTGCTTGCTCCAGAGAAGTGAAGAAAATAAGTTCATGAAATTAATATGAAACGAGAAGAATATGGGCGAATTTCATCGTCTTTGCAAAGAGCTTTGATTGTGTGAAGACAGTTTTTTCAATTATTTTCGAATGTCTCACTAACTGCATTGGCAGCTACATGGAAAGCATGTACGGATAAAATGTCCAAAAAAAGAGTTGCTGAAGTTATACATTTCACTCCATTCCATGATGGTGGTGGTGGCGGCTGGTGCAGCAACAGTGTTGAATATTAAAAAATGCTCAGTCTCTGTTGCAGTATTTTATTTTCCAATTACGCGTTTTGCGCTGTTAGCGCAGAGGAGTCGCTGTCGCGGCAGGTCCACGTTTACAACTGGTAGTATTTTTAAACGTGGACCTGCCGCGACAGCGACAGCGACTCCTCTGCTGCTATGGTGAGTTTTATCATATAAAGCGTTTCATTAATTTCCATACCACACCCCTTTAGTCCCTAATTATTCTAGCTCAAATAACCCTTACGTACTTTGTACGTTTACCTCTTTGCAGGCGCCCAATAACACAAATTATTAAGATACCTCCTAGACAGCAATAGATAGTTCTGTGGCTCCATCTCCGCCCAAGTAAGTCCGAATCTTCAAATTTACTCACCTTAGCCACATTAGGTTCGCTGCGCACCAGGTACACGGACGGTAACAAAATATTTGTCTTTTTCCAGTCTGACGATGCGCTAACAGCGCGAAACGCGTAATTGGAAAATAAAATACTGCATCAAAGACTGAGCATTTTTTAATTGCTGAAGTTATTATTGTTATAAAAACATCAGTTGTCTCGTTTGGAGTTGTTGATCATGATGATATCGTTGTGGTTGTTGATGCTAGAGCAGACACAGTGACAGTGGTATTTTTTAAAACACTACGTTTCTCCACGGAGTTATACAAGGAGAAAATATTCTGCCTCGAAAGCCATTGCAGGATACAAGTGTGCCTCGCTTGTTAGTAGGTGATGGTTCCAATTGCAGAATTATTTAACTGTCCCTTTCCTAAAGCTGCAGCCTTGGAAGATCCTCAAAAGGCCATTTATAACAAATGCCTCTGCAAGAGACGGAAAGCAGTGGAAATTCTTGTTGAAAAATGGCGTATTTTTTTTAGGGTCAATAGACTTACAAACTGATGCTGTAAATAAAGATTTGGAAGCAGCGTGCTGTCTACATATTTCCTCCGCTACGTGGCTGCTGAACGAGAGGAACAGATTGATAACCTACAGGTTAATACATTTTCGAATATGCTAAGACTAAAACAGAAACCAATTTCTTGCGTATTTTGTCAACAACCAGTAATAAGGTATTGGCATCAAGTTGTATGTACAGTGGGCAGCCAAGAATTACCTTCTGCACCATCTGCGTTGATATTTGTCCAACGCTCCAACCACATCGTTTTTCTTACGTTTTTTAACTGTATTTTGCACAAAACAACCAGAAATGTATTGTAATTTTCAATATTTCGCTTAATTAATTTTCACGTAATAGTTTGTATTAGACAAGTAGGTATACATTGTGACTACGTAGGCTTTCCCGGCGTAATGATTCATAATATTCTTAACGGGTTTGCTGCCGGATCAAAACGTCATCTTCACATAATTATCCCCCATGGTCGCCAATTTATTTATGGAAGATTTTGAGGACGCGGCGCTGAAAACGTCGTTTTTAAAACCTACATGTTTCTGGAGGTACGTTGACGATACTTTCATGGTATGGCCACATGGGAGAGATGCTCTGAACCGTTTTCTGGACCATTTTAATTGCCTCCATCCTAGCATTAAGTTCACTACGGAGGTCGAGGTAGATGGAAAGCTTCCATTTTTAGATGTCATGGTGTACAGAAAGGGTGACGGAACACTGGGACATAGTGTTTACAGAAAGCCCACGCGCACGGACCGCTACTTGCATGCAACAAGTTGTCATCCACCTTACCAGCGCACTGGTGTCCTGCGTACGCTGACAAAAAGAGCTTTTGCCATTTCAGACGCTGAAAGTCTGACTAAAGAGATGGACCATCTGAGAACGTATTCAAGAAGAATGGTTACACTGACCAACAGATATGCCGTGCTTCCCAGTTTGGACCGTCGCGGGAACCACAAGAAGAAACTTACAAGTCGCCTGCTTTCCTACTGTTTGCTGGAAGCATTTCATCAAAAATAGGAAGAATTTTGAAAAGATATGACATCCAATGCATTTTTCGTCCACCTGCCAAGGTTCGAGCGCTCCTGGGCTCAGTAAAAGATGACTTAGGATTGAGGAAACCCGGCGTATACAAAATTCCTTGTCTCTCTGGAAAAGTTTACATTGGCCAGACAATCCGTGCAATTCAAGATCGATGTACTGAACACCATCGACACACAAGATTGCTTCAACCAGAAAAATCTGCAGTAGCTGAGCACTGTCTTACTGAGGTACATAAAATGAAGTGTGATGAAACACAAATGGTTGCTTCTGCGTCTCGCTATTGGGACTGCATTTTAAAAGAATCGATCGCAATTCGTCTTTCAGACAATATTATAAACAGAGACAAGGGGTTTCCTTTGAGTAAAATGTGGAACCCTTTACTGTTTGACATCAAAAAACAACCGTCTCTGCTGAATAGCGATCTATCGTTTACGCCGGCTTCCACCACTGGCGGTAGAAACGTAAAGGCACAGACAAATATATACAGACGGGAAACCTCGGTAAGGGCCCGGTCCTACGCTCCGGGGTGCGGGGAGGGAGGGTTTCCAGCAGTTCCGTAAGATGTCCCATAATGGCGCTGCGGTCAGAAGCAGCTCTTTAAACTGGCCAGAGCAGGCGGCAGGTAGCGGCTGTCCCCACCACCACCTCCCCTCAAACGCCGGACACAGCCGTAGCCTCGTGGCAGGCGGCACGAGCTCTCTCCTCGGCCTCCACTCCACGCTACCCTCTGACATGTGAGAGGCACCCAAAGCCAGCGAACCACCTGACACCTGCTAGCATCTTACGGAACTACGAGGGGAGCGTATGACAGTGGTTTAGGGTGGGCTGCTTCTCTGTATATGTTACTCTGTGGTAGAGGGCAGAATTGTCAATTTTTGCGCACGCGCCCTCGGCCTTCCGCGGCGTATATAGGGACCGCCGCTCGCGGCTTATACTCAGTGTCGGCGAGTCGGTGTACCAGCACTGTCACCTGAGGATGGCGGCCAGGTGGACCGCCGAAATATTGTGTCAAGATGACGTTTTGATCCGGCAGCAAACCCGTGAAGAATATTATTAGGTATACATTGGTTTGTAATTTTGAAAAATATATTAATACCTGCTTGATTCAAACTTCTGTATATCTCCTTCCAACTGTCTGTCGTCTTAGACGCATTTTTGTATTCTTTGTCACATATGACATACAGGAATGGCTTTGGACGCACCAGATCGACGTTTGTTTTCCGCCACACTGCTGCCGCTTGCCCGCCGCGGTCTCTGTAGAAAACCACAGCCTGCCCGCTGCACACGGCGGGCAGCGCGGGCGCCCGCTTTCTGTTTGACTGAGGCGGGAAGGCAGAACGGCTGCCCGCTCTTTGTTTGACAGAGCCTTTAATCACTTTTGATAAAACAGGTAGTACTGAAATTGGTCCATAGCTCGATGAACTGTTAGGATCACCTTTCTTATACACTAGTACTGTCTTAGCCAGTTGTTCTCGACGGCGAGTGTTCATCAGAGACGAGTGTATCGTCAGGCGTGCCCCAGGGGAGTGTGATAGGACAGCTATTATTTTCTATCTATATAAATGATCTGATGGACAGAGTAAGTTGTAATTTGCGGCTGTTTGCTGATGATGCTGTGGTGTATTGGAGGGTTTCGTCTGTAACTGACTGTAATAGCATACAGGTTGACTTAGACAAAATTTCTAGTCGGTGCGAAGAATGGCAGCTAGCTCTCAATGTAGAAAAATGTAAGGTGATGCGCATGAGTAGAAAAACCAATCCTATAATGTTCGAATACAGCATTAGTAGTGAGCTTCTTGATGCTGTCGCGTCGTTCAAATATCTAGGCGTAACATTGCAGAGCGATATGAAATGGAACGAGCATGTAAGGACAGTTGTGAGTAAGGCGGACAGTCGACTTCGGTTTATTGGGAGAATTTTAGGAAGATGTACTTCAGCTGTAAAGGAGACTGCGTATAAAACGCTTGTACGACCACGTCTTGAGTATTGCTCAAGTATTTGGGACCTGCAGCAGATCGGTTTGAAGGAAGACATAGAGGCGGTTCAGAGGCGAGCTACTAGATTTGTTACCGGTAGGTTCGACCAATGCGCGAGTGTCACGGTAATGCTCCGGCAACTCAATTGGGGATCGCTGGAAGAAAGACGACGTTCTTTTCGTGAATTTCTGTTAAGTAAATTTAGAGGGCCGAATTTGAAGCTGAGTGTAGTACGATCTTGTTGCCGCCTACTTACATTTCGCGTAAAGATCACAAAGACAAGATAAGAGAAATTAGGGCTCGTACGGAGGCATATAGGCATTCTTTTTTTCCTCGTTCAATTTGGGAGTGGAATAGGAAAGGAAATGCCTAGTAGTGGTACAGTGTACCCTCCGCCACGCACCTTACGGTGAATTGCGGAGTATGTATGTAGATGTAGACGTAGAAGAAATCTGGGAAAGTACCAACCTCAAGGCATTGGTTTATGACAGCAGCCAAAGATTCAGAAATTACAGATATAATACCCTTCAGAACACCACAAGACATGCCATATATATATCCATGCTAACAGAATGTTTGAAACCTTTCACAATTCGCAGTATCTTCTCTGGGAGCACTTTGTTCCATCTGGTCAATGTACAACTATTGCTATTGCTTGCAATATCAGTTTTGAAATCTGCTTCTTCTGTTACATCAATAAAATATTTATTAAAATCATCTGGGCTGTAGGAATTTAATGGGGCAGTGGTCTTTTTCTATCTTCATTAACCAATGCCCACGCTGTTTTACCTGTGTCATGGGCTTCAGATATGAGCCTACCAGTATATTCCTTCTTGACTGCTTCTGCTTCCTTCCTGTAGATTCTTTTGACTTTCAGATAATAACAGTGATATGTATCTTTGATCTTGACATCTGTTGCTGTTTTAGCTTGGTCATTTGGCAGAAAAACTACACACTTTAAGTTTTCCAGCTTGGGATTGTACCATACTTTGCCTACTTTTTTCTTTCTTGAAGTTTATCAATGGCATTCTTTATGGTTGCTGATGGGAAACAGTTGTCAACATTTGTTTTGAGGAGCTGGAAAATACAATTAGACCCCACGAATGGCACTCGCAGCTCACACTGAATCAAAACAAACACTGCCTAAAATCGCACGTACACGGTAACTGCAGAGCGACCCAAACATTAGCGATGCATCGAGGCGGGGAGGGAAGGTACTGGGACTCCCCTATTTGCGCATACTTCGATATACAGAGATAGCTCAAAAAATTATCGATGTACAGAGGTGACTTTGACATAAAGAGTTTTCCCCACTGTACTTCGATATACAGAGGTAAAATCAGCCCTTCTCGATCCCTTCAAAAACTTCCATATTGTGGTGTCGCACAAGTCTAAAGTGCGCGCCACCTACTTTCGCCGCGCGCCGCCATGCACGCACGGCGCGTCGTTCTTACGACGTCAGCCACGAGCGCCCTCTGCTACAACTCCGCTCGTGGCCACCACTGAACGACATCGTTCACTTGGGACTGAGATAGGAACCAGTTAACACTTCGGAATCAGATAGGCACCAGAGAAGACTTGGCTATCGGATAGGCACTAGGCAGGCCTCTCTATCAACTATGAATCAGCATTCTGCAGTACTGACCTATGTAAAAGTTAAGTATAACTAAGTCTCTATGAAATATATATCTCGTTCTAATTTACTCTAGTGTTTCTAGTTTCTGTTGTCCCACTGGCTGCTCACCTTCGTACCTGCACAAGCGTGCATCCTTTATTCCTGTGTCGGTCTTTCTACTCGGCCACCGACACCTACAACGGAAACGAGACACAAAAGTGGCGACGAGGCTGGGACACAAATAACTAGACAATACTAAGGACGGCACAAATATCCATGCCCGAGGGGGGATTCGAACCTCGACCGTAGTGGCCGTGCAGACCATGACTGGCGCGCCGCAGACAGCTCGGCCACCGCGGCCGGCTGGCCTCCTTGTGGCCGCGGTGAAGTAGCCGAGCGGTCTAAAGCGTCTCGCTGCGGAGCGCGCGGTTGCTCGCCGTGGAGGTTCGAGTCCTCCCTGGGGCATGGGTGTGTGTGTTTATCCTTAGGTTAGTTTACCTTAGTTTAAGTAGTTTGTAAGCTACGGACTGATGACCACGTAGTTTGGTCCGATAGATTTACAAACATTTGAACATTTGGCCTCCTTGTGTAATTAATATTAGAAATTTTTGTCTTTATTTACAGATGCTTCACGTTATTTAACTCTGAAGTTTTAATAAGAAAAATACGCAAACCTCATAGAGAAAAGATTACAAAAGATTACAAAAATGCTTGTATAGTCTATGGGACTTAACTACGGGGTCATCAGTCCCTAAGCTTACAAACTACTTATGAACTACTTACGAACTAGGACGGCACAAATATCCATGCCCGAGGGGGGATTCGAACCCCCGACCGTAATGGCCGTGCAGACCGTGACTGAAGCGAAAGATTACATTATCACTCTTGAGAAAAAGCGGTTTCTTGGTGCCAGTATCTGTTTCTGCAAGGTTCTCTATCAGCACATGTTCCCTTTCCACTGAAGCGAATACAAGTAAACATTTAACAGCGATTATGAATTCTCTCTGCTGTAATTGCTAGGTGCGGCGAAACAACTCCATTAAGTGGTGTTCATTTCGCATTCTCTTGTGTTGGATCATGTTCCGATGGCTGGCTGTGTTTTGACAAAACATCAAAGGCAGTTCTCGCCCTTTTCGTTTCCGTGATAGCAGTTCAGTCCTCCGCCATCGTTTCTGTCTTTGTTGTTGCTGACATGACGTGCGTCAGTTGTCAGTGGTGAGAGCGGTCCGAAAAGAATGTAATCGTGCGTTTGGGATGTAAGAGATTCAGAACGTAAATACTGAATGAAAGGAATTCGCCGGCCGCGGTGGCCGAGGAGACTGAGGCGCTAGTCTCGGTCTGCACGGCCACTACGGTCGGGGGTTCGAATCCCCCCTTGGGCATGGATATTTGTGCCGTCCTTAGTTCTAGGTAGTTCATAAGCAGTTTGTAAGTTTAGGGACTGATGACCCCGTAGTTAAGTCCCTTAAGCTTAACAAACATTTGAACATTTGAAAGGAATTCGACTGGCTGAAAATATCCGAAGCACACAAAGTTCTTAAAAAATGTTTGTAATTCTATCGGACCAAACTGCGTGGTCATCAGTCCGTAGATTACAAACTACTTAAATACTTAAACCTAGGTAAACTAACCTAAGGACAAACACACACATCCATGCCCCAGGGAGGACTCGAACCTCCACGGCGAGCAACCGCGCGCTCCGCAGCGAGACGCTTTAGATCGCTCGGCTACTCCACCGCGGCACAAAGTTTTTACTGGAGACATGGAAAACACAGAAACAGCATGAAACATTTTAATTATTTTGATCATAAAGGGAAAGAACTACAGGTTTCCCTGAAAGTAAACAATTGTGAATATATATCTGCCATCAGAAATCTTGGCTTTGCCCAGGTATTTATTTATTCCAGCCCTTTATTCGTCCATCTCCCCTTCCCTCTGTCCTTCTCTTATGTCATCTCTCTGTCCAACACCTTCCCCTCTCTCTCCCTACACATCATCACGCCTCCCTCTATAGCTCTATCTTACACACGGTATGTAGAAAGGAAAATCTTTGACCGCTTTTCTCCGTTTTGGGCAATCCTCTGCCATTCTACATACGATGTCTTTTGTGTGTAGAAACCTTATTCATGAAAATGGCATGAATCTGTCAATTTTCACCATGGTCGCAACGTCTTGCCGCCCGTGGGCGGCATTGCCGCGCTCCTGCCCCGCGCACTGTGCGCAGCGGCCTGTGGAGCACTAGAGCGCGCGCCACATAACTTGGCGGGTGGATTGGCTCTTCTGCGCAGGTAGTTGTGTGGTGGTGGGGGGACCAGCTGTTGCAGCAAAGCCGGACTGTGCGTTAGCTGCGCTCCATTCCATTCCGCAGTCAGCTGCTGACTGCCGCTTAGCTTTAAAGTTACGGCCGCACACAAGCGCAAGGAAATGTCAATCTGCGAGTCTGTATAAAAAAAAGTATAAAGAGTGTAATGCAGAAAAACAACGCTCGTTTGATTGTTGGGAAAACTGTGGCGCATTTACGAGTATTTATGAGTCTCTTTCTCTTGTACCTATCATGTTTACACGGCAGGGCATAATTTTCGGAGCGGCACAGAAATTCATTTCGTAGCTCAGTCGATTAACACGAAATATTTGTAAATTATATACACAGTACTTCTAGGGACATCAACCTATCCATTATTACTGAAAAACCATATTAGACGTTCACGACAGATTACGAATTCAAAGTAAATTAATTGTGAAGATAAAAAAGTTACATATTAGAAATTGACAAATTTTAGATTTTTCCCTTAATTATATCTTGAAATCTGGATTTTTCGAAGCAGTTATTAAAATACTTTATCAATGACATATCACACGGAATGATAGAATAATTGTATATGTTTGGCATTGTACAAGACAGACTATCTAAAAACGTTACAAGCGACACATATTCAGTCTTTGTAGACTGATGTCCATCAAGCTTACTGATCAAAGCAACGTGTTTCACATTTCGTGATTTATTACTACCTGGTGACCATGCTGTCTTGCAAGTTCATCTATCGCGTAAGTGCGGTATTTGGGCTTGTATGCATTTACAAGCATGAGCAATTCTGCTCTGGTTCCTGACGCACTGTGAGGAATTCCATTAGATGTTAGCCACGAAATAATTTCCTCCTTTGTGGTATTTGAAGTAGGAGCTCTGTTCACTTGCACAGAGTGCACATTTGCATTGTCCATAACGATAACAGCTATTGGCCAGCAGGTCACGTGGCGTGACGTAGGCCTACCTGTGCTTCTGCGCATCCAGACCTCACCCGCCAAGTTACGTGGCGCGCGCTCTAGCGACACACAGCCGCGGCCGCCCGGTCAACTACGGTGTACCCCGCCGGGCGGAAATGTTGGACATGCCTGAGTTACGGTAAAAGGGTAAAGCAGTCAACAATCCGAAGATTGGTTTGAACACCACAGTGTTTTACTAGGCATGGCCCTGTTTGGACGTGGTATGCCGTTGCCTTCCTCCGACCTTCCAACTGACTTACCCAGCCAGTTATAGGGGTTCCGAACCACGGTGCTACTCGGTATTTTTCACATCAGCAACACTGCCAGAGGTGAAAGAAGTGGAAAGTGACAGATTAGAATCCTAGGCGGGGATCGATCCCGCGACCTTTTGATTTGTAATCTGGCACTCTACCACTGTGCAACCGAGGCGCAGGAGATAACATGCACAACGTATTTTATTCATATTGCCGCGAGACACCACGTTAACCGACTACCGGCGTGGCGCAAGTGATTGCATCACGGATTGCGGTGCTGAAGGTTGCCGAGTGAAACCCGTCCACCAGCAAAAATTTATTTCTTTGTAATTATCATTTCCAGAATGTTCTATATGTTTCTTATGTTCACTTGTAATTTCTTCTAATTTCTGGTACATTCTGTGTATAAATAGAAGAGCGCTCTGCTCGAGAGGCAGTTAGTGCTGCATGTATGTTAAGTTTGCAATAAACCTGCTTTCAGTATAAGTGTTGTATTCAGTTGACAACCCTGCCTTCGTAGCCAAACCTGCTTCCATTTCAACGTGACATTGTTTGGTGGAGGCGCCGGGTATCCTGTGCAACAGCTGCATCACCGTGGCTCCGATTAGGCAACGTAAAAGCCGTCGCTTACACGGACTAGAGCCGGAATACAAGGGATATACCGAGTACATCCTTCCGAAAGTCTATATCATTAGAAGAACCATGGAGATGAAACCAGCGGTAGGCCAGATGCACATCAGACATCCGCCGGTGTGTGTGAACAATCACCCAAGGCGGGCGTGCTTCCGTTGGGGGCCCCCAGCAGGAAGGAGCGTGCCATCGGAGACACTGGCAATCGTGGGGGATACAACCGCGATGGTTATAAAAGAAAGAAAATGGAAAGAGCCTTTAGAAATTGATGTACTAGACAATAGTGTGTCTGAACAGAAATATTTACAGACATCAAAGTTCCTTGTGGTGACCCGTACTGAGGAAGGACAATCCTTTTCGTCGGTGAACCCATTTATTATTCAAAAAGGGGTTGATGCCATTGCCGACCCAGTTAAGACCTGCAACCGCCTGCGTAATGGAACACTACTGTTAGAAACAGAAAGTGGCTCCCAGGCACAGCGGCTGCTTAAGGCTACTCTGCTCCACAGCTACCCGGTTCGTGTTGAGCTCCATCCAACCCTCAATTATTCCCGAGGGGTAGTCTTCTCGGCCAGTTTGGACAGTCTGACTGAGGATGAACTGAAAGAATATCTGGCAGCTCAAGGCGTCGTCGCAGTACACAGAGTGACCAAAAAAGAGAACAATGTTGTAGTCCCCACTCGCACAGAGTTTCTGATCTTCGACCGAGTGGCTGTGCCGCCGAAGATCAAGGCAGGGTATGAGGTCATCACAGTACGACCTTATATCCCTAACCCTACTCGGTGTTACCAGTGCCATCGATTCAACCACACAAGCCAGTCTTGCAAGAACCCGGTCATATGTGTCACCTGTGGTAAAGAGGCCCATGAGAGGATTTGTCCACCACCGTCCCCTCATTGCATCAATTGTAACGGGAATCATGCTGCTTCCTCCCGGGAATGTCCCGTGTTTGCCGATGAACGGGCCATCCAGGAAATCCGTGTAAAGGAAAAGGTTCCCATACAAGTTGCACGTAAGATGTACGCCAGTCGTAAGCTTAAGACCCCACCACGTGGTAATTACAGTACTGTAGTTGCAACGCCTCCACCGACACGGGATATGGCCACACAGACTTGTGACCTACAGTTTACGACAGTAGTTGTCAAACAGTCAACATCGACAACGGCGTCAAGTTCAACGAAAAGTGTGAGTACCTCTTCCAAATCTTCATCTTCATCTTCAGCTGTGAAATCATAGATAGAGACCCGAAAGTCTAAGAAAGAGCATTCACGCGAGGATTTCCTCCGCACCCCTACCAAAACATCTGAGCCAACCAAGGAGCTTCACCAGGGCTCCAAGAAGTCAAATAGGGGGAAAACTCTCCCTCCTCCTACCTCACAATGTGACGATGGCATCCCCTGGAAGCCTATAGTCTCTCCAGGTGCATCAGCCAAAGATGGGGCTGCCGACCACACTCACGCAGCTGCTGTGGTCACCTCTGAGAATATGGAGCAAGACCCTCCTGTCTCAGACACCACCAGTTGCGAACATTCGCACTGTAGCCCGCCGCCTTCGTCGGGCTGATGTCCACCTTCATCTCATTTTATCTTATTATGGATATTCTTCAATGGAACATTCGTGGTATCGAATTGGACAGAACTGCAGCTTCTAACGCGAACATATCACCTAATCATCTTCTCTCTACAGGAGACAAAATTGCTCCCTGGTACTCGAATTACTTTCCCACGCTACACTACCGTTCGCTTTGACCTTCGTCCAGTGGCAGGAATTCCATCCACAGGGGCATAATGTTGCTTATTCGGGATGACGTACACAGTACACCGGTCCCTTTGTGTACTCCAATACAAGCTGTTGCTGTCCGGATATACCTTCCTGGATTTATCTTCACACTGTGCAATATTTACGCTCCTTCCTCCTTTCCCGTCACTAGATCCGATCTCCTAGATCTTATTGACCAGCTTCCGCATCCGTTTTTGTTGGTGGGAGATTTCAATGCCTACCACCCCCTTTGGGGCTCCCCACGACCATGTCCACGGGGCTCCCTCCTGGCAGATATACTGAACCACCTTCAGCTCATCTGCCTTAACACTGGTGAACCAACTTATCTTTCGGACACCACAAATACTTTCAGCCATATAGATCTAGCTATCTGCACTGCTCAGCTGGCACGGCGTCTTGAATGGTCTGCTCTCTCAGACACACATTCGAGCGATCATTTTCCGTGTGTAATTCACCTAATGATGCCTGACACCCTTGAGCATCCACACCGCTGGCAGTTAACCAAAGCGGACTGGGAGCTCTACACGTCACCGGCGGATTTTGGTACTTACCATTATCCTAGTATAGACGACCAAGTGGAACACATTACCACAGTTATTCTGACAGCCGCGGAATGTTCCATCCCCTGCAAGACTTCCCACGCACGTCGTCCCCTTGTCCCGTGGTGGACCACGGAATGCCGTGACGCTCAGCGAGCACGGCGACGTGCCCTTAGAATCTTCAAACAACGGCCCACACTCGACAACTGCATCCGATACAAACGGCTGCAGGCCTATTGTCGTCGCCTCTTTCGCGACTGTAAACGCGCCAGTTGGCGCTCATTCACGAGCTCTTTTAATAGGTCTACCCCTTCCTCCATCAATTGGGGTAACCTTAGAAAAATTTCGGGCACTATGGCTCATTCCCCGATTCCCGGTCTGTGTGACGCAACTGACACCGTCGTCGATCCTCCACTAATAGCCAACGCACTGGGTCGACATTTTGCAGAGGTCTCTAGCTCTTCACATTACACTGACGCTTTCCTAGCTAGGAAACGGATGGTGGAGGCGACTCCATTGCCCTTTACCTCTCAGAACCGTGAATGCTACAATACCGAGTTTACTGTACGAGAGCTTCACCACGCACTCTCGTCTTCGCGGTCCTCCGCTCCAGGACCAGATGGCATTCATGTGGCGATGCTGCAACACCTTTCACCAACGAGCTTGCACTTCCTACTGGCCACCTACAACCGCATATGGATAGAAGGCACCTTTCCGCGACGCTGGCGTGAAGCCATAGTCATTCCCGTACCAAAGCCTGGGAAGGACAAATGTCTCCCTTCCAGCTACCGCCCCATTTCCCTCACCAGTAGCGTATGCAAGGTGATGGAATGCATGATTCACGGGCGCCTGGTATGGTGGATTGAAACGCGACATCTCCTGTCTAATGTCCAATGTGGGTTTCGCAAGCACCGTTCTGCGGTGGATCATCTTGTTGCCCTATCTACCTCAGTAATGAATAACTTTTTACGGAAGCGCCAGACAGTAGCGGTGTTCTATGATCTGGAAAAGGCATACGACACCTGCTGGAGGATTGGCATCCTCCGTACTCTGCATACAAGGGGTTTTCGGGGTCGCCTGCCAATTTTTATCCGCGAATTTTTAACAGACCGTGTTTTTAAAGTGCGTGTTGGTTCGGTTTTACCGAGCACTTTTATTCAGGAGAACGGAGTCCCCCAGGGCTCGGTCCTGAGCGTTGTTTTATTTGCAGTGGCAATCAATTCTATAGCCGATCACCTTCCACCGGGAGTGTCGGCGTCCCTCTTTGTCGACGACTTCGCGATCTACAGCAGCTCTGAGCAAACGGGTCTCCTGGAGCGGCGCCTAGACACTCTCCACACGTGGAGTATGGACACTGGCTTTCGATTCTCAGCTGACAAGACAGTCTTCATGAACTTCTGGCGGCGGAAGGAGTTCCTTCCCCCGTCCCTTCGTCTGGGCCCCATAGTACTTCCATTTGTGGCTACCACGACGTTCTTGGGAGTAGTTTTCGACAGGAAGTTAAGTTGGTCTCCCCACATATCCCGTTTGGCAGCTCGCTGTACCCGCTCTCTCAATGTGCTGCGGGTGTTAAGTGGCACCTCGTGGGGAGCTGACAGGTCTACTCCATCTGTATCGCACCATAGTTAGGTCCAAACTGGACTATGGTAGCATCGTTTATTCTTCGGCTCGACCGTCCATACTGCACCGCCTTAAAACAATCCACCACCAAGGTCTCCGTCTGGCGACAGGAGCGTTTTACACTAGCCCCGTTGAGAGCCTCTATGCCGAGGCCGCCGAACTATCCCTTTCTTACCGTCGGGAACTCCTGCTTAGCCGTTATGCTAGTCGTTTGTCGTCCATGCGAGGACACCCGACGTACGCAGTTTTTTTTAACGACTCACTTGACAGTCTCTTCGCTATGCGTCCGTCTGCTCTGCTACCGCCGGGAGTACGCTTGCGTTCGCTACTCGGCCAGCTTGGCGTTACAATGCCTGCTATCTTCTCGACTGGAGAGAGCACCTCTCCACCGTGGCGAAGCCCCGAAGTCCGTGTTAACTTTGATCTTCATTCTCTTCCAAAGGACTCCACACCTAGTTTCGTCTACCAGAGAGAATTTCACGCACTCCGGTTTAAATTTGATGACAATTTGTTCATTTACACTGATGGCTCAAAGACAGACCAGGTTGTTGGGTGTGCTTTTGTACTTGGCAACGTCTCTTTTAAATATCGTCTTCCTGAGTGGAGTTCCATTTTTACAGCTGAGCTGTATGCATTATATCAAGCCACACAATACGTCCGGCGAAACTCGCTCAGTAAGACTGTCATTTGCTCGGACTCTATGAGTGCTTTGTTGAGCCTTCGCATGCTATATCCGGCCCATTCCCTGGTACAAAGCATCCGAAATTGCCTTACTTCTCTTTCAACGAGCGGAACTACGGTAACGTTTCTGTGGGTCCCTGGCCACGTGGGAGTGTTGGGGAATGAGGCTGCGGATACGGCTGCCAAGGAGGCAGTTCTCCTTCCTCGGCTATCTACCTTTTCAACTAGCTCTGATGACCTTCGCGCTGGTATCTCCCAGCGTATTATCTCCCGTTGGTATCTACATTGGTCATCCCTGTCAGGGAACAAATTGCGAGCCATTAAACCTGTGCCTGATCTCTGGTCAACGTCATCTCGACCCTCCCGCCGAGAGGAGATTGTTCTGGCCCGGCTTCGTATTGGCCACTGCCGTTTTAGCCACCAGCATTTATTACGTGGTGGTCCTGCTCCCTTATGTGAGCACTGTGATGCACCTTTTACTGTGAACCATCTTTTAGTGCAATGTCCGTTTTTTAATCATCTCCGTCATGATCTGTGTTTACCATTTGAAATGTCTGACATTTTAGCTGATGACCCGCAATCGGTTAACAGAGTTTTACTTTTTATACATCGTGCAAATATGGCGAAAGCCATTTAATTTCAACCCCGGTTCTTTCTTACTATGGGCAGTGTTGGGCGCTAATGACCACAGCAGTTGTGCGCCCTAAAACCACAAAAAAAAGGAAAAAAAAAGAAAATTAAAAAAAAAAAACCGCCGGTGTTCTCTGGAGACGCTGGACAGGACCCCAACAAATGGCTAAAAGGGTTCGACCGAGTCGCCAAATATAACAGGTGGAATCATACAATGTGCTTGGCCAACGTTTATTTCTACCTGGACGGAACAGCCCAGCAATGGTTTCAAAACAACAAAGACAAGCTGAATGACGGGGAAACGTTCCAGACGGAACTTACGAAGACGTTTGGTGACCGTCAGTGGCAAATCCGCTCGGCGGAAGAACAACTCAAGAACCGGGCCCAACGACATGGTGAGACGACACAGTCATACATACAGAATGTTTTGGTCCTGTGTAACATAGTCAATCCGAATATGACTGAGGCCGACAACAAAATCACGCAACTGATGAAGGGTATTGCAGAAGACATGTACGAAGCTCTTCTGATAAAAGACGTCGCTACGACAGAAGAGTTCATCAAGTGGTGCCAGCGGATTGAAGAGATGCAACAAAGGGGGGTTGGACGCAAGAAGTATGACCGACTCCCCAATGTAGTCCCTATGGCCGCTGTGGAAGACCAGCATGACATTGCTTCTCTCATACGCAAAATTGTGAGACTATTACACTGAGCGAGCCTCAGATTATGGCCATGGATGCAAGCCCTGTAAGTCACGAGGAAGCCGACGCCGCTGAGGAAGAAGTATTTCAGACATTAGCTCCTGTCTGCCCCGTCAATCGCACCCGACGTGAAGAATGGCGTCGCCCTGCTATGACTTACGCTGCAGCCGCCAAACGGCAACCCATGAACCGGCCGACGCTACCACAGCCAACTCCACCGGTAACTATGACGCCCCGCAGAAGAACAGACGTCTGGAGGACAGAAGACAAGACTCTATTGTTTCCACTGTGGGCGCCCTGGACATGTCGTACGTTATTGCAGAGAGAGAGAAGGCGAGTATTCGACCATTATTTTGCCGCAAGACATCAGCCGTCAGAGCAGATCTATCCCAGCTAGCCACCTGCTGATGAGTTCAGTCGACCTATGGTAAGTAGCCCATTGCCGTACCCTAGACGAGGTCGCTGCCCGACGCGCCGCAGTCGTTCACCGTCGCCGTTCAGAGGTACCAGCCGCTCCCCTAGCCGCCGCGCCCAGGAAAACTAAGCGAGGCGACCATCTACGGAGGTGAAGCCGCCGCAAATGAAAATCCTCCATGGACGACAGTCGCTAAGATGTCGGCGGGAAATCTCATCGACGTCATAATGGACGGCCATCCTGTCAAGCACTATGTGAGTCACTGTAAAGATGGAAGCATGTGCCGCAATTACCTCCACGGCATCTCGTACCGATTTCACCTGCAGCAGCTTCATTCCACGGAGCTGGGATCGATCTTTTAGGGAGGTTCCCGAACTCGACAACCGGTAACCGATGGATAATAGTCTGCACTGACTACCTCACACGCTACGCTGTCATTAAACCTGTGCCAACTGCAGCAGCTCCAGAGATCGCAAAATTCCTTGTAGAAGACATTATTTTGAAGCATGGAGCATCACGTGTGATGATATCCGAGCGTGGAAAAGTATTCCAGTCAAAACTAGTATCAGAGGTAATGTAACGGTGCGACATTGTCCACAGAATGACAACTCATACCATCCTCAGACAAATGGTCATACAGAACGTTTTAACAAGACGTTGGCAGGAAGCAGTCTTTCAATAATGATTTTTCAACGATTTTTCCACTCGGAAGCCTGATTCCTTCGCCCAGAAAGTGGTTCCTCGTCAACTTAAATAAATGTGGAACATCTGAGAACACCCAGATTCTTTTATTTACATATTGCGGGTTTCAAAAGCGTGAATTTATTTCTGTGACATTAAGATCTTTCCACACCACTCGATTGTGTACAACACTGTAGGCAACATTTTGAATGGAGTAGATAATACTGTTCAACAGATCAATAGTTACTTGTCTGTCAAAATAATAGTGAATTGGTTGCTTCCACCCAGGCAACAAACCGCAATCACAACAAACAACACGTTAGTGTGAGGCCCTACAACACGATCTTCGACAGAATCATACGTAACACTACTGTCTACGTTCATTTCACCGAATGAGAGAACACATACACGTTCAGATGTCGACAATACAGATGACTAGGCTTTCATTAACTGTAAAACATGTAAGGAAGTCAGGAAAGCACCTAACAAGCGTGACGTCCACCTTTTCAATGTCGATAGTACTGGAAGTGGGAAATAAACCTGATTTCTCAAAAACAAATAACACTTCCTAGATACAGCACGAAGTGTAACTGCTTCGCAGATGTCCTCTCTTTGCCAAATTGCTTGCTTTTTTCCCCCACTCAACAAGCAGTTTATTTGAGTTCTCGAAAACAGTTTGCCTAATATTTCTGTCACTTTCTCCTGCACAATTATCTCATGACACTTATCCTGGCATTTTGTTTTGTGGACATAAGCTTTCAATTTTTCTTTAATTTTCACTAAACCGAAGGTTTGCACATAAAGCAGCCAGCCTGCGGTTCCTACATTATAATTCTTCCACAGGTTTGGTAAGTTCTCTGATCTGTTCATTGTCAGTTTCATACACGTCTGTCGTAGTTGTCTGGTATATTTTTCGTTTTTTGGGAGCCACATTAGCTAGATGTTAAAGTGCACTCTTCATTGTTTTCCTTGCTAGCAACCTGTCTTCCCTATTTGTGGAAAGTATATCTTCTGCACTCAAGTCACTAAAACTGGGAACACGTCCTGGAATGTTTACACTCAGCACTGCGCCCGGTTTAAGCACTTCCCTCGGCGCTTGAGAAGTTCTGCTCGCGAGTCACGGAGCTAATCATCGTGTGTGAAATGTAGCGAACAAATTGTTGACGCCGAAACATTGAAGCGATCTTTCCTGTGACAGTTTGTAATCCACACTTTCTGAAGCTAAATGTCTTCCGGAAACTAATGACAGCTTACATCCCTTCCTTTTGTCTTCATGCTGTAAGACAGGCACCCTGTTATAGAATTCTGTGAAAAACTACAAATAACACAACAAAATCAAACGAACAACTCTGCTACATAAATTATTCTGCTTTTTTTTTCTCTTGTCGTTTCAATTCCCCTAAAAAGGGGCGGGCCGGCAGCGCTCACTTGCGCTCTTCGGCCTACAGAAATAAAATTTGTGAGCGGAGAACATAAAAACACAAAGCAGATAAAATTTTGGAGGTAATACAGACATAAAATGGAGATTTAAAATGGAGATAAAAGAAAGTACATAAAATGGAGGAAACAGTGGTGACATAAAACACTTGGAATGGCGAAAGTGGTGAATAAAAACAGTTACTCGAATGTCAGTGGCGCACACACACAATTAAAATGAGCATAGGGCGGCGGCCATGGTGAGACCGTCCGCTATTTGGAGTTAAAACAAAAAACACAACACACACTTCCAGAGATACACAAGTTAAAACTGACGGTGTCGGCTGCGGGTTGTAAGATAAAACAATTTAAACTAAAACACACCACACTTGTCGAAGCACAAAGGAGGTTCCATAGATGGTGGGGCACTGACAGCATTGAAGATGTGGTGTGGGGGGAAAAGAGATGAAGGAGATGGAGAGGGTGGGGAGGAGCCACAGAGCCGGTAGGGAAGGGACGGGGGGGGGGGGGGCTGACGTCCCAGGAAGCCACGGGGAAGAAGGATAGGGGGGGGCGGTAAGAGGAGGATCCGGAGGGACGGAGGAGGGGAGAAGGGACAGGAAGGGAGGGATAGTCGGGGCCCTCAGGGAGAGAAGGGGGAGAGGGAGCAAGGAGAAGGATCAAAGCTGGTATGAAGGGTAGATGTCAGGTCGGAGGGCATCATCCGGGAGGGGGAGGGTACGGAAGTTGCCACGGGAAAGGATCCGGAGGGTGGACAAGTGGAGAGCAGGGGGAATACAGTGGTGGAGGTGCGGCAATGTACCAGGTGCAGAGAGGAGGGGATGGACTAGAGGATTAGGCGGATCTGATTTGCGGGATATGTAACGGAGGCGGAGATTTTCAATAAACAGAACGAGTCTGGGGAAAGTAATGAGATCATAGAGGATCCGTGTGGGGGAAGGGAGATAAAGTGGGATACGGAAGGCGAGGCGGAGGGCATGGCGTTCCAGTATCTCCAGAGATTTGTAGAAGGATGCGGGAGCGGAGATCCAGGCGGGATGGGCGACACAGAGGACTGGGCGGATGAGGGATTTGTAGGTATAGAGGATGGTAGAAGGGTTGAGGCCCCATGTTCGGCCAACAAGGAGTTTGAGGAGGCAGAGGCGGGAGCGGGCTTTTTCTTGGATAGCCCGTAGATGGGGAGTCCAGGAGAGGGTGCGATCAATAGTGAGGCCCAGGTACTTTAGGGTAGGGGTGAGACGAATGGGACGGTTATGGAGGGTCAGATAAAAATCTCGGGGACGGAAGGAAGGGGTTGTACGACCTACGATGATCGCCTGGGTTTTGGTAGGATTTATAGACAGGAGCCACTGGTTGCACCAAGCGGCAAAGAGATCAAGGTGTTTTTGGAGCAGGCGGTTGGAACGGGCAAGGGTGGGAGCTAAGGCAAGGAAAGCGGTGTCGTCAGCATATTGGAAAAGGTGTACGGGAGGGGCAGGCTTAGGCATATCCGAGGTATACAGGAGGTACAGGAGGGGAGAAAGGACAGAGCCTTGGGGCACACCAGCAGAGGGATAAAAAAGACGGGAGTCGGTGTTGTGGACGGTAACATAGGTGGGGCGGTCGGATGGAAGGAGGCAATGACCCGGACGAGGTTGATGGGAAGAGCATAGGTTTGGAGTTTGAAGAGCAGGCCAGAGTGCCAGACCCGATCGTAGGCCCGTTCGAGGTCTAAGGACACAAAGATGGCGGCATGACGGGAATTTAGCTGGAGGGAAAGAAGTTGCGTAAGTCGAAGGAGTTGGTCGTCAGTGGAGAAGGAAGGACGAAAGCCACATTGGGTGTCTGGGAGAAGGCGGTGGAGGTGGAGGTGGTGATGGATGCGACGGGACAGAATGGATTCGAAGACCTTGCTGAATACTGGGGTGAGGCAAATCGGGCGGTAGGAGGAGGCATCAGAGGGGGGTTTGTTGAGTTTTAGAAACATGAGGACTCGGGAGATTTTCCACAGGCGGGGGTAGCAGCCAGTGTAGAGGATGGTGGTATAGAGGGAAACAAGAGTGGTGAGGAAAGGGAGGGGACATTCTTTGAGGTGGCGGTATGTGATGCGATCGTGGCTGGGAGCTGTGTTTCGTTTGGTCGCAGTATCAATTGTATGTCGTGTGCAGTGATGGGGGTGTTAATGTCCGATGGGGGGATGTGGTCCAGGTAATGGAAGCCAGGAGCCAGGGGTGGGATGGTGACATCGGATTTTTCATGGACATCTGGGAACCAGGAATAATCAAAGTTAGGATTGTCAGGGATGGAGAATACATCAGAGAGGAAAGAGGAAAAATGGTTAGCCTTACTGGCATTATCAGGAAGGGGCTGGTCAAGGTGGAGGAGAGGGTATGTGGGCATAGGTTTCGATCCAGTGAGGCGGTGGAAGGCGTTCCAATACCGAGACGAGTTGATTGGAAGGTGGGCATTAAGCCGTGTCACTGTCTGATGCCAGTCCCGGCGTTTTTTGGCAGTCAGGAGGCTGCGCACATGTCGCTGGAGTTGCCGATGGCGGAGGAGTGTATCCCGGTCACGGGTTCGCAGGAAGGAGCGGTACAGGCGGCGGGATTCCCGCAGAAGGAGGACAGCCTGTGGAGGGAGTGTGGGACAGTGCAGCTGGACAGCTTTGGTAGGGATGTGCGATTGGATAGCATCAGACAAGGTCTGCTGAAGGAAGGAGGCGGCTTGGTCGATATCGTAGGGAGAGTGTAGGGGGAGATGGTGGCTTTCGACCTGATGGAGAGGCGAAAGGCATCCCAGTCTGCTCGGGAGTAGTCATGGACGAGTTTAGGAGGTGGAGGTGGGCGAGGATTCTGTGGGCGATGGACATTGTGTGTGAGGGTAAGGAGAACAGGGTCGTGATCACTGCCTATGGGGTCAAGAACGTCGGCGGTGATACGCCCAAGGAGATTGGGAGAGACAATGACGACATCAGGGGTAGTGTTGCTACAGGGTCGGGTGTGGCGTGGGAGTGGGACAATGTCGCCATTGATGGTAGGAATGAACTGATGCCACCGACGGATTTCGGCAGGAGAGCGGGAGTGGATATTGAGATCAGCGGCGACCACGTAGGTTGTGAAGGTGCTATCAATGTGAGCAAGGAAGTCATAAGGGATGGGAACATGGGAGCGGATATAAATAGTAGCACAGGTGACAGTGAGGGAAGGGAGGAAGAGGGTGTGGATGAGATGTTCATAAGGGATGTTGAGGAGGGGATGTGGCCGAACTGGGTGGTGTCGGAGATGGCCGAAAGCCACTCCACCTCGTGCAGGGGGATGGGGAGAGTCGTGACGGTGTAGGATATAGGGTGTGGTACTGACATGTATGTGAGGGAGGAGGAAGGTTTCATTGAGGAGAAAGGCATCCACGCGGTGTTGGTTTAAGGTGTTCATCAGGAGGAGCTTATTGGTGGGAAGGGAGCGAATATTGGATTACAGGATGTTAAATCGTTGCTGCGCCATAATGAGGTTGAAAGGTGGGGAGAGGGAGAGGAAAAGGGAGCGGGTGTGGGGACTAAACTAGGGTGTGAGGACGGTCGGTTCGGGAGAAGGTGAAGTGGATGTGATTTTGGGAGGTTGTAGCCATAAAATCAAGGTTGAAGAGGGAGCGAACGGCCAGGGAGACATGGTGGAGGGTGTGAGGGCGCTGGAAAGGGTGGATATTTTGGAGGACAATAGTCAGGACCCGGATGATGTCCTCTGCTGTGGGGGGAGGGCATAAGGAGTTATTAGCGGGGATTGGGGGATCAGTGGGACGGACAGGGACGGTGAGTTCTTCTTTGGTGGGTGGGGGGCGGGACTTACATTTGTAAGAGTAGGTGGGGTGTGCCCCACCGCAGGTGTTACAGGAGGGGGTGGCAGCGAGGTTAGGGCAGGAGGTTTGGAAGTGTTGGCCTTTGCAGTGGGGGCATACAGGAGGGAGACGGCAATTTTCGGTAAGGTGATCATTATATGTGAGGCATCGGGAGCAGCGGGTATGACTGGGGAGGTGCTCGGAAAGGTTCCACCTGGTGCAGGCGGTTGTAAATGAGGGCCCCATTGCGGAGGAGGTGATTGATGGATGGCGTGTCTTCTGTGAAGACGCGCATGAGGTAGGTGGGGCCCGTCGCATTGTTAATGCGACGAGCTGAGCGGATGGATAGGCAGGGATCCCGCCTGAGTTCCTCCAGCACCTCTTCCTCTGTGATCCCCGGGTTCAATTTGGTGTTCACAGCAGTGAGCGTGGGAGGACGATGGGGAGGAGGGGATTGGCGATTGGAGGCTGGAGGGGGGAGGGGGACAAGGGTGGCACGGGGTCCAAAGTGGACGCGGGGGATCTTGTGGAGGAGCTGTGTGTGGAGGTCAGGGTCAGGTGATTTGAGGAGGACAGAGTCCCTCCGTGGGATGATTTGGGAGATGGGGGCAGAATGAGCATACTGCCGAAAGAGGAGAGTGAGGGCACGGCAGTCTAGGAGTTGGGGGTCAGGGTTATTGAGGACGAAAGTGTGGAGAGCAGATGGTGGAGAGGGGAGGAGGGGTGGCGGGGGAGGTGGTGCAGGCTGGGTAGGGGGGAGAGGGGCGGCTTCCATCGGGACCGGTGGGCCAGTGGCGAGAGGGTTGGCGGGCTTTTTCGTCACCGAGGAGGTGGCGTCTGTGGAAGCTCGTTTTGTCTTCTTTGGTTTTAGGAGGGCCTGGGAGGCAGGAGTGGGGACAGGGGAGACTGGAAGGTGGCGCGGAGCCGGCCCTGCGGCTGCGTCGTCGGGTGGGAGAGGACAGGAGTCGACAGCGGTCTGCCGGGTGCGAACCGCAGCACGGTCACCGCGGGAGTCGGGGAGGGGAGGGAAGGAATCGAGTGGGGGAACGGAGGAAGGGGCAGGAGAGTGTGGGACGAGGGCAGCAGCATGTGTGGGGGCAGAGGAGAGGGCGACGGCGGAGGGAGTGGTGAGGGTGAGGAGGGAGGGAATTGTGGCAGGAAGAAGAGGGGAGGATGTGCTCCAGGAAATGGAGTTGGGGGCATGGGAGAGCGAAGTAAAAATGATGGTCGAGGACACAGTAGTAGGGGGCAGGGTCGACATGGTAGAGTCGTACAGTCACCTTAGATGTAGAACACTGCTCCAGGATCAGCGGTGGCGGCGGACGTCCCTCCCGGCGGCCCAGGTGGGGGCGGGAGCGGCGCGGCGCGGCGCGGCGCGGCGGCGGCAGCGGCGGCGGCGGCTGTGGGACGGGCTGGCGGCCGGGCAGAGCGCGCTGGGCGGCGGCGAACCCGGCGTGGCCGGAGAAGCACCTTCCGGGGCGGCGGCGGCGGCGAAAACACCGGAGGCGTCGGACGCCGACGGTGCGGCGACACGACGATGCTGCAGTCCGGAGCGGCCGGGCGGTGGGGCCCTGATCGGCAGTCGGCGACAGCGGCACTTAACGGCGACAGCGGCCGTCGCGGCGGCAGACAACAGCCAAAGACGATAGCACACAAACGTAAGAAATGATAACCGCACTAGCAACGTAGTAAGAACGATGATGAATTATTCTGCGCCTACGGCAAAACTATGTAGTGAGCCACGTCGCAAGCGCCGACGAGCGCGTAAAGCAATGCAACGGAAAAGGGTTCGGGACAAGCAAAATGATTATGTACAGTGCAATCCGGTAGTGAACCTAGTGCCTTCTGCAACTTCTCCTTGTAATAGTGCCCAGTACTGTGTAGATAGTGACAGTATACTTGTTGTAGCTACTCAAAAGTTTAGTGCAGTAGTTAGTGAATCTGTAGTAGCCTCGCAATGTGCGGACGCCGATCCGGCGGTAGTGCCATCTAGTGACAGTGTTGTTAATCCGCTGCGTGCCGAGTCTGCGCCGCTTACTTCACTACGCGGCCCGCGCATGCGCATCAAACAAGCTGTCTTAGACGTTGCGCACATTCGCGCACCTGTCGAGCTCCACAAGCAAAAACTTTTTGTGACTCTTTGCGTAGAAAATAAGACTGTGCAATTTCAGCTCGATACTGGTTCCGCTGTCACATTAATTAATAAAGACACTTATGAATTTCTGGGTTCGCCAAAATTGTCGCCGTCACAACAAGTGCTAACGGCATATACAGGTCAAAATATTCCCGTGCTAGGAACGTGTAGCCTGCCCGCCTCTTTTCAAGGTGTAACAAAAACAGTTGCTTTTGTAGTTCTTCAGGCCAAATTTACACAGAACATTTTTGGACTTGATGCATTCGACTTGTTTGGCTTATCAATTCAAAGAGATGTGCTTCAAATTTCGTCAGTAGTGCCTCAGGACAAAATTAATGCATTGTGTGAAAAATACAGTGACTTGTTTTCGCCGGAACTAGGTTGTGCAAAAGACTTCGTGGCATATGTAACTTTAAAAGAATCTGCTGTACCAAAATTTCGTAAAGCTAGACCAGTGCCTATCTCAATTCGTGATAAAGTTGCAGACGAACTTAAACGTTGGCAAGATAGTGGGGTGATTTCTTCTGTTTCCGCGAGTCAGTGGGCCTCGCCTTTAGTAATTATACCCAAGCCGACAGGAAAACTTCGCCTCTGTGCGGACTTCAAATCAACAGTGAACAGTCAAACAATTGTTGACACTTACCCCCTGCCCAGCCCTGAGGAACTAATGGACAAATTAGGACAGTCTCGCTTCTTTTCTAAGATTGATTTAGCAGAGGCATACTTACAAATTCCACTTGATGACGAGTCAAAAAAGATTTTCGTCATTAATACTCACATGGGCCTTTTTCAATTTCAACGCCTACCCTTTGGCAGTTCTTCCGCCCCCGCTATTTTTCAGCGTTTCTTGGAACAGCTGACAGTTTCTGTACCTTGTTGCTCGAACTATTTAGATGACATTGTGGTATCCGGACGTACAGTTGAAGAACATTTATCAAACCTGGAGTGCCTTTTCAAAGTGTTGACTGCAGCAGGTCTACGTTGCAATAAAGCAAAGTATTCGTTTTTTTCAAACTGTATTAGAGTACCTAGGCCAGGTGATTAATGCCCAAGGAATCCATACCTTACAGTCACATCTTCGAGCAATCAAAGACTTGCCTCCTCCTAAGAATGTGCATGAATTGCAAGTAGTAATGGGAAAGCTTAACTATTATTTCAGATTTATTCCCAATGCCTCTCTGATTGCAGCTCCACTGCATCACTTACGTAGGAAGAATGTTCCTTTTGTGTGGTCCAAAGATTGCCAGGTTGCTTTTGACAAATTAAAGTCTGCACTACTCAGTGATGCATGTTTTATTCCCTTTGACCCACAGAAGCCTGTAGTGTTAGCAGTTGATGCCTCGTCGTACGGTCTGGGTGCAGTTTTGTCTCATCGTATTGGATGTCACGATCGTCCTATTGCCTTTGCATCCAAGCTACTGACGCCAACGCAAAAGAATTACAGTCAGATAGAAAAGGAGGCCTTAGCATTCATTTTCGGCGTCACAAAGTTTCATCATTATCTCTATGGCAGAAAATTCTATTTGTTGACAGACCACAAGCCTCTCACGTCGTTGTTCTCACCCACAAAGCCAATTCCGCCACGAACGGCAAGAAAGCTTCAGAGATGCTCCTTAATACTGTCTAATTATCAGTATGAGATTTTGTACCGACCTACCACTAAACACGCCAACGCGGACACACTTTCCCGACTTCCGGTTGGCCAGGGTGTGTCGTTTGATTCTTGAGAAATGGCATGTTGTCAGATAGACTCCAGAGATGCTTCCGCTGTCGCAGATTTTCCTTTGAACGCTCGTCGGGTTTCACAGGAAACAGCTGCGGATGCAGACTTAAGTGTGGTAGCACGTTTTGTTCGCTCAGGATGGCCTGCCAGAGCCAAAGACATTGATCGGCCTCAGGTTCGACTTTATTTTGTACAACGTCATGCATTGTCTTTAAGTCAGGGTGTTCTGTTGTTACATACGGACAACGACCAAACACGAGTGATAGTTCCTCGTTCCCTGCAACTAGAAGTGTTACGCCTCCTGCATCAAGTACATTGGGGTATTGTTAGGACAAAGCAACTGGCCAGACGTCATTGTACCTGGGTTGGTATGGACGCTCAGATAGAGAGCATGACGTCACAGTGTACTGTTTGTGCGGAGCATCAGGCGGCTCCTCCGCAACGTTTCTCAGACTGGCCACGCCCCAAGGGACCATGGCAACGTTTACACATTGACTTTGCCGGACCTTACTGGAATACGCGCTGGTTAATCGTTGTAGACGCTTTCAGCAAGTTTCCTTTTGTGATTGCCATGAACTCAACGACGGCGTCTAGTATAATCAGTGCCTTAACATCAGTGTTTTGCATCGAAGGTTTGCCTGAAACTATCGTCAGTGACAATGGACCACAGTTTGTTAGTGCGGAATTTCAACAGTTTTGTCGTGTGAATGGCATTCAGCATATCACCACCGCACCTTTCCACCCTCAGTCCAATGGTGAAGCAGAACGTTTCGTTCGAACATTCAAGTCTCACATGGAAACGATGAAAGGCCAGCACTCCAGGCAGCAAGCTCTTCAAATTTTCCTGTGTACGTATCGGTGCATGCCACGTGACGGCCACCGTCACCGCACTCTCCTTCACCTGCTGCAGCCTCCCACGCACCGAGTCGGTTCGTATGTCGCTTCGCGTTTTCAGGTTTCTACGCCGGTGCTGTACATAGTGTTTGCGGGAAACTATGGATGCCGGGCATCATTCAGCGCGTGCTCGGTCGCAATTTGTATGTTGTACGTTCTTCCACAGGGTCGGAGCTGCGGCGCCACGCAAACCAATTGCTCCTGCACAGGCCGCGCGATCCTGTCTCGGGTTTCTTGATTCCACACCCAGTTCACCGCCAGGGAGCACAGCCACATCGCTCGCCGCCGGTACAGCTTCCCCGGGCTACGAGATCCCGATGGATGTCGACGCGCCTCCTACGCAGTCGGCCCCTGCGCCTCCTACGCAGTATGCCCCTCCGCCTCCGTCGCCGCCTCAGCTGACAGAGAGGGACTCCGGGATCGTGCGCCCCCCCCCCCCCCCAGCGTGGGCCACGCACCTCAGAAGAAGATGACCTGCTCAATCTGGGCGGAAGCGTGCGCCCTTCCCCTCGTTTTGGCGGGTTTTCCGGGGTATCGCAAGGTGGATACCGGGGCGCGGACGGCGTCTCGATCCCAGCCTCTGCTACGAAGCCCGTCCCACCAGTAACGCCCCCGCCCAGGCCCTCCTCCCAGTGCCGTCGCCGTGGCCCTCAGCCCTACGCCACGACGGCGCGCCGGTTTGGGGGGGGGGAGAGGGGTGTGGTGTCGCACAAGTACAAAGTGCGCACCACCTACTTTCGCCACGCGCCGCCATGCATGCACGGCGCGGCGTTCTTACGACGTCAGCCACGAGCGCCCTCTGCTACAACTCCGCTCGTGGCCACCACTGAACGACATCGTTCACTTGGGACTGAGATAGGAACCAGTTGTTGTTGTTGTGGTCTTCAGTCCGGAGACTGGTTTGATGCAGCTCTATCCTGAGCAAGCCTCTTCATCTCCACATAAGAACGACAACCTACATCTGTCTGAATCTGCTTACTGTATCCATCTCTTGGTCTTCCCCTGCGATTTTTCCCCATACACTTCCCTCCAACGCTAAATCCACAATTCCTTGATGTCTAAGAATGTGTCCTACCAATCTATCCCTTCTTTTAGTCAAGGTATGCCAGAAATTCCTTTTCTCCCCAATTCTGTTCAGTACCTCCTCATTAGTTACGCGATCCACCCACCTAATCTTCAGCATTCTTCTGTAGCACCATATTTCAAAAGCCTCAATCCTCTTCCTGTCCGCACTGTTTATCGTCCATGTCTCACTCCCATACAAGGCAACACTCCATACAAATGCCCTCAGAAAGGACTTCCTTAGGCTTAAATCAATATTCGAGTTTAACAAATTTTTCTTTTTCAAGAACGCTTTTCTACCCACTGCCATTCTGCATTTTATATCCTCTGTACTGCGACCATCATTTGTTATTTTACTGCCCAAGTAACAAAACTCATCTATCTCTTTTATTGCTTCGTTTCCCAATCTAATTCCTTGAGCATCACCTGATTTTCTTACATTGCACTCCATTACCCTAGTTTTGCTCTTGTTAATGTTCATCTTATATGCACCTCTCAGCACACTGTCCATTCCGTTCAATTGCTCTTCCAGGTCCTTTGCTGTATCTGACAGAATTACTATGTCGTCGGCAAAACGCAATGTTTTTAATTCTTCACCCTGAACTTTAATTCCTTCACCAAATTTCTCCTTGCTTTCCTTTATAGCTTGCTCAATATACAAATTGAACAACATTGGAGAAAGGCTACAACCCTGTCTTACTCCCTTCCCAACTGATGCTTCCCTTTCATGCCCTTCGAGTCTAATAACTGCGGTCTGGCTTTTGTACAAGTTGTAAATAACTCTCCTTTCCCTATATTTTACTCCTGCTTGCTTCAGAACTTGAAAGAGTTCATTCCAATTAACATTGTCAAAAGCCTTCTCCAAATCTACAAAAGCTAGAAATGTAGGTTTGCCTTTTCTTAATCTACCTTCTAGGATAAGTCGTAAAGTGAGTATTGCCTCCCGTGTACCTACATTTCTCCTGAACCCAAACTGAATTTCCCCGAGGTCGGCTTCTACCAGCTTTTCCATCCTTCTGTATATAATTCGCGTTAATATTTTGCAACCATGACTTATTAAACTGATGGTTCTGCAGTTTTCACACCTGTCTGCACCTGCTTTCTTAGGGATGGGGATTATAACATTTTTCTTAAAGTCTGATGGTACTTCACCTGTCTCATACATCTTACACACTAGGTGAAACAATTTTGTCATGGCTGGTTCTCCCAGAGACTTCAGTAGCTCTGAGGGAATATCATCTACTCCAGGGGCCTTGTTTCGACTTAGGTCTTTCAGGGCTCTGTCAAATTCTTCTCTCAGTACAGTATCTTCTATTTCAGCATCATCTACACCCTCTTCCCTTCCTACAATATTGTCTCCAAGTTCATTTCCTTTGTAGAGCCGCTCTATATACTCTTGCCACCTTTCAGCTTTCCCTTGTTTGCTGAGAACTGGTTTTCCATCAGTGTCCTTGATATTCATAGAGCTGTTTTTCTTATCTCCGAATGTTTCTTTTATTTTCCTGTAGGCTGTATCTATTTTTCCCCTATTTATACATTCTTCTACATCCTTGCATTTGCCTTCTAGCCACTCCTGCTTAGCCATTTTGCATTTCCTGTCAATCTCATTTCTTAGTCGTCTGTACTCCATTTTGCCTGTTTCATTTACTGCATTTTTATATTTTCTCCTTTCATCGATTAAATTTAGTATTTCCTGTGATATCCAAGGGTTTTTTGTAGGTCTTTCCTTCCTACCTATTTTGTCCTCTGCTACCTTCACTATTTCATCTCTCAATTTTACCCATTCTTCCTCTACCGTTTTATTTTCCCCTGTTTCTGTCAATTGTTGTCTAAAGCTCCCTCTGAAATTCTTAAGAACCTCAGGTTCCTTCAATTTATCCAGGTCCCATCTCCTTCTTTTCCTATCTTTCTGTAGTTTCTTTAGTTTCAGCCTACAGTTCATAACCAACAAGTTATGGTCAGAGTCTATATCTGCCCCTGGGTATGTCTTACACTGTAGAACCTGGTTCCGAAATCTATGTCTTACCATTATAAAATCTATCTGGTATCTCCCGGTGTCTCCTGGTCTCTTCCACGTATACAACCTTCTTTTGTGATTCTTGAACCAGGTGTTTGTTATAACTAAATTATGTTCTGTGCAAAATTCTACCAGGCGGCTTCCTCTTTCATTCCTTTTGCCCAGACCATATTCACCTACTATCCTCCCTTCCCTTCCTTGTCCTACAACCGAATTCCAGTCTCCCATAACAATTAAGTTTTCCTCTCCCTTAATTGTCTGAATAATTTCATTTAGCTCCTCATATATTTCTTCGATTTCTTCGTCGTCGGCAGAGCTAGTTGGCATATAAACCTGTACTACTGTTGTCAGTGTTGGCTTCGTATCTATCTTGACAATGATAATGCGATCACTGTGCTGGTCATAGTAGTTTACCCGCATTCCTGTTTTCTTATTCATTATCAATCCTACTCCTGTGATACCCCCAATTGATTTTGTATTTATAATCCTGTACTCACCTGACCAGAAATCCTGTTCATCCTGCCACCGAACTTCACTAATCCCCACTATATCTAATTTCAACCTATCCATTTCCCTTTTTAAATTTTCTAATTTTCCTACTCGATTAAGGGATCTAACATTCCACGCTCCGACCCGTAGAATGCCAGTATTGTCTTTCCTGATGATCACATCCTCCTGAGTAGTCCCCGCCCGGAGATCCGAATGGGGGACTATTTTACCTCCGGAATATTTTACCCGAGAGGATGCCATCATCATATGTTCATACAGTAGAGCTGCATGTCCTCGGGAAAGGTAACGGCTGTAGTTTCCCCTTGCTTTCAGCCGTTCGCAGTAGCTGTGTGGCAAAGCCACATTAGCTGATGTTACAAGGCCAGCTCAGTCAATCATCCAGACTGTTGCCCCTGTAACTACTGAAAAGGCTGCTGCCCCTCTTCAGGAACCACACGTTTGTCTGGCCTCTCCACAGATACCCCTCTGGTGTGGTTGCACCTACGGTACGGCTATCTGTATCGTTGAGGCACGCAAGCCACCCCACCTCGGCAATGTCTGTGGTTCATGGGAGTGGAGGAACCAGTTAACACTTCGGAATCAGATAAGCACCAGTGAAGATTTGGCTATCGGACAGGCACTAGGCAGGCCTCTAGCTCAACTATGTATCAGCATTCTGCCGTACTGAACTATGTGAAAGTTAAGTATTGTATAAATTCTGTGCAATATATATCTCGTTCTAATTTACCCTAGTGTTTCTAGTTTCTGCTGTCCTACTGGCTGCTCCCCTCCGTACCTGCACAAGCGTGCTACCTTTATTCCTGTGTCGGGCTTCCTACTCGGCCAACGACACCTACGACGGAAACGAGACACAAAAGCGGCGACGAGGCTGGGACACAAAATTATACACTGCGAAAGTAGGACTGTAATCGGCCGGCAAGATACATTGCAGCATACGATATTGGATGAGGGAGAATAGTATCGTTTATATTGATTTTACATTAGGGAATTATGTAGCGCCATAAAAATGGGCAATAACTAAAAAAATATCTACACATTTGTCGTTCGTAGGTTTCCTAATATCCCTGACAAGGTATGAAATGGTATATTACAGGACAGTTTATTTACAATTATCTTGTAACTTACAGGTTTTTACTGAAGAATTTCATTCTCTGCTAAAATAAAAAATGGCTAGGAAACACTAGAAGACCTGCCTTTTGGCAGAAATATGTCACTTTTCTACTCAGGAAAGTTAAGGTTTCTTCACTACAATTCCAATGAAATCAGTGGCGGTGGAACGTAGGAAACGTATATAGAATAACTACAGTTGTTAACGTACCAAATTGGCCACCACACCTGTAGCTGAAGGGAAAAATTCATAGACGTGAAATAAAACGGAAAAAGTAATCAAACAGTTTCCCAACAAAGAAGATAATAATTCCACAATTGTTGCTACAGCTGAGCCATAAACGGCAAGAATCTTCAAAACAATGGCATTTTAAGCAAAAGTAATTACATTCATAAGCATATGCGTGTGTAAAAATGTGCGAATCATTGGACTCCACACCGAACTGATACACGTAAAAAATGCTGCCAGTCATAGTAAGAAAACACCATAATATAAATTTATGTGTCTCTAATGTTTATGTTCTACTTACTTTCAGAGCAATAAGGTGCAAATATACACGCATTCGTAAGTATTTGTTCATAATGAAGTTGTTCTTTATACCACTGAATCAGTGAAATTCGAATGTTTTTATATTAATTTTTCCGATTATTTTGTCTCTTGATAATTTACTAATTATTATAACGCAAAATAATAGTAACTATTTCGTTTACTGCTTTTCAATATGGAGTCGAGCGCAACGCTTGTTAACATACAGATCAAATTCCGTGTACGTGCGATTTTAGGCAGTATTTGTTTGATTCAATGTGAGCTGCGAGTTCCATTCGTGGATCTAATTGTATTTTCCAGCTCCTCAAAATAAATGTTGACAACTGTTTCCCATCAGTAACCATAAAGAATCCCATTGATAAACTTCAAGAAAGAAAAAAAGTTCGCAAAGTATGGCACAATCCCAAAACATTAAAGTGTGTAGTTTTTCTGCTAAATGACCAAGCTAAAACAGTTGTAAAGTCACTTTCTTGTTTATAACCCGGAAGCTCTATCAGTTACTATTTTTCTTGAAAGTTATGAATAGCCATTTTTCTTGAAAGCCTGCTTGAGGTGCTTAAATTCAGTGTCCACACGTACCGGAGTGCAAATCCTCTTATCTCTGTCAATAACACTTTTGATGACACCCTTCTTTTTTGTGGGTGATAATTAGAGTTCTTATGTAAATATCTATCTGTATGTCTGGTATTTTTTTTTTTTTTTTTTTTTTTTTTTTTTTTTTTTTTTTTGCGAAAAATTTTATGCTTCTGTTTTTTATCAACCTCTCTTATAACTAGAATATCCAAGAAGGATATTGCGCTGTCCTTTTCCATTTCCATCGTAAACTGGAGTTTTAGATTTATGTTATCCAGATCAGAGAAGAATTCATCCAATTCAGAATGACTGGCTCAGGACACCACCAGACCAGTATGTGGAAGCGGCACAGACTGCTGTACCATTGATGTCTATACTACCTGGGTGTTGAACTTGAGCGTGCCAGCCACAGATGTTAGTATTTCGTCTCTAGCCCAATTCCTGCATGGATGCTATGAAGTGTTACAAGAAAACGAAAAGAAGACTGCAGTATCGTTGCAAATGTCAGGTGGTAACACGTTTCACAACAGTGAGTTTCGCGACTGTAAATGTTAGACTGAGGTGTTGCAAGTTTGATGACCAGCCTGCAGGTGAAAGCTACTGATTCTGGCGAATCGACAGCGGATGAATGTCCGCTTTATTCGCTTCCATTCATTGCAGCTTAAACAGAATTTTAATGGGCACGACGTGATTATTTAACCGCTCTTTATATGAAGCGCCTGTCAAATACTTAACATGAATTTAATTGATAACTATTCACAGTGACTTCTGTTAAAGAAAATTAATTAATTTTTTTCAGTTTTTCATTAAGGTTGCCATGGCGTAATCGTACCATCGATTATGTCACAATATACTAGGTCAAAATATGTCTTTTGTTAAATAAGTAATACTTTCCAATTTTTAATGCGGTCAATGACATGGTTCTTTTCACCATGAACCTAATTTCTCGTCGATGTATCGCGTATTATTTTAAATTCACTGAATTCTATTCACTTTCATTCTCTCATTAGAGTTAAGCTGAATGAGGACAGCTAAAATTAATAGAAGTTGTAAGAAGAAGCTAATTTTTGAATATTTAAGGTCTAGATTCTTATTAAAACTGTGGCTTAGTTAATTAAGAACATTCAAAGGACCTTCATGAAATCACGCCTATTAAAAAATAAAAAATAAAAGTGCTCTTGTAAGATCCATTGTAGCTGTGAAGTACTCAATGTGCTACACCATGCTGAGTTAAAAATGACATTGACGATAAGGTTAGGTTACAATGTCGAATCAAGGTATAAACGAAATTTGCCGATAATTTTTATCTTATTACTTTTTTATGTTCTCAGACAACTGAATGGTGTGACACAGCAGTATAAGGTTTCTTTTCAACTAAGAGTAGCACCCAACCCACGTCCAACTCGTTGTTATACAACTGACTTATAATGTATTAAGTGTTTGACAATTCTAAAGTCGAGAAATTTCCCAGACACTTGGGAATCGAATCGGGAGCGATATGTATGGCGATATGTATCATTCTCATTTGAATCGATATATATCGATCTAGTGATTGTCGCGGAAGAGATTTTGGATATTGTTTTGCGTAGGGGTACCATACGTCCTCTTTTTCCCGGACATGTCCTCTTTTTGAGGCAAGAAAGGTGTCCGGCCGGAATTTATAAAATTCTACAAAATGTCTTCTTTTTTTCTTAGGTTCCGAGAAAGAAAATTTATTTTTGTGTCATTGGCGACAACATGTTCATTCGCTCTGCAGTTCCAAACTGTTCGCAACTATTACGCGCATACACAGATCGAAATTGCCGTTCACAATTTCGCATTTCGCATGGATCTGACAGTTGCAAACGACTCGGAACTTCTCTGCCAAGGAACCCGCTTGTCTCTCCTGTATTCAATCAGTGCATTCTGTCTTCTGCATTATGTTCTATGTCGTTGCTTTTGATATACTTTGTGGTTTAGGTTAAAGCTGTATTGTGTGTTCGAGATCGTAGGTAGCTTTTCCTTCAGAATAAATTACGTACTTAAATATAACATAATGCCGAAGAGAAAGTCAGTGTTAAATATGTGCTCGTGGAGAAATACAAATCATTCAAGAGAATGATTAAACGAATGTAAGAATTAATGATACATTGTGCTCCGATCAGCTTTGTAGTTGTATAAAATTTTTGAAAGATTTTGAAACGGAACAGAACATACCAACAGCTGAAGTGTGGAGTGCATATTTAAATCAGTCATCTAGTGTTGTTAGTTATTCTGAACTTCTGAAAATTGTAGACTTCTTTTTTTCTATAACTAGTTATAATGCCGACACAGAACGTGTGTTTTCTCTTGTGAACACACAGTGGACAAAAAACAGGAATAGATTTAAAATATACTGTAATTATACTGTATGTGTACAGTATAATTTCAAACATTACAAATGCCTGAGCTTTTCTCAATAGTTGTTAAAAAAAGTCTTGAGAGAGATTTCATCGCCCACCAAATATAATTGGCTCAAAAGTGAATAAGACAAGAATGAGACAATTGAGAGCAGTGATGAGGAATAAACTGTCAAGGTTAATAATATTTCGTTTTCCAACAACCACACAGGTTTACTGTTTTGGTTGTAGTAGTTTTACGTGGTTCATTAATAAAGTTGTAAATTACATTATGTTAAAGAAAAAGTGTCCTCTTTTCTATATGAACTGTCCTCTTTTTTGGTGATGAACATATGGTAACCCTAGTTTTGCGTTGTGAGAAGGGAATGTCGTATTATGTATTGGATATCGTTTCTTGTGACCAAGGCAATTACATATTTCGTTGTCATCAGTTACATGTATGTGTGTACCAATATAAGCACTGATAATTATACTATTTCATCAGGGTACTCAGAATGTTTCACAGGTAAAGTATCCTGCACCGGAAGGTAATACGGGAAAATAACAGGTGATAATAGACTGAGTTTGTTTCACTCATTAATTACTAAACACACACACACACACACACACACACACAAGAATGTGAGATTCAGGCTGTGAATACGATTCTAAGAGATCCTTCTTTGTCTTTAGTGGAGATGTAAAACAACGACGTGGTTCCCCATTATATAAATAGTACAAATGGCTCTCGAAGTTAGTGGCAGTATCTTCGGTAAAATTTTATGTACCGGCTCGACGGTCCCGGGATATATTGTTGGATGCTGTATGCCGAAAAGTCAGTTGACCAATCGGAGGACAGATGTAGTCAGCCATTCAGATTCTAGCCCTTAATAAATATTTTGTCTTTGAGAATAAACAGAATTAGTTTGATTATATTTCCCCGTAGTGCCAGTTTCACGATAAGGTACGGATGATTTTCTTATAACGGGCCAAAACAAGATACCGAATTCATGATTCTTTTCAGAGCTACTTTCCTTTCAATTTCTGATGAAAATTATTCCTTAGAATGTTCGCTCGTATTAAGAAAAACATGCAAGCAGGAAAGTAACCAGTTTCCTTAAAATCAATGTTTTCTTAACAAAAAAATAAAAAAATTCTCACTTAAGTAATGTGCTTAGAATTAGTTGCAGTACCTATGGTTTTTATAGTAAACGTATATATGACAGTTACATTTACAGTTACAGTTACAGCTACATTTTCATATTATAGGCATAAAAGTGAATTACTGAAACTGTCTGGTGAATATTTACCCGAAAAATGTGATAGTACGAGGACAAATTATGGTAAACTTTGTTTACAGTTCATACCGATAAATCAGAGGCGAAAATATTTTACTGTAATGACAGTTTGAACCCAAAAGATTCTCCGAATCACAATATAACTAAATAATAATTCTTAATGCACTCATTATAGCTCCATCTTGAAGCATAACATGAATGAAAATTAGCACTGAAGGAATGAAATCGTGCATCTGACAAATATAATCACAGTTTATAAAGTTTATAAAAGGAAGTGTCCCGATTGACTGACTGATTGACTGACTGACTGACTCATCATCACCCAGCCCAAACCACTGAAGATAGAAACTTGAAATTTGTGGAGGGTGTTGATCTTACTCTGTAGGCGTCATTTAAGAAGTGATTTTTCGATATTCCGTCCGTAAGGGTGTGAAATAGGGGATGAAACGTTTTTTGAAAATACGTAGCTATTTAGGCAATTTTGAAGCTAGAACGAGAAAATTTCGGAATTTAATTCAGGGTTTGAATTTAAAAGACACGTGTTTCGGCATTGTTTGAAATTCGACAAATAAGGGGGTAAAATAGGCGACGCAAAAAATTGATTTTCAAAAATATGTTGCAGTTAAATCAAATTTTAAGCTACAACAACGAAACTTCGGATATGGAATCTTGGTCAGGATTAAAAATCCATTATTTTTAGTATTTTTAGAAATTCAACAAGTAAGAGGGGTAAATAGAGGATCAAAAATTCATTTTGAAAACACGTTGCTATTGATACAATTTTGATGCTATAGCTGCAAAAATTGATATTTGTATAGTTGGTTAGACGTTAAAAAATACGTGTTTCGGTATTTTTGGAAATTCAACCATCAAAGTCGTTAAATTGGAGAGGGGGCGTTTTTCGAAAAAAGTTGTTATTTAGACAATTTTGAAGTTAGAACTACAAATTTTCGGATTTGGATTGGGGGTTCGAATTTAAAAGACACGTGTTTCGGCATTTTTTGAAATTCAACCAATAAAGGGGTAAAATAGAGGACGCAAAAAATTGATTTTCAAAAAATATTCAAATTTCAAGCTATAACTACGAAACTTAGGATATGGACTCTTCATCAGGATTAAAAAGACACGAGTCTCGGTATTTTTGGAAGTTCAAAAACTAAGGGGATAAAAGAGGGGATCAAAAATTCTTTTCGAAAACACTTTGTTGTCAAGACAATTTTGAAGCTATAGCTGCAAAAATATAGTTCGTTATGATTTAAAAAATACGTGTTTCGGTATTTTTGGAAATTCAACCATCAAGGGGGTTAAATTGGAGAGGGGATGTTTTTCGAAAATCTGTTGCTATTTAGGCAATTTTGAAGTTAGAACTACAAATTTTCGGATTTGGATTCGGGTTTCGAATTGAAAAGACACGTGTTTCGGTATTTTTGGAAATTAGACTAATAAGGGGGTGAAATACGGGATGCAAAAAATAGATTTTCAAAAATATCTTGCTGTTAACTCAACTACGAAACTTAAAATATGGATTCTTCATCAGGATTAAAAAGAAATAACTGGTGCAGACCAACCAGCCTACGCATGCGAAGCAGCGGGGGTTCAGCTAGTAAAGTATAAATGATTTGAAGAATATCATGTAAACCAAACTAGGAACAAAAGATGGTATGAAATTGGTTGTTTTAAACATTCACAAAATTCTGATTCTATTTTTATCCTCTGTGTAACTAACAGAAACTTTTCTTTTGAAGGGTCCGTATTTAGTTTTATTTTCCTATTAGCTGTGGTGACAAAGAACTTTCATTCTCTTTAATTTTATTAACAGGGTTCACTTTTGCTTTTGAAATTTGTAGTAGTATCCTATTCTCTTTCTTCCTCATTCTCAATCCAGATTTTTGTGATCATTCAGAGAGAAAATATTTTCACTAGCATTTTCACGTCTATTTGATAAGCTGTCTGCACACAATCCTGTAAAATGACAGTATAGAGCAGGGGTGGCGAACCCGCGGCCCTCGGGCACATTAATTTTGGCCCGCTGAGCTGTTTCATGCGAGAGAAAAATTTAATTTGATGAAAAACCTGCAAAATAGCATTCCATTATGCGTCTTTTGTATGATATCGAATTACAATAGGTATATATCGTTTCATTGATTCAACTATAGTTAAATTTTAGTGTATATGTCTGTTTGGAAAAAAATGTGGCTGAGGCGGTGGTCTATGCGAGAAGCAAGGGGACGGGAGAGGTAGCCTGTGGAGCGTTGGATGCTGCGCGACTGTCTGCCCGTTGTGAATTCCGTGGCGGCCAACCAGGATTGTCGTCTTCTGCAGAAAATTGTTTCGGCAAGAAATTAAGAAGCGACTGATTTTTCTTTTCAAAAAATGTTCAAATGTTTGTTAAGCTTATGGGACTTAACTACGGGGTCATCAGTCCCTAAACTTACAAACTACTTATGAACTACTTACGAACTAGGACGGCACAAATATCCATGCCCGAGGGGGGATTCGACCCCCGACCGTAGTGGCCGTGCTGACCGTGACTGGAGCGCCTCAGTCACCTCGGCCACCGCGGCCGGCGATTTTTTCTTTTGTGTGGTTATATTCGCTTTGTGTCTTTCTGATTGTAAATGTTTATTCATAGCTTTTACTCCGTTGTACTTAACAGTAAATGAGATACTGCATATTCTGCACTTACACATACACTCATCAGTATCAACTTTTTGTAGCCACTCTTTATAACTTCCCTCCTGCAACCATTCTTCACGGAACGAACTTAGATATCGTCTCTTCATTTCACTATTATTACTCACTAATCTGAGTTAATGTAAGCTTGTCTGTTCACACACGATCCGAGCAGTCCAAAAATTGCCGGTAAACTGATAACAAACAATAAACGAACGAACACAAATAATAGACGTCGCCAGTTGACACGTTGCCGCAACAGTGTTTGCTTAATAATGCGCTATCCGATTACTACCGACGCAACAATGAAAAGTTTTCAGAGGAAGAATAGAAAAGTAGCGTCTTGTTGCAATAAGAAATTGACATTTATATAAAGTTATTCATAATTACTAGAGAGGAACCGGCCGGGAATGGCCTAGCGCACTGAGGCGTCTTGCCACGGTGCGCGAGGCTGCTCCCGAATCCCCCCATAGGGCATGGATGTTGTGTTCGTCCTTAGTTTAAGTTACGTTAAGTTCGATGTAGATCGTCGCTACATGCGCATAGTGCTTAAAAAGCGTCGTAAAAAAAAAAAAAGTTTAAGATGAAGGTTATATTCAAGCCGGGAGATGAGAGTCATTGACCCGTAGACCCGGAGAATTCATTCCAAACCCGGGCACTCCGGGCGGCGCCCGGAGATCTGGCAACCCTAAGTTCCAGCTTATGGGTGTGAGTTGAGATGCTGGTGTCGCCGGCGATGCCGTGTTGTCGTGAGTGCAGCGAGAAGGACCGCCGGAAAGAAGGGCAGCCTTGCGTCCTGGCGGGCGGGCGGGTGAGGAGGAGAGGGAACAATGCACTCGGGTTTAAGAATCCATAGCGCTCCATGTTGCATTCGCTTCAGCTACTGCTTAGTGTTGGATGTTAGAAAATATTTTTTTTGAATCGTGTGCAGTCACTGAAGGGTAGTATCTCGAACACTGACGAATTTAAATATTCAGCACTTTTTATTTCTCTTGTTTTGTTTAATAAGTAAATTTAGGTATGAATAAGAAAATCAATCAAACTAAGCGAATGGTAATAAGGGCACGATTAGTGGCAGTTGTACTTTAAACAAAGTAGTCTTTAAATCAGATTAAAATCAGCTTTTATTCTTTTTACAATTGATCTGTGATGCTTGTCTTTATTTTTAGTAGACTTGTATGTATTTTATGTGTTCAGTTACGGCTGGTTTCCAAAGTACTATAATACCGTACTTAAATTAAGCACAGATAATTCGGCGAGCAGTGTACCTCTGTGGTATCGCCATTTAGGCTGAAAACATGTAATCTCCTCCCATTGGTTATAAAAAATATTGAGTATTGAAATTCCTGTCATGGAAACTAAAGCACAATAAATAACTAAATGCGCTGTTAGGCGATTGTAACAAAATCTCTGTTAGCTCACAAATCATGAACTCTAAAGCACAGTAAATAACGAAATGCGTTGTTAAGAGATTGTTAAGAAAATCGATCCGTTACCTTACGCATGCAGAAAGGCTACTGAAATTTTACCAAATATGATGTATTTTTGATAAATCTCCAATGCGACAAAAACAAGCGTGATGCGTAGGCTCGTATGTTGGCATCAGGAAGGCTTCCCCAGTTTCTTTATTTTATTTCATTTAATTATTTTATTTTATTTTCTTTTTTTTTCGTTTTTTACGTGAACAGCTTTTTTTCCGAAGCTTTACTGAACTAGTGACGCGATTCCAATGTTTTGCGGTGTTAATTTTGGGGAACTGATATTTCATTCTGAACTTCACATACAACATATGTTTCAATAAAATTACAATACTTTGATTATCGTGTTGTCTCTTTGTCAGTATGACTTATGGGGAAAAAAGTCTGTTACAGTTGAAGACGTAAACTTGGTATAGCGTCAACTATCAAGGAAGTAGGACCTAAGAAGAGGAAAATTATAAAGACAGGTGGACAGTAAACTATTTTTTGTGGAATATAAAACAAAACCGATATGTCTAATAAGCAAGCAATCTATCTCGATTCCAAAAGAATATAACGTCATACGACATTACGAAACTAAACATACAGTTATATTTGACAATTACAAGGACAATATCGATAAAATAAATGACCTAAAAAGGAAACTTTGTACTCAACAACAGTTAATTACAATGGCGAATTAAGAGACAACATGCTATGTGAAAAAAAGTTATGCAGTAGCTCTGGCAAAAAAAAAATCAAACCCATATTCAGATAGCGAAAAGTTAAAGGAATGCTTTGAGACCGTAGTCGAAATGGTGCGTCCACAAAAGAAACAGGATTTCACAAAAATCAGCCAGTCTCATCAAAATATTACTAGATGTTTGTCGACCTTGGAAGATAAATTGAAGCTAATTTAAAAAATCGTGCTTCTGAATTTATGTTTCATTCACCAGCTTTAGATGAGTACATAGATATTCCGGATATCACCCAAGTGGCAATTTATTTCACTGTTGTTCATGCCCATATTAATAAACCAGAACAATTAACGGCATTGTACCCACTTAAGGATACCATCAAGTCACGAGTTTTACATCGTCATTAAGTCAGTGTTCAGCTGATTAATATCATGCATGATCTTATTTCACGACTGGCTCTCCAGCAGTTCAGACGGAATATCATCTACTCCAGGGCCTTGTTTCGACTCGTCCTTCAGCGCTCTGTCAAATTCTTCTCGCAGTACCATATCTCCTATCTCATCTTCCTCCACTTCGTCTTCCATTTCTATAATACTGCCTTCAAGTTTATTTCCTATGTATAAGCCCTCTATATATTTCTTCTACAGTTTCCCCTCTTTGCTTAGTACTGGTTTATTTCCTATGTATAAACCCTCTATATATTTCTTCTACAGTTTCCCCTCTTTGCTTAGTACTGGTTTTCCGTCTGAGTTCTTGATATTCATACAGCTGCTTTTCTTGTCTCCAAATATCTCTTTCATTTTCCTGTAGGTGGTATCTATCTTTCCCTTAGATATGCATTCTTCTACAGTTTTGCATTTGTCCTCTAGCCACTCCTGCTTAGCCAGTCTGTACTTCCTGTCAATCTCGTTTTTCAGACGTTTGTACTCCCTTTTTCCTGCTTCACTTGCTGAATTTTTATATTTTCTCCTCTCATCAATTAAGTTCAGTACATCCTGTGTTACCCAGTGATTTCTATTAGGCCTTGCCCTTCTGCCTATATGATCCACTGCTGCCTTCACTACCCTATCTCTCAGAGCTACCCATTCTTCTTCTGCTGTATTACTTTCCCCCGTATCAGCCAAACCTTGCCTAATGCTCCCTCTGAAACTCTCAACCACCTCTGGTTCCTTCAATTTGTCCAGGTTCCATCTCCTAACCTTTCTACCTTACCGCAGTCTCTTAAGTTTTAATCTGCAGTTCATAACCAATACGTTATGGTCAGAGTCTATATCTGCCCCTGGATATGTCTTACAGTTTAGAACCTGGTTTCTAAATCTATTCCTTACCATTAAAAAGTCAATCTGGTACCTTCCAGTGTCTCCTGGCCTCTTCCACGTATACAGTCTTCTTTCATGACGATTAAACCAAGTGTTGGTGATTATTAAATTAAGCTCTGCGCAAAATTCTACCAAGCGATCTCCACTTTCATTCCTTTTTCCCAGTCCATATTCACCTACTACATTTCCTTCTCTTCCCTTTCCTCCTACCGAGTTCCAGTCCCCCATCAAGTTTTCGTCTCCCTTAACTTTCTGAATTATTTCTTTTATCTCCTCATACATTTTTTCGATATCCTCATCATCGGCCGTGCTAGTTGGCATATAAACTTGCACTATTGTTGTCGGTGTTGGCTTCGTGTCTATCTTTACTACGATAATGCGTTCACTAAGCTGTTCATAGGAACTTACCCGCATCCCTATTTTCTTATTCATTGTCAGACCTATTCCTGCGTTACCACCAACTGATTTTGTATTGATAACCCTGTACTCACCTGACCAGAAATCCTGTCCATCCTGCCACCGAACTTCACTAATCCCTACCATAACTAACTTTAACCTATCCATTTCTCTTTTCAAATTTTCTAGCTTACCTACGCGGTTAAGGATTAGAACATTCCATGCTCCGACCCGTAGAATGCCTATTTTGTTTTTCTTGATGACGACATCCCCCTGAGTAGTCCCCGCTCGGAGATCCGAATGGGGGACTGTTTTACCTCCGAAATATTTTACCCAAGAAGACGCCATCATCATATAGTCATACAGTAGAACTGCATGTCCTCGGGAGAAGTAACGACTGTAGTTTCCCTTTGCTTTCAGCCGTTCGCAGTAACTGCATGGCAAAGCCATGTTAGCTGATGTTACAAGGCCAGCTCAGTCAATCATTCAGACTGTTGCCCCTGTAACTACTGAAAATGCTGCTGCCCCTCTTCAGGAACCACTCGTTTGTGTGGCCTCTCCACAGATACCCCTCCACTGTGGTTGCACCTATGGTACGGCTACCTGCATCGTTGAGGCACGCAAGCCACCCCACCTCGGCAATGTCTGTAGTTCATAAAGTTTTTATACTAACAATAAATTCTCTCGTAAACACTTTTATTGAAATCTAGGGCAACAGGCAATGACATGTAAGTGGAGCCGCAATGCGCTCGGCCACTGCGATGTGGCTTTAAAGTGTGCGAATACTCGTATACAGAGAGCAGATTTAACTAAAGTTTAATACTTCTCCATCTACATCTACATAGATACTCTGCAAATCACATTCAAGTGCTTGGCAGAGGGTTCATTAACCACTTTCATAACTTTTCTCTGCCGTTCCATTCTCTAATAGCGCGCGGGAAGAAAGAACACCTAAATCGTTCCGTTTTCGATCTGATTTCTCTTATTTTATTGGGATGGTCATGTCTCCCTAAGTAGGTGGGTGCTAGCAAAATATTTTCACATTCAGAACTAAAAGTCGGTGATTGAAACTTCGCAAACAGATCACGCCGCAATGAATAACGTCTTTCTTTTAATGATTTCCACCCCAATTCGTGCAACATTTCCGTAACGCTTCCCCCCCCCGTAACGCGATAAAACAAAACGAGTTGCCCTTCTCTGAACCTTCTCAATGTCTTCCGTCAGTCCCACCTGCTAAGGATCTCACAAAGGGCAACAGTACTCCAGGAGAGGACGCACAAGTGTGATGTAGGCAGTCTCTTTGGTGGAGCTGGTGCATCTTCGAAGCGTTCTGCCGATGAAACGTAACCTTTGGTTCGCCTTCCCCACAATATTTTCTATGTGTTCTCTCCAGTCAAAGTTGTTCGTAATTGTAACTCCTAGGTATTTGGTAGAATCTACGACCTTAAGGTTTGACTGATTTATCGCGTAATTAAAGTTCAGCGGATTTCTTTTAGTGGTCATGGGTATTACTTCACTTTTCTTTATTTAGTGTCAATTACCAATTTTCACACCATGCAGAAATTTTGTCTATATCGCTTTGCAGTTGCTTTTGATCCTCTGTTGACTTTACTAACCGATAAACCACAGCATCATCCGCGAACAGTCTAAGGGAGCTATTCAGATTATCTCCTAAATCGTTTATAAACACGAGGAAGAGTAGGGGACCAATAACGTTTCCCTGTGGAACGCCAGATATCACTTCTGTTTTACTCGATGACTTACCGTCAATTACAACGAACTGTGTCCTTTCTGATAGGAAATCGTGAATCCAATTGCACAATTGGGGAGATATTCCGTAAGCACGCAATTTCATTAGAAGCCGCTTGTGGGGTACTGTATCAAAAGCCTTCCGGAAATCCAGAAATATGGAATCGATTTGAGATCCCTTGTCGATGGCACTTAACACTTCATGTGAATAAAGGGCAAGCTGTGTTTCGCAAGAGCGATACTTTCTGAATCCGTGCTGACTATTGGTTAATAGGTCGTTCTCTTCGAGGTAGTACATAATATTCGAACAAAGTATATGTTCCAAAATCCTACTGCAAATCGACGTCAATGAGATAGGCCTGTAATTTTGGGGATCACTCCTATTGCCTTTCTTGAATATTGGAGTAATTTGGGAAACTTTCCAGTCTTTGGGTACGGATCTTTCGCTGAGTGATCGGTTGTAAATTATAGCTAAGTACGGAGCTATTGCATCAGCATACTCTGAGAGGACTCTAGTTGGTATACCATCTGGCCCGGAAGATTTATTTTTGTTTAGTGACTTACTCCATTGAAAATCATGATTTACTTAATCCTGAAGTGTACCTTACCATGAGTGAAGTAGGTACCTTCAGAAGGTTGCAAGTAATAATTGTAGTAAGTTAATACGCGTTGAAAATTTAATCAAAGCAAGTTAAGTAATTTTGTAGGAACTGTTCTTTTCAACTGCATCGTCGCTATAATGTTATTCCAAATTTATAATAATTTTAGTAGTGAATGTGGAACTTATTAATGACTAATTATGTTGGTGACCTTATTTCTTAAGGTTGTGGTATTTATACTTGAAGTAAGGTAGGTTACGTTGTTAGTTCCTTTTTGACATACTTTTTTTTCACAGTTGCTGTATTATATTATTCTAATGTAGATATTTAGGTTATCCGTCTATGCAACTGAATTAATAAAATATTATGTGACAAACAAAATGGAATGTGCCTAGTGGTGCTAACTGTGAAGTGCTGGAAAAGCAAATAATAATAAAACGCAAAATGAACATAACTGAAGCAGAACTGCCGGAAGCCACCAATATCACTAGATGTAAAGCAATATCCACGAAATATTGCCACTGATGATGCCTTCCAAATAAAGGCGAAATGCATGTGGCAATAATACTAATATCTACACTATAGTAATATAAGGTAGGCGTTTGAATATGGTGTTTTCCGAATATTTAAGTCAAAAGCAACATCCGATATTATTGTCTATAAGTAAAACACATGGTCAAATCACAAAAATGGTCACTGGGGACGTTTCTGGGTATCGGAGTGGTGTGTAGATGTGAAAGACAGGATAGTAGCTGAATACACTATTGCGTGTTGATTGGTATTATATATACAACTCCAACGAGAGAACAATCACGCAGGCATCATTCCTAGTGAACATCACTACAACTTTTTTTGTAAAAAGTAAATCATAATACAATTACGTGAGGATTGAAGATCCTTATTTTAATATTAATTATGCAACGAGGTCAATAAAACTTAACATAATTGGAAACTTGCCTTCCAAAAGATGTTCAGAAAAAGAAAATAATGAGTTGCGTTTAACAGTGGTAAAAGGAAGTACATGTTTTCATTTCTATAACCCTGATGTTACCTTCTCTGTCACGCATTAAAATCTCCGACCCCGTAATGATAAAGTTAATAGTAATAGTAGGTTTTTTTGGTCGTCAGTCCGGAGACTGGTTTGATGCAGCTCTCCACCCTACTCTGTCCTGAGCAAGCCCCCCATTTTTTTTTTTTTTTTAGACAAGGCATGCCAGGAATTACTTTTCTCCCCATTTGTCTTCATTACCTCCTCATTAGTTATGAGATCTATCCACTTAATATCCAGCATTCTTCTGCAGCACCACATTTCACAAAGTTCTATCCTCTTCTTGTCTGACCTATTAATCGTTCATGTTTCACTACAGTATAAAGTAACACTCCGCACAAATGCCTTCGGAAAAGACTTCCTAACAATTAATACTGATATCAACAAATTTCTCAGAAACGCTTCTCTTCTCATTGCCATTCTGCCTATTACATAGTCTGTACTGCGATCATCTGCATATATACTCTACAAATCACATTTAAGTGGCTGGCAAAGGGTTTATGGGACCGCTTTCATAGTATTTCTTTACCGTTTCATTCTCTAATAGCGCGAGGGAAATGAGGAGCACGTAAGTCTTTCCGTTTTACATCTGAATTCTCTTATGGCTCCCTATGTAGGTGTGTTGGGAGCTAACAAAATAGGTTCACATTCGGAAGTGGAAGTTGGCGAGAGAAATTTCACAAATAAATCTAGCGGCAACGAATAACGCCTTTCTTTTAAAGATTTCCACCCCAACTCGTGCATCATTTCTGCGACACTCTCCCCTTATCGCGATAATGCAAAACGAGCTGATGATCCCATAATGCGCATCAATAATCCAAAATAGGACAGACTAGTGTAATGTAGTTATTTTCTCTAGTAGAACTTTAATTCTACTAAGTGTTCTGCCAATGAAACGTAGCCTTTGGTTCCAGCGATATTTTTGTGTGTTCTCTCCAATCGAAGTTGATCGCAATTGTAATCCTTGGTATTTAGTTGAATTTACGGTCTTTATATTTGACTAATCTGTCATGTAAAAGCAGGTAATTGGTACTTGTTGTAGAGATCATATGACTTCACTTCATTTTTAGCGTGAATGGTCAATTTTTCAGATATCTAAATCGTTTCGCAGCTTCATTTGATCTTCGGATGATTTTACTAACAGATTCGCGACAGTATCATCCTCGAACAGTCAAATAGAGCTGCTCAGATTGTCTCCTAAATCGTTTATAAAGATAAGGAACAGCAGGGGCCATATAACAGTTCCCTGGGAAATTATATGTTATTTTACTGCCCAAATAACAAAAATCATCTACTACCATTATTGTTTCGTTACCTGATGTAATTCCTTCATCATCTCTAGATTTTCTTAGAGTACATTCCATTATTCTAGTTTTGTTCTAGTTAATTTTCACCTTAGACACTCCTTCCAAGACACTATCCATTCCGTTCACTTGCTCTTCCAGGTCCCTTGCAATCTCTGACAGAATTATAATGTCATAAGTTTTTATTTCTTCACCCTGAACCTGAATTTCTTCACAAAATTTCTCCTTGATTTTCTTCACAGTTTGCTCAATATTCAGATTGAATAACATTGCGAAAAGTCTACACCGTGTTTTACGCCCTTCCCTACTATATCAATTATTATATTTTGGCATATAAACTTGTACTTTTATGGTCGGTGTTGGCTTTGTATCTATCTTGACTACGATTATGCGAACTCTGAGCCGTTCATAGTAGTTTACCTGCATTCCTATTTTCTTATTCATTATTAGACTAGTCGTCTAATACCCTCAAATGAATTTGTATTTATAGCCCTGTACTCACGTGACAAGAATTCTGTTCACTCCCACTATAGTTTTCAATCTATCAATTTCCATTTTTAAATTTTCTAACCTTTGTACCCAATTAAGGGATCTAACTTTCCATGCCCTGTATCATAGAATGCCAGTGTTGTCTTTCCTGATGACAACATCCTCCTGTGCAGTCCCCGCCTGGAGATCAGAATGGGGGATGTTTTACCTTTGGAATATTTACCCGAGAGGATGCCATCATGATTATTCATACAGTACAGCTGAATGTCCTGAGAAATGTAGTCTCCCCTTGCTTTCAGCCGTTCACACTAACTGCATGGCAAAGCCACATTAGTTGAGGGTCAAGTCTAGTATACGATAACCCGTCGGCTTTGACCAATGACGACATCAGTCAAAGATGTTTGTGTGTATATATGAAGATGATATAAACTTTTTGTATCAAAGATATGGAACTATTTGCATACGGTCGTTGATTACATTAAAGATAGACAATTGATATCTCGATTCTGTATTGATCGAAGTGATTCAACAATTTTGTTATAATTTAAGGCTAAATATTTTCACTGAGAAATTGATTGCTTACAATAGACTATAAGTAATATAGTTTATTGTTCGTTCTTATTTTATGTGCATTTATATAATTCATTATTGAGTTTTATTCGTATTTAATTTTTTATAGATCTCTTTAGGGATGGATGATAATGAAAAATCAATAAATATCAACTTTCATCAATGATTGGTGAAGACATGGTGTCTGTAACTAAATTTTTACAAATTTTGTAGTAATTGCTGAAATTGGTTGTATTTTACGACGCTTCTCGCTGGGCCGCAGTGGTTATGTTGGCACCAGTGCTAATAACTGCAACTCAGATGACCAAGAACTATTTTTTCGTGACAACTTCAATTAAAACGAAAATTATTTTTTTCTGAACGGACAAGAGTACATACAAGAACCTGTCAACCATAGAGCAGGTACAGTATTAATTTTGCTGCGAGTGAAACGAGCAGCAATAACATTTACTCAGTAGCTCGTGAAAAATATTAACACAATTCTACACTTCATTGTTCATCTGTTGCCAACTTAAGTACTAGAGCCCGGCGAGAAGTGTCGTAAAATTTTACCGCTGATATTTTTTACTTAATTTTTCCTGATCGAGTGTAGAATACGCTACAGATATCTCACGAAGTAGCGTAATTTGGTAACATTTAAAAATGGTTTCGTAAAATAGACTTACCTTCCCCTGCTCAAGTCAAGAATACGATACAGTTACCTCATAAAATAGCTTAATATGGTATCATTTAAAAATAGTATCGTAAGCTAGACTTGACCTCCTCCTACTCAAGTCAAGAATATGATACAGATTTCTTTTCAAATAGCGACATATGAGCAGAAACATATATTATTACACTACATTTTTACTCGAACATTATTGTACATGTAGCTTTTACGAAATCGCACACATTTGTAGTAGTATTTGTTAATATAATAATAAAAAAGTATATTTCTAGTATGTAATGTTGTAACTTCTTTTTTTGTTTTTGTTTCAGACGATAGACTTGGAACTGTATCACCTCTAAAAAAATCAATACTTTTCATTTATTATTCATTTTTAAATAATTTAAACATGCTTCACTGTTATTAATGAATAAAAATACAATAATGTAATAGATATGATATGTTTCATTTATTATACACATTTCTTAAACGAGCTAATAATTATTTATCTGTAAAGTTGGTTATAGTATTATCTTTGGTGTATTAATAATCGTTATATTTCTTGATAGTCGTCCAGTGATCTCTATACAAACTGGATGTATAACTCTGGTGTCTGAGCATAGAATTGCAGAGTGCCGGCACATTCATGTGTTTTGCATATGATTTCGCATCGTCCGCCATGTTTAAATTTGGCAAACGAGTTTCTATCAGTTATTACGTGACAAAAAATTGCTTGCTTACCTCTTCATTTGGAATTTAATTCAATATTCGATGTAGTAGGCTGATATGGGAGGGGAATCGAAACATATTTTCTTCTATTTTTCTTGTAATGCTTCATAGCAGCCATGTTTGAATTTGGCAAGAAACTAAATATGAATATCTATGGCTGGCACGCTAAGACAGATGAAGTTAAACATCCAGATGGTATAGAGATCAATGTAGTCGTTAAATGTTCGAATGTTATTACCATAGACCATAGATAATATAGACTGCGCGTGACGTCACTATACTGAAACCAACATCTAGGTCATGTGACTCGGGGCAGGGAACCTGTTCATCATTACAAGCAATGTGAAGTGCAGCCGAGAGTCGCAGTTCTTCTCATTCCTAGTGTAAGTTAAGCGTAGATTTCAACAATAAAACGTCTTATCGTATTCTTATTACATATTCAGTAGTATAATGGGCGTTAGTTATCCGTAATTGGCACTATCAATACAACGGTTACACTTTTTACTTGTGCCTAGATGAAATGTATTCACAGTTTTTTTATAAGCAGTAGAACTGCAATTCTTAAGTGAATGCTTGTTTTTGTTGTACCGTAAAACAAAAATAATGGAATGCGGTCTTAGAGAATCAGGTGATGGTGAAGGAATTAGATTAGGTAACGAAACAATGAAGGTGGTCGATGAATTTTGTTACTTGGGTAGTAAAATAACATGCGATGTTCGCAGTACAGAGGATATAAAATGCAGAATGGCAATGGGAAGAAAAGCATTTTTGAGAAAGAGAAATTTGCTAACATCGAATATTAATTTAAATGTAAGGAAGTCTTTTCTGAAGGCATTTGTGTGGAGTGTTGCCTTGTACGGGAGTGAAACATGGACGATAAGCAGTGCGGACAGGAAGAGGACAGAGGCTTTTGAAATGTGGTGCTACAGAAGAATGCTGAAGATTAGGTGGGTAGATCGCGTAACTAATGAAGAGGTACTGAACAGAATTGGTGAGAAAAGGAATTTTTGGCATACCCTGACTAAAAGAAGGGATTGGTTGGTAGGACACGTTCTTAGACATCGAGGAATCGTAAATTTAGCATTGGAGGGAAGTGTGTGGGGTAAAAATCTCAGAGGGAGACCAAGAGACGCGTATAGTAAGCAGATTCAAGTGGATGTGGTTTGTCGTTCTTATGAGGAGATGAAAAGGCTTGCTCAGGATAGAGTACGGTGGAGAGCTGCATCAAACCAGTCTCCGGACTGAAGACCATAACAACAGCACAACTCTGTAGCTTACACAGGAGACGAAATATTAGTTTGACAAGCAGCATCAGTTTTCATACGTTTCCTCAAGAATACGTGTGATGTTTCCTCATGCTTTTATATATTTCTGAAATCGGTTTGCATCCATAATGTCCGATTTTAATATAATACAATCGTTTATATTTTATGACTTTTTCCACATACAGTGAAGCCAAAACGTAAAAGAAGAAAAATATTGGATATTTACATTAAATAATAATGTGATCAAAAATTATTGATGTACGTCACAAGAACTGGTTTTATAGGGATAATAAAAAGTTTGTATTCATCTTCATTGTTGTGGAACGCTATTAATGGCAGATCTGCACCAGAAATTACTTACTCGCTGACATGTATACTGTCAAGACACGCTGAAATAATCTTCCATTAAAAAATCACCTTGGTCAGTTGGGAAAAAGAAAAAATTCTACTACTAGACGGGCGGGCGGATCCCAGTGCATCATATTTAACTGACATTATCTCAAGATATACATTTCTCACGGAGTTCTGTTTGGAGAGGATGAAATTTGATGTATTTTGAACATTTCATTCGCTTAATGTGTTCACCTAACTTCAACAGAAAAAAAGTTCCTCGCATGTCGAAAATTTCGTAACGTCGTCAGAAAGTGCATGGTCGTAAACTATCAGTATAAGCTGTTTATAAATTACTAGCTTATATGCCCGTGCTTCGCAACGGTAGTTAAAGAAGGTCCTGTGTATATCGTGGTTCTTTGGGTTCCGGACGTAGGTAAGCAAAAACACAATCCTTGTTGGATCTCTCTGTCAATAAACACAGTTCTCCGAGCCAAGATAGCAAATTTAAGTAGAATTCATTGTCGAAAACGATGAATGTTCATAAAGTTTTTCATACTAAGAGTGAAATTAATTTAAGTCCGTGCTTCGCAACAATGTAAATTCAATGTTAGGTTGTGTTCATAACGTTACACATTGCAACAGCAGCGCCGAAAGCGGTTGGCAAATTATATTTCTGAAAACGATATTGGATAAGTGCGAATATTGATTTGTAACAGTTTTCAGAAATTTCTTCTTGAATAGGAATTTGGAATGAATTGTAAGAATGTGTGAATCATGAGACTCTATACAAAAGAGTTTCGCGTGAAAGTGCTGGTCATAATGAGATGTGACAACAACGGATGTATCTGATTCGGTAAAATTTTACTTTCTATCCTGGCGGCCTCGTGTTTTCATGTTGGCAACATCAATAACACGATATAAAATCGTTGCAAAGATGACCGAACCACATAGAGTATAGATAAATACTGCTGTTCCTGCTGTATGCTTGATTTCACGACAAAATATTTGCGTGTCACGCGATTGGCTTATGACGATGTCACATGATTCTCGTTATTCAACATATGTTGCCAACATTATCACAGGAGGCCGCCGGGATATGAGTAGGACTACGTCGCATAGTTTTTCTTGACTCAGCTGTCAAACGATAACATCTTTCACAGCAGAGACTGTCGCGTGTATATGTATCAGAGATCACTGAACAACACAGACCAGTGAGGTTAGTGGCACAGGCATATCAATATCTATAGCCTAAGAGACATTCATTAATGTATGTCTGTGTTTCCACCACGCTTCCATGACAGTGATCAATGTTCCACGAGTATTTTTATCTTTGAGTCTATCTGGATTTTTATCTTTGTTTTGTGTCTCTGTTCATAGTCGCTAATGTGTGGTTGACGGAAACATGTGATCTATTTAAAAATTGCGTATTATTATTCCTCGTCGCTATTACAGTCTGAAAGGACCGCATTGTCTGACGATTGAAAGAATAAACAGATTTTGACTCGTACCGTAAAGTTCGTAAGTCAGAGTAAATTGCTTTTCCTAAGAGTACTTATTGCATATTTTGCGAATTTTTGCTCGTCACATTCACCCACTGCCACGCACCGCGACCAAACTCCCTTACTAACATCATTAGACCAAGAGCTATCTACCACCACAACCACGAGTGGGTGGCAGTATGTGGTCATGGAGAAAAGTCTGTCAGCACGTACACACACAAGCCTTTTATATATAGATAAATTATTGCAATAAAAAAACTAAAATGAAAATGTAGTGTAGTTCTTAACGAACACATTGATGAAAGTTTCACGTCGATACAGTGAGTAGTTTGCGAGTGTGAGCGAGTTAAATGAAACGCGACATAACGCGTGTGCTCGTCCGGAACGTGGCAACTCCTACAGCTTGGGGAAAAATGGTGGATAGGGTTTATTAGGACCCTTAGGTCAAAGCCGACATGTTGTATCGTATTGTTGACTATTCCCTTATCTGATGTTACAATTAGAGTTGTGCACGGCGCTCATTACAGCCCGCCTAGCTGGTACAGGCTGGGGGCTGACCCGTCTAGCCCGCCGGGCTGAGCATGGCTAAGCGCAGCCCGCCGGGCCAGACGCAGCGAATGCGCGGGCCCACCGGCTGCCTGCCCGCTGTGCAGCGCCTCACACTCTGCTCGCGCCATTCGCCGCTGCACCATCCTACATGTGCTGCGGCAGCTCTTCGTTTCCACATATAAACCTTTTTATTCCGGAATATTATACTTTCAATTAAGCAATTCAGGATTATTTGGCTACATAACTGATGTTCTCAAAAGTTTTTCTCCTGATTTCGGAAAAAAAAGACGCCTCAGAGGGCATATAGCTGCAATCTGTTGTTTAACTGCCAAACACGTAAGGGTAGTCATAAGACATTTACGGTAGAAAAATTTGAGATCAACGCTTTCATGAATGGCAAAGGTAATGAGAGTGTGCGATCCATTGGGCTGGGGTAGCAGCAGGCAGCATCAACTCGGACCGGCTGTCCCGTCGGGCTGCGCTCATTTTGCCAGCCCGCCGGGCCATGGTCAGCCCGCCAGCCCGGCAGGCCAGACGGGCAATTAGATTATATATATATATATATATATATATATATATATATATATATATATATATATACAGGGGTTTCACTAAGTGTGTTTGTCTCTGTATCTTATAAAATAATACGTGACGGAAAATTTTAATGCGGTAGTTCAACACAAGAAATGTTACACTTTCTGCGGAGCTATGAACATAGTTATTGTACCATTTTCCAAAGAGTTACAGCACAAAGATATAATTTTTTTAAATGGAACAATAGTTTTTTCTATCGTGCGTTGGATTGATTGAAACCAGCTGCGTCCAAATCAATTTAAACTACATTCCTATCACTGTTAGTTTGAGAGCTACAACCCTTCAAAGTTTCAGGGGCACATATCACAAACGCTGTGCATAATGCAATGCGCCTTCTAAATGTGGTGCGACCGAGTTGTAACGTCGCCGGTGTCACGGAGCGAGAAGCTTCCTCGATGCGCTGTTAGACTGCCGACTGTCGCCGCACACGGCCGTATACCCGACAGTTGGAGCCACACAAACAACCGGGGCTCAATATACCACAGTTACTGACATCGGATGACGATGGCATACACGAACAGCGAGTACGTTGACATGTTGCTGATGCTCGGCGAGTGCCGACACGATGCCACTGAAGCAGCCACGGCGTATGCCGTGAGATATCCTAGGCGAAGAGCCCCGGCAGCCATTACGTTATTACGTGCCGAACAACGACTTCGGGAAACAGGCAGCTTGGTAATGCGCCGCAGTAACAGACGAAGACCTGCAAGAAGTGAGGAGACGGAGGTGTTTGTTTTAGCTGCACTACACCACGATCCTCATGTCAGTTTACGAGCCGTTGCTGCAGTCGCTGGTGTCAGTCTCACATCTGTGTGGCATATAGTACACGGCCACAAGTTTCACCCGTACCGCCTGTCACTGACCCAAGAGCTGCATGGGAACGATTTCAGTGCAAGAGTGACATTCTGTGAGTGGGCCATGCGTAATTTCACGCTTGAGTCTTTACAAAGTGTTATGTTCTCTTATGAGTCCACGTTCACAAATTATGGTGCAGTGAATCGCCATAACATGCACTACTTGGCCGCAGACAATCCTCGGTGGGTACGATCTGTCGACCGTCAACGTAGGTGGTCTATTAACGTGTGGTGTGGAATCCTTGGGAATGAAATCGTCGGTCCACATTACTTCCCAGGTACACTGACAGGTGAGTTATATCGCGCTTTTATAGTCGACAGTTTGGGTGGTTTCCTTGATCATGTGTGTCTACACACGAGAGTCCGTATGTGGATGCAGCACGATGGTCACCCAGCCCATTCTGCGCGTGCTGTTGTGGAAGAACTAAACAACAGGTTTGCAGGAAGATGGTTGGGGCGCCATGGTCCTCATTCATGGTCCGCAAGGTCGCCCGATTTAACACCAGTAGATTTCTTTTTATGGGGATATCTAAAGGATCGTGTTTATGTCACTGAGCCCACATCCCCAGATGACCTAAAACGGCGCATCGAGGACGCATGTCGCTCCGTCTCACCGGCGATGTTACATCTCGTCCGCAGATCCTTTCGACGGCGCATTTCATTATGCATTGAGGAATAAGGACACACATTTGAACATCTCATGTAAATCAACTTCCCACCGCCATAACATCCATCATGCACCACACAGCCATGTATTATGTACAGCTTGTGGTATCTGCCCCTGAAACATTGAAGGGTTGTAGCTACCAAACTAACAGTGATAGGAATGTAGTTTAAATTGATTTGGACGCAGCTGGGTTCAAAGATTCCAATGCACGATAGAAAAAACTATTGTTACATTTAAAAATTATATCTTTGCGCTGTAACTCTTTGGAAAATGATACAAGACACTATGTTCATAGCTCCGCAGAAATTGCAACATTTTTTGTGTTGACCTACCGCATTAAAATTTCCCGTCACCTATTATTTTATAAGTTACAGAGGCAAACACACTTAGTTAAACATCCTGTCGTGGCGGCCACGGTGGAGTAGCCGAGCGGTCTAAAGCGTTTCGCTGCGGAGCGCGCGGTTGCTCGTCGTGGAGTTTCGAGAACTCCCTGGGGCATGGGTGTGTGTGTTTGTCCTTAGGTTAGTTTACCTAGGTTTAAGTAGTTTGTAAGCTACGGACTGATGACCACGCAGTTTGGTCCGATAGATTTACAAACATTTGAACATTTGAACTGTCGTGGTAGAGCGGCTGAGAGCATTGAGGCGCTATTCTACAATGCGCGAGGCCGTTCCCCGTCGGGGATTCGAAACCTTCCTCAGGGATGGATGTTTGTGCCGTCTTTAGTATAAGATAGTTCATAAGTAGTTTGTAAGTTTAGGGACTGATGACTCCGTAGTTAAGTCCCTTAAGCTTGACAAACATTTGAACATTTTGAACACACACACACACACACACACACAGACACACACCAGCCATTAAACATAACATGCTCCTATTGGCAGTCCTTCTAGCGGCGTTTACATTTTATAACAGGCGAGCAATGAACTATTGTCCTTTAAATGTTAGCGGTCTTTGTGATCGTATTAAAGTGAAAATGTATTGGTGGAATTCAACGAGAATGGACTGAAGAAATTTAATGATGCTGCTTATCTCGCCAGCAAATACTGCAATCAGTAAAGTGTACTATTATACATTAATAAAAAATTTCCTACTAAAACTAAGTACATTTTGTATTTGTACAAAATTGTCAACACTCAGTCATAATATTTTTTTATCCGCCTGATGTAGATCACTGTGTGATCATTATCAATGCTTTAAACAAAGTTAAAACACATAAAACTTTTTGCCCTCCATGTTGGAGGTTACGTTCATACTGATACGTTTTATATGATTCAACTGTTTGTTTTAAGCATTAATAACGATCACACACTGATCGAAATCTAGATCTGGTGAATAAACAAAATATTAACGACTTATTGCTGACAATTTTCTATAAATTGAAGAGCACAAGAGTTCATAATCGTAAGTACATTAGTTGCTAGAGCCCTGAGCAGTACTACCAGACTAGCAGACAGTCAGAGACAAAAGCTGCCATTTTCTATTATCTAGTGTACCGAGATTTTTTTCTATCTCTACCGTCGTTCATGACTATTCAGTCACTGTCTTTTTTTTTTTTTTTTTTTTTTTTTTTTTTTTTTTTTTTTTTTTACACAGTAGGAATATTTTCTCAAGAGTTTCTTTTATAATGCACTGTACATCTGTACACAGTTTACATGTTTATTATTATTATTATTATTCAGTCATTTCATACGCCACATTCCAAGAGACAGTACACCGCACGCCGCGGCGGATTAGCCGCGCGTACTGGAGCGCCGTGTTGCGGTGCGCGCGGCAGTCCGGGGGTTCGATTCCCCCCTCGGACATGGGTGTTTATGCTGTCCTTAGTTTAGTTAAGTAAGTAGTTTGTAAGCTACGGAGTGATTACCACGCAGTTTGGTCCGATAGATTTACAAACATTTGAACATTTGAATTTTTGGTACACCGCACTTGGCCAATTTCCCTTCCGCTACTTGTCTGACCAAGTTGGCCGGCCGCAGTGGCCGAGCGTACTGACGCGGTTCAGTCACGGTCTGCACGGCCACTACGGCCGGGGGTTCGAATCCCCCCTCGGGCATGGATATTTGTGCCATCCTTAGGATAAGCTAGTTGATAAGTAGTTTGTAAGTGTAGGGACTGATGATCCCGTAGTTAAGACCCATTAGCTCTACAAACATTTGAACATTTTTTTTAACCAAGTTGCCTCGATCTCTCCAGCCTGTGCTCGAGCCACGAGCTGCTCGCTGCGCCACTCTCGAGCAGCGGCCACGCTCACGAGTAACGAGCGAGCTTGTTGCTGACTCACTAAAAAGAAGGTGGATGCATGGAGAAAAGGGAAGGAGAGATGGACTACGTCAAGACTGGAATAAATAAGTAGCCAGACGACACCAAGTTTTAAGCTAGTACGTAATGAATCACATCTTCGTCAGTGATGGGGTGGTTTTTCAGGCATCTCAATGCTTATGGCTCAATTTCCTGAATAATATTATTTCCAAGGTACATTCAGTAATTACATGTGTCATTTGTACTGTGGAGTGGAGGTAATCAGTCGTAATGTCATGGCGAATGCCGTAGTTCTAACGCAAAAAAAATTTGAAACTTTGAAAATATGTGTAGTAAACGTGCCGGCAGCGTGCCATAACGCGGCGCCCTGGAAAGCTGGCAACCCGCAACACAGTCTTCGGGGCTACCGACCGAAGCGTGGCCCCTCAAACAAGCGGTCAGGCGTGTTTACAAACGCCCTGGCCAGCGAAGTATCAGCCGACTCCACTGTACGAGTCGCCAGCCAACCTGCGCTTCAGTTACCGGTCGATCCACCAGGCGGGCCAGCATCGCAAGCGAGTCTCTACCAGGCTCCACTGGCGCCACCACGCTCCGCCGCCAAGCCCTTTTAAGACGGCCACCCAGCCTCCAGCGGCAGCCAGTCTTCGCCGTAGAGCTGGGTTTGAACATGACTCGACCTGTTCGAACAATTTACACCACAGCTCGGGAAATCTCGGGAAATGTTCGAACATTCGATCACGACGCTATCTAGCAGTGTCAGGAGGTACTATCTCTACGATATACAACGATATCTTTTCTGTGCTGTGCAGTATACGATTTATAACGAAGATGGGGTGTCGTTAATGTACTATAGGGATTGATAAGTGTGAAATTTCGACTATAGTAACTTCTAGGATGCAGGTCATAAGTAAAAACAGAAGCGAATATCGGCTATAAGTAAACGATACTAATCGCGATTTACAATTCTAGTGCTGCGATCTAGCGACGTCTGTTGATACGACGTACACAGCTGCTCGTGCACCGTTTATTCAGAGGTCGCAATCAGTTTATTTTATTTCCTTTATTGGGTATTAAATTTCTAATATTTTCCCAATTTCATCTCGTTTAATCTTATTTTCAAGGCGATATTTTTATGTCACTGTACCATATGAACAGGGAATGGAATGGTCATTTGCAACATATCTCTTATAATCACATTAAATGTAATTTATACTTATGAAGGATTCACATTTTCTTCATTTGAATGTTAGCCGTCAGTAACGAGGTGCAGTAGTTCTGTTCTAGTAGCAGATATTTTGTTTATCAATGGATCATATCTTTCAGTGACACCACACTCGTTACGTACAGTATGCACTGTTTTAAACAATATGCAATTTTTCATTGTGTTGACCTTCTTTTACTTTACATGTACTTGTAATTTCTATGAAATTAGTTCTGAGCAAAGAGATAGCCCGCTAACTTCAAATTTTCCCGCGTATAGTTGGCAGATACGCAGCGCCAGTCATTTATTATCTGAGTGTTCGAATAGTTCGATACTGTATCGAGTTCTCCGCTGTATCGGGAAATCCCGAACATGTTCGAACGAGAGTATCATTTGCCCAGCCCTACTTCGCCGATGATAACCGACGCACTGAAGAGTCCCCCAGAAGCCAAGACAGATCAACACCTTCCTCGACGGAACGCTGTCAGCCTACCTATACAATTCTTGGATTAATTACTGGTTGTAATAAACTTCTTACTATTGCAGATTGGTTGAGTATTGATTATAACAATATGTGTAAAGTTTCTTGCGAGTCGTTAAGTGCTCTCATTCTCAAACAGTGAATCAGTAATGTGTTGTCATTAACGCAACACACAATGCAGCAGTTTCTCGCACATGTCGATGCTTATGACATAATATCTCCTTACCTAAGCGTCGTAGATCATTTTTACCTTTTGTTGAAATCCGTCCAGTTTAGGAATATGGAACACACACATACACAAACACGATAACAATGTTTGTTATCGCAGGAAACAAAGAATTATTGAAACTAGTAAAACCATCTATGCATCGCTGTCGTTCAGTCTGGTATGAAATAAATGGGGAAGTAAGAGAATGAATTGTCGCCAACATAGACTCAAGGAGAAAGTACATCGATCAAATAAATATTCTCACTTGACTGTGTGGTAGGAAAGTAATAAAACTTGTTTTTCCAGAAAATAATAATTTATTACAAATAACCAAACTCTTTCTCAAAAATTGACTGAGAACCCAAAGAGATTTTGGTCATATGTCAAATATACTAGAGGCAAAACAAACAATATCCTCATTACGTGATAGAAATGGCGATCCCGTCGATGATACCGCTACTAAAGCAGAGTTATTAAACACAGCTTTTCGAAACTCATTCACCAAAGAAGACAAAACCAATATTCCAGATTTCGAATTACGAACAGAGGCCGGAATGAGTAACGTAGAAGTAGATATCATCGGAGTAGTGCAGCAACTAAAATCACTTAACAAGAACAAGTCTTGTGGTCCAGACTGTATACCCATTAGATTTCTAAATGATTATGCTGATGCCATAGCTCCTTACCTAACAGCCATATACAACCGCTTGCTCAACGAAGGATCTGTACCAAAAGATTGGAAAGTTGCACAAGTCACACCAATATTCAAGAAAGGCTGTAGGGGTAAGCCACTAAACTACAGACCTATTTTATTGACATCAATATGCAGCAGGGTTTTGAAACATATCCTGTATTCAAATATTATGAATTATCACGAACAGAACGATCTATTGCCCCAAGGTCAACAAAGATTTAGAAAATATCGTTCATGCGAAACACAACTAGCTCTTTACTCACAAGAAGTGATGAGTGCTATCGACAAGAAATATCAAATTGATTCCGTATTTCTAGATTTTCGGAAGGCTTTTGACACCGAACCTCACAAATGGCATTTTATCAAACAGGGTGGTTATAGAATGTCGCCCCGGATTTGTGACTGGATAGGGGATTTCCTGTCAGAGAAGACACAGTTTATAGTATTCTATGGTAATGCATCAACTAAAACAGAGATGATATCCGGCGTTCCACAGGGTAGTGTTATTGGTCCTCTGCTGTTCCTTATTTACATAAACGATTTGGGAGAAAATCTGAACAGCTCTCTTAGGTTGTCTGCAGATGACGCCGTCATTTATCGTCTAGTAAAATCATCTGAAGATCAAAACAAACTGCATAACGATCTAAATAAGATATCACTATGGTGTAAAAATTGGCAATTGACTCTAAATCATGAGAAGTGTGAAGTAGTCCACATGAGTACGAAAAGAAATCCGTTAATCTTTGTTTACAAGATAAATCAATCAAATGTGAAGGCCGTAAACTCCACAAAATACCTAGGAATTACTATTACATCATACTTAAGCTGGATAGAACACGTAAATAATGTCGTAGGAAAGGCGAACCAGAGACTGCGTTTTACTGGCAGAACGCTTAAAAGGTGGAACTACTAAAGAGACTGCATACTCATTTGGAGTATTGCTGCCCAGTGTAGAATACTTGTCAAGTGGGTTTGACGGAAACCGTCGAAAGAGTCCAGAGAAGGACAGCTCGTTTTGCATTGTCACGATACAGGGGAGACAGCGTTACGGAAATGATACAGGATCTGGGATTCATTACAACAGCGGCGGTTATCGCTGCGGCGTGGTCTACGTCCGAAACTCCAACCACCATCATTCTCCTCCGAATGCGAAAATATATTATTGACTCCCACCTACATTTCTAGAAATGATCATCAGAATAAAATACGAGAAATCAGAGCTCGAACGGAGCTTAAATGATATTTGCAGAGTATCCCATGTAGGTTTAGATGTAGATAAAGACAGCAGACTGACTAAATTTGTTAACAAATATTTGAACATTTTTTTGGCTCTGTACGTAACCTACAGGATTACAAGTATCCATTTCTGCCATTATCTGGAATTAAAAACAGCAATAATATACACATGGTCTGTCGATTAGAGCTGCTTTTCCTTTCTTATATCTTTTAAAATTATGAAGCAATTTTTTCGAAATTATAAATACCCTCTGTCATGCACCATAAAAAATTTTGCAAAGACAGTGACATTCCTTTTTTTTATTTTAATACTTTTTTTGATTTTTTTAAAGATAAAATGTGCAAAATTTCATAGCAATCGGATAAACGGCACGGCAGCGCATGAAATACGAACAAACATGATGTCCAAGTTACCCACGCGTCGCACTGTTTATTCGGGTTTCTGAAATCAAAAAATGATCAATTGTTTGTTATCCTATGGGACCAAACTACATTGGTCATCACTTCCTAGACTTACAAACTACTTAAACTAAGTTAAACTAACATACACTCATACCCGAGGGAGGATTCGAACCTCCGACGCGGGAGGCCGGAGCTGAGCTCTACACGCTACCCTGCCCTGTGCAAGTCTCTTTATCGCTGAATAAAGACGGCAACGTATATACTTTTGAACCAGCTTACTTTATTCGTTCTTCGGTCTCCCTCTGCGATTTTTACCTCACAAACATCGTTCCAATACTAAATTGACGATTCCTTGATACCTTAGAAAGTATCTCACCAATCAATACCTTCTATTAGTGATGGTAAGTCAGAAATTTATTTTCTCCCCAATTCTGTTCAGCACCTCATTAGTTACGCGATCTATCTACCTAATCTTCAGCATTCGTCTGTAGCACCAAATTTCATAAACTTCTATCATCTTTCTGTCTGAACTCCTTATCATCCACGTTTCACTCAGATACAAAGGTAAACTACAGACAAATGCTTTCACAAAGGACTTACTAATATCTAAATTAATATTGGATCACAAATTTCGCTTCTTGGGAAATGCTTCTCTTCCCATAGTCACTCTGCATTTTATATCCTCTTTATATCTGCCATCAAAAGTTATTTTCCTACCCATATAACAGAACTCATCTTCTGCTCTTTATTGTCACTTTACCCAGTCTAATTCCTTCAGCATCGTCTGATTTTCTTAGACTACATTCCATTACCATTATTTGCTCTTGTTATTGTATGACGTCACACCTCCTAAACTGAAAATCACACAATGTTATAATTTCGTAGGTACATTCATTGGCATAAATGGAATATATGTTGCGAACATATTTAGTAGCAAAGAAGTAATAAATTAAACGTCAGTCGTAATGTGGCAGTTTTCCACAAATCTATGTGTCGTTCAGTGGTTTAATTATGCCTATAAATTTAGAGAAATAGAAGGAATATGTAGATAAAGTTTCATCGCATTCGGATGAACGTTAAGGCAGAGCATTTTTTATGTATTAGACTGGCTGAAAACCCCGCGTTGCCCTGGTATTTGAGTTAATACTTCTCATATCCCTTCTCTCTCTGCCCATCCCTTTTAATATGTCAGGTTTATGGAAGAGTATTCAGGAAATGAGGCTGTCTTGCATAATGTACAAAATAATAACCGCAGCATCGAAACAAAGAAAGTAGTCATCGAGATGCAAATGATATGTAACCTTAACATATTCATTTAATTCAAAACTTGATTATGAACATTATTTACGGATAGTTGTCCAAAATCTAATATGAATAAACTCTTTGGGGAGCCCACCCCGGAGCAAGCGACATGTAGTTGTCCGTGTGAGAAACGTGATGTCAAAACCACTCTGCAGTACTTACTACGTTGGCCGGTGATTTACTAATTGTAACAGAAAATGCAAGTCTCACTGGATACTACAATCTCTTGAAGTTAAAAGGTAGATCTGTCGCAAATAATGAGTGTTTGTTGGATGTAGGTTAAGGTGGTAAAATTTCGATCATTTCGGACAAATGTTATTGTAACTGGAAATATATTGAGAAAAGATGTAATTTTAATTATTGCACTTGTTCTTGGATGTTTAACTAATATGTAACACAAATAGTAGATAATTACAAATGTCGGTATAGACACACATAAAAGTTACAGAATTGAGAAAAATCGATCGAAAATGTACCACACTAGGTACAATTGTGATCACTTCCTAGTAAAATTTTGACTAAGGGCTTCTTCCACATTTTTTCCGTCAGGCACCAACGCGTACTTCGTTGTACCAAACATTGCATTTTGGGTAGAGAATCTAGTCACCCTTAAATAGAGGATTTTTAAGAGCTCGTTAGACTAAGTAGCTTCACTTACCTCCTAATGGGAAAAAATTCATCTCTCCTTAGCACAAAGTGGTGTATTCTTGGAAAAGACGGGAGGAGCTGTAGAAACCTGCTACGCTACAATGCCACACAACGAGACACGACGGCCGGCTGCGGTGGCCGAGGGGACTGAGGCGCTTCAGTCGCGGTCTGCACGGCTACTACGGCCGGGGGTTCGAATCCCCCCCCCCCTCGGGCATGGATATTTGTGCCGTCCTAGTTCGTAAGTAGTTCATAAGTAGTTTGTAAGTTTAGGGACTGATAACCCCGTAGTTAAGTCCCATAAGCTCTACAAACATTTGAATTTTTTTTAGACACTACGAGACTGACAAATGGCGCGAAAATTTATGTTGATCACTATTGTACCTATGTAGAATTTGTACCACCTTACCCTACACTGTTTCATTCTCCTCCTTGCCCTGCAGCACTAAAGAAGCCGAGTACACTTCACAGTCGGTTCACAGTTGTCAACAGCACTGTCAGCTTTCATGAATGATGTGGAAGGTTTTTACCCATCGCAGTATACACGATCTCATATAATTATATGTTTTAAAATTGGTTAATTTTGTTCGTATACATTCATGTGTATAAGTGCTGCGTGTCGGTAAAATCTGTTACGAATACAGTTAGTATTAAAGAAGTAATAGATTAAAATGTGGTGCGTGATGGGGCGGTTTTCCATAAACATTACTGTTGCTATCCGCATATCTCATGAACAAGGTGTGGTACTGTCATACAATTTGGAAGGCACATTCAGCTATATGTGTGTATACTGTCTGTAAAATTTTCTGCAGGTACAATTTGTAGTGTAGAAATTATAAATTGTAACGCCATACCGAATGCTGGGGTTTAATCCATGAACAGCGCTAAAGTAGTAAGCGAGAAACTTTTTTCCTTCCATCATTTTGCTGTGGTTGTCAGCGAGAGAAGTGTAATAAAGGTTTGAAATTACGTTTAATGTGTCTTGCAAGTCGCTAAGTACTCTGAGTCAAGTGAATAAAGTCTCATCACACGATGTGGCAGTTTCTTGCGATTCCTATTGTTTATGAAGTCATATATCCTAAATCATGTGCGTATATGGTTCTTACCCCTACAGTAATTGTTACCTCACGGTAAAGAATATGTGTACCAAATGTGGTTAAAATCGGTCCAGTGGTTCATCTGCATCTACATCTACACGGGATACTCTGCAAATCACATTTAAGTGCCTGGCAGAGGGTTCATCGAACCACCGTTATACTATATATCTCCCATTCCATTCTCGAATAGCACGCGGGAAGAATGAACACCTGAATCTCTCCGTTCGAGCTCTAATTTCTCGAATTTGTTCTGATGATCATTTCTACCTATGTACGTGGGAGTCAACAATATATTTTCGCATTCGGAGGAGAATGATGGTGGTTGTAGTTTCGTAAGTAGCCCACGCCGCAGCGATAAGCGTCGTTGTTGTAATGATTCCCATCCCAGATCCTGTATCATTTCCGTAACGCTGTCTCCCCTGTATCGTGACAATACGAAACGAGTTGCCCTTCTTTGGACTCTATGTCCTCCGTCAAACCCACCTGATAAGGATCCCACACTGGGCAAAAATACTCCAATAATGCAATTTCTTTTGTAGTTCTGTTGCATCTTTTAAGGGTTCTTCCAATAAAACGCTGTCTCCGGTTAACCTTTCCCACGACAGTATCTACGTGTTCTATCCAGTTTAAGTCTGAAGTAATAGTAATTCCTAGGTATTCTGTGGAATTTACGGCCTTCACTTTGATTGATTTATCTTGTAAATAAAGTTTTAACGGATGTCTTTTCGAACTCATGTGGACGACTTCACACTTCTCATTATTTAGAGTCAATTGCCAATTTTTACACCATAGTGATCTCTTATTCAGATCGTTCTGCAGTTGGTTTTGATCTTCAGATGATTTTACTAGACGGTAAATGACGGAGTCATCTGCAAACAATCTTAGAGAGCTAGTTAGATTTTCCCCTAAATCGTTTATGTAAATAAGAAACAGCAGAGGACCAATAACACTATCCTGTGGAACGCCCGATATCACTTCTGTTTTAGTCGATGCCTTACCATCGACTACTTCGAACTGTGTCCTCTCTGACAGGAAAGCCCCTATCCAATCGCAAATTTGGGGCGATATATCATAATCACGCAATTTGATTAAAAGCCGTTTGTAAGGTACGCTGTCAAAAGCCTTCTGGAAATCAAGAAATACGGAACCGATTTGCGAACCCTTGTCGATAGCACCCATCACTTCGTATGAATAAAGAGCTGCTTGTGTTTCGCATGAACGATATTTTCTAAATCCGTGTTGACCTTGGGTCCATAGATCATTCTGTTAGAGATAATTCATAATATTTGAATACAGGATATGTTCCAAAACCCTGCTGCAAACTGACGTCAATGAAATAGGCCTGTAGTTTAATGGTTACTCCTACTGCCTTTCTTGAATATAGGTGTGACCTGTGCAACTTTCCAATCTTGTGGTACAGATCCTTCTTTGAGAGAGCGGTTGTATATGGCTGTTAAGTAAGGAACTATTGCTTCAGCATAATCATATCTCGTGAATTATGTGTTATACGTGATTCTTACACCTACGGCGACCGTCCTCATGGATTGGAGCTTACGTGCACAAAATTTCATAAAGATTGGAAATAAAACTGTAGATCTGTATACAATACATATACACAAACACACGATAACCCTACTTTATATATTTTCTACTATCTCTATTCGCGGCAGTTTCGACAGACAGTTTCCTAAAATTCCACACAACGTACCTGTAAAATTATGTTATTGTAGGACATATTATTCGGAAAATATGACATCATAAGGATTTATCTGCAAGGACAGAGGGGTGTTTTTTATTGTTTATTATTTATTTGACATGCCCCGGAGATGGACTGGCATAAAGATGGAGTAAGTACGACACCCGTGCAACGCCGAAAACTAACGCTAGGAAGGCAATATCATATACACGCATGCAGCAACCACGCATAAGTCGTCTACATCTACATCTACATGGGATACTCTGCAAATGACATTTTAGTGCCTGGCAGATGGTTCATCGAACCACCGTTATAATATTTTATCTCACATTCCATTCTCGAATAGCGCGCGGGAAGAATGAACACCTGAATATCTCCGGTCGGGCTCTCATTTCTATTTCTCGTATTTTATTCTGATGATCATTTCTACCTATGTAAGTGGGAGTCAACAATATATTTTCGCATTTGGAGGAGAATGTTGGCGATTGTAGTTTCGTAAGTAGCCCACGCCGCAGCGATAAGCGCCGTTGTTGTAATGATTCCCATCCCAGATCCTGTATCATTTCCGTAACGCTGTCTCTCCTGTATCGTGACAATACGAAACGAGCTGCCCTTCTTTGGACTCTTTCGATGTCCTCCGTCAAACCCACCTGATAAAGATCCCACAGTGGGCAGCAATATTCCATAAAAGGACGGACAAGCGTAGTGTACGTAGTTTCTTTAGTAGTTCTGTTGCATCTTTTAAGGGTTCTGCAAATAAAACGCAGTCTCTGGTTCGCCTTCCCCACGACACTATCTACGTGTTCTTTCCAATTTAAGTCAGAAGTAATTGTAATTCCTAGGTATTTTGTGAGGTTTACGGCCTTTACATTTGATTGATTTATCGAGGACCATTCATCCGAAAACTCATGCTTGTTTAAGCAACAGATACTGCTGAAGTTCGGCAAAATATTATTAATCTTTTCTAATTGTATTAGCTATTAAAGTAAAGTAGATTTGTAGGTAGGTGTGTGACTGGAACAGAGAGCTATTTCGGCCTCAATTTTCATGAGGCTACAAATTTGCTGCGGCACGGTGACACGAGAGGACATCCAGATCCCCTGGACGGTTGCACGTGGAGGCAGTCGAGGTTCCCTTGACGATTCCATGTGGAAGCTTCGGTTTCAGCTGCGCTGTTGTGGCGGTATTTGTTTCCCGGGGGAGCCAATTGACGTCACTGACGTCAGAGAGCTTCCTTCGGTATTCCTGGAGACCCCGCCTCCACAGCGTGGCCCGCTGCTACACGTTCTCGCGGGGTCTAGAGTTCAGGGTACAATAATAGGGACCTGCAGCCAATTAACAACTTGTTCGTCGTGGGAGTCACAGAAATTCCTTGTTGAAAATAACGTTATTGTTTATTGAGTTAACTAGCTTTTTCGAGCTACAAGTGCATTGTTCCACGTCTTTGCAAAACGAAATAAGTAAAAAGATAAAGCATTGAAAAGTAAACAACAGATTACATCGTCACGTAGCAGTGGCAGTTTGACAGCAACAGCTATGTTTTTCGTCTTAACTAATTGGATCCGCAACGGTTGTTAATTTTAAACTTTTTATTTTATTTTATGCACTACCCGAGTTTAGAGACCTGCATCTCATTAACAAGTGCATCTTAAGTGAGGCCGTAAAACTGTGACATGTAGGAACAAATTTACGTAGGGACGGTGTTATGCACCACTAGATCAAGCGCCATTTATTGATATCTTCTGGTTTGAGCAAATTCTATTGAGAGACATCGTAATCTATGTGGATAAAAGTTACCGTTCTCGTCATAGCAAAGGTTGCCATGATACATAAAAAATACTAATGCCACTGCAATAGCAGACCAAATCCCATCCGCCGGTTTTTAGTCTAGTGATGCTAAATGGAACTTGCCCCTGCAAATGTTAGGAAAAAGTAGCGGAGGACAATGTTAAGAAAGAACTTGACAAATTTTATAGTGTTGAATCTCATGATGCCCAGCGTACACTGATTTGTTCTATGGTTTCTGTGTTTGAAATAAAACGGAAAAGAGTGAAAACATCAAACAAACGAAAGTTTAGTTCGGTATACAAACTGTGTGGAGTGGTTGTATGTAAAACTTTGTTTACAGACGTTGAGGATATCAGGTTATAAAGTGAATATCGCTTTGAAAAATAAGAAACGTCCTGAAGGAATTCGTGATTGTCGTGGAATAGGTGGCGGAAAAAATAAAATATTGATGGCAATGTACAAGAAATAATTGAACACAATAAGAAATTTCCCAAATATAAATTACACTATAGAACGGCAAATACAGAGACAGAAATCCTTACAGAAGGTACAATAGTAGCAAAAATGTATCAATTATCCTGTGAAGATGTACGTATACCTGTAAGCTTGTCGTCTTACAAAAAGGTGTTTTTGTCCAAATTCAACCTACGTAGCAAACGACTGAAAGAGATATGTACCATGTGTGACAGATTCGAAACAGAAATAAAACATTATGAGAATAATGGGGAGCTGGAAACGTTAAAGAAAGAGAAAAATTGTCACTTGGAAAAAGAAAAGGCACTAGATATAAGGAAGAAATACATGCTTGTAGCAAAGAGTACTCCTGATACCAAAACCTTGTGTTTTGATTTACAGAAGACGTTGCCTCTGTCTAAGATTCCTACCAACATAGCGTATTACAAAAGGCACCTGCGCGTGTATAATTTAGGAATTCACAGTGGCAAACACGGAAAAGGCCACTGCTACGTCTGGGTTGAGGGTGAAACTGGCCGTGGGGCTCAAGAGGTTGGCAGCTGCCTCAAAAAACATACCGAGGAAAATATTACGGCAAAAGAACTTATTCCCTGGTCAAACTCGTGTGGAGGCCAAAATAGTAACATAAAAATAGTGTTGTTAACTGAAACGGTTTTGGAAAGTCATCCCACGTTGGAAAAGATTACTTTGCGCTATGTTCTCCCAGTGCACAGCTTTTTGCCCAATGACTGATTTTGGAGACAAAGTGTGCACTGAAGCTACAACAGCGGTTGTACACCATCGATGATATTATGAGTGTAATGAAAGTATGTCGTAAAAGGAATTCTTTGGACGTTCACCTAGTCGAAAAGAGATACTTCGTCGGAACGCAAATGCTGGAAAAACAAATAACAAACCGCAAATATGACACAGAAAACCACAAAATAAATTGACTGAAGACTGGAGAAATTGTAATGAGAAAAGACAAACCTCTAAGTATTTTTATGAAAAGCGACTTTGACCAGGAGACTTCAGCTGAAAAATACATTCAGAAAAAGGAAAGAAGAGGGCGACGTTCCTCTCACACGTTGACATTGAGTGGGCAGGACGAAAACCGATTTCTAAAGAAAACCTGGCAGACTTGAAGTCTCTTCTGCTGCTGACAAAGCGAAATGTACCGGTTGTTTCGAAGTGATCCAAGTGTGGAAGACGATGGTTTCAATGGACACGTTGACTTCTAAATTGAATGGGAATGATGACAACTACCTATAATTTTGTTCTGTATATAAGTTTCATTTTGTTTTATATTGCTGGGTTTGTACAGTAGGCCCATTGTGATGTACGTTTGTTTACACTTACTTCCATTTAGAATGTATGTAGTGCTGTCATAGACATCCGTATAGGATCCATGAAGAGTCTGTAATGTTATTTGCATTGTTACAATTGATTTGTGTCTCATACTGTGTTATAAACAAAACGTCAGTGATACAAAATGATACAAGAACTTCAGTATTGATATCTTCTGCATGTTTTTAACAATGTTTAGCTTACAAAATGTAATTTGTTCTTTATTTAAGCTTCTTTTTCAGTAACGTGACCTCATTACGTTATTTCAGGATATGAAAGGCATATGGCTTCCTAAGGCTTTATTTTTATAATAGGCCTAATGCAAAGTTCAGTTACACATAATGACACCTAAGGACATTCAAGTCTCTTAGTCCACTAATGCATAACAGTATTGTATAAACAGCAATTAAGCATTAGTAGACTAACCACCATTTGTATTATTTTTCGTGTTGTTTAGCTTTTAATTACGGTGATCTTCCACTGATAAGTGAAACAATAATAAACCTTCGTCTGTACAAAAAATTGGGAAACTTCATCGATACATACATTTTTAAAGGAACGGTAACTTTGGACGCCATTATCTCGCTTATGATATTTTGGCGCTTGGTCTAGTTATAGATAACACCGTCCATAGTGAGTACCTGGTACATGCAGCACGCCGGGAGGCACTGTAGGCAACTTGGGCGCAACATAGCCACTCACAAGGCACAAGTTGCCTGTATTGCCTCCCGGCGTCTTGAATGAACCAGGTACTCACTATTTCAATCTGTTCAAAAAATGTTCATATGTTTGTAAATCTATCGGACCAAACTGCGTGGTCATCAGTCCGTAGCTTACAAACTACTTAAACCTAGGTAAACTGACTACGGCGAGCAACTGCGAGCTTGCGCGCTCTGCAGCAAGGTGCCTTCTTAGACCGCTCGGCTACTCCACCGGGGCTTAAATCTGTTCCTACATGTAACAGTTTTACGGACTCACTAAGTACGTATACTCCCGTTGTACTGTAAGTTTATATATGTCATTTCTCGAAAGTGTCAGCAACTTTCATTTCAGTACAGTACCCCTGACGATCAGCAGCATTTGAAAGTAACCTATATGACCGGAGAGATTAAGACCAATCTACGTTTGTTTTCTTACGACGTTTTCAACATAAGAATGGTAGACGTTTCAGAGACTAACTTTCTACAGTAAGATTACGATAATTTCAATTAATTTAACGTTCGGAGGATACACCATTGCATGGGCAAGGAAATACAGTCCCACACTGGAGCCTTATACTTAAGACACACAGTCAGTAGGATATGAAATGAAGTTTGTGGTTCATCGTAAGTTTATTGAAGTAATAGTCAACTGTACGCTTAACCTTTACATTAATCAGAGTACGGTATTCTGCATCAAAAACCTAGGAAACTGCTATTAGAGAATGCCGTTATAATGAAAGTACCTTACAATTTCACCTTTTATGAGGAAAATTGCGTTAAATATATTAGTATTACTTACTTCAGTTCATACATCAATTTTGTTTCAAGATTTGAAAGGCAAATACGAGTGATTGGTGTCGGAGACCAATCGTCTCTTCGCATTGGAACAACTCACTTGTTCGTCAGCAGCTTGTTTTCAACGGAAAGCTTGTCTAAAATAATGAATGTTGATAAAGTTCAATACATAACTCAAATGCGCAAAAGAATTAACATATAACGTATGATATTTAAACAGTACTCATTAAAGAAAGAGAAATATTCGCAGTTTATTGCTTCTGTTGGTACAGTACTACGTTACACAAATGTTAGGCACGATTTCTATAACAACTGCTTATCGTACTGGTTCGAACACGTAATATCTCGGTTTCAGAAATCCACTGCCAGACTTTTGAAAATATGGCGACTAATAGTTCAGCGAGGCACCATAGGGAACATTAAAGTAAGTTTCACCGCCCTTTTATGTAGGAGGGTTGGAACTTAAATAGTGGCAACTAATTATTCACAAGCAGTGTAAAAGTCTTACATTTTTGCACCTGTTACTGTCCTTCAAAGTAGTCACCAGCGTTGTGTAGAACCCATTGACAGCGATGTGGAAGGCGTAGCAGAACCTGTTCTGTTGATGATGCGAATCGAGCGGTCTACGTGCTGTCGAATCTCTGGAACAGTTCTGAAACTAATGCCATGAAGTGGTTCCTTCATTTTCGGAATCAAATCAGAGTAACAAGGACTTAAGGCTGTGGAGTACGGTGGGCAGTACAGTACTTCCCAGTCCCAGAGCAGCCACAGCTTGCGCTGAATGCACCCGCGCATTGTCGTGCAAAATGATGGGTGAGTTGTACATGAAGTGGTGCCGCTTCTTTCGCAAAGCTGGTCGCAGCAGTATGCGCTTCTTCTTCTAGGACGAACTGCCCGATGCATGTCTGCCGCAGTTTGCCGACCTTCGTCGAAGGCTTTTACCCAACTTGCCACTGTTCTGCATGGCAATGCCGATTACCCGAAAGCCTCTTGAAGACCTGGATGGCACCACAGTCTAACATATACAGTCCCGACACTCACTGCTGTGAAAGTTGTTACCAACTGACAGTTGCAACGACGCTAGCGCTCCTAGCGGTGGACAAGCTACCGAAAGAGTGATATATGTTTATAATTGTTTGTGTAAGTAATTAAAGAAATAGTACAATTATTGCGTTACTAGCACAAGTAAAATATCAAGCCACAAAGATGATGAGTAAATTAATGTAAAAACAACCGAATTTAACTGACTCATTGGTTTAAAGAACAACTTCGTCATGAAAAAATACTTACGAATATGTGTATATTTGCAGCTTATTCCGCTGAAAGTAAGTAGAATATAAACATAAGAGAATCATAAATTTCTATTATGGTATGTTATTACTGTGAAAGGCAGGTTTTTGACTTGTATCAATTAGGTGTGGGGTCTAATAATTCGAAGTTTTTAAACCTCAGTCGTCTTTCTTATACGCGCGTGTTGTTTTCTGCGTAATCACTACAGCTTCAAAAAAAAAAAAAAAAAAAAAAAAAAAAAAAAAAAAAAAAAAAAAAAAAAAAAAAAAAAAAAAAAAACCAATGTTTTGATTATTCTTGCAGTTTGTGAGTCAGCTGTACGAACAATTGCGGAGTTGGCTTATTCTTTGTTGGAAACCAGTTTGATTGCTTTTGTCGTTTTATTGCCACGTCTGTGAAGTTTTTCCTTCGACTACAGTTGTAGTGGCTGATTTAGTACGTTAAATATAATGCAGTTATTGATTATGTATACGTTTCCTACATTCTACCTTCACCGATTTTACTGGAATTGTAGTGAAGAAACTTTATCGTTCCTGAGTAGAAAAGGGACGTCTTTCTACGAAGGGGCAGGTCTTCTCGTGTTTCCGATCCATTTTTTTAATTTTTAATAGAAATTTAAATTATTATTATTAGCCTGTATGTTACAAGAGAATTGTAAACTATGCAGTAATGTACCGTTCCGTAGGTACCTTGTCAGGGATCTTAGTAAACCTAAGAAAGACAGAGGTGGAGCTATTTTTAAGTTCTGAACTATTTTTATGGCTCTAGATACGTTCCCTAATGTAAAAAGTATGTTAAACTGAATATAAACGGTACTGCTCGCACTCATCCAATATCGTATTCACGGCCGCTTGGAGCGCTGCTGTCACAGTCTATAACGATAAACTGTAGGAGTGTCGTGACTGTATATGTTAGACTGTGATGGCACTGTCGTGCTGTACGACCTCCGGCACATTCAATCTTGATTCAACTCCGTTGTTCCTGTTTCTGAAACTTACGACACCATTACGTTAGATCGCTCGCTCACACGTGACTGCCGCGGTGGAGTAGCCGAGACAAGATCAGGGCTACAACGCGCATTTATTCCGACAGAGAATTAGATCTGTCGCAAAGAGTTCATACAGATAAAATCTCCATAGCAAGCAGAATGGCCTACCTCGGCCAAATCCTGCCAGTATCCGACCAACTCGCAGCAAGCATACAACAAGCATTTTGTTGGTACGTACTGAGAGGCCATCTCTTCAAAGTATGCCGGCCGCGGTGGCCGAGGAGACTAAGGCACTCCAGTCACGGTCTGCACGGCCACTACGGTCGGGGGTTCGAATCCCCCCTCGGACATGGATATTTGTGTCGTCCTAGTTCGTAAGTAGTTCATAAGTAGTTTGTAAGTTTAGGGACTGATGACCCCGTAGTTAAGTCCCATAGACTATACAAACATTTGAACTTTTTTTTTTCTTCAAAGTATGTTTTGAAACACTGACATTACCAACTTCACGAGGAGGACTTGGTCTCATCAGTGCCAAACACAAGTGTCGGACTCTCCTAATAAACCGTATACATAAAACCGTCACCACAACTACTCCGAGTTTAATAAAGGACCTCACATCTCTCTTGAGGCCATGCAGCTTCAAACCTCCGCTAAACGATAGCCCTCCGTCACATCCGGTATTACTACAGCGAATTCAGCTACATCCACCATGCCGACGACGTTTTCCCACCTTATACGAACGCCAAGATCTACGACTTTCTCACCAGAGTAATACGTGACAACAGAGTAATCCAGAAGTACCCAAACGTCAAATGGAACATCATCTGGAAGAATGTCAGTAACTCTGTTCTGCCATCACGCATTAGATCTGCGTGGTACATGATCGTCAACGATAAAGTTTCCACGGCCGAAAAGCGCCACAACATCAAGATGTGTCCTTCGCCGGCTTGCACCACATGTGGTCTCGTTGACACTTTACCTCACAGGCTCACCTGTGGAACAACGGGGCAGATTATTACAGTAATGCGACAACGCCTGGCGATAATCGATCGTACGTCCTCACACACCGTCGACATCAATGAATTACTCAGACCTGACAAGTTACGATATCCACGAAGGAAAAACAACGCTGCGATTTTGATGTTAGGGCACTTGACAATCGTCATGCCACCCTTGACGATACCCGAGCATACCTCGAATACGAACACAGCGCCATACAAGGACTCAGGGACTATAAGGGCACATATGGTAATATGCTGAAAATTATGGTACAAATGTGACGATGGTTCAAGTTAGTAAAATTAAAAAAAATAGCACAATAGAAACAGTGAGAACAAAAAAGAAATGTGAACTATATGACTCATGACCGCGGAAATTTCGCAGCACGGACGCATCAAAGTTTAGAGATGACAAACAAACTGCACACATAACAACACAGATATGCTGTTCTAACAGTTACGTTTAGAAGACACGGAATATTAACCCCCCTTATCGAGAAGACGAGCTTTGAAGCACTGTGCAGACGAAACTACCGTGGGAGAAGGTTTTTTATTTTATTCAATTAAACTTTTCTCTTCGGTTTATCTTACGTTTCATTTATTTATTTATTTATGGAGAATTCAAACATTTCTTTTGATTTTCTTATCGGGAAGTAGCCCAATTATCATCTTCAGAAGTAAAAAAAAAAAAAAAAAAAAAAAATGGTCTAAAGCACCTCGCTGCGGAGCGCGCGGTTGCTCGCCGTGGAGGTTCGAGTCCTCCCTGGGGCATGGGTGTGTGTGTTGTCCTTAGGTTAGTTTACCTAGGTTTAAGTAGTTTGTAAGCTACGGACTGATGACCACGCAGTTTGGTCCGATTGATTTACAGACATTTGAACATTTTTTGAACACACGTGACTGTTTCCCTCGATTGTGCACACGCCGGTCCCGTGGGACGGGGACGGGCAGTGACCTACCTGTAACTTTGACATGGGGGGTGTCCAATACTACTCTTTAGAAAAGAAACATTTTTTTTTCTTTTTGTAATGTCGCTCACGCTACAACAACGTTGTTAAACCGAACAAAATCATTCAACCGGGAATTAAAAGTCCTACAACTTCTTCGGAATCTATAAATACGCTAGTAAGTCTGCAGGCAAATACTAATTATTCTAAACACCTTTTGCATAAAACAAATGGAATGTACGCATTGAAGAAGTTATTTATGACGAAAGTAACAAACGTAAACAGTAGGTAACTGTGTATTATTACATTATTGCACGTTTGTGTTTAAGTTTGTGATACTTTGGCATTTAGCTGTAGCTGTGTGTTGTACGTTCGTGTACTTTAAAAGACATAACTTTTATGGACAACTTGTTGTTAGTGCTGAAGACAGCTGTAGATTTGGTAGTATATTTTTTAAGCAAATCGGTTTTAATATTGACGGTAGGCTGCAACTTCTCTGGTACGGCGACTTCCCTATTTAACGGTTATAAGCACATGATGGTGTTGCTATAGACCACGAAACCGGCAGTGCCTGAATAAAAATTGCTTCTAGTGACAACTGTTAAGTGGCGTGTACTTAAAAAACAAAAGCAATTGTAGTATTTGTAATTACTTCTGAATCACGATGAACTCTCATTGCAGCAAGATCAGAAAGTCTCTCACCTACCATTTTATTTTTAATGTTAGTTCTTGACCTCTTTGGAATGGGAAAAAATGTAAGACACTTCTGGCATTTAAAATTGCTACACCACGAAGATGACGTGCTACAGACGCGAAATTTAACCGACAGGAAGAAGATGCTGTGATATGCAAATCATTCTTTTCAGATCATTCAAACAAAGTGGGCGCCGGTGGCGACACCTACAGCGTGCTGACATGAGGAAAGTTTCCAACAGATTTCTCATACACAAACAGCAGTTGACCGGATTTCCTGGTGAAACGTTGTTGTGATGCCTCGTGTAAGGAGGAGAAATGCGTACCATCTCGTTTCCGACTTTGATAAAGGTCGGATTGTAGCCTATCGCGATTGCGGTTTATCGTATCGCGACATTGCTGCTCGCGTTGGTCGCGATCCAATGACTGTTATCAGAATATGGAATCGGTAGGTTCAGGAGGGCAATACGGAATGCTGCATGAATGTCAGATATATCACAATCACTGGGAACCTTTGGAACAAAAACTTGCCACTGCAAACGTAGTTACTAAACAGTGTGGTGAATAGTTTCCTCTTTTTTTTCTTCTTTTTTTCCTTTTGACTAAAATGATTTATATACCAAATACATACACTACTGGCCATATTGGCCATATAAATTGCTAAATCAAGAAGAAACGCAGATGATAACAGGTATTCATTGGACAAATATATTATACTAGAACTAACATGTAATTACATTTTCACACAATTTGGGTGCATAGATCCTAAGAAATCAGTACCCAGAACAACCACCTCTGGCCGCAATAACGGCCTTGATACGCCTGAGAATTAAATCAAACAGAGCTTGGTCAGCGTGAACAGGTACAGATGCCCGTGCAGATTCAACACGATACCACAGTTCATCAAGAGAAGTGATTGGCGTATTGTGACGAGCCAGTTGCTCGGCCACCATTGACCTGACGTTTTCAATTGGTAGAGATCTGGAGAATGTGCTGGTCAGGGGAGCAGAACGTCCAGAAAGTTCCGTACAGAACCTGCAACATGCGGTTGTGCATTATCCTCCTGAAATGTAAGGTTTCGCAGGGATCGAATGAAGAGTAGAGTCACAGGCCGTAACACATCTTAAATGTCACCGCCACTGTTCAAAGTGTCATCGATGCAAACAAGGGTTGACCGAGACGTGTAACCAATGGCTCCCCATATCATCACGCCGGATGATAACGCCAGTATGGCGATGACGAATACACGTTTCCAATATGCGTTCACCGCGATGTCATCAAACACGGATGCGACCGTCATGATGCTGTAAACATAACTTGGATTCATCCGGAAAAATGACGTTTTGCCATTCGTGCACCCAGGTTCATCGTTGCGTACACCATCGCAGGTGCTCCTGTCTGTGATGCAGCGTCAAGGGTTACCGCAGCCATGGTCTCCGATCCGATCTGATAGTCCATGCTGCTGCAAACGTCGTCGAACTGTTCGTGCATATGGTTGTTGTCTTGCAAACGTCCCCAACTGTTGATTCAGGGATCGAGACGTGGCTGCACGGTCCTTCACAGTTATGCGGATAAGATACCTGTCATCTCGACTGCTATATTGTGATACGAGGCAAGCAATTTATATGGCCAATATGGCCAGTAGTGTATGTATTTGGTATATAAATCATTTCAGTCAAAAGGAAAAAAAAAAGAAGAAAAAAAAAAAAAAAAAAAAAAAGAGGAAACTATTCACCACACTGTTTAGTAACTGCGTTTGCAGTGGCAAGTTTTTGTTCCAAAGGTTTCCAGTGATTATGGTATATCTGACATTCATGCTGAACTGCTGTGGTTACTTTTGTTATATTGTTTGTTGAATTATACCTCCATGTATATTATTGCTATGCAAAGAAGCAGGATTAAAGAAAGCGGGTATTGGCAAATATTCTACTTTTGTTTTAATTTACATTTTCAAATGTAAGCTAAGGGGGGTGTCCGGACCCCCTGGACCCCTCCCTTATATACGTCCATGAGGACGGGCGAGTCCAGTTGCTGAGATATCAGGTAGGTACGTCAACAACGTGTGCTATCAGCGACAATAGTAGAGTGCAGAGCACAGTGTCCTCCCAGAAGTGTTGCCACTAGTTAAGTTATAACTCTCGTATATTCTACCTCTTTGTTTCTAAAGCGATATTAGCAATCTGCATGATGGAATGGATGCCAGAATTAGCACATACATTGCCTGTCCTGGAAGCGGCATCACGTTCTGACGTGTTTCAGCACTGATCGATACCTGGGACCCCAATACGGGTTGAGCTATTTATCTGTTCCATACATGTAATCATTTCACATACTCCACATTGTTTCACAATAAATTTTGAGTGAATTTTGTAAGTCCAAGTGAGTGTAGAAATTTATATTTCCAGCAGCGTACAGAATTGCACCATCAACTGTAATTTAAAGATTCATTAATTAAACAGAAGCTCACTTAGTTTCACTCAAAACGGTACAGTGTGAACGTCAAGTCTTCACCAGCTTACAAAAACTTATTTTAACGAACTAATCTAGATTTATCTCTGAGATTTGTTGCAAATGATTGTTCACCTGATGAATTTTTCAGTGCGGTGAAAGTCAGAACGGAGAATCGCGTTTTTCGGCGAACTAAGGAAAACAACAGGGAGGTCGAAGATTTACCGGTGCCGCGGTGGAGTAGCCGAGCGGTCTAAAGCACCTCGCTGCGGAGTGCGCGGTTGCTTGCCGTGGAGGTTCGAGTCCTCCCTGGGGCATGTGTGTGTGTGTGTGTGTGTTGTCCTTAGGTTAGTTTACCTAGGTTTAAGTAGTTTGTAAGCTACGGACTAATGACCACGTAGTTTGGTCCGATAGATTTACAGACATTTGAACATTTTTTGAATTACCGGTAGCACGTTTGCCATACATTAACGGAATTAGTGAGCGCATTGGAAAAAATATTACGACGAGCTGGCATAAAACCTGTTTTTAAAAGCAATAACAGATTAAAAGATATCCTCACATCAACTAAGGATCCCATAGAAAAGCTGAATACTGCTAGTATGTATAAAATAAACTGCGGATGTGGAACAGTATACATAGGAGAAACAGGAAGGCCTTTCCATGTACCAGTGGCAGAACATGAAAGGTACATACGTTTAAAAAAAACAGCAAGTCAGCGGATACAGAACACGAGCAACAATGTAACCATAATATAAAATTCCAGGTCGTACAAGTGCTCTGTAAACAGCAGTGTTGACAAGACGGCGACGCTTCGCGGCGAGCGGTACAACTGCCCCTCAGGCCTTAGACGGGCGTTCCTGACAGCGTGGCAACTTCGTCAGTGCCCAGAAGAACTAAGCCGACCGTTCGGTTGCCGCCGCTGATGCCAAAGAGAGCGCATGCGTACAACTTCCTGTTTTCCACCAATAGGAATCACCGACGCAAACACCAATAAAGCGCATCTTCCTTTACTATTTCCACCTATCAGAAACACCAATGCAAACACCAATCAGAACTAAATTGTTAGGACAGTACACGCTTTATAGACCAGCACAAGGAGGAAACAAGTCAGTATTCCCTGAAGAAGCTCCTGCAACGGATCCGAAACGTTGGAAAGATTTTATTATCATGACGCGGCAAATAGGTCAGAAAAATTTTAACGTTAATCAGATGTATTGTCTATAAGGACTGCAGCTGCTAGAATTTTTTTAAAGATGGGGACATGTAAACACTGCACTCACAATCGCTACTTTACTTTTATCTTTTGTCATTTATTATGTACAACTAGTTTCGGTGGAACTATGTCATCTTTGTCAAGTACTTTTTATTAACTAATATAAAATAAAAATTATAATAAAATAATGACTTTCTACTTCTTTACAAATTTTTTTTTAAATTATGACACTTTACTGCCAAAACAATTACTAAAAAATCCATATTTCATATGCTAAGTTTGTTACATCCTTCCTAGAGTAAAGAAACAGGTCTGGGCTGAGTCACAATTACCTTTTGTTCAAATTGAACACTTGTTTGTTGTCTTGACTCGACATTTGTTTATTTCATGGATGTTAAAAAATAGTTTCATTGTATATGTGGTGTTTATCGAGGTATACATATGATTCAGTCAGCAGAAAGTAGTAATTCGTAAAGCATACGTAGAATGTCTGCATCTGTCTGTGTGCCACACACAAGAGTATGGCGGATGTTACGCATGTACGTACCGTTCACAGCTCTATCTACCCCTTCGAGCAGGAGATGAAGATAGACGACTGTAATTTTGTCTTTGAATTCTTGGATATCGCCAAGTAATTCCATTTTTAATCTTCTCCGATGAAGTTCCTTTCACTTGTGATGACATCAGTCAAGTCGGAATGACATCAGTGGTCCGAAGAAAACCCACAGGCAATTATGGAGACACAATTTCTAGTATGTAATCTGATTTTTTGATCAGTTGACTGGGTCTGCCGTGTTACCGCGTCATTTTACAGGATCTCGTTATCTTCACTTCCAGCACTACTGGAGGAGATTTCATTAGCTGCAAGAATGCATATGTTCTTCCTGCATGATGGGCTCTTGCACATTCTAGTGGTCGTCATGTGACACATCATATAAACCTAAAATCCCCCAGAAGATGGAGCGGTAGTGTTGGCCAAGATCCGCAGACCTTATCGGTTTGGCTGATTAGCAGGTGAAAGCTGCAAAGAAAAAACAAAGTCAAGAGCCAGGTTGATCGTCCGGATTATGAAGAGTGCAGCCGCCATGAAGGAAAGCAAAGACGACCTCCGAAGACCGACATGCGGTACTATCAAGAGAAGTCAAAAGTGCGTTGAAGTCGGCGACGGAGGTTTGAAAATCAACTATGAACGTCCTCGTTTTCTTGTGCTTTAAGTTTGTTCGGGTAACACATTAACAGGTGTACCTCTGCACCCATTGAAAATCACACACGTATAGTATGTTAAAAAAAATATAATTCGTCTCTTACTGCCACCTTCTAAAATATTTACTGTTCCTCCTAAAACACTGTAGGACCATGCAGTGCACGGTATTAACACGTTTGTAAACGGCACGTGCTAATTCGAGATTCTTCAGAGGCCCATATTTCGGGTTCTGAACTTTAAATGTCTAACTATGATTTCTGACTTCGCACGAAAGTAGATAACTGAATAAAATGGAATCGATTTTTTTATAGGGAAATCAGCAGCCGTTTATTCTAGAAGTTATGGTTCAACGTCCAGCTAAATTCAGCACGTTGGAAATCGAGACAGTGGTGGAATTAAAAACGCTGACAGTATTTTCCCAATTAATTATCGTCTCGTTGTTTACCAGTAGCAGTAAAATTTTAATTAATTACTATGTATAACACAACAAGTAATCCACTACCAAATATTAAGAACCCGGTGCCATCAAACTCAATTGAATCATTCAATATCTGTAACTTAAAACACCAAACATTTAATTTTAGCTTGTTGTTGTTGTTTTGGTCTTCAGTCCGAAGACTGGTTTGATGCAGCTCTCCACCCTACTCTATCCTGAGCAAGCCTTTTCATCTCCTCATAAGAACGACAACCCACATCCATTTGAATCTGCTTACTATAAGCGTCTCTTGGTCTCCTTCTGCGATTTTTACCCCACACACTTCCCTCCAATGCTAAATTTACGATTTCTCGGTGTCTAAGAATGTGTCCTATCAAGCGATCCCTTCTTTTAGTCAGGGTATGCCAAAAATTCCTTTTCTCACCAATTCTGTTCAGTACCTCTTCATTAGTTATGCGATCTACCCACCTAATCTTCAGCATTCTTCTGTAGCACCACATTTCAAAAGCCTCTATCCTCTTCCTGTCTACACTGCTTATCGTCCATGTTTCACTCCCATACAAGGCAACACTCCACACAAATGCCTTCAGAAAAGACTTCCTTACACTTAAATTAATATTCGATGTTAGCAAATTTCTCTTTTTCAAAAATGCTTTTCTTCCCATTGCCATTCTGCACTTTATATCCTCTGTACTGCGACCATCGCATGTTATTTTACTACCCAAGTAACAAAACTCATCCACCACCTTCATTGTTTCGTTACGTAATCTAATTCCTTCAGCATCGCCTGATTTTCTAAGACCGCATTCCATTATTTTTCTTTTGCTCTTGTTAATGTTCATTTTATACGCTCTCGTCAGCACACTGTCCATTCCCTTCAACTGCTCTTCCAGGTCCTTTGCTGTCTCTGACAGAATTACAATGTCATCAGCAAAACGCAATGTTTTTATTTCTTCCCCCTGAACTTTAATGCCTATTCCAAATTTTTCCTTGCTTTCCTTCACCGCCTGCTGGATGTACAAATTGAATATCATCGGAGAAAGGCTACAACCCTGTCTTACTCCCTTCCCAACTGATGCTTCCATTTCATGTCCTTCAAGTCTAATAACTGCGGTCTGGCCTTTGTACAAGTTGTAAATAACTCTCCTTCCCTGTGTTTTACCCCTGCTGACTTCAGAATTTGAAAGAGTGTATTCCAGTCAACATTGTCAAAAGCTTTCTCTAAATCTACAAAAGCTAAAAATGTAGGTTTGCCTTTCCTTAATCTATCTTCTAAGATCAGACGTAAAGTGAGAATGCCTCCCGGGTTCCTACGTTCCTCCTGAATCCAAACTGATCTTACCCGAGGTCAGCTTCTACGAGCTTTTCCATTCTCCTGTAGATAATTCGTGTTAAAATTTTGCATCCATGACTTATCAAACTGATGGTTCTGTAATTTTCACACCTGTCTGCGCCTGATTTCTTTGGAATGGGGATTATTACATATTTCTAAAGGCCTGAGGGTATTTCGCCTGTCTCATACATCCTACACACCAGTTCAAATAGTTTTGTCATGGCTGGCTCTCCCAGAGACTTTAGTAGCTCTGAGGGTATGTCGTCTACTCCTGGAGCCTTGTTCCGACCTAGGTCTTTCAGGGCTCTGTCAAATTCATCTCTCAGTATAGTATCTCCTATTTCATCTTGATCTACTTCCTCTTCCCTTCCTACATGATCGTCTCTAAGTTCATTTCCTTTGTAGAGCTGCTCTATGTACTCTTTCTTTTGTATCCCATCCTCGTCCCCACTTTTGTGTCCCAACTTCGTCGCCGCTTTTGTGTCCCAGCTTCGTCGTAGGTGTCGGTGGCCGAGTGGAATGAGACCGACACGCTGGTGCAGGTACAGAGGGGAGCAGCCAGAAACTACAAACACTATCTCAGTCCGAAGTGACGAAGTCGTTCAGTGGTGGCCACGAGCGGCGTTCTAGCAGAGGGCGCTCGTGGCTGTCGTCGTGAGAACGCCGCGCCGTGCGTGCCTGGCGACGCGCGGCGAAAGTAGGTGGCGCGCACTTTGTACTTGTGCGACACCACACCCCTCCCCCCCCAAACCGCCGCGCCGTCGTGGCGTAGGGCTGAGGGCCACGGCGACGGCACTGGGAGGAGGGCCTGGGCGGGGGCGGTACTGGTGGGACGGGCGTCGTAGCTGAGGCCGGGATCGAGACGCCGTCCGCGCCCCGGCATCTGCCTTGAGATCCTCCAGGGAACCCGCCGAAACCTGGGGAAGGGCGCCCGCCCCCGCCCAGAGGGAGCAGGTCATCTTCTTCTGAGGTGTGTGGCCCAAGCTGGGAGGGCCCGCACGGTCCCGGAGTCCCACTCGGTGACGCTGTCATCTGCGGCGGCGACAGCGGCGGCGACGACTGCGTCGGAGTTGTGTCGACGTCCATAGGGATCTCGTAGTCCGGGGACGAACGATGTGGCTGTGCTCCCTGGCGGTGAACTGGGTCTGGATTCAAGAAACCCGAGACAGGATCGCGTGGCCTGTGCAGGCGCAATTGGTTTGCGTGGCGCCGCAGCTCCGACCCTGTGGAAGAACGTACAACATACATATTGCTACCGAGCACGCGCTGAATGGTGCCCGGCAGCCATGTCTTCTTGTTTCCAGCAAACACCCTGTACAGCACCGGCGTAGAAACCTGAAAACGCGTAGCGCCATACGAACCGACTCGGTGCGTGGGAGGCTGCAGCAGGTGAAGGAGAGTGCGGTGACGGCGGCCGTGTAGCAGCTCGGCAGGAGACGGGCCGTCACGTGGCATGCACCGATACGTAGACAGGAAAATTTGAAGAGCCTGCTGCCTGGAGTGCTGACCTTTCATCTTTTCCATGTGTGACTTGAATGTTCGAACGAAACGTTCTGCTTCACCATTGGACTGAGGGTGAAAAGGTGCAGTGGTAATATGCTGAATGCCATTCACACGACAAAACTGTTGAAATTCCGCACTAACAAACTGAGGTCCATTGTCACTGACGATAGTTTCAGGCAAGCCTTCGATGCAAAACACTGATGTTAAGGCACTGATTGTACTAGACGCCGTCGTTGAGTTCATGGCAATCACAAAAGGAAACTTGCTGAAAGCGTCTACAACAATTAACCAGCGCGTATTCCAGAAAGGTCCGGCAAAGTCAATGTGTAAACGTTGCCATGGTCCCTTGGGGCGTGGCCAGTCGGAGAAACGCTGTGGAGGAGCCGCCTGATGCTCCGCACAAACTGTACACTGTGATGTCATGCTCTCTATCTGAGCGTCCATACCAACCCAGGTACAATGACGTCTGGCCAATTGCTTTGTCCTAACAATACCCCAATGTCCTTGATGCAGGAGGCGTAACACTTCTCGTTGCAGGGAACGAGGAACAATCACTCTTGCTTGGTCGTTGTCGGTATGCAACAACAGTACACCCTGACTTAAAGATAATGCATGACGTTGTGCAAAATAACGTCGAACCAGAGGCCGATCAATGTCTTTGGCAGGCCACCCTGAGCGAACAAAACGTGCTACCACACTTAGGTCTGCATCCGCAGCTGTTTCCTGTGCAACCCGACGAGAGTTCAAAGGAAAGTCTGCGACAGCGGAAGCATCTCTGGAGTCTATCTGACAACATGCCATTTCTGAAGAATCAAATGATACATCCTGGCCAACCGGAAGTCGGGAAAGTGTGTCCGCGTTAGCATGTTTAGTGGTAGGTCGGTACAAAATCTCATACTGATAATTAGACAATATCAAGGACCATCTCTGAAGCTTTTGTGCCATACGTGGCGGAATCGGCTTTGTGGGTGAGAACAACGACGTGAGAGGCTTGTGGTCTGTCAACAAATAGAATTTTCTGCCATAGAGATAATGATGAAACTTTGTGACGCCGTAAATGATTGCTAAGGCCTCCTTTTCTATCTGACTGTAATTCTGTTGCGTCGGCGTCAGTAGCTTGGATGCAAAGGCAATAGGACGATCATGACATCCAATACGATGTGACAGAACTGCGCCCACACCGTACGACGAGGCGTCAACTGCTAGCACTACAGGCTTCTGTGGGTCAAAGGGAATCAAACATGCATCACTGAGTAGTGCTGACTTTAGTTTGTCAAAGGCAACCTGACAATCTTTAGACCATACAAAAGGAACATTCTTCCTACGTAAGCGATGCAGTGGAGCTGCAATCTGAGAGGCATTGGGAATAAACCTGAAATAATAGTTCAGCTTTCCCATCACTGCTTGCAATTCGTGCACATTCTTAGGAGGAGGCAAGTCTTTGATTGCTCGAAGATGTGACTGTAAGGGATGAATTCCTTGGGCATTAATCACATGGCCTAGGTACTCTATTTCAGTTTGAAAAAAAAGAACACTTTGCTTTATTGCAACGTAGACCTGCTGCAGTCAAAACTTTGAAAAGGCACTCCAGGTTTGCTAAATGTTCTTCAACTGTACGTCCGGATACCACAATGTCATCTAAATAGTTCGAACAACACGGTACAGAACCTGTCAGCTGTTCCAAAAAACGCTGAAAAATAGCGGGAGCGGAGGAACTGCCAAAGGGTAGGCGTTGAAATTGAAAAAGGCCCATGTGAGTATTAATGACGAAAAACTTTTTTGACTTGTCATCAAGCGGAATCTGTAAGTACGCCTCTGCTAAATCAATCTTGGAAAAGAAGCGAGACTGTCCTAATTTGTCCATCAGTTCCTCAGGTCTGGGCAGAGGGTAAGTGTCTACAATTTTTTGACTGTTCACTGTTGATTTGAAGTCCGCACAGAGACGAAGTTTTCCTGACGGCTTGGGTATAATTACTATAGGCGAGGCCCACTGACTCGCAGAAACAGGAGAAATCACCCCACTATCTTGCCAACGTTTAAGTTCTTCGGTAACTGTATCACGCAAGGCGATAGGCACTGGTCTAGCTTTACGAAATTTTGGAACTGCAGATTCTTTTAAAATTACATGTGCCACGAAGCCTTTTGCACAACCTAGTTCCGGCGAAAACAAGTCACTATATTTGGCACACAATGCATTGATTTTATCCTGAGGCATTATTGACGAAATTTGAAGCACATCTCTTTGAATTGATAAACCAAACAACCTGTATAAGCTGTTAACACTTGCTGTGACGACGACAATTTTGGCGAACCCAGAAGTTCATAAGTAGCTTTATTAATTAAGGTAACAGCGGAATCAGTGTCAAGCTGAAATTGCACAGTTTTATTTTCTATGGAGAGATTTACAAAAAGTTTGTGCTTCTGGTGCACGACAGGTGCGCGAATGTGGGCAACGTCTGCTACGGTTTGTTTGCTGCGTATGCGCGGGCCGCGTAGTGAAGTAAGCGGCGCAGACTCGGCACGCAGCGGATTAACCACACTGTCACTAGATGACACTACCGCCGGATCGGCGTCCGCGCAATGCGAAGCTACTCCAGATGTACTAACTACTGCACTACACTTTTGAGTAGCTACTTGGTGTCTACTGTCACTAGCTACACAGTACTGGGCACTATTACAAGGAGCAGTTGCAGAAGGCACTATTTTCACTACAGGAATGTACTGTTCATAGTCATTTTGCTTGTCCCGAACCCGTTTCCGTTAAACTGTTTTACGCGCTCGTCGGCGCTTGCTACGTGGTGCACTATATAGTTTTGCCATAGGCGCAGAACTACTTTCTTGAAATGGAGATCCAAGGAAAGCACTGTTCAATTCCACAGCCCGTACAACATTCACTGCATGCACTGTTCTCGCACTTTGCGAAGCAATGTTCCGAAAGGCACCGTTCTTTGAGTTTTTAATTTGCATACACACAGACTGCACATGTCCCGATTTGCCACATTGATAACAGGTTGCGTTGCGACTAGGGCAATGAGCACGCTTGTGGCGAGACACACACTGGGGGCAAGACTTACGAACATTTTTCTGAAATGAGCGTTGGCGCCCGTTATGCAAATTACTGTGTCTAACACTACGGGGCGACCTTTGCGTCGCACTTTTACACTGGCTACTGTTCACTGTCTGTTCAGCACGGCCGGTAGAAAAATAAGAATCACTAGTGCTATACTGAGAACTACGGCTAGGAAAGCGTCCGTTGCGGCGCACAGAATTTACACTATGGCTTTGCATTTCTACATCAGCTAAGTCAAAAGTATCATGCGCTTCTATAAGCTGCAGTACACTGTCTAATGAGGGGTCAGACTGTTTCAGAATTGCTGCTCTAATTCTGGGGTCCTGAATATTCTGCGTAATCGCATCCCTCAACATCACGTCACTATACGAAAGTCCACAAGAGCAAGTAAATTTACATTGGCGGGTTAAGCCCTTCAATTCCGTAATCCACTCTTGGTGTGACTGCTGCGGTATTTTTTTAAGTCTGAAAAATCGGTATCGTGCAGCGGCTACAAGAACTTTTCTCTCGTAATGAGCATTTAGTGCCTCTACTATTTGTTCAAAGTCTACATCACGAGGAGATGCTTGCGGGAACAGTTTCTGCAGTAACACAAAAGTTGTGGGGCCCACCACGGACAATAAAAGATGCTTAACAGTCTGACCTGTAATTTGATGAGCCGCGACGAGTTCTTGAAACTGCGCGAAATAGTCATTCCATTCTTCCTCACGTTCGTTGTACTGGCGAAACGTAGGAAGCCTTGCGGCGGCGGGTGTGGGCTGCTGAAGCGGCGGCTGTTGTTGTTGGTTAGCTGCCTGCGCTGTGAGCTGGGCCACAGCCTGGAGGAGCTGGGTTATTTGCGCCGTCTGTAACTGAATAATTTCCATTAAGTTTGGGTTCGGGGTAGTGGCCATGCTGACCGATTAGGCGCCGCGTATACAAGTAACTTATAACAAAACACAAATGCAATATGAAAGAGGACGCTCTGCAACAAAAAAGTCCACAAAATACGTAACAGAATATGTTCCCCCAAAAATCTTATAATAAGGGTGGGTGGGCGGGAGCAATTTTTGCGTGCTCCGACTGCTGCCGTCTGGCTGCTGCAAGCGGGCTGGTCCAAGGTTCTATCCCATCCTCGTCGCCACTTTTGTATCCCATCCTCGTCCCCACTTTTGTGTCCCAACTTCGTCGCCGCTTTTGTGTCCCAGCCTCGTCGTAGGTGTCGGTGGCCGAGTGGAATGAGACCGACACGCTGGTGCAGGTACAGAGGGGAGCAGCCAGAAACTACAAACACTAGAGTAAATTAGAAAGATATATATATTGCACAGAATGTAACAATACTTAACTTTTACATAGTACTGCAGAATGTTGATACTTAGTTGTTAGAGGCCTGCCTAGTGCCTGTACAATAGCAAAGTCTTCACTGGTGCCTATCTGATTACGAAGGTCCTAACTCGTTGCTATCTCAGTCCGAAGTGACGAAGTCGTTCAGTGGTGGCCACGAGCGGCGTTCTAGCAGAGGGCGCTCGTGGCTGTCGTCGTGAGAATGCCGCGCCGTGCGTGCCTGGCGGCGCGCGGCGAAAGTAGGTGGCGCGCACTTTGTACTTGTGCGACACCACACTTTCCACCTTTCAGCTTTCCCTTTTTTGCTGAGAACTGGTTTTCCATCAGAGTCCTTGATATTCATAGAGCTGTTTTTCTTATCTCCAAATGTTTCTTTTATTTTCCTGTAGGCTGTATCTATTTTCCCCTATTTATACATTCTTCTACAGATTTGCATTTGGCTTCTAGCCACTCCTGCTTAGCCATTTTGCACTTCCTGTCAATCTCATTTCTTTGTCGTCTGTATTCCATTTTGCCTGTTTCATTTACTGCATTTTTATATTTTCTCCTTTCATCAATTAAATTTAGTATTTCCTGTGATATCCAAGGATTTTTTGTAGGTCTTGCCTTTCTACCTATTTTGTCCTCTACTGCCTTTCATCTCTCAATGCTACCCATTCCTCTTCTACTGTTTTATTTCCCCCCGTTTCTGTCAATTGATGCCTAAATCTCCCTCTGAATTTCTCCAGAACTTCACGTTCCTTCAATTTATGTAAGTCCCATCTCCTTATTTTCCTACCTTTCTGCAGTTTTTTCAGTTTCAGCCTACAGTTCATGACTAACAAGTTATGGTCAGAGTCTATATCTGCTCCTGGGTATGTTTTACAGTTTATCACCTGGTTCCGGAATCTATGTTTTACCATTATAAAATCTATCTGATACCTTCCGGTGTCTCCTGGTCTCTTGCACGTATACAACCTTCTTTTGTGGTTCTTAAACCACGTGTTTATTACGATTAAATCATGTTCCGTGCAAAATTCTACCAGGCGACTACCTCTTTCATTCCTTCTGCCAAGTCCATATTCACCTACTATTTTTCTTTCTCTTCCTTTTCCTACTACCGAATTCCAATCTCCCATCACAATTAAGTTTTCCTTTCCCTTAACTGTCTGAATAATTTCCTTTAGCTCCTCATATATTTCTTCGATCTCCTCATCATCGGCAGAGCTAGTTGGCATATAAAACTGTTGTCGGAGTTGGCTTCGTATCTATCTTGACAATGATAATGCGATCACTGTGCTGGTCATAGTAGTTTACCCGCATTCCTATTTTCTTATTCATTATCAGACCTACTTCTGTGATACCCCCAACTGATTTTGTATTAATTATCCTGTACTCACCTGACCAGAAATCCTGTTCATCCTGCCACCGAACTTCACTAATCCCCACTATATCTAACTTCAACCTATCCATTTCCCTTTTTAAATTTTCTAATTTTCCTACCCGATTAAGGGATCTAACATTCCACGCTCCGATCCGTAGAATGCCAGTATTGTCTTTCCTGATGACAACATCCTCCTGAGTAGTCCCCGCCCGGAGATCCGAATGGGGGACTATTTTACCTCCGGAATATTTTACCCGAGAGCATCATATTTTCATACAGTAGATCTGCATGTCCTCGGGAAAAGTAACGGCTGTAGTTTCCCCTTGCTTTCAGCCGTTCGCAGTAACTGCATGGCAAGGCCACATTAGCTGATGTTACAAGGCCAGCTCAGTCAATCATCCCGACTGTTGCCCCTTTAACTACTGAAAAGGCTTTTGCCCCTCTTCAGGAACCACACGTTTGTCTGGCCTCTCCACAGATACCCCTCCGCTGTGGTTGCACCTACGGTACGGCTATCTGCATCGTTGAGGCACGCAAGCCACCCCACTTCGACAATGTCTGTGGTTCCTGGGGGTGGAATTTTAGCTTATGAAACACATTTTGACAGTAATACAATTACATAACATTCATTTTTTGGGAATCGTCATTAAGTATTAAGACAACATATTCACATATAATACATATGTTAGTACATTCCTTACGGTATTTTAACACTTTGTAGATAAGGAAACCATCCGTTAATAGCTTGTAAAATGTTAATGTCTGTTAAGTTGATGGGACTTAACTACGGGGTCATCAGTCTCTAAACTTACAAACTACTTACGAACTACCTTATACTAAGGACGGCACAAATATCCATGCCCGAGGGGGGATTAGAACCCCCGACCGTAGTGGCCGTGCAGACCGTGACTGGAGCGCCTCAGTCCCCGCGGCCACCGCGGCCGGCAGCTTGTAAAAGGTAATATATCAATGTAAACTGGTCATATTGAATGTTTTATGATCTGGTCCGTTATGTAAAAGATTTTGAAGCCTATTAGTTCACTAAGTCACTTGATATGGATTAATCACTTATTGGAAACAAATTGATCATATTTTAGAGTGAAATAAATCCCAGTTGTGGCTGCACTGTGCTAGGTTTAGATGGAATACCAAAGTGTGGCGAATGAAAATTGGTGCCCGCCCGGGATTCGAACCTGGGATCTCCTGCTTACTAGGCAGGGCACAAATTTTCATTCGCCACACTTTGGTATTCCATCTAAAACTAGTACAGTGCAGCCACAACTGATCACGAATTGCGATTTATTTCATTGATTGAACCCTGCAACATCGTCAAAAATATATAATATTTTAGAGTATTTTAAATTTGTTATTTATCAGAAAGCACCACAGAATCCAAAATAGATATTGTCTTGAATTATTAAAACACACCTTTTAAGTTGTCATTTTCACTTCTTTGTTTGTTTATAAATATAACTGTCGATGTCATTCTGTTTAAACGGTTGTAAAGGTCATATCCGTTAATTTCATGTCAGAATTAAATATTTATATATAAATTCTTTAGTAAGTAAACCAAAGATAAAATTTACATTTTTACTGTTTCTATAAAACCTGATTGCACCTAGCCTCTTAGTTAGTTGGTATCTGGACGAGGTGCTAGGAGCATGTATTGTGAACAGACATAGTGTCCAAAAAAAGAGGTCGCAGAGAGTGTAAGAGCCAAGATGTTCTTTGTTGTAAGTTTATTTCTGAAAGTGAATACAGTCATAATTCGTGGTTGTTACTGAATTTCGTTTGTCTGCTTCAAATCTGGAACTCTGGGAATCATATTCAAAGACAACGAGACCAACTGAACTTAGAATGTGTATTGTGTATTACGCTACCATATGTACTCAGTGTGTCATCTTTGTCGTATTAGGACACACACGAGCACACGGAATTCAAATGTTATGGGTAGTTGGGATGAGCAGAGCTACGCCAGAGCATGATACAAGGCACTTACCTTGAGAAATAAGTCGTAGAGAGGTCTGAAGATGTGGTGGCTAAGGTAGAAGTCCACATGCTGGGTTGATTCTTGGAACGTCAACTTGGAAGTTGTGTTCAGTAGCAGATGGTCAGCGCAGCATGCTTCTTGTAACCGAACTGATTTGTGGGTATTGTTGGAGAGTAGTTTATCGTAAGACCTGATTGTTGAACTTTAATCACGTGCGAAACTGCAGAAAACTATAGGCATCACTTCATGCTGACCACATTCAATTATGGAAGTTCCTAACCAATATGAACTGCCTCTGATACGGTTACATTGTCACTGAGCCGTACTGCGTGTCCACGATAACTTAACAAATTCAGTGATAACAGAAATGGATAACGTCGCCACCATTTGAAATATACTAAATTGCACCCCGACGTTGTGAACGTTTATTGAATTCCATAATGACAGTAACTCTTAAGAGCAAATTTGATCCCTCATTTTCGGCAATTGTATTTTAAAAAGGCAAAATAATTAAATTGCATTTTGGAAATGCCTTCTGCCACCTTATGATTTTCCCCGTGAGCTATTTGGGTAAACAAGGTTTTCCTACCTAAGAACAAATGGAGGAATCAAATGAAAGTAAGTGATCTTACGCGTGTAGCTTTAAGATTATTGGTCATAGCCGGCCGCGGTGGCCGAGGTGACTGAGGCGCTCCAGTCACGGTCAGCACGACCACTACGGTCGGGGGTTCGAATCCCCCCTCGGGCATGGATATTTGTGCCGTCTTAGTTCGTAAGTAGTTCATAAGTAGTTTGTAAGTTTGGGGACTGATGACCCCGTAGTTAAGTCCCATAAGCTTAACAAACATTTGAACATTTGAATTATTGGTCATAGGATTAGCGAGCTTGAAGAGAGAGATGACAGCTATAAAATAACATGGCTGCAAATTTTTCAATTATAATAATACTCTTAATACATACTAATTTTGAGATTAACGAATATGTGAAAGTTTTAATGAATGTTTATTATTTCAGTGCCACAGTTTATTTTCCTTGAACATCGTGGTCTCTTATCACAATAAAGAAATCATTGGTTTTCCTTGAACATCGTGGTCTCCTATCACAATAAAGAAATCATTGGTTTGCAGTCGAAACTAGGCCGGAAACCACTGTTCTGATGTGACGTATAAGATAAATTATGTCTTACAGTGAATATAAAAGTTAAATAAATAACGAAGCTCGTAACATAGCTTAAACTTGCTGAAAACCAGGCGTTGCCGGGGTATTTGTTTATTTATTCCTGCCCTGAGTTAGTACCACTCCTATCCCTTGTCTCTCTGTCCCTCTTCTTTTTTCTAGAAACATGCTATGTTTATCGAAGAATGTATAAGAAATAAGGCTGTACAAAATTATCAGCGCAGTATCGAAACGAAGAAAGATTGTAATCAAAATACAAATGACATAAAATTCGTACGAGCTTATATTTATTGAATTATATGTTGTACAATCGTATAATTTTTCAGGTATATTTTCATTTGTGTAAGTGCTGTATTTCTGTAAAATCTTTTGCGTATACAATTAGTAGTAAAGAAGTAATAGATTAAAATTAAATAATTCTTAGTCTCTGTTGCAGTATTCTTTATTACTCCAATTTCCCGTTTCGCGCTGTTAGCGCATCATCAGACTGCAAACAGACAAATGTTTTATTACATTCAGTGTACCTGGCGGGCAGCCGCTCATTCTTGCAGGAGTATCTCTGCCCATACCGCTCTGTTTAACGGTCGCATTTATGTTCCAGTTTTATCATATAAAAAGCATTCTATTAATTTAAATACTGTACCCCTTAAGTCCCTAGTTATTCCACTTCAAATAGCCGTTACGTACTTTGTACGTTTACCTCTTTGCAGGGGCCCAATGACAGAACAGAAAGTGTTAATCTACCTCCACTACAGCTTTAGATAATTCTGTGGCTCCATCTCCGTCCAAGTAAGTCTGTCTTTTCAAAATTTACTCACCTTAGCCACGTTAGTTTCGCTGCTCGCCAGGTACACGGACTATAATAAAACATTTGTCTGTTTCCAGTCTGATGATGCGCTAACAGCGCGAAAGGCGTATTTGGAGTAATAAAGAATAATGCAACAGAGACTGCGAATTGTTTAATTATTCAACACTGTTGCTGCACCAGCCGCCACCACCACCACCATCATGGAATGGAATGAAATGTTATAGATTAAAAGTTCGTGCGTGATGGAGCGGTTTTCCATGAACATTACTGTTTATGTGCTCATATCTCATGAACTATGTGTTGTACTGTGATACAATTTAGAACGTACATTCAGCTGTCTATAAAATTTCCTGCTGGTACAATTTGTAGTGTACAAATTATTAATTGTAACGTCAAACCGAATGCCTTAGTTTTAGGTCATGAACAGCGGAAAAGTAGTAAGCGAGAAACTTTTTTCCTTTCATAATTTTGCTATGGTTGTCAGCAACAAGTAGTTCAATATAGGTTTGAAATTATGTTTAAACTTTGTTGCAAGTCGCTAAGTAATCTCGTTCTCATATACTGTATTTATAAAGTCTCGACGCATTATGTGATAGTTTATTGTAACTCCTATTGTTTATTATGTTTGTGTTAATTATGTAACTGCATCTCTGTTCCTTTATTTGTTTATGTATGTAAGTTGTTGCCAGCTTCTCTCTACTGAGTTTGTATAACGTTTCATGTAGTGGTCGCCCACCGACCAAGCTACCGTATGTTGCACAGCGTAATAATGGCTGTCTGGTTTAGGGCCAGCAAACAGGAGGTTCACTTGAGATTTCGGCACCCATTCATAGCCTGATTGTTACCACTACGTAAACCGATTCTAGTCGGACAGCCCTGATACCGCGAATGACAACACTCGCGGCGATGACGTCATCAACTATCGACCTTCATGACCTAGGTCGTGAACCACCTTTCCCTTCTGTTCACATCCTTTATTCTTCCCTTCTCTCCCATCTGACGAAGGAACTCTGTTCCGAAAGCTTGTCCCTTTGTCCCCCTTTTTTCTGTTTTTTCATTTTGTGTTACTATCGGCGGTACAGCACAATGGTAAGTACTGGCCAGCCATTCTATCTCATTTCAACAATATTTATTATCTCTGAGGAGAATTTTCATCATTAATCGAAAATTCATAGTCCACTCCACATAAAATAAATAAATAAATAAATAAGTAAAACTAAACTCTGCGTGTGTGCTCTATAACATACACTCTTATCTGAAGTTGTATTTTATAGCCACAATTGTAAACACTTGTAAATGTGTTATGTGATATATTAACGAACTTCAATGACATAAAAATATTCTCTCTATATTGGTATCTTCTTTTCCAGTCTTCCTACTCATGTACACTTTCTGTGTAAGTAATGTGACTTCAATGCACCTGTATGTAATAATGGTTAAAAATTTAAGCTGCTGGCCATGCAGAATGCAACACCAGGAAGGACTGGGGAAAACATCACAGCCACTCCTGTACCCTATACTATTACAATGAAATATTGTTTGATATTAAATATATTGAATATTATTATTAGTTATATTTGCTGGTATTGAAATAGAGACCTGAAACAAATATAATAACGTAACTGTTTATAAGAGTCTATTTCCTAAATAAAATTTCAATGTCCGGCTAATTTTTTGTAACCGACATTTTGATGATGTATGTTGATGAAATCTAAGGGTTCTGTTCGATTTAAGGCCATTCACTGGTTCCACTACACTACTAAATAAACTTATACACTATTTTTTGTGAACACTGGTATATTAAAACTTTGTGGTATACAGTTTCACAGAGATATGAAATGTTACGTATGTCCTTCATGACATCATACGTGAGACTCCTTATCAAGTATCATTTGTTAATAAAACATTTGAAGAATCAATTAGTTATTTTGTTATCTACCTAATTACAATTACGTTATTATTACATCTATGGATTCATATCGATATTATTGACATGATTCTACATGAATAAATATCATTCAATATCTTCTACTATCATGTAACGCCACAACCCTCCCCCTCCCATTCTCACTGCGGTAACCTAACCAGCCCGCATTACACCTCTCAAGTGTTGGTCGCTGTTGCCCTCCCATACCTTCGAAGCTTGCAGACGGCCACACTGCAGCAGGATAACGCGCGACCTCTCGCGGCACGCAATGTTAGTAGTGGAATGACAGCGGTATGAGCACAGACTGATTATGTCACGAGGGTATCACATTACACAAGTGTGAAAGGCCGCCAGACTGCTGAGTCATCAAAAAATCAATTGACGGTGATATGAGCCTAGACTAATGACTCATGATCACAATAAAGAAATCAGGCCACCGCCACCGTCCACCAACAAGGTGCCAAAGTTACTAAAAATTTCCGGGCTATTATGCCGTGGTCTAGTTGATTTATTGTCGAAACACAACGTTTCGTCCCCGACTGCGGAGGACATTCTCAAGGGGGATCGTGGCACTCTGAATGTCCGATACACACCCTGGCTCGCTATCGGACATTCAAAGTGCCACGATCCCCCTTGAGAATGTCCTCCGCAGTCGGGGACGAAACGTCGGGTTTCGTCAATAAATCCACTAGACCACGGCATAATAGCCCGGAAATTTTTAGTAATTTTGACCATTCCGGCCGTGAAAGGTTACATTTTACAATGTGCCAAAGGCCTGATGATAGTTCTGTAGAACCGAAACCGGTTACCAATAAAAAGCTCAGCAGTTTGCGATCTAGACTGTCGTATTTTAATAGCCTATTGTTTTAAGATCGCTGTATCCAAAAATGCTTTCAAAAATTACGTATTAATAACAGTTTAGATTTACTAAATAGATTAACAGATATGCAGATCCCAACAAATGCCAAATTAGTTTCGTTTGATGTACGTAGCCTTTTCTCAAGCATTCCTGTGAAAGATTGACTAGAAGCATTGTCACATTCATTGTTTAGTAAATGTAGGCGAGGCGCAAGGTTTATGAGTGCAGTATTCTTGACTGATAATTTGTTATCATAATCTACAGGTTGAGTTACGTCGAGGTTTCACACCAATCGATTTAAGGAACTGGTAGTCAGCAGATGTTAACACCTTGCGGTTCTGTTGCGAAGTGGCAGGTGTTGGCCTGTGTGTACTGCCTTTATAATTATCTCGCATCCCGCTTTAGATGCAATCGTACGATAATCTCCTCCTCGCGAAAATCTACTCGTTATTATTCTGATCCACAAATGCGAACCTTCAGGTAGTTCAGTGTCTCAACTGTCACAGGGTGATATATTGGATTGCGAGGTTTATCAATAATTTTATACCCTGACGCAACTGTTGGGAAGAACCTGTAAATTGAATGATTCAAATTATCGTTCATATAAGAGCCGGTTGTGATATTACACTCGAATTGGATTGAGGCGACTGGTAGTATATCCACAGTCTGATCAGAGACGTAGAATTTCGTGGAAATCTGTCTCTTAGTCAAAGCACAGTAGTTGTCGTCCTATTGTGCCCTTATAACTGAAGTCAATCGTTCCATTCACTTTTTTTTTCAGTTTTAAGTGTATTTTCATTCGCGCGTAAGTCTATTCATTTCCCAGACTGTCTTAAAATTTCATTTAAGTCATCAATATCGTATGAGCCAGGTTCTGTTTCCAGAATGTCTTTTTCCCCATTAATTTCCAGATGTAAGTTATTGTTATCCTTTGTGATATTCGGGATGGAGTTATATATTTCCAGTCCAATCATTGCAATAGACTAGCTTAAATCAATACGCGGAAAGTAATACTGACGATAGGTCTTTCAAAGTCAGATTGCACGACATTGCGTATAATCAACAACTGAATACCTGCTGCTTACTGCTTGTCTTTATATACAGCTGTAAACGAGAGGAGGAACATGATGCAAAGATGTCCACATAGGTACTTGTTAAAGTCCTGACAACGTTGAAAATTGTAGAACACACGTCTTCCACTGGCGAAGTACTGCTATAACTTCTCTGGTGGTTCCAAGTCACCGAATGAAATGAAGTAGTAGACGTCGTTGCTGTGCTTCTTGACGTACGCCACCCAGTGAGTACCAGGGCCACCTACAGCATCCAGGTTCACTATACCACATTCAGTAGATTTCCACATAGTCTTTAGTAGTGTATTCCGCATGAAGAATCCACTGAATCTTCGGCTGCCTACATTTTTAACAATTTTTTTCAGGTCCCTATTCGTGAGCGCCCTGTCTGGAAGGACGGCTATGGTACTTTTTTTAAAATTATTCTTGAAAAGGCCTAGTCCTTTCTTGTAGGGTTTCAAGTACATTCCTATTACAATTGCAGCTTCCACAAACATGCGAGTATGTCTTCTTGCTTCATCCAATTGTTGCTGGGCGTTCTTTGTATTCTTCACTGCGTTGGTAATAGCTCCAGCACCATCTGTCAGTGAGCCAAACGCTGCGAGGGTCAGGAAGAGGAAGGGGATAATACCGCCATATATCGGGGGTACCGGTACAATCCGATTCACACTTCCTCGCCTGCCGTTAGCTTTCCGGTTGCTAACCTTCTTCATCATCATTATCTTCTTCTTCTTTAGTGCAGTTTGCTTGACTCCCAACCCAGTTTAACTTTACCACGCATGTTTTGTCTACTAAAAATGCAGCGATTCTCTGACCTAAAGAAATATCTTTTCTCTCGCGTATCGCGTTTGCTTTATCTGCTAAAATTAGGCCAGCGGTGTGACGATCACTATTTGATGGGTATGCAATGTCGTGCTCCTTAAACGCTTCGTCGAGTAGATTAACCCCATTATCACCTCGTGCCAGACGTTTTTGAAGCTTCGTTCCAGGTCCACAGTAGCTGTATCTGAGAATGTGAAGTTCAACTAGTAGTTTGTGTAGAATACCTCCTGCTCCTATCATGTATGTTATGCTACTGCACCGGTTTCGGTCTCCGCACTCTATTATACAGGGTGTTACAAAAAGGTACGGCCAAACTTTCAGGAAACATTCCTCACACACAAAGAAAGAAAATATGTTATGTGGACATGTGTCCGGAAACGCTTAATTTCCATGTTAGAGCTCATTTTAGTATTTCCCTTTAAATGTAAATTGAAATAATTCGTACAGACAATTGTAAAAATACCCAATTTTTTCGTTAGTATGTACTGTACTTCCTCGATTCACGTCATCAACACAGATTTTCTGTGAACGTTTGGGCAGGAATTGTTGGTGATGTCTTGATTGGGCCTCTTGTTCTTCCACCTACGCTCACTGGAGCACGTTATCATGATTTCATACGGGATACTCTACCTGTGATGCTATAACATGGGCCTTTACAAGTACGACACAACATGTGGTTCATGGACGATGGAGCTCCTGCACATTTCAGTCGACGTGTTCGTACGCTTGTCAACAACAGATTCGGTAAACCGATGGATTGGTAGAGGCGGACCAATTCCATGACCTCCACGCTCTCCTGACCTCAACCCCCTTGACTTTCATTTATGGGGGCATTTGAAAGCTCTTGTCTACGCAACCCCGGTACCAAATGTAGATACTAATCGTGTTCGTATTGTGGACGGCTGTGATGCAATACGCCATTCTCCAGGGCTGCATCAGCGCATCAGGGATTCCATGCGACGGAGGGTGGATGCACGTATCCTCACTAACGGATGACATTTTGAACATTTCCTGTAACAAAGTGTTTGAAGTCACGCTGGTACGCTGGTACGTTCTGATGCTGTGTGTTTCCATTCCATGATTAATGTGGTTTGAAGAGAAGTAATTAAATGAACTCTAACATGGAAATTAAGCGTTTCCGGACACATGTCCACATAACATAGTTTCTTTCTTTGTGTGTGATGAATGTTTCCTGAAAGTTTGGCCGTACCTATTTGTAACACCCTGTATACCAAATAATTCATATCAATCCACGAAAAACATGTGTGTTTCCGTACTCTTCTGTGTAGAAACACCCGGTAATTTCTTCTCCTTTACTGTCCTTTAAGATATATGTCCTGGGATTCGTCCTTTGCACCTTCGAAACTGAAAAAATCTCGGTTGACCAGTTTGGTTTGTATGATTTCTCAAGAGCCGTCTTATACTTTGAAACACGTACTAAGTAACCAACTTTAAACTTGTGTTTGCGAGGATCCAGCATTTTAATGCGGAAGTATACTGTACCCATGAGTCCATTATCGCGAACATCGATAGGTCTCATTTTTATTGTATGGACCTTGCGTCGATTATACTGCGCAATTGTCTTCGATAGAATATCGATCCATTTGTATGGGCCGCGAAGACTGAATTGTATCCACATACTGGTTTCGGTTGTTCGATTCAATCGTTCCACGACGCCTGCCTTCAGGTGACTGAATGTTACGTATTGATTTATTCCATACCACTCCATAACAGTCTTGAAGTATCGGTTGTAGAACTCTCCGCTATGATCGGTTTGAAGGTTGATGTGGCAGCGATTGGTTCCAGTGTGCAGCAACTGCTCATACGAATGTGCAACATCCTTCTCCGTTTTGGTTTTCACCGGTAGTGTCCATGCAAATTTGGAACAAGTACCAGTGATCATTAAGATGTATTTCCCTTATTATAACTTGAATATTCGTGTATATCAACAGTCCTTTTATTATAACTTGTCTGCGTTGTTATTTCTTACGTTTGAATGAGCTGCATTACCAGCAGCAGTTGACGCTAAGATGTCTACTAGATCATTGGGGTCGTCATAATATATATATTGGGAAACTCCCTCGTTTACTCTTTTATGTTCAGTGTCAATACCATCACCGCGGTTAGTCTCACTGACTAATAAAGGTTCTATAAATTTAATGTATTTCATACGGATCGTGCTCTTTGGCTCCCCATTCGCTTTCTTATCTGTCAGATTTACAAAGCGTTTTTATACATTCGGAGATGTTACTTTTTACACAGCGTTGGTACCTATTCAAAGATGTTACATTTTTTATGGCATATTTATATTATTTACGGTTATTGTGAGGAATTAAATAAATTTACATTCTTATTTATGTAAGACATGAGAAGTGTTTTTTATATGTGTTGCTATAAAGAACACTGGACACCCTCTTGAAAACATAGAAGATCTTAAGATACTCCACCATTTCAAAAAGTCAGATGCCAGTAACTGGCGTGTGTAGCTGGGTGGTGTGGAGAGAGATTCCAGGGAGAGATAGAGTCGAGAACGGTTCTCTTTAAGTCTCCTCTGGGAGATATGGTCGAGTACGACTCTCTCAGGAGGTCTCCTGTGTAGGACGAAGTTATTTGATTTCGCGGACGGGATCGACAGTCTCCTGCTCCAGTCTGCCAATACAGACGCAGAGATCAATGTTGCTGTGTGTGTGGTAAAGTACCAGCTGCAATACCCCACTGCCTGATTAGGGTTTAATAACTCAATGCATTTTGCGATGTTAATTGATTGTGTTTGCCTTCTATCTTCTCCTGTCAGAGTGGGATAAATATTTATTAGTAATTCCGTTTCTTATTCAATTTCTTTGAATGGTAGGATCTCCGAAAAATGTAGCCAGTCATTTATTTCATTTTGTGTAATATTGTGTCTTTTCATTTTTGTAAAATTATATGACAGCTTATTTCATGTTATTGTGTTGTGACACTTGGTCACCTGTCACTGTAAATGGTAAGGTTACACCTTTGAATTTTGATATACTAGCTGAACCCCCGCTGCTTCGCATGCGTAGGTTGGTTGGTCTGCACCAGTTGTTTCTTTTTAATCCTGATGAAGAATCCATATTTTAAGTTTCGTAGTTGTAGCTCGAAATTTGCGTTAACGGCAAAATATTTTTGAAAATTTATTTTTGCATCACGTATTTCACCACCTTATTACTCTAATTTCCAAAAATACTGAAACACGTGTCTTTTAAATTCGAACCCCGAATCCAAATAAGAAAATTTGTAGTTGCCTAAATAGCAACAGATATTCGAAAAACATCCCCTCTCCAGTTCAACCCCCTTGATGGTTAAATTTCCAAAAATACCGAAACACGTATTTTTTAAATCATAACGAACTATATAAATACCAATTTTTGCAGCTATAGCTTCAAAATTGTCTTGACAACAAAGTGTTTTCGAAAAGAATTTTTGATCCCCTCTTTTATCCCCTTAGTTTTTGAAATTCCAAAAATACCGAAACTCGTGTATTTTTAATCCTGATGAAGAGCCCATATCCTAAGTTTCGTAGTATAGCTTGAAATTTGAGTTAACAACAACATTTTTTTGAAAAATCAATTTTTTGCATCCTCTATTTTACCCCCCTTATTGGTTGAATTTAAAAAAATGCCGAAACGCGTGTCTTTTAAATTCGAACTCCAAATCCATATCCAAAAATTTGTAGTTCTAACTTCAAAATTGCCTAAATAGCAACATTTTTCGAAAAACGCCGCCTCTCCAATTTAACCCCGTTGATGGTTGAATTTCCAAAAATACCGAAACACGTATTTGTTAACGACTAACCAACTATACAAATATCAATTTTTGCAGCTCTAGCATCAAAATTGTATCACTAGCAACGTGTTTTCAAAAAGAATTTTTGATCCTCTATTTACCCCTCTTACTTGTTGAATTTCCAAAAATACTAAAAATAATGGATTTTTAATCCTGACCGAGATTCCATATCTGAAGTTTCGTTGTTGTAGCTTAAAATTTGAGTTAACAGCAACATATGTTTGAAAATCAATTTTTTGCGTCGCCTATTCTACCCCCTTATTTGTCGAATTAAAAAAAATTCCGAAACACGTGTTTTTTAAATTCGAACCCTGAATTAAATTCCGAAATTTTGTAGTTCTAGCTTCAAAATTGCCTAAATAGCTACGTATTTTCAAAAAACGTTTCATCCCCTATTTCACCCCCTTACGGACGGAATATCGAAAAATCACTTCTTAAATGACGCCTACAGAGTAAGATCAACACCCTCCACAAATTTCAAGTTTCTGTCTCCAGTGGTTTGGGCTGGGCGATGATCAGTCAGTCAGTCGTCAGTCAGTCAATCGGGACACTTCCTTTTATATAGAGAGATAACCCGAATGTATTGTAGTTATTGAATATCATCATTTAACAGTCCCAATCGCTATTTCGGATGGAATTATAAATGTTTGCTTAGAATAACAAAGGGGTAGAAAACAAGAAGTAAGGCAAATAGAGTATTTAATCGAGTCTTGATCATAGTATGGTGTATGTCACTGGTCAGATAGATCAACATTAGAAAAAAATATTGGCGGCCCAATTTATCAGAACGATTAATCAGATAATGTTTATACTAAATTGTCAGATTAAATAAATCATAACGTGCTTTTTTGTTACAATATGCATATCAAATGAGATGCCTGCAGCCAAACAGTAACAATAAATAAATAAATAAAAAATTCTTGACATGTTACAAAATGTAATATGCAGCTACTCATGAGGGAGCTCACGTAATACCTCTTTTTGCAACTTCTATTTGAGGAGATATTCATGAAAATTAATACACCATAAAGACATAACTTTATCCATACGAAACATAAAATCAAAGATCAGAGACATAATGTAACCAAAACGATATTACCGCTACGTAATATTCATATCGCTATTATATCCGATAGTCCTTTCTTACCTTCTTAGCTGATCCATTAAAGAGTAAGTAAGAATCTCTTATTTCCATCTCAATATTTTGCTTGTATAAGGCTTATCATTCTGTACAATAATTTTGTTATAGTATGGTAGTATGGTATTTGAACGCATCCTCTGTTACTTTTTCAGATGTGTTATTTAAATTCAGATAGTAAGACAGGGTTATAGCCTTTGTTCAATTGTATTCAGTTTGTACACTGAGCAAATTGTGAAGGAACGGTAGGAGAAATTTGGAGTAGGAATTAAAGTTCAGGGCGAAGAAATAAAAATATTGCGTTTTGCCGATGAAATTGTAATTCTGTCAGAGACAGCAAAGGACATGGAAGAGCAATTGAATGAAATGGATATTGTATTGAAACGAGCGTATAAGATGAACATTAACAAAAACATCACAATTATAATAGAATGCAGTCTAAGAAAATCAGGTAGTGCGGAAGGAATTAAATTAGGTAACGAAACAATAAAAGGTGGTAGATGAGTTTTGTTATTTCGAGAATAAAATAATGTTTGATGGTTACAGTACAGAGGGTATGGACGATAAATAACTCAGAAGATAGAGGAGGCTTGTGAAATGTGGTACTACAGAATAATGCTGAAGATTAGGTGGGTGGATCGCGTAACTAATGAGGAGGTACTGGACAGAATTGGGGAGACAATGAATTTTTGGCATGCCTTATTAAAAGAAGGGATCGACTGCTAGGGAAAATTTTTAGACATAAAGGTGTGTAAATTTATCATTGGAGGGAAGTGCGTATGGCAAAAGTCGCAAGGGAGACCAAAAGGCGAATACAATAAGCACATTAAAAACGATGTGCGCTGCCGTTCTTATGAGGAAATGAAGAGACTTGCTCAGAATACAGTAGGTAGAGAGCTGCATCAAACCGGTCTACGGACTGAAGAACACAACAGTCATCTCATCATGAACTTTCCTTGTAGTCATGGATCAAAACTTAATACTAACGTTTATTTTCCGATTAATTTTCAAAGTGCTTCTATGATGTATATTTACGACAGGTTCTGTGATATTAATCAACTCTTTAGCTTGATCACATACGTCGGTAACGAACGTTCGGTATCTAAAGTCAAGGATCGTTAACTAGTAATTGTGTAAGGCACCAGAATGTTTCAAGTTCCATTCACAGTGAAACTTTATAAACTCATGTTGTCCCATGTTAGCTGATTTCCTACCAGTGCATTCTCTCGATGGTGAAATCACCGATGTTACATATTAAAACGCCTCTTCCCTTTCTAATCTCAAAACATATAGAATTATAATGAAATAACAGGTTTTCGCTTGGTAGGCGATGTGAGATGTTTCTTTTATTTAGCTTTAAAACATATCGATTTCGTCCCTATGATGGGACATCATCAGTGCTGTTAAAAACAAGGTACCTTGGTCAGACATTGAAATTACAATAAGATTACATACACCAAGAATGTTATAAAATAGAATTACATACCAGAATTGCAAGTCATGATGACCTATGTGCTCTGCTTAAAACATTTAAAGGTCTTGCCGGTACAAGTCACAACAATAAAATCCGGTAGCCGCTTACGTACACCTACGCAGCTTAGCTTGTACATAGATGGTGCCTGGCCCTCTTTGTTTAAATCAGTTACATTGTTACATTTTTAAAAAAGAAATGGGTTCAAACATATTAAAAGCTTAAAAAGATAAAATGTTGATTCTAGGTGCATTAAAGTTTAACAACTAACATACACAGATTATGCATTATATGATAAAAATAACCATTTATCAGCGCCCTCAGGCGGGTAGCTATTAAAACATATCTTTAAAAATTTTTAAAATTTGTCATCATCAATTGTTAAAATAAGTTACATTGTATCACGTATAAAATACTATCTGTTTAAAAAATATATACATTTTTAATTGAGACCAGCATAAAAGGTAAAGTCGTTACAATGCACCAATGCATGTGTGTGAGTGTGTTGGAGAGAGAGAGAGAGAGAGAGAGAGAGAGAGAGAGAGAGAGAGAGAGAGAGATACACAGCAGTTCACGCCATCTAGTTTTTCAGAATGATACTATGCTGGCCGTCTTTGCTTAGTTAGTACAGTGCGTCAAAATCAAAAATATACAAATGTACATGAAGGTTCAAAGATGATTACATTGCGTCTAAACATAGAATATAGAAATATACATGAAAGTTCAAACATGATTACATAGGAGAGAAACAATAGACCTTTTTTTTTTATAATACCATTGCGTTTACATTGTCCTGGTGACATTGGTATATGTGGTTCTTATAGGTCATTCAATATAACTACAGCTACTGTGACTTTGTATCCAAACTACCGCATGAGCACAAGGGATGAACTTGCAATCCAGGAAATGGGGACTACACACATTAGCGCTACATGGCGCATACGTCGCTACTTATTTAAAGAAACATATATTGAAGTAAAGCTAATTACAACATGTGGACATTGCAGAGTGGCGTTGTTAGAAACAAACATGAGCTCCATCGAACTAAAGCATGTGAAATAGGACTATTGCTTGTAACAAAATATTGTTCTCGTATGTAGTATGTGCATCTGCGGAGATATAAAGGGAAATTTGGCCCTTCCCAGCCATTCGACTACAGTGTAGACGAGCTCATACCAGGGTTGATGTAAAAAACTCCCAGAAGTGGGTGCTTTTCATTGCTATCTGCTCGTTGAGCAGTGTGCATCCTGGTATCCTTCCGTTACAGAAAATCTCCATCTCTTCAAGCAGATCGAGATACCTCCCCTTATTTCCTCTGTGCAAAAGTTTCAACTGTGAAGTCAGGTCGGGATGGGTATGTCCGGAATTAATAAGGTGAGCTGCGAAGTTGGACTTGTCAGCAATATCACGCCTGTCTAACGCCACATGGTCGCGGAATCTGATTTCAAGCTTCCTTCCAGTTTGTCCGATGTAGACAGCATCACAGTCAGAACATGATAATCTATAAACCCCCGATTCTTGATGTTGGTTAAATTTTTGAATGTTTTGGATCAAACGGCTGCCAACTTTATTGTCTGTGGAAAACGCGATATTTATGTTCCTTTTCTTAAAAATGCCCGCAATCCTGATACTCATTACGCCATAATATGGCAACGTTACATACTGACTTTGCTGTTTTACTGCTAGACTATCCTGATTTTTATTGCATTGATCATGTTTTTTTGCGACACTGTCGTAAATGTTCATCACATATTGCAGAGGGTAGTTGTTGTTCCTTGCTATACTCTGAATAGTCTTCAATTCCTTAAGATGGTTTTGTTCTGACAACGGTAGTTTAAACAACCTATTAAAGGCAAAGTGGAAAAAGGCTTGTTTGTGACTGTTTGGATGTTGTGATGTATAATCTATGATTGTATCTGTAAAGGTGGCTTTCCTATATATGTCGAACATGTGCTTTCCGTTTTTGTTAGAAATGATTAAATCTAAAAAGTTGATGGAACCTTCGGTGCCAATTTCAGCTTTGAAAGTGATTTTGCTATGGAAGGTGTTGAATTTGTTTATAATTTCATTTATAACCGTTTCGTCACCATTTATCAACAAGAGTGTGTCGTCAACATACCTAAAATAATATACAATTTTTTCGGCTAAAATGGGGAAATCGTGGAAGAACTTGGTCTCTAAAAAGTTGATAAAAATATCGGCTAAGAACCCTGAGATTGGACTTCCCATGCTGAGCCCCTCCTTTTGCACATATGTTTGCTCATTGAATTTGAAATAGTTGAACTTTAGACAAAAGGTTAATAGATCAATGAACTCTGTAATTTCAGTATTCGACAACTTATTTTGACTTATCAAATTGTCAGCTATAATATTAATGGTTTGCTCAATTGGAATGTTTGTGTATAGATTCACGATATCAAGTGATACAAATGTCATTGTACCTGTTATAGGCACGTCTTTTATCGCATCTACTAACTGGGCACTATTTTTTACGGAATATTGTTGTCCAAAAACATATTGTTTTTTCAAAATGTTTAAACACTTCCTAGCTACCTTGCATAAAGGTCCACTTCTACCATCAACCAATGGTCTAATCGGTTTCAGTTCCTTGTGTGACTTTATTTGTGACTTTAGTTTTGGAGCACTTGGGTTCATTATTTTCAGAAATGGTATCTCACGAGGAGATACTATTCCGGAGTAAGATTTTAATTTTTCGTTTAGCTTTCTTTGTATTTCATTGGTGGGGTCCCTGTCTACAGCATTTTATCTTTTTAAGCTTTTAATATGTTTGAACCCATTTCTTTTTTAAAAATGTAACAATGTAACTGATTTAAACAAAGAGGGCCAGGCACCATCTATGTACAAGCTAAGCTGCGTAGGTGTACGTAAGCGGCTACCGGATTTTATTGTTGTGACTTGTACCGGCAAGACCTTTAAATGTTTTAAGCAGAGCACATAGGTCATCATGACTTGCAATTCTGGTAAGTAATTCTATTTTATAACATTCTTGGTGTATGTAATCTTATTGTAATTTCAATGTCTGACCAAGGTACCTTGTTTTTAACAGCACTGATGATGTCCCATCATAGGGACGAAATCGATATGTTTTAAAGCTAAATAAAAGAAACATCTCACATCGCCTACCAAGCGAAAACCTGTTATTTCATTATAATTCTGTGGTGGGCTGGCACACAAAATGGAATCTAGTTACATATAGAATAAAATTAACTGCAGGCATCATCTTTGAAAATTCACGTTACTACGCAGGATTGATGTTGACAACATGTGAAGTGCGCTCTACTCATATACACTCCCGGAAAAGAAAATAAGAACTCTAAGAATTCGCCTAAAATGTTCAAATGTTTGTAATTCTATGGGACCAAACTACGTTGGTCATAAGTCCCTAGACTGACAAACTACTTAAACTAAGTTACACTAAGGACAACACTCACATCCATGCCCGAGGGAGGATTCGAACCTCCGACACGGGAGGCCTCGCGATCCGCAACGTGTCGCTCCAGACCGCTCGGATACTCCCGCTCGGCGGATGTGTACAATACACGATCACACAGAGCAATAGGCACCTGTCACTAGAGTGTGCGCAATGTCGACGATAGTACCGTTTATATCTTCCATTTGCAGCAAAGCAAGGTGTAATTCTCCCACAGCCACCATCTCAGACGTGCCGAAAGTAGACTTGCGGAATGAGCTGCCTTGTAATATCCACCTGGTGCCTCCGTTGGGTCACATTTGGTGCTGGTCGTGTAGACTGCGCAAAATGACATTTAATCCGGGTTCAAACATGCTCAATGGGGGATTGATCTGAGGATCGCGCTGGCAGGGGAGTTGACGTACACTTTGAAGAGCGCGTTGGGTGATACGGGATGTATTTGGACGTGCACTGTCCTGTTGGAAGAGCATATTACCTTGTTGGGACATGAAGGATAGGAAGATGGGTTGAATCATGGTTTCAACGGCTGTGCACTGTTTCCTCGACAATAACCGGAGGGGAACGGCCAATGTAGGATATGTCACCCAACACCATGATGCGGGGTGTCGAGGGTGAGCTTAGTAACACTCTAGGCAAGCGTAGGGCTGACGTCTCAGGAGCTGAACGCGATACATCGACCTGTCGACAACTTCTCCACAGCACATCAAAATGGCGTACTACTGACAACCATACCCGTTGGAGGATGCGAACCTCCGACCGTAGCGGCCGTGTAGACGGTGACTGGTGCGCCGCAGACCGCTTGGTCACTACGGCCGGCGGCCTTCTTGTTTAACCTGTGCCTAACCTAACTTTCACTTTAAAAAAGGAAAAAAACAAGTGATCTGTTACGCAGCCTTAAGAAGAAAGAAGTTTAGGTATAGGTTAAACAAGAAGGTTGTTTTCTTTTTTTAGTACGGGAAGGGGCAGTTAAGAAACACGCATAGCGAGTTCTCATTGGTCGGAGACAACTCGTTTGGTCTATAGCCGCCGGCCGTAGTGACCAAGCGGTCTGCGGAGCACCAGTCACCGTCTACACGGCCGCTACGGCCGGAGGTTCGAATCCTCCCTCGGGCATGGTTGTTTGTGTTGTCCTTAGCGTAAGTTAGATAAGTAATTAGTGTGTAATAAGTTACTTAAGTAATTTGTGTGTAAGTCTAGTGATTGATAACCACGAAGTTTGGTCGCATAAGACCTCGCACACAGTTGAACATATTTTGGTCTATGGCCACAAGGATCGATAGCGCACGGTCATGGCCACAATCCAGTATGTTAGCGAGTTGACTGTGACGTCAACACGACGCTTGCCTAGCGTGGCGCTAAGCTCACCCGGCTGTCAGCCCAGTTTACCTCTGTCGTGTACACTCTAGATTTTTGATCTCTTCTGAACGACGCCGCACATGCGTACGACCATCATTGGCACCGAGGCAGAGCAGAGTTTCACCAGTGAAGACGACACGTCTCCAATCGTTCGTCCATAAGTGGCTGTCGCGATACCACTGGAGGTGGTTTGAACGATGTCGGCGCGTGAGCGCAGACGCCCTAACGGAACGCATGATCGTGAACCATGGTGTAGAGAGCCGTATACCACAATGGTCGTTCTCCTCTGGTGATCGTCGAGGGAAAATTGAGCTGGACACGTGAGACAAACCGCCTTTCAACCCGCCTTACTACCGTTCATGCACGAAAAGGGCCATGTGCTGTTCCAACAGGACAATGCACGACCTCAAGCTGTACTTCAAATACCCTGGCCAGCACTATCCCCAGATGTGTCCCCCACTGATCATGTTTGGACCCTGATGAACCGTCATCTTGCACAATCTACACGATCAGCGCAAAATCTGGCAGAACTGAGGCACCAAGTAATAACCGCTTGGCAGGCTATTCCTTAAGGCTGCATTCGTCTCATCTACGATCGTCTTCATGGATGAATGGCAGCTTGCATTGCTGCAAAAGCAATGTATGGACGGTGCTAGTGTCGACATTGCACACGCCCTGGTGACTGCGTATGGCTTTGTTTGTGTGATCGAGTGTTGTATACATCCTAAACAGCGAGTCCATAAAATGCACTTTGCTGGATCGACAAAGTGCAGGACCAAGAAAGACCGCAGATACCAAAGCGACATTTATTTTGCAGTTCTATAAGGATCACATCATTGAATATACGGTTGCTTATGAAGCGAGGAAGATAATACCAGAATTGAGTTTCGCCACCGCTGCAACATGTACGGCATTAAATCAGAGAGGTTGTAGGTGCATTGCTCGGGTACAAGTTCACAGTTAGAGGTCGGGAGATTAGTAAGGCCAAAGCAACAGTGAAGATATTGTGTCAAATCAGTATTCAGTGTTACCGCCTATTCTGGCTACAACCCCTTTACCCTCCTCGGCACTGAATCAAAGAGGCTCTTGGCTCCGTTGCACCAGTTCTGAGCCTGCTCACGCTATTATTGGCTTCCACTCCCGCACCCCGTAGTGTGCATTGCCCTTATACTAACTAGCCAGCGGTACCTCCCTGAAGTGTTGGTGAGACGTGCTGGCTCCCTGGTATCTTTCCTCGGTAGTAATTCATTTGGCGCCTAGCTGTCTCTCCCAATTTCGATATTGCATTGGTCAACATCCTGTTGACACTATGACACAGATATATACACACTGGTCAATACAATTAGGGGATTAGTTGACATATCTAGGTTCTCAAGTATTCTCATCGCAGAATGAACTAAAATGGTTCGACGTCTTTTTGTCTGTTCTGCGGAGTGGAGACAACAACATTACGGCAACCGTGATAGTGGTAATAACAGAAAGTTGCTGAGGAGAGTTGGTTTAGACTTGTGCTAACTCTAGCAAACTAATTGGACAAGCAGTTGGGTTCAGATAGTGTAGTGTACAAGTAGTGCAATGCAACAACAACGTGACTTACCAGATGCTATGGCATGGAGAGTCATTGGAAGGCTGAAACCGGAACAGACGCAAATTAGCTACAGTTATTGGAGTGTCCCAAAAGTGTAACTTACAGGTCCTGGACGCGATTCCAGACAGCAGAAACTGTTAAAATAAGGGAAGGGTAACATCAACATGAGATGACCGTTATCTCCAGTTAACAGTTCGTCGAGAACGGAGGTTGACTGCAACTCAGGTGCAACGCATCCTGCAGGCAGCAACAGGACGCTCAGTACCAACACAAACAGTCCGAAAGCACCTCTATGCACGGAGGCCTATGGTGTGTGTCCCGTTAAAACCATGACACAGTTTAGTCTGCAGAAACTGTGTGGAGGAGCAACAGGATTGGAGTCGTAAAGGTCTAGCACCTGGTTGTGTCAAGACCAACTACAATATCTCAGACCTGAAGGAAGGTATCGATATTCGACAATATGGCGGCAATCGTGGGGGAAACAAACCAGTCTGCTTCTGTTTACGTTAGGCCAACACGTGTGTAACATTGTATATACGAAGGTGCTGCGATTATTAACTGAAGTATAGTGCGTAGTATTTTTTGTATCCCATCCTCGTCGCCACTTTTGTGTCCCAGCCTCGTCGCCGCTTTTGTGTCTCGTTCCGTTGTAGGTGTCGGTGGCCGAGTGGAATGAGACCGACATAGAAATAAAGATAGCACGCTGGTGCAGGTACGGAGGGGAGCAGCCAGAACTAGAACACTAGAGTAAATTAGAATGATATATATATTGCACAGAATTTATACAATACTTAACTTTTACATAGTACTGCAGAATGTTGATACATAGTTGAGCTAGAGTCCTGCCTAGTGCCTAACTGATAGCCAAGTCTTCACTGGTGCCTATCGGATTCCGAAGTCTTTACTGGTTCCTAACTCAGTCCCAAGTGAACGATGTCTTTCCGTGGTGGCCACGAGCGGGGTTGCAGCAGAGGGCGCTCGTGGCTGCCGTCGTAAGAACGCCGCGCCGTGCGTGCATGGCGGCGCGCGGCGAAAGTAGGTGGCGCGCACTTTGTACTTGTGCGACACCACAGTATTTATGTGATGTGATGCGAATTTCGTCACAAGTGCTACGCTAGGATTTGTTTCTTAGAATCTACAGTAAGATTTTTATAATATAAAGTGTGATGGGTCGTAGTTGTTGTGTGTCAGGCTGTACGTCCAACTGCGGTAAAACATACGATACCTGAACATATATTGTAGTTTGTCTTGGTTGTGTTCACAGATGATTCAAAATTTTGTGATCAGCCGGACAATTATCGTTCCGTCATCTGGAGAGAACGTGAAACTGGGAACAATCCTGCTTATGTGCAGGAAACATCACCCTATCGTGGTGGCGGACGAATGACGTGGGCAGGAATCAGTATTGGCCGACGTACGGATCTCTGTGTCGCTGAGAATGACACTTTGACTACTCAGATGTATATAAATGAGATCCTTCGACTTTTCGTTGTGGCATATGCTGGTGCCATAGGAGATGGGTTCCTGCTCGTGGACGATAACGCTCGTCCCCACAGAGCTGCACTATTGGATAAAATGCTTGACGCTGAGGGAATTGAAAGAATGGAATGGCCAGCTTATTCACCGGACTTAAACCATATTAACCCACTGCAACCAGGCCAGCACCTCGCACAACGGTAGCAGAGCTGCATATTGCACTCATGGAAGAATGGCCAAATGTCCCTCAAGAGCTGATTCATAACCTCACACTGTCCGTGCCATGCAGGTGTTCAACTGTACTGGCCCTCCGAGGTGCTCACACAGCATATAAAAGGCTACGACAATTACTTTTTCACTATTATGATAGTCCCATGGTACCTCGTTCTAAGTAAACGACATGTAAATCTCAAGTGAAGAGTTGAGACAGCAAAATATTGTACTGTATCGACAAGGGTTCGCAAATTGATTCCGTATTCCTTGATTTCCAGAAGGCTTTTGACACCGCACCTCACAAACGGCTTCTAATCAAATTGCGTGGTTACGGTATATCGCCCCAAATTTGCAACTAGATAGGGGATTTCCTCTCAGAGAGGACACCGTTCGTAGTAATCGATGGTAAGGCGTCGACTAAAATTGAGGTGATTTCGGGCGTTCCACAGGGTAGTGTTCTTCGTCCTCTGCTGTTCCTTATTTACATCAACGATTTAGGGGAAAATCTAAGTAGCTCTCTTAGGTTGTTTACAGATGACGCCATCATTTACCGTCTAGTAAAATCATCTGAAGATCAAAACCAACTGCAGAACGATTTGAATAAGATATCAGTATGGTGTAAGAATTGGCAGTTGACTCTAAATAATGAGAAGTGTGAAGTCGTCCACATGAGTACGAAAAGAAATCCGTTAAATCAAATGTGAAGGCCGTAAACTCCTCAAAAATACCTAGGAATTACTATTACTTCTGACTTAAATTGGAAAGAACACGTAGGTAATCTCGTGGAAAGGCGAACCAGAGATTGCGTTTTATAGGGAGAACCCTTAAAAGATGCAACAGAACTACTAAAGAAACTGCATACACTACGCTTGTCCGTCCTTTTATGGAGTATTGCTGCCAAGTGTGGGATCCTTATCAGGTTGGTTCGATGGAGGACATTGAAAGAGTCCAAAGAAGGGCAGCTTGTTTCGTATTGTCACGATACAGGGAAGACAGCGTTACGGCAATGATAAATGATCTGGGATGGGAATCATTACAGAAACGGCGCATATCGATGCGGCGTGGGCTACTTATGAAACTACAACCGCCAACGTTCTCCTCCGAATGCGAAAATATATTGTTGACTCCCACTTACACATGTAGAAATGATCATAAGAATAAAATACGAGAAATCAGAGCCCGAACGGAGAGATTCAGGTGTTCATTCTTCCCGCGCGCTATTCGAGAATGGAATGGGAGATAAAATATTATAACGGTGGTTCGATGAACCCTCTGCCAAGCACTTAAATGTGATTTGCAGAGTAGCCCATGTAGGTAGATGTAGATCACACACAAATTACAGTTGTACCAATATTTGAATAAAATACGTTACCATATGTGTATTGTATATATCTCACCTGCTCCACTAATTGTTTTGAGCAGCGTACAGGAAAACAATTGTTGTCACTCATTTTCGTTTTAATTCTCTCCCTCTTTGATAACAGGTCAATAAATGTTTGCATTGGTTGAAATCCTATTAACACTCTTAAATGAATAAGTATAATTTAAAATTCCTCTTTCTTACTCTGATTTTATTACTTCCCCTCTCACGGAGAATGATGAAAACCAGTAGAGAAAGACATCAGTGTGAAATAAACGTGGCTTAGGCATATGCAATCTTACCTGTGGGGCAACAGCTTATGTATGTAGAAACCTGCAGCCAGCTATACATAATATTACCTTTGCCAATCGCTGAACTCTGTCAGAAATGAAAGAAATGTCTCTAGCAGAGTCAGGTTTGCAAGATGTGCTGATGTTGGTTTGTCATATGATACAAATGCCTTTGTACGTTTGGCAGCTGTATCGTCAAATACTCCACGTTCTGGACACGTTTATGGCATGTGAGTGAGTACTTATCATAGGATAGTAGTGAATCATTGAAATTGGTATCAGTCACTAAAAGGAAATGAAAAACACACTCAAATAGAACAAACATTATTTTTACACATATATAAGTAGTTGTTATCAGTTATTTTATTTACAAAAGCAATACATACAGCATTTGATCGAAACATACATATATGTAATTAATATTTCATCAGTTAACAAGTATTTACATTTCATTGGATACTTAATCCTGGTAAATTGAATTAACACATTCACATATAAATCCACTCTCCAACCGGGTGTCTGATATGTTGGCTTTAAACTACAGAAAATATTTTTTTTACCAACGTCGAACAACCTATGCAGTACATTGATCTTCTTTAACATTTGAATAGAGACTGTTAATATCTTGCATACAAAAATATCCTCGACAATACATATACCACTTCTGAGGGAATCTAATGCCTCAAAATGCCGTATCAAATATAACCTATGTCGTGTAAAAATTTGGCACCATGACCCCATCAGAGTTTCCAAAATAATCCGACGAACCCACATGAATAAATTCACAAGCAATAGTTCTAGCCGAATATTCACTACTATGACGAGCGATTAAACACAGCTCATAGACCGCATGTCGCAAATGTAAATGATGAGGTGAAAAAGCAAAAATTTAGAAAAGATATTCACAACAGAAAATATTAATCTTTCTCCGTTAGATAAAAAGGATTATTGCCAGTTTAATTACATTTTTTCACTGTCACGTTGTACTTATTGTTTTGTAAACATATTTCACGGCTGCCGTTATGAAGCATCACATTACCGCTGAGGTTGGAAGAGCGCTTGTAAGACACAGCATTATTCCCTCTTTGCAAGAGAGGTTCGAGCAACGTCGAAATATTCACCTGCCATTTCATATAGCTCTACAAGATTTTCAATAATACCGTAAAATGTCGAGTATTGGACACTGGTAATTCTTCACCCATTGCAACTCAACCCTAGCGGTCATCGGTAATTATGCGTGTTCGCTTTGGAGAAACCATCCAGCTGTTCGTATGGACTGAGGAAGTGAAGAGTGAAAACCGCTTTGAGAATTGACTTCAGTTTGCACCGCCCGTGTTTAGACCCCCCCCCCCCCCCCTATATCAACAGGCTTCATCTTTCTTACACAGTCATATAATCCATATCTTTTCTCAAAAATCGCCTTGTCTTTGCTGGAATATGCAATATGCAGTGTTATACCTGACTTACAAATTATCAAGAAATTTACCATGATGATAGTCGCTATGGGAAGTACGAAGGAATGTCGTAAAATAAGACAGGGTTATATCATCTCTGAAACATTTTAACTGAGTGATTAACATCGAGGAAACAGTATCAGAGAGTGACAGAAATATCATAATATAGATTTTCTTTAATTAAAAGATACCATTTTCACAATTAAAATTGATGATATTGTAACTGGAGTACCTTGAGATTGATTTTACTCTGTAAAATAATAAGGGATGATCTACTTAGTGGAATTCAATGTTAACGAAATGACTGATAGAGAACAGAAGTACAAGAAATACTTTACTCACACTTACAACGTTCTGCTGGCAAACTGATACTTTTACAAACCTAAATAAAGACTGCAAAGACTGCAAGTGGTATTTTTTTAAAAGCACCAGACTTTTACATTGTGGTGTTTTCAAGAGGAAGAAGATAAACATTTAGTGTCTGCTCAGTATTACAAAAAGGATCCACTGTTTCACCCAGCTGAAAAATGATACGCATATCCACCAGTTTTTCTTCAGTCAGTTACCGCATGCCTTCTATGCGAGGTATTATCCTGACAATCGACTATCAACATTCCCATAAGGATAACTTACTTGATCAGTAACTCATCATAGTTTTTACAATGTCATAAAAACTTATGTTCGTAAAACAACACCCATCGCAAAAAAAAAAAAAAAAAAAAAAAAAAATCTAATCACACCTAACGAGTCCTCGACAATCTAATAAGGAATTATCTCTTACGCTCCCATGTTATCTATATGCTATGTACAGACAATGTGTCTGTAATTAAGAACATAGATAATTTAATGGAGAAACTCATACGGTATTATTGATCTGAAGAAGGTTTTGACCGTGTCGAGAATGATAGCTTGTGGAAGATAACATCTGAATATGGGTATCCTTATCACTTAATAGAGGCAATAAAAAGTCTTTACAAAAATATACGCAATTAGAAGAAATAATTTTAACCAAGGTGTAAGACAACACTGTGGCCTCTCACCTACTCTTTTTAATATTTATATTGACTTGATTCTCGGGAAATGGAAATTTAAACAAAGGAATTAAAACAGCGAACGAGAAATACCTTAATGTGCTTCTGTTTGCAGACGATATCGTTATTTTCAAAAGAAGATAGATGATCTCAGTACATCAGCTCAACTAAATATGCAAGAAATATAACTTTGAAGTTTATAGTAATAAAACTAAAATAAAGGTTTTTCGGGGAAAGTATCCAATCAGATCAAAAACTATTTTGGATAATTCAGATGTAGAACAAGTCTCTCATACCTCTTATCTAGACTGTGCTATGTTCGGTTATGATTCCGATACTGAAAGTAAAATGTAGAAATTTAAATCTGTGTGTGTTACTATTAGCAGAAAATTGGGAAATATAGTACAAAAAAGAAACTATTTTGAAATTGTATAAAGTAAGGGAAATTTCTGTGTTATCCTACAGAAGTGAAACAGCGTTACCACGAAAAGGGAAGAAAGTGTCAAACAACTGTTAGGAACATTAGGATACAAAACACAAAGCCATTAGTAGTGAATGTTCCCATAGAGTACACTTTTATGATTTTCCGTTATGCCTATACTTCGACGTGATGACGTATAGGCATTCGACATCGATAGGCATGTCGACAGGTCACGTGAGAGAAAGAATAACTAAAGCCGTAGTTAATGCTGTGTTGTAACAAATGCCCTAATCCATTGATGGCATCAGAATTAACATTATATAGGTAACTCTGATGTTGCTTCACGCTCATAATATCTATGTACTACTCACTAAACTGTATGTGGCCTCTCGTGTTTAAATACAGTAAATTTTGTATAGTTACCTTAAAAAGTCTCATTTATTTTCGCATTTCTGTACCATATTCGATCTAGTTACTGGCAATATATCTAAAGTAACTGATTTTTCACATTTGTGTACATTCTTTGGGTCAGCTGCCATTTCAAGTAAATATTTAGCTAATATCACACACTAAAAAAAAAGCTAGAACTTCCGATTCATTACGAAATTAAGCCAGTCATCGGACAGTGCTAGGAAAACGTACTTAAAACTTCAGTATCGTAAATAACTGTGTGCGTGTCTTAAATTTACTCTTTTACACCGATAGTGTAATTATTTAATTTTTTTGGCACAGTAGTAAAAGGTAACATCAAACTTGAATTACACTGGTAACGTTTCACACATAGACTACCTACTTTAAGATGCTCAACCTACAGACACCAATATATTGGACAAACACAACTAAACACTTTGGTATTATAGCTGATATTTGCTTTGTGAAGCAAACCAAAGATGACGCACAACCAAAGATGAAAGATGCAGCGCGGGCTGCCGCCTGTGAGTCAGCAGGGCAGCTCGTTGACTGGCAGCCCGCACCCGCCTCTGCGGCCTCTGCCGACGTGTCTGCAGAGGCCGCTGTGGTTTCAGGCCGGCCCGACAGTGGCGCTGCCGTCGGCGATCTCCGGAGCCTGCTTGCGGCCCGGGCTCGCTCCCCACTGCAACAGCAAAGACATTGTAAAAAAAATCGCACTGACGTGTTTTACGGCCCACTTTAGATTTGCAGTTTTATAAGTTTTTGCAAACGTTTTGGACCAAAGTAATAATTAAATTTAAAAAAAATCAATAAGAGTGTTGTAACCGCTCATTTGTATTTCAGTTAATATTTTTAATTATTTAGGGTCCAATAGTCAACTTTCGTAATGGGAAAGTTAGAATTCAAACTATTGTGAATATTAATTTAACAGCAGGTCAAAGTAATTACGGGAGTACCAGCATGGAGGGCGAATAAGATAGTAGTTATTTGTTCCGTGGAGTCATATAAAAGCAAAATTTCCGCATTGTTAAAGTCAGTCGCATGTTTTAGCCGAATAAATCGATGAAATGTGTGTGATACGCGTTACTATACTTTATTAATGGACTTTGTACGAAAGATTTAGTACCGCGTAATTGTTTTGTGATTGGTACTCACAGTACCGAAATCAGTCATTACGGTCGATACTTAACATCAGTCGAATGATTGTGTGCTCGTTTAGGCGTGGATTTGACTTGATAATTATAGAAACTACATTTTTGGACTTGATCGAACTTATCTTGAATATTAGGAACATTTCATCCATATCATTACATTCAAGAGTGACTGTGAATATATTCGAAGAATCTAGAAAAAGTTACGTGTGTGTACGTTAATTTATTTATATAATATTATCTTTGATTGAACGAACTGTAGTGTGTAAACACTCGATCGGACTGTTTCCACAGGAATTTGACATGCAGAAATATTAAGTGCAGTACTTTCAAGTTTATGAACTACATAATATTATTCTAGGGCGTGAAATTTAATTAGAAACCTTTAATTACGCAGATATTGCTGTTTTATATACTGTTTGATGGATGTTAGAGTTTTGTTAGACAACGCGACTGTTTTCTCTGGATATAATTTATCTAGTAAATTGCGGATATAAGTAATGGAGTCTAATACTATTTAAATCCAAACCCGTTCACTAAAAGAGGGAACAGTTAGCTAATTTCGATTCCGAGAAAGCGCCTGTTGTGGTATTCCTGCCAATGGAAGCATTAATTAAAAAAATGAACATTAACAGCCGGGCATATCACGCTTCGTACATTGGTTTATGTGTGGCTTAACAAAAGGAACGCCACAGTGTCTGAAACACTTTTAAGAAAAAAAAAAAAAAAATTAAGATAGTGGCGGGTTCCAAACCACTGACCTCAGCGTCACAGTCCAAGACGTCGCCCACTTTTTTTAAATAAATTTTTATTTACTCTATTTCTTGTACATTCTACTGTTTATAGTAAACATCAATTATGACATCTTAGGATACATATGCACAAGTAAGATACTTTACACAGGTACTCATAATGTTATATTCACACATACACAATCATAAAAAGAACATGCTGATTTACTCATATTTTGCAGTTCAATTTTTAAATAAGTTAACCTTAGCATTTAGGTTTTCATAACACTTTCAGTTTTTTTGTAGCCATCGATAAAACTTATATTTAATGAGTTCATGTACATATATTAACCTATCCCCATTCGTTCAAGAAGACGAAACCAATATCCCAGATTTCGAATTACGAACAGAGGCCGTAATGAGTAATGTAGAAGTAGATATTATCGGAGTAGTGAAGCTATAAAATCCCTAAACAAGAACAAGTCTTCTGGTCCGGATTGTATACCCATTAGATTTCTATCTGATTATGCTGAAGCGATAGCTCCTTACTTAACAGCCACATACAACCGCTCTCTCAAAGAAGGATCTGTACCAAAAGATTGGAAAGTTGCACAGGTCACACCTATATTCAAGAAAGGCAGAAGGAGTAACCCACTAAACTACAGGCCTATTTCATTGACTTCAATTTGCAGCAGGGTTTTGGAACACATCCTGTATTCAAATATTATGAATTATCTCGAACAGAATGATCTATTGGCCCAAGGTCCACATGGATTTAGAAAATATCAAACTTCCTGGCAGATTAAAATTGTGTGCCGGAACCGGGACTCGAACCTGGGACCTTTGCCTTTCGCGGGCAAGCGCTCTACCGACTGAGCTACCCCGACACGACTCACGATGCCGCCTCACAACTTTACTTCCGCCAGTACCTCGCCTCCTACTTTCCAAACTTCACAGAAGCTCTCTTGCAAAGACGCAAGACTAGCACTCCTGGAAGAAAGGATATGGTGGAGACATGGCTTAGCCACAGCCTAAGGGATGTTTCCAGAATGAAACTTTCACTCTGCAGCGGAGTGTGCGCTGATATGAAACTTCCTGGCAAATTAAAATTGTGTGCCGGAACCGGCACAGGTCCCAGGTTCGAGTCCCGGTTCCGGCACACAATTATAATCTGCCAGGAAGTTTCATATCAGCGCACACTCCGCTGCAGAGTGAAAGTTTTATTTTAGAAAATATCGTTCATGCGAAACACAACTAGCTCTTTACTCACACGAAGTGATGTGTGCTATCGAGAAGGGTTCGCAAATTGATTAAGTATTTCTTGATGAAGGCTTTTGACACCGTACCTCACAAACAGCTTTTAATCAAATTGCGTGGTTACGGTATATCGCCCCAAATTTGCGACTGGATAGGGGATTTCCTCTCAGAGAGGACACGGTTTGTAGTAATCGATGGAAAGGCATCTACTAAAACGGAGGTGATTTCGGGCGTTCCACAGGGTTATTGATCCTCTGCTGTTCCTTATTTACATAAACGATTTAGGGGAAAACCTAAGTAACTCTCTTAGTTTGTTTGCAGACGACGCGTCATTTACCGTCTAGTAAAATCATCTGAAGATCAAAGCCAACTGCAGAACGATTTGAATAAGATATCAGTATTGTGTAAGAATTGGCAGTAGACTCTAAATAATGAGAAGTGTGAAGTCGTCCACATTAGTACGAAAAGAAATACGTTAAAATTTGTTTACATGATAAATCAATCAAGTGTGAAGGCCGTAAACTCCACAAAATACCTGGGAATTGCAACTACTTCTGACTTAAATTGGAAAGAACACGTAGATAATGTCGTGGGAAAGACGAACCAGAGACTGCGTTTTATTGCAACAAAACTACTAAAGAAACTGCATACACTATGCTTGTCCGTCCTTTTATGGAGTATTGCTGCCCAGTGTGGGATCCTTATCAGGTGGGTTTGACGGAGGACATCGAAAGAGTCCAAAGAAGGGCAGCTCGTTTCGTATTGTCACGATACAGGGGAGACAGCGTTACGGAAATGATACAGGATCTGGGATGGGATTGGATGGGATGTAGATGTATATGTATATGTAGATGTTCAAATACGATAATAAGCATGTTTCCATATTTGGAGTTTTGGTCCGTATACTTGCTAATTTTTTTTTATATTCGTCCTGTATGTAAAGTTTAAAATCAATGGTGGTGTCCGGTCCAAGATTGTTAATCACGTAGCTCACGTACTTTCCCAGTAACGAGTATACTGCGTTATTTCTTTTCTCTGGAAAATATCTTGCATCTGGTCTACATAGTATTGACGGAGATACATATTCAGGTGAAGTTCTTGTGAGGAGTGCTATTTGCGCTCTCAATTTTTCCAGTTATTTAAATTTCCCCCACAGGTAAATCTGTGTATAACTGTATCAACAAGATTATTGGCATAGATCTGTTTGATTTATACCGATTCCACAGAGTCGTTCGTTGGTGGGAATTATATTATTGACGACTTTGTACCAAGCTGTTATTACGTCCGAAGAGTGTCCTTTTAAATTAATATTTCGCCATACAGCATCCCAGTCCACATTTCTTGACCTGTCTACTATTTCATTTCTTCTTTCACATTTCTTTCTTTCATTCATAATAGCGCTTGCTGTTAGGTGTCTTAACCACAAAAGTGCATGGTTGACATAACTCATTTCGATATAAGAGGTTCTCACGTGTTGTAAGCAAACATTGATGTTTCTTACATCGATCGGAGGTTGAAGACTTGACGGTTTATGAAAGTCGAAAAGTTTCCTTGTAATGCTTCCAGGTTGCTGCTGTATAATGTTCATCGTCCGTTTAACGAAGAGTGCTGATGCTTTGGTAGTTATGTCTACAAGGCCTAATCCTCCATGACTGGGATCTAGAGTGGCTACTTTAGCAGTGACTCTAAATACTTCTCCTCTCCACAGAAAGTGTGTAACTTTTGACATAATATTTTGGCTATCATTTTCGGGAGCGGAAATACTTGTGTCGTATAATAAGCTTTTGATAGTATCCACAAATTTATATATTTTACTCTCTGAACTGGATTTATGTGACGTGATAGGTTTTCCATTATGGCCCCTTGTGCTTTATTCGCAGCGTCCTTCCAGTTTCTAGCTGCCATTTTCATCACATTGGCCATGAGCACTATTCCTATACACTATGGCTAGCGGCTAGGCATTACGTTCTTTAATCTTGTACTATTGATGGCCGTTGTTAACTGATGCTAATATGGCATTTGTAGACACTAGATTATCATTTATCGTAAGAAGAACGACGTGTTTTTGTTAATTATTCTGTGCGCATTGCTTTGAAATGACAAAGTGTAAGTTACAATAAGAAAATCATCAAATACGCAACGCAAGATGGTGTATGCCAGAGAGAATTCTGGGCGAGAAATGTCACGTGACGTCTGCGAACAGCTGGTTTTCGTTAATTTAATGGAGAGTGTCAATACGCCGTTATTTTTGCAAATATCTCTCAAACGATACGAGATATGAAAAAAACATAAGAGGACAGAGTTGTAGAGAATTTTCCCCTCTACAAATTCGTTTATTCAATTTTCGCGTCAGATGAACTGTTTATTTGCAATTAAAATTACATTACAAAAGGGTTTTTTGGTATTACTAATGTATTTCTTGTCCGAAATATTTCAAAAAGCGAGGTTCTGGTCTCTGGTAGCCAACAATTATGTCTGTAAACTTTGGTGCCGATCGGTTGAACGGTTCGACGTAAAAAGTGGGAACATGTTACAGACATCGTCAAATCGCCGTTATTTTTGAAAATATCTCTGCAACGATGCAAGATATTAATAATAATAATAATAATAATAAAAAAACATATTAGAGCGAAGTTGTAGAGAATTTTCTCCTTTGCAAATTTGGTTGTTCATTTTTCATGTCAAATGAATGGTTAAGCCGTTATTTTCATTTAAAAGACGATCGCAAAGGCCCTCTTTTAGTGTTACTACCGTAACCTAAAGTGGGCCAAAATAAACAGACTCACTAACGGCGCTGCTGTTGCAGGATAATTTGAACCTTCGGCCGGTCGCCATGCTAGTGCTAGGCATCATATAAATACGAATGTTGTCAGTAGAAAAATCGCGTGAAATATATACTCTGTCGGTAGTCACGTCTACGTTATTTTACTATTACAGTATACGTATTGTACAATGGTGAAGAGGTGCTCAGCGCTTAAGAGCATAAATCGATTTAAGGAAGGAATAAAAAGAACGAATACTGCTTCCCATTTATACTTCTCAGGATTACTAAGTAGACCTACTACTTGTGTTCAGAAATAGTTACTCTTGCTTAACAGGCTCTTAATGAATAAATATAGGATTTTGAAATAAATAAATGACAAGCTTTTACAATACTGGTATGTCTTAAAAACGAGCTGCTTTAGGCAGTAAATGTGGACAGGTAGTTTTAAAAGTTTCATTTTATGATAGCGTAAAATAACTATTGCGGTCACGAAATCGGTTGCCTCAATGCAGTTCGAATTTTTGTTAATGAAAATAATATTAGCAACTCGAAACACACAATTTAAAGGGCATCTGCTATACAAATAGATATAACAATTGAAAGGGGTTTGTAGAATGTATGTTTTCATACATGAATAACACATAGCCATACTGGATACACATTGTGAAATTGAACCCAATGTCGATAGATGCTGACTTTTGAGCAGTTCAAGCTACTGTATGGTATTTGGCTTACAACATTAAAAATGCTAATATTCGTGTTTGGTATCCTAATGATAATGTTAAATGCACTTAGTTATGGCATAATTCGTATTCTTAAAGGAATTTGGTAGTGGCTGATTGCTGTATTCACAAGGTAAGACGCTATTTTACAGTCATGTATTTGAGGGGATATTTCATTTTCACGGTAGATTTTTAACATTAGCTGTTTCAGGCAGCCTTGTTTTATTTTTTGATGCTATAAAATATCTAAATATTGAAGAATGCAGCAGGCACTCAAGCAAAGACTAAAGTATTGTGTAACTCTTCTGAAATTAATGTTTGTACAAAAGTTTCACTATCGTAGAATATACTGAGAAAGGGCCAAAAAAATCGTGTCTGACGAAGAATTCCGTTTATATGGCTAAAAAAACTAAATGTTATCATTCGGTTTAGTTAGGAAGAAGAAACGCTGTTGGCCGATTTATACACCATATGTGTAATAAATTTACACACAACTAATAGTTGCTGTATATTCGGAGTCTGAAGCTCTTTTGTAGTCATATATTTAAATGAGACATAGTTTTCACGACTTAAGTAGAATGAATACACCCTCTAATCAAAAGAGTGTTACGCTCATTTAAAGTTCGCGCGGAAGTTTACCACCGTAATGGCCGCCGAAGCGCTCCTCAATTTTCCCGCTGTTCGCAGGCGGCAGCTTACGGAATTGTGGGGCCTTGTGCAACAGACACAAACACATGTCGCCATTTGCAGCAGCCAGGGAGAAGGCTTCCTAAACAGGGGAAGTTGAAGGTAAGTAAAGAAAGAAAACTAAGCAATGGCTCACCCCCAAGGATCAGTTCTGTCGCCATTGCTGTTCAACTTGTACCCATCTCACCAACGTGATACTTCGTGCAAAAGGTTTTGCTATGCTGACGCCCTGGCTCTAGCTGTACACCTCTGCCTCTTAAATGTGATTTGCAGAGTATCCCATGTAGATGTACACCACCAGGAAAAGAAGGCAACAGAAGAGATACTGACCAGAGACTTATCTAAACTAGACAATTATGTCAAAATCCGGAAGATTTCAAACTCAGTGTTAGTAAAAAAGAAATAGGGTGAACATAAAACTGAATATAAATTTCAGAAGCAGAATCCTTCGTCATAGCCGGAAACAAAAATCTTGGACCATACACTATCCTTCAAACAACACCTTCTGATCCTGGCTCAAAAGTTGAGGACTCGAAACAACGTTTTCCGTAATGTATGCAGAACTACTTGGGGATCTTCAGCAACCTTCTGCGATTCTCATCTCTGGGCTTAGTATCCTCCTGAGTATTGTGCACCTATGTAGGTGAACAGTCATCGTTGGTTGATACCCAGCTGAATTCTACATTGCGCATAATATCTGGTGGATTCAGATCTATTCCAGTTCACTGACTTCCACTTCTACCTGGTTTAAGGCCTCCTACGCATATCTAGAGCGCTTCTGAGGGAATCGCACAAGATCTGCACGAAAGATAGCCTACCGGTGCATAGTGACCTGCCACTTTTGAACCCTTAAATCGAGACACACAACCCTGTGAGATGGTGCCATTAGTAATCAATGTCCCCATATAGTACACTTTTAGGACACGGACACTAGGGATTTAAAATCTTTTGACGAATGGAAATGTAGGTGGGAAGAAATAACAGATGCCCGCCTGCATCTTCACACGTGTCAGACATACAAGTGGATCCCATATGCCACGGAAGACCTAGACTGCCCTGAGTAGAATCAGAATGGGCTATGGCCTTTGCAGAGATGCTCTCTACAAGTGGGAAAGAAAGGTGCCCACTGCAGACGCTGACTGTGGAGCACCGCACCAGACAATTCAACGCATGGTCAGTGACCAACAGACCTTAGCATATCACGATGACGAAGAGGACTTCCGGCTGACAATTCCTGATGCTGTGCGCTGGACCACAGACAAATGTATACAGACGGGAAACCTCTGTAAGGGCCCGGTCCTATGCTCAGGGGTGCGGGGAGGGAGGGTTTCCAGCAGTTCCGTAAGATGTCCCATGATGGCGCTGCGGTCAGAAGCAGCTCTTTAAACTAGCCACAGCAGGCGGCAGATAGCAGCTCTCCCCACCACCACCTCCCCTCAAACGCCAGCAACCTGGACACAGCCGTGGCCTCGTTGCAGGCGGCACGAGCTCTCCCCTCAGCCTCCCCTCCACACTACCCTCTGACGTGCGAGAGGTAAGCCAGCGATCCGCTTGACACCTGCTAGCATCTTACGGAACTACGAGGGGAGCATAGGACAGTGGTTTAGAGGGGGCTGCTCCTCTGTATATGTTACTCTGCGGCTGGACTGAAGGACTGGGTATCCAGTTGTGAAGCGCAAACATGTTTGTAACTATGTACACAGTGTGTAAGACTCAACTCTTTCACCTCAGATTTCTCTGGAACTAGAGTAAATATTGAAAAAACCACTTTCTCGGTCATGAACGTACGTCAGGGGCTTATGAAAGTAGGTACTACGAGACAGTCTAAAACATAAGCAAATATTGTTTTCAACACAAATTTAAGTTTTTTTAAATGGATAGCTCATATCATTTCTTAAATAATCAACAGCTGAAATACCACAAAATGAATGGTTTTGGTTGCATCACAATAAGTCAATTACATTCAGAGAAACTGCGAAGCGAAGTTGATGTTTGAAATACATGAAGATTGGAACTAGCAGGTCCTAGACTCAAGGCTAAGTCTCGGGACAAGCGCTAGCAGCGTGCTTCATGTATCTCAAAAGTCAATTTCGCTTTGCAGTTTCTACGGTTGGAATTGACGCATTCGATTCAATCAACGTCATTATTTTTGTCATTTTTCATAATGTTGTTTGCTTAAGAAATAATAAGGGGTATCCATTAAAAACACACGTTTTGTTTGAAATGAGGACCCACAGAGTATTCCGTTTCATTTCTGCCAGTTTCGGCCAAAATATTGGTTTCGGCTGCAATTTATGTTTCGGCCAGAAATCAGCCGAATCTTCGTCTTTGTCGAAGCTATCTTTTGTGGACTTACGGGTGAAATCAGGTCGCGTTCGGGATGGATTCAGTCAACAGCGACGTGTTACCTCAGTTGACGTCGCGCCGTTAACCTACTAGGTGTCTTTCCTCGCGCGTAAAAATCGTATTTTATTGTCAGACATAATATAACGCAATCCTATCTTATAGTGATCTTCTTATATTGTATTAGTAAGAATTTAACTTATTCTGTATTGTACTTAATGCCACGCATTATCATGTTGTTACGATGACAAGTTTTATTATTGTATTTCCTTGAAAGTGAGGATCTTTTTTAATCTCTATATATAAAAGGCAATGTCCCGATTGACTGATTGACGAACCAATGAAGATAGAAACTTGAAACTTGTAGAGGGTGTTGATCTTACTCTTTAGGCGTCATTTAGGAAGAGATTTTTCAAAAAAATCAAATGTTTGTAAATCTATCGGACCAAACTGCGTGGTCATCAGTCCGTAGCTTACAAACTACTTAAACCTAAGTAAACTAACCTAAGGACAACACACACACCCATGTCCCAGGGAGGACTCGAACCTCCACGGCGAGCTACCGCGCGCTCCGCAGCGAGACGCTTTAGACCGCTCGGCAACTCCACCGCGGCGAAGAGATTTTTCGTTATTACATCCGTAAAGGGGTGAAATCGGGAATGAAACGTTTCTTGAAAATACGTTGCTATTTAGGAAATTTTGAAGCTAGAACTACAAAATTTCGGATTTTAATTCAGAGTTCGAATTTAAAAGACACGTATTTCGGCATTTTTTAAAATTCAACCAATAAGGCGTAAAAGAGGGAACACAAAAAATTGATTTTCAAAAATATGTTGCTGTTAACTCAAATTTTAAACTACAACTACTTAACTTCGAATACTGTATCTTGGTCAGAATTAAAAAAAAAAAAAAAAAAAAAAAAAAAAAAAAAAAAAAAAAAAAAAAAAAAGGGTTTAAATATTTTTGGAAATTCAGCAAGTAAGAGGGTAAAATAGGGGATGAAAAATTCTTTTTGAAAACACGTTGCTATTAAGACAGTTTTGAAGCTAGAGCAACAAAAATTGATATTTGTATTGTTGGTTAGTATTTTTTTAAATAACATACGTGTTTCAGTATTTTTGGAAATTTGCCCATAAAGAGGGTTTTAATTGGAGAGGGGTTGTTTTTCGAAAATCTGTTCCTGTTTAGGCAATTTTGAAGTTAGAACTACAAATTTGCGGATTTTGATTCTAGTTCGAATTTAACAGACACATGTTTCAGTATTTTTGGAAATTCGACCAGTAAGGGGGTGAAATATGGGTCGCAAAATCTGATTTTCAAAAATATGTTGATGTTAAATCAAATTTCAAGCTATAACTACGAAACTTAGGATATGGACTCTTGATCAGGATTAAAAATATACGAGTTTTGGTATTTTTGGAAATTCAACAACTAAGAGGGTAAAATAGGGGGTCAAAAATTCTTTTCGAAAACACATTGTTATCAAGACAATTTTGTTGCTACACCTGACAAAATTGGTATTTGTATTGTTCGTTAAAATTTAAAAAAAAACGTGAATTTTTGGAAATTCAACCATTAAGGGGGTTAAATTGGAGAGGGGTTGTTTTTCGAAAATCTTATGCTATTAAGGCAATTTTGAAGCTATAGCCATATAAATTGGCATATGTTTTCCTTGTCAGAATTAAAAAGATTTATGTTTCGTTATTTTCAAAAAATTAATCATTTACGGAGTGAAATAGGGTATGAAACATTTTTTGAAAATACGTTGTTACTAAGTCAGTTTTGAACCCAGAATTACAAAAAATATTATTTGCATACTTGGTTCGAATTGAAAAGACACATATTGGCGTATTTTTCGAAATTAATCTATTAAGGGGTGCCACAGTGGGTTACAAGTAGTAAAATAAAATGTTCGAAAATCTTAAGAGACTTAACTAAGGGGTCATTAGCCCCTAGGGCTTACAAACTAATTAAAGTAACTTATGCTAAGGACAACACGAACACCTATGCCCGAGGGGGAATAGAACACCCGACGGCGAACAGCAGCGCGCACCGTAACATGGCGCCTCAATACGCACGGGCATTCTGCCGCGGCTACAAGTAGAATCACAACATTTCATTATGATAGTATTTAAGCTATATCTATGAAAATTTATATTAAGAGGGAGAAACGACTGATGCAGTCCAAGCAGCCTACGCATGCGAAGCAGCGGGCGATAAGCTAGTAACTTATATGGGTTTAGGAAACATTAATCCTGTGGTACATACTCTTTACTGTTTACACTGACAACGATCATACTGTTAATCGGAACTGTGACGTTATTTTACGGAGTACTTCCTGCAGCAGTGACTCTTGTTGATATACTGACTGTAAGTTATATGCATTATGTATTTACCAATGCCAAAAAGTAGATAGGTAAAGATGTTTGTCAATTGCAAAACGGAAGTGAAGAATGAAACATAAAGCTAGCACCCCAAGGAAAAAATTGTAAAGGGTACTGATGGTAGCAAACAAATTATTACTCCGCGTAATTTGTATTGTGTTAGTCATGTCCAGGCTCTAGCATTTCGTAGTATCGAATAGGCATGTCTGTTGTGTACCTAAAAAGAATCTTCCTGCAAGAAGGTCTGCAGGAATTTTTTGTGGTGACTGTACAGTAGTCTAGTTAATTCGAGGTGAACGGAACCGGAACCACTTCGAACTATCCAAATTTATGTGCGAACAAGAAGTAAATCGACCTTGAAAAGAATATATGTGGCAAAAATATGAACTTTTTTAAACAAAGTGTTTAAATAGGCATTTACATTGGCAGTTTGGAGGTTTTAAAATCTTTTCACAATAATGGAATGGCTTTTTATGTAAAGATAATATGTACCCGCTGTTTTCGATTTGTTTTATGACGCTCGAATATAAGGAAAACTCCTAATTACGAGACTCGAAATATCGAGACTCCGCTGTATCGAATTAAGTTTAATTATTTACTAACTTACTTCCCTTTTTTTAGTTTTAAAATGTTAGAACGGGGGAAAAAGAATCAAATTTGGAATTTCTTTAATAAAAGTACCGTCGATTTGTCTAAACCTTGACCTCTCCTACGTCATCTACGGATTACAGATATTGTAGTATTAAATGTGATTTATATGTCGTATTTAATGTGAATCCCTTTAAGATGCCGATAAGTGGTACACTTGCCCTACTATAAATTTTTGGTTTGTTTTGGTCCATAGTTCCTCCTCCCTAGATACAGAAGTCAAAGAGCTTGGAGTAGGCGAGATTTGTTTTACACTATGAAAGGAGAATAAATGCTCATAATGTCATAGGATGAAGTTTACGGACACGGGTTCCTGCGTAAATCATCTGATAACTCCCCTGTACAACGTTTATAAATGTGTAACACCTAATACCGAAGCCGTATCCGAATATTCAATTTCTCTTGTAGTTAAGAGGTAAGTGAAGCTACTAGTCTAACGCGCTCTTATAAATTTTATAGTTAAGTGTGACTGGATTCAGTGCCAAAAATGCAATGTTTGGTACCACGAAGTATGCGTTGGTGACCGAGGGGAAAAGTGCTTTTTATGTGGAAGATGCCAGTGATCAAAATTGTACCAGGGAGTGATCACAAGGGTACCTAATGTGGTACATTTTCAATCAATTTTTCTCAATTCTCTAACCTTTTTTGCGTTTATACTAACATTTATAACTGTATAATATCTCTATTACATATTCATTAAACAACAAGAACGAGTGCTATAGTGAAATTATTTATTTTCTCAATGTATTTCCAGTTTCAATAAAAATTTGCCCAAAATTATCCCAATTGTACCACCTGACCCTATTGGAGCGTTTTTAGATGCTATATGTTTCATTCCTTCTATCAGTGCTCTCTGTAGGTGACACTTCTCCCATGCAGTCAGTTTTTTTTATACAACCTGTTTCTTGCTTTCTTTGAGGTTCTGGAGCTGAGAGGAGGGTTTCCAGCAGGAGATGATCTGCAATAGAGGATTGGTACCGTCCACAACTGAAGCTCAGAGGAGCTCGAAATACCTATTTTTTAAAAATTTTGCATTTTTCGGCTATGAATTCTAATTGAGGCGAAGTATACTGATAGATTACATATTTTAAAATTTATTTGTGCAATTTTTGTTAGTATTTAGGTACGAGTGTGCTGTATTGTTTGTAAGGAATGATATTAACACTCTTTTTTTTCGAAATGTCCTCCAACATCCATCCCTCCACAAAAAATTGATAAAACAAATCCTGTGCTGGCATCAGCGGAACTGTTGGATTCACGAATGGAAAGTCTAGACTTTCGAAAGTGCGTCCTTAGGGTAGCGGGACTGTCGCCTTTTGAGAACAACGTCAGCAGTAAAGTTGGTAGTAAACGCAAGGAACTCTTGAGTTTTATCGCCAGATGGAACTGAAAAGTAGCTGATGCAACTACTCCCTGTAACGACTGCTGAGCAGTAAGCCAAACATAAAACAGAAGAATAAATCCCTGTACTAAGGGGTACAATTGCTCTTTGTTATGACAACTAGAGCAATCAGCAAACGACAGAAAGAATAATTACAAGTCCTCTTAAAAAGACAGAGCTGTGCTCTAGTGTAATAAAAATGAGAGGTAACCTGCTCAGACATAAATATGGTAATAATTTCTCACTGTGTTTTAGGAGCTGACATAACAGTTGGTGTTTCCCTTTTGCTGCGAGAAAGAGAGAGCATAAAGTTCGCCTTGAAATCATGCACTAAGTACAGTAAAATCTTACTGAAGCAGCGCTTTTGAAGATAGCAAAGAACAGAGGCAGAGGCAGTTTTGGTATCACATTCTCAATCAGTCTTTGCCATTTGTATTATTATTTCTGTTGGATAGATAAACGCTGCCACTGACTTTGCTTTCAGGCTTCTGATTTCGGGGCAGAAGCACCTCAGCTGAAGAAAGTAACGGTTTTATCTGGGATGAACTTCCAGAAATCTATGGCGAGTATAACAAGTAATACCCAACATTTCCGCGGGTCATAACATAAAATAACAAATGCAATGATATTCTACTGAAATATGGCAGTCTCAGTTGTGAATTGCCTTGTATTGATAACGACGCATTTCAATGTAGTGACGCATCCTCATATCATTATCTAACAATAAGGGAAATAACAATATTATGAGACTAATGCGCATTACAATTTGAAAATAAAGGTTAGAAAGGGGATAGGACAAGTGAAGTAGAGCTTTCCCATAGCCTTTTCTCCCTTATTTATCGTTACTCTTTTACTATAAGCCTCATCCATAGATACTTTGTTAGCAGCTGATTGTTATTCATTCCATAATCTTTGCACTTAACGTTGATTCCACTACTAGCATGTATATTTATTAAACAACAGTACAAAAATGTAAGTGTTAATTTTATCCTATTATATGAACTTATCTTTATTACAATCTATTTGGTTCGAAACTCCTCCATATTTCTGTGATGGACTTTTATACGTTCTATAGCCTTATTGTATACCAATGCACTTGTTTGTCTGTATAGAGACCAGAAGAAGGGCACTCGAGCGACCGAAACCGGTCGTTGAAGTTAAAAATAAATAACCACAAGCAACTGGTTGCTGCATTTCATTAATTTATATATAAATGCATCACATTATTTCGAAACATAAAACACATTTTCATATTGCAAATAAAACTGCAACCGACATGAACCAAAGAAAGGAAAGGCTCAAAATGTACTAATAGGAAGAACTATTTTAAAAAACGAACCGTGGCAAAACAGGGAAAAATAAATTTGCTTTCGTCAGGCCGAGTGAACCAAGTCTCGGCGGACATTTCGATTGGTTTATCGCTGTTTTCCTTTCAGTATTTCTTGCTGTTACTACGCCTTTTGTTTTTCTCCTCAGTTTTAGGTCGCTTACAATTTGATTTACAATGTGAGTACAGCAGTATGTTTCCTAATAATGTTGCGTATCAGTGGTCTGCTGTGGCACCACTGACGAATGTTGGCTCATCACATCACTTTTTTTTGTGTCAATCTATTTTTCGTTTTCCTGGACAGATTGGAAAAATTCCACGTACTTTTGTTCTTGCCCATCCCCTTTTTCCACCACTCATTTGATTAATTTGAGTGCGAATTTTCCGCATAATTTTGTTTTGTCTTTAGAAAATCTGAGGATATCCCAACAGCATGAAACGCATCATCTATAAAAAAGAATTGCTGTTCTTTAGTCTCGCTAAAACTCAAGAACGGCTGAACCAATTTGGCTAATTTTAGTCTCGAAATATTCGTGTAAGTCCAGGGATGGTTTTAAACGGTGATAAAATATGGAAAAGTTATATGGAAAAGAGGAAAATCGGGAGAAACTGAAACAGCTTTTTCCAGTGAGCTATCAATACTGTTCGTCCAATTGCGATAAAATTTTGTACATTGCATGTTGAAACCAAGAGGAACGTTTGCATCAAATAAAAATTTGGAAAAGTCGCCCGGAAAGTAGGAAAATGTAGGAAAAAACGAAAGCGATTTTTTTTCTATGAATAAAAGTCAATTGCCACATGGTTGTAAGAGCATCACTTGAGTATGGCTTGATAGGACAAGGTTTGTAGGAAATAAATTTTTTGGAACATCTACCGGAAAATTGGAAATTTTGAGAAAAACTGAAATTGCAGTTTTCAATTTGTTTTTGATTGAATTCAGCAATATAACTGACTATTCGCATGACGGAATGGGAAATATACCCGGAAAATTGGAAAATTTGCGAAAAACTGAAAGAGCTTTTTTTCAAGGGGAAATCAATATCATTCGCCTGATTGCGATAAAATTTTGCACATTCGCCGTACAAAGCGAAAGGGAGGTTTGAGTGAAGTAAAAGTATGAAATACTTGGCCAGAAAATAGAAAAAATTGTGGAAAACTGAAAGAGTTCTTTTCTTTGGGATATCAATATCATTCGTACGATTGGGATGAAATTTTGCACATCTGACGTTCAAAGAAAGAGTACATACATACTTACGTTGTTCTGCTGTTGTATCCACTTTTTACAATAGGGACAATGCATTTTTAAAAGTTAATTATAATTTATGAAAAACAGTAAAAAGTCAAAGAGTAAATAGCTTTTCTATAGAGTAATAATTGTTCGATATTTCGGTTTAAATAATTAAAATCGAAAAACATCTTGAATTACACACTTTCTAAAGTATCATATCCGGTACTTCAGCGCTCAAGCTATCACCACACCAGATTTCATCATAATAGATTTAATGGTTTATGTACTGATATATAGCCAAATCGTTTCAGCCGTTCTCGAGTTATAGCGAGACTAACGAACAACAATTCATTTTTATCTTTGACAGGTCATATACGGCTTCAGATCGTGTAAAGCAAACTTTACTCTTTCAAAGTATATTTCTGAACGCACCCAACACAACAACCAAGTCATTATTTTCCATGTTTTAAATCTAAATTTTCCTCGCAATTTTTCCATGTCTTATCACTGTTTACACCTTCCCTGAACTTTCACGAATGTGACATGAACCTTATCCTGATCATGTTCAAATGTGTGTGAAACGTAAGGGACTTAACTGCGGGGTCATCAGTCCCTAAACTTACAAACTACTTATGAACTACCTTACACTAAAGATGACACAAAGGGGGATTCGAACCCCCGACGGAGAAGGGTCTCGCGCATCACAGCATAGCGCCTCAATGCGCATGGCCACTGGACATGTGCGCGTGATTTGCCCACTCTTTCCGCCCACTATCGAGCCGATACTTGGACTATCTGATGATGCCTTTATAAAGCTACTGGCTCTAAAATATGGTTTATATTAAGAGGTATGCGATAAGAAGTTCACCGGGTCATCCAGTTGTTAATAAAAAATAATTAGTAACCGTGACTCCCTTATTTCAATCAATTTACAACCGATTCGTGTATGTGATGAACAGACAATTACAGGAAAAAAGAGAATGAGAGAGAGAGAGAGAGAGAGAGAGAGAGAGAGAGAGAGAGAGAGAGAGGTCTAAGATGAGCAAAATATTAGCTGCATGTTGTAGTTTCAGCAACGGTGAATTTATAAATGAAAATATCAATACATAAGAATCTCACAGAATTAATGTTGAGCCAAACATACTCATCCAACTCGGGCAAGTATGACAAGTAAAGCGAAGTTTGTGGGAGTAATATCGCAACCATTTCAAACAAGAAGTGGTGTTGAACAAGAGGAACGGTTTGTAGGCTATGGAATTTGGAGCTAAAAATAATAAAAGTCAAATAATAATGGAAAGAGAAATAAATAACGTTCGGGTAAAAAGCGTGGTTGTTGCAGACGGTTATGATTTTTTCTGAGAAAATCTAACAGAACCAGTTACTCAAATAAATCTTCTGAAATAAAAATAAATAAAGAAGGAACAAGACAGCTCTCTCAATTTCATGATCAACCTAAAATAATACTAATGAATAAAATAACATCATCTGTTTCAAAAATGGTTGGGGCAAATTGATTATGAACAACAAACAGAATTTGAACACTTGGTTCAACCGTGACCCACCACCAGAAAAATTAATCTTCTAGAAGTCACAAAACAGACTCCGGATCCACGCCACCAGATAAAAAGAAAATACAAGAGATCATCAGGGGCTTGAAAAACAACAAACAATTAATCATTAAAAGTGGTAACATCAATCGGAAGATTTTATGATTTATTATTCATTTGTAAGCACTGTGGATACGTAACAGCTCTGTTTATGATTGCACTCAGCGCTCACATGTTTATCTTTGAAGTATATATTGATCTATGACTAGTGCAGCATTTACGAATGTCGCTGTCCTGGGTGCACTCCCGAAAGATGATGGAATATTATGTCTGCCAGGAAAACTTCAAGAATCAAATGTTCAAATGTTTGTAGAGCTTATGGGACTGAACTACGGGGTCATCAGTCCCTAAACTTACAAACTACTTATGAACTAAGGACGGCACAAATATCCATGCCCGAGGGGGGATTCGAAACCCGACCGTAGTGGCCGTGCAGACCGTGACTGGAGCGCCTCAGTCCCCTCGGCCACCGCGGCCGGCACTTCAAGAATCACAACTGGTATCGTGACTGTAACTTAAAAATGTTTTCCATATTTTTTTTCCGTACATTTATATTGCTGTTGACCGTTGTTATTGTCTGATGCAGGGTCTGAAGATGAGATTATTGGAATCTCGAAAACTGTAATTGATTAATTTTTTTTTAAAATAACGGCGAAAGGTTTTTGATTTGCCAAATGAACACACGTGAAGTCTTTTGATTGGTGAGCCCTGCGGGAGACAGAGAATGGGAAGAGCAGCAGGCACCTACCTGCCCAGTGGAGATGACGGCGAGGCCGGGCGCGTTGGCGGCCGCACAGCGCTTGTCCTTGCGGCGCCACAGCACGGACACCAGACGCCGCTTGGCCGTGCTGCAACACAAAGGCAAGGGCGGCCCATATCACATCCTGGCATCATGAGCAAGGTACACAGCATGCGACACAAAAAGTAACAAATAAAACTGAAACTTCCTGGCAGATTAAAATTGTGTGCCGGAACCGGGACTCGAACCTGGGAACTTTGCCTTTCGCGGGCCTCCTTTCTCGTTGTGAGGTGATGTACGAGATGGGTGCAGGGCGCGGAAAATTTGTGTTGTACCCCTGGTGCTCCTGCGGAGTTGTGATCCTGAAGGAATTTTGAACAGACTAAGGAAGTGTGCATGTCAAAGGTTCTGCTTACTCGTACTCACTTGAATGTCCCGCGGTCGGACGCGACTTGTTACAGTATGAATTTCGGAGCAGGAAGGCTGTGCTCGATCGAGACATTGTGGGGCCGGAAAGGCAGAGGCAAAGCCTGGGCGCTGTCATGCCACGTCACACTCAGTAGGCCGTGACTGCGTGGCTGAATGGCTGGCCACTGTCTCGTAGCGGCCAGCCAGGCAGCTACACAGTTGCGGCCTACCGTGTGTGGCGTGGCATTGCAGTGCTCATACCTTCTCCAGATTATTAAGATTCCTTAATAATAATTCAAGTCAACTTGGTACATTTGCACTACGGTGTCAAGGGTACGTCGTTCATACGTCATCTAAATGTACTGAAACAGAATATATAAACACATACATACTGATATTTTGTAGTTATATTTACACTTGAGCCTTACTTAATTCATTGTAGACATTGCGTACCCATTGAGACAGCTCTGCTACTTCCTACACAGTCACATAAATAGAAGGAAAACACACAAACACACACACACACAAACACGCGTGCGCGCACACGCATGCACAAACACACACTTTAAAACTGCCTTAACAGTAATTTTATTGAAACTAACGTTCTGCAAACTGTACTAGCTGAAAACCCAACGCTGCGCAGGTACTCATTTGTACTAGACTTAAGTTAGTCTATCAATTCTTCCCTTTTCTCTCTCTGTCAACTTTGCATTTCCTTCCCCTCCCCCCTCTCTGTTCATCCCCTCCTCTCCCTCTCTCTGCTCATCTCCACCTCCCCCTTTCTCTGCCAATCACATCTCTTTCGAATTCCTCATGCACCTCCTCAATCCATTTAGCTCTGTCAACTTTTACGGTGATCACTGATGTCCAAGTTTATTGCAAGATACCCTCCGCTATGCACTGTTTAAAACCTAATGTAGACGGCGATATTCCTTTTATTTTGAAAATTAAGTGGGTAAAATTTCATCAAGCTCCGGTTTCTCGAAGTTCGTAGACCAAACACCATACAGAATCTCATACAGACAGTGACAGCCTTGCTGTTTTGAGCATAAACTGTGCAAAGGCTTATCGAAATCGGAAGCGCACAAATTCGAACAAACATACATTGATTTTTACATATTAAACTAGATGGTACGCGGCACGTTGCAGCCGCAGAAGAAATACATTTCCCAGTATGACACGTGCGGCACCTACTGTAAGTCAGCTGTACTGTGTGCATAACCTTTTCATAAGAGCGAGAAGAAAGTTGACGAAGTTTAATCGCAAACAGGTGAAAGTATGGCAGCGCACAACATACGAACAAATATGTATGATGAAATTTCATGGCAGATTAAAATTGTGTGCCGGAACCGGGACTCGAACCTGGGACCTTTGCCTTTCGCTGGCAAGCGCACTACCGACTGTGCTATCCCGACACGACTAACGATGCCGCCTCACAACTTCACATCCGCCACTACCTCGTCTTCTACTTTCCAAACTTCACAGAAGTTCTCCTGCGAACCATGCAAGACTAGCACTCCTGGAAGAGAGGATATCGTGGAGACTTGGCTTAGCCACAGCCTAAGTGATGTTTACAGAATGAAACTTTCACTCTCCAGCGGTGTGTGTGCTGATATGAAACTTTCTGGCAGATTAAAATTGTGTGCCGGAACCGGGACTCGAACCTGAGACCTTTGCCTTTAGCGAGCAAGCACACTACCGACTGTGCTATCCCGACACGACTCACGATGCCGCCTCACAACTTCACTTCCACCAGTACCTCGCCTCCTACCTTCCAAACTTCACAGAAGTTCTCCTGCGAACCATGCAAGACTAGCACTCCTGGAAGAAAGGATATGGTGGAGACATGGCTTAGCCACAGCCTAAGGGATGTTTCCAGAATGAAACTTTCACTCTGCAGCGGAGTGTGCGCTGCTTTGAAACTTCCTGGCAGATTGATAATGTGTGCTGGAACCGGGACTCGAACCTGGGACCTATGCCTTTCGCGGGCAAGCGCACTACCGACTGTGCAATCCCGACACGACTCACGATGCCGCCTCACAACGTCACTTCCGCCAGTACCTCGCCTCCTACTTTCCAAACTTCACAGAAGCTCTCCTGCGAGCCATTTAAGACTAGCACTCCTGGAAGAAAGGATATGGCACACAATTTTAATCTGCCAGGAAGTTTCATATCAGCGCAAACGCCGCTGCAGAGTGAAAGTTTCATTCTGGAAACATCTCTTAGGCTGTGGCTAAGCCATGTCAACACCATATCTTTCTTCCAGAATTGCTGGTCTTGCGTGGTTTGCAGGAGAGCTTCTTTGAAGTTTGGAAAGTAGGAGGCAAGGTACTGGCGGAAGTGAAGTTGTGAGGCGGCATCGTGAGTCGTGTCGGGATAGCACAGTCGGTAGTGCGCTTGCCCGCGAAAGGCAAAGGTCCCGGATTCGAGTCCCGGTTCCGACACACCACTTTAATCTGCCATGAAGTTTCATATCAGTGCACACTCCGCTGCAGAGTGAAAGTTTCATTCTTGCTAAGCCATGTCTCCACCATATCCTTTCTTCCAGGAGTGCTAGTCTTGCATGGTTCGCAGAAGAGCTTCTGTGAAGTTTGGAAAGTAGGAGGCGAGGTACTGGCGGAAGTGAAGTTGTGAGGCGGCATCGTGAGTCGTGTCGGGATAGCACAGTCGGTAGTGCGCTTGCCCGCGAAAGGCAAAGGTCCCAGGTTCGAGTCCCGGTTCCAGCACACAATTTTAATCTGCCAGGAAGTTTCATATCAGCGCACACTCCGCTGCAGAGTGAAAGTTTCATTCTGGAAATATGTATAATGTAGGGATGTATCGTCTGGAGGCGATGACTTTGAATAAAAAGTTCTCGGGTTTCCGTCCGCGTCAGTTGGGTATAACCTGACGCGGACGGAACTGTTTATTCAAATATGCATGATGTTTCAAGTCTTCCATTAGACCATTTACTCTCCTCCCTTCTCTCTGTTCACCTGCTCCTTCCCCCGTCTCCTGCTGTCCCTTTCTCTGTCCGTTTCCCCCTCCCTGTGTTCATCTGCGTCCGTCTCCTCCTCTACCTTCTCCCTCTCTTCGTCTCCTCCTCTCCCCTTTCTGTCTGTCTCCTCCTTTACCTACTCCTCTCACTCCTGTATATGAAAACATAGACACTTGCGCCAAGTTTCGGCCGGCCGCGGTGGCCGAGGGGACTGAGGCGCTCCAGTCATGGTCTGCACGGCCACTATGGTCGGGGGTTCGAATCCCCCCTCGGGCATGGATATTTGTGCCGTTCTTAGTCTTAACTAGTTCATAAGTAGTTTGTAAGCTTAGGGACTGATGACCCCGTAGTTAAGTCCCATAAGTTCTACAAACATTTGAACATTATAGCCAAGTTTCGTGGTGACTGGTGAAACGGTGTCAAAGTTGCAAGGTACTCTCCGTCATGATAAATTCACTGGCTTAAAGATTATAAAAAATTCCTTCATGAAAATATACGTTAATATGCTGACTTTCATGGAGACCAGTCATTGTGCATGTCTGTTGTAACGTACCCTCCGCTATGCAGCCGTTTCAACGTGAAGAGAAACAAACGTATTAACACATTGTAAGGTATACTCCGCCACCCACCGTACGATGACATACCCAAGGTAGTCCATATACACTCCTGGCTAATAAAATTGTTACACCACGAAGATGACGGGCTACAGACGCGAATTGGCGTCATTATGAATCACCCCGAAAGTCAAAAGCCTCAGTATGGTGAAAGTTATGGTGATTCTCGTGTACGACTGTGATGGTGTTATCCTAACGCATTGCGTTCCTCCACGGCAGACCGTCAATGCACAGCGTTACTTATCGTTTCTGGAGTATCACCTGCGACCAGCTTTGCGAAAGAAGCGACAACGCTGAAGTGGAGTGGCCCAGCGTTCCAAGGCGCCTAGATGTGGAGCGCGCCGGTGCTCGCTGTCGGAGTTTCGAGTCCTCAATCGGGCATGGGTGTATTTGTTGTCCTTAGCATAAGTCAGTTTAAGTAGTTTGTAAGCCTAGGGACTGATGACCAACGTAAAAAGTCCCATAGCTTTACAAGGTACTTTTTTTTTTTTTTTTTTTTTTTTTTTTTTTTTTTTTTTATCCATCATTTTGCACGAAAATGCACGGGCGGTTTTGCAAGCTGTGGGTGCTCTGTTCGGTCACTGAGACTGGGAAGTACTTCCCGGACGTAAGTCCTTGTGACTTTGATTTGATTCCGAAGATGGTGGAACTACTTCGTGGCATTCGCTTCAGCACTGTTCCAGATATTTGGTAGGATGTAGACTGCTCCATTCGCACCAGAACAGACTCTGCTAACGGTATATTACGCATTCCACATCGCTGGAAACGGGTTCTACACAAAACTGGTGACTACTTTGAAGGACAGTAACAGGTGAAAACATGTAACAAAAATGTTCAAATGTTTGTATAGTCTATGGGACTTAACTACGGGGTCATCAGTCCCTAAACTTACAAACTACTTATGAACTACTTACGAACTAGGACGGCACAAATATCCATGCCCGAGGGGGGATTCGAACCCCCGACCGCAGTGGCCGTGCAGACCGTGACTGGGGCGCCTTAGTCTCCTCGGCCACCGCGGCCGGCAAAACATGTAACACCCTAACACCCAGAAGATGGCCACTTGCAATAGTGGCCGAAACGTCGGTGAAGTGTTTGATATTTTGACGATGCGGTCCAAAACCCAGAAGAGTTTTATATACAATGTAACGGTTTGTAGCGGTTGTGAATAAACAGTTGCCACTATTTAAACTCCAATCCTCGTATATCCAATTTTCATGCATATTTATAACACACACACACACACACACACACACACACACACACACACACACACACTGATAACCTCACTTTACGAAGCTTACTAAATCAAAACTAGGGATTTTTTTAAATTCATATATTCACTTTAGACCACATTACAAAGTTACATTTAGCCATAACACATAAAGAAGACATCAAACATTGTATTGTGGATTCTAAACTAGATTTTCATCGTACGCAAACCGTGTTGCGTACATACGAGGCGATGGAAAGTAGCGTGTGTCAGTGTTCCAATTGTTAGGGTACTGGAGTGTACGCCAGTATTACCCCCTCTCTCCCTCCGGTATAAAAACAATGGTGGTGCCTCCACGGCGAGATTACCTTCTTGCCTTTGAGAGTAATAATACGTGTTTGTGGTCGTTCATTGTGTGCCGATTATTACAGCCAAAAAATAAAACACAGCGTTTCCTCTGGCGTTTACGCTTATCCGTGGCGAGTTGTTTTGCGAATGCTCATTTGCTTGGGTTTGTTTTCATTATCTGTATGAAAAGCGGCTTAAGAAGTAGTAACGTTATGACATGAAAACTGGAATGTAGATAATTGTATGAAAATGGTCGCGACCTTAAGAACCAACCAACTTGTTTTCCAGTTTTGAAGGCAACATGCTGCACAAAATCCAGTGTTTCTAACGTAACGTAGCAGAGGTCTTTTCGTATGGAAAATTACGTTTGTGGTGAGCTGTAGCTGCAGATGTGAACTGCAGCGTCTGCTGTTGACTGGTTGGATCTTAATTAAACTTCCCATTTTGGTTCGTTGTGAATACAGCATGTACTTCATATAATTAGTAAGTTTCATTTGTTTCTGACGGTAGCAATGCGGAAAATTATTTTCAGTGTAAAATATGCCGGTGCGATGGTTTCGCTAAAAATGTCAGGGTAAAGAATAATTCACCTCGTCGTTGTTTATTTTCGTTTTTGGATGAATTGTCAACGACCACTTTGGCGAATAAATTAAGTGTAAAGAACACGCTTTGCGAATGGTGTAGGTTTGAATACCACAGTGCTTTACTAGGCATGATCCTGTTTGGAAGTGGTATGCCGTTGCCTTTCTCCGACCTTCGAACTGACTTGCCCAGCCAGTTATAAGGGGACCTACAGTTTAACGTGGGCTCCGAACCACAGTGCTAATCGGTACTTTTCACGTGAGCAATACTGCCAGAGGCGAAAGAACTGGAAAGTAACAGATAAAAATCCTAGGTCTTGGCGGGGTCAGTAACAGGTGCAAACATGTAAAGCTTTTGTATCAGTTGTGGATAAATAGTTGCCACTATGTAAGTTCCAACTCTCGTTGTTTGTAAGTCCAGAGCCGACGCCACGACCAGTTTGGTCCCTTATCTTTACAACCATTTGAACTTTTTTTGAATGCGTCATAGCATTAGGCTTGAATGGAGTGTTGTGGAACAGCCTTACATGGCTGGAACCGATTACATTTATCTTTGGCTAGCTTAAACCCGCGGCTCCGCTCGCGTGTTGGTTGATTATGATAGAAAAGCTATCTTTCAGTAGTGTTCTTTGAGAAGGATGAAATGAAATACAATACCTTCTTAAGACACAAACTGCAAACTATTCCTATCAGATTGCAGAAGTCTATGCACTTACGGTTTATAAAGAAAGCAAGTACTGGAGATCAAATTACACGTAAAAATGCACTCGTTTCGAAGAATCCAATGATGAAATTCAACAATAATTATTGTAATAATATCACAGATCAATCACATGATGTAATACGCGAAACGTCAAATCGATGTTTCTTTAAAGAGTTGTATTAAAAGAAACTTCTTTTTTACTGCTTTATTTATTTATTCTTATATTTCCTTATTGGTAAGCATAGCCTTACAGAGAAAGAGCTGAAGACATTGTAGTCGCATAGACCAAAAATATGGTCTGTGGCAACACGTTTTGCTGTATGTAACCTCCTTGCTGTAGAGTCGCAAACATCATCGCTGGCCTTCAGTCCGATTTTTTTTAATAATTTGACGACTTTCAACCACCATATCATCCACCCCCTTATCGCTATCGGCATGGAACTGCTAGGGTGTACAAAGGGAGACTTCGGACAACAATTACACCCAGACCATTCGTTTGCGTTCTGGAGATTTAACTGCAGAGCGAAATATTAGCACACCCACACGTAGAATTTTATATACACCGATAACTTTCCATCCCAATATACTCCACCCTTCATCATTACCAACCCTCAAGCAACAATGCAACCAATAAAACCATTTTCAAAGTGTAAATATAATTTTCAAAGAGTGATTATTGTTCCGCATTTCGCGTTACATTCTTCAAAGTCCTAAATATCTATCACATCGCTATAAAACCGTGCCTAAAACCCTCCTCGGGTATAAATTAGTAACTGTACAAATATTTAAGTCTCTGCGTCTTGTCCTTCGGACGTGATAAGAGTACACCGAACAGACATTCACATTAATATATAGCTATCCGATCGCCATGAAACCGTGCCTGAAGCCTTCCCCGGGTAGACATTAATAACTGTAAAATTTTTTAACTCTTTATGTTCAAATGTTTGTTAAGCTTATGGGACTTAACTACGGGGTCATCAGTCCCTAAACTTACAAACTACTTATGAACTACTTACGAACTAGGACGGCACAAATATCCATGCCCGGGGGGGGGGGGGGGATTCGAACCCCCGACCGTAGCGGCCGTGCAGACCGTGACTGGAGCGCCTCAGTCACCTCGGCCACCGCGGCCGGCAGCTCTTTATGTCTTGCGGTTCAGACGTGATAAAGTACACCGAACAGACATTCACATTTATAGATACAGATAAATAGCTATCCGATTGCCACAAAAGGTGATAAACATACACCAAACAGACATTCACATTTATAGATATACATAAATAGGTATCCGAACGCCATAAAACCGGGCCTAAGGTCTTCCCCAGGTAGACATTAGTAACTGTACAAATTTTTAGCTCTTTATGTGTTGCGGTTCAGACGCGATGACGTACACCGAACAGACATTCACATTTATAGATATAGATAAATAGCTATCCAATCGCCACAAAACGTGATAAACGTACACCAAACAGACTTTCACATTTGTAGATATAGATAAATAGCTATCCGATCGCCATAAAACCGTGCCTAAGGCCTTCCCCAGGTAGACATTAGTAACTGTAGAAATTTTTAGCTCTTTATGTCTTGCGGTTCAGACGTGATAAAGTACACCGAACAGACATTCACATTTATAGATATAGATAAATAGCTATCCGATCGCCACAAAACGTGATAAACGTACACCAAACTGACATTCACATTTATAGATATACATAAATAGCTATCCGATCGCCATAAAACCGTGCTTAAGGCCTTCCCCGGGTAGACAAATTTTTAGCTCTTTTTGTCTTGCGGTTCAGACGTGATGAACGTACATCAAACAGACATTCACATTTATAGATATAGATTGTTGATGTTGGGTCTCCGTGCTGCAGCCATCATTTCAGCATAGTCTACATATTTTTTACGGGCAGTAAGTCTGGTGATCTGGCAGGGCAAAAACTTGGCACCAGGAAAGCGTTACATGCTAGAAGTTCTGCATATTAATGATAAGAAAGTGGAGAGTTTCACTGTTGCGCCAGACTCGAGAAGGTGTCGATCCTCTCGACGGGAGAGGGGGGGGGGGGGAAGGGATATGAGGCATCCACCTCATCGGGCTTTACGGCCTGCACTCAGCCGTAGGAATGCCGAAGCGCTTCGCCACACAGGAGGAATAATTTCCCGGATGGGTGCGTCACATTCCCTCACGCACGCTTTCACTGATTTGACGGTGCGGTTCGCGCAGACGTCTGCGAGCCAGCCTGCAAGCCTGCTCCAGTGACGCTGGTTGTATTACCTTCGGTTAACAGCGACCAGAGCTGCAGGCACATTCTATCCCTGGGTGGTGTTACGACACGATATCCATGTTGACCATGAATCCATGGGCCGACATGAATGAAATGATAATCACTTCTACAGAAAATAATGATGTACCGGGCGATCAAAGAGTCAGTATAATTTTGAAAACTTAGTAAATCACGGAATAATATAGATACAGAGGTAAAAATTGACCCACATGCTTGGCATGACATGGGGTTTTATTCGAATATATATATTCCAGCCTGGCTGATAAACACCTACTGGAACCTACGATTTTTATGCAGGATGGCGTTCCACCACATATTGCTATACACGTGAAAGATCTCTTGCCCGCCTCGTCTGGTGATGATCGTGTGCTCAGCCGCCACTTTTGTCATGCTTGGCCTCCCAGGTCCCCAGACCTCAGTCCGTGCGATTATTGAATTTGAAGTTACCTGAAGCTATGCTAATTATTGCTTTTCTGATCAGATGAAGCGCCATCTGTCGGACATTTTTTAATTTTATATATATATATATATATATATATATATATATATATATATATATATATATATATATAAAATTAATTTTTAATATATATATATATATATATATATATATATATATATATATATATATATATATATATATATAGTTAAAAATGTCCGACAGATGGCGCTTCATCATTCAGTCAACAATCCGAACACCACAGTGCTTTACTAGGCATGGTCCTGTTTGGAGGTGGTATGCCGTTGCCGTCCTCCGACCTTCGAACTGACTCACCCAGCCAATTATAGGGGGACCTACAGTTTAACGTGGGTTCCGAACCACGGTGCTACTCGGTGTTTTTCACATGAGCAATACTGCCAAAGGTGAAAGAAATGGAAAGTGACGTAAAAATCCTAGGACCTGGTGGTGATCGAACCCGCGACCTTTGGATTTGTAGTCTGGCACTCTACCACTGTGCAACCAAGATGCACCATATAGTTAAAATGTCTGATAGATGGCGCTTCATCTGAACAGAAAAGCAATAATTGGCAGAACTTCAAGTAACTCCAAAGTCAATAAAACGTTTAAATGTTTGTATAGTTCATGGGACTTAACTACGGGGTCATCAGTCCCTAAACTTACAAACTGCTTATGAACTACTTACGAACTAGGACGGCACAAATATCCATGCCCGAGGGGGGAATCGAACCCCCGACCGTAGTGGCCGTGCAGACCGTGACTGGAGCGCCTCAGTCCCTCGGCCACCGCGGCCGGCCAAAGTCAATAATCGCATGGACTGAGGTCTGGGGACCTGGGAGGCCAAGCATGATGAAAGTGGCGGCTGAGCACACGATCATCACCAAACGATGCGTGCAAGAGATCTTTCACGCGTATAGCAATATGGGGTGGAACGCCATCCTGCATAAATATCGTAGGTTCCAGTAGGTGTTTATCAGCTAGGCTGAGGATGATGCGATTCTGTAACATATTGGCGTTCCTAGAAGGAAAAAGGCCCGATAACGGTAGATGTGGTAAATCCAACCCATACCGTGACTTTCTCGTCGTGCAATGGAGTTTCCACGACAGTTCTAGGATTTTCGGTAGCCCAAATTCTGCATTTGTGTACGTTGACAGACTCTCAGAGCGTTAAATGAGCTTTGTCAGTCCACAACACGTTACTCAACCAATCGCCATCTTCCGCCATCTATTTAAACGCCCACACCGCAAATGCCCTCTGCTTCTTTCATTACAGCTCCTTTTATACACGATTTTCATGCGCAGTCACTGACGATTTGCTGCCCAGCGCAATCTGTCGTACATTTTCTGAACATTTTTTTTGCAATTACAATTATATTACAAACGGCTTTTTTTTTGGTATTACAACCGTATTTTTTGTCCGAAAAATTTGAAAAAGGAAGCTTCTGGTCTCTGGTGGTCTACAATCATGTCTGTAAAATTTGGTGCTGATCGGTTGAACGGTTCGTCTTAAACTCTACGTCATTCCAAGCATGTGTGCCAATTTCTAACTCTCTATCTATATTATTCCGTGATTTATTAAGTTTTCAAATTTATACTGACTTTTTGACCACCTGGTACATGTCATGTGAGTACGAACGTCCCATCCATACTGTTTCAAGATGTTCCTTTTTATCTGAATATGAATATAAGCTTGTTTATGTGTAGTTTAATTCTTTATGTATGTTGAATAAATTGATGAAGTGGTTCAGTGCAAAAGTCCGTACTCTTCTTCATTCCTTTGCATTGGTTTATCTGCTGTTAAAAAAGCAGCAAGTAGATACTCCCTGTACAGGGTCACAATATACGCCCGAAAAAGTCTAAATTAAGTAATGAAACTGTTTGATGCATTTGTGAGCAAAAAACTAGAATTCAGTGGTTGTGTTGGATAAAATACTATTTTTTTTTCACGAAATCGAAATACAATAGAGTCCCGAAAACTCGTCACTCGGTAACCCGGCAGTCCGGGTAACTCAGCCACATTCCTGTACACCCTCTGCAATCATTCTGTGCTCGTAGAATGCAAGATAGAATTGAAATCTTAGCATGTAGCAGTTACTGGCTATGCTATAAATGGGCCTAGACATATTTTCTTGTGCCACCCACACTCTGTTTAAAACTCCTTTGAGTTTCAGTAATGCAGTATGTAGATGCGTCATCATATTAAAAAGTCTGCCATCATTCTTAAAGTAGTTTTCTAAATGTAAATTAGAGTACGTACTCGTAAGTAACGAATATCATTTCTTTTCTTAAATATATTTGTGTTGCTGTATTCCATCATTTGTATTGTATTCTAAAGTAATATCAGACCTCGCAGTCTTATATAATAAAAAAGTCGCACTGACGTGTTTTACGGCCCACTTTAGATTTGTAGTTTTATAAGTTTTTGCAAACATTTAGGACCAAAATAATACTCTAAATAAAAAAATATTAATTAATAAGAGTGTATTAAACCCTTTTAGGAAAAAAAATTAGGTGGTGGCGGGTTCCGAACCACCGACCTTTAGCGGCATAGTCCAACGCCTTGCCCACTACGCAACGGCTATCAAACGAAAGATAAGTCCTTCAATCTCATACCATTGATGGCCGTTGTTAACTGATGGTAATATGGCATTTGTAGACACAAGATCATCATTTATCGTACGAAGAACGATGTGTTTTTGTTAATTCTTCAGTGCGCCATTGCTTTGAAATGACAACGTGTAAGTTACAATAAGAAAATCATCAAATACGCAACGAAAGATGGCGTTTGCCAGAGAAAGTTCTGGGCGAGGAATGTCACGTGAAATCTCCGAACGGCTGGTTTTCGTTAATTCAATGGAGGGTGTCAAATCTCCGTTATTTTTGCAAATATGTCTCAAACGATACGAGATATGAGAAAAAACATAAGGGAGCTAAGTTGTATAGAACTTTCTCCTATACCCATTAGGTTATTCAATTTTCGGTTCAGATGAACGGTTCGTTTTCAAGTACATTACAAATGGATTTTTTGGTATTACTAACGTATTTTTTGTCCGAAAAATTTGAAAAGGGAGGTTTTGGTCTCTGGCTGCCTACAATCATGCCTGTAAAATTTTGGTGCTGATCGGTTGAACGGTTCGTCTTAAAAGCAGGGAACACGTTACGGACAGAGAGACAGACAGACATACATCCCAAAATCGCCGTTACGTTTGCAAATATCTGTGAAACGCTACGAGAAATGAATAAAACATAAGAGATCAAAGTTGTAGAGAATTTTCTCCTCTACAAATTCGGCTATTCAATTTTCGTGTCAGATAAATAGCTAAGCCGTTATTTTCATTTAAATTTCGATCTGTCAAAAGACGATCGCAAAGGCCCACTTTTAGTGTTACAGTTGTAACCTGAAGTGGTCCAAAATCTCACCTATTCTTTTTTAACACCGTTCCCGATAACCCGGAATTTTTACAAACTCGGCCAACCTTCAGTCCACATTAGATAGAGTTTTCGGGACTCTGCTGTATGGAAACATATAGACTGTTTCAGGGGTTGAAATAAATTCAACGACAAAATTAAAAATTTGTGCTGGACCGGGATTCAATCGCGGATTTCCCGATCGAGCCAGCGGTCGCCTTAACCAATTAGGCTATCCAGACACGCTTCCCTTCCAACAAAAATACTCAATTTTTAGCCCCTTGCCCGGACACTGTATCAATAGTTATAAATATGGCCACAACAGGCAGTTGAAGATTTCGATGCGGACGCATTCAAACGCTCGATCCCTTGCGGGGATCCAGTATAGGCTGCGAGCAAGAGGAAGCAATGGTCAGCGGGCTACAAGTTGAGTGTTTGGGTTGGAAGGGAAGCAAGTCTGGATAGCCTAAGTGGTTAAACAATCGTCGATAATGCAGAGATGCAAAGCTGATAAACGATAGTCGATAATGCAGACAGGATGTCAGATATCAAAGCAACAATTCTCTCATGCAACCGAAATAATATCTCTGGACCGTTTGCTGCGCTACAATCAACGCTTAGCAAGTCAGAGACGAAAATGCGCGTGACAGCAGTTATTGCACATTACAAAAAACTTAATAACTCCAGTTCTTATCGTCAAATATGCATAGGCATGAAATAAATGGCGAATTCTAGCTAAATAATTGGAGCATTGACTAAAACAAAAACAAAATACCGACTGTTTGAGTGTGTTCGCGACTCTGTCCCCTTAAGGTAGACACTAAAATGGTGTGTCTCCGAGACGGTAAATTCGCCTTGTCTATACGTAACTGAGGCACTGGCTGTATGCGCCTCATGACGTCACATGGTATGAGGCGTGGCCGGCGAGAAAGACAGGCCTGAGCGCGTACATCATGTGACGTAAGCAAGGTAGTTCCGAGCCGGCGCGATCGCTAGCCAATTGGCCGGCCACTGGGGCACTGCCCACTGCGTCATAGGGGGCAGCTGCTAAGCTAGCGATTGCGCCGTCTCGGAACTACCTTGCTTACGTCACATGATGTGCGCGCTCAGGCGTGTATTTCCCGTTGGCCGCGGTACGAGGTGAAGCCGAAAGAAAGACCTTGGTGCGTACGTCACGCCAGATCAGCAGAGAAGGCCAGAGACAACACGACCGAGGCAATACTCACTTTACGGCTTATCCTAGAAGATGGATTAAGAAAGGGAAACCTACATTTCTAGCTTTTGTAGATTTGGAGAAGGCTTTTGACAATGTTGATTGGAACAAACTCTTTCAAGTTCTGAAGCAAGCAGGAGTAAAATATAGGAAGCGTAAGGTTATTTACAACTTGTACAAAAGCCAGACAGCGCTTGTCAGAGTTGAAGGGCATGAAAGGGATGCAGTGGTTGGGAAGGGAGTAAGACAGGGTTGTAGCCTCTTTCTCCAATGTTATTCAATTTGTACATTGAGCAAGCTATAAAAGAAATCAAGGAGAAATTTGGTGAAGGAATTAAAGTTCAGGGGGAAAAATTAAAAACATTACGTTTTGCCGACGACATAGTAATTCTGTCTGATGAAGTTGGGAGTCCTGTGTGATGGCCTGTTTAAGACCCTCTTCAACTGTCGGCGGTATTCAGCCTGTACGATTTCTTGCTGTACGTGTCCCTTCAAGTTTCCACTTCAGTATTACACCAGTAACAGGGGTATTTAGGAGTGTGGAAATCTCGCGGACAGACACCTGACACAAGTGAAAACCAATCACCTGACCACGTTCGAAGTCCGTGGGTTCCACGGAGCGTCCCATTCTCGTCTCTCACGATGTCTAATGACTACTGAGGTCGCTGATATGGAGTACGTGGCAGTAGGTGGCACCAAGCTGCAGGGTGTCCAGATACATGTGCTAACATAGTGGATTTCTAACTTCCTCGTAATTTGCTGCTTTGCTTTGATATTAACGTCATGTAAAGGAACCATACTCTGTCGTTGTATATTTCTTGTTGAACCTCGCGATGTAGCTTTAAACTACGAAACCGATAGTGTGCCAGTAAATCTGGCACGAGTTACAGCTGTTTACGGAGTTAATTGAGTGAATTTTTCGTATTACATATTCCACGCTTTTTCAAAAGATTTTGGCAGGTCAGATGACTGGCTAACATTAAATTAATATAAAACTTGTGCATTGTTTTCCATATACAATGTTCACATTTCAAAAATAGCTACCATTCTAAAAAAAAAATATGTGTCTACTTAAGGCAATTTAAAGTGTAAGGCTAAAGTCTCTGGAAGGGAAATAAGTATTATATTAAACTTCCTGCCAGATGAAAATTGTGTGTCGGAACCGGGACTCGAGACTGGGACCTTTGCCTTTGGCTACCAATTGAGCTACCCCGACGCGACTCACACTCCGCTGCAAAGTTTCATTCTGCAAGTATTATATTGCAGCAAGACCAAACTTCGATGTTTATGTGGATAGCGATGGAAAAATTCTACATCTACTTCTGGTATGTCTATGATGCTTATTTGCACCGATTTCATCTTTCATAAGCTCACGGTACGTATTCCGTTACCATTAATGAGATTTACCGACATGTGCTAGCAAAGGGGCCCTATCTGTTTTTGAGGCATGCGTTCCATTCAGCATATCAGATTCCACAGCATTTTGTTTCACGTTTCGGGCAGCTTTTTGTTCGAAGGCTGACAGACAGTAATTATGGAAATTTAGCAGTGCCAATGCGTTACTTATGGCCGAGTGCACCAACCTCGGTCAAAAGTTACTCGCGGTCAAATCGGCATTTAACCGTGATCAACTCAAGTTTCTGATGTGCCGACACCGATCAAAGTTAAGCGAGGGAGTTGATCGCGGTTAAATTTGATCGCGGCTGAAGCCCGGTTTTGTCGAGATGACCAGGGTTATACGAGTGTGCAGTATCAAGATCGCGACGCGTTTTGATGTTTTAGACGGAATTCAAATGTTCAAATGTTTGTTAAGCTTATGGGACTTAACTACGGGGTCATCAGTCGCTAAACTTACAAACTACTTATGAACTACTTACGAACTAGGACGGCACAAATATCCATGCCCGAGGGGGGGGGGGGGATTCGAACCCCCGACCGTAGTGGCCGTGCAGACCGTGACTGGAGCGCCTCAGTCCCCTCCGCCTCCGTGGCCGGCTAGACGGAATTGACAAAGATTTATTTTACCTCGATCATTTAAAATGGGATCAAAACCGGGACGTAGTGATTGGGGAAAGGGGGACTCTTTTGAAGATTACAGTGACAAAAAGTTCGAAGAAAGATTTTGTTTGTCCAAAGAAAGTGTGGTGGTTGTCAAACCAAATCAGTGACATGTTAGAATTTCCTACCGATAGAAATAACCCTATTTCGCCTATGAACAGACTGTTGATTACGTTAAGAGCATATGCAACTGGTGCATTTAACATACTTATTGGTGACAACTGTAACATATATCGCGACGACACATTGCCAGAAATAGCAGTTCGCCGCGCCATAATTAATGAATATTTCCAGTAAGGTAACTATCAAATTCAGAAAAAGTTTTGAATCAAAAATGACGAGATGTTCCGTAACTATAATCGTAAAGTTTTCGTGTTATTAAAACATGTTATCTGTATATTTCTGTTACCAGGTGAACAAGCGGTGCATGGGAAAATGCGCTGTGAACAACAATGGCATTTGTGTTGATTTGTTCGAAACAATAAATCATAATTTATGTAATTATATAAATCTGCCTTAGGGTGTTTTATTAATAATCATTTCTCTTTGTAATATGACTGAATTCAGTAAAATTTTACGACGCTTCTCGCTGGGCTCCAGTGCTTATGTTGGCAACAGATGAACAATGAAGTATAGAATTGCGTTGATATTTTTCACAAGCTACAGAGTAAATGTTATTGTGGTCGTTTCACTCGCAGAAAAATTAATACTGTACCTGCTCTATGGTAGAAAGGTTCTTGTATGTACCTTTGTCCGTTCAGAAGAGAATAAATTTCGTTTTAATTGAAGATGTCACGAAAAAATATTTATTGGTCATCTTAGTTGCCGTCATTACCATTGGTGCCAACATAACCACTGCAGCCCGGCGAGAAGCGTCGCACAATTTTACGGTATTTACAATCTTGTACATACAAATAACGTGGTACTGTCGTCATTCACCAAAGATAGTCGAGGATACACATGTAGGTAAGCCAGTGATATCCATACAAGCTGCATGTATAACTCTGGTGTCTGAGCATATAATTGCAGCGTGCCTGCACATTCATATATTTTGCACACGATTTCGCATTGTCCGCCATGTTTAAATTTGGCAAACGAGTTTCCATCCGTTATTACGTGAGAAAGAATTGCTTGCTTTCCTCTCGATTTGGAATTTAATTCAATATTCGATGTAGTAGGCTGATATGGGAGCAGAATCGAAACGTATTTTCTCCTCGTTTTCTTGTAATACTTCATAGCAGCCATGTTTGAATTTGGCAAGGAACTAAATATGAACATCTATGGCTGGCACGCTCAGACAGCTGAAGTTCAACATCCAGATAGTATAGAGATCAATGAGGTAAGCTCAACTAACACCTTTGCATCACATGGGTGCCTTCCATTGCGCTACACGGACTTGATCACGATCAAATGTACGATTGGCTGACGACGGTTTGCTGACCGGTGATTAACGTTGGAGCACCGCAGAGACGATTTAACTGCGGTTAACTTTTGAGCGTGTTCTCGGAAACCTTGATTATCGTGCTTTTTGACCGAGGTTGATGCACTCGGCCATTAGAGTGTAATATTAGTTTATTAATTTCGTCTTTTGGCCTGTGAGGCCTTGTATTCAGCACTGTGGCGGTTTCACTTTAGATCGTGCGGTATACTTAATATAGGGTAGTTATAAGAGGTACACTCACAGGTGCACTCACTTTATAACCCATTTCTTTTCGTCGAGACTCGCTACTGACAGGAAACAAATCATTTGCTTTAAATTTGTGCGTACTCATTGCGAATGCGTGTTAGAAAAGACGGCACTGGACTGCTGTTGTTAAAATGGCGACCTTCTAAGTACAAGAACAGCCCTTACTAAAATAAAAGCTCCAATATCCTTCGAGCTAGCTGTGGTTGACCAATGTCGGGCTGCCCTCGGGATATTATTAAAACTGTCGCTGATCTCTCAAACACCCCATTAGCGAGATTCCTGGATCCTCGCGGTTAGAGCCGCACCTCCGCGAGATGCCTTTTAATACTATACTTTCGTTGTCGCCCGCTAATTTGACGCCTGGCCATCAGCACCAGAGGGAGAGGACTGACCATAAACTTCGTGAGTTTCTCCTTGTAAATAAATAATTTCGCCCTTTGAGCTACAGAGGGCTTTCTAAAGAACCCCTCGTGCAGTCGACGCCACCGACCGCCTTCCAGCCAGAGTTGTACCAAATGTGTAGAAAAAGTAAAAGATAGCGTCTGGCGTGACAGTGCCGTATGGGCCTTCAGGGAACTGCCCGGCGTGGTTTGTACGAGAGTAGCGGGGCCGGTGTACTATCTGGCCGAGGAGGGCCACACACGCTGCAGAATACTAATCACTTGCTTTTAGGGACGCTCTCTCCCTGACTGGCTACAAGCAGGGAAATGGCCAGCCTCGCGAAATCCTACAACACGCAAAATATGTGCCCCGGTAAACTTTCCTTCCCCATAAGATACAGGAATAAAAGTTGATCATAAAATTACTACTTAAATGCCACTAGAACCCAATGCGCTCTTACTGATACGTAAAGACGAGAATTTCATGCACTATAAATTACGAAATATGCATGCATTCATGCGCTATCAGCAGAAATAATCAATAGAATATGCATTGTTACAGCGCAAACGTATGACAGAGAAACTAGTTAAAATCCGAGATTGCTCAAGCAATCGCCAGCCAAGCCAGGCGGAAACAGGTCATCGCCTCTGTTGTAAAATGCGACGCCGGTCTATCGTGACGACAGCAGATGCTGCGTCGGCGAGTTGAAAGCCTACAGTCAGCAGACTGTCGACTGCGACGGATGACCAGCAGAGAGAGAGAGAGAGAGAGAGAGAGAGAGAGAGAGAGAGAGAGGGTATATTCATCAGCTTGTAGCCGCGGTGGAGTAGCCGAGTGGTCTAAGGCGCCTCGCTGCGGAGCGCGCAGTTGCTCGCCGTCGGAAGTTCGAGTCCTCCCTGGGGCATGGGTGTGTGTGTTGTCCTTATGTTAGTTTACCTTAGTTTAAGTAGTTTGTGAGCTACGGACTGATGACCACGCAGTGTGGTCCGATAGATTCACAAACATCAGCTTCTAAACGTTTCATAGCTACACGTAACTCTGTCAAAAGAGCGATTAAGACCAAGAGTTCATTGAGTGGACGCTGCACTCACAAGTAGAACACATTCGGTCGTTACGAACCGTCCCATACGTCATAGCTTTAGCCGATTCTGTACATATACTCCCGCTTTTAGAAGTGCAGTCACTTGGTCTTTGAAATCAGAGATGCTCAGGAGATAGTCCAAGGATCTATGTATCTAGCTTTTGTCTCAGTTTCAGCAGTAGTCACTAGTCGCAACTACGAGATGCAATCTGAACTACTACGCTTCGAACTGACCACTATCCGCGGAGATAGTTAACCGCTGTCTACCGTCTTCACAACGCTGAATATGGTTGCTGCCCGAGGTCAGCTCAGTCTTCATTGGTTGCGTTCCTAAAGGTCAATGATCCCGCTGACGATTTAGCATTCTGGTGCTAACCCTGCCATCGGTATCAAGGTGTCAACTGTCACCACGACATCCGACTCCAGTGGTTCCAAGCCTGGACCCACAAGCAGCTGCACAGACCGGAGGAGGGATAGAGCACTCCACGTGGCAGTCTCTGCTTCGAACCCCAGACGTCGCGGCGCGGGCACCTCCGTCCAAACGGTACAACAGCCGCAGCCGGCTCATAGAACACGCGGCGAGACAGCGAGCTAACGCGCCCGAAGGCGACGTCACCTGCTGATCTAGCTCCTGACGAGCTAGCGACTATAACACGGAATCTGGTATCCAGGTGAATTAACTTGTAAACTCTAATCCTGTTTTACAAGCGACCACTGGCGCTGCACCAGGTTTCACGACTGATACTGACGCTAAGCGTTGTGCGGGAGTAGCCGAGCGGTCTGGAGCGCCATGTTTCGGATCGCGCGGCCTCCCGCGTTGGGGGTTCAAATCCCCCATAGAGCATAGATGTTTGTGTTGTCCTTAGATTAGTTTAACTTCGTTTAATTAGATTGTAAGTCTAGGGGCTGATGACCAACGTAGTTTGGAAGGGCGGAAGGAAGGAAGGAAGCTTATGGTTTAACGTCCCGTCGACAGCGTGGTCATTAGAGACGGAGCTAACGGTCGGATTTTCGGGGAAGGACGGGGAAGGAAATCGTCCGTGCCCTTTGAAAGGAACCATCCCGGCATTTGCCTGGAGTGATTTAGGGAAATCACGGAAAACCTAAATCTGGATGGCCGCAGGTGGATTTGAACCACCATCCTTCCGAATGCGAGTCGTGTGTTACCGCTGCGCCATCTCGCTCGGTACATAGTTTGGTCCCATAAGAATTACAAACATTTGAACATTTGATTTTGACTCTAAGCTGGGAACCGACCGCCTGGCGCCAGCAGCATTATCGTTTTTACTCTGAATTTATAGTTCAATTCCATGTTTGCGCAGTTAACTACTAACAACATTTCTAAATTATTTTCCGTTACGTTCTTATGGTTATTTGTCTAATTATTTTGGTCGACAGAAAACGATCTCTCTGTATCACAAGACGTAAAGGCGCAAATTTCAGTGAACATATTTAAGACAATGTCAGGTCACGTTTTCCACTCAGGATTACACCGCAAAATACTTTCGTCTCAGAACATGAAGATTCAAATCTGGGTTTCTTTTAACAACACTGTCCTTTGCAGCTACTGCCACTTTTCCTCGGCCTTGACTGAGGTGTACCGGAGATTTCTCAATGGTTGAAATTGAGTCTACCAGTGTTAGAGACGTGGCCTCTAATTTTGCAATTACAGAGGGCATTTTCGAGAAATTTGTTTTGATGTAAATTAAATCCTGCTGTACGTAATTGAATTTAAATGGTGTTTGTGCGTCTCTGATGCAAACGGCATCATGTGGGTGGAAAAACTTTACTACCTAAAATGAAAGAAATATGTATTTTAGAATAAGACATTGCGGTATTAATTTTTTACACTTAAGTACGGATGAATTTTATTTCATACCGATTTAATGGCATCGAAATTGTCAGCATAAAAGATTGCAGCGTCCAACGAACTGCCCCACCTACTGCGGGGGCAATGGGAACTCGGGTAGACGGTCTCTGTAAGCTCCTACACGTGCAGGGGCGTTTGGAAATGTCTGTATAAAACAAACCATCATTTTAGAATGATTGATGTGTTTTTATAGGTTTGAGAACATTCAAATTCACACATCCATGTATTGTACACAAACCTTTTTAGTAGAGGATATCAAACTATTGCCAATGTCATAATTACATCTTATCGTTATGCATAGTTTAAGTACAATAGCGCTTACTACTCAATGTCAATAGCAAGGATTGGCAGCAGTGAGAGAAGCGACAAAGTACACATTGTTGCCTTCTACCAACAACAATTGAGCGAATTAGTGCTTGTACTCACTACAAAGAATTACAAAAATAATAAATTTAATATTACTCTCGTTTTCAGTAATTAATAACTGGCAGAAAATCAATGAAAGCTGATATCACCCAATTTATTATAATATAAGCACTAAAACTATTCACCATGCACTATAACGTTCTTTCATATGGAATGAACGCAGAAATATTTTTTTACCTCTCAAATGGCCAAAAACATGGAAGGAAGGGAAGGAAGCGACAGCGTGGTCATTAGAGACGGAGCTTACGCTCGGAGTAAATGGGTAAGGATGTGGAAGGAAATCGGCCGTGCCCTTTCAAAGTAACCATCCCGGCATTTGCCTGGAGTGATTTAGAGAAATCACGGAAAACCTAAATATGGATGGCCGGAGGTGGATTTTAACAACCATCCTTCCGAATGCGAGTCCAGTGTGTTACCACTGCGCCACCTCGTTCGGTCCAAAAACTTACATAAAACTAACAACTTTCAGCATGATAGAGCAAGTGAAGAAAATTATATATCATATATGTTCAGATGTTTGTATAGCTTATGGGACTTAACTACGGGGTCATCAGTCCCTAAACTTACAAATTACTTATCAACTACCTTATCCTAAGGACGGCACAAATATTCATGCCCGAGGGGGGATTCGAACCCCCGACCGTAGTGGCCGTGCAGACCGCGGAAGAAAATTATTTGGAGGATTGCCGAAGGACTGCGGAACACATCGTCTCCTAATTGACACTTCTGTGGCATCTGTGCACGCCGTCCTGTATCAGAATCTGAAAACGTGAAAAGTGTCAGTGCTATGACTGCTGACAGAGGACCACAAGCCTGCGCACGTGGTATGTAGTCAGGAAATGTTTTCAGGTGACGATGGCATGAATGGCATTTTCTTTTCATCTACAGACCATAGATCGGACATGGATGCTGGTTTTCAATCCCGAAATTAAGTGCCGATCAACAACTGCATCAGCGATATTGCTGTGGTCAAAACCGTCTCTTACAGAAGCGTCCATTGTGGTCATGGAAATAATCGTGAGAAATGTTTACAGCAGCAGGGAGATTACATCGGTGAAAGAAGTGAGAGAAGTTTCGTGGTTTACATGAGATTAATTTGTGAGAAAAAATCGGAGGTGTTATATCTCGAATGCATGTCGTAAATCAACTTTCGCTACTTATGAGGGCAGAACAATTCAACTTCGTGTAATTCTAAGGACATGCGAACGAAATATAGCGCGTAAGAGCTGTTTTAATTAGCACATATAAGGATACGATTTGTTAATTGCGTAACACGTTTATATTAAAACGTTTGCTCAGTTTTTGCATCCACGAAGTTTGTACGGATACTATTTCCACTATTTTTCTCAACACCTAACGGGGGAGCATATAATGTCAGCACAGTTGTTACACGGCTTGAAGACCATACTGTGCTTCCAGGATTTTCAGCGATGACAACATTTAACTGCCTCACTATTTGATGGTGCAATATTGTCAGTTGGTGTCTCCCAGGATCAAATCCCAAATCGCCACGCAATTCCAACTTCTGTATGATTTTTCTCAACCTGGCGCATACAGAGGACCTCTCGCTATTTCTCTCTGGCGTCGATACTAGCAAAGAGACGCAGTGCTATTGCTTTAGATTGGATAAAATGCATTGCCCAGCTTTTGCAGATCAATATTAACTCTCTGATTATCGGTTTGGGTAGTTATCATTTTGTATTTTTACTTTTCACTAACCTCATATCTCATGAACTATATTAAGTAATGCCATATAATTTCGAACGTACATTGAGTGATGTGTGTATACTCTGTAAAATATCTCGCGAATAAAATCATTCATGTATAAGTGGTAAATTGTAACCTAGTTCTGAATGGCGTAGTGTTTTACTGCAAGAAGAACCCAAAATGTAGTAAGAGATAAGTTCTTCTCCTGTCATAATTTTGCTGCGTTGAGTGCGAGAATAAGTGTGGTAAGTTTTGAAATTATGTGTGACGTTTGTTCCAAGTAGCTAAGTGTTGTCATTCGCAAATATTGTATGAATAAAGAATCGTTATTCATGCGTTGCATGTACCGCGTTTCTCGTGACTCTCATTGTTTGTGACGTCATATCTTCTTAACTATATGTCGTGGTTGTCTTTTACCCCTCAGCGATGGAAAGGAAATATTTGTCAGAAATTTGTTCGAAATCGGTCTATTACTTTATGATGAGATGTGGAACCCTGTAGCATAAGGTGTAACTTTATCGCGAATTTAGATGTTTATGACAACATATCTACTGAAAGATGTGTCATAAGCACTTCTGACCTTCACAAGTATTGTTGTCAGACAGTTAGGAAAATGAGTAGCATGTTTTTTCGCGATCAGTCAATGGCCATTCAGAATACATACGTATGTATCTGTGTATGTTCCACATCTGCTCCTTTAGGAGCAGATATGGAACATACACAGATAAATAAGGATAGATTCTGAATGGTCATTAGCATTGTTCCTTCAATTAAAATGAAGTGCGCGATCAGATCCGTGCCGGCCGCGGTGGCCGAGGGGACTGAGGCGCTTCAGTCACGGTCTGCACGGTCACTACCGTCGGGGGTTCGAATCCCCCCTCGGGCATGGATATTTGTGGCGTCCCTAGTTGTAGCTAGTTCATAAGTAGTTTGTAAGTTTAGGGACTGATGACCCCGTAGTTAAGTCCCATAAGCTCTACAAAAATTTGAACATTCAGATCCGTAGCGAGTGGTGTAACCTGGATACGACGTAACTGCACAACCTTGTGAACTCACTTGTGAATGCTGTCTAGTTGCTTATCAGTCCCAGGTGCTAAATTAGATGGTATTAAGTCCAAAAATGTTCAAACGTTTGCGAACCTACTGGACCAAACTGCTATGGTCATCAGTCCCTAGACTTACAAAGTACTTAAACTAACTTACAATAAGGACAACACACACACAACCATGCCCGAGAGAGGACTCGAACCTCCGACAGCCGTATTAAGTGATGCTTGCAATCACTTCTCCAGGGGTGACTAATTTATTTGTCCAGTTATTTCAGTTCTTGTCACTTCCGCTATCAGCAGTATTCTGGATTTCTGTTCTTCCAGTGCGAAATGAATGCCTGTTTATTCTTGAGTTACATTTGTGGAAGAACATACGCCAAGGTAAGTCTATAATTTTGACATACTTAAGGGGAAGTGCTTTAAAAAATTTAAGGGGTACTCTCACTTACGTTGTAATTAAGGGTTCTGAAACTCTGTATATGCTTGAAATTACACAAGCCGAGGGGCCATGAAAAACATATTAGTTACATGGTACTGATAAAACGGATGGTTTCATTTCATGAGCGGTAAAGCCAGTTCTTAGTCGCCATCTTCCGATATTGTGCAAATAAGTTTCAGTAGATGTGAATCACCTTTGCGTTACTGAGATGACCTCTGACAAAAGACGGAACCGGCCCACAAAATAAACATCAAATTCGAGCGGTCGTGGCACATCCGTTTCTTTTTGTTCTGAAATTCAGTTAAATGAAAAAAGTAATAATAATAAAATTTAAAAAAATCATTTTTATCCACCGACCATTTATGCTTAGTTCGAAATTTCTACCTTTTCTCCAAATCCTATCAGTCAGATATGTCTACCGTCCAATCTCTTAAAAAAATAAGTTTGTTCAGCTGCGGGGTCATCAGTCTCTAAACTTATTAACTAACTTATACTAAAGACAGCACAAACATCTATGCCCAAAGGAGGATTCGAATCCACAACGGGGAACGGCCTCGCATATCGGAGCACAGCGCCTCAATGCGCTCGGCCACTCCGCCGCGGCCAGAAAGTTTTTGTTGTGGTCTTAGTTTCAACGATAACTACTGGCATTTCCTCGTCTTTAGTTACGTTTGAATTATTAACTTTCAGTTTCTCATTACTGGGTGGATGTTAAAAGATCGTTATTTTCTCCACTCTTCAAAAGCAATCGAACAGAAAATAACAACGTAAATAGCGACGAAACACTAGCCTTCGTACTTATGAGAGCGAAATTTCCTTTTTAATAACTATTAGAATTGATACCATAAATGTAATTATGTTCAGACGTGCTGATTACCAACAGAGTCAAAGCCTCTTTAAGAATTTCAAAGTCTATTCACAAAAGACACACACACAAACAAGACCATCAAGACAGTATCACACAAGGAAAGGCTAAGCGATTATATGCAACTACCGGGTGATCGAAAATCAGTATAAATTTGAAAACTTAATAAATCACGGAATAATGTAGATACAGAGGTAAAAGAAATTGACACACACGCTTGGAATGAATGGGGTTTTATTAAGGGGAAAAAAGTTCAAAAAATGTCCGACAGATGGCACTTCATCTGACCACAAAAGCGATAATTAGCATAACAAATTAAGACAAAGCAAAGATGATGTTCTTTACAGTAGCTGCTCAATATGTTCACCATCATTCCTCAACAATAGCTGGAGTCGAGGAATAATGTTGTGAACAGCACTGTAAAGCATGTCCGGAGTTATGGTGAGGCATTGGCGTCGGATGTTGTCTTTCAGCATCCCTAGAGATGTCGGTCGATGACGATACACTTGCGACTTCAGGTAACACCAAAGCCAAAAATCACACGGACTGAGGTCTGGGGACCTGGGAGGCCAAGCATGACGAAAGTGGCAGCTGAGCACACGATCATCACCAAACGACGCGCGCAAGAGATCTTTCACGCGCTTAGCGATACTTTATTTATTTATTTTGTTTCTAAAAACCCCATGTCATTCCAAGCATGTGTGTCAATTTTTACCTATCTACATTATTCCGTGATTTATTAAGTTTTCAAATTTAAACTGACTTTTTGATCACCCGGTACATTAAAAATGGCGGCCGCGGTGGCCGAGGCGACTGAGGCGCTCCAGTCACGGTCTGCACGGCCACTACGGTCGGGGGTTCGAATCCCCCATCGGGCATGGATATTTGTGCCGTCCTTAGTGTTAGCTAGTACATAAGTAGTTTGTAAGTTTAGGGACTGATGACCCCGTAGTTAAGTCGCATAAGCTATACAAACATTAATTTTACAGCCAAGATACGTCAAGAAATACTTATTTCTTCAAATAAGGCAGGAATTACAAAATTTCAGCTGAGAAGATGATAATACGCTCTAATGTTGCAGCTTAGTGACGAATTGCAGACAACGGAACGTTTCACATCAAATATTACTTGATACCTTCTTCAACTGTTGCGGACAGATCGCAAGTTATATTCACCAGACTACACTGCACACAAGTGAACCAATACATTTTCCGAAACAGTCTCGAAATATTTAAGGGATATGGGTACCCACGCGTTCTCACTGAATAAAAAAAAGGCTCTGTATATCGAACTTTTGATCCTAATTTCCTCATTATTACGTTTTTTGCAGGATTTTCGACATATTAGTTAACACGGACATTGTTCTGCATCCCAAAATAAATCCTGAAATTCAGTTATCTTATATTTCCGTGGTGCCATTAACTCTGACATTGCACAAAGATTTGTTGCTCAAGGAAACAGTGGTTGCATCATTGATCGCTGCATTGCACAGAGGGACAGAACAACAGGCAGAGAGAGAATTTAGTGTAGTAATCCTTGGCAGCGTCGCGTCCTTCCTGGCGGGCGGTAAATAATTCCCCTGGCTGTGCCCCCATAAAGCAGGCAACGCGTTTCCGTGACGGCTCGGCCATTAATCTTGTCGCAGCGAGGAATAATACACCGTAAGCGAAATGGACGCGTTCTGCCGGCCGTCGCAGAACCTCGAGCCACAGTGCGAAAGGGCCGTCAGACTTCAAACGTAACTGTTCTCGCTACCCGGCAAGGAGATTACGGACGCGGTGTCCTGCGTCCCGGCTCAGGGGGAGGTGTCAGGGATCAGGCTTGCCAACAAGGAAGTTGTAGCGCGATACCAAACAACGGTTCTTTTAGTCGGAGCAGGTGTGCCTACAAAACGGCGTTTTCTTATAGCACGAAAACGTACTTGCATCGTAAATCTAAAAATGTTCAAATGTTTGTTAAGCTTAAGGGACTTAACTGCGGGGTCATCAGTCCCTAAACTTACAAACTACTTATCAACTACCTTATACTAAAGACGGCACAAACATCCATGCCCGAGAGGGGGATTCGAACACCCGACGAGGAGTAGCCTCAGGCATCGGAGCATAGCGCCTCAATGCGCTCGGCCACTCCGCCGTGGCCCGCACTAACCCTATTCAGCCCACGCTATACGAGACGAGAGATAAAGCCTCCTACTTCTGTACGTGATGCTGCTACTGTCAACTCGCCGATCCCACTGTTGACGTCATCGGACTGTACGAGAACACTGTTAATAAAACAACAAATAAAATTTTTGAGTTGTTGTTGTGGGCTTCAGTCCGCAGACTGGTTTGATGCCCTGTCCTGTGCAAGTCTCTTCATCTGAGAATATGTTCAACAACCTACATCCTTTTGAATATGCATACTGTATTCATCCCTCGGACTCCCTCTACGATTTTTACCCCACACGCTTCCTTCTAATCCTAAGTTGATAATTCCTTGATGTCTCAGACTGTGTCCAACCAGTCTATCCCTTCTCTTAGTCAGGATATACCAGAAACTCCTTTTCTCCCCAATTCGGTTAGGCACCCATACTCTTTAGTTACGTGATCTACCAAACTAATTTTCATGATTCGTCTGTAGCACCACATCTAAAAAGTTTCTATCATCTTTTTATCTGAACTCCTTATCGTCAATGTTTCACTCCCGTACAATGCTACACTCCAGACAAATGCTTTCAGAAAGGACTTCCTAACATTTAGATTAATATTGGATTTTAACAAGTTTCGCTTCTTTAGAAACGCTTTTGTCCCCATAGCAATTCTGCATTTTATATCTTCTTTAGTTCGGCCATCAGAAGTTATCTTGCTACCCAAATAACAAAATTTATCTAGTAGTTTTATTGTCTCATTACCTAATCTAATTCCTTCAGCATCGTCTGATTTTCTGACATTACATTCCATTACCTTCGTTTTACTCTTGTTAATGTTCATCTTATAACTTCCTTTCAAGACACTGTCCATTCCATTCAATTGCTCTTCCAGATCCTTTGCGGTCTCTGACAGAATTACTATGTGATCGACAAACTGCAATGTTTTTATTTCTTCTCCCTGCACTTTAATGCCTTCTCGAAATTTATCCTTCCATTCCTTCACTGCCTGCTCAATGGACAGATTCAACAACATTGGGGAAAGACTACCACTCTGTCTTACTCCCTTCCGAACCTCTGCATCCCTTTCTTGCCCTTCGACTCAAATAACCACTGTCTGTTTTTTTTTTGTATAGGTTGAATATAACTCTTCGCTCCCTGTATTTTACCCCTGCTACCTTCAGAATTTGGAAGATTGTATTCCAGTCGACATTGTCAAAAGCTTTCTCCAAATCGACAAACGCTAAAAACATAGGTTTCCCTTTCCTTAGCCTATCTTCCAAGAAAAGTCGTAATGTCAGTATTGCCTCCCGTATTCCTACATTTCTCTTAAATCCAAACTGATCTTCCCCGAGGTCAGATTCCACAAGTTTTTTCCATTAGTCTGTAAATAATTCGTGTTAGTATTTTGCAACCATGACTTATTAAACTGATAATTCTGTAATTTTCACACTTGTCCGCACTTGCTTTCTTTGGAATTGAAAAAGTAATGGATTCAAAATCGAGAACCGTCAGACGAACTGTAAGAGTTGAACTGCGTTGTGACCAGTGTCGGCTGGTGCTTCTGATGACTCACTAGTTTGAGTGCCGGATCTCGAGAGTGGCGCCCCCTCCCCCCCCCCCTCACCCATCCACCCACGGCTCGTCACCCCTCCTCCCCCCACCTCACTCAGCGTGTAAAGAGACAATTAGTCGCACCTCTGCGAGTGGCGACGTGGGGAGAGAGGCCCGGTTTGTCCATCCCTCTCCCCGCCCCCACCTTAGATATATTTTCGTTAACAGATCTGCAGAATGTCCTACCTCGGCTTGTTTGCGCTTGCTTCAACTCGATCTGAGGCGTCAGCCTACCAAGCTTCTTTATTTCACACTTCTCTTGCAAGCTAAAAACTGAGTAATTCGTTTCTGTAAGTTGGTGAACATTGTTCATTTTTATTTGGTAATAAACACCAATATGCATATGAACACTAGAATACGGTAAGTAACTGATTACACTGTTATGTGACTGTAACAAAATGGATCTGTTACGATGAAGAGACAAGCTACCTTCGGGTCACGCTACACTGTAAGCAGCATCCTCTCGTGACGTTACTCATGCGCAAACGCTGCTGTCCCCCACATCTTTTCAAACAGTTAAATATTCGTTTCACCGAAGGGTATAAATGTCGTGATTCTCGAGTTTCACCCGTCGTATTTGATAAACAAAATATCCACGAGTGTACTGGACAGTTTGGACCGGCAGTACACTCGTGGATATTTTGATATAAATGTCATTTACCCTCAAAATCGCGACACATTTGCTGAAACGTCCAAAGATATGTGGCAAGTAACAATAGAAACGTTATTGTTAATCCTGTATCTGCTAAAAAGAACATTGGGTATACTTGCTCTCGGTCTCGAACGCCTACCTTCGACAGCGCGGAGTGATGCTCCTAAGCACAGGGGTATTCTTGCTACCTGGAGAGTAGTGACTTCATTATTACTCATGATCGGATGTACTGAGGGCTTTTACAGTGGATGCGTCTTTAATTTATAGTTATGAGATATTTTACTAAATATGACGTGTTTTTGATGAATGTTCACTGCACAAAAAACAAGTATGAAGAGCGGATTTCATGGAGGATTTGCATATGCTCAAGGCGAGGTGCGCAGTAGCTCCACTGTCTTTGCTTCGGGACCATTCGTGCGTAATCGCCAGAGCACGAGTAGCCAGGAGCTGGCGTCTCTACCAGCTCCAGCGCCAATGTTAAAAGCGTCGTTTCCCCTCGCCCCTCCCTGCCGCTGGAGCGCCCATATGCTGCCTCCAGGGGGTTCAGAAATAACCTCAGCCGCGCATGCGCATTGAAATGCTGCTGCAGTATTAAGCGGCCGCGTTACGACTCGTATACGTGCTGTCTGCACTACGTAAAACGTTTCTCATTCGATAAAAATACTTTGAATGCGCATATAAAACGATTTGATAGAAGAACGAAACGAAGAATGATGATTTAAAAACACTTTTTATTTTATGTATTAACTTCTTTTCACGTCGATATTTTGTTCAGGGGTTTACTGTGTAAGGTCTCTATGGTCCGACATAAGTCGGTTTTCTGTAATATTTTGTACATGCGTAAACTGGCCACAGATGTATATTGTGAGTTGCACAGTAATCTTTGGAAGTTCGATTGTAGAGTAAGCACTCTGGCTGCGAGAGAGAGCAGTCAGTAGCAAGTCTGTTGCGAGGTGTGTTGGGAGTCAATTGCGAAGAGTTGGCTGTTGGGTGAGGTAGCGCGAGGACGCTGTTGGAGATGTTTATGTTGCAGCACGCTATTATTGTAATGCATGATGTTAATTTGATTTTCTGTAATATTTTTCTACTTCATATTTTTTTTTTTTTTTTTTTTTTTTTTTTTTTTTTTTTTTTTTTTTTTTTTTTTAAGAATACATAATTTCTACAATTCAATTTGCGTTCTGCGTCCTCATTGGATAGTTTACCCTTTCTTTCATTTCTTCATTTATGATTATTTTTGAACTTATTTGCTATCCACCTATCATTTTTGAAAATTTTTAATACTGAAATACTGCATACCCGAGCTGCTTGCTGTTTCCTGTTTCCAGTTAGGCAATAGGAAGATACGAGCTAAGACAATTTTTATTTTATCTGTGTCGCAGTCAGATTGTTTCCCCCTTTTCATTATTCAAGTTCATCAGTTTCGTTGTACCCTCTGGGAGTACTTTAGACAGGGCCATAAATTCTAGTGTTTGAGATTCCCCATTTCCTGGGCGTGTCCGTTGCGCATATTAATGTTTTCTAAGGCTTACCTCGGTGGTCCCTACAGTAAAATAAAAGAGACATTTGGGGACAAGAAAAGCAACTCTACGAATATCAAGAACTCAGATGGGAAGCCAGTTCTCAGCAAGGAAGGGAAGGCTGAAAGGTGGAAGGAGTACATAGAGCAGCTCTACAAAGGAAATGAACTTAGAAACGATGTTGTAGGAAGGGAAGAGGAAGTAGATCAAGATGAAATAGGAGATACTATACTGAGAGATGAATTTGATAGAGCCCTGAAAGACCTAGGTCGGAATAAGGCCCCAGGAGTAGATGACATACCCTCAGAGCTACTAAAGTCTCTGGGAGAGCCAGTCATGACAAAAATATTTGAACTGGTGTGTAGGATGCATGAGACAGGCGAAATACCCTCAGACTTGAAGAAAAATGTAATAATCCCCATTCCAAAGAAATCAGGCGCAGACCGGTGTGAAACTATCAGTTTGATAAGTCATGGTTGCAAAATTTTAACACGAATTATCCACAGGAGAATGGAAAAGCTGTTAGAAGCTAACCTCGGGGAAGATCAGTTTGGATTCAGGAGGAACGTAGGAACCCGGGAGGCAATACTCACTTTACGTCTTATCTTAGAAGATAGATTAAGGAAAGGCAAACCTACATTTTTAGCTTTCGTAGATTTGGAGAAAGCTTTTGACAATGTTGACTGGAATACACTCTTTCAAATTCTGAAGTCAGCAGGGGTAAAATACAGGGAAGGGAGAGTTATTTACAATTTGTACAAAAGCCAGACCGCAGTTATTAGACTAGAAGGGCATGAAATGGAAGCATCAGTTGGGAAGGGAGTAAGACAGGGTTGTAGCCTTTCTCAGATGCTATTCAATTTGTACATCGAGCAGGCGGTGAAGGAAAAAAAGGAAAAATTTGGAATAGGGATTAAAGTTCAGGGGGAAGAAATAAAAACATTGCGTTTTGCTGATGACATTGTAATTCTGTCAGAGATAGCAATGAACCTGGAAGAGCAGTTGAACGGAATGGACAGTGTGTTGAAGAGAACGTATAAAATAAACATTAACAAGATCAAAAGAAAGATAATGGATAATGGCGATGCTGAAGGAATTAGATTAGGTAACGAAACAATGAAGGTGGTAGAAGAGTTTTGTTACTTGGGTAGTAAAATAACATATGACGGTCGCAATACAGAGGTTATAAAATGCAGAATGGCAATGGGAAGAAAAGTATTTTTGAAAAAGAGAAATTTGCTAACATCCAATATTAATTTAAGTGTAAGGAAGTCTTTTCTGAAGGCATTTGTGTGGAGTGCTGCCTTGTACGGGAGTGAAACATGGACGATAAACAGTGCGGACAGGAAGAGAATAGAGGCTTTTGAAATGTGGTGCTACAGAAGAATGCTGAATATTAGGTGGGTAGATCACATAGCTAATGAAGAGGTACTGAACAGAATTGGTGAGAAAAGGAATTTTTTGGCATACCCTGACTGAAAGAAGGGATCGCTTGGTAGGACACATTCTTAGACATCGAGGAATCGTAAATTTAGCATTGGAGGGAAGTGTGTGGGGTAAAAATCGCAGAGGGAGACCAAGAGACGCGTATAGTAAGCAGATTCAAGTGGATGTGGGTTGCCGTTCTTATGAGGAGATGAAAAGGCTTGCTCTGGATAGAGTAGGGTGGAGAGCTGCATCAAACCAGTCTCCGAACTGAAGACCATAACAACAACACCTCCGTGGTCGTAGTCACACAATGTTCGGTTTTTAAAAGTTCAGTTTTGCAAGTACGTACTGCTGATCAATTTCCATTAAACTTTAATCTAATCCAGATAAATTGCATATTTTTATTAAAATTTTTATTTATTTAAAATTTATTGGGATACCTTGCAACTGTACCAGTGAACACATTGTATGTGTCGGCACTGGTGGTGACATAGCAGACTGTGGCAAGAGTGCAGTTGTCTTTTGGGAGGCGAGAGGAGTTCTGGTGGAATGCAGCAGCTGGTCTCTCGCGGTGCGCTCTCTGGTGAGGACGCCCTCAGTGTCTCCTGCTGGCAATTAGCGCCTGCTGAGCCCCTCCAGGCAGCCCTGATACCAGCATAAGCGCCGCCATGTCGGTTCATCCTGTCACCGTCCGCTCACACACACACACACACATACACACACACACACACACACACATCACCGCCAAGGCTGCGCCCACGATCCAACGGGAGCAGTTGACTACAGCCAAGGGGGGAGTCAGCGGGCATACTCAAGTCGTTACGCCGCACATTATAACAAAAGGCACTGCCTCACATGTGGAACCCACTATCTCAACACCACTAAACGGTCTCCAACAGGCACAGAAGAAGTACACTAAAAAAATGTTCAAAAGTTTGTATAGCTTATGGGACTTAACTACGGGGTCATTAGTCCCTAAACTTACAAACTACTTATGATCTAGCATCTGTGGTGAAGTAGATGAACCAAACGCCTTATTATTATAGATTAGTATAGAGTCCGTTCTTTAGGGAACATACCAGAGACATATTCATGCAGCCATTTTATTTATTTATTTACATTCTCAGTCGCTCACTATAAACTGGTCATAGTTAAGGAACTTGGAACTTTCACACAGTTAAAATGTAGGTATTAAAATAAAATCGAAGTTATCTCAAGTGAAAGCATGTTGATTTAATCTTGTATATATAATACAGCTGAAGTGGACCAACGGGATTTCACTGAGACAACTTCAATTTTATTTTAACACTTACATTTTAAGTTTGTGAAAGTTCCTTAACTATGTATAAATATTTTAGCTGTGGTTCATACATAATTCTTTATAAAAACAGTGTTCCAATTTTAAACGCTGAAACTGCTGTTTAGCTAAGGATATTTTGGATACTATCCTTAAAACTGGTACTTGACAACTAACCAAAAATGTTCAAATGTTTGTAATCTTATGGGATCAAACTACGTTGGTCATCAGTCCCTAGTCTTAAAAACTACTTTAACTACGTTAAACTAACCTAAGAACAACACACACATCCATGTCCGAGGGAGAAATCGAACCTCCGACGCGGGACAACTAACCCCCGCACTCTACAGAAGAATATATTATCTATGCCCCTCATCAGTGGAGTACCAAACAGAGAGGCATGTCGTATATCGGATATCGAAGGAACAAGATGCTTCCGCTACCTTTTTCGATGGACGAAAGATGACGACATGGTGTTTCCTTTCTAATTCCAGAAAATCGAGTTTCGATGTTTAGGTAGGTTTTTTCGAAAGACAATTTAGAATTTATAAGATACTGTTGCAACTCACGTAGTACGGTTGGAAATAACTATATAGTGAGTTGTTCCGACGGCCGTTACTGATTAAGTCCAAGGCCAATCGTGAGTGTCGAAAACAAACACATTACCATTTCTTGATGGTACTGTCTCTTGATAAAAGTTGTTCAAATAAATTACTGTTGCTCTCTGTCGGAGGACCGCCTAGTGCGTGCCTTCTAATATAACAACTGCTTCTTGATGATACTTGCATTTCCCAATCATGATAATAAATATCATATGCAATTACCTTTCAGTCGGATAAGTTTGAATTCAAGTAAACAGTGACTTTAAGGTAACACAAATAACCTTTTATTACATCACTGAATTACATGCTTATTGGAATTCAATTCACAGATGAAGAATGTTTCTTCAATCAATCAAGACAAAAGGTAATTAATAACAATGTCGTTTTCCAAAGAATATACATATACATACACAACATAGAACTTTTCAAGATGAAGTAATCACATCACTGACGCAGTATCCCATTCTTCATTTATTTTTTCTGCTGCACAAAGCCTGTACAGAGAAAAACTGGAGCTAGAATACATTCTCCTACCCTCGTTTTCCAAAGAATATACATATATATACACAACATAGAACTTTTCAAGATGAAGTAATCACATCACTGACGCAGTATCCCATTCTTCATTTATTTTTTCTGCTGCACAAAGCCTGTACAGAGAAAAACTGGAGCTAGAATACATTCTCCTACCCTTTCCTAAATAAAATATGATTTTATTTAATTGTTACACTCGAATTTCCTGAGCCTCTAGCAGGAAACATGCAGTGTAAGCTGTTACACTACAATAAGATGCACATCATTTTCAATATTTACATCCGCATCATCACCTTGAGTGTGCCGGCCGCGGTGGCCGAGGGGACTGAGGCGCTTCAGTCACGGTCTGCACGGCCACGACGGTCGGGGGTTCGAATGCCCCCCTCGGGCATGGATATTTGTGCCGTCCTTAGGTTAAGCTAGTTGATAAGTAGTTTGTAAGTTTAGGGACTGATGACCCCGTAGTTAAGTCCCATAGACTATACAAACATTTGAACATTTGAACAACCTTGAGTGTCATCAATATTTGACGATACACTGCCATCTGTATCTCGTTCTTGACATACGCTTTTGCTTTGACACCCGTTCTCGCGATTTCGCTCCAGTTTTTCCAACTGTTTCTCTCATTTGCGTCCACGTCTTTTGTCTGAAAGAAAATGTTTCAAATGTTTGTATAGCTTATGGGACTTAACTACGGGGTAATCAGTCCCTAAACTTACGAACTACTTATGAACTAGCTAATACTAAGGACGGCACAAATATCCATGTCCGAGGGGGGATTCGAACCCCCGACCGTAGTGGCTGTGCAGACCGTGACTGGAGCGCCCCAGTCCCCTCGGCCACCGCGGCCGGCCTGAAAGAAAATGTTTATTTCATTATTTACGAGCACTATCAAACGTTTTATTTCTTTATTATTTTTAAAAACCTTAGGTTACAATGTAGTTAGCAGGCTAACTTTTCTGTTTTAGATACGTGGCAGGTGGTACTACCTTCTCAGATTTGCGTTACGCCACATTTCTTCGGGATTTCAGTTATAAGCAAGGTAGACAGAATCGCCTGTTGTACAGTTTGGACAGTATTGCGCCCCTGCTGCATTTCCCACGGCCACGCGGCTATAATTCAGTTGGTGGTGTGTGGCGGAGCGTGCTTCCTCTAGGCAGTGCGGCTGGCTGCTCCATTCATGACGCAAGCAGCCGTGAATCACCGCCCAGTGTGCTGCCGAGGGTACGCGGCGTGCCGGTTCACCACTGTCCGACGCAAAAGCCTTCCGGTTCAAAGGTCTTCAAATGTATCGCTGTTTGTGCGCATACTGTAATTGCTTTGCCGATGTAGGTTCGCCGGCCGCGGTGGCCGAGGGGACTGAGGCGCTCCAGTCCCGGTCTGCACGGGCACTACGGTCGCGGGTTCGAATCCCCCCTCGGGCATGGATATTTGTGCCGTCCTTAGTATAGGGTAGTTGATAAGTAGTTTGTAAGTTTAGGGACTGATGACCCCGTAGTTAAGTCCCTTAAGCTTAACAAACATTTGAACATTTTGATGTAGGTTCCTACAGTGTACGCGCCATTTCTAGTTGAAACCACTTCAACCATTTACTTGGCACACACAAAAATTGTGCGAAGAAAAAGCATTAACTTACTTAAGTGATATAAGTGTGTGGCCACGTGAACAATTATATATGCTTTTTTTCAAAATATAGTTTCTTACCTATGAGTAACCTTCTCCAAAAAGAGGAAATGGATGACACAAGCCGTGCGCACTAATGCACCAGGCTGCAGTGCGCGCGGCCGTTCGCCGTCAAGGGTTCGAGTCTCTCCTCGGGCGTAGGTGTTTGTGATGTCCTTAGCATAAGTTACATTAAGTTAGTGTATGTAATTTGTAAGATTATAGACTGAAGACCAACGTAGTCCCTTATATTTATAAACATTTGATAATTTTTGGATTATTATTATTATCCGGTTTTAAAATGTAATTTAGTTTACGTTTTCCGCTGGCCGGACGCGGTGGCCGAGGGGACTGAGGCGCTCCAGTCACGGTCTGCACGGCCACTACAGTCAGGGGTTCAAATCCCCCCTCGGGCATGGATATTTGTGCCGTCCTTAGGATAAGCTAGTTGATAAGTAGTTTGTAAGTTTAGGGACTGATGACCCCGTAGTTAAGTCCCATAAGCTTTACAAACATTTGAACATTTTTTCCGCTGCTCCAAGATTATACATTACATTATTATTAAACATTATTTAATTTTAATTCTCCATTTTTGTCTTTCTGCCCATAAATTCCCTCTTCGGATAAACGCCTGAATTCCTTGGATCCATCTTTTCTTTCCTCCTGGTGGCTCCCATTCCATAATTCTCTGTGATAGTCTTTCCTTTGACATGCTTTTTAAGTGCCCATACCATAAGAGTTGTTTTCCTTCTCAAAAATCTACAGGGTGTCTCACGTAAGACGCCTGCCAGGCGTCCGTGGATCGCGCGGTACAGCTCCCGGCCGCCGCCACCGCATCCGTCTGCCACGGCAGCGCCCGATTCTCGGACTCTATTGTACCGCGGGCGCATAAACTGAGTTAAAGTCTAAAAAACTGCCATCTGAGTAACCTAAGCTTACCTTTATTTACAGTAAATGTTCAAAATGATGTCCCTCTATGGAAAGAGCGGCCTGACATCTCTTGAACACATTTCGGAACACTCGACGAATTTCGGCTGTCGAAATCTGGGAAATGACTAGTCGAATCTTTTTTCACGAAACAATAAATTCTGACAGATATATGAACAATATCCTGCATCCATTTTTTCCAAGAACTTTCAACTAACGAAAAGCTGTACGGTTATTTCAGGCAGGACAGTATAACACCACACAGTCTCCAAAAGACTGTCTCCATTGCCATCAACCTCATCCCTATTTGCGATTTAAGTTCCCATACTTCTGATCCATATGTCATGATGCTTCTGAGGATTGTATTTAAGATTTTTCGTTTTGTTTCCTTTATGATCTGTTGGTCCCATAACATACCATTTAATGTCCAAATAGTTCACTTCCCAGCATTTATTCTTGCATTAATTACCTTGTCTTGTTTACCATCTTGTGCGATAGTTACTCCTAGGTATTTCTATTCTTCAGTGCCCACTCCTTTTTCCAGTGTTAAATCTCGGTTTATTTCTCCTATTACCATATATTTTGTTTTATTCTTGTTGACCTGAAGTCCCCATTTTTATACTTCTCTATTAATTTCCTTGTAATGCACTCTATGTCTTCTTTATCGTGTTCGACAATTAACTGGTCATCATCAAATTGTAAGGAGAATAGAGTAATATCATTTACTGGGATCCCCATGTTTTTGCATTTTGTTTTCCAATTTTCTAGTGCCTTTTTGGTTGCTACAGTATAAAAACGACGGTGTTATTCCTGTGGTTGTAAAATTTGTTGTATTTTGTACTATTTCATTTAAACTGTCTGGAAACAAGCTCTTTTCTGGTACGAATCCCAAATAATCCCACAATTTTCACGTTTTTTCAGTCACGTACCCTGACGAGAAAGCCTAAATTTTCATTTTGGCCCATGATCTCGCAAGTGATCAAGTCTTTCATATTGTGCGTCATTCGATGGTACAGGAAATGCTGTCTTCTTTTTCTTTTTGACTGGCTGTCCATTCCATAGTAGTTTTTCGAGGCCTTCTGTTCGCAGTAAAAATGAATCCATTTGCAGTATCCCAGATAGGAATTCGCTAACAATTTTGCATAATAATTCAAGTCTCCCTCTTACCGTTTATAAGCAGTTTTCCTTGTATATTAACAAAATAGATACACAAACTCAAAGGAATGCACTACACCGATAACGTATGCTTGCAACGTCTTCTAAGGATTCAGTTTATTGCGGAACTTTTTGTAAAACACGATGGAACATCGCTGTATATGAGAGCCTTACGGTAGCTGCAAGCCTCCATCGCTCGTCTGAGGACGAAACTTGAAGCATGAAGGGTAAATGAGATATAGGTATGACCGTTTACCTCATATCAAGGCAGCAGACTCCGTCTTCCAAGATGAGAAGTTATTACTAACGTAAAATTCATGGTCCGTCATTTGTAAAATATCAGATCAATTTCAGCTTCTTTTTAATACCATTTTCACCATCATTACACGTATACATTAAAAAAAAATCAAAGTATTTGTAAATCTGTGGAACTTAACATCTGTGGTTATCAGTCCATAGGCTTACAAACTTCTTAAACTAAGTTAAACTAACCTAAGGACAACACACACATACCCATGACAGAGGGAGGAATCGAACCTCTGACGGCGAGCACCCGCACGCTCCGTAGGAATGCACCTTAGAGCGCTCGGACACTCCACCGCGGTACACGTTTCAACACTGCACAAAATTTACAGTACATTTCGTAGTGCTCCTTTGTTATTTATACACGCACAGCTGTCCTTTATCTTTATGAAAGACGTACTACGCTTTTTTTTCCGAGAAGGTTGCGTAGGTAACAGCGAATCTCTGAGGTAGGACGGCGTTACTCCTTCACAATTCCCACGAACAGCAGGTGTTCCCAGCACAATTTACGGTTCCAAAACAAACACACCGAAGAGCCGAAGGAAGTGGTTCAAATATTTGTAAAGCCTATGGGACGTATCTACGGGGTCATCAGTCCCTAAACTTACAAACAACTTATGAACTACTTACGAACTAGGACGGCACAAATATCCATGCCCGAGGGGGGATTAGAATCCCCGACCGTAGTGGCCGTGCAGACCGTGACTGGAGCGCCTCAGTCCCCTGGGCCACCGCGGCCGGCAAGGAAGTGGTATAGAAAAGTTCAAAAAAATTCAAATGTTTGTACAGCTTAAGGGACTTAACTGCGGGGTTATCAGTCCCTAAACTTACAAACTACTTATGAACTACTTACGAACTAGGACGGCACAAATATCCATGCCCGAGGGGGGATTCGAACCCCCGACCGTAGTGGCTGTGCAGACCGTTACTGGAGCGCCTCAGTCTCCTCGGCCACCGCGGCCAGCTATAGAAAAGTGTATAGAGCTGTAAGGAGACGATGTTAAAAATAAATTTTTTTCCAAGTTTTTTGCGTTTTCTTTGTTGAGTCCGGTACTTATGAGACCACACTCGTAGATGTACTAATAATTGTTTCAGCATCGACCACCGACAGATTTCGTAGTGATCTGGCTGCCGTATCGTCATCTGTGTGTAGCCTTTAACCCTTTATTTAGCACACACAGGAATCACGAGAAGAAAAAGTTGTGTTACTTAAATGTGTAGGGCCATGTGAACGGATTTATACGATTTTTTTTTTCAAAATATAGTTTCTGGTTTGTAAGTAATATTGCCCAAAAACTTCGCATAGTGGAACAGTATCAATAGTATAGTGTCGTTCGTGTGACTGTAGAAATTATTGTATTTTGGACTACTTCATGTGAAACGTGTGAAAATAAGTCGTTTTTGGTGCAAAGTTAAGAACACTCCCATGATTTCCACATTTTACAGTCAAGTATCCCTGAAGATAAAAATTGCAATTTTTTTGGCCTGTCATCTGTCAAGTGACAACATATTGTCATATCTGTCATACCGTACATCATTGACTGGTACAGGAGATCCTGTTTCCTTCTTCTTTTGGATTTATTGCTCATTTTGTAGTGGTCTACCAGACCTCCTCTTCCAAATAAATTTAAGTCCATTTTCAGTCTCCCATATAAGAACTCGACAACAATTTTCGACAATAATTGAACTTCAAGGCTTTCTCGTTCCCTTTTATAAGCAGTTTTTCATGTATCACGAAATATTTCATCACAAAATTGAAACAAACATGTACCTCGGTAACGTATGATTGAAGTGTCCGCTAAAGATTCCGTTTATTGCTAAACTTTTCGCGAAAGACAACGAAAAATCACTTTATTGGAGAGCTTAAGTGTTAGTTTCAAGCTATGTTGTCCGTCCAAGGATGAAACTTGAAACGTGTTTCAGAAAACCACGCGCAATTGTGATGTTGCTTGAGAGCAACATTGTCAAATAAAGGGTTAATAAGGAATACTTACGGACAAAACACTGTGCTACCTATGTGTGATTCAAAAAGGCGCCTTGCCACGGAGACGCAGTGGTGCTTCCTACAGCCAACTGAGGCAGTATCAAACAGGGCAACTTGTGGCTTTCCGAGAGGAGGGAGGTTCCTTTCGGAGAACTGCCGCACAGTTTGACGTCTTACGTCACTTGAACAGCAATCCTGGTTTCAATAGTGACGTGGAGATTCTCATACCCGTACAGGAGGTTCTGGACGTCCACGCAGCACAGACGTCAGTCAAGACCGGTGCATAGTGGGACGGAATCCCCAAAACGTGGCCAAAACCCCGAAAAATGAATTTTCGATTCTCGGAATTTTGGTGGGTGGGTTGGCTAGGGGAAGGACTGGTGCATCTCATTCCACAAGGAGAGGTCGCCATCTTCGATACCTGTCGAGTTACGCTAGTTCTAAAGTGACCTTAGTCGAGAGCACAATATTTTGGTAGGGAATTGAAGAATTTAAGTTCTACAAGATGGAAACGGTTGCTACAGGTATGAACAAAATGTTCGTACACTAAATCGGTATAAATTTCATGGTTTCGTATTTATATCATACTGTTTCCGATGCCTGTGCAAAACGACCATGCTTTGCCGAACTTGCATTTTCAACTAGAGCAAAAGTAGCATATACCGCGGAATTTCAACTCCCAGGCTATAGATTGGTTAACTATCTGATGGAATTGACAAGAATCGGCTGCCAAAATATGCCATTTCTCTAGTATACTGAATATTTACAAGTGCCCGTGCGGCCAACACTTCGTAGCACAAAATGGTCGATGCAGCTCGTGGCGCTGTATGCTACGGAACTATGTGTTTCCCGTGCCACACGCTTATGATATCTGACCATTTGTCTACACTTAATGTGTTGCTGATGCTATTGTAATATTTTTCACACAAGTTCGGACGGTCAATACGATAAATTCACTCCGCAAGAAATATTCAGCATTGTTAAACAAGCGTTGAATGATGGTCTACCTGATCACCCATGGAAAATTTCGATATGGATTCTGACTCTAAGAACAATAAGTGTAACATAGCACTTAGACTCTATATAAAAAAAATAGACAAGTTAAAAACATGACAGCTTACAAAATATATTGTATTGCTTGAGAATTTTGTAAGCTGTTATGTTTTTAACGTGTGTATTTTTTTATATAGTGTCTAAGTGCTATGATGCACTTATTATTTTATACCCATTTTTAACAAGATGAACAGCTTGTAAAATATATAGGTAACCAGATGATGGTGACACAGTTCACCGAAACCGATCGTCATTGAATAAATTATTTATGTGCGATCTTGGCATTTCTTCTCGAAAACTATAAAACTATCAGATCGTATCCAAAGCCGATAATGTCAGGTAATCTTATTTATAAGGTTCTTCGTAAAACTGTTCGGATTATTCTTTCATTTGAGATATCATTTATATCTGTAAGTTTAATATAGTAAATATTATGAAGCGTTAAAACCCCGGTATTCATTTATAAACACCCTGTACTAACAAACTTTACAAAACATTCTCATGAATATGTCCTTTGAATACCAATGTCTAGTCGTTCGAGATCTTTCTGAATATGATAGTATTAATCATCTGATTTTAATATAACTACTCAGGGAAAAATTTAGATTTTTGTACTTTTGCCGTTTCACATCTTCGCTCGGTAAAGGAATAAATATTTTCCGCTATTTGTCATATTAACTACACTGACTGAAATTAAGTAAAGTACTGCAAATTTTTTTAAGGATTTCGTATGTAAAATTGCAATGCGAGGACTTTGCGTATGACTGCTTTTAGGTCATATTTCGCAGTAAATGGAATGTAGATACAATATTCAAATTTCATTTAAAATTGAGAGTAGGATGACGTCCCTCTCCATTCTCGACATATTGCGTTTTATAGCCAAGGCGGGACGCAACCAATTACGTCCATGCGCGTCGGGGATCATGCGCCATAAAAAGAGAGTAATATTGGTGAATACTTAGCTTCTCTCGTCGTATTGAATAATCGTACATCTGTCCTGTGAACGGAAACTTAATTGTTTTTCCAATGAAAACAGGAAATATAACAGGCAATAACAAATAACAGGCAGCGGCATCCTACAGACAACGATGATAATATCGATGGTGAATATTGGCTGCATTAATTTTGTCCCTCTGTTTTTTGACAAGAGAGATCAGAGAGAGAGGGGGAAAGCGCAGAATGTAAACGAAATCCTCCATTTCTACTTTTAAAGTTATTTGTAAGTTTAACTCTTTCCTTAATGATACAATCCCAATAGTTGGATGTGTGAAATCAGTGTTCTGAAATTACAGACTTGGTAGACTGTTGTAAACGTGTTGAAGCTTATGTTCAGTACTCTCGACCTGGAAAGTACTGATACTCTACTGTCGTATGAGATGCTATAAATGCACCACAACTGCATCCGATTCGATTGACATCCTTGTTACCCAAATCACGATCATCCTTTACGGTCACTAAGAGGGTATAAATCTTAGATGATCATCGAAAAACAAATATCATATCATATCCCTGTTTGAGACGCTTCCACCGTAAGGCTACGAACTTGGGTTCCCCTAGGTACTACCATCCGTCACTTATTGCACAGTTGATCGATAGCATAATCGATACGACGACGCTGATTTAATTTGTCTTTCACTATAACCATTCTGACAAAAGATAACTTTTAGGGCTGAAATGACATCAGCCCTGTGCTCCAAATAGCGAAATAACTCTTCAGGCTGAGCATACAGAGTTGGCTTCTATAAACAGCATGTCTCTACCTACCATCCAACTTCCTCCTGGCCAACACATTAATGAAGGGAACGAAGGAACATCCATGATGATAAAAGTCGTTTAAATTCCCAGTACCTTCAGGCCAAACAGCATAGTTGTCGTATATATTAAAGCACGGTGGTTTCAATGTCGCTGACTCCAAGGAACCCACCTTGAAGTTCTACAGATATAAATTGGTAACAGTAAGTAACTGGGGACTTCACCTTACAACTGAATCTCGTTGTTGATAGTCTGATGACTCAAAAAGAAGTAGATGGAAGTAAACACTAATCGAGAAAAATTCTTCAACTCAACACCAGTTACCTGCAACGATCACTATCTGAGATTAAGGTGACAGAGAACACCATCTGTCTCTTAAACAGGAATGGACAAGGATTCGGTTAGAAGGCTGCATCCCCGAGTTCCGATATTGACACTAATGTGTGGATTGGCAAAAGTGCATAAGGAGGGAGATCTTTCATGTCCGATAGTAAACACGAAAAATACATCAGTGTCTGGCGTACCGAGACACCTGGCACAGCTGCTGAAGCCCCTCACATAGGTTACTATTCACACTGAGCCGTGGCGGCTCTTGCGTCCCTTTTCGTATTCTGGTTTGGCCGTTATTCTAGTGCTCACGATCGCTTTGTTTCTAAATTATGGCATCAAAAGTTTGTTAATGTGGTTTACTTTTCTAATTCCTTTGATTTACATTGCATTACTGTCAGAGACTGCCTTCTTTCTTCCTACGACCTGTTGTACAGCACATTCTGTCATTATTTTGGCGCCAGTAAGTCTCTATCCGTACTGACGATTATCTTTACGTTTCCAGTCAGCGACTGCGTACTTGTTTCTATCAGTGGCGAATGGCGTGGGCCAGGGTGGAGGGGGAGGAGGGAGGAGCAGTGAAGACTGGGACCGTGGCAGCGGAGCGAGCAGCCATCTCCGCTATTGTGTTTGTGTGTGGCGCCGGTGACGGGCTTCGTCGTGTTAGCTGATTTTTATCTGTGGCAATCCTTCGGTGCGAATTGTTTCGCATCTATCGCAACACATTATGGTTTGCTAAGCTTCTCGCGGATTTGGGTACCGTGCTACGCTCGTTCCTGCAGCCAAGGACGGCGTTAAGCCCTTTCTATACGAGACGTGCAACTCGCACAAAAAAGTCGTTGTCAGCTGCAGCGCTCCTTGCGATAGACCGTCCAACTACAAAGAAGCGTTCAAATGGTACGCATTTGTCGAATCGTCTGCTTCACGTGTCTACTTGGTTTGCTGTCAACTTACAGCAAATGAATCGCCGAGTTAAGATTACTTTTAGAAACTGTAATACCTATTGTGATTATTAAATCATTTATTTTGTGCTTTAGACTGCCACTGTGAAACTGTATGTAATTGATTTCGCGCAGTACATGTGTAACTACGTCGCTCATTTTATTGCTATTACATACTTTCAGCCCCTGCGGTTTGAGGCGCCTATGCATATTATGAACAAGCTCAGGTGTCTATACATAGACCTTTCATTGTGATAAACCTTCAAATAATGCTCACCAAATACAAATATTTCATCCGTTAACTACAGAATGTTTAAGGAAAAATAACAAATATTTTAGATGGTAATAAAGACGATTTGCAGTTAAAATGTCATATAAGGAGTGTCCAATTTTTATTGGGTACAGAGATTCAGCAGTTTGTACTTACAACAAATTTAAAGCACATGCAAATTTGGATATTTTGACATTCTTTCGTCGGTTCTTTGTAGATCACCATATTGAATTTTATTTAAATAACCGGTTTTCGACATACTTTTAAGTCTGAATATTCCTTAGTAAGCCGAAAACCAGGTAACTAAGTGGAAATGAACGTGTAGAACACACACAAAATTCTACTTTGAATACAGTGTGATGTACTACCAAGAATCGACGGATAAATCAGTGAAAATGTCTTGATTTACATTTGCTCTAAGTTTGTTTGACTTTCATATTAACAGCTATATCTCTGTATTAAAAAAATTGTACACATATTATACTTAATTTTTAATGTAATTCCTCTATAGTATCACCCCCTAAAATACGACGAGTCGAAAACTACGTTCCTCTGAGCAGCAGACAAGTACACATTCTCAAACAAATTCGCGACTTGGCTTCGTCTGTCAGTTGGGTTCCCCATTCGGTCGTCTGTGCATGCGCGAAGCACTTCCATACGCGTGAGAATAGGATCCATCCTATTCCGTCTACTAGCGATCGTATGCGTGCATCTTGTGCAAGTGGTCGCGTCTACACTGTACGCGGCCGGCGTGACCGGTGCATCATGGGTAATCTCGTAAGTTCTCACTTCCCGTGTAGAAAGGGCTTAACTTTCATCGCTGTGGAACAGCTACAACCACACGACGCAGTGCCTGCGTAACGGCCGCCTGTCCAGCAGTACTGTTCTACAGGTTGCCAGCTCGGCAGGCGCCAGACCATGACGCCGAGCCAGAGAGGTACACGCCTGCACTCAGTACCATGAGTCGAAACACTCGATTCAGCAGAGGGCTCCACCCTAGCGATTCTGGGCGTTCCTAGAGAGTCTGTATAGGGAGAGTGTGGCCATCCGGCCGCTGGCCCCCATGTTTTTACCAGACTGCGTGCGAGACGCACATTTAGATAGTGAAACAAGCAGAAATGCGGCCCCTTAACGATTGAAACAAGGCACCAGTTTCACCCATGACAGCAAAGAACATCTTCGAGCTTACTAATCAGTACGTGGTTAAAGAAATGTCATCCATGTATGTTTAAACAGGCCCAATAAATTAGTTTCGTAAAATAGTTTCTATGACTGTCGAATGTCAATACCGTATTTTACTTCGACAGCTAGCAGTTGATTAATAAGAAAGAGAGGTATTTTATGTTGTGTATCTCAAAGACAATAATGCTACTTCGGAATTTTCTATCTGCATATCTATCGCTTGAATTAGTACATTATTATCGTTTCCGCCCCCAATATAATACATTTTAAGTCTGCTCCTGTCGATCTTATAAAAGTTTCCTACACAGGAACACAGTATCATAAAAAATTGGAAAAATCCCAATACTACCTCTACTGAAACAGCAGAAACAGACTCAAAATAGCTAACTGCCTTTAACCAATTATAGGATTGTGAATAGCCAATAATACACTGGCAAGGGGGGGATACCCTAGCCACGTTAAAACATACGTTGTACAACGTCCTGTCAAAAATCAAACGCATGATCTAAAAAACGCTAGAAAATACTGCTTAAAAATTTACTGCTTACTGGGTTCGAATTCGCTACCTCGCATTACGAATTCAATATGTAACCACTACACCACGTGGGAAGTGTACTATTTTCATGAATGCCTTTATTGCATTCGGCGGAGGCGGTCGGGATGCAGGAAATATTTACTTCACACAAACAGGAATAATTCGTTTTTTTTTTCCTCGTAAGTCGCTTTTACAGCTCCCGCTTTCTCTGTTCACTCTCACCGCATACTGTTTCCGTATTTCCTCGTTCATTGCGAACACAAGCATCGTATAACAATCTTCGCTTCGGTTTTTACAGTCAACAGAGGAACAACGAGGCATTTCTCTTGACTGTCTTTAATGGTTATGTAATACACATTATTAACATGTTCTCTGCGGCTGACGCTTATAAGCGTTTACGCGATCAACACGCCAGAGCTGCCGACGCTTATAAGCGGCGCGTTAGCTGAGTACTCAGTTTAGTCAGTCTGGCTGTGCACTCGTGTTAGTGCAGGCCACCAAAAAACGTCACGTAACATTTTTCTGTCTGCAGTTGTGTTTTCGTCTTTAGTGGTTTGCTATAAAAACGTCGCCTATACACCTTGCAAATTTGTTACATGGGATTAGGTTTCCATAGCACCACATTGCAGATGACACGTATTTCTTTTTCTCCGTTTAATAAACCTTTTGGGGTTTTCAGTATAATTCTTTATCGATGAAGCGGATTTATCGCTTGTTTGAATTTTCTTCTCAGTTTGCAATAAAATCAATAAATCAGAGGTATTATTAGAACTGTCTGCAATAAATGCATATGACGCTTATAAGTCAGAGAGCTTGCAGCATTTATCACATAATCGGCATGCAGCTTAGCACCACCACTTGTCCAGACGTTATATTCGCTTTCAATATTACAGGTTTCGCGGGGGTCTGATTTCAGCTCTCGGCGCACATGCGCTTACAGACGTCCGCCTAGAGCTTCAGTGGTCCGCACTGGTGACCGCAGCGAACGTGTCAATTACAATCAGTAAATCACTTCAAATCAACAGTTACTCTTATGAATTGCCGCTAAGTTCTGAAGTTAAAGTCATCGATTGGCTAACAACACGTTAATTTACGTAAACAGAACCGACAGAAGACATGCAAAAGTGGAGCAGTGCCTAGCGTAATACAAACTGTACGTTACTGTACAATGAAATCCTGTACTCCACAGTACAGGAACGCACACTGTAGCTATTCATACACATGCAGAGCCCGCCAAATCTGGTAAAAACATGACATCTGGGCTGTCAGCCAATCAGGAGCGGTATCATGCTTGGCTACACTCTCCCTATGCAGGCTCTCTCGGCGTGGCTAAGTGACAGAACCCTCCGCTAGAGCTACGTCACACCCATTTAAGGCCTGCAACAGCCGTCTGCAGGCAGTCTCTCATCCGCCGTCGTGGGAGAGCCGAGATCCACCGACCTACAACCGCCGGCGATTCCGACTAGTGATAGCGCTACTGTAGTGCGCTGCACTGTACTGTGTTGTGGTTACCGACTGTGTTACAACGGTCCAATAGTGATTGTAATGGCCCCGACCGCCAAGTCGGGATGGAGTGTTCAGCTGCAGAATAAATTGATGTTAACGGCATCTCTGTTCTGTTTATAAGAGGAACCAATAAGTTAAGTAGGCTATTCATCTTCTGAAGCTTCACATATGGTTTACCACCGGTCACCCAGTTCCCTCCCGACGATCTTTTGATGAAATTTGCTGCCGTGTTATGTGAACTTTATAAGCTTCTAATATTTTATTGCTACTTCATGGGTCTAACCGATGTATTTGCACAGTTTAAAACTGAGCGATTTCTGAGTTATGCCGAACGTTTAGGCCGTTTATTGCGTAATACTGTGGGACTCTGGGCTATAGGATACTCATAGAACGATCTTGTATGTTGAATGGTATTGGTATTCACGCCGTTGTATAATAAGTTGATAAAGATTGTACCTTCCCTCATGAAACATTTATGGCCTAACATCTTCCTTCTAATTCCATTTCTCGGCGTGTCCTATTCGATTCGAGCCCCTTGTTGTTTTCATTACTATTCCCTAAGTGTAACCAGGGTATTTTGTCCTGCTTATGTACCCAGTGACATTCAGTTAGCTGCCCTCGCCGTCAACATATACGTCGGCAGTGTTCTTTCCGCCCTCTTCGATTAGTGCCTCGGAGAGTGTGTGTATTTAGCACTTTTAACCAAATTTGGGTAACCGCCCATCTACAGTATGTCACAAAATTTGGGACAAACTATATATTGTGGACATTCGCAGCTGTAGACTTGAGTCGTTTGGGGTCATGTGATAAGGTGGGGCAAGCCCAGTGTTAAATTCAATAATCAACGAGTGAAGCCCATACCTTATAATTACGAAACGCGAAGCACCAAGTTGGCATGAAACTGTACATGATCAATTAAAATTTAAAGTTACAATACATATATGACGCCACAACAGTTTAAACTGACATACAAGGCCGACGGTGTCCTGCACACAACTCAATGTCATTTTCTTTCTCTTAGGACTTTAAATGAGCTTCACCCAATGGCCAGTTCATTTTGATCTAAAAAGATTTTTGAAAATATGAATCTGAAGTTGTTTTACTAATATTATAAAAGAATAAGGTTCGTGCTTCTACAGGTGACTATCAAATTTAAGTCTGGGCTTCTTTGATAGTTAGTATTCAAAAACGTTGTTGAGAATTGGTTCTTACCTTTGATTGTGGCAGATTAATTACTGATTAATGTACCCGTTACTTGTCGAGTTACAAGTTTTAAACTGATTAATTTCCTTAAAAATTTAAATTGTGCAATGTGCTTAATGGTTATTTTAAATAAACATTTTTGAAGATGACAACTACTTTTAGTTTACATACCCATCCAGTCCTATTTGCCCTCAAGGCAATTTGGACCAGTACATACACAATGCAGAAATTTGTCCTGTGCAAAATTCTACCAGCCAGCCTCCTCTTTCTTTTTTCTATCCCATATACTACATCTACCTATTTACTCTGCAAATCATATTTACGTGATTTCCTACTTTTGAAATTTAATCTTCAATCATAATAAAATTTTCATCTCCTTCCCACGTCGTTCTTTTATGTCGTCACGGACTCTTTCAGTTTCCTCATGAGCCAGAGAATGTGTGAGATTAATATCAGTTTCTTTTAATTACTCTTACTTATGCCTTAGTACGTGAGAAAATGAGGCCTGCACAATTGGACAGACAGACAATCAGACGGACACAAAGTGATTTTATGAAGTGTTCCGTTTTAATTGTTTGGCGCATGGATCAGTAAAGCATATCGATTTTGACAAAATAAATCAGAAAAACTGCCACGTGTCTGTCTTAAACTCGACTGACGTATTTCAGTGTAAATAAAAGCAACCATCTGCCAATAAAACTGCCGTTACTGGGAAAGACGATTGTAGCTTTTTTAAAAGCACAGATTGTAATTTTTTTCTGAAATACTTTTTACAACAGTGCATAGAGTACAACCCGCCAGACGTTTTAATGCTTCAGTATTATACAACGAAAAGTGTACACTGAAAGTACGTAACGACTGGCACCAAGACTGTTACCGCTCGGTTTTACTATGTTCCGCTTCATCTATGGAAGCCAGCGGATCAGTTCTACGAAAATTAATTTTCTCGTCAATTTTGTTGTTTCAGCTTTTAGGTCTCTTGATGTGTGTGCCCCTTACTAAATAATATTCTATTCGACTTCCTCTGAACCTCGGCCGAACACCTAAGAAGCACTTTAAGCTCCACATTCACGAAGGCACCAAGTCATTTACATTCTAATGTGTGATATTATGTTTTCGCGGCGTAGAGAAATCTTGAATATTTCTCGGGTATTCGGCCTTCTGACATCGTTCAAATGGGGCGATATTTCCACGAACGCCTGAATATGGCGAGGAATCGGCTTGCCGAAGTATCTCGCCTTTTCTCCGAAGTCAGCGGCTGAATGCCCGAGAAATATTCAACATTTAAATTATAATTTTCAGAGAGTCAGAAAAAAAAATTGTGATTTAATTTTATTACATTCTCAGCTCAAGTCAAAGATCACTATTACCAGGTCTATCGACTCCCAAAAGACGTTTACAGAAGGAAGGGCCTCTACTGCGCGGAATGAAATTTGCTTCTGGTGTAACATAATAGGCACTTTTGGTTGCTGTACAAAATACCTTGAAATTATCCGCTTTCCGTTTCCATGTCAATCTTTTCTACTTTACCACCGTTATTCTGGTGGTTCTAGTATCTTTACCGGAATATGCTATTTCCCCTAATAATTACTAACTGGCACTGAAAGTCAGAAGCGTCCCGTAGTGGTGTAACAGATTTTGTGAGGAATACCTACCATGAATTCATCTTGCAATTGGACTGCTTTCTTGAAAAGTTTACTGAATTATTGATGTTCAAGTTCGAAATATTTTGGTACAGGTAATTTGTTTCATCCAAACGACAATGTTCTAAATAATATTACTTAACGGAAACATCCACAAAATGCATGAATTTCTTACGAGATAGCTTTCCTAAAAAAATCCAAGTCTACATTTGTAAGAGATAATAAAAAATGTAGTTATTTGTGATTTTGCTTTTCAATTTTTTAGTGATTTTCATTTTTATACACTATTGGCAATTAAAATTGCCACATCAAGAAGAAATATGCCGTTGATAAACGGATATTTATTGGACAAATATATTATACTATAACTGACATATGATTACGTTTTCACGTAATTTGGGTGCATGGATCCTGAGAAATCAGTACCCAGAACAACCACCTCTGGCCGTAATAACAGCCTTGATACGCCAGAGCATTGAGTCAAACAGATCTTGGATGGCGTGTACCAGTACAGATGCCTATGCAGCTTCCACACGATACCACAGTCCATCAAGAGTAGTGACTGGCGTATTGTGATGAGCCAGTTGCTCGACAACCATTGACCAGACGTTTTCAATTGGTGAGATATCTGCGAATGTGCTGGATAGGGCAGCAGTCGAACATTTTCCGTATTCAGAAAGACCCGTACACGACCTGCAACATGCGGTCGTGCATTATCCTGCTGAAATGTAGGGTTTCGCAAGGATCGAATGAAGGGTAGAGCCACGGGCCGTAACACACCTGAAAAGTAACGGCCACTATTCAAAGTGCCGTCGATGTGAACAAGAGGTGACCGAGACGTGTAACCAATGGCACCGCATATCATCACGCCGAGTGATACGCCAGTATGGCGATGACGAATACACGCTTCCAATGTGCGATCACTGCGATGTCGCGAAACACGGATGCGACCATCATGATGCTGTAAACAGAACCTGGATTCATCCGAAAAAATGACGTTTTGCCATTCGTGCAGCCAGGTTCTTCGTTGCGTACACCATCGCAGGCGCTCCTGTCTGTAATGCAGCGTCAAGGGGAACCGCACCCACGGTCTCCGAGCTGATAGTCTATGCTGCTAAAAACGTCGTCGAACTGTTCGAGGAGATGGTTGTTGTCTTGCTAACGTCCCCAACTGTTGACTCAGGGATGAGACGTGGCTGCACGATCCGTTACAGCCACGCGGATAAATGCCTGTCATCTCGACTGCTAGTGATACGAGGCCTTTGGGATCCAGCACGGCGTTCCGTATTACCCTCCTGAACCCACGGATTCCACATTCCGCTAACAGTCATTGGATCGCGACCAACGCGAGCAGCAATGTCGCGATACAATAATCCACAATCGCGATAGGCTACAATCCGACCTTTATCAAAGTCGGAAACGTGATTGTACGCATTTCTCCTCCTCACACGAGGCATCACATCAACGTTTCACCAGGCAACTCCGGTCAACTGCTGTTTGTGTATGAGAAATCGGTTGGAAACTTCCCTAATGTCAGTACGTCGTAGGTGTCGCCAACCTTGTGGGAATGCTTTGAAAAGCTAATGATTTGCATATCAGAGCCTCTTCTTCCTGTCGGTTACATTTCGCGTCTGTAGCACGTCTTCTTCATCGTTTAGCAATTTTAATGGCCAAGAGTGTATGTTTTAGCCTTTCATCTGATTGTCGAACTGATTCATTCGAAGTACTTTTTGTTTCAGGTATCTGTCATATGACTGATGCGGCCCTCCATGAATTCCACTCCTGCACACACGTCCTATTTTTAAAGCGGCGCTTGCCCTCTACCCCTTGAGTTATTTGATGGATGTATACCGGTGTTTGTCTTCCCTTACAGTCTCTACCATGCACTCTACCCCTGCTACTAATGACGTTAGTCTCTGATGTCTTAGTACATATCATATCATACTGTCTCTTGTTCTTCTCTGTGTTTTCAATTCGATGCTTTCTTTGCAGACTGTGCAGAGAATCTCCTCATTAGTTGTGTGAACAATCGACCTAATTTTCAACATTCGTCTACAGCAACCATCCAAACCGCTTCGAGTGTCTTCTATTTGGGTTTTCTTACTGCCCGCCATTCAAAATACTGAGCTGCATATAACAATAATGTTGACTTCCATTTTGAGGTTCCTGATTTCCTACAACTTGCGAAGGGTTAGGAGACCACTGGGAAATAAATATAGTAATGTCGATTTTCACTATGTCACTTCAGTCTGATAGTTTTCCGATTTGTGCAGAGACGAAATATTTCATTTAAGGACAGTCGTACCACAATGACAAAATTTCACATTTTTACTTTGATGCAAATTATGAAAATATGAATGTTTATGTTTGGTGTTGGTTTTACTGAAATATTCGATTATTTGGAAAGAATCATGGACAGAAATTTCTGAGAATTTTGTTTTCCATAATTTCCCATAATGTCATTTTTCTCTGCAACTATATAGTCTAGACGAATATGCTTCCTTTTGTTTTGTAGAGTACTGTCCATTTCGTGAGTTGGCTACACTAGCGGTACTTCGCAGTAAGCTCTTTGAACTGCACATTTGTTTGTGTTTGACAACAACAGTTATCCACTAGCCGTGTTTTGTGTTACCTGTGACAGTTTTCATCATGACGAAACGAAAATTGGTGTTCTTACTATCAATGATGCCTATTCTGGAAGACTGCAGGTTTTGGAATATCTTGGAATACATATATGTAACAAAACCACTAAAAGTGTGATGGACTTGGACGAACTGCGCATCATGAAGGCAGATATTGCAACAAACAATATGTGAAAAAAGCCAGATCCAAGAAAAGGAAGGCAGCACTGGGTGAGGAAATGATGGAGTAGATGAGGAATACCATCCAGGAGGATTCTAACATATTTTTTATGTTTAAGTTGTTTGCATATTAAAATATTCTTTAAACGCAATTTTCTCAAAATGACATTATATATATATATATATATATATATATATATATATATATATATGTTTGTCTGTATCTCCTCTATGAGTTCATAAACCATTCATTCGACTGCAATGAAACTTTGGTGAAGTGTTCACCGTACGCTCACGAAGGTTCCTGACCCAAAAACAAAAGCGCATGACACATATCTCAGGAGATATGACATAAATAATGAGAGGCCACCGCGTGAGAATACCCAGACTTATGCGTCAATTGTTGGAAAATGGAAGTAGTTAGGGACGTGCAACAAAGTTTGCATGTAATTTCGGACGTTTATGAAGCGTTTTGAAACTGACCCCCCCCACGCGCCACACAGAATGATGAAACGAAAAGAAGTCTACCTCTCACAACAGTTTCGCTGTAGATGCCGTAAAACTGTCGCCTGAGGCATGACATTGTATCAAATAAAGTTAGCATTACAGATTTGCATGTTACTATTTAGTTTTGTCTGCAAGTCTCCCTTAATTCCCTTGCATCCAAAATTAAGCAATCTGTTTTCTTATTCTCTATCTACATAAAAGCAAAAGGACACTCACTCACTCACTCATTGAGTAAACACGAAAACTCGAAAACTACTTCATCTATGATGCTGAAATTGGGCAAGAAAGTAGTTTAGAGGTAGAAAACGTAAGCTAAGAAAGTATTTTGTGATAGGTGCATGGCGGATATAATTCTTCTACAGACTCACGAAATCCATTCCGATCTTCACGAAATTTCACACGCTTGACTTATAAAACAAGGTCACAGTCTACATTACGTTTTATACGCTGCATTGGGGAGGGTACTTTGCAACATAAAAATGGGTCCCTAAATACTTTGGTCGGGCCATAACTTGAGAACGGCTCGACCGATTTCACAGATCCTTTTAGTGTTGTTTTCTTTATTCTCAGAACAAGGGTTGTATGAAATAAACCTGGAATATTTGAGAACAACAAAGTGCTTTTTTCAATGTGACTCTGCGTTTCTATTGCTTAGAAATCGATAGTTTTGTTCCGATAGTGATGAAATTTTGCACACCTATCTTAAAAACGAGAGGAATGCCACTGTCTGTATAAAATTTCGTTCGGTCCATTGTGGAGGGTACTTAACTTACGGAATTTTACAAAATGCATAGTTTTGCTCCAATCTTTATGAATTTTTGCAAAAATGACCTTTAAACCAAGAGGAAGGTCAATGGGTACATAAATGTTTGTATGGTACATGACAGTGGGCACCTTGCAGGAAACTTCGCCGAGAGAGGGAAAGGTGGAAACGATGAGCAGAGACATGGGAGAGAAAGAGATGGATGCAGAGGGAGGAGGGAAGGGGAGGTGGACTATATATGCCTCTTTCTGAGAAAATTCCGAATCTACATCAATGAATTATTTACTACATAACCTAGATAGTACAATCATTTTGTAGCTCTATTTAGTAGTATTTACCGCAATAGTTCAAATTCAAGAAATTAAAATTGTGAAAATTTATGTGTTTAGGGAAAAAATCATGCCATTTTTCCATCTGTTATTTTAAAGTGATTGTAGACCAATACAACTATAAAACTTGCGAGAACATGTGATAAAAACACCACACTCATATACTCAATAGTTCTTGAGAAAACTGGGCATTTATATAGCCAATTTAACATTGTCAGCGGGAAGTCTTCCCTTAAATTTTCGACACAAAGGCAGAGGTGATAAGCAATGAAGAGATGTTTTGTATCCAGCATCAATTTCTACGCAAGCTAACTGAGCCTTAGTTCGCCCACTTCTAGGTCTGTTCTTGTGATTTAGCACTTTTGATGCTAATGGTGTTACAGGTAATTTCTGTTGAATTTCTGCATGTACTTTAGTGTAATTTGTTTAAGCGTGTTTTGTTTCATTGGTTTTGTTGAAGGCTGATAGTCCTGTACAGCTTTCTACACGGTATACCAAACAATTCTGGTAAGTTGTCTAAGGACCTTCCTGCCGTCACGTACAATTCTGAGAACTCCTCCGATACATATTGACATTGGCCAATGGGATGTTTTGAAAATTGTTTCTGGAATATATTCTGAGGAACTGAATAGTAACTTTTCATACTTTGCCGTCTGTTGATAATTTTCAAAACAATTTATTATCTTATAATCAGCCAATAGATGCAAATTGCTTAACATTTTCAGCAATCAGTTGTAAATACACTACTGGCCATTAAAATTGCTACACCAAGAAGATATGCAGATGATATACGGATATTCACTGAACAAATATATTATACTAGAACTGACATGTGATTACATTTTCTCAGTACTCAGAGCAACCACCTGTGGCCGTAATAACGGCCTTGGTACACCTGGGCATTCAGTCAGAGCTTGGATGGCGTGTACAGGTACAGATGCCCATGCAGCTTCAACACGATACCACAGTTCATCAAGAGTAGTGACTGGCGTGTTGCTTGGCCACCATTGACCAGACGTTTTCAATTGGTGAGAGATCTGGAGAATGTGCTGGCCAGGGCAGCAGTCGATCATTTTCCGTATCCAGAAAGGCCCGTATACGACCTGCAACATGCGGTCGTGCATTAACCTGCTGAAATGTAGGGTTTTGCAGGAATCGAATGATGGGTAGAGCCACGGGTTGTAAAACATCTGAAATGTAGCGTCCCTGTTCAAAGTGCCGTCGATGCGAACAAGAGGTGACCGAGACGTGTAACCAATGGCACCCCATACCATCATGCCGGGTGATACGCCAGTATGGCGGTGACGAATACACGCTTCCAATATGCGTTCACCGCGATGTCGCCAAACACGGATGGGACCATAATGATGCTGTAAACAGAACCTGGATTCACCCGAAAAAATGACGTTTTGCCATTCGTGCACCCAGGTTCGTCGTTGCGTACACCATCACAGGTGCTCTTGTCTGTGATGCAGCGTCAAGGGTAACAGCACCCATGGTCTCCGAGCTGATTGTCCATGCTGCTGCAAACGTCGTCGACCTGTTCGTGCAGATGGTTGTTGTCTTGCAAAGGGTTCCAACTGTTTACTCAGGGATCCAGACGTGACTGCACGATCCGTTACAGCCATGCGGATAAGATGCCTGTCATCTCGACTGCTAGTGATACGAGGCCGTTGAGATCCAGCACGGCGTTCCGTATTTCCCTCCTGAACCCACCGATTCCATATTCTGTTAACAGTCACTGGATCGCGACCAACGCGAGCAGCAATTTCGCGATACGATAAACTTCAATCGCGATAGGCTACAATCCGACCTTTTATCAAAGTCGGAAACGTGATGTAACGCATTTCTTCTCCTTACAAGAGTCATCACCACAACGTTTCATCAGGGAATGTCGGTGAACTGCTGTTTGTGTATAAGAAATCGGTTGGAAACTTTCCTCATGTCAGCACGTTGTAGGTGTCGACACTGGCGCCAACCTTGTGTGAATTCTCTGAAAAGCTAATCTTTCCATAACACAGCATTTTCTTCCTTTCGGTTAAGTTTGGCGTCTGTAGCTTGTCATCTTCATCGTGTAGGAATCTGAATGGCCACGAGTGTATATTGTTTATTCGCCAGGTCTAGATATCTGTCACTGTGTGACCATTATCAATTCTTAAAGCAAACAGTTACAACATGTAAGACTTTTCGACCTCCATGTTCGAGGTTACGTTGATAAGTTTTAACTGTTTCTTTTAAGCATTAATAATGATCACACAGTGACCGAACTCTAGATCTGGGGCATAAACGATATATTTACGACTGATTGTTGACAATTTTCTACAAATCGGTAAACAGTTGTTGAGCACAAGAGCCACATGCACTCAAGTCTTATATATTGTCAGAGGGGGATGTGGGAGAGGCGACAGGTAGGGGAAGGGAGAAAGGGAAGCTGTGGCTAGCTGGGAAGGGGTAATGCTGCGAGAGTGATTCGAAGAAAGAGATGCTCTTAACTCCTTCTTTATGGTAGCCTTGTACCTCGTCAAGAAGGGCCGGCGTTGCTCTTCTGAATCCTTCTCCTCCATAATACTCTATTCATTGCTTCTTCTTTCCTCCATTCTTTCTTCCTTAGGTCCCGCGCTATCTTATCCTTAAACCTCGTCTTCGGTCTTCTTCTCCTTCTCACTCCTTCAATCTTTATATCTTCATCTCTGTTTCCGATATACTCTTTCCCTTATCTCTGCATGTGTCCACTCCACCTTAGTATACTTTTTTGTATAGTCTGAGAGATGGTTATAACTGAAGTTTAAAAAGTGAGTTATGTAAAAAGAATTTCGTTTTTTGTTAGAATAGTTTAAGTGCATAACAGTTAAAGGGTTATATTATACGAATCATAAACACTATGATAAAAATAGAATATATAATTAAATATTGCTTTATGTTTTAAAAACACTGAAGGTGTGAAACAATGAAGAATGAAATTTTAAATGTCATATTATAAAAGTCTAAACGTAAAAATTGTAAAAATTCTGGTTACTAATTGTTGAAAAATTAAAATACATCCGGTCAGCGTGGTACGGAAGTCAGCTGTTCCTGCTGCTGCTTGTGCTTGGTGGCGTCGTGTGGCGCGCTGTTTCTCACAGCATGTACGGAAGCAGCCCACGCCGCGCTGTCCAGCTGCTAGGAGAAACAGCGCGCCACACGACGCCATCAAGCACAAGCAGCAGCAGGAACAGCTGACTTCCGTACCACGCTGACCGGATGTATTTTAATTTTTGCAGATGCAACTACAAGGTAAACCTCTTCAGTTATATACAATTTTGTTAATCTCATCTCTTCTTCTCCCTATGTCTATCCCTTCCTCCCTCATCTAATTCCCCACCGCTTCCTTCCCCCTGCCTTAGTCGATGTCTTTCCATCCGGAGAGAAAACGAACAGTGCAGATGGTTCACCAACTCTTGAACACGTGACGTACAACTGCCCATGGGAAAAACACGGCGATTCAACATTTATTCCACAAACTTCCAATGACTGGGGCGAACGGGAAATGGTCACGCTTAAAATGAAACGGCAAGTTCGTTTTGAATCAGTGGTATTCTTGGAATCAGAACATTCTCTCCTTTGAACTTTCCTGTGATTATCGTTGCTGTCTCATTGCCTCTACGATTACGTAGTAGTATTGCGTTGCGCAAACGCCGACCGATATTAGATTCTGCACTATAATGGCGAAGGGTCATTAATACTACGCGATTCCACCCACTTTCAGTTTTCCTCTAATTCAGAAATTTTCTGATAGATTTTCCAGTTCCTCTTTGGCTTCGAGCAATACCTGTTCTCAGCCCAGATAACGCCATCTCCCTTTATTCTAACCTCCTTGGCATATTTGTTCGCTCCGTTGCAACGTATCTGGTCGCTAGGCGAGTAGCGAATGAATAAGCTGATTGTTGGAGAATCTAAAGACTGATCAGAGCTGCAAGCGTACTTTCAGTTTTTATCAAATTCTTATATTTTACGCGACAAAAAGTATCCTATGTCCGTCTCCTGCTTCTAAGCTACCTCCCCACCAATTTTAGGTTCAGACGTTCTTTAGTTATAAATAATGTAGCTAAACAAGACTTTCTTTCCTATATATAGATAAGCTAATTGTTGTAAAAATATCGGTTAGTGCACATTTTGTTTTTGTCCTAGAGTCTAAAAAAATCCAGAAGGATTCAACAGTGTAAAAAAATTGCAACTGTTGGCTGATAATAAGATAATACATTGTTTAAACATTCTCGCAAATCGATTATGTCGACTATAGTGATTCTATGTCTGCCATCCGCCTCTCGCCGTCGGCTGCAGAGTATAGCGTTGCAGTCAACCCACGTTAACTGAAAGTCCTCCAGCGGCATCGGCCTCCCAGGCAACCATCAATTAACAGAACTCCGTAAACGAACAAGCAGACACCAGAGGACACCGATTAGCACTGCCTAACATCGGTAAAATTTCGACACTTCAGTTTGGACCACACTGTAGAAAACATGACAACGACAGATATGGCCGTTTAAACACTGCTGAAAATGAAGTGATGCGCTTGAGAGAGTAGAAGGGGAGACAAGTCACATTAGGGTATTGGGCAGTAAAAAACCGTCTTGATTGCAAATTGTTTCATAAATTAATGACGCGTTTCGCGCTTTAGCAGGGCATCATCAGATTATAATGCGCTCTCCGTAGTGTGACACCGTCAATTGTTTTGCGGTGTTTCTATTTTTTCTGGAATTTTTGGATTTCCTTGTAGCCCTTAATAGAAGCGGTGGTCTCTGATGATACAAGATAAGCCCATGTTTACAATTGCGCTCACGGGCGGTATATTCTTCTTTTGTAGTGAAATTAATTTCTGTCAGGTGTACCATTCTTTTATGAAGTAGAAAGTGTGTATTGTGTTATGGCGTAAATTCAGCGCCACACGCCAGACGCATGAGAACGATCGTGGAGAAGGCAGCGATCGACCGAAAGCCAATCACACGCAGGTACCGCGGATCCTGGCGGGAGTAACCGAAGATGCGCGCCCTCCACAAGCGGTTGTATCTAGGCCGACATACGTCTGGACGGCCGGCAGTTACTATTCAGGTATACGACAGTTACTATTCAGAACTCAGGCAGTTACTAGTCTGTTAATTTAGAAAAGTGGCGAAAATTGTAGGACTGGTACTACTGCTACGACATAATTGAGCTAGAAACTAATGTTTATTTAAAATGTTTTGCCATGGTAATTTGTCCTTAATTTCTTGTTCCATTCATAATATTGCTCTGTAGTTTTTGCTTTAAATTTTGGTATTGTTATCTGGGATTAATCTTATTTTTATGCGCGTTTTGATGAATTTAAAACTTGCATTTAATTTTTCTCTCTTCAATTCCCCTTGCTATGGTACGACGACAATGACAGACATTTATATTGTTTTGTGTATGCAGCGTAATAGATATCTTGCAAGGATATGTTATGTATGATATAGCAGGACAATGTTGTTTATGAGCTTTACTTTAATAATGTGTTTTGATGCCACCGTACAACCGTTTCTCTAATTATCGAGATAAATCACGCAGCAGTTGTCATATATATAAAATTTTTATGTAAGCATTACATTTTCCATACGACATTATCCCATTATCAAGATTATCAAGTTTTGTAAGCAAGGAAACATTATAATAGGATACTGGATTTCGGCAACCCAACAACCAAAGATGCAAATCATAAAATTAAAATAATAACATACCTCTAAAATTCATCTGATGCTAGGTAACGTGATTAACAAATACTTGCAGCATGTATGCATTGTCAAAGTGTGGTTGTCGATCGGAAGAACATGCCGCTGTGATGATGTATAGTTGTAAACTTTCGGACAGCAGCTCTCAAGTATACGTAAAAAAAAAAAAAAAAAAAAAAAAAAAAAAATTATCCATGTGCAATGAAGTTGTCAAAGGTGACCTGAGATCATATTGTCCTAACATCTGACAAATTATTCGACTAGTCTTCCACAAAATTGAAGCTATTATAAATGGAATACGTAAGTTACTAAGCATTATTGAAACCAAACGTCATTGTTTAAAACTAGAGAATATGTCACTGCTTCTCGAAGAGGAGATTGCTAAAATGCGCCCAGTAATGACCTGTATTCTCAATAAGCAAGTTATAGAAATCCTCCCTTAAAGCACAAAATATTTTAATTTCCTCCAAATTGGATAAAAATCACCCTTTGCACTCAAAGTGAATGACCGGAAAACTATTATTTACGTTCCCATCGTTGACTGAAACTGTTTTCCGACGTCCAATTATGTTTTTCTTCAGCTCATTAAAGTTGGGAAAATAATCCGGTGAACGATCGGGGCTGTACGGCGGTTGCTGCAGTGCTTCGCAACCAAATCGCGGACACGTGTACTTCGTCCGTATAGCGGTGTAGAGGCAGGCAATATCGTGCTACGATACTACTCCGTTCCGCTGCAGTGCCTCCTGCTGGTAATCAGCGTGGAGCGTTGATCCGTGATCTGTGCGCAGCGCTATGATTACTGCCGAAACTTCGAAATAACATAAAATCAAAACGTCTAGGATTGCAGTGTTGCACTGTAACGCCCATCCCTACGCTGCAAATTGTACGATCACTACACTTAAGCTATCTGGAAACACTGGATGTTGCACCGTGTAATTTTTACGTATTTGGTGACTTGAAAATAGACATTCGTGGTCATCAGTTGTGAATCCCTGTACGGGTGACCATTTTGTATAAAACAGGATTTGATCGTTTCGCAATGCGATAAATGTCTTAATGCGTATACTGCAGTGTATAACATTACTTTTGTGTTGTTGCCTGTACGCATTAATGTTAATCTCAGCGATTGAAAAATTAAGAATTTTTAAAAAAATTTCTATCATAGAAAAATCGGATAAAAAATCGGATTAAATACTTTTGACAAGGGTGGATGGAATTAATGCACGAAATGATTGAATGGATGAAATGGCAGAATACTGATTGGGGATGAGGAAACACACAAAAATAACGTCACAGAGAAAACTTACGGAAAGTACCCATTGTAGCTTCTTTCTGGAAATGTGGATCACAGCAGCTGAAACTGTTAAGCTGTAGAATGGTTTGGATAAATTTTATATTTTCCGCAGTAAAATAATGTTCAGACTGTTCGCCTCGTAAGTCATTGTTGACGGACCGTGTACTAAATTTTGATTACGCAAATAACAAACAAAAAAAAATCTATAGGACTTCGCGAAACTGTTTATACGAAGACAGGTTCTAAAAGGAAGAAAGGCAATGATTTAAAGTAACTGGTAGGGATTTAAACAAGGCAATACACGAAGCGAAAGTCATGTTAAGATGGAATATGGAGGAGCTGAAAATCTCAAAGAAAATGAGTAATTAGGGAAGGATGGGACATTATTAAATGAAAACAGGATGGAGACAAGACTGTTAACAAAAGAGGGTATATTTTAAAGTAAAATTTAATAGCACTAACATCACAAAGCAGTCTGCGTACATGGTCACACTTAAAAAAGCGCAAACAAGACAGTGAATGATCCCGGTTCCGTCCACTCGACACGGCGGAAGAAACGAAAGACGAGCGTTAAAACCTTTCCACAGATAAAATACTTCGAGAAGGAGGGAAACACGGCGACAAGCGTCGCTGATTCATAAAAAAATATTAATTTAATTATGTATCGTTACAAGTGGCGAATATATCATGTATTTTCGGGGAGGGTGGTGGCTGGCTAAGGATAAATTAAGTTATTTTAAGAAGATATTTTGTAATAGTTTTGCTGCTCATATTCTGAGGATAGTTTTCCCTGAAGCCCCGTTTACTTTACTGAGATCAAGTTCTTGTACTGTTGACATTAAATAATTAAAGATACAGCTATTAACAATAAACTGGCACGAACTTCACACCACTAACACCCCACTCCCGACACCAATAAAGGGGAGTATGACTGTCTGCCGTGGCGACGCTATCACCCATCACTCATTAAAGTAATTCACATACTGTACTTAGTTCTTTCTTCATATGCATTAATTCGAGTGTACTTATTACTTTTGAATAGTTCCGTTGGCCCTATTGTAGCTAGTATTACGTTTCCATTTGACTGCTTCTGATAATTCCAAAACGTTTCTAAACTTCCTTCGATTTCGGGCTTCATGTCAAATATTTAACATATTAAGATGTAAAGTAACGTGGATATTTTATACAAGCCACATCGAGTCCATAAAGAATGGGAAATTTACGGGTACATTCATAAATACGCCTACTGCACTTTTCTCTGGCTGCGTTACATGTGTACCTCTGTCTCCGCCATTCCAGAAAACGTGCTTGAATGCTATTTGAAGCGAGAAAGTATATATATGACAGAATTAAAAAGAAATAAAGTTGAATTTTTTAAATATGCCCATTTTGACGCTTGATTTGCGATTTTCTAGCACTATATACATATGAAAAGTGTACACAAATTATAAACTTCTGTTTCCATGATACAGGACTAGAATGGGACTACTGCGTAAGCGTTCGGCCGACGTTTAGAGGAAATCAACACGAATATTATTCGGTAAGGAGCACACATTGCAAGAGACCTGAAATCTGCGTAACGAGAAAATTGACGAGAGAAATAATTTTCGTAGAACCGACCCGCTGGCTTCCACAAATAAAGCGGAACACGGTAAAACCGAGCGGTAACAGCACACTTTTCGTTGTAAAATACTGACGCACTAAACGTTTTGTCGAATTTTTCTCTACGCACTGTTGTAAAAAGTGAGAACAAATTTACAGTTGGTGCTCTTTTAAAAAACTATAATCGTGGTTTCCAGTAACAGCAGTTATAGCGGCAGATGGTTGCTGATATTTACACTACTCAGTATGAAGAAACTATTAATAAATGAAGGCTTTGCATGTTTAATTGACTTTTTCGATGATGCTTGGCAGGAAAGCATACAAAACACAAAGACGATTGTTGAAAAACTGATTTTGTTGAACATCAAAAAGAAGAACAAGTTATATTGTAACATGATGGTAAACTTCCATGCAGGATATACGATGCGCATGACCTATAATATATGTTGGAAATAAATAATACAATTTTCAAACTTATAAAGTCTTCATTTTATTTACTTTTCCTACGTACTGATCCAAACATTGTATAGTGTCGTAGTAATTGCATTGCAGACTAAATATTTGCCATAAATTATAATGATTTCTATTACGATTAAGTATACTTTTCGTATGTATATAATGTAAAAAGGTCAATAACCATATATTTAAAGATGTCAAAATAACTGAAATAAGAAATGCTACACTTCCGTAAATCATAAAAGGTTTTTGGTCAAACTTGTTTTTTACGAATACATTCCGAGATAACGTACAACTGCACATATGAGTTGGAGACAAAAATTGAAAAATGTTAGAAATCTGTTTAGAAAAATTGGATTCACCCACTGAATTTAGTGTACCAATATAATTTAAGAATGAATTCTTTTTTACTACTTGGTTGAAATTTCACGAATACCATCCCTTAAACGCACCCAGTAATTATGTTTATGGAATATTCCGTTGGTACTTGGAGGGATAAAGACATATTAAAAACTTAAATACGTAGTATTTTTGTTCCACAATATTATTTATTTGCTTGTTATTAGCAGCTTTCGGCTTCTTAGGCCATCGTCAGATAACTTCATACTTAACTGATAGTCCACACGTAACATTGAGGTTACATATACAAAGATGGTTTTTCAAAGATATGTGAACTGCAAATTTCTTATGTCTATGAATCGATACTACATAACAAACGTACTCCTACAAAACACATGGATTTTAAATGAACAATCTTGGGCTACAATGGTATTAAAATATTAAGACTGTGTAATTATATAAGAAAGTATTGTCAGCAGGTGATGTGGAAGAAACAACATGTGGGTTTGTTATGAATAAGTATCAATACCACAGAACCTGCATAATAATAATAATAATAATAATAATAAATGGGATCGGAAGGGGTACATCTTCCATCACATAAGGTTACAAATATTATAAATGTCCAGGAGAGCGATGGATGATTGTACAAGCAAACTATAAATTATGGCAAGGAGGAGAAAGGTATATGGAGTATTGGTATGGAACACATATGACAAAATTATTTACATACATTGAGAACAATAGGCCTATTAATAAGTTGCCATTATTTTAGTAAAGGTGAATAATAAAATAGTGTCTGGTCATTAAGCACTAGGTCGGGATTCTTGGACTGGTGTTTGTTAATGGCCAGAATTTCCAACAATGTGAGTTTTCTAAACTTTTTCCCTTTATGGAGAACATCAAATTTAGTATCATAGGAATGGCATTCATTCAGAGCATGGTCAGCCAAGGAGGTATCTTTCTTTTTCAATTTCCAGCTCCTTTCATGCTCAGATAGTCTAGTGAAGTAGCCGAGTGTTCTAAGGGATCTTGCTGCCAATCGCGCGGTTTCTCGCAGTCGGGGGTTCAAGTCCTCCCTCGGGCATGTGTGTATGTGTGTGTGTGTGTGTGTGTGTGTGTGTGTGTGTGTGTGTGTGTGTGTGTTGTCCTTAGGCTACTCTAGCTTAGTTTAAGTAGTTTATAAGTCTTGGGACTAATAACCAAAGAAGTTAAGTTACATTAATTTACAAACATTTCATTTTTAATTATATTTTACAATGTATTGTTGGTTAACTCAGACGGCGAATCGATATTTCGCGGCATTGTTAACAAAATGTCAAGACTTGCAAACATGCAGATGCTGCTGGTAGCTATTATTTACCTCTTGCCCTGGCTTTGCGATCACGCCAGGAAAGGAGAAGCGTAGGTGTAGGAATGGTACTAGAAGAGAGGAAAACAGACACTTGAATGTTCACTAAGTGACATAAGGATAAGCAAGCCGAATATTTATCAGAACTGTCTGCCCCCCTCCCAGGGGGCCCACGGTTCTTCCGTGAGTACGTGCGTGGCTAGCACGGGGCCCCGAGCTAATGCAGTCTTCCTTGCTTCTTTACTTCCCGGACTGCTTTTCCTTTCCTCCTCCACTACTTTCCTATCCTCACTTGTTCCCCTCCCCACCGGGGGACTTATAACCTCAATACTTTAGTCCCCCTATCCCAACCAAACAACCCAACCCAATCAGACCTGTCTGAAAACGGACTCTTGATCATTACATGTACAATATTCCACTTATAGTTGATTCTATCTGGGTAATATTTTACAGTAAGTACACACATTTTATGTCTATTGTGGTGATTAATTTCTTGTCCTCACAAAACGTTCAAGTAACAAAGTGTTTGATCGAGCATCTCGTCAACATCACCTACACATTTCCATGCCCTCGTAATTGTTTATAAGTATTGCCTATAATATGTTTGCAGTGAGAAATTATTCTACATCTACATACATACTCCGCAATCCACCTAATGTTGCGTGGCGGAGGGTACTTAGTACCACTGCTATTTTCTTGCTTTCTTGTTCCACTCCCGTAGAAAGTATGCTTGTATGCATCTGTGCGAAGCCTAATCTCTGGGATCTCTATCTTTCTGGTCTTCGCGCGGAATGTAAGCTTTCTGCAGTCCACTTCAAATTGCGGGCCTCTAAATTTCTACAATAGTATTTCTTGGACGTCGCCTTTCCTCTGGAAATACCAATATCATTTCCCGAATCATCTCACTAACACTGCCGTACTGATTGAATCTACCAGTAACAAACCTACCCGCCTGCCTTTGAATTGCTTCTATGTCTTTCTTTAAAACGATCTCGTGGTGATACCAAACTGTTGAGCAATACTGAAAGCGGGGTCGTACAAGCGGTATCCTTTATAGACGAGTCACATCTCCCACGACTGTCCTAATATGCTCATTTCATTTCATATCGCTGCGCAGCGTTATGCCTAGACATTTAAATGGCGCGACTCTGTCAAGTAGCACAGTACTAATGCTGTATTCGAACATTACAGGATTGTTTCTCCTACTCATCAGCATCACCTTACATTTTTCTACATTTAGCGCTAGCTACCATTCCTCACACCACCTAGAAATATGGTCCACGTCGTCCCGCAGTCACTTAATTTACTAAATATAATACTATGTAGCGCCTGTCTCTTCCGATGGTTGCGGAAAGTAATAAATAAAACGAGATTATGAATTAAACCAATCTGCCTGACTTCCGCTTCCAAATTAACAATAGACTTACCTGTTAATCGTCTGTTGCTGTGAGAGTTACCAGCATCGGACCTCCTCTCTTCCAGCAGGGGATTCTGTCATTTAATAAACGAATAAAAATGGTAGCAACAGGGGATAGCTACAGACAAGAGGACGGACAGTTAAGTGAAATAATCAATGTATTGTGAAAATATCACCCAGAATTACGAGGTGGCCTGTTCCATATTACCAAACAGTTACTGATTCTTTCTGCAGGACAAGACACACAAAAAAAGGAAACATCGAAAACATAGAACATTTAAATAATTCGACCAGCCTTTGACGAGAGAGAAAGAGAGCGTATCGAGACTGTTTCATGAAACATCCGTTGGTCATGAGTGCATTAGACTGAGGCCGAAACAGGGGCGGCACAAAAACTAAAGCAAACGCATTTTAGAAATCATTACGCCTATCGCCCGATATGCAAACCGTTGAATTTTTAGTAAACTCGCGACTGAATACGTGCTCGGTGGAAATGTGAAGTTCCTGTCGGTCAACGCGAAATATCACCAAGACTGAACATGGCGGCTACTTCTGCACAATAGGATCTGTCCTAAGAACTGCAAGCATCTGAAGCAACTGCTAGCAACTGAGCATCTGAGAGCGGCCACGTCGCTCACGCCAGTTTTGTAACGTGAGTTTCGCACCGGTGTTTCTTCCGCCGGCAAATCTATATAGTGACGTGCTACCAACCTGACCCAGAGTAATGTAAGAGTTCGTTCCGTCCCGCAAGGTACGTTTCCACGACTTCTAGGGTGGCGGCCTGCCGTAGCGCCATCTTTTCCGAGAGGGCGGGAACAGAAATGTCTTTTCGCGAAGAAGATTTTTCCTCTCCGGGTTTGAATTTAACGGCTCCGGCAACCTTACTGGCTCATCGCCATCGGCAAACTGGTAAATATTTCAATAATTTTAAAATGAATGCCCTTTCCGCTGATTTCGAACACATTTCGACTTCACAAAAATTTTTACAAAATAAACAATTTAGTTGACTGATCTGACGAAGTTAGTTTTAGCCAGAGACTATGCAACCCACACTGTTTGATCAATGACATCTAATTTCATTAGTTCCGTTAATACACTCCTAGAAAATAAAAACAAGAACACGACGAATTCGTCGACCCAGCAGAGCGAATGAACCCTCTGCCAGGCACTTAAATACGATTTGCAGAGTATCCTATGTAGATGTAGATGTCTAGGGGATGCGTACAACACACGATCAAGCAGACTGGGCCATACGCATGTGAGTACAGTCATCAGAGTGGGCACAATACCAATGCCAGTACCGTGTATTCCCACCTTTTTCAGCAATGCAAACTGCAATTTTCCCATGGAGAAGATGGCAGAAATGCCGAATTAAGTCCTACGGAATGGCCTGCCACGTAGTTTCCACCTGGTGCCTCAGCTGGGTCAGATTTCTTGCCGGTCGTGCAGATCGCGCAAGATGATGTTTCATGCGGTCCCAAACATCCTCATGGGGGGGGGGGGGGAGAGATAGATCTGGGGATGGTGCTGTCCTAGGTAGTTGACACACACCTTGAATAGCACGTTGGGCAGTTTTCGATACATGCGGACGTCCATTGTCCTGTTGGAAAAGCATATCGCCTAGTTGGTGCATTAACGACAGCAAGACGGATTCAGTGATGGTTTGAATGTACCGTGCACTGTTCAATGTTCCCTCGACGATCACCAGATGAGAACGGCCAGTGTAGGCTATGACTCCCCACAACATGATGCCGGGTGTCGGCCCCGTGTGACTCTGTCGTGTACACTTTGATTTTCGCGTTACTCTGTACGACGGCACAAGTGAGTACGATTGTCATTGGCACCAAGGGAATAGCATCTCTCATCAGTGAAGACACATATCCATTCGTCCTTCCATAAGCGCATATTGCGACACCATGGAGGCGGGCTGAACGATGTTGGGGTGTGAGTGGGAGACGCACTGACAGTACGTATGATAGTGCAGCAAGGTATGGGGATCTTTTCCAACAGGACAATGTGTTATGACCTCATCGCCTTTTGTTGTTTACTCGTCTCGGTCTAGTTGTCAATAAAGGTCTTGGCGCAGAATCCTTTGACAGCTAAAACATTGATATAGTTAGTATTACAAGATATTTATTCACTGAAATTTACAATACTCAATTTTAGAACATAAGTCTGTTTCTTCTCTCTTCTTGCTTCTCGTGGCGTCGTCTGCATGATGCTAGCTGCGTTGTGACCTAGTTACTGCTGAGTTCGTAGCCGCATTCTGACTTGTACTGTCCTAGTTCTGTCGTCGTAGCTGCCTAGTAACTGCCTGAGTTCTGACCTAGTAACTGTCCAAGTTCTCAACTAGTAACTGACGGGCTGACCAGACATATGTCTGCCTAGATATAGCCGCTTGTAGTGGGCGCGCAGCTTCGGTTACTCCCTCCAGGATGCGCGGCTATTGGCTATCGGTCGATCGCTGCCTTCTCCACGATCGTTCTCTTACGTCTGGCGTGTGGTGCTGACTTTACGCCACACCACAATGCAAGCCTTCATGTGTCTTGTACCACCAAACGTGCTCTTCAAGGTGTACGTCAACTACCCTGGCTAGCCCGATCCCCAGATCTGTCTCCCCATTGCGCATGTTTGGAACCAGATTAAACGTCATCTTGACACGGCTTGTGCGAGCAGCACGACACCTGATCCAACCGAGGCACCAAATGGAAAGTGAATAGCAGGCCATTCCGCAAGCTCAAATTCGGAACCTCTACGATCGTCTCCATGGGGAAAATGCTGTTTGCATTGTTGCAAAGCGTCGACACTGTACGTAATCTGGTGGCTGTACTCAAGTACGCATGGTTCTGTCTGCGTGATCGTATGTTGTATACTTGCTCAAGAATGTGTCAATGAAGTTTCCCTCTTCTGGGTCGACGAATTCGTGGTGTGCACTGCAGAACCTTGAGTCTTACCTACAGACAGTCAGTAATGGTGGGCAGTGTGAAATGTGGCACAGTGTTACTGTTAGCTTGAGGGCAGGGCGCGGCAGTACTCACTCGGACATCTTCCAGGCGGCGAAGCAGGCGGGCGTGGTGCAGGTGTGCAGGAAGGCGACCCACACGAGCAGCGCGTACAGCACGTCGTAGTAGCTGCTGTTCTCGCTCGTCTCCACCAGCGCCAGCTTAACAAGCCTGCAACACACACGTCAAGCACAGTTCAGTCGCGTGTTCTCTGTGTGAGCGCCGTCTGACCAGCGAGCAATTTCTTTTTCTTTATTGTTATTTCATTCCCTGCTTGGGGCGGGCTGGCAGCACCTGAGGCGCTCTTCAGCCTACAGAATGTGTACATGGAAAATAGAATATAAACAAAACACAAATGGAGTACAAAAGGAGACAATACGTATAACAGGGCGACATAATGGAAGATGAGTATCATTTGAAACGGACTGTTGTTGGGCAGTATTACATGAAATCGCATGGCGGCGAAAACGGTGAAACATTACACTGATGTACGTAATCAGGGAGGGGAGTAAGACAGGGTTGCAGTCTTTCTCCGGTGTTATTCAATTTGTACATCGAGCAGGCGGCGAAGGAAAGCAAGGAAAAATTTGGAATAGGGATTAAAGTTCAGGGGGAAGAAATAAAAACATTGAGTTTTGCTGATGACATTGTAATTCAGTCAGAGACAGCAAAGGACCTGGAAGAGCAGTTGAATGGAATGGACAGTATATTGAAGAGACCGTAACCAATGAACATTAACAAGAGCAAAACAAAAATAATGGAATGCGGTCTTCGAAAATCAGGCGATGCTGAAGGAATTCGATTAGGTAACGAAACAATGAAGGTGGTAGATGAGTTTTGTTACTTGGGTAGTAAAATAACATGCGATGGTCGCAGTACAGAGGACATAAAATGCAGAATGGCAATGGGAAGAAAAGCATTTTTGAAAAAGAGAAATTTACTAACATCGAATATTAATTTAAGTGTAAGGAAGTCTTTTCTGAAGGCATTTGTGTCGAGTGTTGCCTTGTACGGGAGTGAAACATGGACGATAAGCTGTGCAGAGAGGAAGAGAATAGAGGCTTTTGAAATGTGGTGCTACAGAAGAATGCTGAAGATTAGGTGGGTAGATCGCATAACTAATGAAGAGGTACTGAACAGAATTGGTGAGAAAAGGAATTTTTTGGCATACCCTGACTGAAAGAAGGGATCGCTTGGTAGGACACATTCTTAGACATCGAGGAATCGTAAATTTAGCATTGGAGGGAAGTGTGTGGGGTAAAAATCGCAGAGGGAGACCAAGAGACGCGTATAGTAAGCAGATTCAAGTGGATGTGGGTTGCCGTTCTTATGAGGAGATGAAAAGGCTTGCTCAGGATAGAGTAGGGTGGAGAGCTGCATCAAACCAGTCTCCGGACTGAAGACAATAACACAACACACTTAATCAGACGGACAGTTAAAAGACACAGGTGTCAACTGCGGGTTGGCCGTTCGCAGTTGCATTAAAAAGAACTCTTATTATTTACACACCAACGGGGCTGGGTGTATATGAGGGAGGAGAAAAAGGGGGAGAAAGAGGAGGGAAGGGGGCGGGAGCGACAGGTGAGGAGGGGCCACAGGGTCGGGAGAAAGGAAGGGGGTTGGATGTCCCCAGAAGCTGTAGGGAGCAGAAGGTATGATTCCAGAGGGACTGGCAAGAGGAGGGGCCGTGAGGAAGGAGGGGAGCAGGGCCATCTTGGCGGGATCAGGGGGGGGGGGGAGTGAGGGGGGTAGGAGCTGGTACGAGGGATAGTCTGGGCAGTGGCACAGAATAACATATACAGAGGAGCAGCCCCCCCTAAACCACTGTCCTACGCTCCCCTCGTAGTTCCGTAAGATGCTAGCAGGTGTCAGGCGGATCGCTGGCTTAGGGTGCCTCTCGCACGTCAGAGGTTAGCGTGGAGGGGAGGCTGAGGGGAGAGCTCGTGTCGCCTGTCACGAGGCCACGGCTGTGTCCAGCTTGCTGGCGTTTGAGGGGAGGTGGTGGTGTGGACAGCCGCTACCTGCCGCCTGCTCTGCTTCTGACCGTAGCGCCATCATAGGACATCTTACGGAACTGCTGGAAACCCTCCCTCCCTGCACCCCTGAGAGTAGGACCGGGCCTTTACGGAGGTTTCAAGTCTGTATATATTTGTTTGTGGCGTTGGGCATCGTCAGGGAGGGCGAGGGTGCGGAAATTGCCACAGGAAAGGGTAAGGAGGGTAGACGAGTGGAGAGCAGTGGTAGTGGCGCGGCAACTGACCAGGATTGCTGAGGAGACGATGGATCCAGAGGGGGATCCAGTTTACGGTAGAGGAAACGGAGACGAAGATGCTCAGTGATGCAGACAGGGCACGGGAAGGGAATGAGGTCATAAAGGAGCTGCGTGTGGGATGGGGGGTAGGAAGGGATACGGAAGGCGAGGCGGAGGGCATGGCGTTCCAGGATCTCTAGGGACTTGTCGAAGGATGGAGGGGCAGAGATTCAGGTAGGACGGGAGACGCCGAGCATGGGGCAGATGGGGGATTTGTAGCTATAGAGGATGGTGGAAGGGTTCAGGCCCCAGGTTCGGACAACAAGGAGTTTGAGGAGGCGGAAGTGGCTTTTTCTTGGGTGGTGCGTAGGTGGACGGTCCAGGAGAGGGTGCGATCAATAGTGAGGCTCAGGTACTTTAGGGTGGGAGTGAGGCAGACGGGACGTTTATGGAGGGTGAGGTAGAATTACAAGGCCGGAAGGAAGGAGTGGTGCGATCTACAATGATCGCCAGGGGTTTTGGCAGGATTTATAGACAGGAGACACTGGTTGCACGAAGTGGTGAAGAATAACATGGAGAGGCCTTATAATAACAGAGAAACGAATCTGGCTGAAAGCGCGACACCCAACCAACATGGCGGCCACAGAGCACGAATCGTCCTATAGTAGTGCCGAGCGCCACCCGACCACAGATGCGAGCACGAGGTCGTTTAATTGGTCCGCTGTCGGTTAATTCCTTATTTATGTATTTTAAGGCGTTACTTTTTTGTCAATCTATTTTTGCCATAAATAATTACAAATTTCAGCTAGTTATAGCAAATCATACTTTAGTATAAAATAGAAGCATATTTTTCTTCTGTCAGTACCTTTAACCTTTTATAACTTGAGAAGTACTGAATGTATCGTCTTGTGGTTTCTTTTAATTTCTTCTTTAGTATCCTGGGATAATCTTAGGTTATATTTAATATCAATACGAATATCTGAAACAACTAAAATAAGAATAATAACGTAGAACCGTTTACCGCTTCTGCACTTTAGTAGCTCTGGAGCATAAATTATAAGAGCTAGGCCGGACATCCAGAACTCACAAGCATTTATAAGGAGGGAAACACACACACACACACACACACACACACACACACACACATTTATCATTTTTCTTTTCTAAAGCGTTGGCGCCAGATGGCTTCAGACTACAGATATAGTGATTGTAGGAGATTTGTAAAAAATAGACATATGATCTCGCGGCTATTTTTTTTAACTGTCGTGAGTTCTATAATTCTACACTATGTACTTTGGCGCAAGTCTCATAGTTTACGATACAGAGGTCACGGAAGTTCGTAAGTGGTAAACCATTCTACGTTACTATTTTTATTTCAATTATTCCGCCGCGGCGTAGCGGCCGAGCGCATCGTGGCGCTATGCTACGATGCGCGAGGTCGTTCCCCGTCGGGGGTTCGAATCCCCCGTCAGGCATGGATGTTTGTGCCGTCTTTAGTATAAAGTAGTTCATAAGTAGTTTGTAAGTTTAGGAACTGATGACCCTGCAGTTAAATCCCTTAAGCTTGACAAACATTTTTTTATTTCAATTATTTAACATTCTCGTATTGACATTTAATATAGCCTACGTTGATTCCAGAATTATAATGAAGAAATTGAAGCAAAACTCATCACGATACGTTCTGCAGTTCTCGAGTTAAAGAAGTTTAAATATTAGCCGTGCAAAGACATGACGGTTCAGCTAGTTAGTAATAAAATAATGTATTAAGTCATAATTATTTAATACAAAATTTTTATCACAAGTTATTTTTTTTATCGAAATTGGTTACAAAGTACAAAGTGAGTCGGCAACAGCACCAGTACTCGTGGGTCGGCAAGCTCGCTGAAAGTAACGAGTGGAATTTGAAAGGTCCCGCCGCACTATTCTATCCACATTTGTGAGGAAACCGGGGAAGCCATAAAAAGTTATTTAAATAAAAAGAAAAAAAGTTCATTTCATTATCTACAATTTTTTCGCTGACAAGTTTCCTAAAAAAAGGAAAAAAAAATGGCACGCGACGAACTTTTTCATGTCGCAATTTTTATTTTACACAAAGGTAACAGTTTCAGTTTTTTTTCTATACAAACAGAATACGCATTGTACTTGCTAAGAACACTGTTGCATTCCTTCAGTATTCACCTGTCTGCGTGAAAACTTTGGTAATGTTTTTCCTATCCTAAGGGGTTCAAATGACAATGTAATTGAGTCGAGCGCCATTTGAAGAACGACGCATTTATCGGCCCAACTCCGTTTCTACACCAAACCAAGATGGCTGCCATGACGTTACTACCTGTACACTGACATAGTCGGCATGGCCTCTCTATGTTCTTCTGTGCTCGCTGGTATTGACGTGCTTCACCATTACTATCAACTGCCTTCTGCTAAGCGGTCTGTATGTGAGCGAAACAGGAAAACTATTCTGTAACTTCAACCGTGTTGTTCAGTAAGTGGGACACTGCTGTCATACGTAATCATACCAGCAAAATAAGATAACGCTTGATATGGATGCACCACATCTGACGTGCAGGTCGTGCGGATTGCATCTTAACTTAGCAATTCTAAATGTTCAAATGTTTGTCAATCTAAGGACTTAACTACTTCTGTTGTCATTTCCTAGGCTTAACTACTTAAACTAACTTCCGCTACGGACAACACACACACCTATTCCCGAGGGAGGACTGGAATCTCCGACAGGGAGCGGCGGCGCGCTTCGCAGCGAGGCGCCTTGGGACGATCGGCCACACCCCCGCGGCTGAGCAATTCTGCTTTTGTACACCACCGCAGCCTACTGTAGTTTCACTCCTCTAACACTTCAGCTGTTTCATCTGTATTAGGTTTTACTTTCGGAGAATTTCATACATCAGGCTCATTTAGAGTCGGCGGATACAGAGGTGTCGATCCCATGTTAAGGAATTTCATAGATATCAAGGTGACAATGTGATGACAGTGGCACGTGTCTTACGACTTTGTATTTTGTCCAACATCCTACCAAAGATCTTAGGTCGAAGGTGTTAACTATATATATAGAATGATAGGGTCATCCGTATTTAGCCCCCCCGCGTCTTTAGGCTTCTTCTCTACTCGTCTGCAATGACTCGTTTTATTCGTTGGTACTAATGTGCTTTAATTTTTTCACACATGATTTAGGGGCAGAGTGTATGTGTCATTGTATTATCTCTTCCCTTGTTTACATACACAAGGAACGTGCACTGATGACCACGATGTTGAGCACCCTAACGCTCCAATAACAACAACAATGTCGAGCAATGAACAATGCATCCAGTTAACACAGAAATGACACAGTTGCTCCATATGCTCCATAAATAACGGAAAATACTAACCAAGACATTTATTCACCACCATTGCTATCCCGACGGCCAAATATTTCTTCTCATAACTCTGTATCTGGAAATCAAAATTAAAGCGAAAATTATTCTTAGTGTTATGAGCAATAACGATGTCGTACGACATAAGTAACTTACTAGTTCCGTTGAAATACGAGTATACTGAGGTGACAAAGGTCAAGCCATACCTCCTCATACCGTGTCGGCGAAGTATGGGATGGACTCAACGAGTCATTGCAAGTCCCAAGTAGGATTGCTCTCTCTGTAGCCTTCCATGTGTACGAAAGTGTTGCCGCAGTAGGATTATCTCCACCAACAAACATCCATAAGGGGTTCCAGTAATTGGACCACATCTCCCCCCCCCCCCCCTCAGAACCAAACAAACCCATCACCGCTCTAGACATCCAAATAACACTCCCCACAGAACACAACGCTTGATTGAACAAAATGAACGTGTGAAACAGAAATCTCGTGATAAAGTACGCTTGCGGAAAGAATCTAAGCAATTTCAAGAGCTCTCGTCTTTGTTAGTTAAATTAAATTATTTGTGTATTTTCCGTCGTTACATCGACATGTATAACCGAAATAGTGATAAACTATGCTTGCATCAAAGAAGGTCTTTGGCTTGCTTAAGGAATCTAAACAACTGACAGAGCTGTCTTTCAAATTAGTTGAAATGATTGTCAATATGTGGCACCTTCTACATTGCTTTTATATCGGCCGCACAAACTAAGTTGACATTAGGCGCAGTGACTGATGAGCGACGCTAAATACATGTCCCATTTACGATCGTTCGCTGTGTGTCAACTTAGATTGAACGACCAGTACAATTCTTTTTTCAAAATAAAGTTTTTGTTTGTTAGTTAAAATAACAACTTTAAACTATCTGTGTATTTTTCGCATTAGTTGAGAACGAAACCTTGAAATGATACCTCAATAATTAATTTTGGATAAATAATACGGAAGATATGGCGTACCCACAAAAAAATAAAAAATAAAACCCACCGTTCACCGTTGAGGAATAATATATATGATAATCATAATATAAAAACCAACATACAATTACACAAACGTGTGGAAGTATTAATAGCTACATACAAATAAAGACAGTAACAATAACATTAGCAATAGCAGTAATAAGTGACTGCAGTACTTCCGTACGACAGTTGTGCGTGCTGTGGCTGGATCTCGTGATTTTGCACTCGCGAACTAGTGGATGTGGTATTGCTGTGGAGTCCGCACGTGCTTCAGATGCCAGTGCTGTTTCTTACGATATGAATCTGCGAAACGTTGCTGACATTCTCGTGGAAGTGTTGCGTAGCAACGGCAGAATGCGTACAATAAACGGATACTACTGGAAATGTGAACAGGTGAGCAGCATTCCTGCTGGGCATAATTGATCAGTGGCGACATTTATTACCGAATATTAGATATCTACGCAGTGCCGGTTAGATTGGGAGAACTTCTAATATGCCTCCAAAAGATGATTTAAGTAATTAAAAGTTTTGCTGAAATGAAGAAGTGGCGAAATAAATATGCTGTTAATTATCTGCATTGTTGTGAAACAGATGACGAATGATGCTCTGGGGATTTTCACTTTGGAGAGCGTCTTCGAAAAAAAATTGAAAGTTGCTGGTGATATTGTTGCCAATTTAGTGCCTCCCATACGCCTAAACAAGACTGAAAAATAACTACATAATCTAAAAAGACCCCCTCAGATTTAATTGTAGTGTGATCCGGTTTACAGCCCGTCAGAAGCTGAACACAAACCCAGCAGTGAAACAGAAAGTAGGAGTGCAAACCGCGAAAAAGAAGCAAAATAGAAACAGTGAAAACTGCGAAAAAGAAGCAAAATAGAAACAGTGAACGCACCTAATTCAAGATGTGGAACATCCAACGAACTGCAGGCGGCTTTGCTCGGTGGTTATGTGCTGTTGGGCTGCCAAGAGCAAGAACCCAGTTCGAATCTCCCTCTTGCTACTTATACACCGTCGGAATACACTGGTCTTACTGTGAGGGAGAAGTTTCTAAGAATGTACATATAGAGCATAGTTTTGTGTGGAAGTGAAACATGGCAGTGGGAAAACCAGAGAAGAAAGAATCGAAGAGTTTGATATGTGGCGGTACGGAAGACGGTTTGAAAATTAAGTGGACTATAAGCGAACGAATGAGGAGGTTACGAGGTTCTCCGTAGAATAGATGAATAAAGCGATATATGGAACACACTGACAGCAAGGACAAGTCGATACAACAGTCGATTGGTACAGCTTGGGTCTTCACGTCATGTAAGAGAATGTCTTCAGCGTGTGAAGTGTCTTGTGAAATCTGGAGGTTAGAAATGCTGGAGAAAGCTCCCTTAGAAGATTACTGCAATGTGTTTCTGCAGAAGAATAGTGAAATTTGTTTGACTGATGGGTAAATGGATGTGATAGTTCTGCAGGAGCAGGAGAGGACAAATTCATTACTGAACCTTGTAGGCAAACGCAAAGCAAAATTCAACGATATTCTTTTACAAGACATTTCAGAAGGCAAAATGGAATGGAAGAAAACCGTGACCACCGAAAAAGTATTTAAAAAGATGTCAGTGATATGTTCTTCATACTAGTAGATGAAGCAGGCTACCAAAGATAGCAAACTTTGCCTGCGGAGTCAAGGTTTAACCGTTTACCAGAATAAGACTAAAAACCCGTCCTGCAATTATTACTCACAGTGCTAAAACAGTGTGTAATTTACAGCCCAATGATGCTGTTCAGTAGAACTTCTTTATTTAAAACTAAATCTGGTATTAAGTAGTCAAGGATGATGCTGCTAAAAGAATGAGATTTAGATGTAGGTGATGTCATTAATCTTAATTTGTGTACAACTGAACGTCACATTAAGAATGGATCTTACAAACAGTGAAACAGCCTATCAACAAGCACAGCGTACCAAAAAAACTAAAATGTGAATTAAAGAAAACCTCTCAAAGCAAGCCCTCTCATTTTTTTTTCACACATAGATTCCACCCCCACCTCCAAAGCAGTTAATAAAACATACTCTACAATAAATATACTCTGAACTATACTTTCAAAAACGAGTCATTATTCTAAAAAGAAAACGACAACCATAAAATGCAAAAGCGAATATTTGGTATTTACAGAACATAAAAATAATGACAAAATATGTATAAAGAAAGGGAGTCATCCAAAACGAAAAACATGAGAAAGGTGTAAAAATCAATATTTTCCGGTTGAGTCTCAATTGTGAGTAACAAAACATTGAAAATCCATGAAATACTGGACGGCATTTATAGCTGAACAGGAAGACAAAGTGTAATTTGAAGATATATTTTAAATTTCCTGTTATTTTCTGCAAATACTTTATTCATGTAAAAAACTGTCATATATAATAATAATAAAAGCCTTTGTATGTTATTTAACAGATAATAAAAAAACATGCCCTTGATGATGTAGAAACTACTGCGAAACATGTTTGGATGAATTAAAACAATTGTGTTTGCTAGAGGCAAAATCACTTATTCTTATTAGATGTCAGGAAGCAAAAACCAAACGAGTATGGCAAAGCAAGATACGGCAGGAACATATTACACAGAAGACTCGACATGGAACACATAATCTCATTACCACACAGAACAACACGAAAACCAAAATGCTAGTACATCACACCATCCTAGACAGTGGCACAAAACACAGCCAAAGCATACCCCGAACTTACACCAATCCTCTTACCCCTAATGCAAGACACCACAAACCCTCCCCATCTAGACGAAAGAGGAACCCACACAGGACTAACAAAACACAACCAACCACAACGACACACAGAACCATAGAAGAAAATACAACAAACAGGAGTGAGAGAAAAGAAAGAACGGAGAGAATAGAACAAACTCTCCGGTACCTACACCAAAATCTAATGGAAACACAGCACCAGAAACAACAAACATTCAAATCAAACCTAACTCTTGATGCTAAATACTATAACATGTCCAAAATCAAAATTGTATAAACACAAGTAAAAATACCAAATTTTCAACAATACAACATGTAGAAAAAATGAAGAAAAAAACAAGAAATACATGTAACCATAAGTGAGAAATCAGATATTACAGCCGGCCGCGGTGGCCGAGGAAACTGACGCGCTCCAGTCACGGTCTGCAAGGCCACTACGGTCGGGGGTTCGAATCCCCCCTCGGGCATGGATATTTGTGCTGTCTTTAGTATAAGGTAGTTGATAAGTAGTTTGTAAGTTTAGGGACTGATGACCTCGTAGTTAAGTCCCATAAGCTTAACAAACATTTGAACATTTTTTCATATATTACAAATGTAATTACGAAGGGAAAAAACTATACTATATTACAATTTGTCGAAATATAAAATTGTATTGTATATTATTTATAGATTATAATAGTATGTTGTTGTTGTGGTCTTCAGTCCGCAGACTGGTTTCATGCAGCTCTCCACGCTACCCTGTCCTGTGCAAGTCTCTTCCTCTGAGAATACGTTCGGCAACCTTTTGAATCTACTTACTCTATTCGCTATCGGTCTCCCTCTACGATTTTTACCCCACACGCTTCCTTCTAATGCCAAGTTGACAATTCCTTGATGTCTCAGAATGTGTCCAACCAGTCTATCCCTATCTCCTTTTCTCCCCGATTCGGTTAAGTACCTCGTCATCAGTTACGTGATCTACCCATCTAATTTTCATCATTCGTCTGTAGCACCACATTTCAAAAGCTTCTATCATCTTTTTATCTGAACTCCTTATCGTCCACGTTTCACTCCCATATAATGATACACTCCAGACAAATGCTTTCAGAAAGGACTTCCTAACATTTAAATTAATATTGGACGTTAACAAGTTTCTCTTATTTAGAAACGCTTTTCTTCCCGTAGCGGCCATCAGAAGTTATCTTGCTACCCAAATAATAAAATTAATCTACTAGTTTTATTGTCTCATTACCTAATCTAATTCCTTCAGCATTGCCTGATTTTCTGACATTGCATTCCATTACCTTCGTTTTAGTCTTGTTAATGTTCATCTTATATCTTCCTTTCAAGAGACTGTCCATCCCGTTCAATTGCTCTTCCAGACCTTTTGCGGTCTCTGACAGAATTACTATGTCATCAGCAAACAGCAATGTTTTTATTTCTTCTCCCTGAACTTTAATTCCCTCTCCAAATTTCTCCTTCCATTGCTTCACTGCCTGCTTAATGTACAGATTGAACAACAATGGGGAAAGTCTACAACCCTGTCTTACTCCCTTCCCAACCTCTGCGTCCCTTTCTTGCCCTTCGATTCTAATAACCGCTGTCTGGTTCTTGTATAGGTTGAATATAACTCTTCGCTCCCTATATTTCACCCCTGATACCTTCAGAATTTGGAAGAGTGTATTCCAGTCGACAATGTCAAAAGCTTTCTCCAAATCGACAAACGCTAAAAACGTAGGTTTCCCTTTCCTTAGCCTATCTTCTAAGATAAGTCGTAATGTGAGTATTGCCTCCCGTGTTCCTACTTTTCTCCTAAATCCAAACTGATCTTCCCCGTGGTCGGATTCCACAAGTTTTTCGATTAGTCTGTAAATAATTCGTGTTAGTATTTTGCAACCATGACTTATTAAAATGATAGTTCTGTAATTTTCACACTTGACTGCACTTGCTTTCTTTGGAATTGAAATTACAATATTCTTCTTGAAGTCGGAGGGTATTTCCCCTGTCTCATACATCTTGCATACCAGGAGATACAAATTTTTCACGACTGGCTCTCCTAACCTACTTGTTAGTATAAGAAAGTAAAATTGTATAATTTGAGAAAGATTAATGCACATATTCCAAGATATATGAAATAAACGAATAAAAATTCTAACCTTAAACCTCACGGCTGCAAAGGGCAAATTAGCACGCCCTATAACAGTCCACTCCTTCTTCCCTATCAGCAAAAAAAAAAAAAAAAAAAAAAAAAAAAAAAAAAAAAAAAAAAAAAAAAATCCCGATTCGAGTTCTTGGATGATCTTCTGCGGTGGTGGAGGAGGCGGTTTTCATGGTGTCGGGAGATGGTGGCAGGGCCGAGGAGAGAGAGGGACAGGGGGGACAAAATCCCCGGGGCCCGGGCCTTTGGTGGGGGGAGGGGGGAATTTGGGGGGGCCCAAGCTTCTGAAATGGCGAATATCAGGCAGCTGTTGTAAAATAAATTTTGTAACATATTGAGTTTTAAAATATCTACACAGATGGGAACATTTGTCACTTATTTGTAGATGACAAATGTTTGTGTTGTGAAGTAACCGATATTGTATGATATCCCCACTAATATAAAGTTACAGGTGGCAGTTCACTTTTAGACTGGGTGTTCGACGAGCGGGCCGTCCAACTGCATGAACGCTGCAAGGTGACTGTTACGCTAGGTGCGGTAATAGCGCGATAGTGCTCACTGTTTCTAGCGTCATAGACTATTGCTCGGTGGTGTTGCTAAATGGACACTGTTTTTTTAGGTCAGCAGCTCATCCGTATACCGAGGTCTTCGCGAACATAAAGCTAAGTAAGAAGAGGAAATCATTTCTCGATGAAAGCATGAATGAAGTAACAGTTTTGATTTCTGATCTCTTCAAGGTAAATATTTTTTATGTCAATATTGACAATTTAGTCGCCAACTTAACAACACGATATGAACCAGTAAAGCTGTTAGATGACACATTTTAAGTTTTTTGGAAATGTGCAAAGATGACTGATGATCAGATCGCTGCGGCATGCAATTTATTCATCACTGAATACCATAATGATGTTAAAATAGATTTAAAAGAAGAAATGAAATATATTAGAACAATGCATACTTCGAAGGAACTTCTTTGAAACCATTCGAACTCTTGAATAAGAGCGTATCTCTGCGCATGTTTTGCTCTCTTCCAGTGACTGTCACTCTGGGAGAGAGATCATTTAGCACTCTGGCTCGTGTCAAAAACTGAGATCAACCATGCATCAGCAACGTATCTTGCATTCTGTATGAATAACGACTGTCTATCCTTTACAGCTGTATATTTCACATCTTTTCCTTCCTGTTACACAAGACCAATGACCTACTCATTGAATAAGGGAAGACTTACCTGGGGCTGGTTTTGTTGGAGCCCGACGCTTCTTGTATTCAAAACTGCAAAAACGTCAATCACAAAGCACAATCACAAAGCACAAGCACCAAAAATGAACGGAAATTACCGTACTTTTTGCATTTTATTTTATCTCTTTCATGTGCCTATAAAGATGCCTAAATTCCTGATGATAGTATTTTACATAAACATTACTTTCGAGTTCACTGAAAGTTTTATCGCCTTTATCACATCAAAAAGTAAATTGCAACACCTAACAAACTATTTTCAGATTGATATTTCCCTATGTATTTAGCTTTATCTCATAAAGAATGAACACAAGCTCGGCTCTTTCTTCGCAACACGAGCACGATAAACGAGGGTCGCCGCTCAAGTGCAGTCAACGTTAAGTTAATGGCAGCACAGTCACACACACTGGGCCTGTTCGTGTATAATCTGCTTCAGTCGGCACTGGCTCTCGAATACACTTATTCTTCCACATTTAAAGGTTACAACGGTATGATGCAAATTTGCGACAATCGGAAATAAAGGGTTGAAAACAATACAAAACCTTCCAAAAATGGACTGATATAGGTCTATTTGAAGATGAGGCCAGATCTTGCTTCCTGACCCGGGTCCAATGCTGGCTCTCAGTGGCCTTGGGAAGAGGCCATGGCTGTGGTAAGACTGGTGCAGTAGAAGACGTTTGCCGTGTCACCGAAGTAGCAGCAGGTGTCATGCGGGATGATGGATGTCACATCGACCGGGAAGAGCGCAAATGTATGCAGTCTTAGAAAGAAGTTACTGCCTGCGATGGGAATAGCGGGAGGATGACTACGTAAGAAGGGGGGGGGGGGGAGGAATGGGTACGATTCGATTGAATGGGCAGATCTCAAGGAGATGATGGCAGATGGAGGCGTAGAGGGACGGCGAGGGGAACGGCGGGTGGGGGGGGGGGGGAGCTGCGGCGTGTTGTGGAAGGGGCGATGAGGATGTTGAAAGGAGATGCGGTGGGCCTTCATACGTTGCAACGGGTGGGCAGCGCGCCATGTTTCTTGATTGGCGGGGAAGCGACAGACAGCTGGCAACTGTTAGGGGCGCTTTGTATGGCAAAAACATGGGCTTACACGATTAAGGTGTACTTTACCATCGCTTAATAATCATTTATGACGATACCACATTCATCGCTGTAAGACTAGTGTGTCTTGAAAGAAAAAAGTAAGCTGACTAGAGAAACAACAAATACGAACACTTCAGCCAGCAAAAAATTGGTGCTGTGAATTAAAATCTCCATACCGCATGCAAATTTTGGCATTGTGAATTGCTGATTGCATTTTGCTTTATTAGAAGTAAATACTGTTTCGACGTAGGTATAAAGCGTTGTCGCTCTCACATGACCTTCATTTCCACACTCGTGGAACTTGTTGCCATGTGACTTCTTCCTATATGACTTACTCGCACATCAATAAAATTTTGTCACTGTTATTACGCTGCCAATGATGAAAAATTGATATGTTTTGGACGCATTCTAGAGCTATTTAAAATCTCTGTTGTGGATCAATAATAAACTAGAGCTAATGGAAACTGTTATCATCATAAAGGGCCAAAATATCTGTCTACTCCAGGCTGTTCCAACAGGCCGCTCCGCGAGCAGGGGCGCACAGAGCGCTCACTACTCCAGCTCGGAGCTGCAGTGGTGGGGGAAGTGACGTCACGCACGCTAGCACTCAGCCGGGCATAAGGAAACAGACGCGTTCGTTAAATTCTCGGAAATGGGCAAAAATATGTAGCCGCCAAAGCCTAACGCCTACTTCTTTATAAGGACTGTCTCTCTTTACGAACAGAGACCGACGTCCGAAATGTCTCTTTTATCACAACTCTTATTGCATAAAAATATTCGATCTACAGCGCCATTACAGAAAATCGCACTGACGTGTTTTACGGCCCACTTTATATTTGTAGTTTTAAAATGTTTTTGCAAACATTTTGGACCGAAATAATAAACTAAATAATAAAAAAAAATTAATAAGTGTCTGAAACCCTTTTAGGGGAGGGGGGGGAATTTAGGTAGTTGCAACTTCCGTTCATAGTTCAACGCCTTCCCCACTACGCTACGGGTATAAATCAAAAGATGAATCCTTTAGCAAAACAAAAATAATGGAATGCGGTCTTAGAAAATCAGGCGATGCTGAAGGAATTAGATTAGCTAACGAAACAATGAAGGAGGTAGATGAGTTTTGTTACTTGGGTAGTAAAATAACATGCGATGGTCGCAGTACAGAGGATATAAAATGCAGAATGGCAATGGGAAGAAAAGCATTTTTGAAAAAGAGAAATTTGCTAACATCGAATATTAATTTAAGGGTAAGGAAGTCTTTTCTGAAGGCATTTGTGTCGAGTGTTGCCTTGTATGGGAGTGAAACATGGACGATAAGCAGTGCTGACAGGAAGAGAATAGAGGCTTTTGAAATGTGGTGCTACAGAAGAATGCTGAAGATTAGGTCGGTAGATCACATAACTAATGAAGAGGTACTGAACAGAATTGGTGAGCGAAGGAATTTTTGGCATACCCTGACTAAAAGAAGGGATCGCTTGGTAGGACACATTCTTAGACATCGGGCAATCGTAAATTTAGCATTGGAGGGAAGTGTGTGGGGTAAAAATCGCACAGGGAGTCCAAGAGACGCGTATAGTAAGCAGATTCAAGTGGATGTGGGTTGCTGTTCTTATGAGGAGATGAAAAGGCTTGCTCAGGATAGAGTAGGGTGGAGAGCTGCATCAAACCAGTCTCCGGACTGAAGACCATAACAACAACAACAACGAATCCTTTAATCTCATACTATTGATGGCCATTGTTAACTGATGCTAATATGACATGTTTTTGTTAATTCTTCAGTGCGCCATTGCTTTGAAATGACAACATGTAAATTACAATAAGAAAATCATCAAATACGCAACGCAAGATGGCGTATTCCAGAGAGAGTTCTGGGCGAGGAATGTCACGTGACATCTCCGAACGGCTGGTATTCTTTAATTCAATGGAGTGTGTCAAATCTCCGTTATTTTTGCAAATATGTCTCAAACAATACGAGATATGAAAAACAGCATAAGGGAGCTATGTTGTAGAGAATTTTCTTCTCTACCAATTATGTTATTCAGTTTTCGTGTCAGATGAACGGTTCGTTTGCAATACAATTATATTACAAACGGCTTCGTTTGGTATTACTACCGTATTTTTTGTCCGAAAAATTTAAAAAAAGGAGGTTCTGGTCTCTGGAGGCCTACAATTATGTCTGTAAAATTTGGTGCTGATCGGATGAACGGTTCGTCTTAAAAACGGGGAACACTTTACGTATAGATAGACGGACAGACATACATACATCCCATAATCGCCGTTATTTTTGCAAATATCTTTCAAACGCTACGAGGTATGAAAAAAACATGAGAGAGCAAAGTTGTAGAGAATTTTCTCCTCTATAAATTCGGTTATTTAATATTCGTGTCAAATGAATAGTTAAGCCGTTATCTTCATTTAAATTTCGAGCTGTCGAAAGACGATCGCAAAGGCCCACATTTAGTGTTACTACCGTAACCTCAAGTGGGCCAAAAAGGAGAGCCCCGTTTTTTGCTTGGGTGTCTCACATCCCTACAGTTTTTATGAGAATGCAAATTGGGTCCATATTTTCTTGCACTGTCTTTGTGACATTTTTTGTGACAAATGCTGGATCGACCGTTATATCACTTATTCTTGCTCCTGTTTAGCGCGTTCTGAAACTTTTAAGACAGGCGACTTTTGGTGACTCTAGATAATTATCAATTAAGGTGGTGTGTTACTCATTTGCCTGAAGTAAGTTATTATGCCTAAACGCAAATGTACAATTTCTTTGAACATAGTAAACATAGCCTACTTCTCTCGAAGACCAATATCCTAGTTATGAAATACACTGTAAATTCTTATTGTAATATTTAGGATTAACATGGTGCAAACTAGGATGCTGTTCAGTTTGATAATCATTCACACATAATCTGGCTGCTTTTGATATTGTAGAAACAACTTCTAAGTTCAGAAAATATCATGGAAAAAAAAAAAAAAAAAAAAAAAAAAAAAAAAAAAAAAAAAAAAAAAAAAAAACCGGGAAAATTAGTTATACACCTGATGAGAAAGACTCTTTATGCTGGTTCCATGAAACAGGCATTTAAAAATGTAAAATAATGTCACAATGAACAGTTGTCCAGACACATGTCAGCCTAGATACAGGAGCTTGTAGAGAGCGCGCGTCTACGGTTACTCCCTCCAAGAGGCGAGGCGCCGGCGTGGGATAGGTTCTCGGACGTCATCTGCTGCCTTCTCCACGATAGTTCTCTTGCGTCTGGCGTGTGCCGCTGACTTCACGCCACAACAAGTATAGCTATTTCAGAAACAATTGTGCCCGTCGCGTATATTGGAGTGTAACTGACAGTTTCTCGTGACGTCACAGCCCAGCCGGCTGCTTCACTCGCATGACCGTTCGCTGCACCCCTGCGCCCTACGCGACAATAGCTCACGTCGAGAGGCGGTAGCACACGAGCAAGTGAGCGTTCCGTCGCCCATGGGCGAGCGCCGAAGCTGGAACAGCCTGCTCTACACCATTCGTATCAAAGGGGATTTCGAGAACCAGAAGTTACCCGATTGTGATTGCGGTGTGTGCTGGCGTGCTACTACTCCAAGAATACCATACTCACTCACCTTAGTGCGACTGCAGCTATTCTCGTTTCAACTAATTTGCGACATGCGATCTTCACAGTCCATGTTTAGCGGCAGAACTAAGCAAATGCAAGCATGTCTGAAGGAACGTTCACTGCGACCACTACATTTGTAGAACCGAACAGTTTTTTTAATAATAAAGGTATTGTCCAGATCGATAAGAACCCTATCAATAAATTTAACAATGAAAGTAGATAAAAATGATCAATCTTGTTTTTCGTTTGACGAAACAATCAAACGAACATTAAAAATTATGTCATTCGAACTAGGTAGATGAAGGTCACAAATTAAAACCTACAAATGTGATAAATCCCTGAGCCCCCAATGCTAAACTGAATAGAATCTTAGTATTCCTCGATGTCACGAATCTGTATAGCAACGTGCCTATAGCTGAAACACTGGACGTTATTAGAGACAACTTGATTAAACTCCAAAAGATATCATTGGCTGAAACCATAGAGTTACTGGAATTTTTCGAATTGTCTCTCTCCTTTAATTATTTCCAGTCCAGTGCTAAATATTTATTTCAAAAGAAAGGTTTGGATATGGGAAATTGCCTTGCGGGAACATTGGAAGATATTTTTGTTAATGTTCTCAAAAGAAAATTCTTTAATAAACACCATGTACATAGTGATAACACAATATATTTTAAATGCTATGTAGACGATAAAATAGCTTTGATCAAAGGCTGTAAAGATGACGTAAATGCTTATTTACAAGACCTCAATAACATACTCAAAAACATGCAATTCACGGTTGAATTGGAAGTTAACCATAAACTAAACTTTTGGGACTTTACTGTTGATATGTCTTTTGGTAAACACTTCTTTCAGATCTTCAGGGCACCATCGACCACAGATATGGTAATTAACGCTAACTCTGTCCATCCACCTAGATAAATGAAGGTTTATTTGCACAGGCTACTTGATCTCCGTCTACACAAACAAGCAATTAAAGTAGAACTCTCAAGACTGAGACATATTGCTAAGAAGAATGTGTATGAGCCAACCTTAGTTGATGACTTAGACAGGAAAGTTAAAAAGAATAGGAATAAAGACAAAACACCATCTCCAATTAAATATAAGTATGTACCATCGATATATAATGGTGGAGTGTCTGAAAAGATAGAAACTTCAGTAAAATTAATGTCAGGGTGGTTTTTAACAATATTAATAAGTTGTAGTCTAAACACCGCCACAATGTTAGCGCATAAGAGAATAAATGCAGAAAATCATGGGTTTATGAGTTACACTGTAGAGGATACGATGGCTTCTACATAGGGCAAACAGGTGGATCCTTTGTTACAAGATTCAAGGAGCACACAGGTAATCAGAGTGAGATAACCTTTGGCGATCATTTAAGATCATCCAAGCATAGAGTATGTGACATGAATCATAACATGAAAATTTTGCACCAAATGGTAAAAAACTGAATATACTTGAAAATATACACAAGTAGAAAAATTGGACACTACGTAGTAAATCGATTCCGAACGACCAGTTATAGTCTGCAGCTCAATTTTTTTAAAATTTCTTTGGAGATTTATTATGAGAGGAAATCCTTAATCTATAAATAATACTACCAAAGTTGTTACAGTAATTTAGTGCTTTTCCTAATGTCCATGGAAGTAATTGTATTGACCCACTAGTAGCTAGTAGAGCTTAACAAACAGTAAACTATCTTGATTGACAGTGAAAAACTGAATCAAATTAGTATACCCTATATAAATGATATGTACATAAATTAGGCATATAAGACATTTTGCAATATATATAAAGATGTTACATTATTCTTTGTATTTTTAGAGACATCTGAAGATGGCAGCCAGACTGCTGAAACCAATTATGTAATAATAACAAATTGCAACAGATCGACCTTTGGCATCATTTTTACTATCAAAGAAGATAGCGCCCTAAAGATGTAGAAATTTTACAGTTTTTGATTTTAATTATAGCCTTCAATATCCGTTTTGGAGAATACCCGTTGGCTTCAAATACTCTCTGTCAGTGGAAAAGTTCTTCTTGCAGAGTTTTCGTTAGGAATAATATGTGCTGGCCGACCAAAGTTCTCAAGTCAGTGATGCTCTGGGAAGGATGGCGGAAGCTATTTGCATGTAAATTCAAATCCGCGTGCGTCGGACTCCGGCAGATGCTGTCCTATATAGGTTAGCCAAGTCACTAGAAGAAGATCCAAAACAGCTGCAAAACCATTTGAATAAGGTATAAGGTATCAGCGTGGAGAGAAATCGCTAATTGTCTCTAAACATTGTGACACGGGAATTTTATGAATGTAAAGATTGGTACGACGACAACAGATAACTGTTTTTTTTCTGTCGACCGGAGGATATCTTTTCAGGTGGTATTCTAGCTAGAAGTTCATAAAAAAAGTAGAAGTTCATATGTTTGTAAATCTTTTGGACCAAACCGCACTGGTCATCAGTCCCTAGACTTACAAACTACTTAAACTAACTTATGGCAAAGAAAACAAACACACCCATGCCCGACGGAATGAAATGTGTTTGCGAGTAAGCTGAAAATTTCGTGCAAATAGAACTGTAAACACTAACATATTGTCAACTGTTAAAAAATCTTAATAAATCGGGTTAAAACTATTAGGTTCTTGTATCGACACTGCACTCATAAATGTTCTTCAGAAGACAAACAAATTTTATTTAAACACAAATAGTAGACAAATTAAAATTAACACCTTTGTTTGGTCCAAATTATAAATTTAAATTGACTTCCTTTGAAGCAGTCTCAGTGAGATATTACCTCTATTACAAAGTCCAAAATAGTATTCGTATTGAATGCAGACACCATGTAACCGCTCACAGCATTGGCGCGTCTCCCATTTGACTAACAACGTAAAATATTCCTTGCTAGTTTAGCTCACGTAGCATAGCTTCTGAATATAGACATCCCTCCACATAGCAAGACTCTTAGTCGCTGCATCCATTATCAAAGTATTGAAATAAACTTCATATCATTACACTGACAAAATACATCTGCCACTTATTTACTGGTTCAGCATATAAACTTTATAACAACACACACAGATAGTGTTCGCTGTACCGGTGTACCTGTATATAATACTGTTTACGTCATAGTGATAATTACGTCACGTCATGTGGCACAAAAATCTGAGGGTTTTAGCATATTACGCTTCATATAATACCTGTATATAATTATTTGTGTTAAATTGTGCCATTTCAAGTATTTTGTGAATACAATTACTCTTAATCATAAGAAATTGTTAATATAATTATAAGTTGACGAGCGGCAAACATATGATCAGCAATAGCCATTTCTTCATAAGACTCTTTGAACTACATCGACTGTAATAGTAAACAAAATAAAGGGTACATTCCGACCTTAAGTGGATTTTTATACTAAACTAGATCAAAACCCGGCGTTGCCCAGGTATTTTTTTTATTTATTCCTGCCCTTTTTCAAGTATATATTCATTTGTATAAGGGCTGTATGCCTGTAAAATCTTTTGGAAATACAATTAGTAGTAAAGAAGTAATAGATTAAAAGTTGGTGCTTGATGGGGCGTTTTTCCATGAAAGTTACTGTTCATGTGCTCATATCTCATGAACTACGTGTCGTACTCTAATACAATTTAGAAGGTTCATTCAAATATATGTGTATATACTATCTGTGAAATTTCCTGCGGAAAAAATGTGTAGTGTAGAAATTATAAATTGTAACGTCATACCGAATGCCGTAGTTTTAATCCATGAACAGCGGAACTCTACTGCTTATGTGCTCATATCTCATGAACTACGTGTCGTACTGTGATACAACTTAGAACGTACATTCAAATATGTATGAATATACTGTCTATAAAATTTCCTGCGGCTACAATTTGTAGTGTACAAATTATAAATTATAACGTCATAGCGAATGCGGTAGTTTTACTCGATGAACAGCGAAAAAGTAGTAAACGAGAAACTTTTTTCTTTCATCATTTTGATGTGGTTGTCAGCGAGAAAAAATTTAATAAAAACTTTAAGTTACGTTTAATGTTTGTTGCAAGTTGCCAAGTACTGTCATTCTCATATAGTATATTTATAAAGTTTCGTCGCATTCATGTGGCAGTTTCTTGCAACTCTTATTGTTTATGACGGTATATCTCCTCAACCATGTATCGTACGTGGTTCGTACTCCAACAGAAATTGTTATCTCTCGCAAGGAATATGTGTAACAAATTTGGTTGAAATCGATTTAGAGGTTTACGAGAAAACGAGCAGCATTGTCGCTTGAATCAGTGTGAACTATGTTTTGTACGTAATTCTTACGGCGATCGTCCTCATAAATTGAAGCTTACGTAGACAAGGTTTGAAAAAGATTGGAACAAAATTGTAGACTTCTATGCAATATGTACACACAAACATGCAAGCACACAAACGTACGGACTCTCTACTTTATATATACCGATTCCATGACACATTCAACCTGAAATATACATCTATAAGAGTAATAAGCTGAGTTGGAGTATATTCCGTTCTTCTCTCTCTCTCTCTCTCTCTCTCTCTCTCTCTCTCTCTCTCTCTCTCTCTCTATATATATATATATATATATATATATATATATATATCTGTATGTCCTCTATGTGTTCATAAACCATTCATTAGATTGCAATGAAACTTTGGTGAACTGCTAACTGTACGCCCACGAAGGTTCTGACCCAAAAATAAAATAGCACGACACATGGCTCAGAAGGTATGACGTCATGAATAATGAGAGGCCACAGCGTGAGAATACCCAGATTTATGCGTCAATTATTGGAAAATGGAAGTAGTTAGGGACCTGCAACAAAGTTTGCACATAATTTCCGAAGTTTATTGTTTAATGACTGCCCCAACCCACACAAAATGATGAAAAGAAGTCTACTGCTCACAACAGTTTCGCTGTAGATGCCGTAAAACTGTCGCATCAGGTATGACCTTGTGATGTTTTAGTTGATTACTGCAGACTGTATTCCCAACTTATTTTGTATATGGTATCGATATGTATCACTAGATGTGCCATCAAATTTATATCACTGTACAACACATACTGCAGGACATATCTAATAGATAAAAATTAATGTGTTTTTGTTTGTGTTTTCTTTCGAATTTTATGCACGGCTATACCGAACATCCAATTGCGATAAAACTTTAAACTCATTGATTGCATTCGCGCGAAAATTATAGGCATACTATAACTAACTTCGTTTGGTGCAAGATGGAGGGAGCTTTACAATTAGTTAATTCGGTTCTTACGCCTTCACACTAAAATGGCTGGACGGATATGAATGAAATTTAGTACAGAGGTAGTTCATACCCTGATTAATACATGGGCTACCTTTCGTAAGCCATCCTACAGTGCGTGGCGGAGGGTACTTTACAATGTGTTAATAGGTTTGCTACTCCTTCATGCTGAAAAGGCTGGACGGAATTGAATGAAATGTGGAATATAGATAGCTTATACCCCGAATTAATACATTGGCTACCTTTCGTACACTTCCGTAGGTGCATGGCAGACGGTACGTTACAACAAACAATCAAATTGTTTTACTGGTGACCATGAAAGTCAGCACAAGAAAGTATGTTTTCATGAAGGAGATTTTTATAATCTGCAAGCCAGCTAATTTAGCATGGCTGAGAATAACTTGCGTCTTTGACCAGTCACCATGAAACTTCGCGCACACATGTATCTTTTCATATACAGGGTGTTAAAAAAAGGTACGGCCAAACTTTCAGGAAACATTCCTCACACACGAAGAAAGAAAATATGTTATGTGGACATGTGTTCGAAAACGCTTAATTTCCATGTTAGACCTCATTTTAGTATTTCTCTGTAAATGTAAATTGAAATAATTCGTGCAGACAATTGTCAAAATACCCAATTGTTTCGTTACTATGTACTGTAGTTCATCTATTCACGTCATCAACACAGATTTTCTGTGAACGTTTCAGCAGGAATTGTTGGTGATGTCTTGATTGGGCCTCATGTTCTTCCACCTACGCTCCCTGGAGCACGTTATCATGATTTCATACGGAATACTCTACCTATGCTGCTAGAATATGTGACTTTACAAGTACGACACAACATGTGGTTCATGCACGATGAGCTCCTGCTCATTTCAGTCGACGTGTTCGTACGCTTCTCAACAACAGATTCGGTGAGCTATGGATTGGAAGAGGCGGACCAATTCCATGGCCTCCACGCTCTCCTGACCTCAACCCTCTTGACTTTCATTTATGGGGGCATTTGAAAGCTCTTGTCTACGCAACCCCGTTACCAAATGTAGAGACTTTTGGTGCTCGTATTGTGGACGGCGGAGATACAATACGCCATTCTCCAGGGCTGCATCAGGAATTCCATGCGACAGAGGGTGGATGCATTTCCTGTAACAAAGTGTTTGAAGTCCCACTGGTACATTCTGTTGCTGTGTGTTTCCATTCCATGATTAATGTGATTTGAAGAGAAGTAATAAAATGAGCTCTAACATGGAAATTAAGCGTTTTCAGACACATGTCCCACATGTCCACATAACATATTTTCTTTCTTTGTGTGTGAGGAAAGTTTGGCCGCACCTTTTTGTAATACCCTGTATAGGGTGGTCGGAAATTCCCGTTACAAACTTCTAGGACTTGAAGAGGGTAGTGAGTACATAACATTTTGAATATGAACCCATGTCCGGAAACGTATCGTTTCCGTTCCACGACGGTTTCAATTCAGATGATTATCTCATCCACTCCTACTTGAGGAATAGTTGCAATCATTTTGAAAAGAATACTGAATCGTTCCGTTATTAATTACGCATTTTATTTACAATTTACATTAGTCGACAACAACAAGAACCCAGCATCTACGCCACCAGCCGTATCGTACTGATGCATTACAACAGCGGCACGATGTGGAGACCACCAACGTCGTTATACACATTGTACCTCTGAAGCATGTTCTGGTAGACTCTCTCCATCCCTGTTCTTGCGGAACTCTGAGATGTTTCTGTGTCTCTAAGCAGACGTTGACGAGTTACTCATCTGAATTGAAACTGTCATAGAACGGAAACGATACGTTTCCAGACTTTCAAAATGTTATTTACTCACTACGCTCTACGAGTTCTTGAAGTTTCTAACGGGAATTTCCGACCACCCTGTATAGGAGCGAGCGAAGTCCGTGGAGGAGGAGACGGACATAAGGAACTGGCAGGAGACGGATAGAGAGAGGGTAGACGGACAGAGAAAGGGGAAAGGAGGAGAAAGAGGAGATGAACGGAGAGAGGGGAGATTAGAAGAGAAAGAGAGAGAGAGAGAGAGACGGAAGAGATTCACAGGGAGTGAAGGAAAGAGAAGGTGGATGGAGAGGGAAAAGGTAAGGAGAGATGGACTAGCTTAAGACTGGAATACGTAAGTACCCGGGTGACGCCAGGTTTTCAGCTAGTTAACTATAAAACAAATGATAAGATAAAAATTTCGAAAGAATTACATGTCGTCAGAAGAGGACGCGAACCTTTGCAGGAGCGGCCGCCCAGACAGTGGCGTTTTGCCTTGGAGTACGTGGCTAGCTGAAAACCATCCGATGTTCCATAAATAGAACAAACGGTTGTTGACGACAATACATGCGTATGCACTCCGTTGCGATATACCAGGGAATTACTGCTTAAAAGAAAATCACAAAAAAAATCGCACTGACGTGTTTTACGGCCCACTTTAGATTTGTAATTTTATAAGTTTTTACAAACGTTTTGGACCAAAATTAATAAAGTAAATAATAAAAAATTAATAAGTGTCTGGAACCCTTTTAGGGAAAAAAAATTTAGGTAGTTGCGGGTTCCGAACCACCGACCTTTAGCATCATGGTCCAACGCCTTGTCCACTATGCAATGGCTATCAATCAAAAGATGAATTTTTTAATCTCATACTATTGATGGCCGTTGTTAACTGATGCTAATATGGCATTTGTAGACACTACATTATCATTTATCGTACGAAGAACGCCATTGCTTTTAAATGACAACGTGTAAGTTACAATAAGAAAATCATCAAATACGCAACGCAAGATGGCGTATGCCAGGCGAGGAATGTTACGTGACATCTCCGAACGGGTGGTATTCATTAATTCAATGGGGGGTGCCAAATCTCCGTTATTTTTGCAAATATGTCTCAAACGATACGAGATATGAAAAAAACATAAGGGAGCTAAGTTGTAGAGAATTTTCCCCTCTACCAATTATGTTATTCAATTTTCGTGTAAGATGAACGGTTCGTTTGCAATTACAATTATATTACAAACGGATTTATTTTTGTATTACTACCGTATTTTTTGTCCGAAAAATTTGAAGAAAGGAGGTTCTGGTCTCTGGCGGCCTACAATCATGTCTGTAAAATTTGGTGCTGATCGGTTGAACGGTTCGTCTTAAAAACAGGGAAGACGTTACGGGCAGACAGACGGACAGACAGACAGACATACAGAAGCTGGGCACACCCAACACTTTACAAGGATAATTGAGAAGGACGCCAGCAAAAGCTACGCTGTTGAAATATACACAGATGGAAGCGAGTCAGACGATGGAGTAGGTTCGGGGATAGCAATATTTGTTAATAAGAGGCTTACTTACCAGATACAGCTAAAACTGTCTAATGAATGCTCAAACAACCAAGCGGAACAATTTGTCATCCTCAATGCTCTTGAGTTCGTAAATAATCTCTCGAATACTGATACAACTGCAGTAATTCACACCGACAGCACGATTACTTTGGACTCTTTGCGAAATCCGAAGAATCACAACTTGTTGATTGAAGAAATAAGATGTAAAATCAGAAGGTTGCAGACACACAACTGGCTGGTGCATTTCGAATGGGTTAAGGCACATCAAGGGATATGAGGAAATGAACTAGCTGACAACCTTGCTAAAAGAGCAACTGGATCACGACAATCAACACGCTATAACGAAATACCTACAAGTGCCGTAAAGAAGAAACTCCGAGAAGAGTTTAGGAACAAATGGGTCATTGAGTGGCACAGAACAAAAAACGGGGGAAGCACTAAACCGTATTTCCCTACGATCCGACAACGTTTAATGATTAAACTTCCAATATCTCCGAATTTTACAGCTATGTTAATAGGTCATGGGAAACTGAAACCCTACTATCAGCGGTTCAAAATAATTGAAGACGGAACGTGCACATGTAACAGTGCTGTCCAAATTATTGACCATGTGCTTTTTGACTGCTGCAATTTTTTTTTTCAAATGTTTGTAAAGCTTATGGGACTTAACTACGGGGTCATCAGTCCCTAAACTTACAAACTACTTATGAACTAACTAAGACTAGGGACAGCAGAAATATCCATGCCCGAGGGGGGATTCGAACCCTCGACCGTAGTGGCCGTGCAGACCGTGACTGGAGCGCCTCAGTCACCTCGGCCACCGCGGCCGGCTCTGCTGCAATTTATTGAAAGAGAGGGACCATCTCAGGAAAAAAAAAAAAAAAAGTAGCTGCCAAAAGAGAAGGATGGCCCGTCAGTAAATATGACTTAGTACATAAATACACTACAGACTTTTACAATCAATTTTTGTAATTCAATAAGATTTCCTAATGTATAAAATTGTTTGTTCCTTTGTAAACCCTGTCAACTTATATACTGTACTTGTGTTTGCAAAAATATTTGATGTAACCGCCCGAATTAAACCATCAAACATGTAATATTACTATGTAATGGGGCACGCTAAATAATAAATAAATAAAAAAATCACAAAATCGCCGTTATTTTTGCAAATATCTTTTAAACACTACAAGATATATAGGAAAAAAAAATAATAAAAAAAACATAAGAGAGCAAAGTTATAGAGAATTTTCTCCTCTACAAATTTGATTATTAAATTTTCGTGTCAGATGAGTAGTTAAGCCGATATCTTTATTTAAATTTCGAGCTGTCAAAAGACGGTCGCAAAGGGTTACTTTTAGTGTTGCTACCGTAACCTAAAGTGGGCCAAAAGAAGCAGTTAAAATACTGGGAAGGCTCAGGGCGTTCGACGGTGGGATCCCGACTGGGGGAAACAAAACAGAGGTGGAGAGGCAGCGACGCCGCACGGGCGGGACGTAAGCACAGAGTAACATCTGTGACGTGAGCAATTCACACTGTAGGGGCGCTGACTGGAGGCGCGCCACGGCCGTCCTACCAGTGTCTCACAATATGTCGTCGTCTCAAGAAAAAAAAAAAAAAAAAAAAAAAAAAAAAAAAAAAAAAAAAAAAAACACCTGTCATTTACTTCTTCTGATATTGATTTTTTGATCACAAGGTTGCTCTTTGTAGGTCGGGATCTTAAAAAACTATCGAAGAAATGAAGATGTGATGCTAAGTAATATTCTCTAACTTGTGTAGCTCCAGAACCTGATGGAAGAAGTGCTGTCCGTCTATATTTTGTGTACCTCCCTCTTATATTTTTCCATGTCTCTTTACAGTCGTTCAGTAGAAGAAAAAAATCAAAATTACTATCGTGTGATTGGTCTGTTTTAAAATATAAGAAGAATGTTCTGAATAATTGAACCAGTCGCCCGAAAACAGCCGTAATTAACATTTTTTTTTCGAGGTGTGTTTAAGAGTTGGAATGGCGTTGTATCTGACGCACTGAATCTACTCGTTAAAATGTTTCACACTCACGTTATTTTAGCACCACTGTCGCTCCAAAAACATTCTTTGTGGAGTCGAACAATGAGCGAAGTGGAAAAGCATTATTATACAACAGGGCTCTGATAAACACAAGAATTCTCGCACGCATGAGAGAATTATTGTACACATGCGAGAATTTCATCGTTTGTACGAGGTAAGAGGCAAAAGCGAATGTTATATGCAAACATACGGGAATTTTGCCAAAATAACAAATATGCGGTATACACATTTGGTGGAGATATAATTCACATGGTGTAGTCTATATGTATTTCAGTAACGTAAATTGTTCATCTCCTCATTTCCTCACAAAGATAACAAATCAGTAATGTAAATTGTTCAACTAGGAAAAAAAAAGAGTATTTTCTCACAAAGATAACAACATCAACGTTGCAGGAACTGTTTCAAAATAAGCAGAATGACGTTTTAACTCGTATATAGAGTTTGCATCAAGAAACCCTAAATAGATAAATAGAAAACATTTTTTTTTTCGCCTGGAAAATTTGCTCTCATTAATTACAGCGTTGTTCGGGCGAACGATTCAGTTATGCATCATCAGTACAATAGTACTGATAATCAGATGCAGTGACTAACCTGTTTCATTTAGTTCTCCAGCGATGTTCTGCCAGGCAGATTGCAGTATTCTGAACGATTATGACCGTACAGTTGCGGATACCTTTCTATTATATCACAGAACTTGACGTTAAACTGGAAATCGTCTGGCATTTTGAAACTTGAATGGGAAAAACTGCCGCGCGCCCCCTGTATTGTACGCGCCCGCCTGGCGCCCCTTCGCTGCGCCGCTGGTGGCGGCCAACGGTCGGTCGGAGCGGCGCGTCCCGCCACGCCCACCTCTGTGTGGACTGAACTGCTGCATTTGGTAACGAGGAGGTGGCGCGTGACAGTGCCACGTCCTAGCCAGGCGTCCGCGCCGCGCCACTTCTGTGTCAATTGGGCCTTAGCGGCAGGTAGGGGCCTACGCCTACGCCTACGCCTACGCCTTCCATTCAGGAATGAAGGCGACGAGCTGCAACTGCAGCGGCGGCGCCTTCGCCTCCTGCTCTTCAGCCTTAAGACGCGGAAGCAGCCGTCTCATGACTTCCGGGGAGGGCGTTCTTTTACCACACTGTAAACTTCAGCCACCTGGTGGTGTGCGACGCGGGTTGCTCGGGCTACAGCTTCCAGTTTCCCGTTCCGTTTTCGACGGTGAACGGAAAAGGCGATGATCGGTCTCCACGTGAGCTGGAATCTATTGTTTGTCATACTGTCTTGGAAACGATCTATAAGCATTATTTTTTTCAATCGTAAAGTCTTGTTCGTATTTTACTATGAATGATTACTATTTATAGTCCATGCTGCGTTAATGACATTATTTAAAATAAATCCCAAACGCTGCTATTTAGACCGGCCGCGGTGGCCGAGCGGTCTACGGCGCGCCAGTCACGTTCTGCGCGGCCACTAGGATCGGAGGTTCGAATCCCCCCCCCCTCGAGCGTGGATATTTGTACCATCCTTAATATTAGCTAGTTCATAAGCAGTTTGTAACTTTAGGGACTGATGACCCCGTAGTTAAGTCCCCCCATAAGCTCTACAAACATTTGAAAATTGGCTGCTATTTTTTCTTCTTTATTTATACTATAGGCCAATTTCGGAAATACTTTCATCATCAGGTTATATAATACTGTAGGTATTCCATATGCAAATTTTTTTTAAATACGAGTTATTTTACGTACAAAGATCTTCTTAACATCCATATCTTATCGCCGGATTGTCTATGGTTTTCCTATTAAATCAACCCCAGGATCAATAAATTAGAATAGCGTTGGACGAAGTGTATCAGTCTAAATGGAGTTAAAGATAAAGCAATCAACAATCCGAAGATTGGGTTGAACACCAGAGTGCTTTACAAGTGCTGTTTGGAGGTGGTATGCCGTTGCCTTCCCCCGACCTTCGAACTGACTTACCCAGCCAGTTATAGGGGGGGACCTACAGTTTAACGTGGGTTCCGAACCACGGTGCTACTCGATATATTCCACATTAGCAACTCTGCCAGAGGTGAAAGAAGTGGAAAGTGACAGATAAAAATCCTAGCACCTGGCGTGGATCGAACCCGCGACCTTTGGACTTGCGATCTGTCACTCTACCACAGTGCTATAGAGCCGTACAAAAAGGAGATTATGTCGAAAAATAAAAATAATTTTCCCCAAACACGAAGTTTTCAAACGCCCCTCGTATGTCCATCTTTTGGCAGCAGAGGAATTTAGATTTTTGGCATTTATTTTGTTTATTTCTGTTTTATAGGTAATGAAACGCCAGTGAGGCGGACATTAACGAGGTCCAGACTGCGTTCAGAAGGCGGCTTTCAGCCCCACATTCCGTCAGTCAGCCGGCCTGGCTGGGTGCTGCGCCTGGTAACGGTGGTACAGCCGGAAAGCCCGCTAATAGCAGAGGCGTGCACCGTCCAGCCCAGCCCGCCATAATCCACGCCGTGCCGCGCCATTTCACTGCGAGCGGCGGTCGCCACACACACTTCCGGACCCACGTTTCCGCCGTGTTTATCCGGCCAGCAGCTAAACATTGACACAGAAACAGGCCGCGCAGTGATTCGTCACTCGCCGCTGAATGCACCTCTCCCAACTCCGTGGCTTCTGATGAACAAGAATTTCTGCTTTCTCCAAAGAGTGTGCTTCCCTCGCAGATGGAACAGATGTCAAATATTCAGAGTGATTCACGAAGATATCCAAAACTTTTAATCTCTATATATATAAAAGGAAGTGTCCCGATTGACTGACTGACTCATCATCGCTCAGCCCAAACCACTGGAGATAGAAACTTGAAATTTGTGGAGTGTGTTTATCTTACACTGTAGGCGTCATTTAAGAAGCGATTTTTCGATATTTCGTCTGTAAGGGGGTGAAATAGGAGATTAAACGTGTTTTGAAAATACGTAGCTATTTAGGCTATTTTGAAGCTAGAACTACAAAATTTCGGATTTTAATTCAGGGTTCGAATTTAAAAGACACGTGTTCGTCGTTTTTTTGAAAATCTACAAATAAGGGGATAAAATAGATGACGCAAAAAATTGATTTTCAAAAATATGTTGCTGCTAACTCAAATTTTAAGCTACAACTACGAAACTTCGGATATGGAATCTTGGTCAGGATTAAAAAGACATGAGTTTCGGAGTTTTTGGAAATTCAAAAACTAACGGGGTAAAAGAGGGGATCAAAAATTCTTTTCGAAAACACATTGTTGTCGAGACAATTTTGACGCTATAGCTACAAAAATTGGTATTTGTAATGTTCGTTATGATTTAAAAAATACGTGTTTCGGTATTTTTGGAAATTCAACCATGAAGGGGGTTAAATTCGAGAGAGGATGTTTTTCGAAAATCTTTTGCTATTTAGGCAATTTTGACGTTAGAACTACAAATTTTCGGATTTGGATTCTGAGTTAGAATTTAAAAGACACGTATTTTTGGAAATTGGATCAATAATGGGGTGAAATACGAGATGCAAAATTTGATTTTCAAAAATATGGTGCTGTTAACTCAAATTTCAAGCTATAACTACGAAACTTAAGATATGGATTCTTCATCAGGATTAAAAAGAAACAACTGGTGCAGACCAAACAGCCTACGCATGCGAAGCTGCGGGGCTTAGCTAGTCTATATCTATAAATGTGAATGTCTGTTCGGTGTACGTTTATCACGTGTGAACCACAAGACATAAAGAGCTAAAAATTTGTACAGTTACTAATGTCTACCTGGGGACGGCTTTAGGCACGGTTTTATGGCGATCTGATACTTATTTACCTAAATATATTAATGTAAATGTCTGTTCGGTATACGCTTATGACGTCCGAACGACAAGACGCAGAGACTTAAATATTTGTACAGTTACTAATTTATACCTGAGGAAGGTTGCAGCCATGGGTTTATAACGATCTGATAGATATTTATTAATTTGAAGACTATAACGCGAAATGCGGAACAATAATTACTCTTTGAAAATTATATTTACTCTTTGAAAATGGTTTTATCGGTTGCATTGTTGCTTGAGGGTTGATAGTGATAAAAGGGTGCAGTATATTGGGATTGAAAGTTATCGGTGTATATAAAATTCTACGCGTGTGTGTGTGTTAATATGTCTGTTCGGTATACGCTTATGACGTCCGAACGACAAGACGCAGAGACATAAATATTTGTACAGTTACTAATTTATACCTGAGGTAGGTTGCAGCCACCGGTTTATTGAAGACTATAACGCGAAATGCGGAACAATAATTACTCTTTGAAAATTATATTTACTCTTTGAAAATGGTTTTATCGGTTGCATTGTTGCTTGAGGGTTGATAGTGATAAAAGGGTGCAGTATATTGGTATTGAAAGTTATCGGTGTATATAAAATTCTACGCGTGTGTGTGTGTTAATATTTCGCTCTGCAGCGAAAAATACTGAACGCAAACGAATGGTCTGTGTGTAATTGTTGTCCGAAGTCTCCCGTTGTACACCATAGCAGTTCCATGCCGATAGCTATAAGGGGGTGGAAGATATGGTGGTTGAAAGTCGTCAAATTATGAAAAACTGCGGACTGAAGGTCAGCGATGACATTTGTGACCCTATAGCAAGAAGGTTACATACAGCGAAACGTGATGGCACAGACCATATCTTTGGTCTATGCGTGCTACAGTGTCTTCTGCTCTTTGTATGTAAAGATAAGCATACGGATAAGGAAATATAAGAATAAATAAATGAAGCAGTAAAAAAGATTTTTTAAATACATCTCTTTAAAAACATCATTAAGCACTTCACATAATTTTTTTTATTTGATTGTTGATTAAAAATCTTTGTTTCTAAAGAAGGTATTGTATTTCATTTCATCCTTCAAAACCAGTCTCATAGCACACTACTGAAAGATAGCTTATCTATCATAATCAACCAACACACGAGCGGAGCCGCGGGTTTAAGCTAGTTTAAAATAAATCCCGAACAATGCTATTTATTTTATTCTTTATTTATGCTGTAGGCCTATTTCAGAAATACTTCCATCATCAGGGTACCTGTATGAAATATAATACTGTAGGTATTCCATATGCAAATTTTTTTTTTTAAAATACGAGTTATTTTACATAAATCTTCTTAACATCCACACCTTATCGCCGGTCTGTCTATGGTTTTCGTATTAAATCAACCCCAGTGAGGTAACAGCAGTTATTTTACTCCTGGCTGTAATATTCATATGTTTATAGTAAAAAACAGCTACCAACCACAATTATGGATATAAAATATTAATTTATTTTAACCATGACCGGCCTCGGATTGTTTCACAAATCCACCATCAGATGCACTGCTTACAAGCTGTGGCCTCGTTTTTGTTTTAAAGATGTGCTATCTTTGAAAGATGTGCTGCCCTTTGACAGAAAAAAAATTAAATTTAAATTTAACAGCGCCCACGCAATACATGTGCGGAAAAAGATAGCTGGGAAAATAACTGATAAAAACAAAAGACAAAATCGTCATAAGAAGACACACGACACGTAAGTTTTTGTTACACCTCATGTGTCATTAAGTTAATAATTCCTTAACAAAATTGTAGATATCGACTAAAATAAATAAACCATTATACAAACTCATCAAATAGCGCATAAAACATATTTTTTGTCTATGTTAGATTATCACATCTTTAACACAAAATCGAAGCCACAGCTTGTAAACAGAACAATATCTGATGACGGATTTGTGAAAACATTCTAAACCGGTCATGGTTAAAGTAAATTAATATTTTATATCCATAAGTTTAGTTGGTAGCTGCTTTTTATTATAAACATTTTAATACCACAACCGCATTTCTCAGAATGTCAAAATTTGACAAAATAGCGATATTCAGATGTAATTTTCAGATTTTTATTTAGTATTTCTTATGTCGTTATACACGTAACAGCTCGTTTGACAAATGACAGCGATATTCTATGATAAATAGAATAAAAACTCTGCCACTGGAACAAGACCCTGTAGAAAAATAAATGGAAATCCTGCAGTTTGTTGCACAGCAAAATGTTTACATCCCACAAATAGTTACTGACATATACAACAAAACAACCAGACCAATAAAAGACTTTATACGAAAAGAAATAACGCTTGGAAATGAAATACGAAGCGAAAAGAAATTAACATAAGTTACAACAACATACCTAGGAAAAATATCGAATCAAATTAATGCACTACTGAAAAATACGAATGTAAGATTCGCTTACCAAACACACCACAATCGTAAATCTCAAATCGAATCAGGTAAAACAAAATCCCGAGCTTATTCGACACAGGCGTTTACTAAATGCAGTGCCAGAACTGTGATAAATTTTACATAGAATAAACTGGTAGAAACTTTAACATTAGATACCGAGAACATACTAGGCGCTGTGACAGTAATCCATCAACTTTTGCCACCAATATAATACACAGATCAAAACAATTAGGACATCATGTGAGATATCTTACACAATATACATAAGATAACGTATTTTATTCAAATGTTGCTTAGAATTGTAATTTTTGTATGATACAGTACGATATTTTGCTATCTCAACTCTTTATTTCAGGTTTACTTGGAGTTTATTTAGAGCGAGGCACAATGGGCTACCACAATAGTGAAAAAGCCACCGTCATTGCCCTCTAATAAGGTGTGTGATCATGTCGGACGACCAGTAAACTAGCACACCTGCCTGGCAAGGACAGTCTGAGGTCATCGATCAACTCTTGAGGGATATCTGGCCATTGTTTCATGAGTTCCATATCAGGCTCTGCAACCGTTTTGGGAAGTGCTGGTCTGTCTGCAATGCGCCTTGGCAAGTGCATCAGAAATATGCTCAATCGAGTTCGGTGAACAAGCTGGCTATCCCATTCGCACAATTCCCTTATCTTCATTCAAGTAGTCCACCAGTGCCGCTCTTTTGGCACGAGCATTATCGTCCATCAGAAGGAACCCATCTCGTATGGCACTATTGTAGGGCACAACAAAATGTCGAAGGATGTCGAACGACATAGAGGTCCGTACGTCCGCTAAAGCTGACCTGCCCACGTCCTTAGTCCACCACCATGATATGCTGATGTTTCATGTACATCAGAGGGTTGGACAGAGTACCAAGTTATCTCCAGGTGAGGAAACGATTGCCCGGATGAACACAAAATCTTGACTCATCTGTGAACATAAACGTGTCCCATTCTTTACGACTCCAATCCCGATGTTCCTCTGCTCAGTTTGTGTGTGTGTGGTGATGTCGCACTGTTTGTGTTGAAATTACGCGTCCTGTTGCTGCCTAGAGGGTGCGTTGCAGCTGAGTTGCATTCAGCCTCCTGTCTCGACGGTTTTCATTGTCTCAAATCGCGTCCAGGTCCCGCAAATTACATTTTGGGACACTGCAATAGCTTCAGCCTGCCCCGTCCGTGTCTGTCCTACTTCCAGCCTTCCTACGGCCCTCCACGCTACAGCTTTGGATGAGAAACATTGTTGTTACATTGCACGATCTGCTCACTACACTATCTGGAACCAACAGCAACAACAACGAGAGTCGGATGTACGTATACTGATCCACGCATGTTTCATGGAATGTACGTATAGTCTGCCCGATGTATGAAAGGCCACACTCGTAATGCGTCTGGTAAACCCCAGCCTTCAGAAACACCAAATCTGACGGAACCAAGAAGTGCTGCCGTTTTTGCTGGGGAGTGGGGGGGGGGGGGGGCGAAAACTGACATTCCCTGCGAGTCTGGCTTTCCATACATCGGACACATAATACGTACAGTCCAGGAAAAATGCATGAAAACCCACATATGATTCATTTGGAGAGTATAACGAATACAAAAAAGAAAACAACTGTATGGAGAGAAAATTTAAGTATGAGCGATATTCTAAATCAAATACTTTCACAGAATACTTTTCTTCAAATTGATTGAAAAGTTTTTCCTGATAGCCCCTGGGCGGGAGTAAGCAACCTGTGCGGATTAGCCCGCGGGACATGAAACCATTGTTTCGAGAACGCAATGCGGTATTCCTGTGTTCTGGATTTTAAATAAATTTCCGGTGCTTCCTTTAGATTTCGTACGCTGCGATACGCAAAGTGTAGGCAGTTTTTGTTAAGCTCTGCGAACTTTTTAAAATATGTTAGCATATTTTACTAAATTTGATGCCACACAGTAACTGTAATGAATAACTAAAATGAAATCCACGCCTAATAGGACGCAGTTACCAATCATGGAAAATATATATTTTTCTTTTTTGCGGAGCAGACGTCTTCAAACCGGTTTTAAGTTTCATAGCGGTCCGAACCTCGTCTGCAAGTGCAATTACCACTTCTTGTAACTAAACAACATGGTTTCTCGGGAGTATTTTGATAGCGAATAAAGATTTTTAAAAAAAAAGAAAATTTATTTTCTAGTCAGAATTTATTGTTAAAATTTATGTGATTCGACACAATTATATATTTAGATATTTGCGTTCCAGCTTAGAAAAACAAAAATCAATTGTAATTTGTCGCGTAAGTAAGGTAACGTTGAACCTTTAGATTTCAGTAACGGATAATGACATCAAGAAGGTTAAGAAAGTAGTTAGACAATATATTTTTAAGAATATATGGTAAAAACATTCGCCGGTTTGCAATGAAAAAGAAAAAGTCTAAACGTGGCCATTCCTAACATTTTTAATTTTTGTTCTGGTTTTCTCAGGAACGGCCCATGAACGAATTGTGATAAGCCCTATGAAAACCACACGTTCTGTGCAGAAACCAAACGTTTGCTAAATTTTACTACACTACAGAAAGTGTGTACAATTTAAATTTTGACACTGTTGTGTAGGCAGGCTACAAGACGCTAGTACTTCTGATATGTTCAATAGGACGAGCGGTGTGCAAAGCAGTTCACCCATTATCTCAGTGACGAACAGAACCTGAGATATGGTCCTCTGAAGGAACCTGTGCCGACGGTGTGTTACACCCTGGTATTCCTTACTTCCTTCCTCCCTGAAGAATAGCAATTTCGCACACAGAGTTTTCCAACATAGTAATACAGTACACTGCCATGCAAAGTGTGATGATGTTCGTGTAACATCTACACTAATAATGTGCCTTCAGTGGCTCGAAAACTAGTTATGAAAAGGTATTAAAATCAATAAAAGCAGCTGGTTGCACATATATCCCAAAATAAATCGCCAGAACACCACGTAGTAAACATCCCGTGGCTGTATTCACCGCTCGCTGAAGAAATTTAAATATACGAGGGGCGTTTGAAAAGTGCGTGCAAATTCCGAGAGATGGCAACTCGGTCGCGTATCGAGGTCGCGTTTAGCTAGTAGCGTCTTCGGAAAGAACGCACACCAAGTTTCAACCATATTGGTCTATTTCTTTGTGTTTGGCACTCGTGTGAATCAAGGAAGTTATGTGATTGTCAAAGAATGGACGAAAAAGAATTTCTTGTGATGATTAAACATTACTTTATGAAAGGCAAAACGCCTCAGGAGACTAAAAAGAAACTTGATAAACATTATGGTGACACTGCACCTTCGATTAGAACAATTTATAAGTGGTTTGAAAATTTTCGGAGTGGCCATATTGGAACAAGTGAAGCTGAACGTTCTAGACGCCGTATAGAGGTTACGACCAAAGAAATCATTGGTAAACTCCATGATAGAAGAGTTACGGTGCGTGAGATTGCTAGTGTTTTAGGCGTCTCGAATGAACGGGTACATAATATGTTGTATAAGCATTTGGACATGAGAAAGCTATCCTCAAGATCGGTGCGGCGATTTCTTACACTTGACCAAAAACGGAATCGGGTGAAGTGTTTGCAGCTGTTCAGGAAAATCCGCAGGACTTTAACCGTCGTTTCGTCACTGTGGATGAAACATGAATTCATTACTATACTCCTGAGACCAAACAACAATCTAAACAATTGTTTACGAAGGCAGAATCTGCACAAAAAAAGGCGAAGACCGGTCCTTCGGCCGGAAAGATAACGATGGTATTTTGGAATTCGCAAGAGGTAATCCTCATCGAATATGTGGAACACGGTAAAAATATTACAGGTGCGTATTATTCATCGTTATTGGATCGTTTTAAAACCGAGCTGCAAGAAAAACGCCTGCAATTGGCCCATAAAAAAGTCCTTTTCCATCAAGACAATGCACCATCACACACGTCAGCAAATGTTCAAAAGTTGAAATGTTTGTTAAGCTTAAGGGACTTAACTGCGGGGTCTTGTCCCTAAACTTACAAACTACTTATGAACTACCTTATAATAAAGACGACACAAACATCCATGCCTGAGGGGGGATTCGAAACCCCGACCGCAGCGGCCGTGCAGACTTTGACTGGCGCGCCGCAGACCGCTCGGGGACTGCGGTCGGCACACGTCATCAGTTGTGGTCGTAAAATGATTGGAAATAGGATTGCAACTCGTTTAACATCGCCCCTATTCTCCAGACTCGGCTCCCTCGGACTACTATTTGTTCCCCAATTTGAAGAAATGACTGGCGATGCTATAATGTTACCACCTTACAGTGATTGTGGTCTTCACATTTTAATAAATCTCCACAGCATCAAAGTTCAGGACAGTTACCTTGATATCTCTTGGATGTAGAATCTTCTTAAAACACAGTATCTACATAACTTGCTTAGAGGAATCCCTAGAATTTATTCAGAATACGTGAAGCTAGAGAAATGTTCTCTATTTTATGTGTGCGTCAAAATTAGGGCAAGAACTCTGAGCAAACACCAGGTATCTGAAAAGCGGTTTAATTTCATCAACCTACAATGCATTACAACAATATGTACATCGGTGCCCAAACCGGCATAGTGACGGCTTGGAAAGCTGTTACAAGACTGCCTTTTTCGATCTTTGTGTGGCCTTCTTTTATAGTCTGTCCTACAATACCATACATTGTTACAACTATTAAAGATATGAAAAACAATTAATGTGGCCATTTTATGGCACGATAATAGCAGCTTTACATCCAAAATTAAAGTAAAATATTAATTTACATCGATTCATGATAATCCTGCTTTCATATATTGGGTTGCGGATCTGAAATATGCTTGACTATAAAATACAACAATACATTGTTGGTTTATACTAATATCTTGAAAAATGTTCCTACCATGTACGGAATAATGAAATAAGTATTAGTTGTTTTGCTGTATAAGAGAACATGGGAATATTTCATATAGGCTTAGTTAATCTACATTGCTGCTCATGCTGGCAAGTTTATATTCCAAACATTTATTATATTTGTGTTTTCATGGCCAGTTCCTACTGAAATATACAATAGAATGTATCTCTAAGCATACTATTTCACTTTATGTTTTCCTAAGGTGCATATTAGCAGGTTTTAGTTTCATGGCCATGTGCTCTTGTTTATTTTCCTATTTTATGATGAAATGTTATTTGTTTGTCTTCCTAGTAATGTATGTATCTTCTCTTAACCATTAATTTATCTATAAATCATGTTATTATATTACACATACTCTGAGATCACAAACTGGCATTTAACAGTTGAGGTTATAATAAAATAATTTGTTTAATTTGTTATTTTGGGTGATGAAGCAGTAAACATTTAGCTCTGTATCTTGCCTATTACATCTCAATGCGAAGATTTCATTTAAACGAGGAGGTGATTTCATAAACTAATAGCCGGCCGCGGTGGCCGAGGGGCCTGAGGCGCTCCAGTCATGGTCTGCACGGCCACTACGGTCGAATCCCCCCTCGGGCATGGATATTTGTGCCGTCCTTAGTATTAGCTAGTTCATAAGTAGTTTGTAAGTTTAGGGACGGATGACCCCGTAGTTAAGTCCCATAAACTCTACAAACATTTGAACATTTTTTGAACATAAACTTATAGCTATTTTGCAGGATTGGACAATTAATATTATGCGGAAGGGAACAATAAATTAGAACAGAAGTTGGACCAAGCGTATCAGTCTAAAAGGAGATTATGTCGAAAAATAAAAATGATTTTCCCCAAACAAGTACTTTTCAAACGCCCCTTGTAGGTCCATCCATGGCAGCAAAGGAATTTAGATTTTTCGCATTTATTTTATTTTATTTTATACTAGCTGAAAACCCGGCGTTGCCCGAGTATTTATTTATTTATTCGAGCCTTGAGTTAGTACTTTTCCTATCCACTCTCTCTCTGTCCCTCTCCTTTTTTCTAAAAAACATGTTACATTTATCAGATAATATATAAGAAATAAGAAATCACACGTAAAAATGCACTCATTTCGAGGAATCCAATCACGAAATTCAAGAATTATTGTAATAATATCACAGATCGATCACTTGATGTAATGCGCGAAACGTCAAATCGATTTTTTTAAAGAGATGTATTAAAAGATTTTTCTTTTTTACTGCTTTATTGATCTATTCTTATATTTCCTTATTCGTATGCTTATCCTTACAGAGAAAGAGCGGAAGACAATGTAGCACGCATAGACCTAAGATAAGGTCTGTGGCATCACGTTTCCCTGTATTAACGTCGTAAACGTCATCGCTGGCCTTCAGTCCGAATTTATTTATAATTTGACGACTTTCAACCACCATATCTTCCACCCTCTTATAGCTACCGGCATGGAGCTGCTATGGTGTGCAACGGGAGACTTCGGAGAAACAATTACACACAGACCAGTCGTTTACGTTCTGTAGTTTTCGCTGCAGAGCGAAATATTGACACACACACACACGTAGAATTTTATATAAACCGATAACTTTCCATTCCAATATACTCCACCCTTTTATCATTATCAACGCTCAAGCAACAATGCAACCAATAAAACCATTTTCAAAGAGTAAATATAATTTTCAAAGAGTAATTATTGTTCCGCATTTCGCATTATATTCTTCGAATTACTAAATATCTATCAGATCGCTGTAAAACCGTGCCTAAAACATTCCTGAGGTATAAATTAGAAAATGTACAAATATTTAAGTCTCTGCGTCTGGTCATTCGGACGTGATAAGCGTACACCGAACAGACATTCATATTAATATATATAGATAAACAGCTATCCGATCGCCATAAAACCGTGCCTAAAGCCTTCCCCGGATAGACATTAGTAACTGTACAAATTTTTAGCTCTCTATGTGGTTCAGGCGTGATAGACGTACACCGAACAGACATTCACATATATATATATATATATATATATATATATATATATATATATATATAGCTATCCGATCGCCATAAAACCGTGTCTAAAACTTACCTCAGGTATAAATTAGTAACTGAACAAATATTTAAGTCTCTGTGTCTTGTCGTTCGGACGTGATAAGCGTACACCGAATAGAGATTCACATTAATATATATAGGTAAATAGCTATCCGATCGCCATAAAACCGTGCCTTATGCGTTTCCCGGGTAGACATTAGTAACTGTACAATTTTTTAGGTCTTTTTGTCTTGTGGTTCAGACGTGATAAACGTACACCGAACAGACATTCAAATTGATATATATATAGATGAATAGCTATCCGATCGCCATAAAACCGCGCCTAAAACCTTCCCCGGGTAGACATTAGTAACTGTACAAATTTTTAGCTCTTTACGTCTTGTTGTTCAAACATGATAAATGTACACGGAACAGACATTCACAATAGATATCCGATGACCATAAAACCGTGTCTAAAGCCTTCCCCGGGTAGACATTAGTAATTGTACAAATTTTTAGCCCTCTATATCTTGTGGTTCAGACATGATAAGCCGGCCGTGGTGGCCGAGGGGACTGTGGCGCTCCAGTCACGGTCTGCACGGCCACTACGGTCGGGGGTTCGAATCCCCCTCGGGCATGGATATTTGTGCCGTCCTAGTTCATAAGTAGTTCGTAAGTTTAGAGACTGATGAACCCGTAGTTTAGTCCCATAAGCTTAACAAACACTTGAACATTTTGAGACATGATAAACGTACACCGAACAGACATTCACATTAATATATATATATAGATAAATAGCTATCCGATCGCCATAAAACCGTGCCTAAAGCTTTCCCCGGCTACTCATTAGTAACTGTACAAATTTTTAGCTCTCTATATCTTGTGGTTCAGACATGATAAGCCGGCCGCGGTGGCCGAGGGGACTGTGGCGCTCCAGTCACGGTCTGCACGGCCACTACGGTCGGGGGTTCGAATCCCCCTCGGGCATGGATATTTGTGCCGTCCTAGTTCATAAGTAGTTCATAAGTAGTTTGTAAGTTTAGAGACTGATGACCCCGTAGTTTAGTCCCATAAGCTTAACAAACACTTGAACATTTTGAGACATGATAAACGTACACCGAACAGACATTCACGTTAATATATATATATATATATATAGATAAATAGCTATCCGATCGCCATAAAACCGTGCCTAAAGCTTTCCCCAGGTACTCATTAGTAACTGTACAAATTTTTAGCTTTCTACGTCTCGTGGTTAAGACGTGACAAACGTACACCGAACAGACCTTCACATTTATAGATATAGATATTTATGTTTTAAACGCCGTGAAGCGGGCATTAATTAGGTGCAGACTACGTTGACAGAGCGGCTTTCAGCTACAGCCCCCAGTTCGTGTGCTCGGGACGAGCGGCCTTTTCCGGCTGCCGATTGCGGGTGCATTTTGTGACTGGCCCCTCGTATGTCCATCTTTTGGCAGCAGAGGAATTTAGATTTTTGGCATTTATTTTGTTTATTTCTGTTTTATAGGTAATGAAACGCCAGTGAGGCGGACATTAACGAGGTCCAGACTGCGTTCAGAAGGCGGCTTTCAGCCCCACATTCCGTCAGTCAGCCGGCCTGGCTGGGTGCTGCGCCTGGTAACGGTGGTGCAGCCGGAAAGCCCGCTAATGGCAGAGGCGTGCACCGTCCAGCCCAGCCCGCCATAATCCACGCCGTGCCGCGCCGTTTCACTGCGAGCGGCGGTCGCCACACACACTTCCGGACCCACGTTTCCGCCGTGTTTATCCGGCCAGCAGCTAAACATTGACACAGAAACAGGCCGCGCAGTGATTCGTCACTCGCCGCTGAATGCACCTCTCCCAACTCCGTGGCTTCTGATGAACAAGAATTTCTGCTTTCTCCAAAGAGTGTGCTTCCCTCGCAGATGGAACAGATGTCAAATATTCACGAAGGTATCCAAAACTTTTAATATATCGTTCTGCAAGTAAAACGAAAGAAAAAAGTTCGTATAAATGTATATACACAAATGTTAAGTTACGGAATTACGGTTATGAAAAGATTTTGCCTGAAATTTAGCAACTTCGGTAATATGAAGCAAACACAAAACTCTATGACGTCACAGTAAAGCATGGTTTCCATTTATTTTGTTCTTATTGATATCGTAAATCAAATAAAATGCCTCTGCTCGTCAGCGCACACTTCACGCAACATAAACCTTTTTTAAAAAATCGGTCACGTAGAATAACGGGAATAATGCTTTATGTTCACGATGAAATAAATAATTTATACTATTCTGCTCAGTAAATTAATCATGATTCTGAAGCGAATAGTTCATTACCAACGATAGCAAACTAAACCACTGCCACTGCAAGTATAATTTAACCCAGTTAGGACACAAAATTTTTTTCTCCTAGCTGTATCCCATATGCTTTCCAATGTCATGGAAGGAAAAGAAGTCCATCTTTCGAAGGGTATAATTTGAATTTTACAAGTAACGCCGTTCCTTCGCGTCTATCGATATTTTCATTTAATAGGAATTCTTTACAAAGAAAATCGAATTTATGTAGTTTCGTTTCATAGAACGGTTACTATAGTAAAGAACAAATAGAGCCCCTTTTAGTCACATAGTTTACCAAATAACTAATTGAAGGCAATGCTACTTTTTTCATTCTCATAACAATGTTGTAGATCTCTACAACACGTGATGATATCCTTTCTTTAATATCCATTACGAAGCACAAGTGTACAGTTATTACAAATCTCTAATCACAAACTACTTTTCGGATTTACATGGGGCAACTTCGTTTCATAAAAGTGTGATCACGGAAAAAATGAGAAGTTATTTTAAGGTTTTGTATAAACGACCATCATGTCTGTATGTCTCTTTGAACACGTTTATATCCAAAACTACTTGACGAATTTTCATAGGATTTTCAGCCGGAACTTGAACATATCGTTCGGTTGGATACACGCTTCATTTCATCAAAATCGGATAAGAGAAAATAATGCTATCACAATTTCAACATTTGTCTAAAATCAATCAGTATCTATCTGCAAAGTCTAATCTCCAAAAGTACTATACGAGCTTTCATGGGGTTTTGCGGGTAAATTGAGACTAGAGAGGCGCTTTAGTGCACCAAAGATCAAATAGACGCTGCTGCTGCGTAATAAGTATGGCGTAGTACATCAAGGAACCGTACGTCTGTGACAGAATTAAGCGACGGAAACTTAAGAATACCAATAAACATTGAACATAGTGTTACTGATTTCCCTTTGTTTACTACATACTTAACGACATTTCGTTGCGTCTTTCTGCACGTTTCATTATGTTTCAAACTGACTGAGGTTCGGAACCCTAAAAAGCCTTGATACGCATAGGCCCTTTTTTAATAACCCTTGCGAAGCACGGGCATATAAGCTAGTTGACTTTAATAATACTTATATGTGCAATATTTTTAACTTTTCCTACTATCCAATTGCTATTCTTTATTGAAAAAGAACTATACAACGACGTTCAAATTGAAAACTTGCGTTATTACAAGATTTTAAACTTTTTCGGGAAAATTATTTCCTTCAAATATTAGTTCGTATTGTATACTGAATTTTGTTTGCTTAGGAGAACAATAATCAGATTTTGATGAGTATGAGTGAAAATACCTTTATTTGCTAGTTTCCTATATTGCACAAGAACCAGAATATCTGTCATAAAAGGAATGGGAACAGGTTGATGACAGTGCGTGCCATTCCATGAGATGACACCGATTTCTGTAAGTCGGACAAGAACCTGGACGAAGGAGCCATCTCGGTCCTTAACAAAGGATTGAATTTCGCTCCTACACCACGCACTGTACCGATTGTGTTCATAAGTGGAGTAGAACAGGCGGTGCGGCACCTCCCACAAGAAGACGCCAACGAAGTAGAACTTACCACCAGTCGCGTTTTAGCTTCAGCCAAGCCATCAAAATCTAATATCAGCAAAGTATAAAGAGAGGGGCTCCGTGCACTGCAGAAAGATGAAGATCTCCTTGTTTTCCCAGCTGACAAGGGAAATGTCACAGTGGTTCTCATTGCTACTAACTACCATAGTAAAAGATCATCGTTATTGGAAGACAGCACGTACAGATGCCTGAAAAGGGACCAAACTCTGTCATACAGCAGAAAAATGTTGATGCTACTAAGGAATTCTGGCCTACAAGAAGATGAAAAATCTCAGAGCTCGTGCTCCAAGATCTCCTAAGCTTTACGGATAACCTAAGGTCCATAAAGAAGGTATCCCTTTGAGACCTATTGTTTCTGTCATCGGTTCTCATACTTACAGATTAGCCAAGTACCTGACCAGGTTAATGACTCGAATAGTTAGCCACTGTCAACATCACATTAAAAACTCTCAGGTGTTCATCGTGTCGGACCAAATGATATTTTAGTTAGCCTGGATGTGGTATGACTGTTCACAAATGTTCCTGTGGAGGACACATTGAAACTCTTGGCAAAGAAGTTTTCATCTAGAAACAGTAAAGCTGTTCCGCCTTGTGATGACAACCACCTACTTCTCGTATGGCGGTAAATTTTATGAAATGACAGATGGGATGGCTATGGATTCTCGTTGTCTCCAGCAATGGCAAACTTTTTTTATGGAGAACTTTGAAGAAAGTACATTAAATTCAGCTCCCCTTCGCCCATCTTCATTTTTTCGTTATGTCGATGACATTATCATGATGTGGCCACATGACGTGGAAGAACTCGAGACTTCGTGAAGCTCATGAATGGTGTCCATTGTAGCATCCAGTTTACTGTCGAGTTGGAGAAAGAAGGAAGGCGGCCTTTCCTAGATGTTTTAGTACAACGTAAAACCGATGGGCGTCTCGGCCACTCTGTATACCGCAAACCAACGCACTCGGATTTGTATCTCAGCGCACAAAAGTTTCCTCCACACAGTTCAGAAGAGAGCCGTTCTAAACACGTTAATATACAGAGCAAAAACTGTTTCTGACGAGGACCATTTGCAATCCGGAATTCATCATCTCAAGTATGTGTTCCGTAAGAACGGCTATGATGCACGTGATATCAAGACAACGTTTGCCAAGAAACGGAAACGGGATAATACTGAAGATCCAAGTGATGGGGAACCGACGGCGTTCCTGCCTTTCTGTGGAGCTACATCGAGCAAAATAGGCAGAGTCCTGGGGAGACAAGGTATAAGATCGATTTTTCGACCACCTAGGAAAATTAAGGAGATGCTGCGAAGGATAGTCTCGGCCTCAGGATCCCTGGAATATACAACATACTGTGTGAGTGCGGAAGTAATCATATTAGTCAATTCTTATTGTTTCCGAACGCTGTACAGAACACCAACGGCATATTAAAAACCAAGAACTGGGGAAATCAGGGGTCGCTGAGCACAGCCTCATGAACAAACATAAAATTTTGTTCAACGAAACAAAAATTTTGTCCCAGGCCTCCACATACTGGGGTACAGGAATGCAGCAGAGACATTTCGCGCAACGTCTTCGATACTACGGGAGGGATGGCGCCACCAGCGCAGACGTGGACTGAATCTATGACAGCGTGACGTAGCAGCCGACCAATCAGAAGCCGACCTACCAGAAGCCGTACATGGGCTATTTAAGGCCACCGCAGCACTAGCATGTCAGTCAGCGGCTCCTGACGAAGAAGATGGAGGATATCTTCGAAAGATTGAGATTTTATCAAGTATTGACGCGGCAAGTCCGAGAAAGTTTTATATACAAGTTCATCATATCCTGAATTATCCAGGGATTGCTATTAGTCCTTCTCCTTCTGCCTAGGTGTCCTCTGCGGGCTTCATTCTTCTCGTGTTTTACTTTCCCCTGTTTCAGACAATCCTTCCCTAATGCTCCCTCTGAAACTCCCAACTACCTCTGGTTCCATTAGTTTGTCCACGATCCATCTCCTAACTTTTCTACCTTTCTGCAGTCTCTAAAGTTTTAATGTGTAGTTCATAACCAATAAGTTATGGTACATATTCGCCTACTACATTTTCTTCTCTTCCTTTTCCTACTACTGGGTTCCAGTCTCCCAGCACAAGTTTTTGTCTCCCTTGATATTCTGAATAATTTCTTTTATCTCCTCATTCATTTGATCGATATCGTCATCATCGGCAGAGCTAGTTGGCATATAAACTGGTACTACTGTGTTCGATGTTGGTTTTATGTCTATCTTTGCTACGATAAGGCGTTTACTATGCTGTTCATACTAACTTACCCGCATTCTTATTTTCGTATTCATTATCAGACCTACTCCTGCGTTACTACCAACTGATTTTGTATTTATATTCCTATACTCAGCTGACCAGAAATCTTATTCATCCTGCTACCGAACTTCACTAATCGCTACCTTATCTAACATTGAACTATCCATTTCCCTTTTTAAATTTCTCCAACTTACGTACGCGATTGAGGGTTAGAACATTCCACGCTCCGAATGCCTGTTTTGTTTTTCTTTATGACAACATCCTCCTGAGTAGTCCACGTCTGGAGATCCGCAAGGAGGACTATTTTACCTCCGGAATATTTTACCCAAGAGTGTGCCATAATCATATCTCTATATATAAAAGGTAATGTCCCGACTGACTGGCTGATTGACTGACTCATCATCCCCCAGCCCAAACCACTGAAGATATAAACATGAAATTTCTGGAGGGTGTTGATCTTACTCTTTAGACGTAATTTAAGAACAAATTTTTCGATATTCCGCCCGTAATGGGGTGAAGTAGGGGATGAAACGTTGCTATTTAGGCAATTTTGAAGCTAGAACTACAAAAGTTCAGATTTTAATTCAGGGATTCGAAAAAAAAAAAAAGAAACAAACACGAGTTTCAGTAGTTTTTTGAAATTCAACAATTAAGAGGGTAAAATAGGTGCTGAAAAATTCTTTTTGAAAACACGTTGCTATTAAAACAGTTTTGAAGCTAGAGCTGCAAAAATTGATATTTGTATTGTTGGTTAGAATTTAAAAAATATCTGTTTCGGTATTTTTGGAAATTGAACCATAAAGGGGGTTAAATTGGAGATGGGATGATTTTCGAAAATCTGTTGCTATTTAGGCAATTTTGAAGTTAGAACTACAAATTCTATGATTTGGATTCGGGGTTCGAATTTAACAGACAAGTGATTCAGTATTTTTGGAAATTCAACAACTAAGGGGGTAAAATAGAGGATCAAAAATTCTTTTCGAAAACACATTGTTGTCCAGACAATTTTGACTCTAGAGCTGCAGAAATTAGTGTTTGTGTTGTTGGTTAGAATTTTAAAAAAATACGTGTTTCGGTATTTTTTGAAATTCTACCATCAAGGGGGTTAAATGGGAGAGGGGATGTTTATCAAAAAATGTTTTGCTATTCAGGCAATTTTGAAGCTACAACCGCATAAATTGGTATATGTTTACTTGGTCAGAATTTAAAAAAAAAAAAAAAAAAATAAGTGTATCGGTATTTTGAGAAAATGAATCATTTAATAGGGGATGAAACGTGTTTTTCAAAATACATTAATACCAAGACAATTTTGAACCCAAAATTACAAAAAATGTAATTGCATACTTGGTTGGAATGTAAAATACATGTTGGGGTATTTTTCGAAATTCAACTATTAACGGGTGCAATAGGGGGTTACAGGTAGTAAAATCAAATGTTCAAATGTTTGTAAATATTAAATCGCTAAGGCTTACAAAATAAACTAACTTAGACTAACTTATGCTAAGGACAACACAAACACCCATGCCCGAGGAGCGAATCGAATCCCTGACGGCGAACAGCAACGCGCACTGCAACATCGCGCCTCCATACGCACGGCCATTCTGCCGCGGCTACGAGTAGTAGCACAACATTTCATCGTGAAAATTTGTATTAGGAGGAAGAAACAACTGGTGCAGACCAACCAACCTAGCCATGCGAAGCAGCGGGCGTTCAGCTAGTGTGGTGTCGCATAAGTACAAAGTGCGCGCCACCAACTTTCGCCGCGCGCTGCCAGGCACGCACGGCGCGGCGTTCTCACGACGACAGCCACGAGCGCCCTCTGGTGCAACCCCGCTCGTGGCCACCACGGAAAGACATCGGTCACTTCGGACTGAGATAGCAACGAGTTAGGACCTTCGTAATCAGATAGGCACCAGTGAAGACTTTGCTATTGTACAGGCACTAGGCAGGCCTCTAACAACTATGTATCAATATTCTGCAGTACTATGTAAAAGTTAAGTATTGTTACATTCTGTGCAATATATATCTCTTTCTAATTTACTCTAGTGTTTATAGTTTCTGTCTGCTCCCCTCCGTACCTGCACCAGCGTGCTATCTATATTCCTGTGTCGGTCTCATCCACCCGGCCACCGACACCTACGACGAGGCTGGGACACAAAAGCGGCGACGAAGTCGGGACACAAAAGCTAGTATTCATAGTAGAGATGCATGTCCTCGGTATAAGTAATGGCTGCAGTTTCCCCTTGTTTTCAGCCGTTCGCAGGAACTGCATGGCAAACCATATTAGCTGATGTGACAAGGCCAGCTCAGTAACTACTGAAAAGGCTGCTGCTCTTCAGGAACCACACGTTTCTCTGGGCTCTCTATAGATACCCCTCTGCTGTGTTTGTACCTATGGTAGGTACGTCTATCTGTATCGTTAAGGCACGTAAGCCACCCTACGTCGGCAATGTCTGTGGTTCAGGGGGGTGGATCCTCAGTGTAAATTAGTTTAAATAGTTTGTATGTGTAGGGACTTGTGGCTGTAGCAGTTTGGTCATATAGAATTACGAACATTTGAACATAAAAAAGAGAATGAAAAATTTAGAAACCGTAGTTATGTCTTATGTATATTCGGAAAAACGCATGTAATGTGAAGTAAACTGTAGCAACATGGAAACGTTTGAAATCGAATGTAATAATATTTTCTTGTATCTCAATGGAAGTCTTTCAACTACCCACCATTTTGGCGACATACGTGGCCCTAACATACCCCAGTTATCCACCCGGAAAAAAGGAGACCAATATTTAAGCTAGGTCTCCGAACCACGTATCTCTGGCGACTCCTTACATCGTTGCGACTGGAAGGGTAAGGAAAACTCATCGATCCCAGCGAGTTTCCAATCCACCACCTGTTTCTTTCCAGCCGAGCTCTTCGTCGCTACCCCTGATTTCAAGTTAAAGATCAGTGCCAGTTGTTGGATACTCAGCCAACAAAGATTAAATCCTTTAATTTACAATAAAAATAAAAACTAACCTACCTTCACACACATTGTGATAGATATTACGAACATTAGTTGAGTAGTTGCTGAGTGCATCACGGTCACACATACAGGGTGGTCCATTGACAGAGACCGGGCCAAATATCTCACGAAATAAGCATCTAACGAAAAAAATTACAAAGAACAAAACTTTTCTAGCTTGAAGGGGGAAAACAGATGGCGCAATGGTTGGCCCGCTAGATGGAGCTGCCATAGGTCAAACGGATATCAAATGCATTTTTTAAAATAGGTACCTCCATTTTTATTACATATTCTTCTATTACGTAAATAAATATGAATGTTTTATTTTAAACACTTTTGTGGCTTTGTGATAGATAGCGCTGTAATATTCACAAAGATATTGCTCACAATTTTAGACGACAATGGGTAACAGGTAGATTTTTTAATTAAAACACAGAACGTAGGTACGTTGGAACTTTATTTCGGTTGTTCCAATGTGATACATGTACTTTTCTGAAATTATCATACATTACGAGACCGCATGCTGTTACTGCGTGATTACATGAAATTACCTCATGACTTCAATAAATGCTCACAATTATGCCCTTCAACTTCAATGCATTTGGCAATTCGCGTAACGATATTCCTCTCAACAGCAAGTAGTTCGCCTTCAGTAATGTTCTCACATGCATTGACAATGCGCTGACGCATGTTTTCAGGCGTTGTCGGTGAATAAGGATAACAAACATCCTTCAGTTTTTCCCACAGAAAGAAATCCGGGGATGTAAGATCCGGTGAACATGCGGACCATGGTATGGTGCTTCTACGACCAATCCACCTGTCATTAAATATTCCATTTAAGACCGCTTCAACTGCACGCGAGCCATGTGCCGGACATCCATAATGTTGAAAGTACATCGCCATTCTGTCATGCAGTGAAACATCTTGTAGTAAAATCGGTAGAACAGTATGTAAGAAATCAGCAGACAATGCACCATTTAGACAGCCATCGATAAAATAGGACCGGCCGCGGTGGCCGAGGGCACTGCTGCGCGTCAGTTACGGTCTGCACGGCCACTACGGTCGGGGTTTCGAATGCCCCCTCGGGCATGAGTATTTATGCTGTGCCGGCCGCGGTGGCCGAGGTGACTGAGGCGCTCCAGTCACGGTCAGCACGGCCACTACGGTCGGGGGTTCGAATCCCCCCTCGGGCATGGATATTTGTGCCATCCTAGTTCGTAAGTAGTTCATAAGTAGTTTGTAAGTTTAGGGACTGATGACCCCGTAGTTAAGTCCCATAAGCTTTACAAACATTTGAATTATTATTATTATTTTTTTTTTTTTTGAATTTGTGCTGTCCTTAGTGTTAGCTAGTTCATAAGTAGTTAGTAAGTTTAGGGACGAAGACCCAGTAGTTAAGTCCCATAAGCTATACAAACATTTGAACATTTTGGTAAAATAGGTGCCAATTGTCCTACCTCCCATAATGCCGCACCATGCATTAACCCACCAAGGTCGCTGATGTTCCACTTGTCGCAGCCATCGTGGATTTTCCGTTGCCCAATGGTGCACATTATGCCAGTTTACGTTACCTCTGTTTGTGAATGACTCTTCGTCACTAAACAGAACGCGTGAAAAAATCTGTTATCGTTCCGTAATTTGTTTTGTGCCCAGTGGCAAAACTGTATACGACGTTCAGAGTCTTCCCCATGCATATCCTGGTGCATAGAAATATGGTGCGTGTGAAATTTATGTTGATGTAGAATTCTCAACACCAACGCTTTTGAGATTCCCGATTCTCTCTCAATTTGTCTTTTACTGATGTGAGAATTACCGCAACTGCAGCTAAAACACTTACTTGGGCATCATCATTTTTGTTGCAGGTCGTGGTTGACGATTCACTTGTGGCTGAACACTTCCTGTCTCTTTAAATAACGTAAATATCCGACGAAAGGCCCGGATACTTGGATGATCTCTTCCAGGATAACGATCAACATACATAGCACAGGCCCGTTGGGAATTTTGATCACAATAGCCATTAACACGAGTAATGTATCACGAAGAAAATACCGTCTGCACTGGTGAAATATTACGCGATACCACGTGCTATTAGAGCGCCATCTATCACAAAACGAAATAACTGTTCCAAATAAAACATTCATATTTATATGTTATAAAAATGGGGGTACCTATTTTAAAAAAAGTGCAGTTGATACCGGTTTGACCTATGGCAGCGCCATCTAGCGGACCAACCATAGCGCACATCTGTTTTTTCACATATAGCTAGAAATGTTTTGTTCTTTGTAGTTTTTTCGTTTGATGCTTGTTTCGTGAGATATTTGGAGCGGTCACTGTCAATGGACCACGCTATGCATATAAAAACCGGCGTCGCCTTGGTATTTATTCTTTCCAGTCTTAAGTTAGTCTATCGATGCGTCTATTTCTCTCTCCCTTCTCTCCCATTTCTCTCTTCATCAGCTGCCACCTCTCTCTCTGTCCATCATTCCACCCAGCTGTCACTCCGGATCCTCCTCTTACCGCCCTTCCCTTTCCTTCTTTTCCTGGGATGGGACGTCATCCGCCCCCCGGCCCTTCCCCCTGCCACTGTGGCTCCTCCCCACCCTCTCCCTCTCCTCTCATCCCCTTCCCCCCCCCCACATCTTCAATGCTCCGACTGCTGACAGTCACCTGCTCGTCTCTCTGTCCCTTTCTCTGTCCATTTCCTCCTACCTCTACCTTTCATCTCCTTTAATCTGTCTGTCACTATCTCCCCCCTCTCATTCTCTTCCTCTCCCCTCTCTCTCTCTCCGTCTCCTCCCTCCCCTTTCTGTCCGTCTCCCCCTCCACCCACTCCTCTCCCTCCTATATTTGAAAACATACACATATGCGCCAAGTTTCATGGTGACTGCTCAAACGGTGTTAAAGTCGCAAGGTACCCTCCGCCATGCTAAATTCACTGGCTTGCGGATTATAAAACTCTGCTTCATAGAAACATACATTTATGTGCTGTGTCTCATGGTAACCAGTCAAATAATTTGGCCGTTTGTTGTAGCGTACCCTCCGCCATGCACCTAAGGAGTCTTGCGAAAGGTAGCCCATGAGCGCCCGCCTTTCATTGATATCAGTGGAAGTAATTTTACTAGCTGTTGTTGTTCCATATATATTTTGGACGGTCAAGGTAAATGGGACGCCCTGTATAACATGATCTCTCTTTCTATGTGAGCGCAGCATATTTACACTTGTGTATATTGAAGGTGAAGTGCCATTGCAAGCACAATGCGTCAATACACTGCAGATGCTACTGCTTTTTCCAGTGTGCCGAATTCTCGATAGAAAAGCCTCATTGAACTTTCGACGTTATGTACGAGGTTATCTATATAGGCTACAGTATATTGTGAAAAGCAGCGGGTCCTCTATCACTCCCTTGGGCCACGCCTGAGAACACATAACGTCTGGCCGCGGTGGAGTAGCCGAGCGATCTAAGGCGCCTCGCTGCGAAACGCGCGGTTGGTCGCCGTCGGAAGTTCGAGTCCTCTATGAGAGATGGGTGTGTGTGTGTTGTCCTTAGGTTAGTTTGCCTAGGTTACAGTAGTTTGTAAGCTACGGACTGATGACCACGCAGTTTGGTCCGATAGATTTACAAACATTTAAATTAAACATTGTAAGGTCACAGATGAACCTTACGTTTACATATGGCAGCACGCCTCCACAATACATTCTAAAAATGTTTGCTTTTAATTACTTTGTATTCTCGATATACTTACATGTATGTATTGTGTAATTCTTTTATTTTATTTGTATGTTTGTTAATATTTTCATGCCTCATTTGATCACATATGTCAGTTGAGCAGAGATAAAAATGTAGCTGCTAGCCAGGGACATAATTTTGTAAACAAACAAAGATCAGTGCAGAGCATGCTGGGACTTCTTGTGTGTGTGAGGACGTACTAGTTGTGTGGTGGGTCGCGTCGTGAGCGGACGGAATTCGCGGATCGGGTGCAATCGCCGGCACCGCCATAAAATATCGCGTATACCGCGTGGTTCATTGGATGTAAATGCATCTACTGTGAACAAAAGTTAACTTTATTCAGTGCGGGAGTGAAGTAGCGTAAGAGAGTGCCAAAAAGTATCTGGCTCGGGATCGCGCCATTCGCAAACAATCGCGTCGCGCGCCATCGACGGCCAACATTTCGTGTCTCAACCGGGAGACGAAGTCGCGTATTTAGACCCACAAGAACTGTTATGGATGCAAAAAATATTTTTATCCACAATATTTGAAAGTGACACTGTACGATGTTTATTGGATTGTGCTGGTGAATGGAAAAGCAGCTGTACCATCAACGAAAGGATTCCTGTGTTGCACATGGAAAACGCGGAGGACCAGGAGAAGAGGCATCATACAAGATATGTATCTAATGTGTTATAAAATATTTAGTAGTGAATGATAACTTGACAAAAATAATAAAAACAAGACTTCATCTTTGCACACTCTTCAGACAATAATAGACAGCATTGTAACTATAAACAGTGAACAATAAGGATTGAAACAAATTTACTTAAAAGAAAATTATACTTTGTTTCTAATGGATCACTCTGAGAGCGAAAGGTAGTGTACCAAAGTTTCATATGAGTCTTGTGATAGTATTTCCAATCCACAAGTAGGCAAACATATACTAATGTTTATGAAAATTGACATTTTATATGAAAAAAATTTCACCGTGTATAAAAAAAAGAGAAAAACAATGATTTGCAAGCAATTTAATACAGATCTGTAAGTGGTAAATACAACTGAGTATAGACATTTTTCAAGTTACACGTAATTTTAAGAAGGTGATTGAAGTTTTAAAAAACACAGCGAACATTTTAAATGATTAGAGCTTTTTGCGTATGTCACAGAGTAACATTTCTAGAGACAAAAGCTGCAAACAGTAATGACTTATTTTATCATATTTAATAACATAATTAATGAAAGTAATTAGCAATTTAAATTATTCAGAAAGAAGCATTTCATATATTTTAGTCTAGCATATGTCACAGCAAGAGATAGATCTTGATCGAAATTCTGTAAATCAAATAAGCATTCATTACGTGCTTGTAGATATTTTACACATTTTCAGCTTCCGCGGATTGCACGTGACGCATCCGTTGGACATTTATTAGGTGGATGTGAACCGTGCGGTTCGATTTTCGAGTTCCGCTCCGTGGAATTGCGATTATCGTTGCCATTTCCGCCGATATATCTCTGTTTCCCCGAGGGGGAGGCGTGGTGATTTTTCGGGGCGAAGGCGTGTGGCGGTGGGAAACGTAGCACGCACCAGGGGGCAGTACCTTCCGTGGGCCGGGCGAGTCGGCATGCTCGCGCAGTGTGTCAGCAGACGGTGGAAAAAAATGTTCAAATGTTTGTTAACCTTATGGGACTTAACTACGGTGTCATCAGTCCCTAAACTTACAAACTACTTACGAACTACCTTATACTAAGGACGGTACAAATATCCATGCCCGAGGGGGGATTCGAACCCCCGACCGTAGTGGCCGTGCTGACCGTGACTGGAGCGCCTCAGTTCCCGCGGCCACCGCGGCCGGCAGACGGTGGATTGCGGCGACGTTTACACCTGTTGGCGGTTCTGTGCCCCATGGTTCTCTAGCAAGGGAATGTGGAAGTCAAGGTTGGTATCGGAGTGACACCAGCGGATGTTTGAGTGCTGTACGTAATACATCTGTCTGTTTCAGAAGTGTTGTGTATTATTTAAGTTGCCAAGTGTCTCGCAAATAATTTGTACGTCGTGGATGGAGATGCCTGTTGTTATTGCCGTATGATGTTGTGTGGCTGGCATAGAACCGTGACGCCTCACCTGAATACGGCACTAGTTAGTTGGTGATGCACTTGGTAACAAACTGATTACAAGTTGGTAAGCTTATGCTCGGTGGACATGAGGTAATATCATTTCCAGTTAGTTTTCACAAGATCTGTAGGGTTATTTGGTGATAATAGCGCTCTCGAACATTTAATTTGTGTCTGTGATACTATTTGATGTTTTATGTGCACCAATTTTGTGAGCGCTTGTGTTTGATATTTATTCATTACTGACACTCTGCGCTACCTTTCCGTGGTCCTTAAGTGTAGGGGACAATTTAACGCGGGGTGCAAATGCCTATGTTGGCGCATTGTCTTCCACATTTGGATTAACGATAATCTATTGCCCCGTAATATTTCAAAAAATTTGTGTAGTGTATTTGATAAATTTTAAGCTGTTGTTGACTTATGAACATTTTAGTAATTGTTTCCTTTATATTTGTATGTTCCAGTTGTGCATTGAGGTTAAAGATTTGTAGTATGGCGGCCGCACCCAGCGGCCAGGGCCCGGTTAGGTTTCCATTCCAATGGTGTGCGGGTTTCTGCACTTAGTGTTGAAAGCTAGTGTCTGTAAATGATTTCACGATAACTTTCTCCTTACGGGCTCTTGCCCACTGCGGTTCGTCGCCAAGTTAAGTTAAAGTCTTGTCCTGTAATTACTGGTTTTCTTAAGTTGCATTTGTAAGTTCATTTCCTTGTTTTGTTTTTAAAATGGGTGCTCGCGAGCATTTTCCTTGTTTTTAAGTGTCAATCATGAATTCGTTTTAAATTGTTCCTATTGTTCCAGTTATATATATATATATCCACTCCCATGAACCACAGACATTGCCGAGGTGGGGTGGCTTGCGTGCCTCGACGATACAGGGGCAACAGTCTGGATGATTGACTGAGCTGGCCTTGTAACATCAGCTAATGTGGCTTTGCCACACAGCTACTGCGAACGGCTGAAAGCAAGGGGAAACTACAGCCGTTACCTTTCCCGAGGACATGCAGCTCTACTGTATGAACATATGATGATGGCATCCTCTTGGGTAAAATATTCCGGAGGTAAAATAGTCCCCCATTCGGATCTCCGGGCGGGGACTACTCAGGAGGATGTGATCATCAGGAAAGACAATACTGGCATTCTACGGGTCGGAGCGTGGAATGTTAGATCCCTTAATAGAGTAGGAAAATTAGAAAATTTAAAAAGGGAAATGGATAGGTTGAATTTAGATATAGTGGGGATTAGTGAAGTTCGGTGGCAGGATGAACAGGATTTCTGGTCAGGTGAGTACAGGATTAAAAATACAAAATCATTTGGGGGTATCACAGGAGTAGGATTAATAATGAATAAGAAAATAGGAATGCGGGTAAACTACTATGATCAGCACAGTGATCGCATTATCATTGTCAAGATAGATACGAAGCCAACACCGACAACAGTAGTACAGGTTTATATGCCAACTAGCTCTGCCGATGATGAGGAAATCGAAGAAATATATGAGGAGCTAAAGGAAATTATTCAGACAATTAAGGGAGAGGAAAACTTAATTGTTGTGGGAGACTGGAATTCGGTAGTAGGACAAGGAAGGGAAGAGAAGATAGTAGGTGAATATGGTCTGGGAAAAAGGAATGAAAGAGGAAGCCGCCTGGTAGAATTTTGCACAGAACATAATTTAGTTATAACAAACACCTGGTTCAAGAATCACAAAAGAAGGTTGTATACGTGGAAGAGACCAGGAGACACCGGAAGATACCAGATAGATTTTATAATGGTAAGACATAGATTTCGGAATCAGGTTCTACAGTGTAAGACATACCCAGGGGCAGATATAGACTCTGACCATAACTTGTTGGTTATGAACTGTAGGCTGAAACTAAAGAAACTACAAAAAGGTAGGAAACTAAGGAGATCGGACCTGGGTAAATTGAAGGAAACTGAGGTTCTTAAAAATTTCAGAGGGAGCTTTAGGCAACAATTGACAGAAACGGGGGGAAATAAAACAGTAGAGGAGGAATGGGTAAAATTGAGAGATGAAATAGTGAAGATAGCAGAGGACAAAATAGGTAGGAAGGCAAGACCTACAAAAAATCCTTGGATATCACAGGAGATACTAAATTTAATCGATGAAAGGAGAAAATATAAAAATGCAGTAAATGAAACAGGCAAAATGGAGTACAGACGACTAAGAAATGAGATTGTCAGGAAGTGCAAAATGGCTAAGCAGTAGTGGCTAGAATGCAAGGATGTAGAAGAATGTATAAATAGGGGAAAATAGATACAGCCTACAGGAAAATAAAAGAAACATTTGGAGATAAGAAAAACAGCTCTATGAATATCAAGGACACTGATGGAAAACCAGTTCTCAGCAAAGAAGGGAAAGCTGAAAGGTGGAAAGAATATATAGAGGGGCTCTACAAAGGAAATGAACTTGAGACAATATTGTAGGAAGGGAAGAGGATGTAGATGAAGATGAAATAGGTGATACTGTACTGAAAGAAGAATTTGACAGAGCCCTGAAAGACCTAAGTCGAAACAAGGCCCCTGGAGTAGATGATATTCCCTCAGAGCTACTGAAGTCTCTGGGAGAACCAGCCATGACAAAATTGTTTCACCTGGTGTGTAAGATGTATGAGACAGGTGAAGTACCCTCAGACTTAAAGAAAAATGTTATAATCCCCATCCCTAAGAAAGCAGGTGCAGACAGGTGTGAAAACTACAGAACCATCAGTTTAATAAGTCATGGCTGCAAAATATTAACGCGAATTATATACAGAAGGATGGAAAAGCCGACCTCGGGGAAGATCAGTTTGGGTTCAGGAGAAATGTAGGAACACGGGAGGCAATACTTACTTTACGGCTTATCCTAGAAAATAGATTAAGAAAAGGCAAACCTACATTTCTAGATTTGGAGAAGGCTTTTGACAATGTTGATTGGAATAAACTCTTTCAAGTTGTGAAGCAAGCAGGAGTAAAATATAGAGAACGTAAGGTTATTTACAACTTGTACAAAAACCAGACAGCGGTTGTCAAAGTTGAAGGGCATGAAAGGGATGCAGTGGTTGGAAAGGGAGTAAGACAGGGTTGTAGTCTTTCTCCATTGTTGTTCAATGTGTACACTGAGCAAGCTATAAAGGAAAGCAAGGAAAGATTTGGAGAAGGAATTAAAGTTCAAGGCGAAGAATTAAAAACAGTGCGTTTTGCCGACGACATAGTAATTCTGTCAGATACAGCAAAGGACCTGGAAGAGCAATTGAAAGGAATGGACAGTGTACTGAAAGGTGCATATTAGAATTAGATTGGGAAACGAAGCAATAAAGGAGGTAGATGAGTTCTGTTACTTGGGCAGTAAAATAACAAATGATGGTCGCAGTACAGAGGATATAAAATGCAGGATGGCAATGGGTAGAAAAGCGTTCTTGAAAAAGAGAAATTTGTTAACATCGAATATTGATTTAAACCTAAGGAAGTCATTTCTGAAGGCATTTGTATGGAGTGTTGCCTTGTATGGGAGTGAGACATGGACGATAAGCAGTGCGGACAGGAAGAGGATTGAGGCTTTTGAAATATGGTGCTACAGAAGAATGCTGAACATTAGGTAGGTGGATCGCGTAACTAATGAGGAAGTCCTGAACAGAATTGGGGAGAAAAGGAATTTCTGGCATACCTTGACTAAAAGAAGGGATAGATTGGTAGGACACATTCTTAGACATCAAGGAATTGTGAATTTAGCGTTGGAGGGAAGTGTGTGGGGAAAAAATCGCAGGGGAAGACCAAGAGATGGATACAGTAAGCAGATTCAGACAGATGTAGGTTGTCGTTCTTATGTGGAGATGAAGAGGCTTGTGATTCTTAAGTTTCTCCCGGCGTATTTGATGATCAAAATATCCACGGGTGTACTGCCGGTCTATAGTGTCCAACGGGCACAATATTTCGGCGATCATACATGTCGCCATCATCAGGTGAACTGACGGACTGAGCTCCTGGAAACGCGCCGGCACGGAGGTCCGCACGCTACGGCTGCTCGAAGGGAACTGGGTTCTAGCCCGGTAGCGGGCCATTTAAATACCCGCGGCCCGCGGAGCGACCCCTCCGCGGTCCTCGCAGTAGAACCGATTGCGCCGGCGTCTGAGAAGACGTCGGTGTGAGGGCTCTGTCCGCCGTGGTCGTCACTTCGTTACGTTTGCTAGATTTACTCTTAATTAACCCAATCGCTGGTTCCCAAGCTTTGCTAAGATTATAGCCAGAGTCACGGTTTATGAGGTCGTCACTTGTGCGAATTTCAATGGCCTCTCTAACGACGCAGTCCCAGTATCTCGGCGGACAAAAAACAGTTCCAACCTGGTGTTCGTGCACTGGTGGGGAGCGCTAAAGATGATCTCGGTTTGAGGAAGGCGGGCGTGTACCAGATTCCGTGTCAGTGTGGAAAGTCATATATTGGACAGACGATGCGTACCGTCGAGGATCGATGCGTTGAACACCAGAGGCACACACGATTGATGTATCCGAGCAAGTCGGCGGTCGCTGAACATTGTTTGTCGGAGAATCACGCCATGGAGTATGAACACACTAGGATTTTGGTACAGACGTCGAGATACTGGGACTGCGTCGTTAGAGAGGCCATTGAAATTCGCACAAGTGACGACCTCATAAACCGTGACTCTGGCTATAATCTTAGCAAAGCTTGGGAACCAGCGATTGGGTTAATTAAGAGTAAATCTAGCAAACGTAACGAAGTGACGACCACGGCGGACAGAGCCCTCACACCGACGTCTTCTCAGACGCCGGCGCAATCGGTTCCACTGCGCGGCCGCGGCGCGGGGCGAGGACCGCGGAGGGGTCGCTCCGCGGGCCGCGGGTATTTAAATGGCCCGCTACCGGGCTAGAACCCAGTTCCCTTCGAGCAGCCGTAGCGTGCGGACCTCCGTGCCGGCGCGTTTCCAGGAGCTCAGTCCGTCAGTTCACCTGATGATGGCGACATGTATGATCGCCGAAATATTGTGCCCGTTGGACACTATAGACCGGCAGTACACCCGTGGATATTTTGATCATCAAATACGCCGGGAGAAACTTAAGAATCACATCATACACCTTTACGGGGAGGAGATGTATCGCAGCATGAAGAAATTTGAAAAGTTGCGCCACCGTAGATGTCGTTTGCTAAGTACTCTTGCTTTTCTAAAGAGATGTCGTTCCGAGAATGTTGTTCCTAATTTTGCTAAGGTTACGCATCACATCGATTCTGCAGCAGCCAAGAGAATTAAAAAACGGGCCGGCCTCGCATTGCTTCGTGAGAGAGTGCATTTCACCCGCCGTAGTCTTGAGTTCGTCTCTCTGGAACTGTTCCATCTGCATTTGAAACTGGCTAGTCACTTCTCGTCTTTTTCCTGGGATTGGATTGATGGTGTTACTTCGGTTGCAGCCGATTCCGCCCATAAGAAGGCAACGGGACGTCAAACAGCTAAGTTCTCACGCCTCCTTGACAAGCCACCTCTGCAGGTTCCGTGCAAGACCGTCATCAATCTGAGTGGCATGGATTTGAGTGATGATGCGGTCTCAGTTTTAGAGAAAGGACTCAACTTTGCTCCTACCCCCAAGTTCACACCTGTCGCAGAAATTATTAGTGCTGTTGAACAGGTTGCAGCTCGACTTCCGCCTGATTCAGCTGAGGAAATACGTCGTGAAACTTGTCGTGCATTGACAAAATCCAAGCCCACGAAGTCTAACATCACTAGTAAAGAGAGGGCGGCCATTCGTGACCTGAGGGAGCGCCCTGATATTGTTGTCTTACCGGCTGACAAAGGCAATGCTACGGTTGTTGTCTCCCATAAGGACTACACTGAAAAGATGCAGAGCCTGCTAAATGACGATTCCTACCGGAAGATCAGCGTTGACCCCACAAAGAAGGTGGAAAACAAGACGAGGGCGCTTCTCAAGGATGTGGATTTACCGGAGGGTGTCGCCAAGAAACTTTTACCTCAAGGTCCGGTACCGCCAAGACTTTATGGACTCCCTAAGGTCCACAAAGATGGGGTGCCGTTACGTCCCATTGTCAGTAACATCAGGGCACCTACATATTTGTTGGCCAAATACTTGACGGGAATATTAAGTCCTTATGTGGGTAAATGCCCTCATCACATACGTAATTCCGTGGATTTTGTGAAACGCCTTAACAACTTCAGGCTGGATGAGTCGGATATCATGGTAAGTTTTGACGTCGTTTCGTTGTTCACGAGGGTGCCCCTTCGAGTGTCACTAGATTTGATTGGTCAGAAATTTGACGAGAAGACCACCGAACTTTTTAGGCATGTCTTGACCTCCACATATTTTCTTTTCAATGGCGAATACTACGAACAAACGGAGGGAGTCGCCATGGGTAGCCCACTCTCCCCTGTGGTCGCAAATTTATACATGGAGAATTTCGAGGAGGAAGCCCTTGCATCATCTTTCTGGAAACCTACTTGCTTTTTCCGTTATGTGGACGACACTTTCGTCATCTGGCCACATGGTATGGATAAACTCCTTGACTTCCTTACACATCTGAACTCCATACACCCCAACATCAAATTCACTATGGAGACTGAAACGGAGGGTAAATTGCCGTTCCTTGACGTCTTGGTCAAGAGAAGAGCTGACGGCACCCTGGGTCATAGTGTATATCGGAAGACAACGCACACTGATCTGTATTTACACGCAGACAGCTGTCATCACCCTTCACAGAGGAATGGGGTACTTAAAAGTCTAGTACATAGGGCGCGCACTATCTCCGACGCAGAGAGTCTACTCCAGGAATTGGAACGCCTGAGAACTGTATTTCGAAAAAATGGGTACTCAGAGTGGCAGATTCAGCGGGCTCTCTGCCCAACCACTACAACACAACCTGTGGAAACGAATGAGAACACAAGGGAGGATGTAGGCACTGCGTTCGTTCCATATACCGGCGCACTCTCAGGGAAGATCGCCCGCATTTTGAGAAAACACCAGGTTGGAACTGTTTTTTGTCCGCCGAATAAAATTCGTGCACTGGTGGGGAGCGCTAAAGATGATCTCGGTTTGAGGAAGGCGGGCGTGTACCAGATTCCGTGTCAGTGTGGAAAGTCATATATTGGACAGACGATGCGTACCGTCGAGGATCGATGCGTTGAACACCAGAGACACACACGATTGATGTATCCGAGCAAGTCGGCGGTCGCTGAACATTGTTTGTCGGAGAATCACGCCATGGAGTATGAACACACTAGGATTTTGGTACAGACGTCGAGATACTGGGACTGCGTCGTTAGAGAGGCCATTGAAATTCGCACAAGTGACGACCTCATAAACCGTGACTCTGGCTATAATCTTAGCAAAGCTTGGGAACCAGCGATTGGGTTAATTAAGAGTAAATCTAGCAAACGTAACGAAGTGACGACCACGGCGGACAGAGCCCTCACACCGACGTCTTCTCAGACGCCGGCGCAATCGGTTCCACTGCGCGGCCGCGGCGCGGGGCGAGGACCGCGGAGGGGTCGCTCCGCGGGCCGCGGGTATTTAAATGGCCCGCTACCGGGCTAGAACCCAGTTCCCTTCGAGCAGCCGTAGCGTGCGGACCTCCGTGCCGGCGCGTTTCCAGGAGCTCAGTCCGTCAGTTCACCTGATGATGGCGACATGTATGATCGCCGAAATATTGTGCCCGTTGGACACTATAGACCGGCAGTACACCCGTGGATATTTTGATCATGAAGAGGCTTGTTCAGGATAGGGTATTGTGGAGAGCTGCATCAAACCAGTCTCCGGACTGAAGACCACAACAACAATATATATATATATATATATATATATATAGGTTCCTTAGTTAAGTTTTGCTAATGTTCCTTCGTTGTAAAAGAAAAAAGGCTTGAAAGGTTGATCTGTCTGTTAGCAAAATCTATCTTGTTTTGGGGTTCTTAATCGTATTTATCCCATCTGCCTATTTTGCTTTTTCTATATTGTCGAGATTTGTTTATAGGGTAAGGAGCCATTCAGGTTCCTTTAAATAAATTGTTCTTTAAACTGGCAAATGTTGTTACTTGGGGCTTGGGCCTTCCGTCAACTAAACCTTGTTACAGGATGGTAAGTACCTCAAGTGTGATGCAGTGCAGATGCGTATTCGAGTTCCTGGGGCGACTAATTTAACACTGGTAATTCATTTTTTTAGTAGAGAATTAATTTACAAGACAAAATATTACATAAACTGTTGTATGCAGCTGACAGACACGAAGCTTACATCAGATTTGAAATCGACGATTTATAACTCGGAGCAATTTTTTAAAAATTAATTTCCATTTCAAATTTAATTTCAACTATCACCACCACCTTACAACATAACGTCTGACGATGTGTCTACTTTGGCCATGATATGCTGTGTCATATTAGCTAGAAACTCTTCAATACAGTCGCGCAGTTGATCTGACATGCTCGCAGTTTCTTCATCAAGCGACGGTTCTGAACGCCTTGAGGAAGTCAAAATACACCATGTCTACCTGTGATCCCGTATCTACTGCTCTCTGGATGTCGTATATGAGCAGCTCGATCTAGGTTTATTTCGGAAACCTTGTCGATTCCTACAGAAGAGATTATCGATCTCCAGAAACGACATAATACTCCAGAACGTGTTATAGAGTTCCGGAACTGAAGGACGTCAGAGATGTAGGTCTACAGTTCTGCGCATATGATCGACCAACATCTATGAAAACGTATATGACCTGCGCTTTTTTCACGGGGATGCTGTAAATGAGTGCGGCCTCCAATATAAAATAATGCTTATGTAATGGCTTTCGTACCGATAGCCCATATAACGCCGATCAGGAAAAAGCAAAACGAATGGGACTCTACCTATCACAACGGTTAATGGATTTCGTGCCGTGAATTTTCACGGTGAATTAACGAAGCACTAAAGGACGCAATACTCAATTTACTTAATGGAATAATTGATGTAGGTGAAATGGGGAAGTTAATTGTAACAAAGAGTGCAGGATTAATATGTATGACGCAAATCTATGTATATGACTAAAGCGGGAAAAAGAGAAATGTAAAAGTACAAAATTTAAATAAATCGAGTAAAAGGACTCTTTTATTATACAGTACGAAATTTACCGAAGTAAACGCACGGTCCAGTTAATTTTAAGATAGTTGTACCACTACAGAATAAAGCTTCCACTATCAAGAGCATTTTACCCTGTAAAGGAAGTTTATAACCACAGCGTTGTTTCAGGAGAAATAGTAAATATTTTGGAAGGTGGTGGTATAAATAAAATGCAAAAAGTACCACATAAACTGTGTCCAGTTTTTACTGAGCACAGATATACAACAGAGTTCAGAGAACTTTCGCTTTGTGTGTTAGTACACTTGTTGCTGTGGGTTGTTAATTGTCGGATGTCTAAAGAAGAATGTTCACGCTATGTTCACGCTATGGAATCGTTCTTGAGCTCACACTGAAGTTTGAATTGTGAAGTAGCATACAAACACGCCAAACGTATTTATGATTATGCCGATGTCAGTTGTGGTATTTTTGTTCATCTACATCTATTTTTTGTACATCTACATCTATTTCTGTACATCTACATCTATTTATGTACATCTACATGGCAGGGCGTTCATCAAACAACTTTTATGATATTTCTCTACAACTCTCTAATATCTCACGGGAAGACCTAAGTCTTTCTGGTTTCGAACTCTCTTATTTTATGATGATGGTCACGTCTCCTATGTAGGTGAGTGCTAACAAAATTATCTTCGCGTTCTGAAGAGAAAGCTTGTGAACAGATTTCGCCGCGACGAATAACGCCTTTCTTTTAATTTCCACCCAAACTCGTGCATCATTTTCGTTACTCTATCACCCCTACTCTATCTCTGAACTTTCTCTAAATTTTCTGTCAATCTCATTTGGTGTGGATTCCACAATGGGCAGCAATACTCCAAAATAGGATGCACAAGCGTGGTTTAGGCAGTTTCTTTAGTAGAACCTTTGGATGTTCTAAGTGTTCTGCCAATGAAATGTAGTCTTTGGTTCGCCTTTCCTACAATATTTTCTATGTGTTCTTTGCAATTTAAATTGTTCATAATTGTTATTTCCCAGGTATTTAGTAGAATTGACGGCCTGTAGATTTGAGTGCATTATCGTGTAACAGAAGTTTAACGGATTTCTTTTAGTGATCATATGGATGACCTCACACTTCTCGTTATTAATTGCCAATTTTTTCACCGTGCTGGAGTCTTATCTAAATAATTTTGCAGTTGATTTTGATGTTTTGGTGTCTTTAGTGATCAATAAATGACAGCAAAATCCGCGAACAGTGTAAGAGAGCTGCTCAGATTGTCTCCTAATCGTTAATACAAATGAGGAACAATAGGGGCTGTATGAAACTTCCATTGGGAACGGCAGATATCAGTTATGTCCTACTCAATGACTTTCACTCAGTTACAACGTACTGAGTCCTTTCTGACAGGAAATCACGAATGCAATTGCCACAACCTTGGCGATATACCGTAAGCATGCCATTTGATTAGAAGACGCTTGTGAGATAGTGACAAACGCCTTCCGGAAATCTAGAAATACGGAATCTATTTGACATCCCCCGTCTACACCACTCATCACATCAAGTGAGTAAAGAGATGTCTGTGTTTCACAAGAACGATACTTTCTGAATCCGTGTTGACTGTGGGTCAATAGGCTGTTCTTCTTCGAGTGGTTCATAACATTTGAGGAAAGTATGTGTTCTAAAATCCTGCTGCAAACCGAAGGCAATGATATAGGCCTGTAATTTTGCGGATCATTCCTGTTGCCTTTCTCTAATAAAGGCGTTTCCTGTGTAACTTTCCAGTCCTCTGGTATGGAACGTTCCTTCAGGGAGCGGTTGTATATGACCGTTAGCTATGGGGCTATTGCAACAGCATACTCTGAAAGGAACCTAACTGGTATACGGTTGGGACTGGGAGACTTACTTTTGTTAAGTGATTTAAGTATGGGTTTTATAAGGAAAATGGTGCTGCTGCTTGTGGCGAATACGACATACGATTTCCTAACCGCAGAGTACCAGCTTTAAGAATATTTACTCGTGTGTTCAACTGAACGTGTAAATGAACAGACTGTGGAACAGCTAATTCAACATTATTCAGTTGGCAGAACTTAGTTCATTAACAAGCACACGATGTATTTCTGCACGTGTTGGTGTTCCACAAGCAAGAGTCTGGCGGTCGTTAGGAATGCTCGAGTTCCATACGTATCATTTACAACTCATTCAGCACCTTCGAGGAAGATTGGAATTTTGTCGTTGGAGACCTGGAAATCCCCGGGTAATTCGACTCTTCCCTGATGAAGCCCTTTAACTCGTGACAGCATCAACAGCACTCGTAATTCACACAGGTGGTCCGGAAAAACGAACATGCCATTCTGGTGAAAGATTTAAAGAAGTCTTCTTTTATCAATGTGTGGTATTGTTCGATAAATAAGCAGTTGATTGGGTCTGTTGACTTATCATAGCATGTTTCAGGACACTATTATCTATACTTTCTTGAAAATGAGCTTTCATGGTATTGGAAGATATTCCTTTGGCTAAAAGATACGTGTGTTCTACCACCATGTCGGAGCTCCTACACATTCTAGACGCCAGGTGACACAGCCCTCTGTGAGAGCCTACTCTGGTCAAACAACGGCCTTTCTGGATTCGACTGAAACTGCAGTTGAATATATTAACAACCTAAATGTTAACTTGTAATTGTACATACGTTGTTCATGATATAATCTTATTTAATGACACTACCGAGCATTACAATAGCTACACCAGGAAGGAATGCAGATAATAAACGGATATTCATTGGACAAATATATTATACTACAACTGCCATGTGATTACATTTTTCACGCAACTTGGGTGCATAGATCCTGAGAAATCAGTACCCAGAACAACCATCTCTGGCCGTAATAACGGCCTTGATACGCCTGGGCATTGAGTCAGACAGAGCTTCGATGGCGTGTACAGGTAAAGCTGCCCATGCAGCTTCAACACGATACTAGTCACTGGCGTATTGTGATGAGACAGTTGCTCAGCCACCATTGAGCAGACGTTTTCAATTGGTGAGAGATCTGAAGAATGAGCTGACCAGGGCAGCAGTCGAACATTTTCCGTATCCAGAAAGGCCCTTACAGGACCTGCAACACGCGGTCGTGCATTATCCTGCTGAAATGTAGGTTTTCGCAAGGATCGAATGAAGGGTAGAGCCACGGCTCGTAACACATCTGAAATGTAACAGCCACTGTTCAAATTGCCGTCGATGCGAATAAGAGGTGACCGAGACGTGTAACCAATGGTACCCCATACCATCACGCCGGGTTATCACCAGTATGGCGATGACGAATACACGCTTCCAATGCGCGTTCACCGCGATGTCGCCAAACACGTATGCGACCATCACGATGCTGTAAACACAACCTTTATTCATCCGAAAAATGACATTTTGCTATTCGTACACCATCGCAGGCACTCCTGTATTTGATGCAGTGTCAAGGGTAACCACAGCCATGGTCACCGAACTGATAGTCCATGCTGCTGTAAATGTCGTCAACCTGTTCGTGCAGATGGTTGTTGTCTTGCAAATGTGCCCAACTGTTGGCTCAGGGATCGAGACGTGGCTCCAAGAACCGATATAATCATGCGGATAAGATGCCTGTCATCTCGACTGCTAGTGATACAAGGCTGTTGGGATGCAGCACGGCGTTCCGTATTGTCCTCCTGAACCCACCAATTCCATATTCTGCTAACAGTCATTGGATCGCGACCAACGCGAGCAGCAATGTCGCGATACGATAAACGGCAATCGCGATAGGCTACAATCCGACCTTCATCAAAGCACGAAATGGTCCAACTGAGCCACCAGGTGGAAATTGCCTGGCAGGCCATTCCACAAGACCACATTAGGCACCTCTATGATCGTCTTCTTGGAAAAATTACAGCTTGTATTACAGAGAAAGGAGTATATACACGGTATTAGCGTAGACATTTCTGATACTCTGGTGGCTGTACTCGCGCGTGTGATCGTGTATACTTCCTAAAGAATGTGTCAACAAAATTTCCCACTGCTGGGTCGACGAATTCATGTTGTTCTTCTTTCATTTTCCAGGTGTGTATAATGTCCGAACGAACAGACACAACACCGCTGTATAATAAGTCTGCTTTTTTTGGGAAAGTAATGCCATTTTTTTTAATTATTACTAGTATTGCCTGTGGTCGAAAATCGATCAATTGTGTTTACCATGGTCACTGGGGGTAAAATTTTACGTATCATGTCAGCGGCCTCGCGTGATTATGTTGGCAACATCAACAACACGATAGAAAATCTTTGCCCGTTTGTTCGAACCACATAGAATGACTCTATTAGTGTATCGTACAGACCATGAAGTGAACAAATAATGCTGTTCCTGCTTTATGGTTGACAGGTTGTTGTATGTACCCTCGTCCGCTCAGCAAATATAATTGCCCTTGTAGAGCAAAGATTCCATGAGAAAACATCAGCGTTGTCAAGCGATTGGCTAAAATGAAGACTCACAGGATTCTCACTATTCAGCATCTGTTGCCGCTGGGATATTTGATAAAATTTAACCGGCACTAGGAGGTATGAAACGGTATCTTTTACGTGTTAAGGAAAATGCCTGACAAAATAACAACAAATAAAAACGGAAGTATATACTCCTTGTGCCATTTTCGAATTATATAAGTTTCACTAGCCTAATATTTGAAATGGAACTACAATTTCGGTGTTCGTATATTTATACAACGCCAAGAAATAATGTCATTTCGATACTGCGATATTCAGAATTCCAGATCTGAGAACATGTAGACTTCGTAGTTCCACCCGTGCACCACTACATGCCTCTCCCGGCGCTTCATCATTTATATAGGCATTCTCGACTTCGTAGTTCCACCCGAGCACCACTAGATGCCTCTCCCGGTGCATCATCCTCTATATCGGCATTCATAAGAAAACATCCATTTCCTCTAACCACTCTTAATCAATGCGGAAATGAAGCATTTGAACGGCACAAGAAAGTGAGTTAGGAGCACTCCATGTTTCGATATTCACTTATTTTATTACGTTATTTTAATACTGCAGATGCGCTGCATTACAGCGTCTTTGGTCGATGCGAATAGCCAATCAGTGAGCTGATTGTTGGAGAATGTAGAACTTGATCCAAGATGTAGATAGGAAAATTTGAACTTCCTTTTACCACTTTTAATGGCTAAATACACACATAATATTTATATTCGTGAAATCTACGACAAACAATCTTTCGAATTATGTAACTTTCATTGGCCTTCTTGTACGAATAAATTAGTAATCTGTACCACAATTTTCGTGTTAGCGTACTTATATAATGTTTTTTAAATGTAAATGATGGAACATGTCTTCGTTTAATATTTGCGATCTTACTCCAAATCGAATTGAGGAAGAAATTGTTCATGTTTGGTTCAAACTTTGATGTCACGAAAATACAGTTCATGTCTTAAAGTCAAACCCATCAATTGTAGCGTACAATTGGGGGGGAAAAAAGATTACCCGGTCCGAATAATTTAAAGTCCAAGAACAGAGCATTATGCTTGCCCTACTTACGCATGCATGTGTTGCTAAATATGGCGGTTTTCGGAACTTTAGCTTGATGTTTACATCTTCAAACAGAAGCAATAAATAATAGTTCGGATACAGTGTATGTCGAGATTCATAGGAGCTTAACTCACGTATCATTTATTTTGGAAAACGTCATCCGAGCACGTAGAAGCGATTGAATCATAAGAACTCCACCTGTGTTGATTTACTACAACGAACCACTTCTTACATGTGTTTCGTTGGCTAATTGAATAGGCTGACAATTTAAGAATACAAGAGGCGCTACATCAAGTAACACTGGTATTAACTTTTTTTAGACCTGTGCAGGCAATATTTTAAAAGTTAATTCACTACGAATTGTGCAATGATAGGTTTTTTCACATTCTTAAACATATTCCATTTTGTAACAGCCTTATCTTTAAACAAGGACGCAAAGGATAGCCATAGTAAAAATGTTGAAAATAGATGCGCATGGTGAATGTATAGTATTAAACTAAGATAAATGTATTAGCAGATAAGCATAATTTTCCAAATCCTTACGCGCGGGGTACACGAGTGGGGACTATGCCTTTCATTATCTGTTGTTTCTAATTTAATATTGGTTCTTCAACTCCGGTATTACTATTCGACCGTTATTCTAACGAGAAAGGACAGGTAGTTCATTGATAGAGTGTCGGCCTTCCTCGTAAAGTGGTGTGAAACGTACCGGATGCCACCAAAGCCTTTACTTTTTGTTTTTAAATCGTGGTACAGATGTTTCCTAATTTAGTTACTTTTTGTTATTAAATTAATTTGTTTTACTTTTTTCAGCATTCTGTTTATTAAATAACTAATTAGAGTTTGTCAGTTTGATATCTAAAATTAATCTTCCTTGGAAGATAATATTTATTTGACCACCCATAACAAAAATAAACATTCTTGTAGGGTACTATTCATATAATCTATATATAAATGAATCGCTGTTCGTTAGTCTCGCTAAAACTCGAGAACGGCTGAACCGCTTTGGATAATTTTAGTCTTGAAATATTTGTGTAAGTCCAGGGAGGGTTTAAACGGTGATAAAATATGGAAAAGTTCTCCGGAAAAGAGGAAAATCGGGAATAACTGAAACAGCTTTTTGTATTGAGCTATCAATTCCGTTCGTCGAATTGCGATAAAATTTTGTACATATCATGTTGAAAGCAAGATGAAGGTTCACATCAAATAAAAATTTCTACGAATAAAAATAAATCACCACTGACTGCGGATCAATGCGGCTGCAGACAACCTTCGTTGTTATATGAATGACTTCAGGACACTTGGGAGAATCAAACACCGTAATTACAATTTAAATATCCCTTACAGATAAAAAGAAAATAAATTTCAATACAATAATAGTAATAATAATAATATAAGACTAATATTTACAATTTACAAAAGGATGAAAAAGCTGGTAGAAGCCGACCTCGGGATAGATCATTTTGGATTCAGGAGAAATGTAGGAAGAGGGGAGGCAGTACTCACTTTACGGCTTATCCTAGAAGATAGATTAAGGAAAGGGAAACCTACATTTCTAGCTTTTGTAGATTTGGAGAAGGCTTTTGACAATGATGACTGGAATAAACTCTTTCAAGTTCTGAAGAAACAGGAGTAAAATATAGGGAGCGTAGGATTATTTACAACTAGTACAAAAACCAGACAGCGGTTGTCAGAGTTGAAGGGCATGAAAGGGATGCAGTGATTGGGAAGGGAGTAAGACTGGGTTGTAGCCTTTTATTCAATTTGCAAGGAAAGCAAGGAGAAATTTGGAGAAGGAATTAAAGTTCAGGGTGAAGAAATAAAAACATTGCGTTTTGCCGATGACATAGTAATTCTGTCAGAGACAGCAAAGGATCTAGAAGAGCAGTTGAACGGAATGGACAGTGTGCCGAAAGGTGCATATAAGATGAACATTAACAAGAGCAAAACAAGGTTAATGGAGTGCAATCTTAGAAAATCAGGCGATACTGAAGGAATTAGATTAGGTAACGCAACAATAAAGGAGGTAGATGAGTTTTGTTACTTGGGCAGTAAAATAACAAATGATGGTCGCAGTACAGAGGATATAAAACGCAGAATGGCAATGGGTAGAAAAGCGTTCTTGAAAAAGAGATTTAACATCGAATATAGATTTAAGCCTAATGAAGTCTTTTCTGAAGGGATTTGTGTGGAGTGTTGCCTTGTATGGAAGTGAAACGTGGACGATAAACAGTGCGGACAGGAAGAGGATAGAAGCTTTTGAAATGTGGTGCTACAGAAGAATGCTGAAGATTAGGTGGGGCCGGCCGCGGTGGCCGAGGACACTGAGGCGCTCCAGTCACGGTCTGCACGGCCACTACGGTCGGGGGTTCGAATCCACCCTCGGGCATGGATATTTGTGCCGTCCTAGTTAGTAAGTAGTTCGTAAGTAGTTTGTAAGTTTAGGGACTGATGACCCTGTAGTTAAGTCCCATAGACTATACAAACATTTGAACATTTTTTTTTTATTAGGTGGGTGCATCGCGTAACTAATGAGGAGGTACTGAACAGAATTGGGGAGAAAAGGAATTTCTGGCATACCTTGAGTAAAAGAAGGGATCGATTGGTAGGACACATTCATAAACATCAAGGATCCGTGAATTTAGCGTTGGAGGGAAGTGTGTGGGGTAAAAACCGCAGAGGAAGACCAAGAGATGGATATAGTAAGCAGATTCAGACAGACGTAGGTTGCCGTTCTTATGTAGATATGAAGAGGCTTGCTCAGGATAGGGTATTGTGGAGAGCTGCATCAAACCAGTCTCCGGACTGAAGACCACAACAACAAAAACATATTTACAATTACTGATACGTAGTTTTTATCAGTAACAGATTAAGAAGCAAATGGGCAGCATTGCACCACGCTACCAATTTTAAAAGACGTACCACGTTATTTCCGTATTCTTTCAATAAACTTTGTTTTACTCTCTTGTTGCCGGCCGCGGTGGCCGAGGGGACTGCGGCGAGCCAGTCACGGTCTGCACGGCCACTACGGTCGGGGATTCGAATCCCCCCTCGGGCATGGATATTTGTGCCGTTCTTAGTAGTAGCTAGTTCATAAGTAGTTTGTAAGTTCAGGGAGTGATGACCCCGTAGTTAAGTCCCATAAGCTATGCAAACATTTGACTTGGTTTTGATTTACTTTTGTTCTGCTTTTCGTTGAGGTAGTGATATTTTCGTGTCAGAACTTTGACTCCACCACAGAAACACAAAGTATGTCTTTTATTGTATTTAATATTATTCTTAGTAACGTTCGTTTTTTTTTTATTTTGTAGAATGCCACTTAAATATTTCATGGCCGACTAAAAATAGTAGATATGCAGCAGATAATTTATACATAAACAGTTATATGTATTTGTGGACAATAACTGAATACATTAGTAAAAAAAAGCCATGATAAATATCAATTGTGTAACAATATGTCGACGGCGGCAGTATATCTGGTGAGACGCCACGTTAAATGGCTATCTGAGCAAAGAGCTTCGGCCTCAACCGTTTTTTAGTATTGGTAAATTTATATTTGTTTGTTAAATGAAAACAAATTCGTAGGGAGGTGGTCAAAGCATTTAATTCTATGATATTCAAATGTATAGTACTTTGGAAGGGAAATTATATTTTAAAGATGAGGTGTTAGGATGTGCAGAAGTATACAATTTTGGAAGCAGGGAGAGCACGCTTTTCGAACGCTTTGGGAAGTGACTCGTAACTTGGGAGTGGTGGTGAAAGGTTGTGACGCTGGGCGGTCTGAAGCCGCGATACGAACTTGTGATTTTGGAGAGATAGGCATATGTGGACTTAGAAAATTAACGGGACTGTGACTGCATAACTTAGTCTCTGCTTGAAAAGTGATAAACTATGCAGGGTAGTAGGGCTGTGTAACTGTGATAATTCGACAATCGTGTACTCGTGTGATGACAAACTGTGTATTATAACAAGTACTTTAATCGCGGCTTAATTACGAACTGAAATGTTCAATGGACTACAATAATTTACGAGTGACAATTTGAAACTTTCATTCTCGAATTCGTGTGATAAATATAGTGCCTCTCATGAACAATAATTAGGGAAACATTCAGTTATTTACTGATATAAAAAGTAGGACCACCTTCGTGTTTCATGTCATATGAACCACTTCTTTATCTTATAATCCATTTTGTTGGTTATTCAGAAGATTAAATATTTATGTTTGTTTAAATTTATTTTCATGTCATCATATGCAGATTAATAGACTGGCTAAACTACAGATTAATTATTGATCTTGTTTAAAAGAGAATGGGTAGCTGTTTAGGGCATAGAAGCTGACATACATAACTCTCATATGAACAGAGACAACGAGCCATACACTTTTACTACCTGAGTTATGTATTGCCCAAATGTTATTGGTGAATACCGATAGGAAGGTCACAAACATCACCGCTCTAATTACTGTCCAGTGCGTGTAGAAAACTTTCAACTGTCGTCCGCCATACGACACGATAGCATTCCATTTCACAGTAGAACCGCCAGTGCCGGCTGGTGCCGAAAGTGATGCAGCGTCCATTGCTTGTACTGCATTACGCAACTTGCCTCCCCAATAACTGAGTCAATGAGCTTCAAACCCACACTTTACGTTACGCATGCGCAAACGCTGCTCTCCCCAACCTCTTCTCAAACAGCTAAATATCTTTTATTATGGAGAATATAAACGCGTCTGCGTCTGCGTCCGCGACTGTATAGGCTACAGATTCCTCGACTAGCGCCGTCGTTAGTGGGTTTCCGGGTTCCGCTGAACAGGTCGACTACACGCACGAAGCGACTATACGCATAGCGGGGGGCTATGTGGTGAGGACTAGGCGAACTTTTCGGTTACGAGACCTCAGGAGCAGACGGAAACGGTTTCAATCTCAAGGGGTACAGGTCGTAGGTAGAACGAACACACAGCTAAAAGCAATGGTCTATTGTTGATGTTGTTGCTGGTCTTCAGTCCGGAGACTGGTTTGATGCACCTCTCCAACCTACATCAATTTGAATTTGCTTTCTATATTTATCTATTGATCTCCCTCTGCAATTTTTACCCTACACACTTCCCTCCAACGCTAACTTTACAATTGCTTAATGTCTAAGAATGTGTCCTACCAATCGATTCCTTCTTTTAGTCAACGTTTCACTCCATGTTTCACTCCCATACAAGGCAACACTCCACACAAATGCATTGAGAAAGGACTTCCTTATGCTTAAATTAATATTCGATGTTAACAAATTTCTCTTTTTCAAAAACGCTTTTCTTCCCATTGCCATTCTGCATTTTATATCCTCTATACTGCGACCATCATGTGTTATTTTACTGCCCAAGTAACAAAACTCATCTACCTCCTTTATTGCTTCATTGCCTAATCTAATTCCTTCAGCATCACCTGATTTTCTAAGACTGCATTCCATTACCCTAGTTTTGCTCTTGTTAGTGTTTATCTTATATGCTCCTTTCAAGACACTGTCTATTCCGTTCAATTGCTCCTCCATGTCCCTTGCTGTCTCTGACAGAATTACAATGTCATCAGCAAAACGCAAGGTTTTTATTCCTCACCCTGAACTTGAATTCCTTCTCTAAATTTCTCCTCGTTTTCTTTTATAGCTTGCTCAATGTACAAATTGAATAACACTGGGGAAAGGCTAGAACCCTATATTACACCCTTCCCAACCACTGCATCCCTTTCATGCCCTTCAACTCTGATAATTGCTGTCTGGTTTTTGTACAAGTTTTAAATAACCTTCCGTTCCCTACATTTTAGTCCTGCTGATTTCAGAATTTGAAAGAGTGTATTCCAATCAACATTGTCAAAAATGTGAATGGTATAACAGTTGTAAATTGTCGTAGCCGTGTGGGGAACTTACCAGAGCTTCAAGCGCTAACAGAAATTACTGAATCATAAATAATTATAGGTAGACAAACCAAATCGGGAGATAAGTTAAGTTATTATTTTTACAAAGGGGAAAATGATGCTCAGTAAGAATAAACTGATAAAAATAGGCGGTGGCGCATTTCTTGCTGTCACAATCGATTTATTCTGTGGCGAAATTGAAGTAGGTAATTTCTGTGTGTTTGTATGGGTAGAGGTTAATACCTGAACGGAATTAATTAATAATTGTTTCTTTTTACCGACCCCCTGACTCAGACGATTCTATTGCAGAAATATTCAACGAAAACTTCAATCATTGCGGTTGAATCTTCCGGGTGATATGGTCGTGGTCGAAGAAACATATCTGCTCCTCACGTCAGGAGCCGGTCGTGAAAGCCTTCAGAACTTCAATCAAATTTCAAAAACGCAACCAAAGCTTACAATTTTAATTGGTGGTGACTTTAACTTCCCCTTGGCAAAAATACATTTTCAGAACCGGGGACAAGCATGAAATTATCTCGAGCAGTTAGTTCATCGACCCTTTAGAACAATAAATAGTTGAGGAAACGACAACTTGCAACAAATAATTCACAGATAATAAAAGTCATCATATCAGGCATTGAGATTAGTGAACGCAGAGTTGTCGTAGCGAGAATGAATATCAAATTTCTCGAATGCCCGAAAATGAACGAAAAGTATATACAGTCAAAGAGCAGATAAAAATTCGATTAACGATTTACCGAATGAGAATGTCCACTCTTTCGAAACAATGCGAGTGTAGCTCAGTTGTAGCTTACGTTCAAAGAACAAATATCAACAGATCTGGAGAGATTTATAAAATGTTCAAATGTTTGTATAGTTTATGGGACTTAACTACGGGGTCATCAGTCCCTAAACTTACAAACTACTTATGAACTACTTACGAACTAGGACGGCACAAATATCCATGCCCGAGGGGGGATTCGAACCCCGACCGTAGTGGCCGTGCTGACCGTGACTGGAGCGCCTCAGTCTCCTCGGCCACCGCGGCCGGCAGAGATTTATACCAACTGGATAAACAAAAGAGGGGGTGATCCGCCGTGGTACACACAACAGGTTAGATCACTCTTGCAAAAGCAAAGAAAGAAGCATGCCAAATTTAAACAGACACAAAATCTTAATTATGTTTAAATTCGTAATTGGTTTGTTGTGGACAGCGACCGTTGATATAATTACCGGAAATAACACAGCCTTCGTTCACAATAAATCTCTTTATTGATCGATTACGGCTAGGCAATTAGCCATCATCATTCGGTAACCCTGTAAATGTTAACACACGCCATATCCGGATTTAATAAGGAGCCGACCCTGCATGTGCGGGAACATTGCCAAAGAGTAAGAAGATGAAGAAGGTATGTTTCGGAATTAAAATTTAATGGCAGCTTGTAAATCATACCTAAGACATGACACTGATGATAGCTAGTCACCTAGCCGAAATCGATCTGTAATCAATAAACACATTTATAACGACCGAACGCTGTATTATTCCCAATAAGACACAGAATCCTTTAAATTGGCAATGTGTTACAGAAAATCGATATATAGCGCGAGTTTCAATACGAAAAGCTTATAATAGTTTCCACAACAAAACCCTGTCACGTAATTTGATAGAAAATCCAAAGAAATTCTTGTCGTAAGTAAAGCATACTAGCGGTAAAACACAATCAATACCTTCACTATGCGACAGCAATGGTGACAGTACTGCTGAAACAGAATTGGTAAACAGAGGTTTCCAAAATTTCATCACCGAAGAAGAAAACACTCCAGTATTAGAATCAAGAACACCTGCCAGAATGCGTAATTTGGAAGTAGATATCTTTTGAATATTAAAGCAAATTAAATCACTTTACAAAAGTAAGTTTCTCGGTCCCGATTTAATACCAATTAGGTCATTTTTAGAGTATGCCGATACAACAGCCCCATACCTATCTATCATATACAACCGCTCACTGAGCGTGACTGTAAAGTTGTACAGGTTACTCTAATATTCAAGAAAGGCAGTTGGAGAGATCCGCCAAATTACAGGCGTATGTCATTGACGTCGGTTTGTAGTAGGATTTTAGAACACATACTTTCCTCAAATGTTATGAACTACCTTGAAGAGAATGACCTATTGACTCATAGTGAACCGGATTCAGAAAGTATCGTTCATGTGAAACACAGCTAACTATTTACTCACATAAAGTGATGAGTGCTATCGACAAGGGATATGGAATCGATTCCATATTTCTGGATTTCCGCAAGGCTTTTGACACTGTATCTCACAAGCGGCTTCTAATAAAAATCCGTGCATATGGAATATCGCCACTATTTGGAACCCGCCATTACTTACATTTTTCTTTCCTAAAAGGGTTTCAGACACTCTTACTAATTTTTTTTATTATTTACATTATTATTTTGGCCCAAAATGTTAGCAAAAACTTATAAAACTGCAAATCTAAAGTGGGCCGTAAAACAGTGCGATTTTTTTCCTAAATACAACCTGAAACAAGTTTGGCTCACATTTTCCAAAAAATGGCTTTTTTGCGTTATGTGATGTAATACGATGCACATACTTTCTGAGTGGAATGTGCTCCTAAAATAATGTTATATACAGGCAGGGTCGACCACTGAATGTTCGCTACATATAGCTCTGTACACACCTTGTTATCGGTGATAGGCAAGATAGTGACAGATTTGGAACTTTCCTGGTTTGGTGCACTTTTTATTTGTCCTCGATCTTGGGTGAACAATGACTAGCTTACTGTGTGGCAGTTTCCTTTCTCTTGGTAGAACTTGAACTGCCGATTTCTCAACTAAGATGCGTGGTTTATATAGTTGACTAACATGCACTTAATATCCAGACATTGCTACGCAAATGAAGGTGTTATCTATATTTTAAGGTTAATGCATGATCAGTAAGTGAGGTGTCTAAGATGCAGTTTACTATGTCTTAAAATAGCAAACAGCCAACGTGGTTATGACTATCCTCTCGTGCACAACGAGTCTTCACCGATCGACAGCCCGCGAAGAACTCACAACAACCACAATAAAACATACGTGAATAATCAAAATATCCACGGGTGTACTGCCGGTCTACAGTGTCCAACGGGCACAATATTTCGGCGATCATACATGTCGTTATCATCAGGTGAAATGACGGACTGAGCTCCTGAAACGCGCCGGCACGTAGATCCGCACGCTACGACTGCTCGAAGGGACCTGGGTTCTAGCCCGGTGGCGGGCGATTTAAATACCCTCGGCCCGCGGAGCGACCCCTCCGCGCGGTCCGCGCCCTGCGCCGCGGTCGTGCAGTGGAACCGATTGCGACGGCGTCTGAGATGACGTCGGCGTGAGGGCTCTGTCCGCCGTGGTCGTCACTACGTTACATTTGCTAGATTTACTCTTAATTAACCCATTCGCTGGTTCCCAAGCTTGTTAAGATTATAGCCACAGTCGCGGATTATAAGGTCGTCACTAGTGCGAATTTTAATGGCCTCTCTAACGAAGCAGTCCCAGTATCTCGACGTCTGTACCAGAATCCTATTTCGTTCATACTCCATCGCGTGATTCCCTGACAAAAAATGTTCAGCGACCTCCGACTTGCTCGGATACATCAATCGTGTGTGCCTCTGGTGTTCAACGCATCGATCCTCGACAGTACGCCTCGTCTGTCCAATATATATCTTGTCACACTGATTCCGTGTCAGTAGCGTGCTGATTTCCGTGCAGGCGCGTTTCCAGGAGCTCAGTCCGTCAGTTCACCTGATGATGGCGACATGTATGATCGCCGAAATATTGTGCCCGTTGGACACTGTAGTCCGGCAATAAACCCGTGGATTTTTTGATTACCAAATACGCCGGGAGAAACTCAGGAATAACATCATACGTGAATGAGTTATTTAATGATAACGACGTAGCAAGATTAGAATGGTCAGCATGTTCTCCATGCATGAACCCTATAGAACATGTCTGCGATACATATTGGATGAGACGACTCATTAATCAATCTGAGAGATCTACAGCGAATCGCTGTTGAGGGGGTGGGACAGTCTGTACCAACAGTTCCTTATTGATATACTGGACAATATACGACGGCGAATACAGCCATAAAGAGAGCGTACTGGTGTAAACTGCAGTCTTGAACATAATTTCAGAATGTACGTACAGTTTGTCAATTTCTGTTTTGCCGCGACTGAGTGTACGAGCGCATTGAGGCGCTATGCTCCGATGCGCGAGGTCGTTCCCCGTCGGGGGTTCGAATCCTCCCTCGTGCATGGATGTTTGTGCTGTCACAAGTGTAAGGTAGTTTCTCAGTAGTTTGTAAGTTTAGGTAAGTCCCATAAGCTTAATAAACATTGGAACATTTTCGAATTTCTGTTTTCATGAGCGACTATCGTATCTTATTCTACTGTCCACGTAAGAAAACTCATGTACCACCTTTAATGTTTAGTTACCTTATCTAATTTGTTCAGCATCGCCTCATTTTCTGAAACTGCATTGCATTACCCTTTTTTGCTCCTGTTAATGTTAATCTTGTACCCTCCTTTCAACACACTGTTCATTCCATTTAATTGCTCTTCCTGGTCCTCTGCTGTCTCTGACAGAATTACAATGTCGTCAGCAAAATGCAATGTTTTTATTTCTTCACCGTCATCATAATTCATTCTCCTAATTTCTCCCTGCTTTCCTTCACAGCGTGCTCAATGTACAAATTACTTAAGTGAATTTTCTCCAATATAGATGTTGAAGAACTCCGTGACTGTTGCTTATAGGTTGTGGAAATAAAATTATTAATAATTGTGACTTGTAGCGGATTTTATTTCCACAACCTACAAATAAAATGACATTGGAGAAATGCTAAAACCCTGTCTTACTACGTTTCCAACCACTGCATCCCTTTTATGCCCTTTTACTCTAATGACTGCCGACTGGTTTTTGTATAAGTTTTAAATAACCTTCCGTTCCCTATATTTTACTCCTGCTGATTTCAGAATTTGAAAAGCGTATTCTAGTCAACATTGTCAAAAGCTTTATCCAAATCTACAAAAGCTATAAATGTAGATAAGTTTAGGTCAATGTCTTGGGTTTGTTTCTTAAACATAGAAGCTCAAAATAACCTTCCGTTCCCTATATTTTACTCCTGCTGATTTCAGAATTTGAAAAGCGTATTCCAGTCAACATTGTCAAAAGCTTTATCCAAATCTACAAAAGCTCTAAATGTAGATTAGTTTAGGTCAATGTATAGGGTTTGTTTGTTAAACATAGAAGCGAAAATGCGTAAAGTTATCGATTCAAGGTAGCTGCATGAACAAAGCACCATATTGTGGGATTATTTTGTTAATCACATTTTTTTCACTTTCGGTTCGAATTTAATATTTTCCAGCATAATTTCCACGTATTTTTGTCTCTGTTTTCGTCTGAGTTAATTTTATCGCCTTTATCTACCTTCTAAGATACGTCGCTAGGTGAGCATTGTCTCCCGCGTTCCTACTTTTGTCCTGAATTGATCTTCCCGAGGTCAGCATCTATCAGCCTTTTCATCCTTCTGTAAATAATTGGTGATAAAATTTTCAAAAGCAGCTACCTTAACTGATGGTTAATTCTTTAATATTCACATCCGTTTGCGCCTGATTTCTTTGTAATGGGGATTATTACATTTTTCTTGAAGTTTGAGGGTATTTTACCTGTCTCATACATATCACAACCAGGTGAAATAGTTTTGTCTGGCTCTCACAGAGATTTTAATAGCTCCTAGGGAATGTCGTCTTCTCAAAAGGCCTTGTTTCGACTTAGGTCTTTCAGTTCTCTGTGAAACACTTTTCTCAGTATAGTATCTTTTATTTTATCTACTTCGCCTTCGCTTTCTACAATATTGAATCTAAGTTCATTTCCTTTGCAGAGCCCCTCTATATATTCTTTCCGCCTTTCTGCTTGAAACATGTCTGAACAAATTCATTAATATTGTTTCGCTTGTCTTGTTTGTCAAATGTTATATGCACTTCTTCGAGTAACTACGTCTATGATTTACTCTGTTGTGTCACATCTCTGTCAAAGACTATGTATATGAGTAGTAGCTGAACAGAAAGAGAAATAGAGAGTCGCTGTGTAGCTCTGATATTGCACGGACGTGCTTTGGTTGGCTGCTGAGGCGGCAAGTTTTGTACGCGGAATAATTTTGTAATGTGATTTTCACAGACACAGTTCTGTCTGTATAAGATTTTGTATCATTCATATATGTATCAGTCTGAGAACATTTTTGTTGTTCTACAATCATAAGGTAATGTAATCATTTTTGCTAATAATAATTGAGAAAGTTAAACTTATTTACCTGTTTCAATTTTGTAGTTAGAAAGATAACCCTCTTCCTTTCATTGAAAGTTATTGACTATTAAAGTCAAAGCATAGTATTGACTAAGTTGAGTTTGACTAACATATTTCTTTATTGATGTGATGTTTAATAATAGTAGTGATTGATGTGCAATACTGTACAGATGAACAAGATAGTAAGTTTCTGCAATCAGTCAGTTCGCGAAATAAATTCTTGCAGTTGCATTATTAGAAAGTTTATGTTTTTTTTTCAGATTTCTCTCGCAGTCAAATTTATAGTACAGTCAGTGAGCCTTGTGCAGATTACGTATGGTTCTTGCTGTGTTCAAAATATCCGTTGCGCTTTCAATCAATTTAAACGCGCTGTTTCTCAATTAACCGTGCAAGTATTAGTACTAGGGCCATAACGAAACAGAATGATAGTGTTAATGAATAATAAATGTATTCAAATAATCTTTAATCAGCTCGACTGGAAAGTTGGTTATCGTGAGTGTTAACAACCAGATGATGATAATTATTAGTGCTGCATTTAACATCAGATCAGTTTTGAATGAGTAGCTTTAAAGCAGACCTCCTTTAGCTGGCTGGCAATTAGCAAATCGCTGTAACGACCCTGTTTTTCCTATCAATAGAACAGCATTACCTCTATAGCACCAACCAACATACCAGTTTTATGCTTTCCCTTCTTTGCTAATGAGGGTTTTCGATCTGAGTTCTTGATACTGATGCAGCTGCTTTGGAGATCTAGTGGCAGCGAAATGTCACTACACGAACACGGTTTAAGGAAACTTCGACTGAACTGGACTGGACCATGTGCTGCAAACTCGAGGCGAGCCGAGTGTCGGCTGGAATGTTCCAGAATGAGAGCTGGGCCAAATGTAGCGCAGTGCCGCGGTCTGTTATCCGCCAGTTTCTTCGGGAGGCTACATTGAAACGAAGCGCCGGCACGTGGCCTACGTGACCGCCGCATCCGACCCGCCCACGAGGTGGACACAGTGCCAGAGGGGGGCGACGGAGAGTTTGACAGGCTGCTCGCTGGCGACGGTGTGACTCTCCCGTATTGAAAGCCGCCAGTAGCAGTAGACTTGCGCATAATAGTTCGCGAACTACGACGGTAAGTCAATTATTATCCGCAATCTCTATATATAAAAGGAAGTGTCCCGATTGACTGACTGACTGATTGACTGACTGACTTACTGACTCATCATCGCCCAGCCCAAACCACTGACGATACAAACTTGAAATTTGTGGAGGGTGTTGATCTTACTCTGTAGGCGTCATTTAAGAAGCGATTTTTCGATATTCCGTCCGTAAGGGGGTGAAATAGGGGATGAAACGTTTTTTGAAAATACGTAGCTATTCAGGCAATTTTGAAGCTAGAACTACAAAATTTCGGCTTTTAATTCAGGGTTCGAATTTAAAAGACACGTATTTCGGCATTTTTTGAAATTCGACAAATAAGGGGGTAAAATAGATGATGCAAAAAATTCATTTTTAAAAATATATTGCTGTTAACTCAAATTTTAAGCTACAACTACGAAACTTCGGATATGGAATCTTGGTCGGCATTAAAAATCCATGATTTTTACTATTTTTGGAAATTCAACAAGTAAGTGGGTTAAATAGAGGATCAAAAATTCTTTTTGAAAACACGTTGCTATTGATACTTTTTTGAAGGTAGAGCTGCAAAAACTGATATTTGCATAGTTGGTTAGACGTTACAAAATACGTGTTTTGGTATTTTTGGAAATTCAACCATCAACGGGGTAAAATTGGAGAGGGGGTGTTTTTCGAAAATATATTGCTATTTAGGCAATTTTGAAGTTAGAACTACAAATTTTCGGATTTGGATTCGGGATTCGAATTTAAAAGACACGTGTCTCGGTATTTTTTGAAATTCAACCAATAAGGGGGTAAAATAGAAGACGCAAAAAATTGATTTTCAAAAATATGTTGCTGTTAACTCAAATTTCATGCTATAACTACGAAAATTAGGTTATGGACTCTTGATCAGGATTAAAAAGACATGTGTTTTGGTATTTTTGGAAATTCAACAACTAAGGAGCTAAAAGAGGGGATCAAAAATTCTTTTCGAAAACACATTGTTGTCAAGACAATTTTGAAGCTATAGCTACAAAAATTGGTATTTGTATTGTTCGTTAGAATTTAAAAAATACGTGCTTCGGTATTTTTGGAAATTCTACCATCAAGGGGGTTAAATTGGAGAGGGGATGTTTTTCAAAAATCTTTTGCTAATAAGGCAATTTTGAAGCTACAACCACTAAAATTGGAATATGTTTTCTTGGTCATAATTAAAAAGACACGTGTTTCGGTATTTTAAGAAAATTAATCAATTAGGGGGTGAAATAGGGGATGAAACATTTTTTGAAAATAATTTGCTATTAAGCCAATTTTTGTGCTGTTAACTCAAATTTCAAGCTGTAACTACGAAACTTAAGATATGGATTCTTCGTCAGGATTAAAAAGAAACAAATGGTGCAGACCAAACAGCGTACGCATGCGAAGCAGCGGGGGTTCAGCTAGTTTAGTTATATTTTTGTTTATGTTGGTAGTACTGTTAGTTACTGACGCATGCTTTATTTATTTTTTGTTATATCTTTGCAATTTTCAACCTGCTACGTTAGTTTCGTTATCGCTGCCGTGCTGTTAATCATGGCTGCTCCGCTGTCTATTTGCACCAAAGAAGAGCAACGTTCAGTGATACGTTTTTTGTGGGCGGAAGGTGTATCAGGGGCCGAAATTCACAGAATAATTTCAGTACAATACGGGAGCAGTGTTTTGCCACAACGGCGTGTGTACGAGTGGATTGAAAAATTCCGAAATGGTCGCACGAGTTTTAAGCACGATGTAGGAGCCGGACGACCGTTTACCACCACAAATGAAGAAACCATTGAGCGATCACGTGAAATGATTCTCTTAGACAGACCATTAACTCTTGATGAAGTGGCTCATCGTCTTCAAATTAGTCACGGTTCTGCCTACGAAATTATTCACAACACACTTGGGTTTCGTAAAGTATGTGCAAGATGGGTCCCAAAACAACAGTTTCATAAGCAAACGCGTATCGATAACTGCAAAAAACATTTGGATCGCTATGGTGACGAAGGGGACAACTTCTTAGGCAGAATTATTACTGGTGACGAAACATGGATCCATCATTACGAGCCGGAGAGTAAACAGCAGAATATAGAATGGAAACACCCAAATTCGCCGTGCAAGAAAAATTTCAAGACCCAACCGTCCGCAGGAAAACTGATGCTTATGGTTTTTTGGGATGCACGAGGTCCTGTACTAGAACATTATGGTGAGAGGAGCACAACAATAAATAGTGTACGTTACAGTGAGATGCTTACTGACAGGCTAAATCCTGCAATTCGGAGCAAACGCCGATATCTTGGCGTTATGGAATTTATTAGTCAGATATTGTAGAATGCAGAGTACTTCAAAACAGAAATTTTGTAGCACTAAACTATGTAATCTAGCAGGCAGACGCTCACCTCGAAAAAAAAAAAAAAAAAAAAAAAAAAAAAATGTTCAAATGTTTGTAGAACTTATGGGACTTAACTACGGGGTCATCAGTCCCTAAGCTTACAAACTACTTATGAACCAGCTAATCCTAAGGACGGCACAAATATCCATGCCCGAGGGGGGATTCGAACCCCCGACCGTAGTGGCCGTGCAGACCGTGACTGGAGCGCCTCAGTCCCCGCGGCCACCGCGGCCGGCACACTCACCTCGAAATGGCTCTCATCAGCAGAAGGCACACACGTGATTTTTAATTCTGCTGCGCGCCCTCTCGCTATTGCCCGTCGGTCTTCTGAAAAGAAATTAACGAACTAAGAAGCGAGATACGTTTGGCATAATAGTTCGCGACCGGTAACGCAAGTTTTAGTTCGCGAGCGATTGCACATATTTTAGTTCGCGACCGATCGCGCATATTTTAGTATATTTTAGTTCGCGACCGATAGCGCATATATTAGTTAGCGACCGGTAGCTCTCCTTTTAGTTCGCAGCTCGGCCGCGAAGTAGGTCGCTCTTTTTAGTTCGTCCGCTCTTTTTGGCTTTTGCTACTAAAAGAGCTCTTTCTTTTGCTATGACAGCTTTTTTATATAATGATCAGTGTTGTCCAAGCTTGTGGTATTACCCGTATATTTGGGCAATTAGACATTAAATCCTTAAACAAATAAACCAGTTATTTACAGAATGGGTGATACAATGATATTCAACTACTGTGCATTTTTAAAATGGATTTATTTATTTATTTAATAGGTCATTGAAGGAACATTACCTACAAATCACGCGATGTCGCGTGCTCTCGCGTCCTATCGCTGTTCCCCGTCAGTCTTCGGAAAAGGAGCGGACGAACTAAGAGACGAGGGATCTGCAAACTAGTTCGCGTAGTTCGCCTTTGGGAGCGCTCTTCCGGACTAGTTCGTTCGCGAACTACACTAGACTAATTAGCAGGTAAGGCCAATATTACCCTTACAAATTTTATTTGACGAAGAATATTTGTCCAATATTCTTTTGACAAAGATTCTTCGACGTGGTGAAAAGAGGACATTAAATTGTCCAATTTTCTCTGACAAAGAATCTGTCAAATTTCATCGAAAAATGGCGGATGAATGTTTGTTATAACTTCAGCTGTTGGTTACATAGCTTGTAAATATCTATTTATACACTATGATTGCATATAGGTCTACAGTTGTTGCAACGGCTAGACGTTTGGAAGACTGACGCCATTGGTGTTGGCTACGTGTGTCCTGGTCTTCTGCTTTAAAAATTTCACGTGGTGGAACCAGTAGTGACAACATCGTGTAAGAAGTTTGTGTCCTGTTTCGCCTTTTGTTAGTACGTATCGCGTCTGAAATGAACAAAACATTTATTTATATTGCCTATGAGAGGTAATCCGTCTTATGCTGACTGCAATTAAGACATTTAGTTTACACCAGACGCGTTTTGCTTTTATTTTAAAAGCATCTTCTGTGGTCTGTAAATCATACAAATATTTATACAATTTGTTTTCTATAGGGATTAAAAACACTTTTTAAAGAAACTTTGTGCACGTTAGGCCTATGTGTTTTTAAATAATATTCAGTCAACTCAGGGTGTTGTTGTCTCTTCTTTACATTTCACTGCTGTTTCTCCGTCTTGTTGGCCTGAATTGGTTGGTTCCTGATGTGTTTTTTGGTTGTGAGGGACAAGTTTCGCCATTTTTGTGTCGTTTATTCCGTTTCATTTGTTATCACTTGGAACTCTGTACAGTTTGCATATCAACCCGTTTTAAGTGGAATGCCTGTCGTTTTGTTTATTACTTCTCCAGAGTGTCGCTATGTTGTTTTCACCTGTTCATTTGATTTCTGTGTGGGTGTGGTCTGTGAGTGTTGCCAACGTAATATTCTTTTGTATCTATATACCTACATACCGTTTAAATCAACGTATGTGTATGTGTGTGTGTGTGTGTGTGTGTGTGTGTGTGTGTGTGTGTGTACATGTTGTCTTAAATCAAAAATCAGTCATGCACATAATCGCACAAACACACAAACATACACACACATACGTTGATTAAATTTGTATGTATGTATATAAATACAAAAAGAAAATAAATTACTACTTTGGCAACACTCACGGAGAAACAGCAGTGAGATGTAAAGAAGAGACAACAACACCGTGAGGAGACTGAATATCAAGTTAAAAACAATAGGCCTAACGTGCACAAATTTACAGACCACAGAACATGCTTTTAAAATAAATTACCAAACGCGTCTGGTGTAAAATAAGTCTTAACTGTCATAAACAACAGTAGTTGCAATAAACTGCGACATAATACGACGAGACTTTATTCACATACTGTATAAGAATGACAGTACTTGGCGACTTGCAACAACTTTAAACACTATTTCGAACCTTTATTAAACTTTTCACTCTGACAACCACATCAAAATAATGAAACAAAGAAGTTTCTCGCTTCCTACTTTTCCGCTATTCATGGAGCAAAACTACGGCATTCGGTATGACCAGAAGTTTGGAAAGTAGGAGGCGAGGTACTAGCGGAATTAAAGTTGTGAGGCGGCATCGTGAGTCGTGTCGGGACAGCTCAGTCGGTAGAGCGCTTGCCCGCGAAAGGTAAAGGTGCCAGGTTCGAGTCCCTGTTTCGGCACACAATTTTAATCTGCCTGGATTCATTAGGTAAGACGTTACAGTGTATAATTTCTACACTACAAATTGTAGTCGCAGGAAATTTTGCCGTAGGTATAAACGCATATGGCTGCATGTAATTTCGAAATGGTATCATAGTACGACATGTAATTCATGAGAGGTAAGGACATAAATAGTAACATTCATGGAAAACCGCCTCATCACGCATCAGGTTTTAATCTATTACTTCTTTACAACTAACTCTGTTGGCAACGGATTTTACCGACATACCGCACTTATACAAATGAATATATAACAGCAAAATTATACAATTGTAGAACATATAATTCAATAAATATGAGATCATATATATTGCGATGGGTAAAAACCTGTCACAGCATGCACCACCTATTAATACATTTACGTATTTAGTACTAAAAGACTCCTGTATTCCAGTCAGCATAAGTAAATTGCTGAAAGCTGACTGCTCTTGACAACTTTGAACCACCTTTCAACTATGAAGCGCACAGGGCTGCAGATGAAAACAATAGACTTTTATAGAGCTACAAGGAAAGGAATAGAATGAAATAGTGTACATCCAGTGTACATCGCACTATTTCCGACATATCTAACTTTTAACTTCCGAAGACTGCAGTTTCCTCGAGACTTGAAATTTCTATTACGATTAATAAATCGCAGGGTAATCTATTCAATAGTGAAAAGTGGATTTGACATGTCAATTTTTCTCACACGGACAACTTTATGTCGCTTGCTCAGGGGTGGACTCACCAAAGAAATTATTCATATTACATAGTGAACAAGTCACAGGAAGTGCTGTTTTAAGTTGTGAATTAATTGAATGTATGAATGTTACATATCATTTGTTTTTTGATTACTATCTATACAGTCTCTTATAAATATCACATTAGAAAGAAAGGAGATAGAAAGAGAAGGGGTAGGAGAAGTACTAACTAAAGGATTTAATAAATAAATAAATAAATAAATACCCAGCCGACGCCGAGTTTTCAGTTAGTCACGTATAACGGAGTGAAGGGCCAATTTTTACACAATATACTATTAAATCAATTCATTACAACTCATAGGAAGGGGATGTCTTTGAATTTCAAGTAGGTATGGACTACTAAAATGAGTGTAAAACTGCATTTTAACACCAAAGAAGAAAAAGACGAGGCTTTGCCAGACGTGAAAAGTTGAGGAAGCAGTCATTCTCTGTAAAAATGGTTAAAATTCATTTTACGCAAAAAGCGAATAGTACCCTCCTGCGATGATTTTATTGTACCTTATGAAGTTCAAGTCCCGTAAAAAGAGAACAATTATCTGTTCTATTAAACTACAATTATTACGTTAACAGCTACCTTGAGAATGTTCCCTGATCTTCAAATTCATCATTGTCATCGTTGGCGTCAACGTGAAATAGACTACCTACAAATGTATTCAATATACTTGTTGATAGTTTAAGTTCTTCATTTAGCTTATTCATCGTCTACAAATTGTGTAGTCTATATTATATAATTATTTTAGATATTGTAGCAAAATGTAGAAGAATTTTGAGTAGTGGAATTAAGTACTATGGGTTGGCAACACTGGATTCTGCCGATATTAAGTGTATAATGAAATTGTTCCCACTTGGGCGCATTATAGCTCATATTATGATGTCTAAAAGTACTATTGATGCTAGTTTGCGATTCTGCTGGGTTGGTTAGTAGAGGATAAATAAACACTGAATCTATCACATAACCTCACACACAAAAATCGCGTCTGATTTTATCGAGAGAGCGTGGAAGCTGATCAACCATAGTACTACCGATCCGTTGACTCACTCACAAATGCCATTACAATGTTACGACAGGCCGATATGAATGCATTTTAGGTACAACATACTCTTTTTCGGCGTTTGTCACCATGTTCGCTGACTGCTCACCGTTAATTTGTTGAGGTTTCAATCTGATTTGCAGCTAAACAATACGAAAGTACTTGAATTTTTGTATGACTGTATAGGAGTATATAGAAAAAATCAGCTATAATAAGGGACATGATGACAGAACATGTATTGATTAGCTGCATCTCAGTAGTGCACGCCCGGCCTGGATTCACCCACTTGGATGTCCTGAGCTAAAAATAAAAATCATAAAAAATGTGTGGCCCATGCTGGTTTCATGTACGCCTAATTTTCTGTGAAAGTTCAATAGGGACATTACGGGAATACATATGGTTGTAGAACATGGACTATGCTGTTAATTAGACAAAATTTTACCTATTTCAATTCTTCAAATAAATATTGTTGTGGTATTCAGTCCGGAGACTGGTTTGATGCAGCTGTCCACTCTAACCTGAGCAAGCCTCTTCATCTAGTCATAAGAACGGTGTAACAATACATAATTAAATTAATATTTTTTATCAATCAGCGACGCTTGTCGCCGTGATTCCCTCCTTCTCAAAATATTTTATCTGTGGAAAGGTTTTTTTGCTCGTCTTTCGTTTCTTCCGCCGTTTCTTCCACCCTGCTTACATATGGGTGTATATTTTGGGGCAATTCAATATTGAGTAAAAACGTATTCATTGCACAAAAGCGTGTAAGCAGAATAACTGATGGATCCTACCCAAGATCAACCTGCAGACACTTTTTTAGGGATCTAGCGATCTTCACTTATATATATTCAATATTCACTCACGAACTTTGTTATTAACAATCCGACCCAATTCAAAAGTAATAGCAGTGTTCATAGTTACAACACTAGGATAAACGGTGATATTCACTATTCAAGGTTAAATCTAACTTTGGCACAGAAAAGAATGAATAATGCTGCCTCAAAACTCTTCGGTCACTTACCAAGTAGCATCAAAAGTCTGACACATAGCCAACTAGTATTTAAAAAGAAATTAAAGGAATTTCTGAATGGCTACTCCTTCTACAATGTAGATGAATTTCTAAATAAAACTAAAAAAAAAAAAAAAAAAAAAAAAAAAAAAAAAAAAAAAAAAAAAAAAAAAAAAAAAAAAACGATCTTTAACATGGCCATGTATATGTCTTTATACATTGTCATGTATAGAGAACATTTACTAAACTGAGACGTTCCACATCATTACGAAATTTCGTATATATGATCTAAGGAACAAGAATTAATCTAATCTAATCTACACACGTGCAGGGACACAAATATACTGCAGGTAGCGTAGAGTGGGGCTGATTTCAATTGTAAACGATACATGATATGAGATGAAATGTTTTAAGAAAAACGCAACTGTAAACAGCCTCACTACAAGCACAGACGGCGATACAAAGGTGCCGTCGCACATTGCAGGCAGAACGACCTTTGGCCCTGTGAGCAAATAGAGCACTGTTCCGACATTTCCAATTCCAGGCGAGTAAGTCCTGTGAATACCCTAATTTTTAGTGTGACTGTATGCAGAGTAAGTTAATTGTCCTCCCAGGGAGATTTTTGTTGTTGTTAAGCTTATGGGATTTAACTGCGGGGTCGTCAGTCGCTAAACTTACAAATATGAACTAACTTATACTAAAGACAGCACAAACATCCATCCCCTACGGGGAACGGCCTCCTAGGGAGAGAAGCAAAAGCCTCTCAAAAATGAAGAAGCTGTTCGTCTAAGAGACTGGAGAAATACTGCGGCTGTTTGTACGTCATGTTTTGAAACTTGCAGGGAGAACTCAGTTTCACTTCAAACCGCTCCTTTTGTACGAACCAACGAATATTAAATTGTCTCGGAGGAGAGAATATGAACACAAATAGGTCCTACGGAAGTTGGCTGCAAGATATTGCAACCCGCAGTCCATAGAATAGTTGCTGCTCTCGAGCATGGCTCGCTGTCTGCGGAGTGGAAGTTACGTAGCGTATTTCTGTTGCAATAAGGCAAGATTATTCACAGCAAAGACGTTCATTACGTTACGTCTGCTTTCATACTGTAAGAGCTAGCCTGGGAATTCTGACATTCGCCTTTCAGTACATATTACCTATTTTAATGTTGTTAATAATATCTGGTTATTTCTAAGGTTGGCAACTTTCATTCAGTTAACCCTCCTACTACCACTGGGGTCAATATGACCCCAGAAGCATATTTGCAATATATATCTCCCTTATTTTCAATGCAATTATTTTCAAAATTTATGACTTTGTCTCTCTAACTTGCTTGTATACAATGACATATTATTCAGTTTTACATTTACAACATATTGAAATTTATTCGTGGCCTATGCACTGAGTACCACTGGGGTCGTCATGACCCGAATCAAATTTTTTTTGTTTTGTTTCTTGAATGTAACACTATGAAAACAGAACAGCGAATATTATGTTGAACAGATGTTATAGGAAACATCTGCAACAATGAAACTAACATTTCCGCTTCTAATTTATACCCATAAAAGAGTAGTGTTAGAACTGACAGAACATTTATCTGGAAGTGGTAGAAATATCACAACAGATATTTTCTTTACAAGTTTGGAGTTGGCAGAGGAACTAGAACGAAAACAAATGACTCTGCTAGGAACACTAAGAAAAAGTCGAAGTGAACTACCTGCAGAATTTATCGAAGCAAGGGGAAGACCTGCAGGTTCATCTCTCTTCAGATTCCAGGAATCAGTAACGATAGTCTCCTATTGCCCAAAAAAGGGTAAGATAGTGACATTGCTGATTTCTATGCATTTCAGGGAGGAAATAGGTGACGGCAAAGCAGCGAAACCCATTATAATCCTAGACTATAATGCAACAAAATCAGGTGTAGACACTATGGACAAGTTAGTCAGAACCTACACCACAAAACGTATGACAAGAAGATGGCCCATGGTGATTTTTTATAATATTTTGGATATTAGTGCCCTGAATGAGTTCATAATTTGGTTGGACTTAAATCCTGACTGGAATAAAAAAACCAACTACATAAGAAGAGAATTACCTCTGGAACTGGGAACAAGTCTAGTACAGAAAAACAGAAGTCAGCGCAGCAAAGCTTCTCTGCCTCGTCCTCCTCCTCCTTCGGCACAAGTGCATACGGGGGTAAAACGTGGATCGTGCTACCTGTGCGAACGTTCAGTGGATAGAAAACATTCAGAAACGTGCAGAAGATGCTTTTCCTTTGTCTGTAAACACCATTCAGACATTCTTTGTTTTACATGTAAAGAGTTGCTTTGTTTTAGATGTAAGGATCTATAAGATTAAGTGTTGAGACAAGATCTGTATGTGCTTATATATCTACTTCGCCTGGTTTCAATCAATAATGTATGCTTTTCTGTCAGTTCATTAAAATAAATTAAATACTGCCAATAAATCCCGTGTTAATTACTTGGGGTCATATTGACCCCAACGGTACTCAGTGTAACAAAAAAATTCTGGTAGTAGGAGGGTTAATACTAGACAGAAATCGAATCTGCATTTGGGTCACACCTCCTTAACCACTGTGCAGAAAGGTGTGCAGTATTCTGCTTCATCCGTTTTTATTCAGTTGCCACAAGAATTTGAAATTCTTAGTACTAACACTCGGACTATCAAGACGAAAGTAGAGAGAGAGAGAGAGAGAGAGAGAGAGAGAGAGAGAGAGAGAGAGAGAGAGAGAGAAAACTATTTATGTGCTACGTTAAAAGTTGCTTTTTCTAATGCTAACTGAACTGACTCGTTGTTTCGCAGGACCAAATTTAGGAGAGTGTCTCAATCGTTATGGAACATATATATAAGACATGCATTATTCTTTTCGGCCGAATACCGAATATTTCTGTAATATTCGACCGAGTACATAATAAGATGTTTTTGGTAATCTGATAATTGATAAAATGAAAATATTGATTTATTTTTAAAAAAATAATGTATTTTTCTTGTAATCATTCCATCAGTTATAGGTACATGATCAACTTCTGAATTATAATTAACAAAAAATGGGTATCAAATGAAACAATAAAAGTCTATGCATCAGAATTTTCTTAATTAAAATTTAGAAGTGGAAGATTGTGGTGCAAAAACACTAATTTTTCTGCATTTTTAGGCAGTACTTTGCCCATTTTCTTGTAGTAGACTTTTCCATCTTCAGAAAAAAGATGCTTTGAATAAACACTACTCCCTGTAAATTCATCTTGTCTTGCTTGTCACAATGGTTTGCCTAGACTGGGTATGTTCTTAATAATGAAATAAAGGTCTACTTCAGTTGCAACTGTATTGTTTTCTTTCGATGTCCCGGTATGAGCTAGGTTTTTTTCTGCAACACCTCTTGTAAGCAGTTCATACAATATGAGTGAACAGTCTGGTTTAGACTCTCTTCTTCTGTTCTCAGTAGGGGACGTATTCACTCTATCGCCGCTGTTTGTTTCATTCCTGTCTAGGCTGCCGATCAAAATATATTGTCTCACTTATTCTCTTTGTAGTTGGCTGGTGAAAACATTCATTTTAAAGCTTGGGTCTAAAACAGTAGCTATCAAATAATTTTTACTTTTTATGATGTCTTCAAATCGATCTAGCAACCGTTAACTGGCTTAATTTGGGCGTAGGCTTTGATCTGGTCGCTTTCTCGCAATAGCGCATTAATGTAGGAACATAAGGAATAATTTCAGAAATGCAAGCTTATCCGGAACTTGTAATTCTTGTTAACACCTCAAATGGTTGTAATAAAGGTTCTAATAAATTCTCATTGTGTAGTCAGTCGTCAGGTTGGCAATCTCGCAGTCCGTGAGAGAAAGTGAAATAGACCTTTTTATACATTGGCCTTTTAAAGGAAAGGGAAGTGAACTGACCCACACAATTACAGGACAATATCGTTGACATCACTTTCATGTAGAATTTTGGAGAATATTCTCAGTTCGAATACAGTAAATTTCCTGGAAACGGAAGAGCTTCTCTCTTTGAATCAGTGCGGGTTTAGGAAACATCGTTCATGTGAAACTCAGCTTGCCCTTTTCTCACATGACATCTTGCGAGCCATAGATGAAGGGCAAGAGGTGGATTGTCTTTTTCTCGACTTCAAAATGCGTTCGACGCGGTGCCACACTGCAGACTGCTAACGAAGATACGAGCTTATGGAATAGGTTCACAGATTTGTGACTGCCTGGAAGACTTTCTAAGTAATAGAACGCAGTACGTTGTTCTAGACGGCGAGTATTCATCAGAGACGAGTGTATCGTCAGGCGTGCCCCATGGGAGTGTGATAGGACCGCTATTATTTTCTATCTATATAAATGATCTGATGGACAGAGTAAGTTGTAATTTGCGGCTGTTTGCTGATGATGCTGTGGTGTATGGGAGGGTGTCGTCTTTAACTGACTGTAATAGCATACAGAATGACTTAGACGAAATTTCTAGTTGGTGCGAAGAATGGCAGCTAGCTCTCAATGTGGAAAAATGTAAAGTGATGCGCATGAGTAGGAAAAACAATCCCTTAATGTTCGAATACAGCATTAGTAGTAGGCTTCTTGATGCTGTAGCGTCGTTCAAATATCTAGGCGCAACTTTGCAGAGAGGTATGAAATGGAACGGACATGTAAGGACAGTTGTGAGTAAGGCGGACAGCCGACTTCGGTTTATTGGGAAAATTTTGGGAAGATGGTAGAAATGATCATCAGAATAAAATACGAGAAATCAGAGCTATAACGGAGAGATTCAGGTGTTCTTTTTTCCCGTGCGCTATTGGAGAATGGAATGGCAGATAAAAATGTATAACGGTTTTTCGATGAACCCTCTGCCAGCCACTTAAATTTGATTTGCAGAGTATCCCATGTAGATGTCGTGACTTGGGTTGGTCAGTGAGGGCTCGCTTGAGTTGGTGGCGCCACGAGGGCCCAGCGATATCTGACCGCTGTCGATGTTCGCTGCCTGCCACGATCATCGTTGCCAGTTGTGCTTGGCGCGCATTCCTGTTTCAAGAATCGGGCAGTTGACTTTCACTGCAGCTTTGGATCGGTGGTTACGGCAGTGGAGTTGGCGCGCCGCGGGTGGCCTACCGGGAAGGGGCGCGCCGTCCAGTCGGGAAGTGTAGTACGGAGCCGAAGTGTGCTGCGATGCAACTGCTGCGCCGATTGACCGCGTCGCTTCGGGGACCACGTGCGCTTTGGCTGGGCGGTGACAGGGGCTGGTGTAATCGGGGTGTTTGGTGAGTGAACTTAGAATGACCCTTGATGTTGTGAATTGTTCATGGGATGTTGAATCAAGCGACTTCTGGTTATTAAAAGTTACTATTAAGTCGTATACCTGGAGTTAAGTGGAAATTTACATCGTACCGCCCCATTTAAGCTAGTTTTGTGATTCTATTTAAAAATGGTTAAGTGCGTAGAAATTGTTTTAGTCGAAGTCTCGTGAGAACAAATTTAGTTTTGCTGAATCTTCTTCCATCCCGGTAGCGTGTACCATGCAAGCTATTCTGTTCAGCGACATTTACCAATATCTGGCATATATCGAGCTGTTAACAGCAATTTTAAGCCATTAGAAAGGCATTTTAATTTTATTTAATGCATTTTCCAAATCTGTTTTAGTACCCTGTCTTACCTGGCCACTTGTATTCAGTTTGTCTTATCGTTCCACGACGATTTCGAAATCCCTACACCTCGAAACCGTGCAGAAAACTGTACCAGGGTTTTGAATACACAAGAGCTTTGCAGTTAAATGTGAAATTGAAAAGAAAATTTCTTAGGAGATACGGAACTTTTACTTATATTCACATTTATATTCGGCTCTGAGGCTGTCCCCATCTGTGAATAGAATAATGGGACTGTCGGTAAGTGTATACCTGAAGTAAGTGGTAGATGGAGGTGGAGTTTGTAAGATGCCAGGGCGAGAGGTAAATAGTTGTTTGTTTTGGGTAATGCAGAAGCGCTACCCGCTGGGGGTCGCAGTTTTGTCAGATAGCGAACCTGACGTTAAACTACTGTGGCAGAGGGGGCGCACGGAAGTGACACTATTTCATAAAAGTCGTTTATCATACGCAGGTGCAAAATGCAATTGCTATTGTCATGCCACGTTTTGGGTGACCCTCAGACATCGAAAGTGACAGATAAAAGATGTCACTTTTGATTTCTGATTTTGGGCCGATCGAAACGCGTAGCAGTGATTTTTCCACCTTATGATGAATTGTTAATTGACTCCACAGCGTTTGCATAGTACTGCTACAGTTATTTACAATGGTCGCAATGTTCTTGTATGACTGTCACGTATTCAAATACGTCAGAAAAATATCACTACCATATTTTTAGTCAATACACAATACCTTTTTACTATATCCATTAGTGTTCTTGTTCTATTATGGGATGATTCTGAGAGTTCAGTTCTTGGTTTTGTTTCTTTATTTTTTCGGATTTTTTAAATTCAGTTTTCTTATGAGGGTTCCTTGGTATCCATTACTCTTTACTATCTGAATTATGTCCAGCTCGTCGTTGTAATCGTCGAGTGGTATCAGAGCTGATTCCTTTTAGGCCTGTGGGTGATTGAGTGGTAAAGATTGCAGTAGTAGACCTCAATGAGTAGACTTCACATATGTTTGATTTTTAGCTCATACATAGCACAGTATCAAATTCGGAGATCTGGAAATTTTATTTCAAATTGAGCACATTTTCACGGAGAGTGGTATGGATGGATGCGACCTGACGTATCTCGTGTTCCACGGCATTCCGTGATCCATTCTGCACTGTGCCGTCCCATTGTGGAAATACTTCTTCCCCCACGAGCAGTAGTTTACCGATTGGATGCAGCACCTTCTCTCATGCCAATAATGCGCCCTCTTTCGAACTCACTGATCTGGTGGTACGATTCGCGCTTACGTGTGCGAGGCATTCAGCATGTTTACTGATCCATTTCCTTCGATTTATACCGAAAACTAGAACCGCAGGCACATTATAACGGTAGAAGGGGGGAGGGGGATGGTTTGCGCCCCGATATGGATCTGACCTTGAACCTGCTGATTTGCAGAGCATTAGATTATGTAGTGTGTCCTGTGAATATGAACTTCGTATTTCTACTTTTTCAATGTGTTCTCCTTTTGAGTTGGTTTACGTTCACTGCTGCACTGTGACTACTATCATGTATTCTTTTATAATTGACTGTCTTTTTATACATATGTTTGTGTTTTATGTACTATCCAGTATTTTATGACTGGTACATTGTAGAAACTGTTGTATATTCTTTTACACTTGACTGTGATTTTATACAAATATTTTGTGATATGCATTAACCAATATTGTATCACCGCTGCATTGTGGCCACTCTTGTGTACTTTTTAATCGACTGTCGTTTTATACAGATATTCTTATGGTATGCACAAACCAATATTGTATGACCGCTACATTGTAACTGTGTTGTTTTGTCGTTTATAACTGACTCAGTTTATACAGTTTATATTACATTGATGTGTACTGCCATCTGGCGTCATATTCTTTTATCTTTGACTTATATCATGTATCAGTTTGCTATTGTCACTTACTGTGATAATTATGTTTTATTATAATGACATAGTGCACCTAGGCACTGTAAATGATGCTATATAGCAACTGATTGACATTACAAGGTATGTCTCATCTCTAAATATGTCCGATCTTGCTCTTATGGATTTAATTGATGCATCTTCTCGTTTTATTATGATGACATGCATGTTTCAAATTTCCGTCATTCCTTTTTAACAGATTATGGCCTTGTAAAATTATTTTATGGGACCAGATGATGCTGACATAGTTCAGCGAAACCGGTCGTCTTAAATAAAAATTGATGATCAGCGATCTTGGCTTTTTTATATTTTTCTACAATGTTCTCCTTTTCCTTATCACCGTACATAATTCTTAAAGACAGTAATTTGTTTCTTTAATCAGATAAGTTCACTAATTATATTCATTGCACATTTTTGTATTTTGGTTAAAATTCTTATTATGATTTAAGAAGACTGCACCAGTCACTTTTTCTTGAACTGATGTTTATTCCATGAACCGGTTTTCAAATCTTTTCAGGTTCATCTTCATATGGATCATGTTACAATATCATTTTAAGCGTCATGTTTGATGCTGGCTCTGTTGTGGGAACAAGGAAATATATTTTAAAAACTAGAATTGCACGTTGTTTAGGTCGTGTGTTGTATTTGTAAGCTCACGTGTAATTTGTTGATTTATTTACTACAACTGTATGGCCGGATTTTTGTGGTTAATTTCCATTTCTTGCCTCTCCTGTTGTTTAAGTCACAATAACACATCACCTTCTTCTGTTGGGTTCTACGCTGCACTATAAACAACAGAACCAAACAGAAAAAGGTGATGTGTTATTATGACTTAAACAAAAGGAGACGCAAGAAATGAAAATTAACCACAAAAATCCGGCCATACAGTCGCAGTAAATAAATGAACAAATTTCATGTAATCTTACAAATACAAAACACAACCTAAACAACGTGCAATTTGAGTTTTTAAATTATATATCCTTGTTCCCACCAAAGACCACATGACGCTTAAAATCCATCCGATGATGAAGCTGAAAAGGTTTGAAAACCGGTTCATGGAATAAATATCATTTCAAGAAAAAGTGACTGAAGCAGTTTTCTTAAATCATATTGAAAAAAGTCACGGGTTCTGAAACATCCGTAATGGATAATCTAAAATTCTTATTGTTTCATTCAGCATCCAATGGAGTTGACATTTTTTGTATTCTTTCTCGAAACTAGCTTAACTCGTTCATTCTTCGAAAGCATGTCAGTCAACAATACTTCCATGTAATACTTTCTACAGTAAATAAAGCGAAAGCCAGACTATTAACTTTGTATTTGGTTTTAGTGACGACACAGTTTCGTCGAAACATTTATAAGAGGCGTATGAGGGTCTATCGATGTTATATCGGAAACGACTACCCTTACTTCGGAAGGCTTTATTAAGGCTAAAATCCAATTTCTGTGCCGTGCGAGACCGTCTGCCTTTCATGCATGCAACGGGAAAGATAAAAGGCTGCCTCTCATTAAAGCGCTAAAGTTACGTATTGCTTTCAGCTCCGGTTTCAATATTCTCTTTGTAGAGCAATTCCGATATTCGGGGCCCAAATTCAGAATAAAGATACCTGCTGCTATCATGGAAATCCATTGTCACCTGAATTAGCATACTTATTGGCCGAACGCGTTGCTGTAAAGAATACCGTTACAGCTATAAAAGGCGTGAAAACCGGCAGTGATTTTTTTTGTTATACCTTTACAGGCTGCACAGCAGTTTTAATTCTGTAGAAAAGTATTCGACAACCCCATTACTAATATTAAGCTGAAGTCCTGAATATACAATATTCACAGAATATATGACTTCAACTGCGATTGGGCAAAGCTGAAAATGTGTACAAAGGCGGGATTCGAACCCGTGTCTCCTGCTTTCTAGGCAGTTGCGCTGATCCCTACACCACTGGGGACACAGTGATCACCGCACCTGCAAGGACTACCTAAGCACGCCTCCCAGCTTTTCCCTGCCCAAAGTACTCAAACTCGTAGTTATGACTAATAACAACTGCAGGATCAGAAGTGACGCCTGTTCTTTCGGAACAGACGCCACATGTATATCTTGAATATACATTGATCAAAACTGTTAATTAGATCTTAAATTCTCAATTTTTGTCTTGGGACTGAATGCACGTTTCTGCTTCTTTTTAAAGACATTCTAAAGTTCATCTTTGTTACGGTGGTCAGCAAAATATTTCCGTTTCAATCACTTCCACAGAATCACATGACGCCACTTTAAACTGATTTTTTTTTTTTACTTGAAATAAAAGTAAACAACTGATCATTGAGATGCACTAAGTAGTTTTCGCTTCCAAGCAGCACTACTATTACTGACGCTAAGTGACTTCAGCTTTCATCCACTTTCACCAAGTTATATCCATTACTACGCAAACGATTGTGGGGTGCAATGAGAGACTCATGGCTACTGACAGGTATAAACGCCATTGACCTGGAGTGAATAGTTTTGGATACAAACTGAAATTGATGGGTACACTTCGGTTTAAATAGTTGATATAAATACACAGCAAAACACACAGTGAAATTCACCCAATATTTAAAGGGCACTCATGTCCTACGTACATTTCTTCACATGTACTGTGAAATGTTTTAGTATCAAGGAAATTCCCGAAATAGCGTAAAACTGTGATTTCCTGTCAGTGATGTGGTGGTGCAAGTCCTTGGATTGGTCGGCACTTAGTGGCTAACATGTCCCTCATATGACAGTTACAGTGAAAGATAACATACAGTTTAACATGGAAACGGGCCCTCATGTCATTTCTGACTACTTCTCACGTTAAACGTCGCCCACTGTACAAAACAAGAGCTTTGTTTTATCACTAAAATTAGCAAATAAGGTCCATGTGAACTACCGGTTACTCCCTGCTACAAGACCTTGTTCCCTGGCCCAAACTGAGAACTGACTCGTTTCAAATTACTTCAATAACAGGAAGTTAATACTACAGTGGTCAATATACATAGCAGCTCACACGTTATTACACACAGACACTAATAAGCAAGCTACCACAATTAAATTTATCTTAGAAAGGTGGTCAAGAAAACATTTATGGCGCAACGGAATTTAGACATAAGGAAAATTGCATCTGAGGTTGTTCTCAGCACTTGTGAAGAACAAAAATAAAAGAGCGAAGGTACTCTAAAACTACAATTTACAGATTATGCTGAACATAAACTTGTTTATTCAGATAGAAAACAAGCAAAATGGGGAATCTATTTCGTTAACACAATAAAAATGCATCTCTTACATGGATTAATATTGACGGTGCCCAGCCTAAATTATACATGATTTAACGCTACTGGGAGGAAGGATTCACAAACACCCATTCTCTCACACACACGCAATGCCACAGCGAAACTCACCAAAATCAGCGAGCTGAGACGAGGCGGAAGCAGGCGCCGCTATCGTAGGCGAAATTCAGCAAGTCGGAGGTAGCACAAAGCACAATATAAAAAACACTTTGAAGCTGGCTCTGGTCTGTCGTGCCTGTTTTGAGATGGTGCGTGTGTATTGCAAGTTAAATTACATCTGAATTGGACCTCGAGCAAACACGCCAACGGCGACACACGGCTACGTTACATGAACGCACTCCACTGAAGGTGAAGTGGTAGAAAATCGGATTCATTATACAAAATCACGGTGGATTCCTAAGTTGCAGTTTGTTAAAAATCGATCTAGGTACTGGTTTTATAAGAAAAGTGGAGTGAATTCAGGCGACTAGCTGCAAACCTCGGAAGTTGGAACTCTTACCCACGTGATAATAACTTCAGTTTTCGAAAAATTAAGAAAATTAATTATAGCATGCAACCCATAGAAATGCTTAGAATTATATAAGGAAGCGAATGAAATACAGCTAGACGCGATAGGGGGCGATTACCGAGGAGACGGATGAGGTCCTGCCTCAGATAAACCACAAAAATGAAATAATTACAAAGTCGGAAGAATAAAAATAAGAATTACAGCATGCAACACATAGAAATGTTTAGAATTACATGAAGAAGCTATTGAAGGACGTTGTACAAGGCTCAGAAAGAATTACAGACAAAGACAGAGTGCGTACTGCAAGTCGGAGAAGAAACAGCAAGATTAAAATAGGCGGGGAGAAAAGATCGCGAAATATTAGTAGAAATCAGAAGGATACCCGCATAGTTACTTGCCCGATGGGCATGGAACAAACAAGAGTGGAAGCTGAAGGCTTTGTTCTATGAGCCAACCACGTGAAACACATATGAATTTTTATTTACGACGACCGGTTTCGCTGAACTATGTCAGCATCATCTGGTCAAATAAAATATTTTACAAGGCCATAATCTGGTAAAAAGGAAAGACGGAAATTTAAAACATGCATGTCATTATAATAAAACGAGAAGATACATCAATTAAATCCATAAGAGCAAGATCGGGCATATTTAGAGATGAGACATACCTTGTAATGTCAATCAGTTGTTATATAACAATTTACAGTGCATAGGTGCACTATGTCATTATAATAAAACATAATCATCACAGTGAGTGACAATAGCAAACTGATACATGATAAGTCAAGGATAAAATAATATGACGCCAAATGGCAGCACACACCAGTGTAATGTTAAAATACAATGAGGTTAAAAACGTGTTGTACAGATTATAAAAATAATTAGAAGTCATCTGAAAAAATAGACTAATATCTACGTTGATGACGTAATTAAGTTTTTGCATACCACAAAAATATCTGTATAAACTGACAGTCATTTATAAACGAAAAACTAACACAGTTAAAATGTAGCGGTTATACAATATTGGTTTGTGCATACCATAGGAATATCTGCATAAAACGACTGTCGATTAAAAAGTATACAACAGTGGCCACAATGCAGCGGTGATGCAATATTGGTTAATGCATATCACAAAACACTTGTATAAAACCACAGTCAAGTGTAAAAGAATATACAACAGTGTCTACAATGTATCAGTCATAAAATATTGGATAGTAGATAAAACACAAACATCTGTATAAAAAGACAGTCATAAAAGAATACATGATAGTAGTCACAGTGCAGCAGTTACGAAATATAGATATTGCTGCAACAACACAATAGGTCAGCCAACACAGCACAAGGTTGTAAAGAATATACAACAGTAATTATAGTGTAGCAGTCATACAATACTGGTCGTGCATAAAACAAAAATATCTGTATACAACAAACATCAATGTAGTGGTCAACAATGCCGGTTTGTGCATACCATAAAAAGATCAACATAAAATAACAGTTAATTATAGAAGTATAGAATAGTAGTCACAATGCACCGGTAATACAATATTGGTTTGTACATATCACAGAGTTTACACAAAGTTCATACACCGCCACATGATTACAAAAGGCTTTAACATAACAGGCCATTATCAAACTGCAACTAGAATCACACACACAGCGTTTATCTATTGGAAATCACTGAATTGAAAAACGAGTACATATTTCCCCACACGATCAGAGAAAATATTCCAAAAAATGATTCGAAGTTCACGAATCTAAGTTAAACGTGCTACACAATGAAACGCTACCATGTTCAAACAGAAGAGCAGAACCAACCTTACCTCACCAGAAGACCAGCACAGAAATGACTTGACCGAGCTGCCATGAGACGCGGGAAGCTACCGGAAGCCGGGAAAACCAAGATCAGCCATGGTGGAGGCGGAGAGACTCGCCCTAGAGAAGGCTCGAAGACTGGACTGTATCCAAAGGGTGTAGAAACCTCTTTGGTAACTTTAGCAGCTATCGACTCTAAACCAGAGAGAACGATGCAAAGCGAGCTGTCGCTCCCCTCGTTCAGACAGCGATAGATTCTCGCACATCCACGTAAAAGTAAGACAAGTACACATTCTCACAGGGACAGTGGTGTAACGGAGAAGCCACATTAATTAATATAATAATACATTATTAATATAACAAAATAAGAAAAACCTAGCAATATTAACTAATATTTTAACGCATGAAGCAAAAATGCCATTCCTCAAGCCTGGAAAGGAGTGGGGTCCAAGTTTAAAAAAAATTATATCTAGCGACATTAAATAAATTATAACTTTACAGAAATATACAAAAAATATATGGAAGAAGACAGACGGCCGTCTTTCAACGTGGAGAGGTGAAGGCTGGTTAAAACGCAGACTGAGACATCAGATCGTGTTTCTAACCAGTGACCCTTCCGTTTCCAGTAAGGCGCTTTATCTGGAGACTACCGATCCCGGCTACCGAGAGGTGAAGGCTCACTTAAAGGTCAAATGAAAACATTTGTAAACCCGGTGAGTTTCGAGCCCGTGACCTTCCGCTGTACAACCGAGTACTTGTGTTCCTTGGTCATCTCGGTTCTATGCGGAAGTGACACCGTGCTCGAGTTGTTGGCCAACTTTTGTATGAGGACATCCAGCCCTCTAAACCAATATTCTATTTGCAACAGAAAGTTTATTAACGGAGATAAAATCATACACAGTGAGCAATATTACAGTAAGGTTGAATAGTTCCGGAGTTCATCGCGGGCAAACGAAGTGACACGGGATTATTTCCTCCGTGTAATCATTTCCGATCCGTACATTTCCTCTCCCCTCCTCCTCCCTTTCCTCTCCACTAAAGCGCCTCGCTGCGGAGCGCGCGGTTGCTCGCCGTGGAGGTTCGAGTCCTCCCTGGGGCATGGGTGTGTGTGTTTGTCCTTAGGTTAGTTTACCTAGGTTTAAGTAGTTTGTAAGCTACGGACTGATGACCACGCAGTTTGGTCCGATAGATTTACAGTACTAATAATAATAATTCTCTCTACTCGTCTTCCACTCTTTGCCCATCCTATCCTCTTTCCTCCTTCCTATGCATGTACTCACCCTTTCTATCCCCGAACATCTTCCTCCTTCTCCTATCTGTCAGTTCGCCAGTTCTTACAAACCTAACCTAGAGACTCGTTAAATGTTTAAAATCTTACATATAAGAAAGTTCTTGACTGAATGCTTGGAAATTCACACAACTTTCCATTGTCATACGTACATTACAAATTAATCCGAATTACCCTCGGTCATTTGATAATGACTTGACCGATTTGGTTGATAATTTTTCTATTATATCTTCTTTCTGTTGCTCATAAATCAGGCATGTTTTTATGAAATAAAATTGTGGCTAACATACCGGAAAATTGGGAAATTTTAGAAAAACTGAAAATGCTTTCTTTAATGTCAGTGTTTCTCTATTACATACAAAGTTTTTTTATCTTCATGAAATTTTTTAAACTTACCCTTCAAAGCAAGACGAAGATCAGTCTAAACTTCGTATGCAGCCTGGCGGAGGGTACTTCAATTACCGACTTGGACGCACACCTTTTATTTCTATTTTTGAAAAAAAAAAAAAAAAAACAACCGCTATGGCTTCAACACAAAGATTGGCTACTAAATGTTACATATCTACATCTACATAGATACTCTGCAAATCACATTTAAGTGCCTGGTGCATGGTGCATGATTGCATTTCACTTCACAACATGAAAGTTAGCCCATGATCGAGTATGCCAAACACACGGTACCTTGCAGTAAATTTAGACTGTGTTTCACTGATAACCGTGATTGTTGGCATACGAGTTTTTTACGGATAGAGGGGGCGGGGATGGGATGGGAAGAAATGGGCCGAGAGAAGAGGAGGAGGACATGAATAGACGTGGTACAGGAACAGATGGAGAGACAGGGTGTTGAGGTAGACTACGAGAGTATGGAAGAAACACCTAGGAACACAGTTTTCAGCTAGTTTTTAATGTCACATTTGCGTTTATATAAATTTGGTATAAGGAAACTTACAAAAATGGCGTAGAATACGCGTCTGCATGAGCTCGCTTAAGGTAATAGGTATCTAAGACGTTTCCTGTGTCAGCTTTAAACTAAGTGTCCAGAACGTTTTTGCACAAAAGCATATATTCTCATCAATACAGATTGTTTACTGTCGATCCTTCCATAATTTTGTGAGCGTAACACAGCCTGAGTATATTCACGGTTTCACTGATAACCGCGATGGTTCCATACGAGTTTTTTACGGATAGAGGGGGCGGGGACATAAAGCAGACATCCAAGGGGATGGAAGAAATGGGCCGAGAGCAGGGGAGGAGGACATGAATAGAAGTGGTGCAGGAACAGATGGAGAGACAGGGAGTTGAGGTGGACTACGAGAGTATGGAAGAAAAACCTGGGAACACAGTTTTCAGCTAGTTTTTAATGTCACATACGAGTCTATATAAATTTGGTATAGGGAAACTTAGAAAAATGGCGTGGAATACGCGTCAGCATATGCTCGCGTATTATATAAAATATTAAGGTAATAGGTAGCCGCGGTGGAGAGACTGAGCGGTCTAAGGCACATCGCCGCGAAACGCGCGGTTGTTCGCCGTCGGAGGTTCGAGTCCTCCTTAGGGCATAGGGGTGTGTTGTCCTTAGGTTAGTTTACCCTAGTTTAATTAGTTTGTAAGCTACGGACTGAGGACCAAGTAGTTTGGTCAGATAGATTTACAAACATTTGAGCATTTGAATTTGGCAATAGGTATGTGGAGGACGTGAATAGAGGTGGTACAGGAACAGATGGAGAGACAGGGAGTTGAGGTGGACTACGAGAGTATGGAAGAAAAACCTGGGAACACAGTTTTCAGCTAGTTTTTAATGTCACATACGAGTCTATATAAATTTGGTATAGGGAAACTTAGAAAAATGGCGTGGAATACGCGTCAGCATATGCTCGCGTATTATATAAAATATTAAGGTAATAGGTAGCCGCGGTGGAGAGACTGAGCGGTCTAAGGCACATCGCCGCGAAACGCGCGGTTGTTCGCCGTCGGAGGTTCGAGTCCTCCTTAGGGCATAGGGGTGTGTTGTCCTTAGGTTAGTTTACCCTAGTTTAATTAGTTTGTAAGCTACGGACTGAGGACCAAGTAGTTTGGTCAGATAGATTTACAAACATTTGAGCATTTGAATTTGGCAATAGGTATGTGGAGGACGTGAATAGAGGTGGTACAGGAACAGATGGAGAGACAGGGAGTTGAGGTGGACTACGAGAGTATGGAAGAAACACCTGGGAACACAGTTTTCAGCTAGTTTTTAATGTCACATACGAGTCTATATAAATTTGGTATAGGGAAACTTAGAAAAATGGCGTGGAATACGCGTCTGCATATGCTCGCGTATTATATAAAATATTAAGGTAATAGGTAGCCGCGGTGGAGAGACTGAGCGGTCTAAGGCACATCGCTGCGAAGCGCGGGGTGGTAGCCGTCGGAGGTTCGAGTCCTCCTGAGGGCATAGGGGTGTGTTGTCCTTAGGTTAGTTTACCCTAGTTTAATTAGTTTGTAAGCTACGGACTGAGGACCAAGATTTACAAACATTTGAACATTTGCATTTAGCAATAGGTATGTAAGACGTTTCCTGTATCAGCATTAGTGTCCAGAAGTTGTAAGAGTACACCTGTCGCTGTATCTTAGTTTGATTTAATGTAATGTATATATTGTCTTAAATTTGTTTATTTCATGTATTTTTCATTTGTTGTATGCTAGATATATTTCTTATGTAACGTCATTCTCTATATTGAATCATTTAGTGTAAACATATACTTTATGTGTAAACCCGCATGAATGCAAGGACATTCTTATGCTGTAAGTTAGCAATGCGTCAGAGAAAATCTTGAACCTGTTGTAAAGACTGTCTTTGGCACAGAAGTAGTAGCTGTGAGTGTCGCGCTGCTGAAGCAGTCGCGGTGCGGACTCGCCAAAGTAAAGATATAAATGCAGTCGCGAAGCGGACTCGCTATAGTAAACACATAAATGTTTTGTTGATGGTGCAGAGGCACGGTAGGCGCAGTGTGGCGCGAGTTTTATGCAATTGCAATAAGCCTGAGAGGCGTACTGTTTAATGTGTTGAACGAAGTACCAAATAAGTTTATTTATACTCGATCAGTGTAATCTTTTTGCATGTGTGCAAGAAAAGTAATTGTTTGGTATCAAGTCTATTGTCACCGAGAATGATCGTTGTTGTAGTAAGAGTACCTATTGTAATCATATCTGTCTTGTTTGGACTTCACGACGAAGACGACGAAAGCAGATGAATACTTTTGTAACATTTTATTTTGTATGCATGTAAATGTAGTGTCAACCCAATCAGTACTTTGGTTCAGTTATACATGCCTTATTTTGAAACCAGTCTTAATTTTGTAAGTAATTGTAGTCACCCCATTATCACCATTATTAGATTATGTTGAATATGCAAGCCTGTACATTGACTAACAAATTCAATCATTTTCAAAGTAATTGACGAGTTAAAGAATTGCTAAACGTGTTACAACCACAGAGACTAGTAATTAAAGTGCAAGAGAGTGCAAGAGAGTTTGCAAGTAAAGTAAAGTTGCTTTCATTTATGTAGAAAGTAACCAGGCTAACATTAGTCAAAGTATTATAGTTGATTAACCAGACTTGACTGAAGTAATTTTTTTATGAAATACGTTAAATGCCAAACTCTGCTCAGCAAGTTACACGCGTACGCTACCCAGGCCCTGGAACCAATAAAAAAATAATAGTTTACATAAAGTTTTATAAGGAAGTTGAATGCTTTAAACAATATTATTAAAATAATTGGGAACTTTAACTGTACTATTTGTGAAGCTCATTGCACCACGGAGTTTCACTGTATTGAGCTATTATCATTGGAATTAGAGTCTATGTTCTATTACAATTTTGATTATAACACGAACACGCCATCAGCACTACATGAATTCTGACACATTTATTAGTGAAGTTGTGCTCTTCGTGAATCGTAAGAGGTGCTAGTTGGAGGCTGTAGTCAATGCTAAGTCAGATAGGGCCAAGCTTAATTAACTACCACAGTGACTGTTTCAAGTTAATTAATATCTTTTTTTTTTATTCAAAATTTTAACTTTCATTGCGAAAGTGTTGTTGCGACCCGTTAGTTGTGATTTGCTGCAACATTCAATAACGAAATTATTATTACTAGAGTATATTATTACGCATTCTAAATTTTGAGATTATTTGACGACCTCCAACAGGCAATTTTCTTACATAGTTTTTTGCACAAACGTATACATTTTTAGCAATACGTATTATTTTACTGGCGATTCTTCCATAATATTGTGTACGTAACACAGCCTGAGTATATTGTGAACCTGTCAGCAGATGGCCGCTGCAGGGAGTGGGCGTATGTAACCATATACTCGGAAACACCGGCCACGCTGAGCAGAGAGGCGAGCTGGCAGCCCGCCGGCCGCGCGACACAACACAGCGCAGACATGCGCCGCCCGCGACAAAAGAGCAGCGCGGGTCCACGTCACAGGCGGCCCACGCGCTGCCTCTGAAAGACCACGTGCTACTCACTGTGCAAAATATCAAAGGATTATACAACTGACAATGTGGGTCAGGGCAGGGGGACATGGAGCCAGCGTTCAGACACTGTTGCACAAAATTTTCTTGTCTGCCGCACACACACACACACACACATACACACACACACACACACACACACACACCCCAAAAAAAAGAAAAAACAGTTAACTATTCGTGTGGCCATGTGAACAATTTCACATGAGTTACATATACAGTGTGAATCATTTAACACTTGCACCGCTAATGCGTTATAGGTCCCCTACTCTTCCTCGTGTTTATAAACAGCTTAGGAGATAATCTGAATAGCTCCCTTAGTGAAGTCAACAGAGGATCAAAAGCAACTGCAAAGCGATTTAGACAAAATTTCTACTTGGTGCGAAAATTGGCAATTGACACTAAATAAATAAAAGTGTGAAGTAATACACATGACCACTAAAAGAAATCCGCTGAACTTCAATTACGAGATAAGTCAGTCATACCTTAAGGTCGTAAATTCTACCAAATATCTAGGAGTTACAATTACGAACAACTTTGACTGGAGAGAACACAGAGAAAATATTGTGGGGAAGGCAAACTAAAGGTTACGTTTCATTGGCAGAACGCTTAGAAGATGCACCAGCTCCACCAAAGAGACTGGCTACATCACACTTGTGCGTCCTCTCCTGGAGTACTGTTGCCCCTTGCGGGATCCTCACCAGATGGGACTGACGGAAGATATTGAGAAGGTTCAGAGAAGGGCAGCTCGTTTTGTTTTATCACGTTACGGGGGGGAAAGCGTCACGGAAATATTGCACGAATTGGGGTGGAAATCATTAAAAGAAAGACGTTATTCATTGCGGCGTGATCTGTTTGCGAAGTTTCAATCACTGACTTTTAGTTCTGAATGTGAAAATATTTTGCTAGCATCCACCTACATCCCAATAAAATAAGAGAAATCAGATCGAAAACGGAACGATTTAGGTGTTCTTTCTTCCCGCGCGCTATTAGAGAATGGAACGGTAGAGAAAAGTTATGAAAGTGATTAATGAACCCTCTGCCAGGCACTTAAATGTGATTTGCAGAGTATCTATGTAGATGTAGATGACCAGCCAGTCTAAAACAGATTAGGGAAATAATTCAAAAAATTTTATTCCAAAACTTCGCCTAAGTTTTACAAGTGTTCTTCCACTGCGACATAGGCCTTGACAACGTGACCAAGCCTGTCCACCTTGCAGGACAGAGCCGGCCAGAATCCGTATTGTGAATGCTGATTCTAAAATCACGCCACCCTTCTGGCGTCCGTGCTGAATCTACTGACGTTTCCCATGCTACCGTGCAGCCAATAGCAGACACCCACGTTTGATCACGTGTGCTGCTGCTGGAGGACTCGGAGGTGCGAGAATCAGTTCCTTGGCTCTCTTCAGTTTGAGTTCTCGTGCAGAACAGACGCACTGCAGAGGTCCAGCCTCTGTGCGGGGCGAACAGCCGCATGCCGTCCGCTCCCGCCTAGCGCCTGTTCGGCATCAGCCACCAACTGTGTGAACCGTTACCGTAACCTTCACCTTTTCCGTTTTCTAATCCGTTTAGACAGGCTTCATTCGTTACATCCGTACCCAGGGCGAGTCCCGATATGTATCCTGTATCAAGTATTAACTTGAATTTTATCTTTTATTTGCCAGTCAGCCACCCTTTCCTAGGGCACCCATAAGCCTTCACCGCTCCGCCTTTCATCCTGACAACGCTTCCAACCCATTTTATTTATGCAGCACTGGGATGGGTTGTATAATTTTCCTGTCATCCGTGGGATAAAGATCAAGTGCTGTACAATATTGCGGAAATGGAAAGTGCGATTGATGTCAACACCGTCTGACTAGAGAGCCTGCGTGCTGCCGCGGTAAGTCACGTAGAGTAGGTCGCAACCGCATAGCTCACTGGCTGGTCGATGGGGCACAACCCACTGCCTCACACCTGCCGGTCAGTGAGCTACACAAGAGAGACGTTCTATGCGTGACGTGGCATGGCAGTGCACCGGCTTTCTCTAAAGACGGTGGCGTTGATGAGCGGATTTCACAGAATGGATTCGTAGTCATGGACTCGTATTGTTAGCCAATAAACAGATGGTAATAATAACTAAAAATGTGTATTTGTTACGCAAACATTCAATTTTTCAAATGGAACAAAGGTTGTTTCTATCAAGCACCATTGTTGACACCATCTGTGTACGAACAATTTCGAAGGACATGATCCCGTTTAGTTTGGCAGCTACAACCATTAAAAGTTGTGGGGCCAGATACTACTACAGCGTATCTGACCTGCTGGTGGTCATGAGACAGTGGCCAGTGCCCCAGGGGCTAGCCACTCGGCCAGTCAGCTACGCTATCGCAGCCTCCGCCCGCGAAACTTTGAACGGTTGTAGTTGCCAAACTAAACGTGATAAAAATGCCATTCAAAATTCTTCGTACACAGCTGTGTCAAAAATTCAAGTGCATGATAGAAACAACCATTGTTACATTAAAAAAACTGTCTGCATAAAAATACACTTTCTAGGTATGTTTACAATCTGTTTGTTGGCTTAAAATACGAGCCTCTGACTTCCAATCCATTCTGTGAAAACTGCACATCAATCGCACTTTTCGTTTTTGCAATATTTGCAGTGCAAGTGTTAGTGTTAAGTGATTAACCCTGTACATGGGTTCCGTACTGTCGGACACTTCTGATCCTGTAGTGTGAATAGCCTACATATTCACGGAATTTACAGCAGTAATCGTAAATGGGTGAAGTTGGAAATATGTACCCAGCCGCAATTCCAACCCGGGTCTCCTGCTTGCTAGGTAGTTGTACTGACTAGTACACCGCCAGGGCAACACAGATCATAACGATACGGAATACTGTAGCTTTCCTTCAGTTAGAAACAGAGGATCCTTGCGAATACTTAGCAACGTTACTGGAATAAAAAATTGGAAGTTGAATGTTCATAGTTTTCTGCAGAATCAAGCAATGCAAGTGTTTAAAAGCGCAAATGAGTGTTCTTAGGTCAAACAGTTTGGTCCGATAGATTTACAAACATTTGAAGTTACGAAGTCTCTGCAGTTTGGATGACTAACACACTGTTGAAAGTATTGCATACCCTCTTAGTTTTCCAAATCATTCAAGATTACTGAAACAATGTGTTTGCAGTACATGAAACGGTTACATTTTCAGATAAATAGCTCAAGCAATACCGATGTACCACATGTGAATCACCCATATTAGTACGCGTTACAGCCTCCGGTGGGGGCAAAGCAGGACTTCACTCATCCACCGCATCACACAAATGGCGGCTGCTGTCTTGCAATACACTATTCCACGCCTGCTCCACCTGTGAACGTAGATCTGCAAGAGTTGTGGGTAGAATAGGGTGACTGTATTTCTAAAATAGGGAAACAAATTAGAAGTTGAAGTCAAATTTTTTAAAGTTTCGGAAATACTCTCAGTAATGTATATTTGAGTTGAAATATTTGGTACTTACTACAGCCATGTACATCAGAAAATCTTTGTTAAAACTCGCACTTAAATAAGCGTAAAAATACGTTGCGTTACTAATGCGTAAACGTGTTCACATGTAACAATTTTATACAACATGTTTTATTAGGGCTGACAGCTTTTATTAAGTACGTAGGTTACTTCTCACTCCCTCAACTATATTTCCTCAGAATAATGCGTGTCATTCATTAGAATCACAATTAGTTTAGGATACTTCAATACTAAATGTTATCACGAAAAGCAATGGCGTTAGGCAGGCACTGTATGAAGGTAATTATAAGCTGCAAATTTTTTGCAGCAGATATCACGACACGAAATGAGTTGAGATTTTTCATGAAGACAGTATTTTCAAATTCCTGCTTTATCGTTCACATACATTTTTAACCTTCTGTTTCGTTCCATGGGAAACAAGGAAACCTTCCTCAGCAGGAAGACGCTTACTTCATTTATGATGAGACTGGTCAAGTTTTGCAACAAAACGCATCGTACTTTATGACGATTTGCTGTAAAGAGCTAGGCCGTGTGTCAAACCGACGTCCACTATCGACCGAAAAAGTACTTATATTCAACGTGAAAGTAATTTCTCGCTTTGCTGCTCTAATTTCGGAAATCTCGCCTTAATTCGGTTCTTAAAAACACTTGTTTTATTTATGTGGAAACTACAAACTGATGACTCTAAATCTAAATTTCCTTATCCAATAACCAAAGCTCAATTGCTTGGTATGTGAAAGTATTACACAGTATCAAAGAAAGAACGCACTGAATCGTTCCTCGTACGCTCTGCCTTAGTCAACATGTAGTTCCCTTCATGGCAGTGATATTTTTTTATGGTACATGTTACTTAACAGAAGTACCAAAAATATAGGACGGTTAACTAAAAACGGGATAAAATGTCCCGTATGTCTTGTCGGAACAACGCGACCCTTATGCCAAATAAGGTACGACCCCGTGTAAAAAAAAAAAAGGGCAGACCAGTGGCGCGTCTGTTATCCCATCGTACCCCTTACATGCTTAATTCTCCATTTCGGAGATCGTGTTGAAGCTGATGCGCATGTTGTAGAACGTTACGTTTCATAGGAAGTGTTTGGGCGTGAAGTATGCTTTTGGAACATCATCTTGGAAGAATAAGAAACGAAGAGGTGTCAACATTATGCACGTACCGTCCACAAATACAAAGGTGACAGTTTCACCGCAATGTAGACCATAGTGCTAGAGTTGGTGACATTTTTTGAACAAATGCACTCTGACAGCTCGGCAGGTCCGCGTCATATGCACAAACGACCATCACTGCATGCCAGGAGCCTACTCTTCCGTCGATGAAGACTAAAGACCACCATTCCAATTAAGCCTCTGATAGCAGCAGTCCAGCCGCGAATGTCGATGCTGTGACATGAAGTCGGGCTAGAGTTGAGCGAGCACAGTAGTCATAGTAGCTCGCAACCGTTTTGCCACTAAAACAGTAGCTCTAACATCTGACACTGATGCCCTTTGCAAAGCATGACGTCGGCGGACGTCTGTGTTACGTGCACGTCCAGATCCTCGTCAACATGTGCGATTGTGTTTACATGAGCATTGCAACCAGCGTCGTTTTGCACAACTGACGCACTGTCCAACGTGTGAAGAGTCTCCGAAAGGTCTATCGCGCTTCGACAACGACCGTGCCACAATGGGTACATCGTTTGCCGCTTGATAACAGAAATGTCGAACTGTCGGGCTTGGCTAGCACTTGGAAACGTCACCGTCCGGGTCTGCCGAGCGCTTTTGGCAAGCGGTGTGCACTCAGCCCTCGTGAGGGCAACTGAGGAGCTACATGAGTGAGAAGTAGCGGCTCCAGTCTGGAAAACAGACACAGCGTCTGGAACTTCGGGGGCGCTGACCACGTTCCCGTCCAGTCCGCATCCATTAACACCTTTGTCCGGAGGATGACGCAGCGGCCAGTAGGTAGCCGTTGGACATATCGAGACCTTTAGGACAGAGATGTCAGTTCAGTAATCCGCCATTAGGAATGCCAGAATTTGACACCTTTCCAAAACCGCTGATTTGGCTGCTGAAAGAAAGAGTGCATCTTGATAGCCCTACACCTGTGTCAGACGCCTATAAACACTGAGCATGTCGGCTGTAAACGGATTGCGCTGTAGCTATCTCTTGGTGGACGACGTTCAAAAGTACATGTACTATCCCCCATGTGGCATCTCTCGTCGTCGTCGTCGTCGTTGTTGTTGTTGTCTTCAGTCCGGAAACTGGTTTGATGCAGCTCTCCACCCTACCCTATCATGAGCATCTTCATCTCATAAGAACGGCAACCTACATCAGTGTGAATTTGCTTACTATATTGCCGCGAGAGACGACGAACACCGACTGTCGGCGTGGCGCAAGGTATAGCGTGGAACAGCGGTGCTGAAGGTCGCCGGTTCAATCCCTTCCACCGGCAATAATTTATTTCTTTGAAATTAACATTTCCAAAATGTTCTACATGTTTTTTATTTTCGCTTGTAATTTCTACTTGTTTCTTATGTTAAATGTTCGTCTAATTTCTGGTACATTGTCTGTGTATAAATAGCAGAGCACTCTGAGTGGCAGTCAGTGCTGCGTGTACATTTGAGTTCACAATAAACCTGCTTTCAGTATAAGTGCTGTGTTCAGTTGACAACCCTGTATTCGAAGTAAAGCCTGCTTCAATTTCAATGCGATAATATTCATCTCTTGGTCTCCCTCTACGATTTTTACCCCATACACTTCCCTCCAACGCTAAGTTCGCAATTCCTTGATGTCTAAGAATGTGTCCCACCAATCGATCCCTTCTTTTAGTCAAGGTATGCCAAAAATTCCTTTTTTCCCCAGTTCTGTTCAGTAACTCCTCATTAGTTACGCGATCTACGCACTTAATGTTCAGCATTCTTCCGTAGCACCACATTTCAAAACCCTCGTCCTCTTCCAGTCTGAACTATTTATCGGTCACGTTCACTCCCGTATAAGGCAAAACTCCACACAAATACCTTCAGAAGACTTCCTTACAGTTAAATTAATATTCGATGTCAGCAAATTTCTCTTTTTCATACTTTTCTTTCCATTGTCATTCTGCATTTTATATCCTCTTTAATGCGACCATCATGTTATTTTACTGTACAAGTAACAAAGCTCATTTACCTTCTTCATTTATTCGCTACCTTATTGAATTCCTTCAGCTTCGCCTGATTTTCTAAGACTACATTCTATTACCCTTGTTTTGCTCTCGTTAATATTCATCTTATATGCTGCTCTTTGAACACTCTGTCCATTCCCTTCAATTTCTCTTCCAGGTCCTTTACCGTCTCTGACAGGATTACAATGTTGTCAGCAAAACGCAAGGTTTTATTTCTTCACCCCGAACTTTAAATCCATCATATTTCTCCTTGCTTTCCTTTATAGCTTGATCAATGTACAAATTGAATAACTTTGGGGGAAGGCTACAACCTGTCTTATACCCTTCCCAACCTCTGCCTTCCTTTAATGCCCTTCAACTTTGATAACCGCTGTCTGGTTTTCGTACAAGTTGTAAATAACCTTCCGTTCCCTATATTTTAGTCCTGCTGATTTCGTCACTGGATGAAAATCGTCGTTTTTGCAGGTGTTGATTTTTCAAAATGTTCAAATGTTTGTAAATCTATCGGACCAAACTGCGTGGTCATCAGTCCGTAGCTTACAAACTACTTAAACGTAGGTAAACTAACCTAAGGACAGACACTCTCACTCTCACTCACTCTCACTCACACACACACACATACTCACTCACTCAATCACTCTCTCTCTCTCTGTCTCTCTCTCTCTCTCTCTCTCTCTCTCTCTCTCTCTCTCTCTCTCTCTCTCTCTCTCTCTCACACACACACACACACACACACAAGCGCGCGCGCGCGTGCGCACGCCGCAGGGAAGACTCCAACCTCCGACGGCGAGCAACTGCGCTCTCCTCAGCGAGGCGCCTTAGACCGCTCGGCTACTCCACCGCGGCTGTTGATTTTTTCGGGTGTGTATGAAATTATACAGGATGAAGATAGTTTTGTTGTCAATCCCCTTCGACGATTAACAGTAACGCACAGTGTTTTTAGAGAACTGGTAATTAACCCAGATCGAAGCACTTGAATGGACTCGACTACGCACTTTGGGTGGATTCCAACCCATCATGACGTTTCTTGCCTTTAAGTTAAACTGAAAACATTAGATAGTAAAGTAAAACAACGTATCTTCACCTGCAAAGTCGATAAGTAGTCTGAATACAAAGGTAAAGGTAAAGCAGTCAACAATCAGAAGATTGGTTTGAACACCACAGTGCTTTACTAGGCATGGTCCTGTTTGGAAGTGGCATGCCGTTGCCTTACTCCGACCTTCTAACTGACTTAACCAACCTACAATTTACGCGGGTTCCGAACCACGGTGCTACTCGGTATTTTTCACATCAGTAACTCTGCCAGAGGTGAAAGAAGTGGAAAGTGACATAAAAATCCCAGGACCAGGCGGGGATCGAACTCGGGATCTCCGGCATCCCAATCTGGCACTTTACCACTGTGCTACGGAGACGCACAGACGTGGAGAGTGATTACAATGGTACTGAAATGGTATCAATGGTGATAAATGTTTGTTCTTAAGCAGCTTACAAAATGAAGGGCTTGTGTGTAATTCCACCCACACATGGTTTTTGTAGGGCTAAATCGAACCGTGTGCCGGATATACATTAGCAACCAGATAGCCGCTTCCTTCGATGCCGCTAAACCCCGTTGCCCACCTGAGCAGCTACCGGACTACTCCTGCCCTCCACCGGCTGTTGGGTGGCAGCGGCGGCTAAACGGGATCTACTCCTGCCCGGCCACCCCGCTATTCCCGGACGTGGGAAGCCGGCGCGACTCTCGGCTCCCCGGCGCGGCGCTACACTCTGCCCGGTCCGCCGTGCCCAACTTTGTGCGATTTTTCCCGTAATCCCATCCCAGCGCAGCGCCGAGACCTGGCGGCCGGACCGCGCCACGCCGCTAAATCTGGCGGCGTTGCGTGGGAGGCGGGCAGGTGGTCCGGCTGCCCGGAGGCTCAGCCGCCGCTGTTTCCCCAGGGCCACACCCACAGCCTGCAGCCACACCCTATACACAGCTAAGTTCACACCACATGTCGTCACTAGTAGATTATAAAAGTGCTGAACTTCTATTCAAATCCCAGATTAGGATATTTAAGGGACCAAACTACATAGTCATCGATCCATAGACATGCATACTGCTTAAACTGAAACTTAGGCTAAACTCTGATTCACACCCGAAGGACGGCTCGCAGCTCCGGATGCAGTGGTCGTGAAATCCGAGACTTTCACACCATATGCCCAATCCCGTGCTGCCCATACGTTCGTCCACACACTGATATTTCAAACTTCTCTTCTGTAGGGCGTCATGTGGAAGTGTGCACGTGAAACAGTGACATCAAGTCCTTAGCGACAACTATTGAGGCGTCGCTGAACACCGCGTGGTTGGAGCAAAATAGATGGACACTGTCCCACGTGTCGCGTTGTGAACGACGTTTCGGTCAGACAAGTGATCTTCATAAGTTGCCCGTCCTCTGACGTGAATCAAAGAAGTGTTGCCCACATCTATGTTCACAGTGGATTGCGATCTCGTGATTTCCGGTGTCACTGCTTCTGACACTATATTCTCGTGCCCAGTGGTGTTTCATTGATGAAGAAATAGGTCCACCATATTTGTTGAGAATGCTGGTCAGAAAATGTGTAGTACGAAAGCCACTCTGAACACAAGTAGAAAGCAAAAGTGTCGTGCTTCAAATGTCCAAGGAAGCAAAATCTTTGAAGAGGAAGCAATGTAGCGAAATAAACTGTCGTTCAGGGATGTTCTTAGTGTGTGACGCAATGTAATAGGACTCACACCTCCATCTGTTTCCCGCAAGTTCTATTATTCTGGATTTTGTAACACGTATCTCCTTGCGCTTTTTAGGGTTACTACTAATTCTCTTTCCAGAACTTCTGTCAGTAACTACCTACTAGAGCTACGTGGCAGATTCAGATTGCACAAAAATGTGAATATTATAAAGTAACGTTATCCGACCACGCAATATAGTGTCATATCTGCTACTTCAAGGGCTTACACCCTGTAGATGTATTACGAAGGTAACAGAAATTACTTTTATTTTCAATATACCGGGTGATCAAAAAGTGAGTATAAATTTGAAAACTTATTAAATCACGGAATAACGTAGAGACGTAAAAATTCACACACATGCTTGGAATGACATGGGGTTTTATTGGAAGAAATAAATAAATAAATAAAAACAAATCAAAAAATATCTGATAGATGGCGGTACATCTGTTCAGAAAACCAACAATTAGCATAGGAAATTAAGACAAAGCAAAGCTGATGTTCTTTACAGGAAATGCTCAATATGTTCACCTTCCTCAACAATAGCTGTAGTCAAGGAAAAATGTTGTGAGCAGCACTGTAAAGCATGTCCGGAGTTATCGTGAAGCATTGGCGTCCGATGTTGTCTTTCAGCATCCCTAGAGATGTCGGTCGATCACGATATACTTCAGACTTCAGGTAATCCCAAAGCCAATAATCGCACGGACTGAGGTCTGGGGACCTGGGAGGCCAAGCATGACGAAAGTGGCGGCTGAGCACACGATCGTCACCAAACGACGCGCGCAAGAGGTCTTTCACGCGTCTAGCAATATGGGGCGGAGCGCCATACTGCATAAAAATCGTATGTTCATCTACATTTACATCGATACTCTGTAAATCACATTTAAGTGCCTTGCAGAGGGTTCATTAACCACTTTCATAACTTTTCTCTACCGTTCCATTCTCTAATAGCGCGCGGGAAGAAAGATCACCTAAATCGTTCCGTTTTCGATCTGATTTCTCTCATTTTATTGGGATGTAGGTGGGTGCTAGCAAAATATTTTCAAATTCAGAACTAAAAGTCGGTGATTGAAACTTCGCAAACAGATCACGCCGCAATGAATAACGTCTTTCTTTTAATGATTTCCACCCCAATTCGTGCAACATTTCCGTGACGCTTTCCTCCCCGTAACGTGATAAAACAAAACGAGCTGCCCTTCTCTGAACCTTCGCAATATCTTCCGTCAGTCCCATCTGGTGAGGGTCCCGCAAGGGGCAATAGTTCTGCAGGAGAGGACGCACAAGTGTGATGTAGGCAGTCTCTTTGGTGGAGCTGGTGCATCTTCTAAGCGTTCTGCCAATGAAACGTAACCTTTAGTTTGCCTTCCCCACAATATTTTCTCTGTGTTCTCTCCAGTCAAAGTTGTTCGTAATTGTAACTCCTAGGTATTTGGTAGAATTTACGACCTTAAGGTTTGACTGACTTATCGCGTAATTGAAGTTCAGCGGATTTCTTTTAGTGGTTATGTGTATTACTTCACACTTTTCTTTATTTAGTGTCAATTGCCAATTTTCGCACCAAGTAGAAATATTGTCTAAATCGCTTTGCAGTTGCTTTTGATCCTCTGTTGACTTCACTAACCGATAAACGACAGCATCATCCGCGAACAGTCTAAGGGAGCTATTCAGATTATCACGAGCAAGAGTAGGGGACCTATAACGCTTCCCTGTGGAACGCCAGATATCACTTCTGTTTTACTCGATGACATACCGTCAATTACAACGAACTGTGTCCTTTCTGAAAGGAAATCGTGAATCCAATCGCACAATCGGGAAGATATTCCATAAGCACGCAATTCCAGCAGGTGTTTATCACACAGACTGCGAATTATGCGATTCTGTATCATATCGGCGTACCTCTCACCCGTCACGGTAGCTACAAAACGAGACTCAAGCAGTTCCTCAAAGAAAAAAGGCCCGATGACGGTAACTGTGGAAAATTCAACCCATACCCTGACTTTCTCGTCGTGCAATGGAGTTTCCACGACAGTTCTAAGATTTTCGGCTAGCCCAAATTCTGCAGTTGTGAGCGTTGACAGACCCTCGGAGCTAGAAATGAGCTTCGTCGGTCCACAACACGTTACTCAACCAATCGTCATCTTCCGCCATCTTTTGAACCGCCCACACCGTAAATGCCCTCCTCTTCACTAAATCGCCAGGTAACAGTTCATGATGCCGTTGGATTTTGTAAGGGTAGCATCGGAGGGTACGCCTAAGTGCCAACCAAACAGTAGTGTATGGAATGCCGGTGCGACGTGCGTCTGCATGAGCGCTGACTTCCCCCTGCATAGACGATCCCGCTTCAGTGTCCATTTCTTCCTGAACTGTCTCAGCAGCATTGCGCCTTGTGCTCGGTCGGCCGCTACGGGGTCTATTCTCTAACCAACCCGTGGCTTCGACCTTCGAAATCATTCTCGCCACAGCTGCATTTGTCAACGGACCTTTACCTGTTCGAATCCCCTTCCTATGGCGATAGGAACGAGGAAAAAAAAGTATGCCTATATGCCTCCGTACGAGCCCTATTTCCTCTTAACTTGTCTTTGTGATCTTTACGCGAAATGTAAGTAGGCGGCAGCAAGTTCGTACTACACTAAGCTTCAAATTCCGGCCCTCTAAATTTACTTAACAGAAATTCACGAAAAGAACGTCATCTTTCTTCCAGCGATCCCCAATTGAGGTGCGGAGCATTTCCGTGACACTCGCGCATTGGTCGAACCTACCGGTAACAAATATAGCTGCTCGCCTCTGAACCGCCTCTATGTCTTCCTTTAAACTGATCTGCTGCTTGAGCAATACTCAAGACGTGGTCGTACAAGCGTTTTATACGAGGTCTCCTTTACAGGTGAAGCACATCTTCCCAAAATTCTCCCAATAAACCGAAGTCGGCTGTCCGCCTTAGTCACAACTGTCCTTACATGCTCGTTCCATTTCATATCGCTCTGCAATGTTACGCATAGACATTTGAACGACGCGGCAGCATCAAGAAGCTCACTACTAATGCTGTATTCGAACATTATGGGATTGCTTTTTCTACTCATGCGCATCACTTTACATTTTTCTACATTGAGAGCTAGCTGCCATTCTTCGCACCAACTAGAAATTTTGTCTAAGTCATCCTGTATGCTATTACAGTCAGTTACAGACGACACCCTCCCATACATCACAGCATCATCAGCAAACAACCGCAAATGACTACTTACTCTGTCCATCAGATCATTTATATAGATAGTAAATAATAGCGGTCCTATCACACTCCCCTGGGGCACGCCTGACGATACACCTGATAATACAGCTTCATTAAAAGCGCCTTTCCAGGTAACGACAACATGCTGCGATTGCTGGTGCAGCTGATTCTCTCTCTCATTACAGCTCCTTTTATACACGATTTCCATGGGCAGTCACTGACGTTTTGCTGGTCTGCGCCACATGTCGGACATTCTTTGAACTTTTTTTCCTAATAAAACCCTATGTCATTCCAAGCATGTGTGTCAACTTTACCTCTCTGTCTACATTATACCGTGATTTTGAACACCTGGTACTTCGTGAGCTACTCAATAGGTCTGGTATGTTGTCAGATTTGGTAAAAAATATGTATAATGCACTGAAATTCTAGGTGAATTTGAGGCACTATTTCGGAAAACACGAATGTAATTTTTCTTATATTGTGTTCCATCGTGTAATTTAGTGGGCCAGTATGTGTGCTATAGTGTTCGCGAGTTCAAACGTCAACGTACACAAGCAGTATTCAAAAAAATGTATTCGGAATTGGCAATAAGATTATGCTTCACCTTAAAATTTTTAAAATGAGTAGATGGGTTCTTAAAGCTGCTAGACACTTCTGAAGATTCTTTTTTAAACCAATATCAAACGCCAGCAGAGCATAAACAAATGTTGATGGTAACATTTCACAATGTTCTTATATATTAAGCATTGTGATGTGTTAACCGCCTGTTTATACTTCCATGGTCTAATGGCCGGACTCGGTAGCGTTTAGCTAAATTAACAACTTATGACCAAACACAACAAATTTTCAAAAATGAAAACTTCCATATCGTTTGTCTTTATTGGAAAAACCTCGTATATGAATCATTAAAATTTTCATTGCATTCTTACGGAGAATGTGTCGTTTAGACTTCTGCTGCCGCGCGGTGCGGTTTTCAGTGCCACGTTGCGGCTTGCGCAGACGCTCCCGCTGGAGGTTAGTTAGTCCTCCCTAGGGCACGGACGAAGCTGTTGTCCTTAGGATAAGTTACTGTAGTTAGTTCGTCAAGGGACCCATGACGTTAGCAGTTTGGTCCCTTATATTTACTATCTTTTGAAAATGTGGAGTACTGCTATGTAAATGAAAGGTAAATGACTTGTGCTACACGCTTGTGAGAAAACGACGGATATTGCAAGGCATCAATTGTAACTAAAATGTAAATATTTTTCAATATAAGCCGTAAATACGGCGCGCGCGCGTACACTCGCTGCCGTTGCCCTACCGTGCTCGAAATGTTCAAATGTTTGTTAAGCTTATGGGACTTAACTACGGGGTTATCAGTCCCTAAACTTACAAACTACTTATCAACTAGCTTATCCTAAGGACGGCACAAATATCCATGCCCGAGGGGGGATTCGAACCCCCGACCGTAGTGGCCGTGAAGACCGTGACTGAAGCGCCTCAGTCGCCTCGGCCACCGCGGCCGGCCTACCGTGCTCGGACATTGTCTGATGCCCTCAGAGGGCGATACATTTACTTCTTGCCCCTGGCTGCACTATGGCTTGAAATACAATGTACAGTGCCTTTGTACTTCAGATTCCACCCACGAAATGTTCAGGAAACGGCCACTGCGCCGACTACAGTTCTCAAGAAACGTCATTTCATCCATTTTGCTTCCGAAGACAACAGCTGTTTTCGTCATAACTTAGAAAATGAATACTGCAACTAGTCTCAGGTTTTTGTATTTTTTCTAGCTGAAATCCCGGCGTTGCCCGGGTATTTATTTCTTTATTCCTGCCATTTTTCAGGTATATATTCATTTGTATAAGGGCTGTGTGTCTGTAAAATCTCTCGGGAATAAAATTAGTAGTAAACAAATAATATATTAAAACTTGGTGCGTGATGGGGCTGTTTTCCATGAACGTTACTGTTTGTGCTCATATCGCATGATGCACGTGCACTATATGTGCGTACACTGGCTGTAAACTTTCCTCCGGCTACAATTTGTAGTGTACAAATTATAAATTGTAACGTCTTACAGAATGCCTTAATTATACTCCATTAAGAGCGGAAAAGTAGTAAGCGAAAACCTTTTTTCCTTTCATCATTTTACTATGGTTCCCAGCGAGAAAAGTTTAATAAAGGTTTGAAATTATATTTAAAGTTTGTTGCAAGTCGCTAAGTACTGTCATTCTCATACAGTTTATTTCGAGTCTCGCCGCATTATATGTCATTTTTTCGCGATTTCTATTGGTTATGATGTAATATCTTTTGAACCATGTGCAGTATGTAGTTATTAACCATGCAGCAATTGTTACCTCACGGTAAGGAACGTGTGTATTAAATTTGGTTGAAATTGGTCCAATGGTTTAGGAGAAAATGAGCAGCATTGTCGCAAAATGCAGCAGTTTTTATCGCATCACATAGTTTGTGACGCCATATCTCGTGAAGTATATATCGTATGTGATTCTTACACTTACGGCGACGGTAGTCATGGATTAAAGCTTACAAAATTTCATAAATATTGGAAAAAACTATAGATTTGTATGCAACACGTGCAAATATACGGACACTCTGCTTTATATATTAGATGAAATATATACCTTCGTTATTAGTTTTGGTCCTGAGCCCATCGTCAGACGGTAGTGTTGATACCAGATGTTTACATTGTTTTTAAAGGATTTTGTGAATATATAGATTAATGTACAACTTTGTAATCTTTTAATATAGCAAACTTTTGTTGCACTATTTACGCATTACCTTACTATCTGTGCTGGATACATTGCTCATCCTTCTTCAGAGAAAGCTTTATACAACTTGTAAGAGATGTAATTTGTATAACCATATCCTGGTGTGTGAGCTACACTCACAGCGGCGTTTTACATCAGCAGCTGATCCGATGCGCGAAAGAACAAAAGTTGGCCGTTTGCTCCAGGCATGTAATAATGTCTGAACATCATTTGCAGTTGTGAAGTCCAAAAAAGTAAAGCACTGAACATGGAACATTCAGTATTGCATCCACTGGCAGCGTTTACAATACAATCATTAGTGAGATGGATAGAAAACAGAAGTTGGAATAAAAAGTCTGGTTGGTATTAAAGGTAAGATGAACGAGTGGGCCAGACTGAGTGGAGAGAATTTACTTCCGCGTATTTAGTGCAACACTTGTTTCTCATGGACAAGGATGTCAGCTGTAATACGTTTGCCGGCCGCGGTGGCCGAGGTGACTGAGGCGCTCCAGTCACGGTCAGCACGGCCACTACGGTCGGGGGTTCGAATCCCCCCTCGGGCATGGATATTTGTGCCGTCCTAGTTCGTAAGTAGTTCATAAGTAGTTTGTAAGTTTAGGGACTGATGACCCCGTAGTTAAGTCCCATAAGCTTTACAAACATTTGAACATTTGTAATACGTTTGTCAGTACTCTCGGTTAAATCATTCGTTACATGATGCACAGTGTTTCTTTAACACATCGCTGAGTCAAAATCTAAATTTGTGCCATCTCTTGTACGAAATGAAAGTTCCTTGAGCAGATAGAAGCCATGTTATTGGTTTGTAGCGTCTTTAACTAGCTGATGGTTGTTCCTTGAGCGCCAGCGGTGGTGTATGGTCGTCAGCGAGCCTGCCTGTTACTCACCGCAGCAGCATGAGCGGCGCCAGACAGACGGCGAAGGCGGTGGCCATGGAGACCAGGTACTTGTGCGCGCGGCGCTCGCGCCACAGCTCCACCTGCACGCCGTACGTGTCCACCTCCTCCGCCGTCCTACAACAACAGTGTCCAGGCTAGCGAGCGTCTGCAACACAGCTGTAACTCAGTACACTGGAGCGTGTACTTCTATCTGAACGTGTGTATTCAGTTTCTGGCGTCACAGCGTGTGAGCCGCACGTCGGCGAGGCTTCACCAACGTGTAGGCCAATACAAAGCGTGCCAGAAGTTGTCAACCTGCGTCTGAACGCTCACCCGTAGGATGGGACCGGGAGGGCATCTTTTTTTTAGATGTTTCATACAAACCCACCAAATGAGCTAACGGCCAATATGGCGTCTTCACACCAATAAAAAGCTGCCCCACTCGTTAGCCAGGTGTGAAGAAGGTGGCGTTTTCCTATCTTACTGGTAAACGTTCAGACCCACGTTGAGAATTTGTGGCATTCTTGCCGGCCGCGGTGGCCGAGGTGACTGAGGCGCTCCAGTCACGGTCAGCACGGTCACTACGGTCGGGGGTTCGAATCCCCCCTCGGGCATGGATATTTGTGCCGTCCTAGTTCGTAAGTAGTTCATAAGTAGTTTGTAAGTCTAGGGACTGATGACCCCGTAGTTAAGTCCCATAAGCTTAACAAACATTTGAACATTTTTTGTGGCATTCTTACACGTTGTTGAAGCCGTGTTTTGTGTGTTTTTTGAGTGAGTGAGTGAGTGTGTGTGTGTGTGTGTGTGTGTGTGTGTGTGTGTTTGAGTGTGTGTGTGTTTTGTGTATGTGTGTGTGTGTGTGTGTGTTTGAGTGTGTGTGTGTTTTGTGTATGTGTGTGTGTGTGTGTGTGTGTGTGTGTGTGTGTGTTTTGTGTGTATGTGTGTGTGTGTGTGTGTGTGTGTGTGTGTGTGTGTGTGTGTGTGTGTTCAAAAAGATGTTCAAATGTTTGTACAGCTTATGGGACTTAACTACGGGGTCATCAGTCCCTAAACTTACAAACTACTTATGAACTACTTACGAACTAGGACGTTACAAATATCCATGCCCGAGGGAGGATTCGAACCCCCGACCGTAGTGGCCGTGCAGACCGTGACTGAAGCGCCTCAGTCTCCTCGGCCACCGCGGCCGGCGTGTGTGTGTGTGTGTGTGTGTGTGTGTGTGTGTGTTATTGAAGAATGTTATTATGAAAATTCATGTCTAACAGCAGTGGCGCAGTAAATCTCGGTCAAAACGCATTATTGACACGTTTTGTTATAAACATACCTACGGGTAAAACATAAAAAATTGCAAGAGGGATCTACAAGGGTCAAAACAAAGAATCAGTTCAGATATCGAGGTTCTGTATTGTCATCGGAAGAATAAAGCACTGCCGGCCGCGGTGGCCGAGGAGACTGAGGCGCTTCAGTCACGGTCTGCACGGCCATTACGGTCGGGGGTTCGAATCCCCCCTCGGGCATGGATATTTGTGCCGTCCTAGTTCGTAAGTAGTTTGTAAGTTTAGGGACTGATGACCCCGTAGTTAAGTCTCATAAGCTTTACAAACATTTGAACTTAAGCACTTCTAATTATTTTTATAATCTGTACAACGCGTTTTTAACCTCATTGTGGTTTTAATATTACATTTGTGTGTGCTGCCATATAGCGTCATATTCTTCTATCTTTGACTTGTATCATATATCAGTTTGCTATTGTCACTCACAGTGATAATTATGTTTTATTATAATGACATAGTACACTTACGCATTGTAAACTATGTTATGTAGTAACTGATTGACATTACAAGGTATCTCTCATCTGTAAGTTTGGTCGATCTTGCTCTTGTGAATTTAATTGTTGTATCTTCTTGTTTTATTATAATGACATTTATGTTTTAAATTTTCGTCATTCCCTTTTCAACAGATTATGGCCTTGTAAAATGATTTTATTGGACCAGATGATGCTGACATAGTTCAGCGAAACCGATCGTCATAAATAAAAATTGATGATCAGCGTTCTTGACTTTTTTTATATCTTTCTACAATATCATAATTGGATCGCCTCCTAGAACGTAAAGAAGCTCAACATGTTGCCCAGCCAGGCAGTAGGAGCTTTCAATAAAGAAAATAGCAAAAAATATAAATTTTAACAAAAAATGTCTTGAAGCCAATGTTGTGCCCAACTATGCAAAAATAAAAATGCCTTGCTAAATAAAAATAGCTAAGGTAAAAAAAAAAAAAAAAAAACAACCATATAATGTCTGAAAAGTACGCACAACTTAAAACCTTTTAAAAATATTTTAACCGAAACTGAGTTTCATAATATGCAACTGGCGTTGTATGATAAAGTCAACAGGTTACTAATTCCTGTTCAACAAAGACACGAGAAAAAGTTCAATAAGTTGCGTATAAAACATAAAAGTGACTAATGATCAAAAGGTAGAACATCAATTCGCTAAAAGGATTACAAACTTGACAGATATAACTTTTACAGAGTATGAGAAAAGTCTCTTAAACAAAGGTTTAGCTTTTAATATTAACAAAAACTTTAATCAGAATGATTTAAAAGAAATTATAGTTGACACAAAAATAGCAACAGAACAGGCTAAATTGAGTAATCCCCAAAGTATTAACATTTAAGCACGAGTGCCAGTTTCTTACTCTGAGTGTATATCATAGACGTGTGTTAGACATGTCTGAAAGACGATTTTGATTCTGCCCTCATGTGGATAAAGACTTCGAAGCAACGGCCGAAGGCATTAGTTTATCATTCCAGACAGCTGGAAACATCTGCTGGACCAGAATTCGAACCCGGGTTTCCTGCTTAAGTCACGCCAAGCGGACACAGTGGTCACTACTGCTGCACAGACTACCCTAGCACGCCTGTCGCCATACCCAAAGTATCAAAGTAACTCCTGCACACTCTTGGCGTACTGCACTAATGTTCCTTATCCTTGTGACACCCAACATTTCGAAGATTTCCTAACAGTTCCATGTGTGCATCTGTTCTGATCGGATCACTCGGGTGGGGTGGAGAGAGAGAGAGAGAGAGAGAGAGAGAGAGAGAGAGAGGGTGAACAATATTTCAGGTGCCGAATGGGTTTCCGCACCTGTGACGTCAGACGCTAAGCCAAATGTTTACGATGAGCGCGATTAACAAATGAGTTAGGAGCACGATATTTTTTTTAAGCAGTGTGGAAGTACTGTTTTTTACTGTATCGAATTTTTTGGTGAAACGCAATAAAAGCAGGATTAACTGTAGTTTCTACGTGCAAATCCGTTGTTCAAAGACTTGCGAATGTAGTAATCGTCGCTTACTGAAAGGTGTCTTCGCTCAAAACAAATGGGTACCTTGATGCGGGGTAAATAATAAATGAAATATGGACTACGCAAAATTGACATCGGACTTTTCCTTCCAGGAGACGATACGCGGACTTGACGAGGTTCCCGTCGGCATTATAAACCCTAGACGTTCCATTTTCATATTAAGTTTGCCAATAAAGAGAATAAAACCAGACCTCCCACCGTCAGCGAAAATAAAGCACTTGGAAGAATCTTAAGACTGTTGCTTCGTGTTAAAGTACCACTTCAGTAGCTTGCCAGAAATGATCATAGGTGCCCATGGACTCTAAGCAAGGCACACATTTACCTGTTCAATTATGCGAAAAGGAAATTAATGTAGTCTCCCTTTCAGAAAGGATTTTTAATGTTGATAATTCGGTCCTTCGTAATCGGAGGAAGGCTAGCAGTTATTTCAGAGTGTTACACCGAAGGTGTTGCAGATAGTACTTTGAAATGTGTTGCAGGCTCCGTCGTCTACAAAATATGTACTTCATTGTCAAAAAGAGAATTTCTCTTTACACGGGAAAGAACTTAGGAATGAGAACTAGGCCGAAATTATACATTCGTAATTGCGAAAATTAGTCGTGCATTTTTCTGATCATTCGATGCAAATTTGCTAACCGAGGAAACTGAGACTTAAGGCATGGTGGGAAAGTCGTGTTTCGGGAACTATAATGTAGAAATGTGCATGTTAATGAGGAATGCGCAAGCAACATCAAAGATCCTGTGTCGGCACCGCTGCTTGCCGTCTCGTGACGTCACACGTGGTTTACAATGGCCTGCCTATCGCGTATTCCATCTTAGCCGCCTTTGTTTAAAAAAAATGGGCACTCAAATATGAAATATATTGAACCCTTACTACCTCATTCTCGGACTACGCCCGGGCCGACCGCGGTGGCCGAGGGGACTGAGGCGCTTCAGTCACGGTCTGCACGGTCACTACGGTCGGGGGTTCGAATCCCCCCTCGGGCATGGATATTTGTGCCGTCCTTAGTTGTAGGTAATTCATAAGTAGTTTGTAAGTTTAGGGACTGATGACCCCGTAGTTAAGTCCCTTAAGCTTAACAAACATTTGAACATTTTTTTACTACGCCCGGCATTAAGGATTTCCGCTGTGTTTCCAGTGTGGGACAGTGTAAAGTGTTTCTGCTGCTGTAACAGCGGAACTTCACGCCGGACGTATAGACTACACCGGTGACCGTGCGATGCTGCAGAAGGCCAGCTCGGCAGGTGTCACTTCCCACAACCAAACAACTCCTGAAATTCGTGAAATTTACTTTTATTTTTGAATACACGAACTTTATGGGAGGACTGGGCGGCTGAACGGTACCATGGCTGCTATAGTTTTACAAAGAGGTCGTAGAAGTTTAAAACATTATCTTGTAACTGATTATAGTTGCAGTTCTGAACAGTTAGTCTTTTATATAAAAGGGAATTTGTAAAACAGCTGCAACCTCAGCTTTTCTACAGAAGTGACACCTCGTAGGCCAGATGAGGAATACAAATGCACAGAAGTGTCGTCGTCTGCCACCGAGAAGAGGCTACAAGGCAAAATGCATTCGGAATCAGTTAGGCACCAGTGAAGACTTGGCTATCGTATAGGCACTAGGCAGGACTCTAGCTCAACTATGTATCAACATTCTGCAGTACTATGTAAAAGTTAAGTATTGTATACATTCTGTGCAATATATATCTCTTTCTAATTTACTCTAGTGTTTATAGTTTCTGGCTGCTCCCCTCCGTACCTGCAGCAGCGTGCTATCTTTATTCCTGTGTCGGTCTCATTCCACTCGGCAACCGACACATACGACGGACACAAAAGCGGCGACGAGGCTGGGACACAAAAATGACCATCCCAATAAAATAAGAGAAATCAGATCGAAAACGGAACGATTTAGGTGTTCTTTCTTCCCGCGCACTATTAGAGAATGGAACGGTAGAGAAAAGTTATGAAAGTGGTTAATGAACACTCTGCCAGGCACTTTAATGTGAGTTGCAGAGTATCTATCTAGATCTGCCACCAGGACGCATGCGTGAAGCTGCTGTCCTGCAGCGCGCCTTGCGATTTACGTGGAGTTGGTGTCGTGTTTGTTGCTTATAGCGCCCCTTCTGATTTACTTTGCGTGAATAGTGAGCGCTAATTTAGTTATTTTATCATAATGTATGTGTGTCCGGAATGTTAATGTGAATATAAACTCCCACTAGGGTTTACGGAGACACGATAAAAAAATCACACTCTTCTAAGGAAGAATAAATTGTGGCGAAGAAAATAAAGAACAAAGGTGAAGGAGAGAATTATATGCAGTTCCCGTAAAAATTATTTCTGCCAAGTGTCAGCTCTCCGGCGGCATCAAAGACTTCCATTCAGAAAATTCATCTCGTGACCACAATTCTACTACTACTTGCAGTATTTGACTTCATTGCTTTTAAGAAGCTGGACATTCTCGAACATTTTAAAAATATTATATGGTAAACTGACGTATCAGTTCAAATGTCTGTAAATCTATCGGACCAAACTGCGTGGTCATCAGTCCGTAGCTTACAAACTACTTAAACTAAGTTAACCTAACATAAGGATAACACACACACAACCATGCCCGCAGCACGGTTCCTCAGTGCGCGTGGCTATTCCGCCGCAGCTGAGGTATCAGGAAGAACGGTTTCAGTCATTCGGTGATTTCGTGCCTTAAGAAATTGAAACAAGTGATAAAGTTTCATTCATTAAATTTAGTGGCGTTGAACCTTGCACCAACGGAATGAAATATACAACTACATGTGTCACCGGTCTGACTCTTATACATCAGAGACCGCTGGCAAACGGCCAAACGGCACTTGAAGACACAAGGAAGCTGCAAGATAAATGGATTTTTACCAGCTGCATTCAAAGAATCCACCGATGGAACATGTAGTGCTGCCTTTCAGTCTACACATGTGGGTCATAAGTGTGATTTACAGCTCCAACCACAAGAAAGAGATTAAATTGCGACTAAAACTGCTAGCGAAGTACCACTTGATGCAGTCTCAGATGACGGTCGAACTTCCATAACAAACGAGCAAGACAAAGTGCACCTGTTAACTAAGAAAGACCTGCATGATATAGAAATAAGTTTTAATTTGTGAGGTTGTTAAACATCAGGACGATGGAACAAGTGTTTCTGTATGGGTTAAGGAAATGAAAGAAAGTGGAAATTGTGTTCCGTTGTACAAGCCACTGGGAAAGACTTCTTTCAACTCGAAAACAATTATTTTGTATTAATTATAATGAACGATGCTCAGAGTAGCTTCCTACAGAAGTACGGTGGCGACTGCATTTGTATGGACAGTAGACGTAGTCTCGATAGTTATGGTAATTTTTTTTTCATAAAGTGCGCCAGAAAACAAATACAATTATCGATAATATATTCATATAGGATGATTTTTGTGAACACAAGTGAAATGTACTCTCAGCAAATTCATTGTCGGCTTCCACACATCGGAAGTAAATTCCGCTTTGCTTGCTGTGTATTGCAACAATAATATACGTTTAAATACACGTTTTTCTGAAATAAGTTTTGGAAACGTAAAATGAATATTTCATCATGTAGACCCTAAACGTCATTTTATAGAATGCGCTTACTAAAAGTTTCAGTACGTAACAGCGCCACACACGAATTAATATTAGAGCATCAGGGCCACTTGTGTTGATCTTCACTCTCCAGTTGCTTTGGGTTTTGAGAGATTGCGCGCGTGCCGACCGCGGTGGCCGAGGGGACTGAGGCGCTCCAGTCACGGTCTGCACGGCCACTACGGTCAGGGGTTCGAATCCCCCCTCGGGCATGGAAGTATGTGCCGTCCTAGTTCATAAGTAGTTTGTAAGTTTAGGGACTGATGACCCCGTAGTTAAGTCCCATAAGTCATACAAACATTTGAGACCGCGTGCGGTGCCTGCGCGCATCCCGACAGTTTGCGCATACGCAATGCAAGAGTGGCTCAAGGTATCCGCTACCACTAGCCGCTAGTAGATTTCTGGACAGATATAATAGAAAAGTTGTATGGAAACGCAGATGGTAAATCCTGCCGTCTTTTTACGATTTAGTTGCCGCCAACATTCCCCTTTTTTACTGACGTTATTCAAAGTTGTTTAGGGAACATTTAAAATCAAATCCACTAATTATCCTCCATTTCTCCCCGATTCGAAACTTCCACGTAATATATTAACTGAAACCCCCAACAACCAATAGGCGCTACATTATGTGCTTATATGTCCCACCCTGTGGTCTCAAAAATGACGTAGTGCTGGTACGCTGGCGCTCGTACAGTGTTGAAAATTGGTCCCATTGGTGTATCTTTGGAAGCCAGTGCATTCCTGATGGATTGTCTACATGCGGTATCTTTGCTGTCATAACGAGTCACCCTAACTGCTTGTCCAAGAGACGTCCAAGCACCTTCGTGTGCAAATAAGGTAGGAATGTGGAGAGAGTCAGCATCTGCAGTAGGTGATACTCGAGTGTACTACTGACCTGTTGGGCAGGATGTCGTCGGCGCCGTGTCGGGCCTCTCGCAGCACGACGGCGAGCACGTGCTGGCGGGGCGCCGCCTGCTGCTGGCGCGCGCGCAGCTCACGCGAGATGCGCAGCTGCAGGCACGCCGTTACCGTCAGCGGCAGCACGAACCTGCCGACATGTACAACACACACCATACACAACATGTACTCACACACATCCAGTGCTTAGACAACCCGATGTCATAATTGTAGGGGATATGGAGAATATACACGTAATATGAAAACGAGTGGTGAGTGAACTTTAACGCCGAAGTTGTACATGGAAGTGGTGCTGTGTTGAAATCAGAGCGGGATTAGCACGTTTGATTTCAGCGAATAAAGTAGAGCGGCTGGACGAAGCTTCTGGTTACGCAAGTAGGTCGGCGAGGGCGCCGTACTACGTAACAGCCTGACAGCCGTGTTGCTTAAAGGTGGCTGCGACATTCGTGATCAGAAGTAGGAGACCGGTCACGTGTAGCAATGATCAGCTATGCCACATCTGTGAAACACAGGCCTCGTCGTATAAATACGGGAGAGACTCAGCTATGGCAGAGAGGTAGCCACGGCTGGGTAGTCACCTGCCACCCGGACTTTGCTTCTCGTCGACAACAACTGTTATTACTGTTATCACAAAACTGAGTCTGTCGCACGCCGGAAGCACTTCGGCGCAGCGCGGCCAGCAGCCGATCATCACGATCAACACGGCATCCGTGACGACAGATGCAGCCAGCGGAATAGCGGCGGCCCAGCCTGACGAAACGGGCAGCGGGGTCCCGGCCTCGACAGCAGCGCAACCGGGCGTCGAACCAACGAATGCCGCGGTAAGACTGCAGCCAGTTACACGGGGGCGTGCTGTGGACGAAACGATGCGGCCACACCTGAACCGTTCCTGTGACCGTCTGGAGCACGAAGCAGCAGCAGCGGCAGAAGGAGGACCTGGGTTCAACTCCCAGACAACGCCCAGCGCGGTACGGCCATCGCGGCGGCGGCGCAGCCCGGTAAGAGGACGATACCTCGCCTTACGCAACAGAGGCGTAGCGGCCAGCGGGCAGTCGCTTCAGCTACTACGAGGCCCAGGGCGTCAGCTGCTCGCCACCTCAGCGCATGCAGCACGCACTCACTCTCCACTTAGGCCAGTCGTCGTAGACAAAAAAATGGCCTTAGGTCCAAAAAAATTGCAGGAAGCTGAATTTTTGGTATGTTGTTACGACATATTAGAGTAGTATTAAACCAAGTTTGCAGCTTCGAAATCCTTTAGCTTAACTTTTAAGAGCCAAAAAACCTCGAAATTTTCGGACACTTTTCTCGTTTTGGCTTATAACTCGTGGAGGGTGGGTTTTTAAAGAACAGTCACTCACACCTCTATTAACATAGACAAAATATTCTACAATGTAAGCCTAACCGCAGCTCTGTAAGTCCAATAGTTCCCGAGATACTGGACTTCAAAAATTGACTTATTTTTCCAAAAAGTTCAAATTTTCGATTTTAGTCATCTTTCGGCTAGAATATTGGCTTTAATGATCACCCCACCTAAAAGTCATACTAAAGAAAGTTATAGAGCAGTTATTTAGCTTTAATCTAAGTACAGAACGAAGTCCATAGTCCCAATAGATTTCTAGTTATCGTTAAAAAGCGAAAAGTCGGAGACGAATTGCAGTCCTCTTATAGGATATGTTAAAGAAAAAGGAGGAATTACTTATTGACGATTATTATTAACGCATTGTATATAAATTATAATTTATGTGTTAGTGCATACCAATATACTTGTGAAAGTAGGTATTACTGTAAGAACAATGAAATCCTCTCTGTTTGTTGGTATTGGTCAGCCATTAAGGAATGGGGACATTCGTTCGTAGCGAGGCCTTTTGTTGTGTGAAGTCACCCCCGCCCCCCTCCCTCTCACTGCGAGTGGTGACCCAGCGGGTGTTCTGTCTTCCCTCCCTCCCAAACTTCTTGTCTCCGAGGTCTTCCTCACTACACCCAGTCTGCCCTTAGAAATGACCATATTCGGATCTGTGAAAAACGTTTCAAACAAAAATCGTCTAAATCTCGATCGTAGTGGTGTTTTAAGTACTTTTTTTTTTTTACAATATGTCAGAGCTACCCCCGTCTGATGTTTGTTTCGTGTGTCGGGAAGTGCTTGGAGAGGAACAGTGACAGTGAAAAAAAAAATGGGGGGGGGGGGGGGGGGTCTCCAGCAGTGTCCTTGGTGGCAAGGTGTATGTTCTGAATATCTGTGAGGGCTTGGAGTATTTCTGGGATGTCTCCTGCATCAGCACTGAGCAACAAGTTGACATGAGATCCTCTCGTATCGACTGAAATACTACTTCGACAAACTAAAAATGTAGTTTGAATCCCAATACACCATTTCCTTGGAATGAGAAACTACTGTCCATCAGGCAATGTTTCTTTCAAAAGGAATGACAAGATACGAACATTGGCTACAGCTACAGTGCGGAACAAGGTGGTCGCTATTGACCCTCTCACAAGCTTCCAAAGGCGGTGCATTACGAAAAAGTCAGATCAAGACTTAAGAGAGCACTTTGCCTTCGAGATGGCCCCCTATGCCAGGGCACTATTTTCGGAGGTGGTTATGCGGAAATCCACCTTCTTCAGTGCTTTCACTCCTATCACTGAAAACATCTCCATCACAAAAGTACTTTTGTTGTTTTCGATGGAGGGCATCTGCTCCAGACAGTTATCTGGCAACGTAACAACAGCATCCGCAAAATTGTAGCAGCTTACATTTCCTGCACTGTCCATCGCTATGGGAGGAGGGTGGCTGTGGTGTTCGATGCCTACTCAGAGGATGGAGCTGGCAGGAGCACAAAAGCAGCTGAGCATCTACGCCGTTAAGTAGTACTTGCACGCAGCGAAATAACATCCAAGATTGTACTGTGATCGAAGTGGCTCCGAGATAATTTCTTTCCAACGAAAAGAAAAAGCAGCGCTTGATCAACTTTATTTGCGCTGGAATGGAGAGAGAATGACTAGAGGCCAAGCAAACTACCGACGTCGCTGCCTTATCATCAGGACAGCGCTGGAGAAGAGCCGACAACATGAACACGTCCTAATAGCTGGAGAGGATGTCGATTTGTTGGTTCTCCTCAATGGGTTGGGCTCCAATACAAGGAACATATTCCCCCAAAATGGTGGAAGGGGTGGAGCTAGTTGTGAACAGTCCTCGTCAACATCCTTCAATCGAGGACGAATGTCGCTCCTTCCTGGATTAGAGCTGTTTCTCCACGCGTTCACTGGTTGCGACACGGTATGTGCCATTTTCGGGCAAGGAAAAACAAAAATGTTGGGCATAATTAAGAAGAATCCCCAGCTGATTAGCGTGGCTGCCACATTTCTTAAGCAACATGCCACTTTAGAAGAGATAGCCTCTGCATGCTGGAAATGCTTGATTGCCCTATATGGTGGTGGAGAGGACGACAACCTTCAGACTCCCCGCTAAGAACTTTTCCTTAAGTCTGCTGCGAGTGCAAAAGTCCAGCTTGCTACCCCCAACCCAAGAAGCAAGGGCCAGCATTCCTACAGACCATATCACGAGGTTCGGATCTGGTTGGGTATCGAGACAGAGCCCTCTGACTGGGGTTGAACAATAAACCAGCAAGGGCTAACTCCTATCACCACAATCCAAACCCAGCACCCTCAGCACTACTGAAGATGATGTCGAGCAAACGTAGGAAAAGGGCGTGGTGACGGGACCTGCTCATGCCAAAGAGCAAGGCTCAAGTGCTCTATTCTTTGCCGAATGAGCCAGGGCAAGACATGCCACAGCACCCGAACGTCTCGGTAGATTCGGAAGAGGAAGACGAAGATGTGGACGAACCAACTTCGGTTACAGAGCTCCAACAGACAGAAGAAACAACGGAGCCCGAGCCAGCAAGGAAGAAATCCCGGCATTCTCGTTAAAACGAATTTTAAGAGACATTTTAGTAGGTATGTACGGCATTACATTTTAGTTTGTTGCAGCTTCAAAACTGAGAAGTAGCGCATTACATTACTACAAATAAATTTATGTTGCGTAAATCTGTTGCAGGAGTCACCAGGCGTTTCCTTCGACGATACAACCCCCCCCCCCCCCTCCTCGGCCACCTCAACTCTCACCTCGACGTACCACTTACGTTTCTACATGTACATTGTGTTATAAGTAGTACTACCTGTAAATAAAAATTTGTTTCCTTAAAAATTAATCATCTGGACCAATTTATTGAACTGTGCGATTTTCTCAAATTGTAGTTTTTTAACGATAACTTGAAACCTATAAGGCCTATGGATTTCCTTCTGTACTTAGATTAAAGCTAAATAACTGCTTTATAACATTTTTATGTGTGACTTTCCCCGTGGGATGATCATTAGAGCCAATATTGTAACCGAAAGATGACTAAAATCGAAAATTTGAACTTTTTGGAAAAAATAAGTCAATTTTTGAAGTCCAGTATCTCGGGAATTATTGGACTTACAGAGCTGCGGTTGGGCTTAAAGTTTAGAATATTTTATCCATATTAATAGAGGTGTGAGTGACTTTTCCTCAAAAAACCACCCTTCACAAGTTATAAGCCAAAATCAGAAAAAAGTCCGAAAATGTCGAGGTTTTTTGGCTATTAAAAGTTAAGCTAAGGGATTTCGAAGCTGCAAACTTGGTTTAAAATTACTCTAATATGTCCTAACAACATACCAAAAATTCAGCTTCCTGCAATTTTTTGGACCTAAACATACCTGACGACTGGCCTAACTGGCCGCCAGCCGTTTGTAAGAATGAATGTCAATAAACTGTTATGCTGACCCCCCCTCCCCCCCCGAATTACATAAGGTGTCTGGGCACTTTTTGATGGTTTTGACAGCAAATGACGAATGTTCTACACCCAGACTTCATCTACGTCAGGATAGCTACATGTTCCATGTGGGCTGTGAGCTCAGTAGTCAACTTGGGAGATGGGGTGGCAATGAAACAGTGGTCCAGTATAACAAAACAGTGGTCTAAGCCACTCTTTGAAGAAATAAACAGCAGGTCATAGTTATACAGCTGTGATTTTTCTTCGAATTTGGATATCCAACTTTTTTTTAAAGTTGTGTATTTCATGACGTTCAGTTAACTTAACCACAATGTTATAGTCTTTTGTGAAGTAGTTTCAGAATTAGTGCAGTCTCTATGAGGCACCTGCAACACATTTTCTAGGTAGGACCACTGTTGCACTGTCTTTTACTGTACATGAGAAAGATGAAAGTTATTTGAATAAATGTAATGTAATAAATCATATGTTCATCCTAATAGTTCTTGTACAAGTTTTAATATGAATTTGTTGTAACTACACATTACACAAAGTGATTCAGACAGTAAAATATTAAGATTATAAACTTATCATTAAACACTTTTTCAGTATGTAATGCATCATTACACAGTAGGCCCACTATACATAATCAGGAATATCAAAAATGTCTTTAACATCAACTTCCACAATAAGTTGTATATTTTCATTTTCCTCAGTTCTATTTTCAGATACCAGACTATTGTAAACTGAATGGTGAATAGGTGCAACATATTTCAAAAGGTCATTAATATCTTTAAGTTTCTTAGGATTTATTGCCCTTGGGTTGGAGTATTTTACTATTAGTTTAACACATTGTAATTCAAGGGAGTGTTTATTCTTTCTCTTTCGCTCATTAACGATATTCATATATGCGCCTTGCTCTATTCCATCTGAATAAAAATATCAGGTACAATATTTCGCCGCGGCGGAATAGCCGTGCGTACTGAGGCACCTTGCTGCGGTGCACGCGGTCGTTCGCCATCGAGGGTTCGAGTCCCCCTCGGGCATGGGTGTATGGGTTGTCCTTAGGTTAGTGTAACTTAGTTTAAGCTAGCTGGGCACTAATAACCAAGCAGTTAAATCCCATAGCTTACAAACTTTCTTTTGAACACAATATTTTCATGGTTGTTAAACAGAGACCTAAATGCGACTGAAAGCAAGACTTTCTTCATCGTCAGTGAATATACGATTAGTTATTTTATCCCTTAAGCTTTGAACTTAAAAAATCAACCTGTTGCATTTGAGTTACATTAAGTTTTCTTTTCCATGTTCTAGTATTTTTTAGAAAGATCCACCCACCCAGCAGGTGTATACACGTATTTTTTCCGATCTTGTTTTCTTCTGTGTGAGTCCAAAGTCCCTATCAAAGGGTAGGTAGCTATGACCTGATACTAGATGCTTGTTGAATTATTCCCTTAACAAAATCAAATCAAATGTTTGTATATCTTATGCGACTTAACTACGGGGTCATCAGTTCCTAAACTTACAAACTACTTACGAACAAGCTAATACTAAGGACGGCACAAATATCCATGCCCGAGGGGGGATTCGAACCCCCGACCGTAGTGGCCGTGCAGAACGCGACTGGCGTGCCGCAATCCGCTCGGCTACCGTGGTCGGCTTTCATTAACATACTTTTTGTGAATAATTTGCAACCAAAAACATGCTAAGGATATATTATTATTTTGAGCAAAACAGTTATCACAATAAACAATTAATTTATCAATACTGATCGAGACATCACTATCGCCCTGAACGTCAGATATACTTGACGTTATTACACGTTATCCAGACACTGACCTCTCATTGGCTGTTTGAGGTTGGGCCAATGTTGCACTCAAACAAAACGGAAGTTTTATCGATGGAGAAGTTAGTGCCTTCTAAATAATATGTACGAGGTGATAATGTTCAATGCCACATGGTAGATAGTTAGTTCGCCTCACTAGACAACAGATGGCATCAATATCTTACATTCCGTATTGGGGAGAATTAGACCACTTTTGCGCTGACCACCCCAATCGCCGATATTCTTCTGGCGTGAATGACTGTTGTTCATGAAACGTGTCAGCTCCTAACGTTTCGTCCAGAGCTGCGCTGCACATCGTCAGTCGGCAAGACGCAACGACGCCAGGATGTCAAGCGCAGCTCTTTACGAAACGTTAGCAGCAGAATTTTCTCATGGACCACGGCCTTAAGACCCGGAAGAATCACCTGCAATTAATAAAACTTCCATGGTACTCTGTACTACGATTAATTAGTAATTACGGATAAACTGTGTTGTCGCTATTTGGAGTTACTAGTAAACACGTAATAAACTGCATCATACATGTTGAGGCACATTTTGACGAATCTCATTATTGGTGCCGTCACATCTCATGCAACGTTACGTACTACACTTCAAAAGGTACATTCAGCGCTATTGGTGGACACTGTCTGCAAATCAAATCTCGATGAAAGTGGGTAGTAAAGATACAATAAATCAACAGCTCATGCATGACGAGGCGGTATTTCATGAACGTTGCTTATGACGCCAAAACACTTTCACTGACAGTACACAAACAAACATCAATGAATAACCTCCAAATTGTAGTACGGCACAACTTTCTCTTGTATATACATAAATTTTTTGTATATCGTCTTCAAAATTTATGAACACAATTCAAAGCAGTAACAAATTGTAATGCCATGCCGTAGATTGACTGCTCAGACATCCCTTTCATCGATTTGCTGGGATTGTCTGCGAGAAAAAATATTCATGAATATTAGAAATAATGCGTATAGTATCTCAAAGTCGCTAAGTAATGTCATTATCAAATAGCGAATGAATAAATTGACGTCTCATGATGCGGCGCGAGCGCGCGCGCGCGCGCACACACACACACACACACACACACACACACACACACACACACACAATTTGTGTGTAGATATCTTTTTCTCTATTCTATGAGGGAGAGTTTCAGAGGTGTTAACGTTTCATCCCACCCCCATGAACCACAGACATTGCCGAGGTGGGGTGGCTTGCGTGCCTCAACGATACAGATAGCCGTACCGTACGTGCAACCACAGCGGAGGGGTATCTGTGGAGAGGCCAGACAAACGTGTGGTTCCTGAAGAGGGGCAGCAGCCTTTTCAGTAGTTATAGGGGCAACAGTCTGGATGATTGACTGAGCTGGCCTTGTAACATCAGCTAATGTGGCTTTGCCACAAGGTTACTGCGAACGGCTGAAAGCAAGGGGAAACTACAGCCGTTACTTTTCCCGAGGACATGCAGCTCTACTGTATGAAAACATGATGATGGCATCCTCTCGGGTAAAATATTCCGGAGGTAAAATAGTCCCCCATTCGGATCTCCGGGCGGGGACTACTCAGGAGGATGTTATCATCAGGAAAGACAATACTGGCATTCTACGGATCGGAGCGTGGAAGGTTAGATCCCTTAATCGGGTAGGAAAATTAGAAAATTTAAAAAGGGAAATGGATAGGTTGAAGTTAGATATAGTGGGGATTAGTGAAGTTCGGTGGCAGGATGAACAGGATTTCTGGTCAGGTGAGTACAGGATTATAAATACAAAAGCAGTTGGGGGTATCACAGGAGTAGGACTGATAATGAATAAGAAAATAGGAATGCGGGTAAACTACTATAAGCAGCACAGTGATCGCATTATCATTGTCAAGATAGATACGAAGCCAACACCGACAACAGTAGTACAGGTTTATATGCCAACTAGCTCTGCCGATGATGAGGAGATCGAAGAAATATATGAGGAGCTAAAGGAAATTATTCAGACAGTTAAGGGAGAGGAAAACTTAATTGTAATGGGAGACTGGAATTCGGTAGTAGGAAAAGGAAGGGAAGGAAAAATATTAGGTGAATATGGACTGGGCAGAAGGAATGAAAGAGGAAGTCGCCTGGTAGAATTTTGCACGGAACATGATTTAATTGTAACAAACACGTGGTTTAAGAATCACAAAAGAAGGTTGTATACTTGGAAGAGACCAGGAGACACCGGAAGGTATCAGATAGATTTTATAATGGTAAAACATAGATTCCGGAACCAGGTTATAAACTGCAAGACATACCCAGGGGCAGATATAGACTCTGACCATAACTTGTTAGTCATGAACTGTAGGCTGAAACTGAAAAAACTGCAGAAAGGTAGGAAAATAAGGAGATGGGACCTAGATAAATTGAAGGAACGTGAAGTTCTGGTGAATTTCAGAGGGAGCTTTAGGCAACAATTGACAGAAACAGGGGGAAATAAAACAGTAGAAGAGGAATGGGTAGCATTGAGAGATGAAATAGTGAAGGCAGCGGAGGACAAAATAGGTAGAAAGGCAAGACCAACAAAAAATCCTTGGATAACACAGGAAATACTAAATTTAATTGATGAAAGGAGAAAATATAAAAATGCAGTAAATGAAACAAGCAAAATGGAGTACAGACGACTAAAAAATGAGATTGACAGGAAATGCAAAATGGCTAAGCAGGAGTGGCTAGAAGCCAAATGAAAATCTGTAGAAGAATGTATAAGAAGGGGGAAAATAGATACCGCCTACAGAAAAATAAAAGACACATTTGGGGACAAGAAAAGTAATTCTACGAATATCAAGAACTCAGATGGGAAACCAGTTCTCAGCAAAGAAGGGAAAGCTGAAAGGTGGAAAGAGTACATAGAGCAGCTCTACAAAAGAAATGAACTTAGAGACGATGTTGTAGGAAGGGAAGAGGAAGTAGATCAAGATGAAATAGGAGATACTATACTGAGAGATGAATTTGAGAGAGCCCTGAAAGACCTAGGTCGGAACAAGGCCCCAGGAGTAGATGACATACCCTCAGAGCTACTAAAGTCTCTGGGAGAGCCAGCCATGACAAAACTATTTGAACTGGTGTGTAGGATGTATGAGACAGGCGAAATACCCTCAGACTTTAAGAAAAATGTAATAATCCCCATTCCAAAGAAATCAGGCGCAGACAGGTGTGAAAATTACAGAACCATCAGTTTGATAAGTCATGGTTGCAAAATTTTAACACGAATTATCTACAGGAGAATGGAAAAGCTGGTAGAAGCTGACCTCGGGGAAGATCAGTTTGGATTCAGGAGGAACGTAGGAACCCGGGAGGCAATACTTACCTTACGTCTTATCTTAGAAGATAGATTAAGGAAAGGCAAACCTACATTTTTAGCTTTTGTAGATTTGGAGAAAGCATTTGACAATGTTGACTGGACTACACTCTTTCAAATTACAGGGAAAGGAGAGTTATTTACAATTTGTACAAAAGCCAGACCGCAGTTATAAGACTTGAAGGGCATGAAAGGGAAGCATCAGTTGGGAAGGGAGTAAGACAGGGTTGTAGCCTTTCTCCGATGTTATTCAATTTGTACATTGAGCAGGCGGTGAAGGAAAGCAAGGAAAATTTTGGTATAGGCATTAAAGTTCAGGGGGAAGAAATAAAAACATTGCGTTTTGCTGATGACATTGTAATTCTGTCAGAGACAGCGAACGACCTGGAAGAGCAGTTGAATGGAATGGACAGTGTGTTGAAGAGAGCGTATAAAATGAACATAAACAAGAGCAAAACAAAAATAATGGAATGAAGTCTTGGAAAATCAGGCGATGCCGAAGGAATTAGATTAGGTAACGAAACAATGAAGGTGGTAGATGAGTTTTGTTACTTGGGTAGTAAAATAACATGCGATGGTCGCAGTACAGAGGATATAAAATGCAGAATGGCAATGGGAAGAAAAGCATTTTTGAAAAATAGAAATTTGCTAACATCGGATATTAATATAAGTGTAAGGAAGTCTTTTCTGAAGTCATTTGTGTGGAGTGTTGCCTTGTACGGGAGTGAAACATGGACGATAAGCAGTGCGGACAGGAAGAGAATAGAGGCTTTTGAAAGGTGGTGTTACAGAAGAATGCTGAAGATTAAGTGGGTAGATCACATAACTAATGAATAGGTACTGAACAGAATTGGTGAGAAAAGGAATTTTTGGCATACCCTGACCAACAGAAGGGATCGCTTGGTAGGACATATTCTTAGACATCGAGGATTCGTAAATTTAGCATTGGAGGGAAGTGTGTGGGGGTAAAAATCGCAGAGGGAGACCAAGAGACGCGTATAGTAAGCAGATTCAAGTGGATGTGGGTTGCCGTTCTTATGAGGAGATGAAAAGGCTTGCTCAGGATAGAGTAGGGTGGAGAGCTGCATCAAACCAGTCTCCGGACTGAAGACCATAACAACAACATAACGTTTCATCAATATTATTAAAAATATCCGGGCTCAATTTCTATAGGATGGAGGAGGGCGTGAAACTAGATGAAATCTGGATTCCGGTGGTGAAGAATAAATGTAAGTCTACCGCCATGGAGCGATATTAACAACGGACTACGGCAATCGGCAACGACGAATTGCGCGCCCAGATACAAAACATCTGACGTCACACCTCTGCGCGCGAGCCTTCGTAAACGGAGTTTGGCTTCAATCAATAGCGATCAAGGGTATGCATCAGACATACAAAAATGCCACGGTCCCCCTTGAAAATGTCCTCAGTTAGGCACGAAACATTAGGTTTAAATAATAAATCCATAAGACGACGGCAAAATAGTCCGGAAATTTTTTGTAATTTTGTCCTTTTCGGCAGTGAAAGTTTACATATTACAATGTTTCATCATTTATGAAATAGTTCAAACGTTTTCTAAAGTGTCTTCTCACATTCTCAGGTACTCCACGAATGTATTCTGGTTAACATTTTGTAGTCATCAACCCTTGATGCGTCATATGTCTCAAATAGATATTGTTAAATTATAAGTAAAGACACTGTTTGTATGAATATTTATCAACACAGACCTGATTCGGCGCAATTTGATCAGTAGGTTGCAAGCAACGTGTGCAGGAGAGCTTCTGAGAAGTTTTGAAAGTAGAATGCGAGGTAATGGCGGAAATAAAGACGCGAGAACGGGCTGTGTAGCGTGCCAGGATATCTGTTCGTAGAGCAAAGGTCTCGGGTTTGAATCCCGGTTGAGCACAAACTTTTAATCTGCCCCCACGTTCCAAGCTGATACTAGTCACACACTAACGTCTACAATTCCCTGGAACACTAAAACACTTTGGCAGATAGCAAAGAAGGAAATAAAAAGGATATGGCTATTACTGTTCGATATTTTGATACTTCCAAACTCCCAGAGATCGTCCGCACTCCGTGATGGTTTCTAGCACTACTCTTCGTGCTTGCTAAACCCTGCCTTGTATAGCTGACAAGATCATGAGATTGTATTATGTCTAGTTCACGCGCCACGAATGCTTGGTGGAGTGGAAAAACGTCTTTCAAAAACCTAAATTGTACACCAAAGGCCGACTATCCTGATTCTTGTCCAACAATAATGACAGTTCAGCGAACGTGAAAAATATTATTCGGAAGGCATTGGAACCATACGCAGAGGCTACGGCGCAAGCATGCAACGAGCGGTGCGAACTAAATAGACGTTCTGGCAGCCGTTGCTCACAATCCGAATTTGTTAAGTAGAACTTGCTAGTGCCTCTAGAATACGTCTGTCCAGCGTTGATCGCATTTCGCGCGGAAATAGATCCCTTCGTATCATGTCATTCGCCAGCAGATTAACAAGCGAGATGGCAGAAGCGTGAAATTCTGTTGCTCGGTTCTGAAGACATCAAGACAACAGGTTCTTTCTTCAAAGAATCCTTTCTAACGATTAAGTAACATTCACAAATCACGGAAAGGTGAAAATAAATTATTGTGCCGCTGAAAATCCGCACTGACTGTACGTCAGAGGGCGTTATCAAATGAACTGCATGTTCGCCTGACTTGACGCCATCGAAATTTCCCTCTCTGCTGTGTCTATACACAAGGTCCAACAACCCAAAGGGATTTAAAATGAATGCTATCAACAAGGGATGTTAAATAGATTGCTTATTTCTAGATTTTCGGAAGGCTTTGGACACTGTATTCCACAAGCCTCATCTAAGCAAATTGCGCATGTATGGAATATCGCTACAGTTGTGCTGCGAGATTCGTGATTTTCTGTCAAAGTACGTTGTACGTTGTCATCAAATAGAACAGAAGTGATATCTGGCGTTCCCCAGGGAAGTGTTATAGAGTCCCTACGGTTCCTTATTTTTATAAACGATTTAGTTGTTACTTTTTCCCCCAGCTGTTATAGATTGGAACTATCATATATCATGAAATACCATGAATCCTCTGCACTTACATGTGACTTGCTGAGTATCGTTGTAGGTGTGCAACATTGCAACGTTGCAGGATGTGCAACTATTTCTAAAGAATGACTTCGGTATGACAAGATGTCATGGCGCCAGCTACTGCAAATGTGTATTGCAACACACAGTGGGCATTTCGAAAACTTGATAACCCGAATGCAGTTTCGTGGACGTGGATATCACCAATTTGTTTAGTTACGACGTCTTACTATGTAAATTTATAATGCAAATGTTTATCTCAAACGCGGGTAAATTTTTTGTTCATCCGAAGTTGTTAATCAAAAATCTTTCCACGTCAATTTGTTTCACAAATACATTCAATTAGTGACATCCACCTTTCTTTCAAGACTCTGACTGAAACAAAAGCAGAACTGTTACTGTAGTTACCTGGTGAAACATTGATTGATTATTCTGTCGCTTCTTGGTAGAACATAATCAACTAAAAAATTTTTTGTGTATGTTCTAACCTTTTTGACACATCAAATCTCTTAAACTCCGAAAACCGTTTAAGTAAATAAAAATTAAACTCGTAGAACACACACAAAATTGTGCTTTTTTCATTTATTTGGTGCTCATCATTATATGCGACGTCTTTTGCCTTAAAGTCGGGTTGTCTGATCATGTGTAGCTAAGTGTAATAAGTATGATTAAAATTAAACTTTTCTCAACTCTTTCGAAACTGAAATTTGACTCTTAAATGAGTCAAGCTGGAACGCTCTATCAGCAGGACGAAAGAGTTCCATATGATATCGGACTTCGGCGTAGGGCATCAACTGGTTTGATGTTCAAAAGATACATGTTTGGTTCTAAATATAGCTATTCCGAAACTACTTTTACGGTTTCGATGGGTGAAACGCCGCTGAATTCGTCTCTTTGAGAAATACTATACTAGTAGCAGATAAGAGTTTCATTTGAAAAAGCAAAGCTCGTATTATCTACGAAGCTAATACAGCTTTCACAAAAGGCTATACGTCGTTTAGTGAAGACTTCCTTAAAATTCATCTGAGTGAAAACAGAATTACGATATCTTAAACGATCTCAGAAATTGAGGTGAACAGCTTGTTACATGTGCCTCAAAATATAAATGCATAAAGACTCTATGAACAACTTTAAATGTGAATCCATAAACTGTGGTGAACCGAATAGATACATAAAAAATGTACTCCGATAATCTCGTATAAAATGTTTTAATTTTCTTACTTTGCACGAAATAACTTACCACACTTGCACGTTCGTGGTCTCTCGGTTAGGGTCTTATAACTCACGGACACTTTGTCCTTTTGCTCTCGTACTTTGAAAATTTTTAGACTGTTCTTGTAAAAAGCTACGTGTTATGCTGAATCACGTTTGCTAATTTGAACCATGTCATTTTTATCTGAGTTTACTGAATGTAGAGCTCATTGTTCTTTAGTTATTATTCGAATAAATGTATTTTTGTAGCAATGAGCGATTGTGGTTTCTGCAATCAAATTTGAGGGAAACTAGTTGTTGAAGTGATCGTTAAATAACTGCACATTCATACAAATTACTCTTTCCATTTACTGCTCTGCTAACACGTTCCTGTGGTTAAGGGCAGATTTATTAAATTTCTTTTCAGCTTGCCGCGGTCAACACAGAATAAATCGGTAACTGATGGCTCTAGCTGTTACGTTAATTTGTGGATACCACCAACGGGAAAGTTTTCAGTAAAATTCCAGTCCTTAAGTGATTAAATGATGCCTTGCCGATTCAAGTTTAAATTTTATATAAATTTCAGGCGTGCAAATGTTAACGGTAGCTGCAAGGGTTTATAAAACATCGTTCATGTGAAACTCAACTTGGCCGTTCCTCCCATGAGATCTTGCGAGCCATGGATGAAGGACAACAAGCGGATTGTTTTTTTCCTAGATTTAAAAAAGGTGTCTGACGCGGTGCCACACTGCAGACTGCTAACGAAGATATGAGCATATGGAATAGGTTCACAGATTTGTGACTGGCTGGAAGACTTCCTAAGTAATAGAACGCAGTACGTTGTTATCGACGGCGAGTGTTCATCAGAGACGAGTGTATCGTCAGGCGTGCCCCAGGGCAGTGTGATAGGACCACTATTATTTTCTGTCTATATAAATGATCTGATACATAGAGTAACTTGTAATTTGCATCTGTTTCCTGATCATGCTGTGGTGTATGGAAGGGTGTCATCTTTGACTGTAATATACAGGACGACTTAGATAAAATTTCTAGTTGGTGCAAAGAATGGCAGCTAGCTCTCAATGTAGGGAAAAAATCCATAATGTTCGAATACAGAATCAGTAGTGAGCTTCCCAAAATTCTCCCAAGTAACCGAAGTCAGCTGTCCGCCTTACTCACAACTGTCCTTACATGTTCGTTCCATTCTAAATCGCTCTGCAGTGTTACGCCTAGCTATTTGAAAGACGCGACTGCATCAAGAAGTTCACTACTAATGCTGTGTTCGAACTCTATGGTATTGTTTTTCCTAATTATGCGCATCACGTTACTTTCTTCTACATTGAGAGCTAGCTGCCATCCTTTTTACCAACTTTGTCTAAGTCATCCTGTATGCTATTACAATCACAGATGACACCCTCCCATACTCCACAGCATCATTAGGAAACAGCCATTAAAATTGCTACACCACGAAGATGACGTGCTATAGACGCGAAATTTAACCGACAGGAAGAAGATGCTGTGATATGCAAATGATTAGCTTTTCAGAGCATTCATCTACATCTACATACATACACCGCAATTCACCGTAAGGTGCGTGGCGGAGGGTACACTGTACCACTACTAGGCATTTCCTTTCCTATTCCACTCCCAAATTGAACGAGGAAAAAAAGAATGCCTATATGCCTCCGTACGAGCCATAATTTCCCTTATCTTGTCTTTGTGATCTTTACGCGAAATGTAAGTAGGCGGCAGCAAGATCGTACTACACTCAGCTTCAAATTCCGGCCCTCTAAATTTACTTAACAGAAATTCACGAAAAGAACGTCGTCTTTCTTCCAGCGATCCCCAATTGAGTTGCCTGAGCATTTCCGTGACACTCGCGCATTGGTCGAACCTACCGGTAACAAATCTAGCTGCTCACCTCTGAACCGCCTCTATGTCTTCCTTCAAACCGATCTGCTGCGGGTCCCAAATATTTGAGCAATACTCAAGACGTAGTCGTACAAGCGTTTTATACCCGGTCTACTTTACAGGTGAAGTACATCTTCCCAAAATTCTCCCAATAAACCGAAGTCGGCTGTCTGCCTTACTCACAACTGTCCTTACATGCTCGTTCCATTTCATATCGCTCTGCAATGTTACGCCTAGATATTTGAACGACGCGACCGCATCAAGAAGCTCACTACTGATGCTGTATTCGAACATTATAGGATTGTTTTTTCTACTCATGCGCATCACCTTACATTTTTCTACATTGAGAGCTAGCTGCCATTCTTCGACCAACTAGAAATTTTGTCTAAGTCATCCTGTATGCTATTACAGTCAGTTACAGACGACACCCTCCCATACACCACAGCATCATCAGCAAACAGCCGCAAATTACAACTTACTCTGTCCATCAAATCATTTATATAGATAGAAAATAATAGCGGTCCTATCACACTCCCCTGGGGCACGCCTGACGATACATTCGTCTCTGATGAACACTCGCCGTCGAGAACAACGTACTGCGTTCTATTACTTAGGAAGTCTTCCAGCCAGTCACAAATCTGTGAACCTATTCCATAAGCTCGTATCTTCGTTAGCAGTCTGCAGTGTGGCACCGTGTCGAACGCCTTTTTGAAGTCGAGAAAAACACAATCCGCCTGTTGCCCTTCGTCCATGGCTCGCAAGATGTCATGTGAGAAAAGGGCAAGCTGAGTTTCACATGAACGATGTTTCCTAAACCCGTGCTGATTCATGGAAAGAAGCTTTTCCGTTTCAAGGAAATTTACTATATTCGAACTGAGAATATGCTCCAAAATTCTACATGAAACCGATGTCAACGGTATTGGCCTGTAATTGTATGGGTCAGTTCTCTTTCCTTTCTTATACACGGGAGTCACCTGCGCTGTTTTCCAATCACTAGGAACTTTGCGCTGAATTAAAGATTCGCTATAAATGCAAGCTAAATAGAGGGCCAATGCCGCAGAATAGTCTTTGTAAAACCGAACTGGTATTCCATCCGGACCAGCAGACTTTTTCGTATTTAGCTCTCTCAGCTGCTTCTCTACACCGGAAATACCTATTGCTATGTCCCCCATTTCGGAATTAGTACGTTGATCAAATGATGGTATATTTGTGCGGTCCTCCTGCGTGAAAGATTTCTTAAAGGTTAAATTTAGAACTTCAGCTTTCCGTTTGCTTTCTTCTATTACTGTCCCGGAATGATCAACTAGTGACTGGACAGTGGGCTTTGACCCTCTTTTCGATTTTACATAGGACCAGAATTTTTTCGGGTTCTCGGAAAGATCTTTTGCTAAGGTATGGCTGTGATAATTATTGTATGCTTCACGTTCGATCTTTTTATAGACGCACGAATCTCTACTAACTTTTGCCTGTCATCATTTGCGTGTTCTTTTTTGAATCGAGAGTGCAACAGCCTTTCCTTTCTCAGCAACTTTCTAACATTATTATTATACCACGGTGGATCTTTTCCATCCTTAATCGTCTTTACTGGCACATATTTCTCTAACCCTTCATTAACATCCATAGTCCCAGAATTAAACGATGCCCATTCATTTTCTAAGTGCGATCGTAGCATTTGCTTGTCGGCTTTTCCCAACCAAAACACGCTCCTAGCCTTCTTGACTGGTTTATGAACTTTGGTCACCATCGACGCTATGACGATATCATGATCACTAATTCCTGTCTCTACACAGAGATCGTTGGCGCCGGTGGCGAGACCTACAGCCTGCTGACGTGAGGAAAGTTTCCAACCGATTTCCCATACACAAACAGCAGTTGACCGACGTTGCCTGGTGAAACGTTATTGTGATGCCTCGTGTAAGGAGGAGAAATGCGTACCATCATGTTTCCGACTGATTGTAGACTATCGCGAATGCGGTTTATCGTATCGCGACATTGCTGCTGGCGTTGGTCGCGATCCAATGACTGTTAGCAGAATATGGAATCCACCTATTCAAGAGGTCAATAGGGAACGCAGTGCTGGATCCTAAAGGTCTCGTATCACTAGCAGTCGAGATGACAGGCATCTTATCCGTATGACTGTAAAGGACCGTGCAGCCACGTCTCGATCCCTGAATCAAGAGATGGGGACGATTGAAAGACAACCATCTGCAGCTCGGAGACCATGGCTGTGGTTACCCTTGACGCTGCATCAGACAGGAGCGCCTGCGATGGTGTACGAATTGCTAAACGTTTTCGGAAGAATCCAGGTTCTGTTTACAGCATCATGATGGTCGCACCCGTGTTTGGCGACATCGCGGTGAACGCACATTGGAAGTGTGTATTCATCATCGCAATACTGGCGTATCACCCGGCGTGATGGTATTGGGGTGCCATTGGTTACACGTCTCGGTCACCTCTTGTTCGCATCGACGGCACTTTGAACAGTGGACGTTACATTTCAGATGTAACCCCGAGGCCTTACCTTTCATTTGATCCCTGTGAAACCCTACATTTCAGCAGGATAATGCACGACCGCATGTTGCAGATCCTGTACGGTCCTTCTGAATACGGAAAATGTTCGACGCCAGTCACTACTCTTGATGAACTGCGGTATCGTGTAGGCAGCCCGTTTTATATTGTCGCGATACAGGGCAGACAGCGTCACGAAAATAATACAGAATCTGGGATAGGAATCATTACAACAACGGCGCTTAATGCTGCAGCGTGAGCTATTTAAACTCCAATCGCCAGCATTCTCTCGACCAGAGAGATTCAGGTGTTCTTACTTCCCGCGCGTTATTCGAGAATGGAATGAGAGAAAAATAGTATAAAGGTGGTTAGATGAACCCTCTGCGAGGCACTTAAATGTGATTTGCAGATTATCCCATGTAGATGTAGATGTAGGTAATTTGAATGTCCTGCAATGACGGGGCGGCTGGCAAAGGCAGCAGGGAATGGCTGCCAGGGGGTGGTGGTACCCAATAGGAGGTGGAGGGGGTGTAAGTTAGGCACATCGTGTCAGGACTCCTGGATTCGAACGTACAAATTTTCAGATTCACATAGCATTAATACTGACATGTATTGCAGTTTTTCTATGTATCATTAATATGCAGTTAACATATATGGGTCGATACCTTAGGAGAACTGAAATAGTCGTGTGTGTGTGTGTGTGTGTGTGTGTGTGTGTGTGTGTGTGTGTGTGTGTACTTGGAAAATCTAAATTTTTAGTGTAACGTTTCCTAATTTTTGACCCATATAAATGGGAATTATAAATAAAACTACACCCAGTCAGTTCTCTTAAACCGTTGTCAAGTAATGGTATTCCATAGCTTCGGGAATACATATGAGGATACGTTGTAACTGATTGCCTCAATCGAATTTGCGCCCCTCTGGGTGACCGATTTCAGGCTGAAGTCAAAAGCTAAGTAGTGTTAGATTATGTTTCTTATGTTCTTGTATGAGGCTCAACAGTCGTGTTTACAGTGATTTGCAACTTATCTGAGTTCTTTTTGTATAAATAAAAATCAGTTCCTGCCTGTATTATCATTAGTTGAGAACGGCTTGGCGCAACTGGCCGGATCTATTTTGCAATGTTTATAATAGTCCCGACAAGGTTTAAATATATTGAAGAGAAATTAAAAAAAATATCCAGATAATAGGGCATTTGAGAAAAGCTAAAGAGCCTTTCTCAACAGATTCATTGCATGAAAACCATAACTTACGATTTAGACATTGAATATGCTTGATTCCATCATTGTCTTCAGTTTCTAGGAAAAAACTCTTGCACTTTCGAAAAAAAGTGTTTCATTTCAAATGTAATCAAAACTATTTATGTCCTAGAATATTATAGACTTTCCACTAAACGCTATTCACCAAACTCTTACTGATGAAACTTAGTTTGGTATATCAATGCCTTTCGAGATAGAGAAGGGCATGCGACAAGGTGACATAATCAATATTGATGAATAGTGGTGACAGTCATTACAGAATGCGAGAAAGAACATGAAAATCGGAACTATTACGAACCCACGCAACGTGAATTTTGTAGACAATTTAACGCCGCCAGTGGATAGTGAAATTACAGCTATCAAACAGATTCTCAAGGAATTTGCTGAAAACACTAGGCAAAAAATTTCATTAGAGAAAAATTTATTTGCACTGTATTCAAGATGTGTTGAGGAAGGTTAAGTAGCTCAAGCATACGTGCGAATTGGATTCCGTTCGCTATCAAATAAATACAACGCAGTAAAATAACCGTAGCACAGCTCGACAAAGTAAAGCACTTCACGTGACACTGACATCCGCTTTGCATTCTGTTGTTACTCAAATCAGTGATTTGATGGAGTGTGTTAAGGTAGAGGTGGTTAACGTAGGTATCTGATTTATTTTACGTTTATATTTTCTAATATGTAAACGGTGGTGCCAGTGTGCCTATTTATTTTAGCCATGTTAAAAGTGTGCCTTAAAGTATCCAAAAAAGTACTACATAGGACGTACAGAACTGCACTAATGCAAAGAAACGGGTTAGAAATACAGGAAATATACACAGTGAGAGAACCTGTACCAAAAACACATGATAAAATGATAAAAATAGGAACGTGACAATACAAATAGGAAACTAACAATTTATTAAGCGTATCTATCATTACTGTATTGCCAAACCATTTGATTGATTTTATCTATTACGGAAAATGGAAACTTTTCCTAGTCATTCGGTCAGGTCTTCCTTAAAGCTGTCAAAATAATTTGAACATTTATCAAAATCCGCTATCTCTGCAACTGTTGTTGCAAATTCAACAGCTAACAAGCAAGTTCCGATTTTGTAATGCACAAAACAAATACTAACAGCTGACAAAAGAGAGATTACTACAGATACTGCAACGGCTGAAAGGTTCAGCGAATGTTACCTGTCTATGCGGAATGTAGATGTAGATGTAGAACCATACGCCGCATTTAATATAGCTTTATAATTACCTGGATTTTTATTCAGGTTGTTTCATAGGATGCAATCTTTAATGTAACGGTTATGAATCTCTTATGGGATTTTTATTTGACATAGATCGCTTATTGATTTTACATAGACGACTAGTTTTGACTCGTTAAGGAGTCGTTATCAAATCTGTAACAATTAAAATACAAAACTACAGTGAATACAGAGTGACTTATTAAACAATGAATGTAGTACTTTATTTAATCTAGATGATATCTGTCAGCTACACAATCCATAGAAAAGTCAGGTTGAAGATAACGTGTTTAAACGGAAAATATTTGTCAAATTCATACCCTAATTTTCTAGGCATGGTAAGAATATGTTTCAGATGAACCAACATATTTTTACCATGCCTGGACAATTAAGGTATGAACTTGACAAATATTTTCTGTTTAGTCACGTTATCTTCAACCTGACTCAAATATCAAATAATTTTGGCTGTTCATTAAAATACAGTCTGAAAGAACATGACGTGTCGTGTACATTGATGTTATCACAATACCTGAGTCGTAATTGTATCGTCCGTAGTTTGTTATTTATAATTTTATTATTTTTTCTGAAGTGTTTGCAAAATACTACTAAAATTGGCCATAAAACACACCAGTGCGCCTTTTTTTTTATTTTTAGGGAGATATTTTTTAAGTTTATTTCTATTAACCTGTTCATTCACACGGAGCATTACATTTACGTCACAAGTACGTGCGAAATCTTGCGTGTATATCCATATTTTAATGATTATTTGCGACTAGTCGTTGACCTGTCCTATTAAAACAGTTAACACAAGATACTAGTGAGAGCAAGACACGACACTATGGTGAGGATCGTGACAGTAGAGAGTTCGCGTTAATTTCTCATTTACAACCTTTAATACAAAACTAGTGCCATGCATCGAACATGTTTGATACACTTCCCGAAATAAAAATAAGTACACTCACAATTCTCAAATTAAGATTTATTGTAAGTTGACTCAATAATGGAGGTTGTCAGCCCACAACAGTATTGATGTATAAACAAGACACATAAGATATTTTTTTGAAAAAATTACATATCGATTTCGTTCGATGATGGAACAGCATCAGTGCAGATTGCAACTCACGACTGCTCATGTACAAACATTTAATGATGAGATGCGTAAAATTAGTAAAAAGTTTCCCAGTACATTCTACAAGCTACCGCATCTTAAACTTGTAAAATGTACTGGAAAACCATTCACTTATTTCATGTATCTGACCATTAAGTGTTTTTATGCAGTTTACACAAGTCATGACTTCAAATCTGCACATATGATGTCCCATGATACGAAGTCGATACGTAAAATATCTTTTAAATATTTCATATCGCACCACCACGTCGGGAAAATCGTTATTATATTAAGATTTACTGTTGAAACAGTAAATGAAATAATGTTTACAGAATAATAGCTCTAGCAATACTGAGGTACCAGGTGTTCATCCGTGCTGAAATACCCACAGCAGTTTTTCACGTAGCCTCTACGGAAAGCAATGTAGGCGATGATTCTGGCGTCCATTCTATCATACCAAGAGCGAATACACTGGGTGAGAAAAACTTCGACGTCAGGTACTTCGGCAATACTTGTCGCTTCACGAGCTGCACGTGTGTTGTCCCATAAAATCCCACACGTGCTCAACTCCACGGAAGTTGCTGCACGTTTTCAGAAAAGTTCCACGCGTAGAAAGTGGCTGAACGTAATTCTGTTGAGGCACATCAGGTAGCTGCTGCAAAAATGTAAACAGTACGGGTCTTACGTCGTCACTTAGTGACATGGGAATCGGATTTACGAATTTCTTTATATTTATGGTACGTGAAGTTCAGAACTTGAACAACAATCAGCCAAACCCATTGGACACAACTCTCAAAAATTGTCGAGGAAATAGACTTTGAAGTATGGCAAAGTACACGTATGTACCAATAATTAAATCAGTTGCAGCATCTGTCGGTGTAGCTCAGGTGGTAGCGTCCTGGCCTCACGACCATAGTCCGTGGTTCAAATGTTCAAATGTTTGTTAAGCTTATGGGACTTAACTACAGGGTCATCAGTCCCTAAACTTACAAACTACTTATCAACTACCTTATACTAAAGACGTCACAAATATCCATGCCCGAGGGGGGATTCGAACCCCCGACCGTAGTGGCCGTGCAGACCGTGACTGGAGCGCCTCAGTCTCCTCGGCCACCGCGGCCGGCAGTCCGTGGTTCGAATCCCACTGTGACACACATGTTTCTCGTTTTCGATTTTGAATTCTACGTGTAGTCAGTTATTGTTCGTGTATACAGTCGATTCGGAAACATTGCCACGTAAAACGATGTTTTAGTAGGTCATCAGCTGGCAAAGCCATTCGTAGCTATAGAGAAGACTTTCGAAAAAGTATCGTAGCTCTTCAGAAAGTGAACAATATAAGACTAGTGTCGTCAACTAATAGTGAAATCAATACTGTAAAAATTAACTTACATTTTTTACTGAAGCCATTAACAACAATCTATTTAATATAGAAAATTACTAAGACATAAAAATAGTGAAATTTCCGTAAAATTTCCAATAGATATTGAAATTTAAAGTCAGGACAGGATTAGAACCACCGATACAAGGTGTGTAAGGTCAGAACGCTACCATCTGAGCTAAACCGACAGGTACTGCAACTCATGTAATGATTGCTATTTAAGCTTACTTTAAAAAGTCGATTTTCTCGAGAATTATTAAGAGTTGCGTCGAATGGCTTTGGCTGATTCTTTTGAGTTCTGAACTTCGTACTATAAATATCAAAAATTCTAAAATCCGACAGTCCTTTGGTCTCCTTGTTGGTACCTTTATAAACACGAAACGTGAACAAGAGTTGTAGCTTATCATTGGGCGTGGGGTGGAGCCACTGTCTTAAACGAAGGCACTCCACGAGACTGAAATCTCAAAGTCTACGTCGTGCCTCAATAACAGACGTAGGCAGACGTCTTAACCGTTAGACCACCACTAACGATTAAGCATGGAGGTCCGGCTTCGATTCCCGGACGCACCACAAATTTTAATTCATTGTTTCATATTTATCAATAATGCCTTTGACATATTTGAGACGAAAATACGTCTCAGGCATTGTTTATTTGTATATAATTTACTGTCATACCCCATTTTCAATTAGCAACAATAGTTCTGATCATTCGTACATGGAGTTTAGGGAGAATCTACTTTCATCGCTGAAGACTACAGCCCGCCATTCCATTTTGAAAGTGATTCTCAGGCGGCACGAATGGTGCCGCGCACCTACATGTCGTGGCGGGAGTGGATTGCGGGCTGCTGGCTGTAGTCCCACTGTACATAACCAAGCGGCAACGAATCGTGTTGGGGATTGAACACTTGCACGGAGTGTGGTACTCTGGCCGGGCTAACCGGCTTTTCACGGGTTCAGCCACGCCTGCAAGCTGGCTGGCACTCCCACCGAACCAGCAGCAACAGCTTCAAGGTGGCTCTGTAACGCATTTCGTGGAAAATTTAGAGACTGTTGTAGTAATTAGAACTGGCAATAGAGTTCATAATCTCTTCTAAAATTTTGATGATACAAATTACGAAACATGGTATTTGTCACTACAAAATTCAAATGTTCTAATGTTTGTAGAGCTTATGGGACTTAACTACGGGGTCATCAGTCCGTAAACTTACAAATTACTTATGAACTACCTACTACTAACGACGGTACAAATATACATATCCGAGGAGGGATTCGAACCCCCGACCGTAGTGGCCGTGAAGACTGTGACTAGCGCCGCAGTCCCCTCGGCCACCGCGGCCGGTTTATCACGACAGTTACGATCTTCATTATTTCAGGACAAAATGAAAATTTGGGAGTTTATACTTCATTACCAATTTATTTTCACAGTAAAACTCAATGTCTATCAGTCACGCTCGTTTTCACTGAAGGATGTCTGATACCAATTTTCCAGTAATGCTAATTCGAAGAAAAGAAAAAGCTTCTGAGCGAGGATTTCGTTATTTTTATTGCCTAAAAACAGCATGTAAATGAAAGTCCGAGCATAGACATAATCGTAGCTTCAAGTTTACATTGAGGAATTAAATATATGAGAGTAATTACCAAGGATTTCGTTGTTTTTATTTCCTAAAACAGTATGTAAATGAAAGTCTGAGCATAGACATAATCGTAGCTTCAAGTTTACGTTGAGGAATTAAATATATGAGAGTAATTATGCTATGAAAGTAGTAACGCAAACTTCCCACTGTAGGTGTGAAGGATCTACTTGTTGCCACGTTTCCTAGAAGGAAAGGACGAGAAAAAAAATCGGAAATGGGTGAAATTGCACAACCCTTTCCAAGCTGAGGAGCAGTCTAATACCTTGATGGAAGTACAGATAGTGTTCCCCATGAAAACAAAAATGTATTTTCATGGTGAGAATGTTTGGAAAGTTATTGACGTTTTTCTGACACCATATGATATTCTTCAGTCATACCCATTAAAAGCATTTTATTTCAATTACTAAACTATCAAGAAACCTACGCGTAGAATAAACATATTAGACATCTTGCATAGATTTGTCTGAGAGCTTTGTAGTCACTAACCCGATCATGTCAATTGTCCTTGGAAACCGTAACCCATTTTAATGGGAGACTCCACCCAAAAGCTTCAATTTAATAATATTTAACATCTAAGGAGTGTCTACTCTTATATCCCAAAACGACTCGCCAGCATTCCAATTAAAATTACGCCTAAGAAATGTTAAAAATTCGGATTTTTACGGACTATTACACAGATCAAAAAAATAAGTTCTGATTTATATCAACCTTAAACAGAACTATTTTTACTCGAACTTGGCATAAACTCAAATGGGCAGAAAAAAAGTTTCAAAATTTCAAGGAAGATTTAACCGAAAAAAAAAAAAATGTCGCAAACTGTCTCATATTACTTTGCCTGCTGTTTGTTTGTTTGTCTGTTGACTGGATAAATATAAATAAGGAATTACATTCCACTCCTGTTCAGTGAAATCTAAAAAGTCGAAGGATATAGTCAGTGACTTAGAATCACATATCCGCACTATTGTTTACGCCTCAATACGTCTGATCAATTTTTTTAAAGAAAATTTCAGAAAGTCAACTCTAATGTTCAGATTACAAGAAGCATTGTATAAGAAGAAGGGAAAACGTTATGGTGTCGATAAATTTCAAATGGGGCTTTGAGAGCTCAGTCTACCTATGGGATATGCTGAGAAAACAGAAAACTGGAGATGCACCCAAAGATGCCTGCGGCTAACAGGCCGGTGCATCTTACTTGCGGGATACCCTCTCCACTACCTGCAGTGCCAGGGGCTCCGGGCAATTGTCAACAGACTCCCTCTCCGGGCAAGTGTAAGAAACTTCTCATGTTGACCCTTCTGGGCCCACAAAGCGCCTTACGGTGTGCTATCTGTACGATCTGCTAGTGCTATCTTAACAATACGACTATCCAGACGGACGTCTGCGCTTCGTGGACGTCCAGAATGTCGTCCGCCGGTGTGAGAATGTTCACGTGACCGGTGGAAACAGCACCGTTGAACAACGGACGCATCACGTCCAACTTCCGTGGCAAAGCTCCGAAAGGACGATTCCGCCAATCGCTCAGTTGGCTCCAGGAAGCACGACTGCTTCTCTGGGCCATGCTGCCTGTTCGGTTCGTACATCGATATCTCACGGAACCTTATAGCTGTATAAATACCCTATTTAATGCAACAGACAGATGGAATTGTAGCAGCTGCGTCTCGGTTACCTGTTGACTGACGTTGAAAACATAAGTACATGTACTACCCGCCAGTGGTATGTACTACCATCAGATCAGCATCGTCTTATTTTGAAGAGTAATAAGTTTTTTTCCGGCAGTGGAAGTTCCCACACATGTAATTTACTGTCATACCACATTTACAATTAGCAACAATAGTTTGGAAGATACGTAGCACACAGATTGCATTTATTAAACGGTAGTATTTACAATGGGTTTGACACCAAGTAGTACTACTAAAGAGGCTGCATTGACTACGCTTGTCCGTCCTTTTTTGGAGTATTGTTGTCCAGTGTGGGATCCGTGGCTTTGACGGAGGACATCGAAAGAGTCCAAAGAAGGGCAGCTCGTTTTGTATTTTCACGATACAGGGGAGACAGCGTTACGTAAATGATACAGGATCTGGGATGGGAATCATTACAGCAACGGCGCTTATCGCTGCAGCGCGGGCTACTTACGAAACTACAATCGCCAACATCCTCCTCCGAATGCGAAATTATATAATTGGCTCCCACTTACATAGGTAGAAATGATCATCAGAATAAAATACGAGAAATCAGAGCTCGAACGGAGAGATTCAGGTGTTTTTTTCCCGCGCGCTATTAGAAAATGGAATGGGAGATAAATAGTATAACGGTGGTTCTATGATCCCTCTGCCAGGCACTTAAATGTGATTTGCAGAGTATCCGATGTAGACGTAGATGTTGACACAGATTGCGTTGATTAAAACGCTGATATTTACGATGGGTTCGACACCAACTAGTGTTGTCATCAGAATAACTTAAAATTGCGAGTTAAATGAATGTCCCTTTCCGACATCGCTCTCGTCATATGAAATTACTGGAAAAGGTTTGTGAGAAGAACAAAACAAGAAACTGGGTTTCTACCAATCTGAGGAAATGTGAACTGGTATTACAGGCTCGCTGCTATGGACTTAACACCACCAAAGTGCTAGCGGAGTCATCAGACTAGTCGTGCTAGAAATTAAAATTAAATGACAAAGAAGGAAAAGTGTATTACATCGTTAAATAATGTTCCTCTGATTGTTGCCAGTGTTAAAATGAGAAATGTATCGAGATAACGCTGCGGATTTAGGGAGAACACGAGAAAAAAATGGCATGCGATTGTTTCATCAGGAGTGCTTTAGTGCAGGTAGGGTTCCCCGCGTGAATGGCTATTGTGGCTGGCAGATGGCGGGCTCCGACAGCTGCATTGTGAGGGCAGAGAGAGAGAGAGAGAGAGAGAGAGAGAGAGAGAGAGAGAGAGAGAGAGAGATAGGAAACAACCATATCCCACAGCCGAGACTTAGAATGTCAGAATACCGAATTAGTAGGGACACGAAATTTCGCGAAAAATTTCGACTTAATTTTTTCCCTCTAGTTTAACCCTTTATTTGGCAATGTTGCTCTCAAACAACATAAAAATTGCACGTGGTTTTCTGACACATGTTTTTAAGTTTCATACTTTGTTGGGCAACAGTGCTTGAAACTAATATTTAAGCTCTCCATTACAGTGATGTTTGATTGTGTTTTGCCGGCCGCGGTGGCCGAGGGGACTGAGGCGCTCCAGTCACGTACTGCACGGCCACTACGTTCGGGGGTTAGAATCCCCCTTCGGGCGTGGATATTTGTGCTGTCATTAGTATTAGTGAGTTCATAAGTAGTTTGTAAGTTTAGGGACTGATGACCCCATAGTTAAGTCCCATAGGCTTTACAAACATTTGAACAATTTGATTGTCTTTCGCGAAAAGTTTAACAATAAAATGAAACTTTAGCGGACACTCCAAGCATAAGTTGCCGAGGTACATGTTTGTTTCAATTTTTGACGATATTCTTCGTGATACATTGAAAACTGCTCACAAAGGCGAAAGGGTAATCCTTGATGATGATTTATTATGGATAATTGTTGACGAGTTCTTGTATGGGAGACTGTAAATCGACTTATATTTATTTGGAAGAGGAGGCCTAGTAGACCACAACAAAATGGACGATAAGTCCAAAAGAAGAACGAAACAGCATGTCATGTACTGGTCAATGATGTACAGTATGACAGATATGACAGCCGGCCGCGGTGGCTGAGGGGACTGAGGCGCTCCAGTCACGGTCTGCACGGCCACTACGGTCAGGGGTTTGAATCCCCTCCTCGGGCATGGATATTTGTGCCGTCCATAGTATAAGGTAGTTGATAAGTAGTTTGTATGTTTAGGGACTGATGACCCCGTAGTTAAGTCCCATAAGCTTAACAAACATTTGAACATTTGGACAGATATGACAATATGTTGACACTTGACAGATTACAGGCCAAAAGGAATTTGCAAGTTTTATCTTCAGAGGAACTTCATTGCAAAATTTGGAAATCATGGCATTGTTCTGAACTCTGCACCAAAAGCGACTTGTTTCCACACGTTTCACATGAAATAGTCAAAGATACAATAATTTATGCAGTCATAAGAACAACACTGTAGTATTGATACCGTACCACCATGCAAAGTTTTTGGGCAATGTTACTTACCAACCAGGAACTAAATTTTGAAAAAAAAAAAAAAAAAAAAAAAAAAAAAAAAAGTATAAATGTGTTCACATGGCCCTACACATTTAAGTAACGTAATACTTTTTCTTCTCGTGATTTTTGTGTGCCAAATAAAGAGTTAAGCTTTAAGTGGACACAATGACGGTTCAGTTGAGTGGCGGACTAACCCCCCCCCCCCCCCCCAACCCTCTCTCGCCAGAATACCTAGTCGACCGTTTTCTGTGTTACGATCACCTGTGTCAACTCTGCCACGTGCAGTCAACTTCCGATACAGCAGTAGCTAAATGTATACGCGTTGCCCTGTGACAGATACATATGACACAAATAGGTTGGGGGAATAAGAGCTGCAACCAAACTATCTGATAACTGCAAGGTCTGTATTAATCAGAACGCTGATGACCTTCTGGACACAGATCAAGAGCCATGTGGAGGACCGTCGGATGTGCGACAAACTTGTGCAGCACATTGGAGGAAAGAAACGAAAAATTAGTATGGGACATGATGAGATTGTGGAAACTTAGCAACATAGTTATCAGCGTCAATGGTAATAGTAGCAGAAGCAGCTCAACTGATTCCTCAGACGGGTTATTGTTCAGTGACAAAAACGACATTGGTGAGTAGTTACATTTATTTTTAAGTCAAAGCTCTTGTCACAGGGATCAGGAAATCAGCAGAGCGTTACCTTGTCCACTACAGATTTTATCCTCACTATTGTTCGTTTCCTGTATCTTATGCAAGGTAAGCGCCTTGGTGTTGAAATACCTCACCTTCCGTTTGTCCCCCGCCCGCAGTGACCACGTGATTGGGCCGTGCTCCACTCTTTTGCAGGGCGGTTGTGGTATGGTCTCTCTGCACTGTCCCTATTCGACCACCAACTTGTTTACATTTTGTATACGTACGGGAGAGCCAAGCTCCAGGCTGCGTGTAATTTAATGAAGGCATGTTAGCATTTTTGAAAACTATATTCGGAATGGCCGGGCCTTGCGTGGCCTACATATGTGGAAGCTATCCATATTTCTAAGTCCCTGACGACGAGAGGCGCGGAGCGGTCCGCCCCCATCCCAACTGATACCATAACTCTCAGCCTCCCCGTTTTTTGTTTTTTTAAGAAGCGCTGTGTGTGTGTGTGTGTGTGTGTTTTCCGCAGAAGCGCTGCGTGTGTAGTTTTTTTTCCACAGAAGCGCTGCGTGTGTGTTTTTTTTGCAGAAGCTCTGTGTGTGTTTTTTTTGTTTTTCTTTTTTGCAGAAGCGCTGTGTGTTTTTTATTTTAATTTTGCAGAAGCGCTGTTTCATGTTGTAGTAATACATTAATGACTTTTTTTAAAATAACTTGTGTGATGCTTGTCGTTGACTTCTGCCCTGTCTCTGCCAGCGTATCGATAAACATATGACATTTGTCACGTTCAATTTTTTTACAACAAGATGAAGGGGGAGTGCGGAACTGTTCGTCACTTACTTTCTTCTCCTTCATGTGCTAGTACGTGTCCCAGGATTTGGTGTAATTAATGTAAGTGTGAGCTTAGTTTTTTTATTAATTTCAATAAACCCCCGAAGTTAATTTGAAATATCTTACTTACCTACAATCCCTTCTCCATTCTCACTAATTTTAAAGTTATTTATTTTCAGCAGATCCAGTACTTCATCAAGTGATGCTCGGGTATTGTTGCGATTTGTTTCGCGATTGTACTAGAACATTCTTGTGTAACTTTTATTTATTTCGTGTCTATGAATGGTTTATTACATTTTAATGCCTGCAGAAAAATCTTTGCGATGTTTATGAAGTTCGATAATTTTGCAGTTTTTGGCGACTATCATGATTAATTTTCGACACGGTCATAGACCAATAGTAAACGAAATGCACAATCCCAGCATCAATTTATCGAAGTAATATTCCAGTCATCTCAGCTGGAATCACTACAGAATATGACCGAAATACTAGTACCAGCTCTCAATAAGGTAAAATTTAGATTCGGCCGACTTCTTCTGTAATGTTGGTTTCTGGTGTTGTATTTGCTACCGAAATTACGACCGATACCATTTAATGGTGGAATCCAATAATTTTGTTTAAATTGTCCCTTCCTTGTCAAAATTGCTTAGTAATCTCATTTAAAAATATTTCACTACCTGGTAAAATTTCATTTGCGGTCCCCAACCTTAACTTTAATACGCAACACCCATTTTCATACGAAAGCAGCATTACAATGTGTGTGTCCTTGATTGAAGTAATCTGTGAGTAAAAAGACCAATAACAATAATTTGGCTGCATAGGTTTACAAACATTTAAACATTTGATTATAAAATAAAACAATAGTGGGCGTACATTTCAGTTCTGTTAGAGCGAAACAACGTACAGGTAATCTCATTCTCAACCACATCTATTATCAGTCGTGTTCACTTTCCATTTCTCATTAGAAAAGCGACTTGCAGCATGTCGGTAAGCATCAAAGTTAAAAGCAAATCATGGCAATGAGAACTTATGCGACACAAACGCTGAAGGGCACAGAGTAGGACGATTCTAACAAAAACCAATGAATGATCCACACAACATAGATCCCCTTCAGTGTATTTAAATGATACTAAACAAATCAGGCTATATATTCCTAGCGTTCCATACCGCTCTAGAGCGTGATACAGATCATTTCCATCTTCGAGTCGTAATGTAGAAAACGAAATAGTGGAAGAAGAAACGCTAATTAGCTTTCTACAGCTACGTGGGCACTGCATTGCGGTTTCGTTTTAATTACGCCCGATATTATTGTTAAAACTGAGATTGGTGAAAATGCAAAAATAAAGGAAAAAACGTATGAGTAAACATGCAACCAGTAACGAGATGTTGGCGAGGTAAGCACTGTGTGTGGCTACTAACAGACAACCACGTCAGCATACAATATTGTCGTAGTTAGTATAAAATATGTAACTGAAATGCAAACAGTAAAATTAAAATGCATGTGAGTCAACCCAAGCGTAACTCGTGCTTTATTGATGCCCCAACAGTTCAGTAATTTTGACTGTAATTGACTGGTATTGGCATTGCTCATCTTCGGTACATAAGTGTGGATGGCAGGGTGAAGTAACTTCGCAATTTTCTTTAATACAGACAGCGTGTGAAAGTTAAGAGATTTTCATTTGTGTTAATATTCACAAAGTTTTCCGTATGGGTACCAATATTAATGGTTCCCTTAATACCCACACTGATATTATAGATGAGAGAACTCTCACGACTAAACCGCTTAACCGAAATGATTAAATTGTGTATGGAGATAGCCTGATCGCTGAACAGCATAGGTTACTTTACGAAGTAATTAAAGATACTAGTCGATTTTCAGTATATCACTCAAAATGTGGAACAACAGAGCATCTTACAGTTTATGTGATGCATAAAGACAAGAGGTGAAACTGTCTATTCTCTGACTCTTGAAATTGAATCACATTTATTGGAATAATTTTATTGTATGATACACTGTATGTAATAGGATTCAACAAAATGAATACAGTGCCTAAACAAAACTTCAATACCTTAAAACTGCTGAACCGTTTTTGATTACATGTGACTCCTACATAATTTTCATGCTGCACAATGTAAAGATTTTTCAGTTAATAGTTTAGTCCCATTGCAAGTTGTAAAATTTTTGTGAAACCACGGGTAAAAGATAGTAAGCTGTAAACTCAATTTGCCTTTTGAAAACACTAAAAACATTAAAAAGTTTCCTTCGTTACTGAAATACAGCATTGTACGTTGCAAATTCCGTTTATTAAAAATTATGCATTTCACCTTCGTGAGACATCCACTGATCATATAAAAAACGAAATGATGAGCAGATGTCGCTACTACTACAAAACGACAGTTACGTAAAATTAGATTTTTTAAAAGGAATCGATTTGCTACAGATGTAAGGAGTCAATAATTGCTGATAACATTACATGCCAATTTTATGTTGCATGAACAGAAGTGCATCACTTTTCTGATAAGTTTTATACCCCACATATGGGGGTATCCAGAGGTGGTTTCTGAGGTTCAAACACTTTCCGAAATGTTGAGAAGGCTAACAAAAGATGGCATCATTGTGTATCAGGATAACGTCCGTCTACATTTTGCTAAGGCTGGGAAGCCGTTAGGTCTCTAGAAGAGCGTAGCTTTCCGAAAGATTGGAAAATGGCGCAGGTCATCCCCGTTTCTAAGAATGGACGTCGAACAGATGTGCAGAACTATAGGTCTATATCTCTAATGTCGGTCAGTTGTAGAATTTTGGAACATGTCTTATGTTCGAGTATAATGGCATTTATAGAGACTAGAAATGTGCTTTGTAGGAATCAGCATGGGTCTCGAAAAAGGCGACCGTGTGAAATCCAGCTCGCGCTATTCGTCCACAAGACTCAAATGGCCATAGACACGGGTTCTCACGTAGATGCTGAGTTTCTTGACTTCCGCAAGGCGTTTGATACAGTTCCCCCACAGATGTTTAATGAACAAAGTAAGAGCATATGGTCTATCAGATCCATTGTGTTATTGGATTGGCGAGTTCCTAGATAACAGAATGCAGCATCTCATTCTCAATGGAGAGAAGTCTTCAGAAGTAAGAGTGATGTCACGTGTGCCAGAGGGGAATGTCGTGGGTCCGTTGCTGTTCACTGAGGCTTTTTACAGATGATGCTGTAGTATATAGAGACGTTGTGACAATGGAAAATTGTATTGAGATGCAAGAGGATTTGCATCGAATTGACGCATGGTGCAGGGAATGGCAATTAAATCTCGATTTAGACAAGTGTAATGTGCTGCGAATACACAGAAAGATAGATCCTTTATCATTTAGCTACAGTATAGCAGGTCAGCAACTGGAAGCAATTAATTCCATACAGTATCTGGGAGTAGTCATTAGGAAGGATTTAAAATGGAACGACCACATAAAATCAATCGTCGGTAAAGCAGATGCCAGACTTAACTCATTGGAACAATCTTAAGAAAATGCAGTCCGAAAAGAAAGGAAGTAGGTGTTCGTTCACAGCTTGAATATTTCTCGCCGGTGTGGGATCCGTACCAGGTCGGGTAGATAAGAGGAAGTAGAAAAGATCCAAAGGAGAGCAGCGTGCTTCGTTACAGAATCATTTGGTAATCGTGAAAGCGTTACGGAAATGATCGATGAACTCCAGTGGAAGACTCTGCAGGAGAGACACTCTGTCGCTCGGTACGAGCTTTTGTCGAACTTTCGAGAACATAGCTTTACCGAGGAGTCAACAGTATATTGCTCCTTCCTAAGTATATCTCGCGAAGAGATCATGAAGATAAAATCAGAGAGAATAGAACCCACACAGAGGCATACCGACAATCTTTCTTTCCGCGAACTATACGTGACTGGAATAGGAGGGAGAACCGAGAGTGGTACTCAAGGTACCCTCCGCCACACACCTATCGGGTGGCTTGCGGAGTATGGATGTGGATATGTTTGTGTGTGTGTGTGTGTGTGTGAGAGAGAGAGAGAGGGGGGGGGGGCACATGCTCCATACAGAACTGATTTCTCGCCATTTGAATGCCATGTTTTTTTAGTATGAAGAAATTTATGCCCATCGGTATGTTTAGGACGAAGAAGTGCACATTTGCGTAAAACTCATGTCCTGTAGCTAACTGCAAACATTTCTCCATGGAAGAATCGATAATAATTTTAATAATTACGATCATTACTACTGAAATAATGAATTGTTTGCTGATTTTTTCCCCAGGTTTCTTTTGTCTGCTCCTTACAGATGAGTGTGTCTTGCCTGTTCTCCAGTCGCTAGGAACAATGCATTGCTCAAGGTTCCCACGGTAAATTATGGTCAAGAGGCGGGAGGGGGGGGGGGGGACTAAATGCAGCCGATTTTTCTAGAAACTGTCAGTGACCCTGTCAAGCCGTGAAGCTTCGTTGTACTTTTTGAACACCACAATTACTAATTAGAATGTCAGTCAGCAACATTTCTTAATGTGCCTTTATAAATGAGTTAAAGTTAGTGTCTAGTTACAGAGAATCTGTACACTGTCATATACAGCTTTCACCTAAGGAATGCTACTATGAAAAAATGCTTCAGAAATTATTTAAAGCTGCCACGATGCCTTGCGTACTTTCATAAGATTTGCCTTGTTGCTATTTTGGAGAATACGGAGTTTCTGAAGATAAATTTTGTTTCTATACTATATACAATATTAGTGCCGTTTGTAGTTCTGTTAAAAGTACAATTCTTTTAAAATGTCCATTCACTGAAAAACTAAATGCAACATTTATTACGGAGCTGCTGACGGACAAATATTTAGTGTGAGGCGTGGTGCAGGAGCCACCTCGTGTTGGTTTTTGATTTTGCTTGGGGATAACCCCCGCCGCGGTGGAGTAGCAGAGCGCGCTGTTGCTCGCCGTCGGAGGTTCGAGTCCTCCCTGGGGTGTTTGTGTGTGTGTAAATTTTTAATGGATCAGAGGTAACGATGTGTTAGTATATGGACTTCAGAAAAAGACGAACTTTAGATATGTTATGTTTTTTATAGGGTAAGGTGGTACAATTTCGATATAGGTACAATTCCGATCAACGTAAATTTTCGCGCCATTTTTCTGTCTCGTAGTGTCTCGATGTGTCGCGATGTAGAGTAGCATGTTTCTACAGCTCCTCCTGTCTTTTCCAAGAATACACCGCTTTGCGGTAAGGAGATATAAATTTTTCCCTTTAAAGAGGTAAGTGAAGCTACTCAGTCTAACGCGCTCTTATAAATCATCTCGTTAACCGTGACTGGATTCGCTGCCAAAAATGCAATGTTTGGTACCATGAAGTATGCGTTGGTGCGTGACAGAAAAAGTGCTTTTTATGTGGAAGATGCCCGTAATCAAAATTGTACGAGGAATTGATCACAATTGTACCTAGTGTGGTACATTTTCGATCGATTTTTCTCAATTCCAAAGCAGGAGCAGGAGTGCACCCATGGGGAGGAAGGCCGAAACACGTATTAAACGCCCTGTGCTACGAGAACGGTCCTCCCGTCGTGGAGTCAATTACAGCACTTTGACAGAGCGATCAGTGTACATTTATCTTGCCGTCCACAATGTGTCTACGGATGAGAGGAAGAGGCACAACAGTGAATGGATTAGCTCAGTGTACCTTGTCATAGAAATTTTAATTACAGAAATTAGCACTTTTTTACTGGCAACTGATCAACAAGTGTAATGGAAAGCAGTGTAAAATGTTAGGCATTGCTGAAGGAATTACATTACGCAACGAAACATAAGTGATATATGAGTTTTTGAGTTTTGTTACTCAAAATGAAGTGTTTGTATAGCTTAAGGGACTTAACAGCGGGGTTATCAGTTCCTAAACTTAAAAATTACTTATGAACCACCTTATACTAAAGAGGACACAAACAACCATGCCGGAGGGGGGATTCGAAACCTCGACGGCAGACGGCCGCGCGCATCGCAACACGGCGCGCCAGTACGCGCGGCTAAACTAACATAAGATGGTCGTAGTATAGAGAATGCAAGATACAGCATGGCAATGGGAAGTAAAGCGTTTTTGAAAAAGAAAAATTTGCTAATCTATATCTATAAATGTGAATGTCTGTTTGGTGTACGTTTATCACGTCTGAACCACAAGACATAAAGAGCTAAAAATTTGTACAGTTACTAATGTCTACCCGGGGAAGGCTGTAGGCACGGTTTTATGGCGATCTGATAGATATTTAGTAATTTGAAGAATATAGTGCGAAATGCGGAACAATAATTACTCCTTGAAAATTATATTTACTCTTTGAAACTGGTTTTATTGGTAAAAGGGTGGAGTATATTGGGATGGAAAGTTATCGGTGTATATAAAATTCTACTGTGTGTATGCTAATATTTCACTCTGCAGTGAAAACTACAGAACGCAAACGAATGGTCTGTAATTGTTGTCCGAAGTCTCTCGTTGTACACCATAGCAGTTCCATGCCGATAGATATAAGGGGATGGAAGATATGGTGCTTGAAAGTCGTCAAATTATAAAAAAAATCGGACTGAAGGCCAGCGATAACGTTTGCGACTCTATAGCAAGGAGGTTACATACAGCAAACGTGATGCCACAGACCATATGTGTGCTACAATGTCTTCAGGTTTTTCTCTGTTAGGATAGGCATACGAATAAGGAAATATAAGAATAAATAAAGCAGTAAAAAAGAAATTTATTTTAATACATCTCTTTAATAAATCGATTTGATATTTCGCGCATTACATCAAGTGATCGATCTGTGATGTTATTACAATCATTATTGTTGAATTTCGTGATTGGATTCTTCGAAACGAGTGCTTTTTTCGTGTGATTTGATATACACTACTTACTTTCCTGATGATGTTGATTAAAGTGTTTGTTTCTAAAGAAGGTATTGTATTTCATTTCATTCTTGAAAACCAGTCTCATTAGCACAGTACTGAAAGATTGCTTATCTATCATAATCAACCAACACGCGAGGGGACCGCGGTTGAAAGCTAGTAGTGAATATTAAGTTTAAAGAAGTACTTCCTAGAGGTATTTGTGTGGAGTGTTGCCTTTTACGGGAGTGAAACATGGACGATAGAAAGCTTAAACAAAAGATAAAGGGATTTGAAATTTCACTGCATAAGAATTCAGAAGATGAGGTAGGTAGGTAGATAGTGCGAGGTACTGAACAGAATTGGGGAAAATATTTTATGGCATACTCTGACTAAATGCAGGATCTATGTGTAGGACACATTCTTAGACATAAAGGAAACGTGAATTTATACTGGAGGGAAATGTGTGCGGTAAAAAGTGCACGAGGAGTCTGACGAATACAGTAGGCAGAATCAAATTAATGTCGGTCGGCGCTCCGTGCCAAATACGGCATTCCGCAATCACTGCCCTCGGTTTCGGCGGATGATTCACGGATGGCTGACAGAGTCCTTGGATTTCTCCGTGAAAGCGGATTCTACTCTCGGCTGTAAGTTTTTACCTCTGACACTTGGACAGGATGGGTGGGTTTGTGGCCCTCCCTGCGAGCAGCAGGGTTTGTCACTCTCCTCCCCCCCCCCCCCCCGATGACTTCCATTTCTCCTCTTAATTTGGATTTAATCCACGTTGATTCCTCTTTTTTATATTTTTAGGCTTCCGCTTCAGCAGCATACACGGTTCTCCTGTACCTAATCGCTTTAATAAACGGGAGTTATAGATCTGTAGCGACGTGCCTTGCAGAAATACGCATTTTCTGTTGGCCTTAGTCCCGCTATAATTGATTTTTACTTCCCTTTTAGTTCCTCTATTTCACTATCGGGAAGGCCTTAGTCGACCACACCCTTGCTTGCATTTCATTCAAAGGTCATGGTACTGATGAAGTAGCTTTTTGGTCCCGCCCAACCACCACCAAATTAATGTGGGTTGCTTATGGGGAGAGGAAGACGCCTGCTCAGAATAAATATCTGTGGACTGAAGACGACTACATTTGAGAGTGGGACATGTAACTGAAGAAGTTTTACTAAAGAAAATAAAGCAAGAAGAGTTGCTGCCTATCGCCTTCCCTCTGACAGGAAGTTACCCTCATCTGCTGATCTGCTGCCCTTGTATCGTAAAGGCGTCGGACTTCTTCTCTTGGCAGGTGTTTCGTCGCCTTATTGAAGATTCATTAATTGAAAAGACGACAGTAGGAAAGTTACAGAACAAATAGGCAGAACGGTGGTGTAATCTGTATTCATAAAGATATGACGAAATTGAGGTAGCCCTGTTGCATGTTTAATATTATTTCACAAATAAGACTATATTGCCACGAACCTACCTTGCTGTAGGACAAGGAATTACTAACATTAATTAAGAAATAAGCACATTTTATACAGATACATTTGTAGTCCCTAGAGAGCGGAGAGTGTTGAATGAGAGAATGTTGCTAGCCGTGAAGTCGTAATACTAAAATCAGAGCAGGGGCCAAACGGCCAAGATGGTAAGTACCGGATGCTTCCACTCGCCCATCATTGTAACAGACGGGGACGGTCCTCAAAGTCACACTTTACTAATACGGTGGTAACTTCCGCCCTAGACTGTCCGCGAGGTGGATACTTGGAAGCTCTGCAACCGAATGGCGGTGCGTGGCTGTTCGCCGGGCACGACACCGCAGTGTGCTTCCGCTGTTCAAAAGTAGTCCCTGTAGCCAGCCTTACAGGTACGGGAGAGGAATCGTTGGGTAAGCTTAGCCCTAGCGGGCGGCACTGTGTCTCCGATACTCAAGCTGCTTCCGGTTGCTTTCAAATTTAACGGCTGCTGGAAATTCTGCGTTTTGAACAATTTCTAGATTATTGATAAAACTCTTCTGAGTATTGGACCGCATCGTCAATATATCAAATATTTCACCGACGTTTCGGCCACTATTGCAAGCGGCCATCTTCTGGGTGTTACGTAAAAGACCGAATCGTCAATATATCAAATATCAAACGTAACACCCAGAAGATAGCAGCTTGCACTAGTGGCCGAAACGTCTGTGAAATATTTGATATATTGACGATGAGTTTTATCAGCCGGCCGCGGTGGCCGAGGAGACTGAGTCGCTCCAGTCAATGTCTGCGCGGCCACTACGGTCGGGGGTTCGAATCCCCCTCGGGTATGGATATTTGTGCTGTCCTTAGTCTTAGTTCATAAGTAGTTTGTAAGTTTAGGGACTGATGACCCCGTAGTTAAGTCCTATAGACTATACAAACATTTTTTTTTTTTTTTTTTTTTTTTTTTTTTTTGAGTTTTATCAACAATGACAACGGCCGCGGAAGCCTACGTTTACAATATCTAGATTGATGACATAAAAGTTTTCAGGGTGTTCCACCGCGTCATGATGTAAGGCTATTATTTAAGTAATAGCCTTACATCAAAACGCGGTACAACACCCAGAACACTTTTAGGTCATCTGACTAGCCGAGGAAGCCTACGTAACTATAATTTCTAGATTATCCGAACAGGTAATGTAGAAATTACTCTGTCCATTCCATTCGATTGTCCTCTAAGTAAGCAATCATTCTATGATGCAACTTGGTTGATGAAAATTAATAAACCGTCCTAAATTCTAATTAAGGACCCGTCCAGTCTGTTATTAGTATCTGGGAGTTCGCAATTTTACTGGGAACTCGAGTCCGTGGTCGGAGTAAAATATTTAATTTTATTTTGCTCTGATTTCTTTCTTATGGCACAGCCTTTGGGGCCAAGCATTGTGTGCCCTCAAAACGTCTGTGCGTTACAAACAGAAAGGATAGCGCAACGCTCTTTTAACCTGCTCTTCACCATAGCCGTTCTGTCGAAATGTTACCTCCAGATGAGACAGTGGTTGCAAATACAAATCAGTATGCGTTGGCTTCCTATAAACCGAATGTCCCAACGTACCATCTGCCTTTCTGCTGACATTCGGTTTATAGGAAGCCAACGCATACTGATTTGTATTTGGAAGCTGATAGTTGTCACCACCCAGCAACCTTAGTAAATAGGGCTCATGTCATTTCCGACCCAGAAAGTTTGCCCGCTGAGCTGTCTCATCTGGAGGTAACATTTCGACAGAATGGCTATGGTGAAGAGCAGGTTAAAAGAGCGTTGCGCTATCGACCACATGCGCAGCGGGCTAGTGATGATAACACTGAGTCGACACCCACGTCAGTAGCCTTTCTGCCATACGTTGGCAGCACTTCTAATAAGATTGGTCGCATTTTGCGTAAAAATAATGTAAAATGTGTGTTTCGTCCACCTTCAAAAATTAAATCACTGTTGGGATCCGTTAAGGATTAACTCGGTTTGCGTAAGGCGGGTGTCTACCGTATCCCATGTAGCTGTGGCATGTCATATGTTGGTCAAACTATTAGGACTGTTGAGGAACGTTGTATTGAACATATACGTCACACACGTTTACAACAGCCAAACAAATCTGCTGTGGCCGAACACTGTCTTGACACAGGTCACCCTATGGAATATGACAAAACGGAAATTCTGGCATGCACTTCCAACTACTGGGACTGTGTTATCAAGGAAGCGATAGAAATAAAACTAGGTGACAACATTATGAATAGGGATGGAGGCTTCTGCTTAAATTACGCTTGGGATCCTGTTCTCTCACTTATCAAAAAACAGAGGGAGAAAACTATCCGACCTCATATGTCGATAACTGATGTTTATTATCGATATTCTGACCGGTTTTGTGGTATCGGCTACCACGCCACCACCGGCCGACAACCCAGCAGCTGGCGCCACGGCAAGTAGACGGCCTGCAGCCCAAGCCACAACAGGGAAGTAAGGCGCGCAGAACGAAGGCTCGCCGGCCGGCCGCACGGTACATTTCGACTGGACCGCTAGAGGGCTAGTGTTGCGAGATGGAAGCGAGTCTACACTAGACGTCCACGGCGCCACCGCCTGGCTCACACCCGAACCACCAGAACCAAATATAGGCGGCCGCACCTGTCTAAGCAACCCAGTTTACTCTCCCCTTCGCCACTGATACCTTCGCTATTGTTTACTGACGTGCCGAACTTAGTGCTACGAGGACTTCAATAGTGAGCTGCCACTTCCGGCTCTAGATTCCTGGGGCATTTCTACGAGATTTGGCGTGCCGTACCAAGGAAGACCTACCGACGTATGGCTTGTCTTAACTGTGTGTTTAGCAAAGTGCTGTGTAAATAAATTGTTGGAAGCTTGGATTTGCTTTAATTGTGTTATCGTTATAACAGGTTTCATCTTTGGTAGTGTCGGCGCTGTGGTCTTGCTTGCTCAGTGTGTGTGTTGTCTTTTCTGTTTATTCATTGAAAACCGAGGTTTTAAAGATCGTTGCACGTTGCTTTCTTACTGCAGTTTCGCCTTGAAAATGGAAGTGTGGTCTCCTGTCGAAATATCGGCCGTCGTAGATTTTGGTACCTGGCAGCATACCCGTTAGTTTTTCGAAGTTGTTACTGGCCAGGAGAAATTAAGGAATCGGAAAGGAAATCGGTAGGAGTGGTACGTTGTACCATCCGCCACACACATTGCGGTTGATTGCGGAGAATGTACGTCAATGAAAACGAAGAAATCTGTTGTCAGGTTGGCCCTTTACGTGGCCTTGAGAGTTGGACACCCGCCCCTGCCGCCTCCCCCAGCTTGCACCCCGCTTCCTCCCCCCACGCCGGATATCCTGCGGGTGATGGGTGGCCGTTAGCTGGCTGCAGATAAGCACGGCTTGGCTCTGCCTGTCAGCCTGCGGTCTCCCAGTTTAACGACCGCTGATAGCTGCCGTATTTACGACGCCACACTATCTGCAGCTAATGACGGCGTTACGTCGTCCGGCTCTTTACGATTATCGCTGCCGATGCGACATTCAGCGTGCGTTTTACTGGCGTTCTTTTAAAGACTGTTACCTGTATGGACACGCGGATATAGTTACTACCTTTCGGTACGAAAAAAAGAGCCTTTGTCTCTATATTATACTGCCGGGGGAAAAATAATAGTAAACCTGGTAATACGACGTAGATTTTTATCAGATGACGGCAGATACCACCTGGGGAATAATAAAGGTACTCTTAATGGTTCCGTCCGGCATCAGATATTGCGCCGGCCACGGTGGCCGAGAGGACTGAGGCACTCCAGTCACGGTCTGCACGGCCACTACGGTCAGGGGTTCGAATCCCCCCTCGGGCATGGGTATTTGTGCCCTCCTTAGTCTTAGCTAGTTAATAAGTAGTTTCTAAGCTTAGGGACTGATGACCCCGTAGTTAAGTTCTACAAATATTTGAACATCAGATATCGCAATCTCACAGCTGCCAGAACCCTATCTACGTCTACCCACTAATAGGGAATAATTATAGCCATAAGCCTGTAAAAATACTGGAATTGAAAAGTGTAATTTTTTCTTTTGTTTTTAGGTTTTAATTTTCATGAAGTATGGTCGGTAAACGTGATATCATGGATTTTATTTAAATAGTAATTTGTAATTTTTATTATTTCACCGGCTAGCCATTTAAAAACTTGTTATTGGTCAAATATTTTTAAAACACCGTCCTACTTATCAAGTACATAAGTATTTCGGAACTAAATGTCTGTTAAATACTGTCCAAAAATTATTCTTTATGTCTACTGTAAGAGAAAACTGATTTCAAGTGACTGAGAATCCCATGACAACTTCAGTGTTCACTGACCGAAATGACTAATTTCTCACTGAAAATCAATACTCACAATGGTTATTTCGTTGGACTCTTTAGCATCGTAACGCTACTTACATGGTAAAAATGTCAAAAGTTGTAAAATGTTGTTGTGCTCTTCAGTCCGCAGACAGGTTTGATGGAGATCTCCACGTTACCCTGTCCTGTGCGAGCCTCTTCATCTGAGAATATATACGGCAACTTACATCCTTTTGAATTTCCTTACTGTATTCGTCCCTCGGTCACTCTCTACGATTTTTACCTCACACATTTCTTCTAGTGCTAAGTTGACGATTCCTCGATGTCTTAGAATGTTCAACCAACCTATCCCTTCTCTTATGAAAGACACACTGTCCATTCCATTTAATCGCTCTTCTAGGTCCTTTGCTGTTAGACAGAATTACTATGTCATCAGCAAACCGCAACGTTTTTATTCCTTCTCCCTGGATTTGATCCCAACTTGCCCTTGCATTCCTTCACAGCTTTCTCAATGTAAAGATTGAACAACATTGGGGAATGGCTACAACTCTTACTCCCTTCCAAACCACTGCGACCCTTTCATGCCCTTCGACTTTAATAATTCCTGTCTGATTTTCGTACAAGTTGAATATTGCTCTACGGTCCCTATATTTTACCGCTGCTACCTTCAGAATTTGAAAAGAGTGTATTCCAGTCAACATTGTCAAAAGCTTCCTCCAAATCCACAAATGCTAAAAACGTGGGTTTCCGACACCACAATCTATCTTCTAAGATAATTAGTAATATATTGCCTCGCGTGTTCCTACATTTCTCTTCCCCAAGCTTGGATTCACCCAGTTTCCCATTCGTCTGTAACTAATTCGTGTTAATATTTTGCAACCATGATTTATAAAACTGATAGTTCCGTAATTTTCACATTTCTCTGCACTTTCTTTGTTCGGAATTGGAATCAATACATTTTTGTTGAAGTCTGAGGGTACTTCCCCTGCCTGATACATCTTGCATACCAGGTGGAACTATTTCTTCATGACTGGCTCTCCCAACGATACTAGCAGTTTAGACGGAACATCTACTCCAGGCGCCTTCTCTCTACTAAAATCCTTTTGCTCTGTCAAATTCTTCTCGCAGTATCATACTCCTAACTAATCGTCCTCGACCTCCAGTTCCATTTTTACAATACTGCCTTCAAGTTTATTTCCTTTGTACAGGACCTCTATATACTCCTTCCACCTTTCACCTTTTCCTTCTTCGCTTAGTACTGGTTTTCCATCTGAGTTCTTGATATTCATTGCGCTGCTTTTGTCTCCAAATGTTTTATTCTACTGTAGACGGTATCCATCTTCCCCTAGTTATACATTTATCCTCGGTCTTGCATTTCTCTTCAAGCCACTCCTCCTTAGCCAGTCAGCACTTCCTGTCACTCATTTTTTTCAGACGTCTGTATTTCCTTTTGCCTGCTCCACTTCATGCATTTTTATATTTTCTCCTTTCATCAATTAAGTTCAGTATGTCCTGTGTTAATCAGGGACAAATTTTACGCAAAATGTTAATCAAGTTTATTCCTGAGAAAGTAAAAAAACAAGACATACACAATGCTGGCCGAAGGCACGTGCAAACGCTGCAGACGCAAAGGGGCCCGCGAAAAATATTGGAACGAAATTTCAGGACCGTCACTTGTAATATTATTTCTGAAACCACTTCGTTTCAAGTATACACCCATTGTGACCCAACTATGACCATTGGAGTACGTCAGATTTAGAAAATTGTGCCTGTATCCCACCCCTATGAACCAGACATTGCCGAAGTGGGGAGGCTTGCGTGCCTCAACGATACAGATAGCCGTACCGTTGGTTCAACCACAGCGGAGGGGTATCTGTGGAGAGGCCAGACAAACGTGTGGTTCCTGAAGAGGGGCAGCAGTCTTTTCAGTACTTACAGGGGCAACAGTCTGGACGACTGACTGAGCTGGCCTTGTAACATCAACTAACGTGGCTTTGCCACACAGTTATTGTGAACGGCTGAAAGCAAGGTGAAACTACAGCCGTTACTTTTCCCGAGGACATGAAGCTCTACTGTATAATGCAAGATGTCACCCTCTCGGGTAAAATATTCTGGTGGTAAAATAGTCCCCTATTCGAATCTCCGGGCGGGGACTACGCAGGAGGATGAGATCATCAGGAAAGTCAACACTGGCATTCTACAAATCGGAGCGTGAAATGTTACATCCCTAAATCGGTAGGGAAGTTAGAAAATTTAAAAAGAGAAATTAATAGTTTGAAGTAAGAAACAGCGGTGATTAATTAAGGTCAGTGGAAAGAGGAGCAGGATTTCTGGTCATGTGAGTAAAAGATTACAAATACAAAATCAGTTGGGGATATTACAGGAGTAGGTCTGATAATGAATGAGAAATAGGAATGCGGCTAAACTACTATAAGCAGCGCATTGATGGCATTACCGTAGTAAAGATATATACGAATCCAACACCGACCACAATAGTTCAGGTTAATATTACAACTAGCTCTGCCGATGATGAGATAAAAAAATGTATGAAGAAATAAACGAAATTATTCAGACCGTTAAAAAAGACATAACTGTGATGAAGGAATGGAACTCGGTAGTAGGAAAGAGAGAGAAACGTGTTAAGTGAATATGGACCCGGGAAAACGAATCAAAGGTGATCGCCTGGTAGAATTTTGTTCGGAGCACAATTTAATCATGAAACACTTGGTTTAATCATCATTTTCTTTTATGTTCGTGGAAGAGACCAGGTGACACAGGGAGGTACCAGATTTTATAATGGTAACACACAAATTCCGGAACCAGTTTTTAAAATGTAAGACATACTCAGGGGCAGATATAGACTTTGACCAAAACTTATTGGTTATGAACTGTAGGCTGAAACTGAAGAAACTGCAGAAAGGTAGGAATATAAGGAGGTGGGACCTGGATAAATTGAAGCATGAGAATTTCAGAGGGAGCTTTAGGCAGCAGTTGACATAAACTGCGGGAACTAAAACAGTAGAAGAAGAGTGGGTAGCATTGAGAGATGAATAGTGAAGGCAGCAGAGGAAAAAAACTTGGTAGGAAGGTAAAACCTACAAAAAATCCTTAAATATAACAGGAAATGTTAAATGTAATCGATCAAAGGAGAAAAAATAAAAATGCAGTAAATAAAACAGGCAAAATGGAGTACTGAAGACTAAGAAATAAGATTGGCAGGAAGTGCAAAATAGCTAAGCAGGAGTGACTAGAAGGCAAATGCAAGTCTATGTAAGAATGTATAAATAGGGGAAAATAGCTATCACCTACAGGAAAATAAGACAAGTGGAGACAAGAAAAGCAGCTGTATGAATATAAAGAACTCTGATGGAAAACCAGTTCTTAGCAAAGAATACGATACTGAGAGAAGAATTTGACAGAGACCTGAAAGACCTAAGCCGAAACAATGCCCCGTGGAGTAGATAACATTCTCTCAGAACTACTAAAGTCTCTGGAAGAACCAGCCATGACAACTACTTCACCTGGTTCGTAACTTGTAAGAGACAGGCGACATACCTTCGGACTATAAGAAAAATGTAATACTCCCCATTCCTGAGAAAGCAGGTGCAGACAGATGTGAAAATTACAGTACTATCAGTTTAATAAGTCATGGTTGCAAAATTTAACACTAATTATTTACAAAAACATCGAACAGCTAGTAGAAGCTAAGATCGTGGAAGATCGGTTCGGATTCAAGAGAAATGGGTGAAGATGGGGGGCAATACTCACTTTAGGGTTTATCTTAAGATAGACCAAGGAAAAGCGAACCTACATTTTGACAGTGTTGTTTAGAATATACTCTTTCAAATTCTGAAGCAAGCAGGAGTAACATATAGGGAATGGAAGGTTATTAACACGTAGTACAAAAATCAGATAGCAGATATCAGAGTTGAAGGACAAGAAAGGGATCCAGAGGTTACAAAAGGGAGTAAGACAGGGTAGCAGTCTTTCTCCAATGCTATTCAATTTGAACACTGAGCAAGATATAAGGAATAGAAAGGAGAAATTTGGAAGAGAAATTAAAATTCATGGTGGAAAAACTGAAAACATTGTGTTTTTCTGATGACATAGTATTTCTGTCAGAGACAACAAAGGACTTGGAGGAGCAATTGAACGGAATGGACAGTGTGCTGCATGGAGCATATAAGATGAATATTAACAAGAGCAAAACAAGGGTAATGGAATGCAGTCTTAATCAGGCGATGCTGAAGGAATTAAATTAGGTAACTAATCAATAAAGGTGGTAAATGAGTTTTGTTACTTGGCAGTTAAATAACACACAATGGTCGCAGTACAGAGGACATAAAATTCAGAATGGCAATGGGAACAAAAGCGTTTTTGAGAAAGTTTAATTTGCTAGCCTTGAATATTAAGTGTAAGGAAGTCGTTTTTGAAGGCATTTGTGTGGAGTGTTGCCTTGTATGCCAGTGAAACATGGACAATGAACAGTGTAAATAGGAAAAGGATAGAGGCTTTGAAATGTGGTGCTACAGAACAATGATGAAGATGAAATGGGTGGATCACGTAACTAATGAAGAGGTAGAGAACAGAATTGGGAAGAAAAGGAATTTCTGGCGTACCTTGACTAAAAGAAGAATCGATTGGTAGGACACATTGCTAGACATCAAGGAACTGTGAATTTAGCGTTGGAGGGATGTGTGTGGGGTAAAAATCGCAGAGGGAGACCAAGAGATGAATATAGCAAGCAAATTCAAATGGATGTAGGTTGCCGTCCTTATGAGGAGATGAAGAGGCTTGCTCAGTATAGCGTAGGGTGGAGAGCTGCATCAAACCAGTCTCCGGACTGAAGACCACAATCCGAGCGGTCTAAGGCGCCTCGCTGCGGACCGCGCGGTTGCTCGCCGTCGGAGGTTCGAGTTCTCCCTGTGGCATGGGTGTGTTTTGTCCTTAGGTTAGTTTACTTTAGTTTAAGTGGTTTGTAAGCTACGGATTGGAGACCACACAGTTTGGTCCGATAGATTTACAAACATTTGAATAAGACCACAATAACAACGTGCCTGTGTCAAAGTCCAAGGAACTTTGGGTTATATTATACGCGAGCAGAGTACTCTGTTCTGCAAGCTGAAGCTCTAATGTGGGACTTTGCTGATTGCCAATATATTGTGCCTTAAGAGAGGAAACCTTACTTTCTGTCGCTCAGTCTCAAAGGTGACGTCACGCTTCACGTACATCGAGAATCATTTACCAATATCAGCACATGAACATTGGTCGTTGTTAACATAAGAGGCACGCGATTTTCCCACGTTTCCCACAGGGCAGGCTCTTCCAGCTTGAGTTGCACAGCTTACTTGTCAAACTCTCGGCAGTCAAAAGGGACGGCAAGGCACTTTTAACAAGACCGCAGCTGGCACGGCAAGATTTTCCGCCTGTCTGCTGTGCCTTACACGAGCATCAAACTGCTTCGACGTAGCTAAATGCTGCTTCAGGAAATGATATGGTCGTATGGCATTTGTTGTCTACTGGAAGTCCTAGGACTGACAGCACTTCAGCGACTTGCGTGTCGATGATAAAACTCATGACAACATCCAGTCTGCTGCCTGGAATCAAACCTTTCTTCATGCTTTTCTTATGCTTATGAAAATCTTCTTTAATGTAAAATGTTACTTCATGAATACTTCAAACAATGCTACAATCAAGACAAAAGCCTAATGACAAGATTTTTTAACATTTAAATTAACATTGAATGTCAAAATTTCTTCGTTAGAAAAGCTAATCTACCCATGGCCATTTTGCATCAGCAGTTTTTCTCTGCGCAAATAACTCATCCTTGACTCATTGCCGAATCTAATTCCTTCAGAATTGTCTGATTTTCTAATACTGAATTCAATTATCTAGTTTGGCCCCTGTTAATGATCTTATATCCACCTTTCAAGACACATCATTGAGTTCAGTTGCTCTGTCAGATCTTTTGCTGTCTCTGACAGAATTACTACGTCTCTGACAAGCCACAAAATTTTTCTTTATCCTAAACTTTAATTCCTTCTCCAAATTTTTCCTTGCATGCCTTCAGCTTGCTCAATGAACAGATTGAATAACATTGGGGAAAGGCTACAATCCCGTGTTACTCCCTTCCTAAACACAGCGTTCCGTTCATGCAATTCGGTTCTTTGTAGTGTTGAAACTTCCCTGTAGAATTTAAAAGGAACTTTGACAAAAACTTTCTGTGGATCTGCGAAATTTAAAAACTTAGGTTTCCCTTTTCTTAATTTATCTACAGAGATAGGTCGTAATTTAATTCCTATATATCACCTAAATCCAACTTCAATTTCTCGTATTCCACCAGTTCTTCGTTGGTCTGTAAATAAGATAGTATTTTGCTAAAAGTCAGAGGGCATTTTCTCCGTCTCATACATATTGCACCCAAGGTGGAACAGTTTCCTCCATGACTAGTTCCTCCAACGGTGTTAATAAATCGGACTGAATATACCAGTATATATTACGAAGAAAGTGCATAGTAGTAGAAGGGGCAATCAGGAAGTTTTTAAAGACACCGTAGTTCAGTGGAAAAGTTCATTCGCAACACGTGCAGTACGGTTTGATCTATAGCCAAACAGTCACCAAATGAATGAATAAGTTTCATATCGTGTTGAAACAGCCACGTGCTAGTCAAAGCAAGAGGCGTGGAATACTTACCACAGGTGACTGTGACTACCCTCGTTCACATACCGCTTGGTCACAGAAACTGTTTCGCAAAAGTTCGGCTGGGAGCTGTTTGATTGTCCAGGATACAGTCCTGATCTTGCTACCAGAACATTAATCTTTCCTTGCTCCTCAAGAAATTCTAGTCCTGCGGCAATCGTTTTGAAATCGCAGGCGGCAGACTTATCTACAACAGAAGAATATTGATCCCACAATATGACAAGTGTCTTAATTCTTTTAGTGACTGGAAAAACAGCTGAAATTTCGCTGTACCTTTTTGCCAATAAAGCTTTTCATGTAACTGTTTAAAAATATATGGAATAGTGTTTTCTGCACGCGTCTCTTATGCTTCTGCTGAAAACTTGCTCTTACTGGAAAATGATGTTATAAATACTTCAAAGTGTTCTGAGGTGATAGTGGGTGAAAGGAGCAAGAGGTTAGGAGCATATGGCTAATTCACGGTCCGTGTATTGACGATCAGGGTTCCTGGCCAGCGGCCAAGTTTTTCTAATAGCAAGAGGCCTGCAGATGAATAACGACTCCCGAGGGAGAAACGGAATTGGGCAAATGCGGCAGTGATGTAGCGCCAGTACGGTAGCTGTACCTACTGATTGCCAGTGGTTGTTCGGAAGATCGGTGTCACTTCACTTAATGGGGCCGAGGCAGAGCACGCTGAAGGGGATGAAGCAGAAATTTCAAATCTCTAATCATGAATTCCTAAGGTGCGACATGATCACTAACAGAGCAGTGACACCTCCCCCCCCCCCCGTGTGTAGACAACGACATAAGCAAAGAGATTTCTACAAGACACACCGTAAAGGCACCTTTTTTAACACTAAAAAGAAACTGGTCGAATTATTCTCAAATTTTGACTGCCGCGCTGGAGTGTGAGATGTAATAGGCAAGCTACAGAACTAAATGTTTACTGCTTCATCACCCAAATAACAAATTAAACAAATTATTTTATTAGAACTCAACTATTAAATTGTTTGTGATCTCAGAGTAAGTGTAATATAAGAAACATGATTTCTAGATAAAGTAATGGTTAAGAGAAGATACATACCTTGCTAGGAAAACAAATATTTCATCATAAAATAGGAAAATAAAGACATGGCCATGAAACTAAAACCTGCTAATATGCACTTTAGGAAAACATAAAGTGAAATAGTATGTTTAGAGATATATTATATTGTATGTTTGAGTAGGAACTGGCCATGAAAAAACAAATCTAATAAATGTTTTGAATATAAACTTACCAGCGTGGACACCATTGTAGATTCTTGTATACAGTAAGACAACTAATACTTTATTTCATTATTCTGTCCATGGTAGGAACATTTGCCCTTCATTATTTTTCAAGACATTAGTATAAACAAACAATGTATTGTTGTATTTTATAGTTAAGCATATTTCAGATCCGCAACCCAATATATGAAAGCAGGATTATTATGAATCGATGTAAATTAATAATTACCTTAATTTTGAATGTAAATCTGAGATCATCTTGTCATAACATGGCCAAACTAATTATTTTTCACATCTTTAATAGTTGTAACAATGTATGGTATTGTAGGCCAGACTATAAAAGAAGGCTACACAAAGATCGGAAAAGGCAGTCTTGTAACAGCTTTCCAAGCCCCCACTATGCCGGTTTGGGCACCGATGTACATATTGTTGTAATGCATTGTAGGGCAAACGTGATGAAATTAAACCGCTTTACAGATACCTGGTGTTTGCTCTGAATTCTTGCCTTAATTTTGACGCACACATAAAGTAGAGAACATTTTTCTAGCTTCACGTATTCTGAATGAATTCTAGGAATTCCTGTAAGCAGGTTATGCAGTTGATGTGTTCTAAGATGATTCTACATCCACGAGTTATCAAGGTAACTGTCCTGAACTTTGATGCTGTGGAGATTTATTAAGACGTGAAGACCACAATCACTGAGTCGGTGAACAGAACTGTAAGGTGGTAACGTTTCAAGTGGCCGAGCACTTTGAGGCGCTATGCTCCAATGCGCGAGACCGCTCTCTGTCGGGGGTTAGAATCTTCCCTCGAGCATGGAGGGAAGTTTGTTTATAAGTAGTTTGTAAATTTACCGACCTGTTAAGTCCCACAAGCTTAACAAACACATGAACATTTTTCAATTTTGACTGTGATAGTATTAGTACGTGATCTAATGGCGGATGGAAGCGACGATACAGGCTTGTGTGCGATCCATTTGTGATGTTCACTATTTAGACCACACCCCACTCGTAACCACATTCGGTACGATGTCACTCACAATGAATCTCGTGCCGCAAATTTTTCCTTAATTCAAGGGGGTTTATAAACTCACTGCCCTCGCACTTCCACAGGATAAACATGTCGCGCTATGGAAATGTTTACAGAGATACCTCACTAATAAAGGTGCAGTTACAAATAAATCTTCCGCGAAATCTCCGCGCTAGCGGACACGTTGAACCCGCTGTTAAATCGCTCCCTAAGGAGGGGAAAGTTCACCCTATTGGAAGAATTTTAAACAACTAGATTTTCAAAGCAATCAATAGATTTGAGCCTGAATGATGATAAAGATTACATGATACTGTTATGACAACCTTAAATTTAATCAGTTTTAGTTGGTCGTTCGCTACTTCCTTTTGATTTGTCCTACTACAAAGGCCTTGGGTTAGATTTCACATCTTCTATGTATATAAAAATGAATTGCTGTTCGTTAGTCTCGCTAAAACTCGAGAACCGCTGAACCGATTTGGCTAATTTTAGTCTTGAAATATTCGTGTAAGTCCAGGTTTAAACGTTGATAAGCTGTAGTGCAGTAGCCGAGCGGTCTAAAGCACCTCGCTGCGGAGCGCGCGGTTGCTCGCCGTAGAGGTTCAAGTCCTCCCTGGGGCACGGGTGTCTGTGTTTGCCCGTAGGTTAGTTTACCTAGATTTAAGTAGTTTGTAGGCTACGGACTGATGACCACGCAGTTTAGTCCGATAGATTTACAGACATTTGAACATTTGAAACGTTGATAAAACATGGAAAAGTTGTCCAGAAAAGAGGAAAATCGGGAAAAACTGAAACAGCTTTATACAGTGAGCTATCAATACCGATCGTCCAATTGCGGTAAAATGTACATTTCATGTAGAAAGCAAGAGGAAGAGTCGATTGAAATAAAAATTCGGAAAAGTAGCCCGGAAGGTAGGAAAAACCAAAAGCGATTTTTTTCCATGAATAAAAATCAATTGCCACATGGTTGTAAGAGCATCACTTAAGTACGGCTTTACAGGACAAAGTTTGTACGGAGAGGGGTAATTCTTCTTTCTTTCGTTCAGAAACAGCGGGGCAGTTAAAAAGGCGCAAAATTCGAACCAAGTTCTTTTATCAATGTGTTTCTAAATGTACTCAACACTATATGTTTAGAACCGTCCATTTGGATCATTTGACGTTCAGCGAAAGATGAACGTTCTTATGAACAAAAATTTTAGAAAGTTACCCGGAAATTTGAAAATTCACGAGATACTGAAAGAGCTTTTTGTATATCATTCGTCTGAATTCGAAGAAATTTTGCATATTTGTCATTAAACCAAGAGTAACTTTGTTATGAAATAAAAATTTGGAAAAGTTTCCCGGAAAATTTGGAAAATTCAGAAAAAATATAAAGATTTTTCTGTGAAATATCAATACCGTTCATCTGAGGCGATAAAATTTTACACATTCGGTATTCAAAGGGAGAGGAAGGTTTGAGTGAAGTAGAAGTTTGTAATAGTTGGCCAGAAAATAGGAAAATTTGTGGAAAACTGAAAGGGCTCTTTTCTTTGGGGTATCAATATCATTCGTACGATGGTGATAAAATTTTGCACATTTGACGTTCACCGATATTTAGACTATCTGATGATGCTTTTATAAAGCTACTGAGTCTAAAACACGCGTGATTTAAATTAATATGGTTTATATTAAGAAGTGATACGAAGTTCACCGGGTCATCTAGTTCCACCAATATTTTTTTTTATTTTAGACCTATTAAACGCTCCCCCTACAATTTTTTTTGTACATGGTTATTTCCCCTTCGTTCCCATCCTCCCCTCACGAATTCGCACATATCACCACTACCATGTTACTTCAAGCAATCGTACGTCTACTTGCCAAGTCACTGACTCACGAATATATGTACGTGCTAAAATGTATTTGCCTACCTACGTCACACCGTTCCATCATGATGTAAGTTCGTTTTGTACCGATTTTATGTCCCTAATGGAGGATACATAACAACGCACCATAAATAGGTTCGCTGAGCAGCTTACAGGCACGAAAAAATTGACCATCACATCATTTAAATTTTTGCCATGCCCTTCATCAGAAAAACACATTCACACACTCAGATAACTGTAAACCCACAACCAACTTTATACAAATGGATGAAAATACTAACAGCTGTATTTAAAATATTTATTATATTCAGCGCGACCGGTTTCGGTGCTACAGTACACTATCTCCAGGCTCCCGTTGTGCGATTATAGTTAAAAGCACATTTGTATTGGGTAGCCGTTGAGAGTGTGGCATGAACAAAGCAAGAAATTTACGGCTAATGGTTTTAATGGCTACCCAATGCAAATGTGCTTTTAACAATAATCGCACAACGGGAGCCTGAAGATGATGTAATGTAGCACTGAAACCGCTGGCGCAGAATTTATTAAAGATTTTAAATACAGCTGTTGGTATTTTCATCCATCTGTATAATCGAATCAGCTGCGTCCCAAACGATCCAATACGGAGAGAATCAAACACAAGTAACATGTCCAGCCACTCCAGCGCCACAGCATCCAGACTGAGTGAGGAGGGCAGTGGAGGGGGAAGGGTGTCGCGTAAGGTTGGGGGTAGAAAGTTCCGCGTTGCACTATGGATTGTAAAGGCTCTCATAGGCGGAATTTGAATGGCGCCATTGAATACAGCGAAGGGAAATGGCGGGAAAGGATAAAAGAGAGGTGTTGAGGAGTGTTGGGACTGTGGAGATATTTGAAACAAAGATGAAAGTAGGAAAAATAGGAAAAGACAGGGGGGGGGGCAGATGTCAGGCATAGTGTGTTACGATGGAACGTTGTTACGTTCAGGGCAGGATGGTTGCCGGTTCCCAGGTTCACAAAACAGCAAACCCCGGGTCTGCGGTAGATGGATCAAAACAAAATCTCCAGACACTCTGTGACGAAAACGGCATTGAAACAGAGGATGACACTCTAAAGGCTGAATTACGAAATGACTTTTCCCAAAGCTGTTTCACAGAGGAAGATTGCACTGTAGTTACTTCTCTAGATTGCCGCACAGATTACAAAATGGCAGATATCGAAATAATTGACAGAGGGATAGAAAAACAATTAAAATTGCTCAAAAGAGGAAGGGCCGAAAGACCAGATGAGATACCAGTTCGTTTTTACACAGAGTACGCGAAGGAACTTGCCCCCCCTTGCATTTGTGTACCGTAGGTCTCTAAAACAGCGTAGCGTTCCGAAGGATTGGAAAATGGTGTAGGTCATCCCCGGTCTTAAGAAGGGACGTCGAACAGATGTGCAGAACTATAGGCCTAAATATCTAACGTCGATCAGTTGTTGAATTTTGGAACATGTATTATGTTCGATTATAGTGACATTTCTGGAGACTAGAAATCTGTTCTGTAGGAATCAGCATGGGCTTCGAAAAAGGTAATCGTGTGAAACCCAGCTCGCGCTATTCGTTCGAGACTCAGAGGGCCATAGACACGGGTTCTCAGGTAGATGCTGTGTTTCTTGACTTCCGGAAGGCGTTTGATACAGTTCCCTACAGATGTTTAATGAACAAAGTAACAGCACAAGGTCTATCAGACCAATTTTCTGATTGGATTGAGGAATTCCAAGATAGCAGAATGCAGCATGTCATTCTCAATGGAGAGAAGTCTGTTGCTCGATACGGGCTTTTGTCGAAGTTTCGATAACATACTTTTATCGAAGAGTCTAGCAGTATATTATTCCCTCCTCCGTTTATCTCGTGAAGAGATCATGAAGATAAAATCAGAGAGAATAGAGCCCACACAGAGGCATACAGACAATCCTTCTTTCCGCGAACAACATGTGACTGGAATAGGAGGGAGAACCGATAGTGGTACTCAGGGTACCCTCCGCCACACACAATCGGGTGGCTTGCGGAGTATCGATGTAGATGCTTCAGGTTCATTGATATTTTCATGATTTGGACTAAAGGCCAGGACACCCTATCTTTCCTTCACAACCTCAACTCCTTCTAAAGAAGTTCCACTTGGTGGTTCTCAACCCACCAAGTCACCTTCCTGGATGTTAACCTCCACAGACAGCTCCATCCACACCTCCATCCACATTAGATCTACTAATTGACAACAGTACCTGCACTTTGACAGCTGCCATCCTTCCACATTAAAAAAAATTCCGTCCCAAAAGCCTTGTCACCCATGCACGGTGAATTTTCAGTGATAAAAAGTCCCTTAACCAATATGCCAAAGGCCTTCACAGAGATGAACCTCCTCAGACATCCACAAACATTTCTCTTGCCATATCCCCGCACACCACCAATCCTCGCTCCAGCCCCAGGAACCAGTCACAAAGGAGTGTCCTCCTAGTCACCCAACACCCCTCCCCCCTCTGGGGCTATAACTACAAAATGACATGGTTTTATCTGCCACAATGCCATGAAATGAGACGTCCAACCCAAGATCCTTCCGACCCCTCCTAAAGCGGTGTTATCGCCCACCAAACCTCCACAACATCATAGTCCGTCCGTATTGCACTCCCAACCCCAACCCCTTGCCATAAGGATCACATCCCTTTGAAAGATGCCGATGCAAAACTGCCCAATCCCCCGCCCAGTACTTGATATTACAGTCCTGTCATGGGCTTATCCTACAACATCAGAGGTAGGCGATCAGCATTTGTAAACAGGTACATTACTAATCTCTTTTATTAGCGTCATGTAACTACAATGCAATGCGAAACCAGTATTATACAGTATTTTTACTTATATGAATGGGTGCCTTTTTCAGATTTGTTAAAATTCGAAGGAAATACTTGCAAAAAATAGGATTATCGAGTTTTTTAAATATTTTTTATAATTTTTATAATATGGTAAATATCATTTGATAACACAATATAAAAAAAATATATAGACTTTAACGCAGTAAAAGAATTTGTAGTCTTTTTAGAAAGAAAAACACTCTACACCACATAGTTCCCAGGGAAACTATAGTGTGTCGCTCGTATAAGAAAAGAGGGAAAAAGAAAACTTGCTTATCTTGGAGCAGATGAAACCTGAAGCCATCTATTTTACTCTCGACAAAGACTGAAATAAAAGCTCCGTGGATTGCTGCCTCAAAATCAGCCACGAAAGTTTTTGGTTCGAAGCACAATCCTTTGTTTAAACATTCCTGTTTATCACAATCCATAGGACTAACGTACGTTGCCATCTTTTTATCTTTGAAAAGACAGAAAACCAGTGGAATTAAAAAAACTTTTGAGTCATAATAAAATCTACCATCCGTCAAAACGATGTCCTTTCCACATAAGTAACGACACTTTGACTCCGTTGAAAAAAAAAATATATAGAACCTGAGCCAGGATCATTTTTCAGTAAATATTCATAGAATTGACCGCAAAGTGTAGGTCCTCAGCTGATTTGGACGATCAGCGTCTGGTATAATTCAGCCCACGCTAAACAGGTCGACATCGCTCTGAACGAGACCAGCAGACTCGTCACTGAATGTCTGAAACCTACGCCAATCGACAAGCTGTACCACCTTGCTGGCATTGCACCTCCTGCCGTGCGTAGAGAAGCTGCAGCCTGCAGTGAAAGAGCGAGGGCCGACTTGTCTGAGAGCCACCTCCTCCACAACATTCAGCCAGCCACCAGACGCCTGAAATCCAGACGGAGCTTTCTCAGAGCAACCGACAACCTCACTGACCAACCCGGATCTAGAGTGGCCAGATGGAAGAGATCGAGAGAAAGGCACTGGATGGAACCAAAGGAAGAATTGGCACCAGGCCACAATGAGGACTGGATGGTTTGGAAGTCACTAAATAGGCTACGCACCAACACTGCACGGTCGAGACATAATCGTATGAACTGGGGATATTCTACTGTATCTAACCTCTGTGACTGTGGGGACGTGCAGACGACCCAGCACATGTATAACCGCCCTGAATGTCCTTCACACTGCACCTTAGAGGACCTGATGTTGGCAAGCCCAAATGCTGTTGACGTAGCCCGCTTTTGGGCCAAATGTATATAATATTTGTCTGTTCATAGTTCGTAGTTTACATGTATGTAAGTAATCTCTGTATGTTATACTTTTATAAACTTCTGTACACATGATGATTCTGACACGAATAAAAAAAAAAAAAAAGCTGATTTGGGCAATTTACAATGCCACTTGAGCATCATACTGTATTGCTTCTCATGTATGGTACATCTCGATGAGTCAACATGTTGGCCAGTTGGCTTTGCTGCTCCACCTCGTGAATTTTGGCGACGGCTCGTCAATATCTGCTCTGATGCCGCCGGCCACACGCCTGCCAGCCGGCATCCCTCACAACAGGACTGTCAAGCGGGCAACGCAACTGGACAGGCGGCGTGAGACCAACCAGCGCCTGCGAGACGCCAACACTAGACCAGAACGTACACATACAGTAACTCCAAAACAGACACAAGTAATAGGGACTATTTGTTACAGGTGGCTCCGTGAACCGACTGAGTGTCCTTCCGCCTGCCTCCTCACAGGCTCTACATACATACTCCGCAAATCACCGTAAGGTGGCGGAGGGTACACTGTACCACTACTAGGGATTTCCTTTCCTATTCCACTCCCAAATTGAACGAGGAAAAAAAGAATGCCTATATGCCTCCGTACGAGCCCTAATTTCTCTTATCTTGTCCTTGTGATCACCATGCGAAATGTAAGTAGGCGGCAGCAAGATCGTACTACACTCAGCTTCAAATTCCGGCCCTCTAAATTTCCTTAACAGAAATTCATGAAAAGAAGGTCGTCTTTCCTCCAGCGATCCCCAATTGAGCTGCCGGAGCATTTCCGTGACACTCGCGCATAGGTCGAACCTACCAGTAACAAACCTAACTGCTCGCCTCTGAACTGCCTCTATGTCTTCCTTTTAACTGATCTGCTGCGGGTCCCAAACACTTGAGCAATACTCAAGACGTAGTCGTACAAGCGTTTTATACGCGGTCTCCTTTACAGATGAAGTACATCTTCCCAAAATTCTTCCAATAAACCGAAGTCGGCTGTCCGCCTTACTCTCAACTGTCCTTACATGTTCGTTCCATTTCATATCGCTCTGCAATGTTACGCCTAGATATTTGAACGACGCGACAGCATCAAGAAGCTCACTACTAATGCTTATTCGAACATTATGGGATTATTTTTCCTACTCTTGCGCATCACCTTACATTTTTCTACATTGAGAGCTAGCTGCCATTCTTCGCACCAACTAGAAACTTTGTCTAAGTCATCCTATATGCTATTACAGTCAGTTAAAGACGACACCCTCCCATACACCACAGCATCATCAGCAAACAGCCGCAAATTACTACTTACTCTGTACATCAGATCATTTGTATAGATAGAAAATAATAGCGGTCATATCATACTCCCCTGGGGCACGCCTGACGATACACTCGTCTCTAATGAACACTCGCCGCCGAGAACAACGTACTGCGTTCTATTACTTAGGAAGTCTTCCAGCCAGTCACAAATCTGTGAACGTATTCCATAAGCTCGTATCTTCGTTAGCAGTCTGCAGTGTGGCACCGCGTCGAACGCCATTTTGAAGTTGAGAAAAACACAATCCGCCTGTTGCCCTTCATCCATGTGAGATGTCATGTCATGTGAGAAAGATGTCATGTGAGAAAAGGGCAAGCTGGGTTTCACATGAACGATGTTTCCTAAACCCGTGATGATTCATAGAAAGAAGCTTTTCCGTTTCAAGGAAATTTACTATATTCGAACTGAGAATATGCTCGAAAATCCTACATGAAACTGATGTCAACGAAATTGCCCTGTAATTGTGTGGGTCAGTTCTCTTTCCTTTCTTATAAACGGGAGTTACCTGCGCTTTTTCCAATCACTAGGAACTTTGCGCTGAATTAAAGATTCGCGATAAATGCAAACTAAGAAGGGGGCCAATGCCGCAGAATACTCTTTGTAAAACCGAACTGGTATTCCATCCGGACCAGGAGACTTCTTCGTATTTAGCTCTCTCAGCTGCTTCTCTACAACGGAAATACCTATTACTATGTCCTCCATTTCGGAATTAGTACGCTGATCAAATGATGGTACATCTGTGCGGTCCTCCTGCGCGAAAGATTTTTTAAAGGTTAAATTTAGAACTTTGGCTTTTCGTTTGCTTTCTTCTATTACTGCCCCTGAATGACCAACGAGTGACTGGACAGTGGGCTTTGACCCGCTTATCGATTTTACATAGGACCAGAATTTTTTCGGGTTCTCGGAAAGATCTTTTGGTAAGATATGGCTGTGGTAATTATTGTATGTTTCGCGCATAGATCTTTTTATAGACGCACGAATCTCTACTAACTTTTGCCTATCATCATTCGCGTGTTCTTTTTTTGAATCGAGAGTGCAACAGTCTTATTTTCTCAGCATCTTTCTAACATTATTATTATACCACGGTGGATCTTTTCCATTCTTAATCGTTTTTAATGGAACATATTTCTCTAACCCCCTATTTACAATGCACTTAAATTTATTCTACAATTCCTCAACTTCCATAGTCCCGGAATTAAGCGATGCCCATTCATTTTCTAAGTGCGATCCTAACATTTGCTAATCGGCTCTTCCCAACAAAAACACGCTCCTAGCCTTCTTGATTGGTTTATGAACTTTGGTCACCATCGACGGTATGACGATATCATGATCACTAATTCCTGACTCTACACAGACATCGTTAATAAGGTCAGGCCTGTTCGTGACTATAAGGTCTAAAATATTTCCATTGCGAGTGGGTTGCCGGTTTAACTGCTCAAGACAGTTTTCGGAGAACGTGTCCAAAAGTAGCTCGCAAGACTGCTTGTCTGTACCGCCTGAAAGGTAACTAGAGAGGTCCCAATCTACACTCTTAAGGTTGAAGTCTCCCCCGACTAATATTACATGTACCGGATACCTGTGCACTACCTCGTGAAGACTTTCTTTGAAAGTATCTACTTCATCCCGGCTCGCCAGCCGATGAGCCAGTGTTGGTGTGTTCGCTCTCGCCGCCTAGGACCGTCTCCTCTACGCAAGATCGCCGACTCCTGTTGACTTCGCCGACGTCCCTCCGGACGGAAGCGACTGGAACCTTTACCTTGTGGATTTCGAGTGACGAACTGAACTATGATAGCGATTGTGCCTTTGATCTACCAGACTATATTATGTGTTTGGTTTTGGGATTTCTGTCTCTATTTTTGATAACACACCGCTGCGACTGTTAAAAATTCTTTACCAATAACTCACGACCTGTTTCGCAAATTAAATTTACATCATCAGGTGCTTCTTTCTTTCAGATCTTAACCATATGTTACTTAGACTCTATACCAGCTGATCACCATTATTATTCTTGAGCTGTAACCAACTTGCCTTAAAAACCATCTATAAAATCCCTTTCTGCAAAACGTTGGGCTCCGTCAGCATGTATTAAAAACCGAATGAAACCCCATACTTAAAACAGTAAATTTTCTTCAGCCAATGACCTACATCTGATATAAAACACCAAGAACGGTTGTTGTTTTTGTGGTCTTCAGTCCGGAGACTGGTTTGATGAACTCTCCACAATAACCTATCCTGAACAAGCCTCTTCAACTCCACATAAGAACGGCAAACTACATCTGTTTGAATCTGCTTACTCTTGGTCTTCCTCTGCTGTTTCTGTCAATTGTTGCCTAAATATTCCTCGGAAATTCTCAAGAACTTCAGGTTCCTTCAGTTTATCCAGGTCCCATCTCCTTATTTTCCTACCTTTCTGCAGTTTTTTCAGTTTCAGCCTACAATTCATGACCAATGAGTTACGGTCAGGGTTTATATATGCCCCCTTACAGTTTAAAACCTGGTTCCGAAATCTATGTCTTACCATTATAAAATCTATATGGTATCTCTCGGTGTCTCCTGGTCTCTTCCATGTATACAATCTTCTTTCGTGATTCTTAAACCAGGTGTTTGTTATACTTAAATTATGTTCCATGCAAAATTCTAGCAGGCAGCTTCCTACATTCCTTTTGTCCAGACCATATTCCCCTACTATCTTCCCTTCCCTTCCTTGTTCTACTACCGACTTCCAGTCTCCCATAACAAATAAGTTCTCCTCTCCCTTAATTGTCTGAATAATTTTCTTTACCACATATATTTCTTCGATCTCCTCATCATCGGCAGAGCTAGTTGGCATATAAACCTGTATTACTGTGGTCGGTGTTGGCTTCGTATCTGTCTTGACTACGATAATGCGATTACTGATTTGCTCATAGTAGTTTACCCGCATTCCTATGTTCTTATTCATTATCAGACGTACTCCTGTAATACCGCCAACTGATTTGTATTTATAATCCTGTACTCAGCTGATCAGAAATCCTGTTCCTCTTTCCACCGAACGTCACTAATCCCCACTATATCTAAATTCAACCTATCCATTGCTCTTTTTAAAATTTCTAGCTTCCCTACCTGATTAAGGGATCTAACATGCCACGCTCCGATCAGTAGAATGCCAGTATTGTCTTTCCTGATGATCACATCCTCCTGAGTAGTCCCCGCCCGGAGATCCGAATGGGGGACTATTTTACCTCCGGAATATTTAACCCGAGAGGATGTTGTTGTTGTTTGTCAAGCTTAAGGGACTTAACTACGGGGTCATCAGTCCCTAAACTTACAAACTACTTATGAACTAACTAGAACTAAGGACGGCACAAATATCCATGCCCGAGGGTGGATTCGAACCCCCGACCGTAGTGACCGTGCAGACCGTGACTGAAGCGCCTCAGTCCCCTCGGCCACAGCGGCCGGCCCGAGAGGATGCCATCATCATATGTTCATACAGTAGATCTGCATGTTCTCGGGAAAGGTAACAGCTGTAGTTTTCCCTTGCTTTCAGCCGTTCGCAGTAGCTGTGTGGCAAAGCCACGTTAGCTGATGTTAGAAGGCCAGCTCAGTCCATCATCCAGACTGTTGCTCCTGTAACTACTGAAATGGCTGCTGCCCCTCTTCAGGAACCACACGTTTGTCTGGCCTCTCCACAGATACCCCTCCGCTGTGGTTGCACCTACGGTACGGCTATCTGTATCGTTGAGGCACGCAAGCCACCCCACCTCGGCAAACTCTGTGGTTCATAGAGGGTGGCTAAGAACGGTATTCAGAATGAAAACCGCGTCAGGGGGTAAAGGAAGATTAAAATCTGCTAGAGCATTGACACTTTACCCCCAGAAGAGACAGCTGGGAGAAGAGGCATTGTTGTTGTTTCCATCGCCATCAGACTGGACACGAGTCGCGGCTGAGCCCAACGCAAAGAAACGCGCATGCGCACCGATGCGTGCCTCGGCTGACTAGCGCCTACTTTAAATGGTGGGGACTAGCCGTACATCAGGGTAGTATAATGCAAAACTACTAGAATTCACACCTAGCAGTTTTCCATCTCAAGGTCGAACAAGCCTGAAATTACATTAAAAAAATGGCTACTCGGTAAAACCGTAGGAAAGTCATTCTTTAGAAAATTTAAATTAGCCAGTAGGTTACCGTGGCGTAATTCTGTTTGGCAGTTAAGAATATTTTCGGGGTCTTTCTTTAAAGCACTGAAAATTCATAGTTCCTCTAAAATATTTAATACATTTCCCTTTTCTACCCGGTGCAGAACCTTCAAATCTGTAATCAAATGACCTGTTTCTTTCAGGTGTGCACCCAAAGCTGACTTGGTACCAGAAGAACTAGTATGTTCCTTGAACCTTACCTCAAAACGTCTCCCTGTCTGGCCTATATATCTTGCAGAGCAGTTGTTACAAGAAATACTATATATACCTGGGGATTTGAAAGGCTCCTTTTTTTTTCCTCCCTGTGTCTGATTTCTGACCAATATTTTTGTCTCTATAGAAGAAATTAGTTTAGCTTCACTGGTTAATGAACTCAAAGTGTACTTTCTTTGACTTAATAAATTGTTGTGAAAACCGTGGTGGTCACTACAATATCATAGGGAACTTTCCATTTTATTGCATTCGACACTGATTTTCTTCCTGTCTTGCACTAAATATGGATCATGACTATGATGTTCGTCGCACATCGACAAAACTTGGTCCCCATCGTAAATATTTTGGCGTTACTCGGAGTATCTCCAACCCTGCTGGCCAGTAGATTTCGGCTCCTTATAGCGTTTAAAGGTGAAATTTTTGTAAAGAAGTAATGTGTGAGCCGTCAAGCTAAAATTGTTTTTACACTGTCCTCCATACTCCATACTCCATACTCCTACGCGTTTAACAGAACTCTACACGGAAACACGCCACTACATGCTCTTCACGGGCGGAGACGAACTAAGCAGCAGAAACCATCATACTAGGTCTAAAGCGTTACTGCCATTCGCACCTCTTAGTTCAATTCATGTGCGGGAATTAGTGAGGCCTATCTCGATCCCATCTGTTGCCCATAAAATAAAGCTTGTATGTTGCTTCAAGCTACGCGCGAGTTTCATGTGAATATCTCGTGACAATTCGTTTAGTTTGTCAGTGTTTACGGTTAAAGTGTTCTTACAGACTACAGTTTTAAATATACCGAGTGATCAAAAGGTCATAAATTTGAAAACTTAATATATCATGGAATAATGTAGATAGAGAGGTAAAAATTGGCACACATGCTTGAAATGACATGGGATTTTATTAGAACCACAAAGTAGGCCTTTTGCCAGACGCGTGAAAGATGACTTGCACGCGTCGTTTGGTGCTGATCGTGTGCTCAGCTGCCACTTTCGTCACGCTTGGCCTCCCAAATCCCCAGACCTCAGTCCGTGCGATTATTGGCTTTGGAGTTACCTGAAGTTGCAAGTGTATCATGATCGACCGATATCTCTAGGGATGCTGAAAGACAACATCCGACGCCAATGCCTCACCATATTTCCGGACATGCTTTACAGTGCTGTTCACATTACTGTTCCTCGACTACAGCTATTGTTGAGGAATGATGGTGAACATATTGAGCATTTCCTGTAAAGAACATCGTCTTTGCTTTGTTTTAATTTGCTATGCTAATTATTGCTTTTCTGATCAGATGAAGCGTTTTTTTTTTTTTTTGTTCTCATAAAACCTCGTGTCATTCGAAGCATGTGTCAATTTTTATATCTCTATCTACATTATTCCGTGATTTATTAAGTTTTCAAATTCCTGGCCTTTTGATCACTCGGTATCTGTACATTACGGTATCTTTTTATCTTCGTGATTATTCATTCTGGTGAACTTTTCTTTGATAAGAAATTGACTCACGAGACGCAATTAAAGTAGAGTGCTAGTAAAAGCTAGATGGTAATTTATTCGAGGAAAAGAGAACATCAGACGTAATATCTCTGTCAGCTTCCATTTATGTACCGTATGACGTTGAAATTCAGTTTGGGCGAGTTTGCAGCAGTGGTGGCATGAACAATTAAAATGAAATTTACATACCCTACTTTGCTCAAACACGTGTCACAGTGGCTATGGAATATTTGTTCAGCGCGTACACAACGAACATCTGATGGATTCATAAAATTTGTTATTCAGATAAGCTTCTGGCTAATATAATTGGCTCGCGTTGAGTTTTTAGAGCGTGCGGCGAATTTTCATTCCGGAAGCTCTCCAGGGACAAAAGTCGGCATTTCATCTGTCCGTGTTTTAATCGCGGCAAAGACGCACTTCTGAAGAAACAGGGCCTTATCGTTTTCAGCCACTAACAGCAGAGGCATATCTTTGTAGTGAGTAGTGAGTAGTGAGTAATCAACGTAATTGTTTCTTTTGAATTGGGATTGGGGGGGGGGATAGAGTGAAGGTGATCACAGCGAAGGAAGTAGAATTTTTTTAAGTCTCTCTCATGCAACATGGCTTGAATTGACTTACTTTCAATCATGATGTAACTTTGCTTAATGCAATCATCGCTAAGGTATCGTCGTAAAACAGTAATAATAGTCAAACCCCTGTGGTGACATCCTCGATAATACATTTTACTCAGAGCAAGGCTCCCATATCTGCCTTAACAATTTTACAGTGATCGCCAAACTAGTTGACCACGTTTGGCCACAGATATTTGTTTATGTCTGTTTATTTAGCCTGATCAGATTAGGGCCATCAGGCCCTCTCTTACATCGGACCAGGGTTTTACACATACAGTATTTCTTTACTTGTGAGTTACCTATAAAATAACAATGATTTTTACAGATAAACAATTAATAGCACAATTTATACAGGTTGATTACATGTAAAAGGATGTAAATAAAAGATATTGACTTAATTCTAATAGGATTAATACTAGTAGTACCACTGAGACACCTTCTGCTGCTATTGGTGTAATAATAGAAGTAACAACATTGATATTAGCGTATACAAGATGTACTTTTGAAAATATCGAGACTGGTTAAGGCATGACGAATTCTGACGGAAGGAAGTTAGGAAAGCTGAACCTGACGAGAGCAATGGCAGTCGGAGAATATCTGGGAGGAGGAATGGATGTGACGTACCTGGACCGTAGGGTAATAAAGACTGGCGTAGTTATTGCTTTAGTAGATAATCCATTAACTGTCGTTTGAAGCTGGCAGTGTTATTCAGTTCTCTGATATACTGAGGTAGATTGTTCCAGAGCCTGGTTTCTGCTATTGAAACGGATTTTGAGACACCGGCTGAGTGACGGATAGGGACAGTGTAGTTCTGTTATGCTGATCAGATAAGAGTGTTAAGGTTGAGGAAAGATATGAGGGACAGTGTACGTTGACAAGATAGTAGAGGAAATAGTGTATGAAAATCTCTGCGCTTGTCAGCACGGAGCCAGGATAGTTGCTTATAAGATGGTGAAATATGATCAAAGAGACGGATGTTACATATATATTGAACGCAGGCATTCATGTTTAGTTCCAGACGTCGTGAGCTTTCCCACTGTAATCAATAATTGGAATTACAAGCGTTTGTATAAGTTTCTTTTTAAGATCGAGAGGAAAAAACTTCTTATATCTCTGTAGGACATGAAGAGATGCCGATGCCTTCCTACACACGGCGGCTGTGTGCTCAGCTCACTTTAGTTTGTCGTCAATTATCACTCCTAGACTTTTTGCCGAGGGTGAAAAATTGATAGGTGTGTCATTTAATATTAATGATGGTTGAGATTCGCGGTATTTGTGGTTAATGAGTCTAGGATGACCTACCAGAATCGCTTGTGTTTTACTTGGATTGAGCTTTAATCCTATATTCTGTGCCCACTTTGATAGTGCACATAGGTCAGAATTAAAATTCTCGATTGCTGTCTTCAGGTTTTTTGGTTTTGCACTTAAATACAGCTGAAGGTCATCGGCATACACGTCTGCAACACGTCGTGGCAGGGAAGGAATGAGGCCTCATGGAACGCAGGAGGGAGTTGGCACATCATCTGAAGACAAGTCAGCAAATTCCAGTAAACTGCGCGTGTGATGTGGCGGTGTAAGATACCTGCCAGTACTATGCGTCACAGCTACACGTAACTATCAATAAAAGATTTTATGTTGTGAATTAAATTCAACACTAATTAGGATATTTGATGTACTCAATATGTATAAAAATCTGATAATTAATCCCAAATTTAATGTTAAGTATTTTTCAAATATAAAATCTCTTTGTAACGGCTAGGAAGAGGAGTGGTATGTTGTAGTATTCTAATTATTAAGGACGAGGATTGTAATATTTGGTTATGGAATTATTGGATATATGACGAACGCTCAATATACGTACGTTTCAACTCTAAGTTAGTTCTGCATTTGTCTACAGTTATTAAATCAATTGCACGGGCAATTTCTGTTAAGTACAAAGGTAGCCTACGAAACTGCCTCATCTGACATTAAGAACCTGCAGATTATGCACACGGGACTTTATCTAAATCAATCGTGAAATATTTGTTACATTAGACACAGAACATTTTTTTAATAAAATGTTTGTAAAGCTTATGGGACTTAACTACGGGGTCATCAGTCCCTAAACTTATAAACTACTTATGAACTACTTACGAACTAGGACGGCACAAATATCCATGCCCGAGGGGGGATTCGAACCCCCGACCGTAGTGGCCGTGCAGACCGTGACTGAAGCGCCTCAGTCTCCTCGGCCACCGCGGCCGGCAGACACAGAACAGCTAGCTGGGTAGTGGATTATCCGTTCAGAGATACTCAATTCCGTGACTCTCTTATGTAAAAATCAAGTTTTACAGCTTCACGCGATTGCAGATCATGAATCGAGTATCTACGACCTACATTGACGCCACAACGTCTAGCCTGTGGTAGTAAGAAACAAATAAACTGTTCCCTTTCAGAATTTTTTTTGCAGCATCTTATCAGAACATAACCAGAGAGAGTTAATTTCAACTGATTCATTATCTCAGACATACAGGGTGTTTCACTAAGTGTGTTTGCCTCTGTAACTCATAGAATAATAGGTGACGGGAAGTTTTAATGCGGTAGGTCAACAAAAAGGCATGTTACACTTTCTGCGGATCTATGGACTTAGTTTATTGTATCATTTTCCAAAGAGTTACAGCACAAAGATATAATTTTTTAAAATGGAACGATAGGTTTTTCTATCGTGCATTGGATTTGTTGAAACCAGCTGCGTCCAAATCAATTTCAACTACATTCCTATCACTGTTAGTTTGGGAGCTACAACACTTCAAAGTTTCAGGGGCAGATACCACAAACGCTGCGCATAATGCAATGCGCCTTCTAAATGTGGTGCGGCCGAGTTGTAACGTCGGCGGTGTCACGGAGCGAGAAGCTTCCTCGATGTGCTGTTAGACTGCCGACTGTCACCGAACACGGTCGTATACCCGACAGTTGGAGCCACACAAACAACCGGGGCTCAATATGCCACAGTTACTGACATCGGATGACGATGGCATACACGAACAACGAGTACGTTGACATGTTGCTGATGCTCGGCGAGTGCCGACACGATGCCACTGAAGCAGCCACGGCGTATGCCGTGAGATATCCTAGGCAAAGAACCCCGGCAGCCATTACGTTCTTATGTGGCGAACAACGACTCCGGGGAACAGGCAGCTTGATAATGTGCCGCAGTAACAGACGAATATCTGCAAGAAGTGAGGAGGCGGAGGTGTTTGTTTTAGCTGCACTACACCACGATTCTCATGTCAGCTTACGAGCCGTTGCTGCAGTCGCTGGTGTCAGTCTCACATCGGTGTGGTGTATAGTACACGGCCACAGGTTTCACCCGTGCCGCCTGTCACTGACCCAGGAGCTGAACGGGAACGATTTCCGTGCAAGAGTGACATTCTGTGAGTGGGCCATGCGTAATTTCACGCTGGAGTCTTTACAAAGTGTTATGTTCTCTGATGAGTCGACGTTCACAAATTGTGGTGCAGTGAATCACCATAACATGCACTACTGGGCCGCAGACAACCCTCCGTGGGTACGACCTGTCGACCGTCAACATAAGTGGTCTATTAACGTGTGGTGTGGAATCCTTGGGGATGAAATGATAGGTCCACACTACTTCCCAGGTACACTGACAGGTGAGTTATATCGCGCTTTTATAGCCGACAGTTTGGGTGGTCTCCTTGAACATGTGTGTCTACACACGAGAGTCTGTGTGTGGATGCAGCACGATGGTCACCCAGCCCATTCTGCTCGTGCTGTTGTGGAAGAACTAAACGACAGGTTTCCAGGAAGATGGTTGGAGCGCCATGGTCATCATTCACGGCCCGCAAGGTCGCCCGATTTAACACCAGAAGATTTCCTTTTGTGGGGATATCTAAAGGATCGTGTTTATGTCACTGAGCCCACATCCCCAGATGATCTAAAACGGCGCATCGAGGACGCATGTCGCTCCGTCACACCGGCGATGTTACATCTCGTCCGCAAATCCTTTCGACGGCGCATTGCATTATGCATTGAGGAACATGGACACACATTTGAACATCTCGTGTAAATCAACTTCCCACCTCCATCACCCACCACACAGCCATGTATTATGTACAGCGTGTGGTATCTGCCCCTGAAACTTTGAAGGGTTGTAGCTTCCAAACTAAGAGTGATAGGAATGTAGTTTAAGTTGATTTGGACGCAGCTGGTTTCAACGAATCCAATGCACGATAGAAGAAACTATTGTTCCATTAAAAAAATTATAGGTTTGTGCTGTAACTCTTTGGAAAATGATACAATAAACTATGTTCATAGCTACGCAGAAAGTGTAACATTTTTTGTGTTAACCTACCGCATTAAAATTTCCCGTCACATATTATTTTATAAGTTACAGAGGCAAGCACATTTGTGAAACACCCTGTAGTTATTTACATATTTACAGCGGGTTAGTTTTATTTTCGTGTCTGTCGTTAAACTCGGCAACTGCCTTTCCTAGAATCTGAAATTTGTTTCGAGCGGCCAGAAACTGATGCAGAACACAGTGCTCTCAAGGTGGGACGTTGATGAAACACACTATTTCAAAAATGCACCAAATCCACAGTTTTGGAGATATGACAAAAATTTCTGTTTCATCTCTTTATATGTCGTAAGTTTGCCTCAAGAGGTTTTTTGAATAGGTCAGTTGGGAGAATTTTCATAATTTCCTAATTATAATTCAGCAAGTACACCCTTTTAAATTTATTGAAAATTCCAAGCACTTTTCCCCATATCTCAGGTTTCTATCAGGTTTTTTACAATTTTCTCTTAAGAAAATAATTATTAGATTTACTGAAATAAGTGTACAAAATTTAATTATTTTAGCATGCCTAGATTCTGAGGGAAAGGAACAAACGTTGAAAAACTTTTCAGAAGGCATGTTGTCTGCTTCTTTCATTTACCAGGTCTTTAACTGACTTCTCAGCTGCAGAGACGCGCTGTAAGTCTCTTTGTCTCAGGATGTCTCGAGTAAAAACATCCTACTGTAGAGTCAATTTTTTCTAATACCTCTATCCTTCCGACGTTCCCGGCATTAAACACAAGAACTTCATCATCAGTTGTAATTCTGACAACTGTAGCAGATGCAAATGTGGTTTTGGGGCATCGTTTCCATGTGAGTGAATTTAGAGACTCACTTGGATTTTGGGTGAACACACTTTCTGAGAAGGGCAGGATCGGTCAGAAACAGATTCATCACTGTAGCATGCAACGCTCAACTCACTAATTTTTCGCTTGGAGCTGCTAAGAGACGAATTCACATTTTCAGCACATATTCTTACTTCGGACGTAGCCTCATTGCTGGTTTGTCGTTTCTCATGTCTTTTATTCACTAACTTACTAAAACGCAATTTATCAGTTTTATATACACTATTTGTTATCGTGGCATAACTGAATGAAGAAAGAATCGAACACTTGTGTAAATCTTTGTCAGTATCATACGCAAAAATAAAATTGCTTCGTTACAAACGATGCAGCTAGTTTGCTATTGTTTATAAGATACGGAACAGTCAAAGATGATCTATAAAACCAAAGAGTATGTATCATGGCCTTCTAGATGTATTCCGCACTTGTTTGGTTGAAAATAATACACGGAAACGGTGTTCACTGAGCTGGTATTAAAGTGCTGCTTCAAAACGTGGGCGTGGCAGGATGGCCGCGTCACACTTTTAATTTTGAGGCACTTCGAATGCGATTTAAACACTGATACTTTGGGAACGTATTCTCCACGAGTTGTATTAACAAATAAGAAAGAAATCGTAAATTGACATTTTTGATCAGGTTCATCACCGTCCCCCTTAATGCTCAGCCATCTAGTCCACACTTCCGCTAGTCGAAACTGTAAAAGAATATTCCTAATTTCTATGCAATACAGAAGACTCGGAAATCGATCCAGAATTGTACGCGTCAGGAAAACCCTGGCACCTATATAGCCGAGCACAGCTGATACAGCGCGCTTATCACTTTGTCACAATGGACCTAGTAATACTAGGGCCCCAACCCGCCTATACATCCATTGGCAGACCTTTATTATAAAAATATTGATATTTCTGTACATTGACAAACGTAGCGTCGGTGATTTTTCTCCATATTGCACATACTGAGACTAATACTAAATAAACTTTCCAAGTACATATGTTGGCAATTTTGACTTGTATAATTTTCTAAATTGCAACCTATGAAAGTAGCTTGTTAAATTTTTATTGAAAAATCTCTAGCGGTAGAGATCATAAAAGGCAAGTTAAAACGGTCACTGCTGCTCCAAATTACTTTGCGAATGGCCACAGTTCTTGTGGAATGGAAAATTATATAAATGCTTACTCCTTAAGAGAGCAACCTATGTTTTAACAAAGACAAAAATAATATACAAGAAAGAATAAATAAATAAATATGAGACGGGAAGCATGAAATTATAAAGCAGGAGTTTGATACTTCAGACTAATATCTATTAAAAAAATGTGGGGAGGCCAAATAAGCACAATGAAGTGCACACATTTTGTATAGCAGTGCTTTAAATTATTAAGTTTGAAAGACGACCGTTTGTCTTTTTCCATGTATTTTTTCTATATCTCTGTAAAGTTATAATTTATTTAATGTCGCTAATTATAATTTTGTTAAAACTTGAACCCCACTCTTTTCAAGGCTTGAGGAATAGCAGTTTTTATTACATGTGGTAATATATCAGTTAATATTGCTAGGTTTATCTTATTTTGTTATGTTAATAATTTATTATATTAATTAATGTGGCATAAGTACGGCTTCTCCGCTACGCAACTGTCCGTGTGAGAACGTGCAGTTGTTTGTGCAGTTGTTTTACTTTTAAGGCCGTGCGAGAATCTATGTCTGTCTGAATGTGGGGAGTGATAGCTCGCTTTGCATCGTTCTCTCTGGCTCAGTATCGATAGCTGCTGATAGTACCAAAAAGGTTCCTACACCCTTTGGTTACTGTCCAGTCAGCGGGCATTCTTTAGCGCGAGTCTCACTGTCTGTTCCCACCGCTGCTGTTTCTTGGATTTTCCGGCTTCCGGTCGTTTCCCGCGTCCGGTGGACGCTCGGTCTGACCGTTCTGGGCTGGTAATCTGTTGAGGTAAGGTTGGTTCTGCTCTTGTTTTTGTAGATGGGAGTGTTTAATTGACTATCAAATTTAACTTAGATTTGTGAACTAGACTCTGTTCTGGAATATTTTCTCCGATCGTGTGCGGAAATGTGTTCTCCTTTATCAATTTAGTGATTTCCAATAGATAAACACGGTGTGTGTGATTCTAGTTGCAGTTTGATAATGGCCTGGTAAGTTAAAACCTTTTGTGATCATGTGGGGGTGTATGAACTCTGTGTAAATACTTTCTAGCTTTGTGGGACCAGATTTCTAATAGGTGAGATGTTCATTTTTGTACAATCCATGTAAAAATATCTTCTCATCGTTTCCTTCCATGAGTTATGTGTTGCACGTGGTTGTTTCATAGAACAAAGCCTTCAGCTTCCACTCTTGTTTGTTCCATGCCCATCAGGCAAGTAACTATGCGGGTATCCTTCTGATTTACACTAATATTTCGCGATCTTCTCTTCCCGCCTATTTTAATTTTCCTGTTTCTTCTCCGACCTGTACTACGAACTCTGTCTGTGTCAGTAATTCTCTCTGAGCATTGTACAACCTCCTTCAATAACTTCCGTATGTAATTATAAATATTTCTATGGGTTGCATGCTGTAATTCTTAATTTTATTTTTCCGACTTTGTCATTATTTCATTTTTGTAGTTTTTCTGAGATTGGACTTCATCCGTCTCTGTAATCGCCCCCTGTCGCGTGTAGCTGTACTTCATTCGTTTCGTTATATAATTCTAAACATTTCTATGGGTTACATGCAGTAGTTAATTTTCTTTATTTTCCAGAAACTGAATTTATTCAATTTGATTGGATTTTGGAACCACGTGGGTTCGAGTTTCGACTTTCGGGGTTCGCAGCTATTCGCCTGAATTCACGCAACTTCTCATATAAAAACAGTATCTAGATCAATTTCTAACAGACTGCAATTTAAGAATCCACCGTGATTTTGTATAATGAATCCGATTTTCAACCACTTCACCTTCAGTGGAGTGCGTTCATGTAAGGAAGCTGTGCATTGCCGTTAGCGTATTTGCTCGCAGTTCATTTCAGATGTAAATTAACTTTGCTATACACGCGCACCATCTCGAAACAGGCTCGACAGACCAGAGCCAGCTTCAAAGTGTTTTTGTATATTGTGTTTTAAGCTGGGCAACGTTTTCATTAATCCATGTAAGAGATGCATTTTTATTGTATTAACAAAACTGGTTCCTCATTTTGCTTGTTTTCTATCTGAATAAACAAGTTTAAGTTCAGCATAATCCTTAAGTTGCCTATAAATTGTAGTTTTAGAGCACCTTCCCTCTTTTATTTAATATTCACAAGTGCTGAGAACTAGTTCAGATGCAATTATTATGTCTAAATTCCGTTGCGCCATACTGTTTCCTTAGCCACCTTTCTAAGATAACTTTAATTGTGGTTGCTTGCTTATTAATGTCTGTGTGTAATAACGTGTGACCTGCTATTTATATTGACCACTGTAGTATTAACTTCCTGTTATTGAAGTAATTTGAAACGTGCCAGTTCCCAGTTTTGGCCAGGGAACAAGGCTTTATAGCAGGGAGTAACTAGTAGTTCATATGGACCTCATTTATTAATTTTAGTGATAAAACAGGGTTCTTGTTACGTACAGTGGTGGACTTTTAAGTTACTGCCCGTAATAAAATGGTTTCTGCCCTCTGAATATGGAGGGAATGGGGGAGGATATTTGCAAATACACAGGGGATGAAGAAAGTACACTCATTCATCCACAGACACACGCATAATGCTTGCGACACTTACTAAATCTGAAACAATTCATGGTAGTTGCAGATAGAAGCGTCGGCGGCGTTTTGATGAGATGGCGGATGTCTTAAGGCACAATTTAGAAGTATACTATGCACGAACGAACTCATTTGCGGGGAGGCAGTGGCATACTATTCTTAACTACCATTTTGTGTACGAACACGGTGAATTACATAGAACTTACAAAAAGAAATTAATTTGAAATAAACAAGTAAAGGACACTCGAGAATTCAACATAAGAAAGCTGGCATCAATAAAGAGCATGGCTGAAGGCCGAAGTAATGACAGTTATGAAAGCACGTTGTGCAATTGGTCATACCAAAATAGGAAAGACGGAATCGATCCAGAAATATCGGGAGAGAATTTAGCATGACACCACACGTAAACATTACTTAAAAGCAGTAAGGAATTGAAACATACGCAAAGGCTGAAGGCCAGAGAAGTGTATTCTAACTTGTGAAAACAAGACACACAAAATGATTACCAAACTGAAAATACAAATACTAAATTTACAATAAATTACTAGTTCTCAAAAATAAGGAACACTTCGCCCCGCACAGCGAAAGAATTACTGGAGAAAAACTCTCAGTGTTAACCCAGGAATGTCTGATAAAGTTCTAACAGCATGTCATCCCCTCAGCATGATTCGACGAAATAAATCGGCAGTCACAGCCTAATAGGAAAGACAGGGTGGCGAATGGAGATTTGGATGTGGTCGGAGACGTGCAGGGAAGAGTCCTCTGCAGTGGGTGTGGTGTCGCACAAATCCAAAGTGCGCGCCACCTGCTTTCGCCGCGCGCCGCCATGCACGCACGGCGCGGCGTTCTTACGACGTCAGCCACGAGCGCCATCTGCTGCAACCCCGCTCGTGGCCACCACTGAACGACATCGTTCACTAGGGACTGAGATAGGAACCAGCTAACACTAAGGAATCAGATAGGCACCAGTGAAGACTTGGCTATCGGATAGGCACTAGGCAGGCCTCTAGCTCAACTATGTATCAGCTTTCTGCAGTACTGAGCTATGTAAAAGTTAAGTATTGTATCAATTCTGGGCAATATATATCTCGTTCTAATTTACTCTAGTGTTTCTAGATTCTGCTGTCCCACTGGCTGCTCACCTCCTACCTGCACAAGCGTGCATCCTTTATTCCTGTGTCGGTCTCTTTCTGCTCGGCCACCGACACCTACGACGGAAACGAGACACAAAAGCGGTGACGAGGCTGGGACACAAAAGTGGCGACGAGGATGGGATACAAAAGTGGGGTTGGTCATTGTGTCCTCGGTGGCGGAGTGGTCAACGTGTCTGCCTAGTAACCAGGAGATCCCGGGATCGAATCCCAGCTGGGCACAAATTTTCATGCGCCGCACTTTGGTATTCCATCTAAACCTAGTACAGTGAAATCGTAACTGATGGCAAATTACAATTATATTCATTGAACGCTGTAACGTCGTCAATTAAAAAAATGTATAATTGTACTTCAGATTGCAGTCGTAGTTTTTGCACTGCCAGACGATTCATCCAACAGCGATGAAATTTTGCGCACTTGAGATTCAAAACAAACGGAACGGCAGTGTACACAGTAACTCGCACTGTTCATCGTGGAAGGTACCTTCATGCGGACTGTGATAGAGCGTTTACCATAAATTTGGCAGATATTGTAATGTTTTACATACAGGTGAGGGAGGAGATCGGGATAGAGGAGAAATGTGCTGACATGTAGGGGGATGCACAGGAGGATAGAGAGAAGTAGAATGAAGACAACGCAGAAGTAGGTAGGCAGTGAAAAAGGTCCCAATCGCGCATTTGTTTCTAGTTATTACCTCTATACTAGTAACTGTTAGCGATATATTTCTTCGGACAGTATGCTCATATACCACTAATTGAAACTTTGTCATTGTACGAAACATACTGCAGAAGGTACGACGTCAGAAATAAGCGAATTCATGAAAATCCGCCCCATCAAGTGTGACGTTGTAATTTATTACGTCTTTACTACGAATTCTAGTCTCGACGTATTTCCTAGACGGTTTCCTGATACTCAATCCTATGAACGCGTAAAATTTCATTATTGCAGAATTCACAGTTCAGGACATCAACTTAACTGGAATTGATAGTGTAGGCTGCGGCTTAGTCGTAGACGTTATGAATACAAAGGTAGTGGGTTCAATCCTCGTTCAGTGTTGGGATTATTATGTCAGGTTTCAGTTCCTTTATTTCTGTTACTGTTGTGGATGCGGGAAATGCTGAATTGCACCGTAGTTCGTAATCAGTTTTAAACTGTTGGTCCCCTTGTAACGGACTGGGTACGTTAGTTCAAAGGCCAGAGGAAGGCAACGGCATACCATCTCCAATGAGGACCATGCATTATTAAATATTGAGGTGTTCAAACCAGTCTTGGAATTGTCGACTGCTTAACTTCCTTATGGCAGAAGGCGATGGACAGATGGCGACAAGGAGATGAACTAATACAAGTTACGAATAAATAGACCTGGACAACGCCAGGAAATAATTTTGTGTGTAGCTCTTCTGTGGCACTTGGCTTCACGCGGATATTAGGTGTGACTCAAAAGCGTCGCGTGGCGTTTAAAGGGCCGTTGCAATATGCATTTCATAACAGCCTCCAGGCGCGCCTGGGAAAATTACACTCGGTGGGCCCATCCGCCGGATACAAAAGGCAATATGTCGAGAACGAAATGAGGTGCAATTTTGTCCCTAATTCTGAATAAAAACTTTGTCTCCTCTACATTTCATACATTACTGTGTGTGTACTAAAATGTACTACACAGGAGGCTTGTGTAATGTGTTTACCACTGCAAACCCTTCAAAATCTCAAAGTGTTTAAAGTAATTTGGTCGTCAGTAATGGGGCAAATTATGAATATAAAATCATTCTATCAAGATAAGATACCAAGACGAGCAAAAAAATTGAATATTTCGCTGGGTAACTTCGCAAAATTATGCAACTTATTCAATATTCAGAATACTTATCACACGAAAGCCTATCGGTAGACCAAAACTACGGTTGTCATTAAACCCGGAGAACACCTGAGGCAGGAAAGGAATAAATACTGTACATTTGAACCTGTGGATACCATTAAGTTGGTGTCAGAGAAATTTTTTTAAAAAGATTTTACATCTTCATCTTCAGAAAATATAAGAAAATTATCGGCTGCTTATCCTGAAACTACACGTACGTGAAATGTATGTATGTATGTATGTATGTATGTATTGTATGGTTAGTTGAAGACGAGGGAAGACAAGGTGTTAAAATATAAACTGGTAAGATATGGCTGACTAATAGATGAGTAACAATAAATGTGAAAAGTCCTGTATTACTGAGTTCAGATAGTGTGCTTAAGTGCTGCCTGGCGCTAGTAGGAAGCGACGGTAGCATACACGCATGAGCAAACCGCACTTTTCACGAGCGGCGTGGAGTAAATTAAAACGCTACCGTCAGAAGAGGTGAAGTCGATCAGGTGGGGGAAGTCGATCGGCAATACAGCATTATAATTTACACTACTTCTGCCTGGCGGTAAATGTAAATGTTTGTAAAGCTTATGGGACTTAACTACGGGGTCATCAGTCTCTAAACTTACAAACTACTTATGAACTAGGACGGCACAAATATCCATGCCCGAGGGGGGATTCGAACCCCCGACCGTAGTGGCCGTGCAGACCGTGACTGAAGCGCCTCAGTCCCCTCGGCCACCGCGGCCGGCCTGGCGGTAAATCCTGGAACTTAACGCTACACATACTTGTTGGAAGCCAACGAATTGCAGAGTAGTGTTTACCTGTAGAATTTTCTCTCTGAGTATCCGTTCAGTGGGATTGTGGGATGTAAACAAATGCATTTTAGTGGCGTGTGAATGAAGCATGACTATACCCGTCACAATAAGACCTTATAGTTAAATAATTCTGCTGTTTTAGGACTGTTAGTCGGTAAGTAAACTCATTGTCATTTGATTTATGTATTTGCAAAAGCAGAAGTTTGTTGTATGGACGAGTAGTGATCTAAAAATTGAATTGCCGTGTTTTGTAGGGTGAAGTCGATCCGATCATGCCGCGAACATAGGTGAAGAAGGACGGAAGAGAGGGAAAAAGGAACTACAACCCAGTATATTTGGAAAATGCTGTTCTGGAAGTGAAGAAAGGGAAATTGAGTATTCGTAAAGCATCTGAGTGTTACAGTGTGCCCTACGCAACGTTAAATGAGTGGGTGAAGGGCAAACGTAGATATAAATATGGTGGGCAGGCCGTTCTTAGTTCAGTAGAGGAAGAATGTTTAGTTCATGGATTGATCAAGTGTATTTCCAGATGTTCCTGATGTACAAAAGACTCACTTCACACACATTGTAACAAAAATGAAGCACAAGGGCATTGGTCGTGGACGCTACAGTTTCCCAGATTTTTGACATATCAAACATTGAGTAAAAATTCTTTATGATGCAAGATAATTTTATATACAGCGGTTATCTTTTAAGAAAAATGCAATGTTCTAGCCATAAAAGAGTCTATTTGTTGATTTTAATAGATGTTTGGTCCCTGAGAAAGACCCTCTACTATTTTAAAACTTCATATAAACGTAGCCTACATTACCTTGGGAGATATTTCAGTGTAAAAGACGATCGAACCCCATTGTCTGGGTGAAGCCGTTATAGGTCTTCAAAAAATGAGTGATCGGCTTCACCTCACAGGGTGAGGTGAAGCCGATCAACCTTTAAATTAAAAATTTCAAAAGCACAAAAGGCTATTTCTATATTCAACACTAGATATAATGTCGAATTATATTACACGTAATATTTTTGAAACGAATTCTTCCAGAGAAGACAACAGAAAAACTTAACTTAGTGATCGACTTCACCCCTTCTGATGGTACTTCCTATAGCCGCATGTCGGAAAGTGATCACGGAGTGGCAACCAGCTCACCTGCAGCAATGTCGCGAAGTTCAGAGAGGTCAACCCGTGAAGAAATTTCCGACAGAGGCAGCCCACCAATATGAACACGGGGACAAAGAGTGAGCTAGACATTTGGGTACCTGTTCGTGTTTGAGTGCCTACCATTGCAGTTAGTCTAGGTTGGTACTGACAGTGTACGGTCCTGACAGCTATCGCTGGCAACCATCGGGCAGTTCTATCTCTACATGGTTCTAGCCGGCTCTAGGAAGCGACCAACCTGGCACCATACATCACGCCATCTGCTACCAACCGAGATTACCTGAAGGAAGCAGGAACACGGTACGCACGAAGTGAAGTGGCATTACCATAAGCATCTCCTTGAGCGTGTAGACAATCTAACGTGAAACCTATGCTGTTGAGATTTTCATTCTACTCTTCCAACTATTTATAGTGCGCAATGGACTTATCTGACCTATTGTACCCGAAGCTCCTGCAAGGAAGCCATCAACAGCGTGTTACGTAGAAGTTAGAAAGATGCTCCTTGCCTGCCTACAATCGGTGAAACTTTATCACTTATGTAAAGGTAGACGTAGATGACATCACCTGTAAGAAAACTCTAAAAATTAACAAAGTGTAACTAGTGAGGATCAGTTCAGGTACTAAAGTGATGTCGCTAGTTATTAAATGAAAAACGAATTGTGAATACTTCTTTTTATTATTTAACCATTTTAGAAAACTCAAATTTATAAACTAGATATTTTAATTTCCAAGTTCCGGATAGGTTTGCAGGATAGATGAAACGTACAATAAATTTCAAAATAAAATAAAGCTGGTAGAATGGCTGGAGAATCGCACCTATTTGACTTTAATTCAATTTCGTCAGATTACGTTCAAGGCTGTCGAAAAGTCTAGAATGTTACGTAATGGTAAAAATGTATTTGTTATTGCGGTTTGCAGATGAGTGTAGTTCACCTAAAGCGTTTGCACACAATACTGTTAACTGCCTCGATGGCTACTAGATGCGTCTCCACTGAAACCGAAACTAAATATTGTCTGTCCTGATCGACTACAGGCAATGCAATCACACATTCCTTGCGTCTTGATGAAGTCAACAACGACCTAAAATGCTAGTCTGGCTATAAATTGGCGTGGTGCATCAGTCTCACCGAGTTGCCACTCAAAAATGCGCTCGCAAGCGTTAACTAATGCACTCTGTGTTCACACCCGATATGAAGTATTTCGGCCAACACTATGAACAATGCGCAATCATTGGAACTGTCCAATGGAGTTTTACTAAAATCTGCTCCACGGCAGAGGTGCTTCGTACAGTGCAACAGTGCGCCAGAGTCTTCATTGCCTCTTCACTCAAGAAATCGCTGAGAGAGCGTCGCACTGCGACGACACAGCCGGCGTGAGGGCGAGTCTGCCTTAATTTCTTCCTCTCTGCTTGTGTATATGTTTGGGGGATGCTGGTGCTTCCTCGACAGTGGTTCACCTACCAGTGGGATAGTGCATTTTAAAACACCGTAAGGCTCCTGGCCAATAGTGAGTCAGCTAATGTCTCGCTTAGGTATTTCTCTCAAACTAAACAGCAGCCGGTCGCAGTGGCCGAGCGGTCTGCGGCGTGCTAGTCACGGTCTGCACGGCCACTGCGGTCCGCCTCGCGCATGGATGTTTGTGCCTTCTTTAGTATTAGCTAGTTCATAAGTAGTTTGCAAGTTTAGGGACTAATGACCCTGTAGTTAAGTCCCATAAGCTCTACAAATATTTGAACATTTTTTAAAAAACGAAACAGTGCCGTCTGAAATCCACTTTCCACTTGCATCCCAACAAGTTGCAAGTAAACATGCTTCGTGAGGCAAAACTATTGTCTGGCTCGTTTTTAAATGGTTTGCAAAGGGTTTTCCAATGTGTCTGTTTCTCCAAAGTGGAAGGAGAATTTTTAAGTAGCTTTTGTGCGTAAAAGCGCCCAGGATGGCCTGTTGTGGGGACCTCTGCCCACCTGCGCTTTCTCGCCAGCCGTCAGCACTTGGGCGCCTAGCCTCCGCTTTACAAAAACTCTGGCTGTTTGTTCACTAGTACGCGTCAGCCTTGATTATCTTGTCGCACTTGCGACATGATCTCGTAATTTCCAAAATGTAATTACTATCATCGAGTTTATATTCAAAAGATTCGTCTTGACGAGTAGAAATAGTGAGGTCGAAATATGCAGGAAATGAGTGAGGAAGACTTGACTCCTTACAACAAACATCACTTTACCACAGACGGTGAAGGCAGAGGTTGTGGTTGAGAGTCCCAGGTCGAACACTCACCACGTTATCGCCGGGGCACAGAGCCAGTATAAGGCATGCAACCATGTGTTGACAGGAAGCCCATCCTGCAGGCGGGTCATGCTTCTGTTACAATTACACCACTGCTCACCTCTTCACGGCATCAGTCACAGCCAGCAGCAGGCATAGTCAGCACAGTGCCACAGTGCGGGCAGCCGCGTCACCACGGAACCAGTCGTGCCCACCAGTTTATTTTCCGTTCAATTGAAGCCAATATAGTTAGTGTCATGTCTCACTAATGACTCTAAACTGGAGTCTGAGTCCCAAGTTCAGAATCAGTGAAAGTACTCTTACTTGACATTAAAGTATAGGCTGCTAATGCCAAAAGTTACACCTCATATTCAAACCATTACATTATGCAATAAGTATGCATCTGTATCGATTTCGATTTAATACATGCACTTACTAACGGCAACAATTGTTGTGGGGTTGAGAAACACCAAACATATTTCAGTAGATACCGTGTGTTAGACACCGAAATTCGAGAACAACTTATTCATGTGAGAAGACACACCTAAACTAATGTAAAGATTTAAAAAAAAAATGGTACAAATAACCTTTATCGCCGAGAATCAGTCACTATGGGGGTGAAAACCTATGAGATACGTCGTAAACAAAATCTGTCCATCGTGCGACTGTGAATAACGAGACTTCATTCGTCCACTATTTGGGAATAACAGCACTTAGCTACTTGCAGCAAACTTTGCACATGTTCTCTTTTTCGAAACTTTTCTCGCTGTCGCCCCCCAGCAAAATGATGAAAGTAGTTTCACTTGGACAAAAGTATTGTGGCTCGAACGAAAGTATCTGTACAAAAATTCGGTTACAGGATCATTACATACCCCCCCTCCTTCCCCCTCAATGAGCAGTTGGTGTTTTTTCTGCACAACACGGCAATCATGGTCTAGTTACCACTGTGGTTATACTTTTAGACGCCATACGTAATGCAGAAATGTGAACTATAAATGTAAAAAAAAAAAAAAAAAAAAAAAAAAAAAAAAAAAAAAAAAAAAAAAAATCCTTTTCATTCTCCGCCCTTTGGAGTGGAACGGACTTCCTGAGATCGTCTCAAGGAACTGAGGTACCAACAGCCGTAAGTATAATGAAATATTTATTCCATTACAACCAGTTTCGGCATTCCACTATGACATCTTCAGGTCCCTACATCGGAGCATGATATCCAAAAGTAGGGATCATGCTCCGAAATAGGGACCTGAAGATGGCTTAGTGGAATGCCGAAACTGGTTGTAATAGAATAAATATTTCATTATACTTATGTTGGTATCTCAGTTCCTTCAGACTCTTGACCAGCCGCTGTCCCGTTTCCACCACTAATGATGGATGCAATAAGACTTCCTGAGATCGGGCTCATAAAGACTTGTGGTTCTATTCAGCCAATTATCAGACAAGCTCATAGTGGGGGAAAGAGTGATTCCAATTGGGAATAAGTGGGCGAGAGGGGTTTACCGGTTCCGGTATACGCCTTACAACCAAGGAAAACCTTTCTAAAACCTTGGTCGGAACTGGGGGATTGGGGCCATTTTCATTTATTTCTGGGACTTGGTCGCAGACAGAAAATAAATGGAGAATGTCAATAAAAAATTCAGTAATATGAATAACTGCGTCTTCAAAATATTTCTCGGCAGACGGTTGGTATCCTCTGGCATTGCTTCCATCGCTTCTTTCACTCTTAAAATAGCACTTCCGCTCGCTATGAGTTTTTCGTCATTACCATCTCTATCATCATCATTGTATGTTAGTGTTACAACAGTAACTGTGCTCATATTTCTGCACTATAATAGATGACGAAAAAATGATGAATATTCAACATTAGTACTGTCTTAACGAAGAAGGGTTCTTCGTAAGATCCCAACCAATCACAATACATTAGTATTGATTACCAATCGCAGACCCATCTGACGCTTCGCTACACAAATAACGTCTCAAAGCGCAACTTGAGAGTCACACTGCATCATCGCTACTGGTCCCGTCTGGTGTACCGGAGGTAAATGTGCAATGAGGCATGACACACGCAAAGGCCTCTAACGGACGTCTGCGGAGATTTGCCGGTGGGGGACTATACCTAGTGCAATAAGCGACCTTTACATCCTATCTAAAGATTTTGGTGTATGTGTTCGTTCGAGCACCCAAGTTCTTGTTAACATTTTTCCGCCGTTCATCCAATGAAACTGCTGTAATCGGCATGACGTTACAATTTAGCACTTCTACACTAATTCTATTCGTCCGTCATTTTACGGACATCATTTACAGATACTACTAAATTTACCTCAGAACTTAAGACAGTAGAACCCATAGTTCATAAATAAATTACTAAAAACCAATCACGTCTACAACTCCATTCCCGACATATTTTGCGGCAGATGGGCAAAAATACCTCTGAATGTACCTTCGAAATTATCACAGTACCACACACAGTTGAGGAGACAAGCTATTGGAAACAATGTAACGGATGAAAAACCACCCCAACGTCGCATGAGGTTGTAATGTATTACGTCTTTATTACCAATTCTATTCGCAACACATTCCAAAAACAAATTGGATAACATTCAGCTCTGCGAACCTGCTTAACTATACTACAGTACGACACAAAGTTAAGAAAATGTGACGTGTTAATAATCGAACTACATATAAACTAAACTGAAAGTGATGGACAGAGGGTGAAGAAGGAACTGGACTAATATAAGAAAACAAATTCTCACGCAGGTAACGCCGGGATATACCATCACCAGAAGTTGTAGAGATTGTCATCCTTACAGTCAGCGATGACGGTACCTAAACACCATAGTTTTTCGCGTATATCTCGATACCAGTAAAAATTTCAAAAATGGAAAAGTGGCATTTTCAATTAACCGTCTAAAGAGCTTTCATATAAAATTTGCTATGGTTCATCTCTTAAATTTCAAAACAGAGTAATCAGAAGCAGTTACTCGTCGAAATTTCAAATTTCATCACATTGGTACGTAACGTCACCTCTGAAGGAAAACAAACTACCAGGAGCACGTTCTGAATATATTTATCCATGAGAATTTTAATACACATAAAATATAACCAATCTTAAGGCAAAACAATCAACATTATTTGAAACCTTTGTTTCATGAAATCATTATACGATTTCCTATGGTTTTAATCGTTAAAAATTAATTTCACGTGCATTAAACAATGTACGTGAAATTAATTTTTAATGATTAAAATGATTAAAACCATAGGAAATCGTATAAAGATTTCATGAAACAAAGTTTTCAAATAATGTTAAACAATCCACCCACATGAACCACAGACATTGCCGAGATGGGATGGCTTGCGTGTCTCAACGATACAGATAGCCGTACCGTAGGTGCAACCACAGCGGAGGGGTATCTGTGGAGAGGCCAGACAAACGTGTGGTTCCTGAAGAGGGGCAGCAGCCTTTTCAGTAGTTACAGGGGCAACAGTCTGGATGATTGACTGAGCTGGCTTTGTAACATCAGCTAACGTGGCTTTGTAATTCAGTTACTGCAGACGACTGGAAGCAACGGGAAACTGTGGTGTCGCACAAGTCTGAAGCGCGCGCCACGTACTTCCGCCGCGCCGCCATGCACGGACGGTGCGGCGTTCTTACGATGTCAGCCACGAGCGCCCTCTGCTGTAACTCTGCTCGTGGCCACCACTGAACTGCATCGTTCACTTGGGAATCAGACAGACACTAGGAAAGTCTCTCATCTGTAGGCAGGCCTCTACCTAGTCAAACTATGTATCAGCATTCTGCAGTAATGAACTTTGTAAAAGTTAAGTATTAGAACGTTTCTTAGAAATATATCTCTTATTCTAATCTAGCTTAGTGTTTCTAGTTTCTGCTGTCCCACTGGCTGGTCACCTCAGACTCTGTACCCGCACACGCGTGCATCCTATTTTCCTGTGCCGCTCTTTCTCTGCTCGTCCACAGACACCCAGGAAAACCGGCGGAAACGAGACACAAAAGTGGCGACGAGGCTGGGATACAAAAGGAATTACAGTCGTTACTTCTCCCGAGGACATGCAGCTCTACTGTATGAATATATGATGATGACGTCATCTTGGGTAAAATATTCCGGAGGTAAAATAGTCCCCCATTCGGATCTTCGGGCGGGGCTACTCAGGAGGATGTCGTCATCAAGAAAAACAAAACAGGCATTCTTCGGGTCGGAGCGTGGAATGTTCTAACCCTTAATTGCCTAGGTAAGCTAGAAAATTTGAAAAGAGAAATGGATAGGTTAGATATGGTAGGGATTAGTGAAGTTCGGTGGCAGGATGAACAGGATTTCCGGTCAGGTGAGTACAGGGTGATCAATACAAAATCAGTTGGTGGTAACGCAGGAGTATGTCTGATAATGAATAAGAAAATAGTAATGCGGGTAAGTTACTATGAACAGCATAACGAACGCATTATCGTAGTAAAGTTAGACACGAAGCCAACACCGACCACACTAGTCCACGTTTATATGCCAACTAGCAAGGCCGATGATGAGGATATCGAAGAAATGTATGAGGAGATAAAAGAAATCATTCAGACAGTTAAGGGAGATGAAAACTTAATTGTGATGGGGGACTCGGTAGTAGGAAAGGGAAGAGAAGGAAATGTAGTAGGTGAATATGGACTGGGAAAAAGGAATGAAAAAGGAGATCGCCTAGTTGAATTTTGCACAGAGCACAATTTTATGATCATCAACACTTGGTTTAATCATCATAAGAGAAGGCTTTATACGTGGAAGAGACCAGGAGACACTGGAAGGTACCAGATTGATTTTATAATGGTAATGACTTTTTAATGGAAAGGAATATATTTAGAACCCAGGTTCTAAATTGTAAGACATATCCAGGGGCAGATATAGACTCTGACCATAAATTATTGGTTATGAACTGCAGATTAAAACTTAAGAAACTGCAGAAAGGTGAAAGGTTAGGAGATGGAACTTGGACAAATTGAAGGAACCAATGGTGGTTGAGAGTTTCAGAGGGAGCATTAGGCAAAGATTGACTGAAACGGGGGAAAGTAATACAGTAGAAGAAGAATGGGTAGATCTAAGAGATAGGGTAGTGAAGGCAGCAGAGGACCATATAGACAGAACTACTAGAAATCCCTGGATAACACAGGATATACTGAACTTAATCGATAAGAGGAGAAAATATAAAAATTCAGCAAGTGAATCAGGGAAAAGGGCGTACAAACATCTGAAAAATGAGATTGACAGGAAGTGCATACTGGCTAAGCAGGAGTGGCTAGAGGACAAGTGCAGAATCGTAGAAGAAGGCATAACTAGGGGAAAGATAGATATCGCCTACAGGAAAATTCAAGAAATATTTGGACACAAGAAAACCAGCTGTATGAATATCAAGAACTAAGACGGAAACCAGTACTAAGCAAGGAGGGGAAAGCTGAACTGTGGAAGGAATATATAGAGGGCCTATACAAAGGAAATAGACTTGAAGGGAGTATTCTAGAAATGGAAGACGAAGTAGAGGGAGATGAGATAGGAGATATGATACTGCGAGAAGAATTTGACAGAGCGCTGAAGACCTTGAGTCGAAACAAGGCCCTTGGAGTAGATAATATTCCGTCTGAACTGCTGATGTCGTTAGGAAAGCCAGTCATGAAAAAATTGTATCACCTGGTATGAAAGATGTATGAGACTTCAAGAAGAATATTGTAATTCCAATTCCAAAGAAAGCAAGTGCAGACAAATGTAGAAACACGCGAGGCAATACTCACATTACGACTTATCTTAGAAGATAGGTTTAGCGTTTGTCGATTTGGAGAAAGCTTTTGACAATGTCGACTGGAATACACTATTCCAAATTCTGAAGGTATCAGGGGTAAAATATAGAGAGCGAAGAGTTATTCAACCTATACAAAAACCAGACAGCGGTTATTAGAGTCGAAGGGCAAGAAAGGGACGCAGAGGTTGGGAAGGGAGTAAGACAGAGTTGTAGCCTTTTCCCAATGTTGTTCAGTCTGTACATTGAGCAGGCAGTGAAGTAATGGAAGGAGAAATTAGGAGAGGGCATTAAAGTGCAGGGAGAAGAAATAAAAACATTGCTGTTTGCCGATAACATGGTAATTTTGTCAGAGACCGCGAAAGATCTGGAAGAGCAATTGAATGGGATGGACAGTGTCTTGAAAGGAAGATATAAGATGAACATTAACAACAGTAAAACGAAGGTAATGGAAAGCATTGTCAGGAAATCAAGTGATTCTGAAGGAATTAGATTAGGTAATGAGACAATAAAAGTAGTAGATGAATTTTGTTACTTGGCTAGCAAGATAACTTCTGATGGACGAAGTAAATAAGATATAAAATGCAGAATGGCCATGAGAAGAAAAGCGTTTCTAAACGTGCGAAATTGTTAACATCCAATATTAATTTAAATGTTAGGAACTCCTTTCTGAAAGCATTTGTCTTGAGTGTAGCACTGTATGGGAGTGAAACGTGGACGATAAGGAGTTCAGATAAAAATATGATAGAATCTTTTGAAATGTGATGCACAGACGATTGATGAAAATTAGATGGGTAGATCACGTAACTGATGAGGTGCTTAACCGAATCGGGGAGAAAAGGAGTTTCTGGCGTATCTTGGCAAAGAGATGGGATAGATTGGTAGGACACATTCTGGGACATCAAGGAATGTCAATTTAGCATTAGAAGGCAGCGTGTGGGGTAAAAATAGAAGAGGGAGACCGAGGGACGAATACAGTAAGCAGATTCAAAAGGATGTAGGCTGCCGAACGTGTTCTCAGATGAAGAAACTTGCACAGGACAGGGTAGCGTGGAGAGCTGCATCAAACCAGTTTGCGGACTGAAGATCACAACAACAACATTAAACATTAATTACTCTTTTACCTTAAATAGTAACTGCAACATGGTGCTTCGTATACTTGTCATAAATGATAACACTTCTTCTAGTCTTGAAGTACAAAAGATCGTAATACTTGTAATGGTCATGTACTCACAAGAGGGGAACACTTACGCAATCGGTACGACGTTTCCTATGCCCACTTTTCTTTACAATTCAGTAGTATGTAAATAAACTGCGAAAAGTGACGTGACTGAGCCGTGCAACGGAATACTTAACACACTAAATTGAAATATGTGATAGGTACGCGATTGTAACTGTTTCCGTTGTATTTGTTATAACTCGTGTACTTACAAATTGACACTGTACATCTATTTTATCAATGAGAATGGCGAACAGGCGAACAGAAATCTAAATTTTCTTCAATAATGGTGGAAACCCCAGAGTATTTGACTGCTGTCAATCACAGTCTACAGTTTAATACGATCGTGAGACGCACGTCGTTTAGATGACGGCAATCTCATATATATGCAAACTGCAATAGACATAAAACTGTTTCTAGTGAGTTAATGCACAAGTATCACGAGCATAATAAGTTAAATGAAGCGTTGAATCTAGGCAACGTATAAGAATATATATAAAAAATTAAGTTTGAATTATGTTTATCTTGTAGAATTGTCCTGTCCGCCTGCGACAGCGGCAACCCGCAGGTTGCCCTGCAGCTAGGCGGACCGTCCACGGGCTTCTACGTGTGTGCACACGGCGCTAGCAGCATGGCCAGATGGCGCAGTAAAACCGGACCTACTCGCGTCCGCCGAACACGTGATCGCGGAGTTCCGACCGGCAGATATCCTTCCGCGTTCCTATTTAAGGACGAGCACTGCCTAGCCACGGCCGACCCGGTCCTTGCCAGTACTGCCACGGACGGGGACCATAAGCCGGCGCAGGACATATCAGGAGAACAACTGGACACAATTTAAAAGATACTTAAATAACAACATAGACCCAACTATGGCAATACAGACACCACAGCATATAGACTCTGCCGTAGAAGTCTTAACGAAGAAGATCCGCAAAGTCCATAACTTGTCTCTACTTACGATTTCGGAAGAGGCGCACCACATGGAAACATTGCCACCGCTGCTAGAAGAACTTCGGCATCAGAAGAACAGGTACAGGAAACTCTGGCAACACACAAGAAATCCAATGTACCGCAGCGACAACTACGTAGATGACTACAGGAATGGAAAATAGAGAGGTGGAAGGATAAAATGTCGAACTTCCTGCTCCAGACGAAAGATGAGTGGCGACTGGTGAATAACATCAGGAAAGAGCCCACGCCAAAAAGACCGTTGCAAACTCCACAGGGGTTAACGGAAGACCCATTAACCAAAGCTGAAACATTCGTCACGACCTATGAACAACAAACAACCCTGCTACAAGAACAACTAAACCCTGCCCAACGGGAGCATGAGGCCGCTACAGTGCACATAGTCAATCAGTTCATCACGTCAGAAGATCAATCACTTCCAAGACTGGCAACACCTAGCGAAGTGCGGAGTATCATCAGGAAATTAAATCCCAATAAGACACCAGGAGCGGACAAAATCAGCAACCAACACCTCAAAAACCTTCCGAGGCCACTGGTACTTTTGACTAGAATATTCAACGGTCGCATGCTGACAAGATACTTTCCTGTGGCATGGAAGGTAGCTAAGGTAGTGCCAATACCCAAACGGAGGAAAGACACGACGCAACCAGCCAACCATCGCCCCATCAGCCTTCTCAGTGGTATGGGGAAGACCTTTGAGAGGGTAATACAAAAGCGGATACTGGAACCACTAGTAGAGGACGGAACTATAAGAGCGGAACAATACGGTTTCCAGACAAAACTGTCGGCGGAACTCCAATTACTACGTTTGACAGAGCACATCGCCAGGAACATGAACGTAACCAAAGCAACGGCCGCCGTATTTTTGGATATAAAGCTTACGACAAGGTGTGGAGGGAACTCCTCATTCGGAAGTTACACGAGCAAACGCCAATACAGGATTGTTACATCAAGCTTATCGCGAGTTATCTTCAAGACAGGACTATGATGGTGACGGTGGAGGGGAAGACATCATCAACCAGACCCGCAGCAGCTGGACTACCTCACGGTTCGGTGTTTTCGCCGGTCCTGTTTAATATATACGCTAACGACATTCCAACGGTGGAAGGAGTGCAAATTACACAATTCGCCGATGACACGGCTTTTATAACGACCGGAAGGCATGCTGAAGCTAACATAACACGGCTCCAACAACAACTAGACAGAACTGCTGAATGGTGTAGGCTGAATAAAGTACAACTCAATGCAGCAAAAACCACGGCGATCTATTTCTCCAGGAAACGACCACAGATGCTAACTAACTTACGACTCCATGGACGGGTCATCCCATGGGGGGCGGCGGTCACTTACCTGGGAGTTACCCTCGATAAGCAGTTTTTTCTCCACAAACATATTGATAACTCGCGACCTAAGGTCTATGCAATGGCCAAAAACTTAATGCCGTTCTTTCTCAGCGCAGAGTTGAATACCAGTACCAAACTGCGACTATACAAAGCAACAGTGCTATCCAAAATGTTATATGGCAGCTCAGTCTGGGGCCTAGCTAATGCGACCCAAATCTCAAGACTGCAAGTTATCCAGAATTAGACGTTACGATGGATCCTCAGGGCTGGCCGTTACACGAGAAACGTGGACATCCACCAGGAACTCCATATGGACACTCTCATGGAGGCAATTAAGAAGAGAACGACGAAGATACATAATAAAATAGATCAACTTAGGGCAACAGTACATAACATCCAAACCTTAGGAATGACAGCTCCACGCCCGTGGCATAGGTACAAGATGCCACGATCGTTAGTTACCTGAATAAAACGTGTTAGTAAGAAGATGTGGTAACGTAATTTACATTGTAACCTTCATGTGAATTATTCGACATGTAACTACGTACTAAAATCAAGTGGGGTACCTTACGGACCGACATACTGGCCCTTAGAAGCCTACCCCCAAAGTTTATTGTAAATGAAGTTATCATTAACCCACATACCTCTGTAATCCCAGGAAGTGTAAGTCGCCAGTTGGCGATGGGACTTCATCTACCTTGTTCAAATGAAAAAAAAAAAAAAAAATGAAAAAAAAAAAAACATGGCAGTGGGACGCCAGCCTAGAGACCTGTCACGCCTCCGCCCTCCGCCGCCGCCGCCCAGCCGCTCTGCCCAGGACGCCCTCGTGTTCCGCAGCGTCGCCGCCGACTGTGGGGACGGACCCGCTATAGGTCGCTTCCCTGACGTCTGAGGGTGATTGAAATGGACTTGCAACCTATGGGACTGTAAACCAGTGTCTGTTTTTGGTTTCTTGTGTAACTGTAGCGTACAATCAGAGGAGTACTGACCTGTGTTGTTCATAGATTAATAAACGTTTATTTTGGAGCATTACTTAAGTGACTTTCCTACAGTAGATATTTTAAGAATTACATCGAGTAGCATAAAGATTGGTTTGAAATAACAATTCATCAATTAAATTCATTGGAAATAAACGTAGAAACAATTGCACAGTAATGTTTGTATTATCTGGAATATTAGTTGGACTTGATGGTTGGGAAAACTGACTCACAGAATAGAAATAATTATGATTGTTGATCCATTTGTAAATTCGGTCAGCTTGTTGCTGGGCAGGAGCAAAACTATTTAGTGCTTGGTCATCCTAAGGTTCGGTCTTACATCATATCAACGACTCTACGCCATTCACCGGTGTCATCAATTCTTTCTCAGTCTTGGAAACTTGTACATAAGCATCAAACTGATAGACACTGCGAAGTTCCTCTTATATAATAGCCTCAGGGGCACAAATAGGAACTCTGCCAGCTCTACACATCTGGCAAGTAATATAATTGTTAGAAGTAAATAGTGTATACTGTTACCAATCATGGTCGCTTATATTTGCTAATGTCATGGAATAAAATCAGGAAAACTTCCAAAAATTAAATGTCAGAGTATTTGAAAATATCATCGATTAATAAAGTTTTTCGGTAAAGTGTTCCGTTTTCAAGGCTTCACTTCATACATAACCCAAAATCGAAATGGTTTTGCGCCACAAAAAATGTTCAAATGTTTGTATAGCTTATGGGTCTCAACTATGGGGTCATCAGTCCCGAAACTTACAAACTACTTAGAAAGGAGCTAACACTAAGGACGGCACAAATATCCATGCCCGAGGGGCGATTCGAACCCCCGACCGTAGTTGCCGTGCAGACCGTGACTGACGCGCCTCAGTCCCCTCGGCCACCGCGGCCGGCTTTTGCGCCACGGTTTCGATTGAAACCACTAACATGAATGTAAGTAGAAAATAATCACATACTGTAGTAAAACGTTATGTATGTTCAATATTATCCAATATTTGGAAACTGACGTTATTGCTTATTATATAAAATACGAAAAATCTTACCTTACGATTAGTGAGGGAGGGGGGTAACCAGTAGCAATAGAACAGGATACGATTTTTCTTGACTTGAATTTGTTTCAGGTAGCGCTGGATCCGCATACAGCCCTAAATGGCTGTACTTTTTAACGACAAGGTGTACTCAGCGAGAAACCACACTTCGTTGGCACAAAGCGTAAATTCTACGGCGGTTGTTACGAAACCATATAGGCTGAAAGGGTTATGAACGTTTGATAAAAATTTCAGATTTTCAATGGCTAGATAGAATTGGAGAGCGTCACAAATCGTAGTTGTGGTGTCGCACAAGTACAAAGTGCGCGCCACCTACTTTCGCCGCGCGCCGCCATGCACGCACGGCGCGGCGTTCTCACGACGACAGCCACGAGCGCCCTCTGCGACAACCCCGCTCGTGGCCACCACGGAAAGACACCGGTCACTTCGGACTGAGATAGCAACGAGTTAGGACCTTCGTAATCAGATAGGCACCATTGAAGACTTTGCTATCGTACAGGCACTAGGCAGGCCTCTAACAACTATGCATCAACATTCTGCAGTACTATGTAAAAGTTAAGTATTGTTACATTCTGTGCAATATATATCTTTCTAATTTACTCTAGTGTTTATAGTTTCTGGCTGCTCCCCTCCGTACCTGCACCGGCGTGCTATCTTCGTTACTGTGTCGGTCTCGTTCCACTCGGCCACCGACACCTGCGACGAGGCTGGGACACAAAAGCGGCGACGAAGTTGGGACACAAAAGTGGCGACGAGGGTGGGATACAAAAGTAGTAGTACCAAAGAATCATGATTTTGCGTGGTTTTCTCATAAACCACCAATAAAGTAATACTGTTTTTATACGACCCATAGCGTCCGGACTATAGAAGACACTAAACGCAGGAAAACCAACCGATATGCTTAATTGGTCTTGGCTGCAAGAATAATTTTTACAAAAGACGTATAGGATAATATTAGGTATCGATTTGACATCAATCACAATTGAAGTCTTCCTGTACACAGACGCCATTATTCTTGACTGTTGCATCATGCCATCCTATAAACTTGGCACTAAGAACCTATCACCATCTGTAGAAACATTATCAATATAAAATACGGAAAATAATAAAACATATGAAAATTCATCGTGAAGATCGGGCAGGAACCGCAACTGGATATGTAATGAAAACCATTTATTTTTTATTTTTTCGTCACAGTTGCACTATTTAGAAGTTGGTAACTATTTTTGGACTTGTTTGCCCATTTTCAAACCATAGGCCTTATTCCAACCGTAACAATGCACTGCATGAAGCAAATCAACATCTACATCTACATAGATACTCCGCAAATCACATTTAAGTGTCTGGCAGAGGGTTCATTAACCACTTTCATAAGTTTTCTCTGCCGTTCTATTCTCTAATAGCGCGCGGGAAGAATACCTAAATCGTTCCGTTTTCGATCTGATTTCTCTTATTTTATTGGGATGGTCATGTCTCCCTAAGTAGGTGGGTGCTAGCAAAATATTTTCACATTCAGAAGTAAAAGTCGGTGATTGGAACTTCGTAAACAGATCACGCCGCAATGAATAACGTCTTTCTTTTAATGATTACCACCCCAATTCGTGCAACATTTCCGTGACGCTTCCCCCCCCCCCCCTCGTAACGCGATAAAACAAAACGAGCTGCCCTTCTCTGACCCTTCTCAATGTCTTCCTTCAGTCCCACCTGGTGAGGGTCCCACAAGGGGCAACAGTATTCTAGGAGAGGACGCGCAAGTGTGATGTAGGCAATCTATTTGGTGCATCTTCGAAGCGTTCTGCCAATGAAACGTAACCTTTGGTTCGCCTTCCCCACAATATTTTCTATGTGTAATTGTAATTGTAACTTCTAGGTATTTGGTAGAATTTACGACCTTAAGGTTGACTGATTTATCGCGTAATTGAAGTTCAGCGGATTTATTTTAGTGGTCATGTGTGTTACTTCACACTTTTCTTTATTTAGTGTCAATTGCCAATTTTCACCAAGTAGAAATTTTGTCTAAATCGCTTTTCAGTTGCTTTATATCCTCTGTTGACTTCACTAACCGATAAACGACAGCATCATCGGCGAACAGTCTAAGGGAGCTATTCAGATTATCTCCTAAATCGTTTATTAATACGAGGAAGAGTAGGGGACCTATAACGCTTCCGTGGGGAACGCCAGATATCACTTCTGTTTTACTCGATGATTTACCGTGAATTACAACGAACTGTGTTCTTTCTGATAGGAAATCGTGAATCCAATCGCACAATTAGGGAAATCTATACGTTGTCCACTGTAATCTTGTATTAACAGTGGACAACGTACATATTTTATCAGTCATTTGCTTCATGCAGTGCATTGTTACGGTTGGAATAAGGCCTATGGTTTGAAAATGCACGAACAAGTCCGAAACTAGTTACCAACTTATAAATAGTACAACTGTGACGAAAAAATAAAAAATAAATGGTTTTCAATAATAAAACAAATTGTTTACATGACATTTGAAGAAGGCTGTTTGAAGTAATTGTAGATATTTCCTTAACATCGTGAGTTTTGAAAACGAAGAAGAGAGTACCTAATCATACAGTGCGAGGTATTAATTTGTTCGAAAACGCAGCTTGCTAAAACTTAAACTCCTCAGGGACCCATGTCTCCAGTTCTACTGATCATGGACATGAAGGCTAAGAACTTTCGGATATTTATTTTTCTATTGATCATTTTTATTCTTATCAGGATGGAACATACTATAGCTATCTTTTAGAACCGTGCAACACCTTGTAGCCCAAATAAGTCGATTAATTTGTTTGTATTTTGTACAGAACATGTGGTATACTGAGGCTTTATACAGGTTATAAAAGCACTATTCATGGGCGGCTCCAGATAAAAATCACAAACATTGTCTGGATATCAAAACTGTGAACGCCACATACAAATTTCTTTTTATTCATTGGATATCATAGAATTTTTACCGTGTCTTCAGATGATATTATGAAACTAGTTCAAAATTTTTCCAATATCTTCATCGGTTACGGAAATAGATTCAATGTTACCGTATTAACGCACAAAACAAAAAACCCAATTTCAGTCTTTTGTGTCTAGGACTGCAAATTTCTAAATAACTAACCAAATCAAATGACACAAATTTTAATATATTCTGTAGACATTTATCTACAAATAGCATTTTCCATTTTTCTAATATCTTGCTCTGTCTTAAAGATACACCCGTAAAACCATGATGTTCGAGTACCAAAAATGCCAATTTTGACAAGTTCCGGTTTACCATTAATTTCAAGAATTTTGCCCCGCGAAAAATTATTTTTTGTATGATGGGCCCACTTTTCTCGAAGTAGACATCCGATCATTAAAAAGTACTGAGCACTACATTACAGCGAAACTTTGGTATCTTTTAGTCCAATAAAGTCTCTCGATAAATGACTGAATTTCTTCGTCACATCCTGTTGACAAATCAGTAGAAGCGTATACAGAAATTGTCAGATGTTTACTGATCAAAGTTTTAAGCAGCAGACACCGCTGTAGTAAGGAAGAGGCGAAGCTTCTGTTGGAAGCAAATATGTTCCTGCTGACAGAAAAGTGGTGAACCAACTTCCTGCATTTTCATTCCGCCTTCCTCGTCGCACATTTTGGAGTGGCAATATACTCGCTTTTTTGTGGCGCCAGAGTATAGCAGAAAGTGGCAGTGTAATGGACACCGAGACTGTGCCCATGGGCCGATGGGAGAGAAAGACCGAACAGCCAAGATGGGATGGGTCAGTGACAGTGGTGTTAAAAAAGACAAGGGGATGGAGACAATGAAAACTGGAGAGAGTGCTGAGACGGAAAAGGAAGCAGGCAGAGAGGTGAAGAATTCACAGAAGCTTTGGGACCTAACTTAAATGACAGAAAATTTCTCTTTTGCCTGTCTGCTGTAGCCATGTGGGTTTCTCCGTCTAGGAATTGAAAGCCTAACCTTGAACAATGCTGACAAAGACAGAGCAGACGTGACAGAAAGTGACAATGGAAGAATTAAGCAAAGACTTTGACGGAAGGCCAGTCTACTTGACAAAGAAGATAATAAGGTAGGTAGAAAGAAAGAGATGGAGAAAGTGACAGTGGGAGAAAGTGCCACTGATATGAAAAGGGTTCAGTGGGAGGCAGACATGTGTGGACAGAGGAAGATCGATGTTGTGTATGAAAAACCTATTATGAAGACACTGCACGAAAAGAGCGCCAATAAGTTCGCATTCCAAAAATTTTGGTCAGGAAGGACTGGGCTATATGTTTCCCTCTGTTTGTCCTTACAACTGGACAATATTTAACTTTTTATGCTCTAACAGGAGCATTTTAAACTGGTAATATAGTCAAGGATGTTTCCCCTATATTAGAAGTAATGAAAAAATGCGGATCAAATATTACTCAGTGCTAGTATAGGGCACAGGTAATGAATCGACTATACATTTATTGCCGCGTTTCGATATTTATCAACCTCAGAATTCAGGCCTGGGGGAAAACTTTGGCATCCAGGTCCTACTCAGTGATCAAAAAGTCCGTATAAATTTGAAAACTTAATAAATCACGGAATAATATGGATAGAGAGATAAAAATGACAAACATGCTTGGAATGACATGGGGTTTTATTAGAACAAAAAATGTTAAAAAATGACGGAGTAAAAACATTAATGAGAGCCACAGCAGATGACAAGCTATCACTACTAAAATCCTTCTAAATCATAGGTTTTACCCTCGATTAATCTGGTGTTGAATGTTTCGGTAACAGTGTATGCACCGGTGCTGTACTACAGTTGTTTAAACAAGACTGGCTTTGAAGCGAATCTTCCGATCGGAACTGATAGTGCCTCACCAGAACTCCGGACATGCTTTGCAGTGCTGTTCAAAACATTATTCCTCAACTGCAGCTATTGTTGAGGAATGATGGTGAGCATTTCCTGTGAAGAACATAATCTTTGCTTTGTCTTAATTTCTTATGCTAATTCAAATATTCAAATGTTTGTAGAGTTTATGGAACTTAACTACGGGTTCATCAGTCCCTAAACTTACAAACTACTTACGAACTAGCTTATATTAAAGAGGGCACAAACATCCATGCCCGTGGGGGGATTCGAACCCCCGACCGCAGTGGCTGTGCAGACCGTGACTGTCGCTCCGCAGACCGCTTGGCCACCGCGGCCGGCTTATGCTGATTATTGCTTTTCTGATCAATGAAGCGCCATCTGTAAGACGTTTTTTCAACTTTTTTTTTGTTCTAATAAAACCTCATGTCATTCCAAGCATGTGTGTCAATTTTTACCTCTCTATCTACATTATTCGTGATTTAAGTTTTCAAATTTATACTGACTTTCTGATCACCCTGTAGTAGGGGCATAACGCCATACGTTTAAGTATGTTTTACCCCAGGCCGGGATTATGAGGATGATCAAAAAAATATCGAAACGCGTCAACAAACATACAGCCCATTCATCACCTGCGGCCTCTATATTTGTTACAGCGTCACCCCTTTGGAGTCCTCCTTTGACCTAGTATCAACTTGTCTGATAATTGGCTGCTCTCTATGGGCCGGATCTAAACAGCCCGCTCCACTGGTCGGAGTGGACAATGAAAAGAATAAGGTTTTTTGTCGTCACTATCACTGAGTAATATTTGAAATTCATCACGGGTGCATACCTCGTGAAAGACTTAAATCATGCCGGACATGTAGTTCGTGAGATACAATTGTTAAAAACTCGATTCCAGTATTAGTGTTGTATGCAAAGGAGTGGAACCAACCGAGTACGTTGAGCGAGATGGCATAGTGGTTAGTGCCCGAGAGGGCGGTACTTCAAACCCGCCCCTGGGCATCCACATTCGTTTCCGAGACATTAGTAAATCGCCCCAGGAAAATGCCGAGATGGGAGATGGTTCCTTTAAAAGAGCATGGCCGATACAATTCCGCATAGTAAACAAAAATAAACTTTGGAATTTTGTAACAACTACATGCTCTAACAACGCTCTAAATTTGTACACGTAATTTCCTTAAATTTTGTGTAATGCGAATCTGATTATTTCGTAAAAAAAGAGCTAGACACCAGGAAAGCTAGACACTGGGAATTACAAGGTCTGTAGTATGTTTAGTATTAAGTTGCTAAACACAACGGAGTGTTAGTGACGTGTCAATTGTCTGGCCAGGCCAACAGCACAGACGAATAACGCGGACGATGACTTGCGGCAGAAAACGAATTTTATACGGAAATGAGAGTGAATCAAACATGGACAGGTGCAGTGTTTTGTTTGATTTTTGCGAACGCCCTGTGTTCGCGTCCCGTACTACACACGGAGATTTGCGGAACAAAAACTGGCCGAGCGGAAAGGCTTAACTACGCCGTAACACTAAAAATATACAACAGTATCAGTTTTATACACCACGCATTAGAATAAAACTATTTCTCTATTGCAGACGCAGACGTGTTATATTTTTTTTTTAAATACAGATAAAACTGTTTTGAACTACCAAATAACCAGGTTATCGAATTATTGAAATGGATATCGAGAGCGGAACTACGATAGATGTAACATATGTTTGCGGGAAACTGCCATAAATACGGATTAACTGGTAAACATAGTGAGACATTGCATGGCAGTCGTGGCCTGTTTTTATGCTATTAGTGTTAACACTGGCACCTCTGAGTTTCAGTGCACTCTGCAACTTTACCTAAGAGTAGAATGAGCTGTGAAATTTATAATTGAACATTTGCGACAACATGTTAAGGACAACTTGTGTGCTGCATCAATTTTCAAATGATTGATGTTCCATTAATGTAACGCTCCAAAATTGACTTACACCTTTACTAATACATTACTGGACATTAAAATTGATACACGAAGAAGAAATGCAGATGATAAACGGGTATTGATTGGACAAATATATTATACTAGAAGTGACATTTGAATACTTTTCACGCAATTTGGGTGCATAGATCCTGAGAAATCAACCACAACAACCACCTCTGGCCGTAATAACGGCCTTGATACGCCTGGGCATTGAGTCAAACAGAACTTGGATGGCGTGTAGAGGTAGCTTCAACACGATACCACAGTTCATCAAGAGTAATGACAGGCGTATTGTGATGAGCCAGTTGCTCGGCCACCATTGGCCAGACGTTTTCATTTGGTTAGAGATCTGGAGAATGTGCTGGCCAGAGTAGCAGTTGAACATTTTCCGTATCCAGAAAGACCTCTACAGGACCTGCAACATGTGGCCGTGCATTATCCTGCTGAAATGTAGGGTTTTGCAGGGATCGAGTGAAGGGTAGAGCCACGTGTCGTAACACATCTGAAATGTAACGGCCACTGTTCAAAGTGCCGTCGATGCGAACAAGAGGTGACCGTGACGTGTAACCAATGGCATCCCATATCATGACGCAGGGTGATAAAGCCAGAATGGCGATGACGAATACACGCACCCATTGTGCTTTCACTGCGATGTCGCCAAACAAGGATGCGACCATCGTGATGCTGTAAACAGAACCTGGATTCATTAGAAAAAATGACGTTTCGCCATTCCTACACCCAGGTTCGTCGTTGCGCACACCATCGCAGGCGCTCCTGTCTGTGATGCAGCGTCAAGGGTAACTGCAGCCATGATCTCAGAGCTGATAGTCCATGCTGCTGCAAACGTCGTCGAACTGTTCATGCAGATGGTTGTTGTCTTGCAAACGTCCCTAGCTGTTGACTAAGGGATGGAGACGTGGCTGCACGATCCGTTACAGCCACGCGGATAAGATGCCTGTCATCTCGACTACTAGTGATACGAGGCCATTGGGATCCAGCGCGTATTGCCCTTCTGAACCCACCGAGTCCATATTGGATAGCGACCAACGCGAGGAGCAATGTCGCGATACGATAAACCGTAATCGAGATAGGCTACGATCCGACCTTTATCAAAGTCGGAAACGTGATGGTACTCATTTCTCCTCCTTACAAGAGGCATCACAACAACGTTTCACCAGGCAACGCCGGTCAACAGCTGTTTGTGTATGGGAAATCGGTTGGAAACTTTCCTCACGTCAGCACGTTGTAGGTGTCGCCACCGGCGCGAACCTTGTGTGAATGCTCTGAAAAGCTAATCATTTGCATATCACAGCATCTTGTTCCTGTCGGTTAAATTTCGTGTCTGTAGCACGTCATCTTCGTGGTGTAGCAATTTTAATGGCCAGGAGTGTATGTGCACGTTATATCTCGGTTAACTACTTTCTCCACCTTATAAGAAAGGATGATTGACTACCGATTTATAAAATGGCAGGTAATGTGCTTCCGTTTGCTGTGGCTGCAGTTTTAACAATGTCGGCTAACTGAACAAGGCAGTGAGGCCTCTATCCTAGGGTCACACACAAGTCGTTGAGTCAGACAGGACCCCAGTAGTAACTTCCGTCAGCTATGCATGGTTCGTTGGCTGGAGGCCACGAGACGACAATCGGCTGCTGACCACTGACCATCGCATGGTATTTATGGTCGTTATACCTAACCCGGGATCATGTTCAGTATGTCTCGTGCAAGTCTTATTTTAGCTGTCGCCACTTGGACGACTAGCGCATCAATGGTAGTAAAATATTACTGACCGGGAATCAAACCCAGGCCCACTGCTTGCCAACCCACCACGGTGTCTATCAGACTTCTGAGCCGGACTGCTGACCACTGCTAAGGCTGCGTCTTGATACGCAGGTCAGATCTGGTTCACTTAGATGCTGTTTGAAAATGTGTAATGCTTCAAACTAACAGTTACGTTTCCACGTCTGCGCGTTGAAATCATATATCGCGAATAACTCCGGAAAGGGAGACATTGAGAAACTTTTGTTTAGCTGTTTAGCGAGAAAAATTCTTTGTTTCCCTGGTATCTACATCTACGTAGATACTCTGCAAATCACATTTGCCTGGCACAGGGTTCATTATCCACTTTCATAACCTTTCTCTACCGTTCCATTCTCTAATGGTTCGCGGAAAGAAAGAACACCTAAATCGTTCCATTTTCGATGTGATTTCTGTGTGTTTCATATCAGCGCACACTCCGGTGCAGAGTGAAAGTTTCATTCTGGAAACATCCCTTAGGCTGTGGCTAAGTCATGTCTCCACCATATCCTTTATTCCAGGAGTGCTAGTCTTGCATGTTTCGCAGGAGAGCTTCTGTGAAGTTTGGAAATTAGGAGGCGAGGTACTGGCGGAAGTAAAGTGAGGCGGCATCGTGTCGGGATAGCTCAGTCGGTATAGCGCTTGCCCGCGAAAGGCAAAGGTCCCAGGTTCGAGTCCCGGTTCCTGCACACAATTTTAATCTGCCAGAATGTTTCATATCAGCGCACACTCCGCTGCAAAGTGAAAGTTTCATTCTGATTTCTCTGAGTTTATTGGGATGGTCATGTCTCTCTATGTAGGTGGGTGCTAGCAAAATATTGTCACATTCAGAAGTAAAAGTTGGTGATTGAAATTTCGCAAACAGAACTCGCCGCAACGAATAACGTCTTTCTTTTAATGATTTTCACCTGAAATCGTGCAACATTTTCAGCCACGGTAGAGTAGCCACGGTGGAACGCGCGGTTGCTCGCCGACGGAGGTTAGTCCTCCCTTGGGCGTGTGTGTGTGTGTGTGTGTGTGTGTGTGTGTGTGTGTGTGTGTGTGTTTGTTCTTAGGTTAGTTTACCTTACTTTAAGTAGTTTGTAAGCTACGGACAGATGACCACGCAGTTTGGTCCGATAGGTTTACCAATATTTGGACATTTGAATTTTGCAACATTTTCGTGACGCTTTTCCCCCTGTAACGCGATAAAATGAGCTGCCCTTCTTTGAACGTTCTCAATGTCTGTCACACCTGGTGAGGGCCCACACTGTACAACAGAACTCCAGGAGAGGACGCACAAGTGTGATGTAGGCAGTCTCTTTGGTGGAGCTGATGCATCTTCGAAGCGTTCTGCCAATGAAACATAACCGTTAGTTCGCCTTGCCCACAATATATTCTGTGTGTTCTCTCCAGTCTAAGTTGTTCGTAATTGTAACTCCTAGTTATTTGGTAGAATTTAAGATCTTAAGGCTTGTCTAATTTATCATGTAATTGAAGTTCAGCGGATTTCTTTTAGTGGTCATGTGTATTACTTCACACTTTCCATTATTTAGTGTTAATTGCCAATTTTCGCACCATGTAGAAATTTTGTCTAAATTGCTTTGCAGTTCCTTTTGATCCTCTGTTGACTTCACTTACTGATGGACAGCAATTCAGATTGTATCCCAAATAGTGTATATAGGGGACCTATAACGCTTCCGTGGGGAACGCCAGATATCACTTCTGTTTTACTCCATGACTTACCACAGACGAACTGTGTCCTTTCTGATAGGAAATCGTGAATCCATTGCACAATTGGGGCGATATTCCATATGCACGCAATTTCATTAGAAGCAGCTTGTGGGGTACAGTGTTAAAAGCCTTTCGGAAATCCAAAAGTATGGAATCGATTTGAGATCCCTTGTCGATGGCACTTCATGTGAATAAAGGGCAAGCTGTGTTTCGCAAGAGAGGTACTTTCTGAATCCGTGTTGTATTGGTTAATAGGTCTTTCTCTTTGAGGTAGTGCATAATGTTCGAACAAAGTATGTTCCAAAATACTACTGCAGATCGACGCCAATGAGATGGGCCTTTAATATTGCGGATCCCTTCTATTGTCTTTCTTGAATACTGGAGTGACCGGGGCAACTTTCCATCCGTGGGTACGGATCTGTCGCTGAGTGATCGGTTGTATATGATAGCTAAGTATGGTGCTATTACATCAGCGTACATTGGCTATATTTAAAGTAATCTGATTATATTAATGTGCATATAAAGATGTAATGTGTGGATGATTATATTCTTTCCGGTTTCGTAAATTTTAGATTTGCTTTGTGATCCTACCTGTGTGCTTAGTAAAGGGTGAATCGAAACTTACGTACTCGGACTTCAGCGTATGATTCCTCACATGCCAGCAATAATAATAGTCTCAAAATTCTGTCCTGTGAATATTTCCGGCAGTAAATAAACGTCGAAGACTGACATGGGTGTGTGCGTTCCATACGTCAGTGTGTTTCACAGTTACACAATTTCCCCAAAAAACTTTTAGTGGATGTAGAAGGCGTCTTCAGGAACAAAATGAGCATTGAAACCCATGCCCGGAAACGCCATCCATCAACGCTACAGAGCGTCGAAGTTCCTGAGTGTATGTCTAGCGGCAGGAGCTGGTGCCTATCACTTGTACTCTCCGTAGCGCCGTTGAACAGCGTTTCTGTGCTTGGTTTCTACGCTCATTTTGTTCCTAAAGACGGCTTCTACATCTCCAAGACATTTGTTGGTGAAATTGTGTAATTCTGAAACACGCTCACGCATGAAACACACACCCATCTGTCTCAGACGTCCATCTAATGCCGAAAACATGCGCAGGATGAGATTTTGAGAAAGAAATTAAATTGCTGACATGAGGAAACGAAACCCGAATGCACTAATTTCCCTTTACCCCGTATACTATACGCACATGTTCAATTTGGCAACTGATCTATCAGATCGATTCTCTCTCATTTCATCGGGCAGTATTTAACTCCTAACAGTATTTCGTTTCCAACAGCTTTGTTGATTCGTTATAGCTTTGAAGTCTGCTGTAGCTTAGAATTCTACTTATTTCGCTAGGTGCTATCATTTCACATGTTACTGTTTCATTATCTATGGTTTCGGTTTGTTGCTATCTCCGGACTAAATTCATTACTAATGGTCACTCCCTAGAGATTTTTTGTCTTTTGTGTCTGTTGTAGTTTGATGAATTAGATTCCTGTCGTTCTTAAAGCATTAATGTGTTAATCTGTCTCCTGTGTAATAAATCCCTTTCCATCCACCTCTTATGTTTGTATAAATGATACAGTAAACAGGCACCAGCAGTTACATGATACGATGCTTACACGTTTCATTCTGTACACTAAAATAAATAATTGGTGATCCTCCTAACCCACTCTGACTTAAGTCTCCTTAACGTTTTCACCGCTCATTTCAGAGAAGGACAATGTATAACACACTGGTAAAGCACAATGCTTTCTCGCCAAAGGCACATCAATATTCAATACTTTCTTATACACTAAATGCAATTCTTGCACGTTATTAAGGAAGCTGTGCAGCGGTACTAATAGTGATTAGTGGCCTATTGCCACAAGCAGCTTCAGCTTAAATATTTCCACGCGATGCATTAGGCTCCTTAGTCAACAGTGCAGTAAATATGGACAGTGTTTTAAACTTCGGCAGTAAGCTCCATGTGCTAAGAACCAATTAACCCAAGTATACAGCTAACTGTAAATCTGCCAATGTGTTTCAATATAAAGGTGACGACAAACATCGTCGTTTAACGTGGTCAGCATTCAGAGACCGCCATTATGATATTTCACCGCGCAGGTGAGTGCATTCACATCTGAAAATTAATAGCAGATTAAAATAGTGCGCCAAACTCTAAACTCCCACGTCTAACTTTGAACGAGTGTACGAGCAGAGCCTTTGATCGCGAAAAGCTGAAATATCGGACTTGAATCTTCTGTTAGGGTATACATCTCTATTCTGCCAGGAAGCTGCAGTGCATTGAGGTGTTCCAAGTTTGAGACTAGAGAAGCTTTAAGTGAAGTGCGTCGTTTACTCACGTGAAGAGGAAGATGCCGCGCATGTAGACCTGCATGCTGTCCGCCATGTGCACCGTGCACAGGCCCACGCCCGATGGACGCCCGTGCACCAGCGACTGCAACACACATACGACACGTCTCGCTCAGCTGCCATAACTGTTTATACAGGATGTTCCAGACATACATAAATCACCAATTGCAAAGAGTTGCCTCATGTTCCTCACTTGAAGGAAGAAAAATAGCAGTATACTAATATCAAGCCCCCACAATCCCATAGGCGGCCAACTGCAAACAGCGGGCAAGTTGACGAGCCCTCGGCGGCCATTATGGGGGCAAACTTCCGGGCGAACTTTCAATGTGCGTAAGACTATTTTGGTTACAATGTGTATTCATTCGAGTTAAGTCGCGAAAACTACGTCTCATTTAAATATATAACTACAAAACAGCTTCAGACTCTTTGAAGATACAGAAACTACCGGTCGTGTGTAAATTTATCACACATACGTTATAGAAATCGGAAAACAGTTTGTTCTTCCTGGTTGAACCTCATTATAACATTTAGTTTTCTTGCGTTCTATGTGCAACATATGAACAGAATTTATTTTTGGCACTTTCTCAGTATATTCTATTATGTGCGAAAGTTTAGTACAAACATTAATTTCGGAAGAGTTTCACAACATTTTGTCTTCGTTTAGGTGGCTGCTGTATTCACCAATATTTTGATATTTTATAGAAGTCCTTTCTGAAGGCATTTGTATGGAGTGTTGCCTTGTATGGGAGTGAAACATGGACAATAAGCAGTGCGGACAGGAAGAGGATAGAGGCTTTTGAAATGTGGTGCTACAGAAGAATGCTGAAGATTAGGTGGGTGGATCGCGTAACTAATGAGGAGGTACTGAACCGAATTGGGGAGAAAAGAAATTTCTGGCATACCTTGACTAAAAGAAGGGATAGATTGGTAGGACACATTCTTAGACATCAAGGAATTGTGAATTTAGCGTTGGAGGGAAGTGTGTGGGGTAAAAACCGCAGAGGGAGGCCAAGAGACGCGTATAGTAAGCAGATTCAAGTGGATGTCGGTTGTCGTTCTTATGAGGAGATGAAAAGGCTTGCTCAGGATAGAGTAGGGTGGAGAGCTGCATCAAACCAGTCTCTGGACTGAAGACCACAACAACAACAACAACAACATAGCATAAAAATGAAATAGAGCTGCCTGAAATAGGTAATGTCAAAAATCGACCGTGAAAATGAAATATTCCATCAGAAACATAACTGTAAAATAGCTTCTTACCTTGTGAATACAGCAACTATCCAATACCAAATTCTTTTAAAAACACGAAGTATTCCATAACATTTTCTTAACTAATTGCATCTAACATTAGCGTTGGCGTATCTAGCACGAATATTACCATTTTTAATTCTGTAAGCCAAATACCTTACGGTAGCGTGAACTGCTCAAAAGTCAACAACAGTCATCATAGGGTTAAACTTCACAATGTGCATCCAGAGTGGCTAACAAGGAGACCCGATGGGTATCGGATTTTAGAATTTTTTGATATTTATGGTACTGAAGTTCAGAGCACAAATAACAATCAACCAAAGCCATTAGACGCAACTCTCAAAAATTTTTCGAGAAAATCGACGTTGGAGTTTTGAAAGTACATGTACGTACCACTAATTAAAGTAGTTATAGCATCTGTCGGTGTAGCTCGGCGGGTAGCGTTCTGGCTTCATTACCGTAGAGTCGATGGTTCAAATCCCACTATGACACAATTTTTTTTCATTGTTTTCAAATTCAATTACATAAACTATTTTGGGATCTCTAATTCCCGTGCTGTCAGTTTAGTTTGTGTATGTAGATAAACTGAAAACCTTGTCACCTAAAACGATGGTTGAATATGTTAGCTGCTCTAGCCATAGTAGCTATGCAGGTGACTTTCCAAAAACAGCGTTGTAGTTCTTCAGAATCTGAACAATCAAAGACTACCGTCATCAACTAACAGGGAAGCCAATAGTGTAAAAATTGTAACATGTATATTGATTGAAACCATCATTATTGACAAGTGTTATAAAATGTAGAAAATTACAAATAAACAAAAATACGTGCATTTTTCGTGAAAATTACCATTACACATGAAAACTGTGTAAGCAGTCGAACACAACGAAAAAAATAAATAAAAACTGACAATGTGGGAATCGAACCACAGACCGCACGGTTGAATGGTAACAACGCAACCCTTTTTTCCCTCTTTTCGTCAGGTAGATCTATGGTTTGCGGTTGTTGGTTCAGGTTGTTCTCGGTTGATCGTCGAATGTTTGGCTCAGCTTTCTTATTACAGAAGGCATTTTAGCCTGAGCTATGCTGGGAGACAATTCAACTGTCTTCGTGACTGGTATTTATGGTTACTTGCAAAACTTTAAAGTCGATTTTCTCGAGAATTTTCGAGAGTTGCGTCGAATGGCTTTCACTGATTGTTATTTGTGTTGTGAACTTGAGGTACCATAAATATAAAAAAAATTGAAAATCCGATACCCATGTGGTCTCCTTCTGTCATTCATATATGGAAATACACCCAGTTCTGCAAACCAACTTTGAGTTGTTATACGTAAAGCATATGACCAAATTCTGTGTTAAGAGTTATTAATATTAATTGCATAAACAAAAATTCGAGCTCCAGTGAAGTAACTGATCTTGTGACCCAAAAGTTATTTTAGACATTCATGAAATGAACCTTTTTGAAGTTCCTGTCCACCATTACTACTTAAGTAGCTCGTTTTTAAGAGCTACCACTATTGTAAGAGACAATTTGTTTCATTCAATCCTATATTGTCTTAACTAATAGCCTGTTAAGAAAGAGTGTCTCTGAACACAAGTAGTAGGGCTGCTTTTATTCCTAAGCAGCGTTGCCATATGGCAGAGAGAGAAAATACCTACAGTCTCACAAAAATGTACCTACGTTTTCTCTACTTTGTCCCTACCAACGCATTAATGCCCCTACATCAGATTCGTAGTTAGATTTGGGTCTGAGAGGGGCTGAATCCAGGAGTCCGGCCAGCAGAGGTTAACCAGTTGATTAATGTGACATGTTACTATTTTGAAAAACTTTAAAATAAATATTTGGCATCATGCTTCACTTGCTAGATATGTTTTTCTAGTGACTGATCGTTAATGATACATGGAGTCAAGTGTAGATTATACCACGAATTCCAAGTGCTCTGTTACAAGAGGATTACTGACTTATCGAAGGGCAAGGGTACATCAAGAACCTGTCAATCATAGAGAGGAACAGCATTAATTAGTTTCCTCAAATATGCCCCTAATTTCGAGTGCACTGTTTCTCGAGGATAACTGATTTATTAACCAGACAAGGATACATAGACACTATCAACCTTAGAGTAGGAACAACAGTAATTATTTAGTTCACAGCACAGAAAGAAAATCCGTAACTCTACATGATTCGATTTTCAAGGAGTAATTCTATGTTGACAACGAATATCTAGCGCTTTGTTCATTATAACGTTGGCTGTCGCAAATGTTTTAGCGTTTACTTGTCAGCATCTTCTCATTTACAAGTAGTAAGTAGTATATCGTCCTGTCATAAATAAGTCTAGTCAAGGTAATAAAACGTCTTTCGTTCATGGAAACAATGAATTTTTCTTTTGCTGACATTTTCTAACACTATTTCCATACCGACTCTCCATTCCAGTGATATACATTGAAATCATCATATTTCGCATCAATTTTAATGTGTCTGAAACAAAGTTTTCAAATTGATATTGTTTACTATGAACAGAAATCAACTATGCCGTCTAAAATAGCATTGGCTACTTCCAACTTTGCCACAATTGGTCGGCTTAATCCCCGCGTGCTGACAACTCTTCTGTTGCCAACATTACCCGCTAGGCCTGTGTCGGCGATTGTAAAATTTTACCAAGGGAGTTGGGGGGGGGGCTTTTGGATGAAAATTCCGTACATGATTTTAACGCTTAAAGGTACCTACGTGTAGCGAAAATTCCCTACGTCTGGTAACACTGTTCCTGAGAAAGGCAGTATTCGTTCTCTTTTTTTCCTTTAAGTCAATTTATACAATTAAACGCTGAGCAGCTCTTCACCACCGTGCTTCACCATCGTGTGTATATATACCGCAGCAGCTATATAATACACGATTTATCTACTAACAAGATTCGTATTTAACTGACGCTTGCCACTATCATGGCGGCCGGCCGAAGGTTCAGATTTTCCCGCGCCGTTAGGGAGTCTAGTTATTTTTACAAGGTGTTTGCCTAATATATAAGTAAATGTATAAACAACACGCACATGGGCTCCCAACTTAAATACAGTGCTATTTAGAGATATTGAATGTAAGGGGACGCATTGAATTAAAATTAGTTCTACCGCCGGAATTCGAGCCTAGGAACTTCTGCATACTATGAAAATGCTTTAACCACTTTTCAACCATTTTCTTCCCTGTGGTCGGCAAAGTAGGGTTATGTAATGGATCCATTTATTTTCAAACCGAAGCCTTTTATATAATTAAAAAATAATATTAAGTCCAGTACTCTACCTTGAAGAAAATTGTCAACTGAAACAGAATATCTCGCAGTAGTAGGAAAATAACTATATAAATCATGCCACGTCCGGCACTCTAAATCATTTGAGGCATATCGTGGCTAACGGGCATATAACATAAACGAAATTGAGCCCCCCTGTGTTTGCGGTCGCCATCCGGTGAGTGTTCCTGGGTGATCTTCTCGAACCTATTAAGTCTGAACTGTTCAGTTGTTACTTATCTTCTTTATACAATCATATCAACATCTTCTCGTACCCAGTTCACCCCTGCAGGTGACGGGTCAGCAAACACTACCTCTAAAAAATTTGCATAATTCCTTGTATTTGCCAAGTCGTCATAGTTTTGTGTTTCCATCCTGCAAATATCGCCAATAGTCCAGTATGTTCGTTTTTGCATCATGATACGTGTAATGTACTGTCATGCCTAGGACCCACGCCACCGCATTTGTTTTCTGGCAAGCCACTCACCTTCAGCAGCCTTCTGGATAACGTGGCTGCAGAAACTGCGTTGGAGCACGTCTCCTTTCACAACTTCAATATTTTCCTCGATGTTCCTCTAAGATTGCGCAGACACACACACACACACACACACACACACACACTGAGACGACTTCCTCAGAAGATGTCAATATTAACAACTCAATGTGGTACTTCTCATGTTTGTAATGTAAGGAGTCAAGTCACTGACATTTTCCTACGTATTAGTACCTTTAAAACATTACTAATTGCTTACAAGTAACCTCTGACGTGTCAATTTATTTATTGCTTTTAAAGAAGTTCTTATTGGAAGCACGGTAATGGATCGCAAGTGCGATAATTTGCGTTTTTCGAGGCTGGAGCAGTTCAGACATACACACTGGCGGAATATTTTTGGTTACAATTTATCGTTTAAAAATACCATAGCAGACAGTACTTGGCAATGGTATTTCATGTGGTTGTGCAATACTACGTTATTCGAGGGCGCAAGTCTCTGCGTAGCGGCAGGTGACCTCGGAAGAGGGGATGAGAGGAAGTAGCAGGTCCGTAATTGAACAGTTCGAGGGTGGCTTCTAAAGCCGAACAATAGCGCGGCTCGGATAGGCTAAAGCCGTCGGCACACGGAACGGGATAGCTAACGTTAACGGGCCGCTCTCCGAGATTTCTGATGTCACATCCTGATTTTTCCCGTTGAGGAGCCATTTTCTCCCGTGAAACGCAAAATAAGTCCTGCGATATTTCGGTAACTTGCCACGTTAAGTCTGACCAATAGGAAGCAAGAATACTGTCTTCGACATGTTCCGACCTTTCCCGCTTCAGTTCGGTTTGTTTACTTCTAGCAACATGGCTACTGCTTGAACTAACAAATGTGTGATTTAGTTGATGCCACGATGGAAGAACACTCATTATATAATAAATAGAAAAACAATAGAAATAGCAATATTGAAATAGAGATGAAACATCGAAAAAACATGCAATGATAACGTTTCACTGTATGTAAATAGCACTTCCAGACAATGTACGACACAAAATCACCCTGAAAACGGCTCATTTATTGAAGTTCATGAATACGATGTAGAGTCACGAGAGCTTTTTTTACGTAGTACGATTACGAAAGTCGGTGAAATACCGCGCGAAAGACTAGCGAAGTGTAAAAGTGAAGTTAAGTTTTGTGATGTTCTTTTGTTAACCAATTAAACCGAGGGAATGGAGTCTGTTTAGAGAAATAAATACTTCCAAAAAAGTACGACGAAAATCCCCTTTTTGTTTTTGTTTATGTCGATATTACTATTTATATTGTTTTTAATTTAGGATTTCCCCAACCAAAACCTCTTGATTTCCGCGATAGTCTCGTAAAATTCTCATACTTTATTTATGGTTTTTGTTTTATTATGTATTTCTTTTGGTTACATTTACATTTGTGTAGTTATTTATTTAATCTTGTTTCGACGCCACATTACATTCGCATTGAAATCTGAACGTCGGTTATCGTCATGAATGGTTCTCCTGCCATTATTTCGTCGCTGAATCCACTTCCGTACCCATAATCTTCTGCGGATTTTCTCATCTCCGACAATAACTAACAACGCCAAAAGAGCTAGTTCAGTAGGATCAATTTTAAACCCGTACTCTTCGACGTGAGCGCTTCGCGCTCCAAATGAGCTGTAGCAGACGAAGATTGCGTGCTCAAAACTATCGCTAGACTAGAGAGCTCTGAAAGACCAAATCACGTTAAGCAGCCTGTCCCGTGTGCCGAAGCTGTGCCTCGTAGCGTCGTATTTCCCGTTCTTTGTACGTTAACTGCCTCGTTCCGTGTGCCACAGCTTAAGAGATTCTGACGTGGAGACGTGACGTGGCAAAGAGAGGGGGGAAAAGTGGGAGGTATACACAGTGCAGACGGTGCGTGCCAGCAGTACTGCAGCGTTTTGCCTCGTGGACGACACGTCGCGTTGACGGAGAGCGAACGTTCTGTGGGCGCGATTTGCACGTCTTAGAGTGTGGACAAAGTGAGTGAGAGAGGACTCTTTTTCAGTACTTCACTGAAAGTAGCAGCTCTGGGAAAGCAGATCTGAAATTACTTCTTGTTTGAGAGTTATCAGATTGTGCGATGTTAACTGTGTTGCTCAGCACTTCTTGTCTGACGCGAGTAAGGACAGATTGAGATAACGCCTGTGGGCGAATTGTAGTGGTATCGCGGTGGGTTGATTTATGCAATCAGCGTACCACGCCAGTAGCCAGACCAGGATGTGTCAGGTGTTCTCGACATCATTAAGACATAGAAAGTATTTCGATCGACAGGAGTTGATCCAGTCAGCCAAGTTAGGTTGATTTTCAGCGACGGCGTACCAGTTTGCAGCCATCTCAACGAACGGTACTGTGTGCAATGCTCATGTTTAGGCAACAAAAACATTACGGGTTTAGTGCGACAGCCTGTAGCCTTGTCAATTTAAAATCAAGTTAGTTTTACAAATTCTGGATAAAGTTTCTATGATTTTTCGTTGTAATTTCTGTTCCTCCAGTTAACAGCTTCGAAAATAACAAACCTGAGTTCTTTTGAAATTTTAGTTCAATCAATGCGTATTCTTTGTTCAAATAAATTAAATACACCAAAATCCTATTTATTTTCAGTAGCTAGGGACGCCAAATTTGTACCCAGTTTGACCTTACTAGTAATCTCTCTATTTATTACTAGTAAGTTTAATGTTATAGAAGCATACTCTAATTCAACAAGGAGCATCTTGCTGACTCCTACGCAACTTCCTGTTAGGTCCTACCAAGCAGGAGCCACAGGTACACTGTTAGGTTGCTAGTGCACAATAAAAACTCAGAAGTTTATGCTAAATTACACCACAGCAAGCTTCTTTTTCGCGCTAGAGTAATACTAGTCAATTTCAACTCTAACAGTTGCTCATTACTATGCAGATCACTGCTGTGTGCAGTCAAGTTATTCTCAGTGCTAAAGAATTTGCTAAACAGAAAATTTATCACATTGTCACAGCTGATGCCAATCAGTGCCACCGGTGGACTAGTCCTGTATTTTACATTCCGACACAACACTGACGCAGGATCACTGCATACATCAAAACTAAGATGTGGTGCAATGCACTTCTAAGCAGGTTGGTAAGCTTGTTGTGTGTGGAATCCAACTGCCTTATATAGCGATGTAATTTTTCATAATACGTGCCTCAATTCAGTCGAAACGTGTCACGTGGGTGGTGTTGTGGCATAATTTAAATTATGAATCTTGAAGCTTTGAGTGGTAGGAAAAGACATAAACAATCTATCCAAGACATTAACAAAAACTCCTGCATACAAAGACATTCCGTATGTATTGGTTGTTTAAGATCATAAGAAAACTGGCTCTGTCACGTGAGAGATGGGCTAGAAAGATATGTAACCATCAGTATTTGCATATTAAAGGTGCATCCGCTAATTGTACAGACTTACAATAGAGTAGAATGTTTAATTATTTGGGGATATGGGTCTGCGAGAAAATATAGAAATACAGAATCTATATGGACACCTGTGCAACGACTTGGAGGGAGTTTTGAATGGTTCTTCACTGAAAATGGTGGTGAGCATATTTAAACATCGGTGCCATACTAGGGTAGGATCTGCTGGAATTGGCGTTTCTACTGTTCTACGCTTTTACGCTTTGGATGCCTCAAACATATGGGGTTGCTGGAGTTGTATGAGAGGTTGCTGGGGCTCTGTTGCTTTGTGGTTGCTCTCAACCACAGCACAATGGGCAGCAATGTCAACTGGTGTCAAAAGGTATTTTAGATTGAACCAAATTGTTTTTAGACCGAAATATTTGGGTTCAATAAATCTGTCTCGTCAGTTGAAGTTGTAACATTACTTTTGTCTGTACGCATTAAACTCTGTGATTGAAAGATTAAGGGTTTTTGTTAAAATTTCGATCATAGAAAAATCGGATAAAAGTCTGATTAAATACTTTTGACAAGGGTGGATAAAATTAATACACGAAATAATTGAATAGATGAAATGGCGGAATACAGATTGGGGTTGAGGCAACACACAAAAACAACGTTACAGAGAAAACTTACGGGAAGTACCCATTTTAGCTTCTTTCTAGAACTGTTGATCACAGCCGCGGTTGAGTAGCCGAGCGGTCTAAAGCGTCTTGCTGCGGAGCGCGCGGTTGCTCACCGTGGAGGTTCGAGTCCTCCCTGGGGCATGGATGTGTGTGTGTTTGTCCTTAGGTTAGTTTACCTAGGTTTAAGTAGTTTGTAAGCTACGGACTGATGACCACGCAGTTTGGTCCGATAGACAGACATTTGTTGATCACAGCATCTGAAACTGTCAAGCTGTTGAATGGTTTATATAAACTTTGATACTTGACGGACCGGGTATTAAAGTTTGATTAGGCAAATAACAGAAAAAATCTGTAGGACTTCGCGAAACTGTTAATACGAATGCAGGTTCTAAAAGGAAGAAAGTTAATGATTTAAAGTAACTGATAGGGATTTAATCAACGCAATACACGAAGCGACAGCGATGGCGTCTGAACATGATGTTACGACGGAATATAGAGGAGCTGAAAATCTCAAAGAAAATGAATAATTAAGGAAGGATGGAACATTATTAAATGAAAAGAGGGTGGAGACATGGCTCTTAACAAAAGAGGATGTATTTTAAAGTAAAATTTAACAGCACTCACACTTACATCAGAAAGCAGTCTGCTTATATGTCCACACTTAATAAGCTCAAACAAAAGAGTGTGACTGATCGCGGTTCCGTCCTGTCGACATGCCGGAAGAAACGAAACACGAGCGAAAAAACGTTTCCACAGATAAAATACTTCGAGGAGGAGGGAAACACGGCGACAAGCGTCGCTGATTGATAAAAAAATATTAATTATGTATCGTTACGAAGTGAACAATTTTCTGCCAGTGGGATTTTGTGGGTAGAGTGTAAAGTTCGATCAATCTGTGATAGAAGCTGTGTGGTTAATGGTCCTGTCATTTTAACGTTGGCTTTGAGTAATGAGGTAAAGTTAATAAATTAAACTTTTCTCCGACAATTCCTTTAATTAAAGGGAACTAATCTGAGTATATGATTCTGTAATAGATGTTACGAGTGTTCATACTTGTTGGAATATGATCTGACCTCTTCTGAGATAACGATTATTTTTTGTTTTGTTATCGCTAAACGGAGTTAGTGTTACTGCACATTCACCTATTACTTATACTGTTATACTGTATATCACCCTGCATTATTTTGAAACTAGATTGAAGTATGAGAGGCTGTTTTAAGTCAACTTATGAGAGGCTTGTTTTGTGGCGAGGGTGGAAAAAAAATGAGTTGGGGAAGTGATGAGTAAGTTTGAATCATATTTTATCGCATATATATACGAAAGTCAAACATCGATCATACGTCGCACATACGCACTGATGGGTGATTACTGCAACTATACATAACAACCATAGCAACTAGCGAGCATCACTTTACCAATGACCTTGAGTCGGCTTGATCTGTCGACGCTGGATCTCGCTGGCGACTGGACGATGTAGAAGGGGTGGAGCTGAAAGAAAACAAATTCTTCCGCCCGAGAAACTCACTACGATCTGTGAAGCAGTATCGACATTTAACTATAACATCCCCACTATCACGGCAGATAGCAGTTGTCAGCCGCGGTGGAGTGGCCAAGCGCATTGAGGCGCTATGCTCCGATGCACAAGGCCATTCCCCATTGGAGGTTCGAATTCTCTCTCGGGCATGGATGTTTGTGCTGTCTCTAGTATAAGTAGTTTGTACGTTTAGGGACTGATGACCCCGCAGTTAAGCCCCATAAGCTTAACAAACTTTTGAACATTTGAAAATTTGATCAATTGTCAGGTAAATGCTTCCAGTGTCGGCTAGACATACAGACTCAAGCGCGAAACGCGAGTATTGAGTACACGTGTCCCTATAATGGAACTGCATAAACCACTAGCAAGCGGTATGACCAGTACGACGGTGGCTGCCTAATCGCAAGTCTCGACTGAGCAAGAATATAAAACACAGCTGCAAATGAGTTCCTGTCCGGATCGACACGTGAAATTTTGTAAGTCTGCGATCCACTGCAGGTGGAAACCTCAGAAAACTTAAGTCCAAAAAACGCTCAGGACTCAACCCACGCAAAAAAACTGCGTCACCGCTGCCCTACACTCGATATACCAATCACTGGAGAGCTCTAACCCTCCGGCCAATGAGATGGACAGGCAGATATGACAGATAGTTAGACCTGTCGCCTACAAAAACGGAGCCAATTGGATCGCCTTCAGAGAACACCACCCAACCTTCCTTTCTCAGCCTTTTGCCCTAAAAGGAATTTAATGTCTTATCTAGCGAGCTTGTAGTCTGAATAGCCACAGATAAAACAAGCAAGGTGGAAAGGGGACACGAAACACCAGACAAGAGGAGACTCCATTGCACGCCGAAATTCCACAGGACGCCAGGCAGTATATCACCCTGAAAAAAAAAAAAAAGAGTCCCGAGTCAGCCCCAGGCTGTAATTGGAGCTTAACGTCCCGTCAACAGCGCGGTCATTACGGCTGTAATTCTGCAGACAGGGAAGCATAACAGATACTTAAAAGATAACCTCTCCAAAGCCGTACACTAAGAGGCTCCGTGATGATAGGGACCCCGCGGAATGAGGCCTACACTGCCCACTATCTAAAAGGGAAGCGATACATTATTATCGAATGTTTTCCAGCCTACAGACAGATCGGTCCCGCTTCGCAAACTGCCCCCATAAACCTGTCGCCGGAGACCAGCCTTCCGCTGGCAGGGAGAGCGTCTAACAGCTTCCAAAGAACCACGAGAAAATTGTCACCGAAGACACGTACTGCAGATTCACCAAACAATACATTCTGAGGCACACCCTTAAGACATACAAGAATAAATTATGGAAAAAAAGGACTACAACTCACACAGCACACACAAAATCACCAGAAAAAGAGAAATAAACAATTGACCACCCTACGAGGAGTAGCTCTCGACTGGTTCACCTCTTACTTTATTAATAGGCAACAGAAGGTAATTCTCCGCAGTGTAGAAAATGGCTATGACTTGCAATCGCAATGGGGCACTATTAAGTGTGGGGTGCCCCAGGGGTCTGTTTTGGGACCGTTGCTGTTTCTTATTTATGTAAATGATATGCCTTCGAGTATAACAGGTGACTGTAAAATATTTTTGTTTGCTGACGATACTAGCTTGGTAGTGAAGGATGTTGCACGTAATATTGACACAGTATCAAATAATGCAGTTCAGGAGATAAGTTCATGGCTTGTAGAAAATAAATTGATGTAAATCGCAGTAAAACTCAGTTTTTACTATTTCTAACACATCATTTGACGAAAGCTGACATATTGATTACACATAACGGGTATATGATAAGTGAGACTGAACAGTTCAAATTTCTAGGTATTTCTGTCGTGGAAAGCCCATGTTCAGGATCTTGTTCCAAAAATAAATTCTGCTACATTTACCATTAGAACAATATCTCAAATAAGTGATTTTTCAACACGAAAAGTAGTGTATTACGCTTACTTTCACTCACTTATGACGTACGGCATTATTTTTTGGGGTAGCTCCCGTGATGCAAAAAGAACATTTTTGGCTCAGAAACCGGCGGTTCGAGCAATATGTGGTGTAAGTTAACGAACGTCATGTCGATCCCTTTTCAGTAGTCTGGGAATTTTGACACTGGTGTCACAATACGTTTTTTCTATAATGTCGTCTGTCGTTAACAATATCTGCTTATTCCCACGAGTTAGTAGCTTTCACTTGGTGAGTACTAGACAAGTAGACTCTACATTTGCATCAAACCACCTTGACACTTGTGCAGAAAGGAGTACAGTATTCTACAGCATCCATTTTTCAATGATCTGCCACAAGAAATAAAGAATCTTAGCACTAACCCACACGTTTTCAAATCTAAATTGAAGAGTTACCTCATGGCTCACTCCTGTTATCTGTCGAGGAACTCCTAGAAAAGTTAAACAATTGAGCTAATTCATTTTTTATTGATTCTTTTCACTTTGTCTTAAGATTGTCATGTGAATAGGACTACTTAAAAATTTTGTACTTCAATTCTTGTGTAAAAATTCATGTATTGACTTGTTCCATGACCATGGAGTCCTATGGAACAGAAAACCATAATAAATAAATAAATACACGTGACGTCAGGTAGCCCCACCACCACAACACCAAGTCAGGGTAGTGAGCGCTCGTGTGCGCTGCTGCTCGCGGAGCGACCTGTTGGAAGTGCCTTATTTATACGAAGCCATTTGCAGTGGCTTCCAGTTCACTCCAATCTCCATACAATGCCTTTCTCGGTGTGGTTTTTACTCGCCATTATTCCGATTTCGTTTTCCAGGAATAACGCTTTGTAGTTAAATGTAAATAAAGAGAAACTCGGAATTCGGCACATACTGCATCCTAGTAATTAATGGAACCTTCTGTTCAGTTCCTGCGGCGTGTGGTGCTTCCCAGAACTGGAGTATACCAGCGTAAATCTGCTGGCTTCACAGAATTCTTCATTCAAACGCAGTCCGCGTAATAAACAAAATTTAAGAATATAAATCGAAACCTAATATACAACAAACTGAAACAGAGTAGTAAATTAAAAAGAAACCGAAATCAACACAGCAATAGTGAGGATTTCGAAAGGTTATATATTGCAAATCGCATCCTCATCCACCACCTGAATTGTAACAGTGATTTTAGCATTTTCTTAACAGATGTATGTGAAGTACTTCTGTAATGATCATTTAAAAAGTAAGCTATTTTAATAAAAAATTAAAATTCTGTCAATATGAGAGTTCTGCATCACCGAGTAAGCGAACACAAAATACGTGATTGCCGAGTGGAATGGCCGCATGGTATAAGGCGTTATGCTATGGACTTAATGGTCGTTCCCGCCGAAGGTTTGAGCCCTCTTCGAGCATAGCGGTATGTGTTGCACTTAGAAGGAGACGGCACGACCGTGGTGTCGGGGATTTGTCCGAAATTGTGTGTGGCGAAAGAGGACCCCTAACACCTCACGTGGTTAAAATATTAGGACGCACTACTCGGAAAATCCCGAGAAAAATCGATACCAAGTTTCTTAGGTGCCTTATGAGTATAAAACGTTAGTCAATTGCCGAGCCTCCGGCTGGCCTAGATGGTTGGGGGTCGGACTCTTACGCTTGAGGTCTCGGCACTTTTTTCCCCTTCATGTTCTGTTTTATTCCACCAATTATTAAAAAAGTTTCTCAAACCTACATTATTTTTAAAACATTTTAGCTCAAGAACGTAAGGTTTTCAATCGTTGAAAACTATTCGTGCTCGTTGTCCTATTTTGTTTCATGGGGATTCAAGGTTTAAAGCGGCTTTGTAACTAACTTGTTAAACGTAATGTAGGCTTGAGAAACTTTATGAATAATTGGTGAAATAACAAAAGAAAATGAAACAGAAGGAAAACAGTGCCGGAGGAGGAATCGAACCCGAGATGCCCCCTAGACCAGACAGCGGCTCGGCAATAGACTAACATTTTATACCCATAAGGCACCTAAGAATCTTGGGATCGATTTTTCTCGGGATTTTCCGAGTAGTGCGTCCTTCTATTTTAACCACGTGAAGTGTTAGGGGCCCTCTTTCACTACACAAGTGTAAGTTGAAGTGGTTTGTAGATGTAGGGATTGAAGACCATACCTGTTCGAAGCAATAGGTTTACAAACATTTGAACTTTTTTCTTATTTTTCCCTTAACTTTTTCTTGCTTCTTCTTTTTTCTAGAATGTATGATTGGGTGATTACAGCCTAACAGGATGGGCTTCCTGCGAGAATGATTGTCGTAGTGTGTTACAGCATTATAATTATTCAAACACTTCAAACAGGACACTGAAATTCGGTGACGAAGATGAAAATTTGTTCTAGACCAGGTTTGAGATCAGAAATTCACGCTTCGGACCAGCGGTCGCCTTAAGCAACAGGGCTACCATGCCATGCTCAAAGTCCTGCCGAAATCCTCAACTTACAGCATACTATGATCGTAGTGCCCTTCCCGATGACGTCCTCTTACTTGCAGCTGGAACTGTCAGCGAGGACAGAATAACAGAGAGGCCTTGCAGTGACAGTGAAATGAAGCCGACAGAGAGCGCGACACCCAACCAACACGGCGGCCGCAGAGCATGAATCGTCGTATATAAACAGTGCCGAGTGCCACCCGGCCACGGCTGCGAGCTCAGACTGCTAGAGTGTTTAGAGTGGTGCCTATAAATGGCCACGTCAGAAATCTTGGAGTTGAGTGTAAAATTGTGTATCTACTTACCCTGCAGTGTAATTTACTACTCGAAAGGTATCTATTTCCGTTTTTGTATTAATTTATCAAATAATTTCACTTGATTTTTGTGTAATTTATTTTGCAGTATTAATCTGTATTATTGTTATTCATGTTTGTCATGCCATTTTTCAATAACATTATTATCATTGAAACATGCCCTTCGTAAAAAAAAAAAAAAAAAAAAAGTAAAAAGGCCCTAGTAAGGAAGAAATGAAAATTGCGTGTAGCGTTGCAAGGAATATACAAAACGCATCCCAAATACAACAAAAAATTACAAATGTTAATTCCTTTCTCATATGTTTCTTACAATATTTCTGCCATAAATAATTACAAATCATAGCAAACCATACTATTATATAAAATAGAAGTACATTCTTCCTCTGTCTTCCTTGTAACCTTATAAAACTCAAGGAGTAACGAACGTATCATGCGGTTTCTTTTAATGTATTCTTTAGAATCCTGTGATAAACTTGGGCGATATTTAATGTCTATAGGAACTTGTGAAAAAAAAGAATAATAACGTAGAATTGTTTACCGCTTCTGAACTTCATTCAACTGTGGAGCCTAAACTATAAAAGCTAGGCCAGCGTACATAGTATAGAATTGCCGAACTCAAAAAGATCTAAATAAACAAAATACGCGAGAGCACGTGTCTAACTTTTACGAGTGAACAACATGTATTTTTCTCTCCTGAGTTTTATAATTCTATACTATGTACTTTGACAAAGGTCTCATAGTTTACGCTACAGGAATCACGAAAGTGGGAAAGTGGTAAACCATTCTACGTTATTCTTATTAAAATTATTTCACATTTTCGTATTGACATTAATAGAGCCTACGTTGATCCCAGAATTGTAACGAAGAAATTGAAACAAACCGCATCACGATACGTTCAGCAGTTCTCGAGTTATTGAAGTTCAAAGATTACCCGTGCAAAGCCAGTGCGGCTGAGCTAGTTAGTAATAAAATAAATAAAAAGTATTAAGTCATAATTATTTAATAGCGAAAATTGTATCCCAAATTTTAAAAAAAGGTTTATCGAAATTGGTCACAATGCACAAAGTGAGTGAGCATCAAAATCTGTGCCCGCTGGTGAGCAAGCTCGCTAAGAGTAACGAGTAGAATGTGAAGGGTTCCATCGCCCTATTCTATCCAAATTTGCGATAAAACGAGGGGAGCTATAAAAAGTTGTTTAAATAAAAAGGAAAGTTTATTTAATTACCAACTACTTTCTCGTTGACGAAGATTTCCTGTTCACAAAACAAAAGTGGCAGGCGATTAACTTTTTCATGTCGTAATTTTACTTTTATATAAAATTAACAGGTTCAATTATTTTTATATAAACATAATACGTGTTGTACTTCTTAAGAACACTGTTGCATTCCGCAGTATTCACTTGTCTGCGTGAAAAATTAGGTAATTTTTATCCTAAACGAAGGGTTTCAAATGACAATATAATTAAGGCAAGCGCCATTTGAAGAACTACGCATTTATTGACCCAATTCCATTTCTGCACCCATCCAAGATGGCTGCCGTGCTTCACTGCCTGTACGCCGATGTAGGCGGTACTGCCCCTCTGTTATTCTGTGCTCGCTGCTAACTGTACGTATTTGTGATTGCGCACAGTAATGGAGTAGCCTATTATCAAAGACGGACATCTCTTGTTTGCCAGTGGCTGAGATAAACGTCAATTTTTATTGCGAAACATAGAGCTAATATATTTATAAGCTAATTTGAACATTATTAACTTTAATACTCGATGATTTACACCCCGATGTGGCTAATATCAATTTGATTACTCAAGCACCTTCAAATTGTGTTTGACAATACAGATGTGCGTCTTTGAAACCAAAACGTGAAGGTGTCCTCTTTGTGAACACGCTTTCAGATGTCCGGTTTTGATACACAGAGATTCGCCTACAGCAGACGAGAATCTTTTACAGGTGTATAATTTGAGAAATTATGGGAATATTGGCATGATATGGAAAATATTGAATTCTGAACTCTATTACCTACTGGAAAAATGAAAAACTACAATAATCATAATAATCTTTTTAATTTTATATACAAAATGAAATGTTACGGCACTGAATCTCTAAAATTATTAGCATAACGTCTGTTGAAACTGTCGACAGATTTTTTCTTAAACATCATTATGTTTTTTCTGATATCGGAGTTCTTTCCAACAAGTGATAATTTCGTATAACACACCTTACAATAGAACAGTGTAGTTTACAAGCTAGTCTTACCTTTGTTTATTTTCCACTTTTCACGTTGTCTCAACCGCTTCGGAGCTTTTTCTTCGGACGCTGGTGATATATTATGTTCCATTTCACTCGCTTTAAGATGGTTATTAGTAATAATACTATAAAAATACTGAAAAACTTAAGTATGGGCTAATACGTCTTAGTATCTGGCACATACTGTCGCCATGTCTGATTTTCGAGGTCATGCGATCATATACTGTGTTCCCATAGGTGCACATTGCTTCATTCATCAAGTGTCCGAATTTGATATCAAGCTCTAATGTAGGTGTCCGCTTTTGATGTGAACAGTCAACTTTAACGAATGATTTATCAAATTTACATCATTTAAAAAATAAATAAATAAATAAAAACCGGACTTCACCAATGAAAAGAGCGGAAAAATTTTCTTTAGGATCGACAGCTAACTAAATTTCGATCATTAGGTCAGATGTCCAGATCTGATATTAGGCTACTCAAGTGTCCAGAATGAAACTTTCATTCTGCAGCGGAGTGTGCGCTTATATGAAACTTCCTGACAGATTAATATTGCGTGCCGGAACTGGGACTCGATCCTGGGACCTTTGCCTTTCGCGGGCAAGCACACTACCGACTGTGCTATCCCGACACGACTCACGATGCCGCCTCACAACTTTACTTCCGCCAGTACCTCGTCTCCTACTTTCCAAACTTCACAGAAGCTCTCCTGCGAACCATGCAAGACTAGCACTCCTGGAAGAAAGGATATGGTTGAGACATGGCTTAGCCACAGCCTAAGGGATGTTTCCAAAATGAAACTCACTCTGCAGCGGAGTGTGCGCTGATATGAAACTTCCTGGCAGATTAAAACTGCGTGCCGGAACCGGGACTCGAACCTGGCGCCTTTGCCTTTCGCGGGCAAGCACACTACCGACTGTGCTATCCCGACACGACTCACGATGCCGCCTCACAACTTTACTTCCGCCAGTACCTCGTCTCCTACTTTCCAAACTTCACAGAAGCTCTCCTGCGAACCATGCAAGACTAGCACTCCTGGAAGAAAGGATATGGTTGAGACATGGCTTAGCCACAGCCTAAGGGATGTTTCCAAAATGAAACTCACTCTGCAGCGGAGTGTGCGCTGATATGAAACTTCCTGGCAGATTAAAACTGCGTGCCGGAACCGGGACTCGAACCTGGCGCCTTTGCCTTTCGCGGGCAAGCACACTACCGACTGTGTTAACCCGACACGACTCACGATGCATGGTTCGCAGGAGAGCTTCTCTGAAGTTTGTAAAGTAGGCGACGAGGTACTGGCGGAAGTAAAGTTGTGAGGCGGCATCGTGAGTCGTGTCGGAATAGCACAGTCGGTAGTGCGCTTGCCCGCGAAAAGCAAAAGTGTCAGGTTCGAGTCCCGGTTCCGGCACGCAATTTTAATCTGCCAGGTAGTTTCATACTCAGTTATCGTTTCCCTGTTAGTAGCATACAGGCATATATATGGCATGTTCTTTTATACACGTCCGAAAAAAAGGGGCACCATATGTGTGGAGGAGTATGAGACACTTCCGAATAGTGGACAGTGTTATACTCGTTAAACGCATCTCTATCCTTGTGTGTCTGGAATCGCGCAGCCTGAGGTGGCAAATGCAGTAAAGCCCGCCTCAAGCGATGCCTGATTCGCTGCTGGATTGTGTGCTGGCAGCAGACACGGCTCCTGACGTCACTGCTCGCTCCGCTGCGGGGTCGCGTGCTTGAATTCCGAGATAGGACATGCCCTATTTCCCGGCTTGTTGTCTGTGGTGGATTTTAACGTTAGCCAATGAGGAAGACGCATTCCGTCACGTGGGCGTGTGTTTCCCAACCTTGCCACTAGAGTGTAACTATGCTACTTTGTTCGTGTACTCCAAGCGTCGTGTTGACAACTTTTGTGTCAATAGCAGCCTATTACCAAACAAGGAATAGAAAAACATCTAATAACAGTCGGGTACGTCAGTAAGATTTTAAAAGTTTTATTGTACAGTTACACACTTTCTACGGGTGACGATTGTATCTGTAGTAATGACTTTCAAGAGCACATGCGTAGGTTATTTTTTCAACCTTGTCTATTTTGAGAGAAATGATTGTTAGCAAAACACGCTACCTATGTGCGAGAATTCCAAATGCATTTTCAGTTGTTCTGCGAGGACGACTTAACCATCAGTTGGAAAATCTCATCTCTAACGCCCCTATGGTTTCAACAGGTTTGGCTTCAATCCAAAGGCATGAACAATAATCACAAAAGGTAGCTTGTAATGAAATCCATCTAGTTAACGCCGCGTTGGAGTGGCCGAGCGCATTGAGGCGCTATGCTCCGATGCGCCAGGCCGTTGCCCGTTGGGGGTTCGAATCTCTTCTCGGTTATGGATGCTTGTGCTGTTATTAATATTAGTTTCTAATAGTTTTTAAGTTTACGGACTGATGACCCCCAGTTAACTCCCATAAGATAAACAAACATTTCTATTTCCAACTAGTTCACATGAGGGTGGCAAATTTAAAGTTCCAGTATTCATCTTAATACGTAATGTTCTCTCACTGAAAAGTTAAAATCATGCATGCACCCATTTTTCCAATGTCCAAACAGAATTGTAGTGTTAATGAATAATATTCAACCAATCTTTAATCAGCTTGATTGAAAAGTTAGTTATCGTGAGTGTTAACCAGATGATGATAATTATTAGTGCTGCATTTAACATCAGATCAGTTTTGATCGAGTAGCTTTAAAGCAGACCCCCTTTAGCTGACTCTCAATTGCCAAATCCCTGTAGCGACCCTGTTTTTCCAATCGGAGAACAGCCTTACCGTTATTCCACCAAAAACATACCAGTTTGAGGTTGTCTTTGTCGGTTCTATGTAGTGGAGATAACATTATGGCAACACAAACAGTCCGCAGTCGCCTTCTGGAGTGTGGCCTCTACGGACGGAGACGTATTGTGTGTCCCATTAAAACCACAACTCCGTTTATCTCGCATAAACCGGGCGGAGGAAAATCAGGATTGGAGTCTAACGAATGGAGCCGGCTTTTATTCATAGACGGGTCAACATATTGTGTTCAGCGGGACAAGCGTCATCCCTCATCTGGGGAGAACATGGAACTTGGGACAATTATTATGTGCAGGAAATATCACCATCTCGTGGTGGTGCACAAATGATACGGACAGGAGTCAGTAGTGGCGGACGTTTGGACCTCTATCGCGAGAATGGCGTTTTGATCGCTCAGAGGTATAGAGACGAGATAATTCCAACATAGGAGCCGGGTTACTTCTGATGAACGATAACGCTCGTCACCACAGAGCTACGCTCGTCGACAACATACGTCAAGCTGAGGGAACTGGAGTGGCCAGTTTGTTCACCGAAATTAAACCCGATTGAGAGCCTGCCGCGACGCTCTTAGAGTCCGGTGACGTGCTGTACGTACCTTCCACGGCCACCCAACGTTGGAGAATTGTATAAATTATAAACGACTGCGAGCGCAATGACGTCGTGTCATAAAAGACAGGAGAAAAGCTTGCTGGACTGCTTTTAACAGTTCTTTTAACAGATTTACTCCCTCTTCGGCTGTCTGGGGTGGTCTACGCCGTTTATCCGGCATCAAGGTCCACTCCCCAATTTCTGGCCTGACCGTCGACAACGTAGTCTTTGTGGACCCCGCTGATGTTTCCAACGCATTGGGCCGTTTCTTTGCGAAGGTTTCAAGCTCTGCCCATTACCACCCTGCCTTCCTCCCTCGCAAACAGGCAGAGGAGGCACGGCCGCCTCTTTCCAATCTTTTAATCGTGAAAGTTATGTCTCCTTCACCACGCAGAAGCTAGACCGTGCTCTCGCCCTGACCCTATCGTCTGCTCCTGGGTCCGATTCCATTCATATTCAGATGCTGAAGAACCTTTCTCCTGCGGGCAAGTGTTTCATTCTTAGCACCCATAATCGCATATGGACTGAAGGTCAGGTTCCCACAAGTTAGCGTGAAGCCATTGTTGTCCCCATCCCCAAACCAGGGAAGCTCAAACATCTTCCAGTTATCGCCCCATTTCTCTCACGAGTCGCGTCTGTAAGGTGATGTAACGCATGGTTAACGCTCGGTTGGTCTGGCTCCTCGAATCTCAACGTCTCCTGAGTAATGTTCAATGTGGTTTTCGTAGACATCGCTCTGCTGCTAATCACCTTGTTACCTTGTCGACCTTCATTATGAATAATTTTCTAAGGAAGCGTCAAACGGTAGCAGTGTTCTTCGACTTGGAGAAGGCTTACGATACCTGTTGGAGGGCGGGCATTATCCGCACTTTGCACACATGGGGCCTTCGTGGCCACCTCCCTCTCTTTATTCAAGCGTTTCTGGAGAATAACAAGTTCCGGGTACGGGTGGGCTCTGTTTTGTCAGATACATTTCGTCAGGTGAATGGGGTGCCACAGGGCTCCGTCTTGAGCGTGGCTCTCTTTGCCATTGCAATCAATCCGATCGTGGATTGCCTTTCAGCCGACGTTTCCGGATCCCTTTTTGTAGACGATTTTGCCATTTATTGCAGCGCCTAGCGAACATGTCTCTTGGAGCGTTGTCTTCAACGCTGTCTTGACCGCAAATATTCCTGGAGCATTGCGAACGGCTTCCGCTTCTCCACTGAGAAAACAGTGTGTATAAACTTCTGGAGGTACAAGGAATTTCTCCACCATCTCTACGTTTCTGCCCAGTTGCTCTCCCATTCGTGGAGACAATAAAATTCTTGGGTCTAATGTTGGATCGGAAATTTTGCTGGTTCCCACACGTGTCCTACCTGGCTGCCCGTTGTGCTCGATCCCTTAATGTCCTTCGTGTGCTTAGTGGCACATCATGGGGAGCGGATTGAACCGTCCTGCTTCACCTTTACTGGGCCATTGTTCAGTCGAAGCTGGACTACGAAAGCTTTGTATACTCTTCAGCACGGCCGTCCCTTCTCCGCTGTCTCCATTCACCATCAGTGATTACGCCTGGTGATCAGTGCATTTTATACCAGCCCTGTTAAAAGTCTTTATGCCGAAGCTGCTGTATTACCCTTGACCTCTCGGCATGACATACTCTTGTGTCGGTATGCATGCCGACTGCTGTCGATGCCCAACCATCCATCTTACCCATTATTCTTTGATGCTCGATTGCCAATATCGGTTGTCTGCGATAGCCTTGCTTCTACCTGGATTTAGGTTTCGTCTCCTGATTCAGCGACTCGATTTCACCCTTCCTTCCACCTTTCGGTTGAGCGAGAGCCCATTGCCACCGTGGTATCAGGCCCAGGTTCACACCCACCTTGAACTTAGTTCGCTCCCCAAGGAGAGCACTTCGGATTTGATATATCGCTCGAGGCCTGTCGAACTCCGTTCGCGGTTCGATAATGCCATTTATCTACACTGATGGTTCCAAGAGCACCGATGGTGTCGGATCTGCCTTCGTAGTCGGGGACGACCTGTTCCAATACAAGCTCCCTGACCGGTACTCGAATTTCACGGCTGAGCGTTTTGCCCTCCACCAGGCTGTTTTGTATACCTGCCGCCACCGCCAACCTTTCTATGTCATCTGTTCGGACTCCCTTAGTGCCCTGCAGAGTCTTAAGGACCCTTTCTCGACCCACCTATCGTGTATCAGATCCAACGCTCCCTCCAGTTGCTAGCAGATGAAAGCTGTCACGTTTCTTTTCTGTGGGTCCCTGGCCACGTGGGTGTGCCCGGGAATGAGACTGCCGACACTGCGGCCAAGGCAGCAGCTCTTTTGCCTCGCATGGCTACTTTTTCCGTCCCATCAGACGATATTCAACGGGCTCTTCGCCGGTGTATTGTGTCATCCTGGCACAGTACGTGGTTCTCACTCACGACAATATACTGAGAACCGTAAAACCGATCCCGACCGCTTGGAGGACCTCCTCACACCCCTCTCGGCGAGAGGTCATCCTGGCCCGGTTGCTGATCGGTCACTGCCGATTCAGCCACCGTCATTTGATAACTGCTGACCCTGCACCGCTGCGCTCCTGTGGTGAATTGCTGATGGTGCGACTTGTTTTACTGTCTTGTCTTAATTTGCCGTCTACTTTGGAGGAACTTTTAGCTGATGACACATGAGCAGCTGCTCGAGTTTTGCGTTTTATCAACATGGCTAAATTATCAAAGGATATTTAACCTTTCTATTTGATATTTTTTACCCTTCTGTTGTAGCTTTCTCTTGATACTTTCCTTTCTGGCAGTTATCAATTCTTTCGACATCTAGCGAATATCTGTTCCGATCCGAGCGCTAATGACCTGAGAAGTTGTGCGCCCTAAAAAAAAAAAAAAAAAAAAAAAAAAAAAAATTTGCATGTCTGACACTCACTTGGCAGACGCATTGCAACCAGATCAGCACCTCCCACAACGGACGAATAGCTGGATATTGCATTCCTGAAAGAATAACCAAATATCCCTCAATATCTGATTCTCATACTGGCCATGCCATAGAGGTATGCAATTGTACTCGTCGTCCGAGGTGCATCACACACAAATTGCAGCTGTAACCGATATCTGATTGGAATACGTTACTCTGAGTGTGTAAAGCTGTACATGCCATCTATACTGCTGTACAACTTTTTTGTTCAAATCAAATGTTTGTACAGCTTATGCGACTTAACTAGGGGGCATCAGTCCCCAAACTTACAAACTACTTATACACTAGTTAATAGTAAGGACGGTACAAATATCCGTGCTCGAGGGGAGACTTCGAACCCCCGACGGTAGTGGCCGTGAAGAACGTGACTGGCGCGCTGCAGACCGCTCGGCTGCCGCGGCCGGCCACTTTTTTTGTTAAATGAAAATTTCTTTAGAACGAAACATAATTTCACAAAACATAGGGTAATTCTCGTAAGACACAACTTGCCTGCTGGAAATTTATTTTAAACTAGATGACCCGGTGAACTTCGTATCACTTACCCCTTAATATAAACCATATTAATTTAAATCATATGTATTTTAGACCCAGTAGCTTGATAAAGGCATCTACGGATAGACTACGTATCGACTCGATAGTTGGCGGAAAGAGTGGGCAAATCACGCATACATGTCCAGGATAATGTTCATGTCACATTCGTGGAAATTCAGAGAAGGTTTAAACGGTAATAAAATATGGAAAAATTGCGAGGAAAATTTAAATTTAAAACATGTAAAATTATGACTTAGTTGTTGTGTTGGGTGCGTTCAGAAATGTACTTTGAAAAAGTTCGCTTTACACGATCTGATCCCGTATATGAACTGCGAAAGATAAAAATGAATTTCTGTTCGTTAGTCTCGCTAAAACTCGAGAACGGCTGAGCCGATTTGGCTGTTTATCATTACACAAACCACTGATTCTATTGTGATGAAATCTCGTGAAGTACCGGATAAGATACTTTAGAAAGTGTCGAGCCAATACTTAAACTATCTGATGTTGCTTTTATAAAACAACTGGATCTAAAATAAATATGATTTAAATTAATACGGTTCATATTAAGAAGTAAGTGATACGAAGTTCACCGGGTCATCTATTCGACCAGGCAATGCTTCGCAATTTCTAATATGTATGTACCCTTGTTTTGAACGTCAAATATGCAAAATTTTATCGCAATCAGTCGAATGATATTGATATCTCATTGAAAAAAAGCACTTTAAGTTTCTCACGAAGTTTCAAATTTTCCGAGTAATTTTCCCAAATTTTTAGTTCATAAGAACGTTTACCTTTCGTTGAACGTCAAATGATCAAAATTTTATCCCAGTCGGATGAACGGTTCTCAACTTAGTGTTGAGTACATTTAGAAACGCATTGAAAAAGGAACTTGCAACATTCCTTTTTAACTATCCCTATTTTATAACTGAAAACTTGTCAAAGACCAATAGTGTTAATAGTCGGTTATAGTGCTGAGTTCAATAAAACACACTTTGAAAAACGCACTTTCAGTTTTTCTCAAATTTTCCAATTTTCCGGTAGATTTTCCAAAAAATTTATTTCTTACAATCCTTGTCCTGTCAAGCCGTAATCAAGTGATGCTCTTACACCCATGTGGCAATTGACCTTTATTAACAGAAAAAAACGCTTTCGGTTTTTCCTAAATTTTCCTTTTCTGGCGACTTTTCCAAATTATTCGATGCGAACCTTCCTCTTGCTTTCAACATGAAATGTACAAAATTTTATTGAAATTGGACGAACGGTATTGACAGCTCACTGTAAAAAGCTATTTCAGTTTTTCCCGATTTTCCTCTTTCCCTGACAACTTTTCCATATTTGATCACCGTTGAAACCTTCCCTGGACGTACACGAATATTTCAAGACTAAAATTAGCCAAATCCGTTCAGCCGTACTCGAGTTTTATCGAGACTAACGAACAGAGGGGATAAAACTGTCACTGGCCGAGAGCAAGTCTTTATTTACGATGCTAACACTGTCTAGTTGGAAAGTTCCTAACAGTCTCTCAGCACAATCTTCCACCCCATTATAAATTTCTCCTGCTTTACCCTCACTCCTATTACTAGCGATGTATGCACTTCTGGTCATATTTGCACTAAGTAATCCATATTGCATGAGGGGCCATAGGTTGCACCAATTCTTAAGATTGATGAAACAGTTTTTTTATTTATTAATGATTTTAGATCTCGAAGTAGATAATGTCCCACGCAGTTTCAGCACACATGTCGCAGATTCTTGATGTCTGAAGATAAAATGCTGTGAAAATATAAGGACTCTAAGATTTTTTCATAAAACACGGGATGCCAGTGGACTTTAAATTTTCTTCTCTCAACGTTTCCACACTCTCAGCGATATCCTCAAATCTAAGCGGTACATTGAACGAGAGTCACTGTATAATAAATACTAGTGCTATGATGATAAATGTCAAAGTTTGGTAATGAGACAAGGTGCTACATGTTGACAGTTGGAAGGTCGGCACTGGACTGTGCTCTAGAGTTGTGGCAATTCGTGAATGAGTCGTTCATTTGAACGAATACAAATAAAGAATCGTAAGAATCGAATCGTGATCAGGACGAATCGTCGTTCAAAAGAATCGCCTGTTTCGCGACGATTCCAAGTTCCAACGATGCCGGCCACGGTGGCCGAGGGGACTGAGGCGTTTCAGTCACGGTCTGCACGGCCACTACAGTCGGGGGTTCGTATCCCCCCTCGGGCATGGATATTTGTGCCGTCCTTAGTTGTAAGTAGTTGATAAGTAGTTTGTAAGTTTAGGGATTGATTACCCCGTAGTTAAGTCCCTTAAGCTTAACAAACATTTGAACATTTTGATCCAACGAAAAAATGTTCAAATGTTCGTTAAGCTTATGGGACTTGACTACGGGGTCATCAGTCCCTATACTTACAAACTGCTTATGAACTACTTACGAACTTGGACGGTACAAATATCCATGCCCGAGGGGGGATTCGAACCCACGACCGTAGTAGCCGTGCAGACCGTGACTGAAGCGCCTCAGTCTCCTCGGCATTTTGATCCTACGATTCATTATTCGAAAGCAAGTGGCGAATCGTGCCGAATGATTACGAATGCCAGAAAGCGTGTGAACAAAGGAAGTACAGGACGAAGATCGTGAGCCGTTAATTATTAGCCTATTCATGAATTAGAGATGACAAACGAAACGCAGTGAAATGTACAGCTGCCAATATACGTCGTTTATACAGTTTACATGTCATGTGTTTAAACGAGCAATTCTTCCACATTTCTATTTCGCGTATCCTGGGAAATCGCTGTAACGATTTGGACTATATTTTGTGTTTAGAGAGGTTTAAGCTTTTTGAGCTCATCTACATAGTTGTAGTTTTTGTAAAATCTCAATTTTACAAAAATATTCTTTTTATATAAAAACGATACTATATACTAAATGAGCTATGATGACAGAAGAAATATTTGGTAGTGTAATATGTATTTATTTCCGCTTGCAAAACTTCAAAGACTATTTTCTCGAGAATTTAGGAGAGATTTATCGAATGGCTTTGCCTCATTATTATTTTAAGTATGAACTTTATGCACCATAAACATTAAAAAATCCAATACCTATATTTTCTGCTTTTTGGCATTCTGTAAGATTCGTGCCGATGCAGACCAGAAAGAATCGTGAACGAAACGTAGGAACAGATTCACAAGGTTAGATTGCAACATCCATGACATGAGCAGGACGTAGAAGTAAGTATCGTGTCAATACAGACTAAAGTATCGCGAAAGAATAGTGAACGAATCATAGGAATCGATTCACAGAGTGGAATTGAATCGCAAGAATCGATTTACAAAAAAGAATCGTGTTGCCAAACTATACTGTGCTCGGCGAGGCATGGCTGAGCATGTATGTTGTTTATAAAAGTTACAACGAACAAAATACCAAATGTGTTCAAATGAAAGCTTATTAACAGAAAAGTGCTACATTGAAATTATGTTATTATCCAATGTTTACTGTCTTAAATATTAATAAACAAGCTGAAATGTAGGAATGGTGGCACTGGTAGGGGAGGCAGCAGCCAATCAGATCACGTCTGTGCTACACTGCTGTGCTTTCTCACGGTCCATGTGGGATCTGTGCCATCTGTTATGCTTTTCCTACACCTTCCATCGATTGCATCATGCTATTTTGCCTACTGCCAGCCAGCTACTGGGCTTCTAGAAAATCTGAAAGTCCGAACTACGATACGAAAACTCTAAATACTATTATTTAACCAATGAAGATATACAATATAAATTAATAAAATGCAGCAATAGATTGTAATAAAGATAAGTTCATATAATGGGATAAAATTAACACTTACATTTTTGTACTGTTGCTTAATAAATATACATGTTAGCAGTGGAATCAACGCCAAGTGCAAAGATTATGGAATGAATAACAATCAGCTGCTACCAAAGTATCTATGGATGAGGCTTATAGTAAAAGAGTAACGATAAATAAGGGAAAAAAGGCCATGGGAAAACAGTAATACTCAAAGTAGTTGAAGAAAAGCATAAAGAGAGGAGCAGGTGCCTGATAAATCAGTCGCTTAGCAGATTAAAATTCAGTAGTCTAGAAGTACAATGATAAGTGGCGCCTTAGGCGGAATATTTCAGAACTACCAGCTGACACAGTAGTAGGATGCTTAGAATGTCACTGTCAGGGCATCTGTCAATATAAAGAATTTGCCATTGTGTCTATGGCTTCAAAATTTAATGGGGATAGATTGATGAAGTGATTATCATACAACAAATAAGTTAAGGATGTGGGTTATAAGTTTTAAGATGCATGAACAAGTGTGCAAAGAAATGTGAATGGTTACAGTAGTATTAACCTAGTGTTACAATTGGTACATCTAGTCAGACAACTGAAGCGAGTTAAACAGTCAAATTGCTAGGAATATACCAAAGAGGATAACCATGTAGAGCAAATCATGGTGCTTTAAGATACAATAAGAGTAAGTGGTGGCTGGTTTTTTAAATTAAAAATTAACAAGTCACTATCAAATTTGAATTTTATAGTAGAACTGTCAATAAAACTGACATTGTTTTTAATGACAATGAATCAGATTTGCTAGAAAAAGGGTTAAAATATAATATCAAACCTGCAGTCGATCATAAAAACATTGTAGAACTGATTTCTAATGTTAAACTAGGGCTTGACTCGCTTAAAATTGATAGAAAGGAACATACAAAAGTAGCATGTAAAATGAATGACATTATAGATAGAAATATATACTCTAGAAGTAAGAATTTCTCCTCTGACCAAAAGACTCTTAATGAAATTAATAAGAAACTTAGAAATAATGATGCAATAGTTGTTAAAGCTGATAAAGGAAATACAGCTGTTATCATGTACAAGGGAGATTACATAGCAAAGACTGAAGAATTTTTTGTAACTAATAATATTACACCTGTAAACAGTAACCTGGTTGATACCTATAACAAAGAAGTTAAAAATGCAATCAATGCTAGTGATCACATTATCCAGCTTAAAGATAAACAAAAGCTCATCTTTATGAATCCTAGAACCCCCTCACTTAGGGCACAAGTTAAGATACATAAAGAAAATTGGCCTATTAGGCCAATAGTGAACTCAATTGACACAGCATCCTTCCATCTTTGTAAAAAACTAAAAATATTCCTACATCGGTTTTACAAATATTAAAATACTTACACCATCAAAAACCGCGAAGAATTTATTGATGCTCTTGTTGACATGAAATGGCCCAACAACTGTATTTTGGTATCATTCGATATTGTAAATTTGTACACGAATGTACCTGTTGTAGAAACTATTCGTATCATCGAAGATAACTTCAAAGATCAAAATGTCCTCAATAATGAAGAAATAGATGAATTTGTTAGACTACTGCACACTGCACTTAAGTACAATATTTTCACATTTAACAATAATCTGTACCAACAGGTAGAGGGATTAGCCATGGGCAACTGCCTAGCAGGTAGCATGGCTGACATTTTTACTAACAATTTAGAAAATGAATTTTTCAGAAAGTTTCCCGACATCCATAAGAATATTATGTTCTACAAACGATACGTGGATGACATCTTCCTCATATATCAAGGGACACCAGCAGACATTCCTTACATTCAGGACCTCTTAAACAGCTTACATAATAACATCCGTTTCACCTATGAATTACAAGATGACAGTGGTAACAAATGTTCAAATGTTTGTTAAGCTTATGGGACTTAACTATGGGGTCAGCAGTCCCTAAACTTACAAACTACTTATGAACTACTTACGAACTAGGACGGCACAAATATCCATGCCCGAAGGGGGATTCGAACCCCCGACCGTAGTGGCCGTGCTGACCGTGACTGGAGTGCCTCAGTCTCCTCGGCCACCGCGGCCGGCACAATGGTAACATTAATTACTTGGACTTGTCTATCAAAATCATAGACAATGAAATGTCCTTTGATATATTTAGGAAACCTCCTACCACCGATAGTATTGTTCACTGTTGCTCTTGTCACCCAGTTAGCCAGAAACATAGTTACTTCACATCTATGATCAACAGAATTGTTCAAACTCCACTGTCTGACCAAGCGGTTTAATAAAGAGACTATTTAAACAGAGAACTGACAAGTCAAAACCTTTGACTTCACTATGCAATGTAGAGAAACCTAGTTATATTAAGATTCCTTTCCTTGGCAACATCTCTTACCAACTTGCAAATTTGCTTAAGAAATATGGCATCACAGCAGCTTTCTGCACTAAGAGTAAAATTAGCCAACTACTCCTGCACAATGAGCAACGAACAGGTAGCAGTAATGCACTACTTAAATCTGGGGTCTACCAATTAAATTGTGAAAACTGTCCAGCAAGTTATATTGGCCAGACTGGCAGAGCATTTAAAACTAGGTTTAGGGAACACCTCCCTAACAAAAAAGGAGAAAATCCCTATAGGTCCACTTTTGCCCAACACCTAATAGATGAAAAACATACAGCTCCAAGTATTGATAAGTTAGACATCTTACACTTTGTAAATAAAGGAGCTAATATGAACTTTCTTGAAGAACTAGAAATATATAAGCATTCTAAATCACAAGATTGTAATCTATTAAATGAACAAACTGTGTTAAGAAACAAGGTTTTCCTTGATTGTTTAGCCACACTCTTGGATGATCATTGAAAATGTACTATGTGTTCATACAGTATAATGGTTGCTTCTTAATTGTAATTGTTTCTGTAAAACACTAAGTGCAGATATTATTGTTTGAACTTGTTCACCTTTGCCCAACCCTTCAATTGCTCTACCTTATATAAAAGTCACAAATTAAACTCAATTCTTTCACTATGTTTTCTCCAGTGTGCTGATTACTCACACTGTCTTCACTTACCTGTTGTAGTTGCCCCAACAACCACCTCCCCTCCCTACTGTTTTGAGTTTTAACTCATCCTAGTACCTTTCATAGTATGCCTGTTCCATAGGCTGTCAAGACTGATAAAGATGTAATAATACAATTAAATCAAAAGTTAATGAACCACAAGTAAGGTGTACTGCACCCATACAGTTTCTCATTAACTGATTAGCTCTTCTTTGTATAAGTCACTGTAGTATTCATTATGTTGCTTTACATCAGCCCCGTTCACATATTACACATGTTTTACAGCTATAACTTTTCTGACTAACCCACCCTAATACTGCACACTAATGCATAACCAGCTCTACACAGACACTGAACTAGTCCCTTATGTTTCTGCCTATCTTAAGATTGAAAGTAGTAGCCACCCCACATTACAGTGATATACCATATATAACTTTATCAACAGTCACAGAGCATACACTTGTGGGGCATTGCATATAGATCTGTCTTTGCACAATTTCTGCTACACTCCATCCCCCCCCCCATTCCATACAATTATCAGCTATTCCCCTTCTTCTATAAAACTATCCCTAACAAATAACCATAAGCATTGCACACACCCACACTCACACCTTACATACCTTATCTCCACAGTCACGCCATCCTATTCACCAATTACACACACACACACACACACACACACACACACAACACTCTCCACCTGCTACCTGCTATTTACTTATAAACTTAATATATTCCCCCCCACCACCACACATACTACATTATGCCTCCGCCTTGTTAAACTGCACTATGCAATAGGCACTACCATTTTGATAGTGACTTGTTTATTTTTATTTTAAAAAACCAGCCACCACTTACTCTTATTGTATCTTAACGCACCATGATTTGCTCTACATGATTATCCTCTTTGGTATATTCCTAGCAATTTGACTGTTTAACTCGCTTCAGTTGTCTGACTAGATGTACCAATTGTAACACTAGGTTAATACTACTGTAACCATTCACATTTCTTTGCACACTTGTTCATGCATCTTAAAACTTATAACCCACATCCTTAACTTATTTGTTGTATGATAATCACTTCATCAATCTATCTCCATTAAATTTTGAAGCCATAGACACAATGACAAATTCTTTATATTGACAGATGCCCTGACAGTGACATTCTAAGCATCCTACTACTGTGTCAGCTGGTAGTTCTGAATTATTCCGCCTATGGCGCCACTTATCATTGTACTTCTAGACTGATTTAGACTGATTTATCAGGCACCTGCTCCTCTCTTTATGCTTTTCTTCAACTACTTTGAGTATTACTGTTTTCCCATGGCCTTTTTCCCTTATTTATCGTTACTCTTTTACTATAAGCCTCATCCATAGATACTTTGGTAGCAGCTGATTGTTATTCATTCCATAATCTTAGCACTTAGCGTTGATTCCACTGCTAACATGTATATTTATTAAGCAACAGTACAAAAATGTAAGTGTTAATTTTGTCCCATTATATGAACTTATCTTTTTTACAATCTATTTGTTTCGAATCTCTGTAATCGACTTTTATATGTTCTATAACCTTATTGTATACAAATGCACTTATTTGTCTGTATAGAGACCAGAAGAAGGGCACTCAAGCGCCCGAAACCGGTCGTTAAAGTTAAAAATAAATAACGACAAGCAACTGGTTGCTGCATTTCGTTAATTTATAATCTGAACAGTTGCTGAAATGGGTAAAATACTTCGAAGATATAAAACCAGACTTGTTAAAACACTGTTTCTTAGAAAAATTTACCAATTTGCATTCTCGACACTAGGTAATGCTGGAGATGTACTCAAATGCAGTCTCGATGTCTTGAAACATCGATGATTTTGTTTGTACCCTCTCAACTTCAAACTGTCGGTCATCAGTGTGCACGTAGACGCCAGATGTACGCTGCTGCGACAAACGTTGTCTGGGCCGTCTAGTGTACGGAGACAGACGGGCGGCACTCGGCGTTAGCAGTGCCACCTGGCATCCATTCCCTCAAACGGCCTCTGAGGTGGCAGCGCATCCGGCGCTAAGCCCGCAATACGAGCCACCATTCAGCGGGATCCCCAGGCGCCGCGCCGCGCCGCGCCCTTCTGTTAGGATACGGCGGCGTGCCTAATCCCTCCCCTCCACCGTGGAGACGGCTCCAGCAGGTATAGCGGCGGCGGCGTTCCACTGCGTCTCACCTACAAGCAAATATATATTGCCCCACGGGTCTAATGAGCGGTTTCCATAAACTACAGCCAATAATTTCTGAAGTACGAGGGCTACGTAAATACTCTGAAAGCCACACTCAAGTTCATCGAACCGCTTTTATGTTTTGTGTCTCGTTTCCGCCGGTTGTCGTAGGTGTCGGTGGCCGAGTAGAAAGAGCCCGACACAGGAATAAAGGATGCACGCTTGTGCAGGTAGGAGATGACCAGCCAGTGGGACAGCAGAAACTAGAAACACTAGACTCAATTAGAATAAGATATATATTTCATAGAAAGAGTACAATACTTAACTTGGAGAGAAGCAGACTAGTAGAATTTCAGATAGAGGCCTGCCTACTGATGATTCCTAGTGCCTATCCAATAGCCAAGTCTTAACTGGTGCCTATCTGATTCCCAAGTGGCCGATGCAGCAGTCGTGGCCACGAGCGGAGTCGCAGCTGACGTCATAAGAACGCCGCGCCGTGCGTGCATGGCGGCGCGCGGCGAAAGTACGTGGCGCGCACTTCATACTTGTGCGACACCACATTATGTTTCTCTATAGTTCTATTATTTGATAGCTCGCGGAGAAAAGGAACACCTAAACCTCCCATACCATTTTTGCGTGGTGTGGTACAGCAACCGTGTTCAGTTGAATTCTTGAATAACAGAACGTCTTGATTGCAAATAGTTTTTTATTACAATGACGCGTTTCGCCCGGTTAGGGCATCTTCAGATATCTGACAAAGAAGAAAATAATGATACAGACATACAATATTTACAATGACATTATTTCGAAAATTTTTAGGTACGAGCCAATCTGAAACTGTTTTAAGAAATTGTGATAATGTACGGTACTAATGTTTTATATACTCTGTGGTGGAGGGTGTTTAGATTAAAATGCGGTAATATGGTACCTTACAGAGACAATTGTGGTGTCGCACAAGTATGAAGTGCGCGCCACCTACTTTCGCCGTGCGCCGCCATGCACGCACGGCGCGGCGTTCTTACGACGTCAGCCACGAGCGCCCTCTGCTGCAACTCCGCTCGTGGCCAAGACTGCTGCATCGGCCACTTGGGAATCAGATAGGCACCAGTTAAGTCTTGGCTATCGGATAGGCAATAGGAATAATCAGTAGGCAGGCCTCTATCTAAACTATGTACCAGCATTCTGCAGTCAAGAACTATGTAAAAGTTAACTATTACCAAGACTACATAAAATATATATCTCGTTCTAATTTACTCTAGTGTTTCTAGTTTCTGCTGTCCCACTGGCTGGTCACCTCCTACCTGCACACGTGTGCATCCTTTATTCCTGTGTCGGTGTCTTTCTACTCGGCCACCGACACCTATGACAACCATTCTTGTGTAACAATTAATGTATTGACTTGTTCCATGACCATGGAGTCTCACTCCTCAATTGGTCCTATGGAAAAGAAAAAACAATAAATAAAAATAAATAAAGGAGACACAAAAACAATGATATGTAAACCATTAATATCCAGTAACATTGACCGTTGAAAACAGATTGATAGATTCTTTAACTGAATGGATATTGGAAGATTTACTTTGTATGATATTCCTGCACCTTAGGTCGTCAACATATTTATACTACTTGCGTCGGTAGAGGTACAAGTACTGCCTGAGGTAGCGTTCACATTTGTGCTGCGAGTAACCGCCGATAAAGCTAAGTGTCCACGATTTATGAACGATTTAGGAGACTAACTGAGTAGCTCCCTTCGCGGATGATGACATTTACCGGTAATAAAGTTACCAGAAGATCAAAGGCAATTGAAAAATGATTTTAATACTTGTATGGTGTTGGGTTGGTCAGATAACAGTTGTTGATTTAAAATATGGACACCATTTACATAAAATATCAATATCACATGAATGCAATTTGTAAGGATGCTCAGTTATATAACAGAATATTTCTTAAAACAGTTCCAGATTGGCTTAAAGCTAAAAAAATTTCGAAATATTGTAAGTCTGTATCAATATTTTCTTCGTCAGATGTCTGAAGAAGCCCTAACGGGTGAAACGCGTCATTGGAATAAAAAATATTTGTATTCCAGACGTTCTGTTATTCAAGAATACACCTAAACCTTTCCATTTTCGATCTGATTTATCTCATTTTAATTTCATGATCATGTCTTCCTATGTAGGTGGGTCCTAAGAAAATATGTTCCCATTCGGAAGAGGAAGTTGATGAAAGAAATTTCGCAAATACATCTCGACGCACCGAGTTACGCCTTTCTTTTAATGATTTCCACCCTAACATGCATCATTTCCGTGAAACTATTTTCCCTATATTGCGAAAATACAAAACTAGGTGCCCTTCTCTGAACTTTCTCTATAACTTCTGCTAGTTGGCACTTGGTGGGGCTCTCACAATGCGCAGCAGTACTGCAAAATAGGACGCACAAGTGTAATGTAGGCAGTTTATTTACTAGAACTGTTGCATCTTCTAAGCGTTCTGCCAACGAAACACAGTCTTCGATTCGCTTCCCCTACAATATTTTCAGGGTGTTCTTTCCAATTTAAGTTGTTTGTAATTGTTACTCCAAAGTGTTTAGTTAAATTTACGACCTGTAGTTCAACGGATTTAGTGGCCATAGAGATGACTTCGCACTTCTCATTATTAAGGGTCAATTGCCATTTTTTTGAACCATACAGGTATCAAAATAATTTTTCAGTTGCCTTTGATCCTCTGGTAACTTTATTACCGGTAAACGACATCATCCGCGAAGGGAGCTACTCAGTCTCCTAAATCCTAAATCGTTCATAAAAAAGGAACAATAGGGGCCCTATAATACTTCACTGGGGAACTCCAGATATCACTTCAGTTCCACTCGATGACTTTCCGTCAGTTACAACGTACTGTGAGCTCTCTGACAGGAAATCACGTTTGCTCAAATGTTCAAATGTCTGTAAATCTATCGGACCAAACTGCGTGGTCATCAGTCCGTAGCTTACAAACTACTTAAACGGACAAACACACACACCCATGCCACAGGGAGGACTCGAACGTCCACAGCGAGCAACCGCGCGCTCCGCAGCGAGGTGCTTTAGACCGCTCGGCTACTCCATCGCGGCTATCACGAATGCAATCGCACACTTGTGGCAATATTCTATGGGCACGCAGTTTCATCAGAATACGCTTGTGAGGTACAGTGTGGAAAGCCTTCCGGAAATCTAGAAATACGTAATCTATTTGACATCCCTTCTCGATAGCAGTTATCTCATAGGAGTAAAGAACTAACTGTGCCTATCAACCTATTAAATAATGGATGATAATGTTCCACGGTCATCGTTTCCCGTGATAAAATTTAATCACGCTGTAGTAGTCTCACTGTTGGGACTCCAGGTTCTCGCCTAGGAGAGGCATGCAAGTTCAGACACATTCAGTATCGCCTAACGCTGCACTGGGGTAATACGCCAGGAACAATACGGGGCCTTGATAGTCTGCTTTCGTCTCGGGTAATCTTCAGCTGAGACCTATACAGTATTCAGAAGGTATCGAAGCGCCTGTTCTTCTCTACAGCAAAGCTGGAAGGTGGTTAAAAATGTGTGAAAAGTAAACAATTTCAAAGGAATGTTGAACCGGTACTCAAGTTACTGCTCTTACGTAAGAAAACATCAACACTGCTGCTGTCATTGTGAAAGAGGATCGTCAAATTATCCTGGTATCAGTTTATGAAATGCTGAACATTTTCATGGGTGCCACCCGCGCGTTGTTGAAAGAAACATTACACATGAGACGTGTTTGTGTGCGTTAGGCTACCGAACAAAAGTACATTCGCGTGCAGCTCTGCCTGCAGTAAAGGCTGACAGTACAGAATGATCCAGATGCGGAGTTTCTTTCAACGCTCCATTTAAGCCCTATGGACTAGTTTCATACTAAATCAAAACACGATGATAATTTTATTGAGAATAATTACGAACTGTAGCGCTTATTTTTTTGGCCAGTTAGATCTGGAAATACGTTGTTTTCTTTATAATCTGATTGTCACACTTCCTTTTTCCTCCGGTCCCCACCATGAAAATGAGCGTGTGTGAATGTTTTTCTGAGTAGGTTATTTTCTGTAATTACTAACCAAAGATAGTTTCGAAGTGGTGGAGTAGTTGCGAAATCTTTGGCTTAGGTGAGGCAAAAAGGGAGGTTGGCAGTGGCCTTCTCGGGTGTCGCTGAGGGGGAGGCAGGGACCGGCCAATGGCAGGTTTTTTCCTCGTGTTTAAAACAGTAGCGGTTCGTTGTGCTCAGGAGACGCCATGTTTGACACTGTTAGCTTGGAGGCCGAGAGGACGGACGTGCCGTGCTAGACTGCTGTAAATGTGGTAAGCAAGTTTGTAAAAATGTCTTATTATACTGAATCCGACTGGCAACGCAATAGTTGAAGCAGACTTACCTTAATATGGCAGAAAGTTAAATAATTTCGTTATTTTTTGGTCAGTTTCAGTACATCCAATAGTTTGATGCCAACGGTAACTTTCGGAACAGTATTCGCTTGCTACCTCACCCTTTGAGATTTCACTATGTTCTAGTGTTTTATTTAGTAAAGCTTTTGAAACTCCTCATTTATTTACGGAGTTTCCTTTGTGTAATGGCACAGACAAATTTTCGCGCCATCTTTCAGCGAAAGATCCGTACCCAAAGACTGGAAAGTTGCCCAAGTTACTCCAATATTCAAGAAAGGCAATAGGAGTGATCCCCAAAATTACAGGCCTATCTCATTGACGTCGATTTGCAGTAGGATTTTGGAACATATACTTTGTTCGAATATTATGAACTACCTCGAAGATAACGACCGATTAACCAGTAGTCAACACGGATTCAGAAAGTATCACTATACTTCCTGTGAACTGGTCTGGGTAGAGGTTATATCTGACCACCGAAATAAATTAATAATTGGATCTTTTTATCGGCCCCCTGACTCAGACGATGCGGTTGCAGAAATGTTCAAAGAAAGCTTGAATCATATTTCAAATAGGTATCCGAAGCATACTGTTATAATCGGTGGCGACTTTAATTTACCCTCGATATGTTGGCATAATTACGTATTCAAAACCGGGGGCAAATATAAAACATCGTCCGAACTAGTTCTGAATGCTTTTTCTGAGAACTACTTCGAACAGTTAGTTCATGAACCCACTAGAATAGTACGTGGTTGCGAAAATACTCTTGATCTCCTAGCAACAAATAATCCCGAGATAGTAAAGAGCATCAAAACAGATACAAGGACTAGCGAACATCGAGTTGTAGTAGCGAGACTGAATATCGAAATTCCCAAATGCACCAAAAATAAACGAAAAATATATCTATTCAATAAAGCAGATAAAAATTCGCTTCACGCTTTCCTGAGTGATAGTCTCCAGTCCTTCAAAACTAAAAATGCGAGTGTAGATCAGTTGTGGCTTACATTCAAAGACATAATATCAGTAGCAATCGAGAGATTTATACCAAATAAATTAATAAAAGAGGGGGCTGACCCCCCGTGGTACACAAAACAGGTCAGATCACTGTTGCAGAAACAAAGAAAAACGCATGCAAAATTTAAAAAGACACAGAATCCGCAAGACTGGCAATCTTTTACTGAAACTCGCAACCTATCGCAGACTTCAATGCGAGAATCTTATAGTTGTTTCCACAACGAAATCCTGTCTCGTAATCTTGCAGAAAATCCAAAGAAATTCTGGTCATATGTGAAGTACACTAGCGGCAAAACACAAACAATACCTTCACTACGCGATAGCAATGGTAATACTACCGACGACAGTACTGCTAAGGCAGAATTACTAAACACAGCTTTTCGAAATTCTTTCACCAAAGAAGACGAAGTGAACACTCCAGTATTCAATCCAAGAACAGCTGCCAGCATGCGAAACTTAGAAGTAGATGTTCCTGGAGTAGTAAAACAACTTAAGTCACTAAACAAAAATAAATCTTCCGAGCCAGATTGTATACCAACTAGATTCCTCTCAGAGTATGCTGATGAAATAGCTCCGTACTTAGCTATAATTTACAACCGATCACTCAGCGAAAGATCCGTACCCAAAGACTGGAAAGTTGCCCAAATTACTCCAATATTCAAGAAAGGCAATAGGAGTGATCCCCAAAATTACAGGCCTATCTCATTGACGTCGATTTGCAGTAGGATTTTGGAACATATACTTTGTTCGAATATTACGTACTACCTCGAAGAGAACGACCTATTAACCAATAGTCAGCACTGATTCAGAAAGTATCGCTCTTGCGAAACACAGCTTGCCCTTTATTCACATGAAGTATTAAGTGCCATCGACAAGGGATCACAAATCGATTCCATATTTCTGGATTTTCGGAAGGCTTTTGATACTGTACCCCACAAGCGGCTTCTAATGAAATTGCGTGCTTATGGAATATCTCCCCAATTGTGCGATTGGATTCACGGTTTCCTATCAGAAAGGACACAGTGCGTTGTAATTGACGGTAAGCCATCGAGTAAAACAGAAGTGATATCTGGCGTTCCACAGGGAAGCGTTATTGGTCCCCTACTCTTCCTCGTGTTTATAAACGATTTAGGAGATAATCTGAATAGCTCCCTTAGACTGTTCGCGGATGATGCTGTCGTTTATCGGTTAGTGAAGTCAACAGAGGATCAAAAGCAACTGCAAAGCGATTTAGACAAAATTTCTACTTGGTGCTAAAATTGGCAATTGACACTAAATAAAGAAAAGTGTGAAGTAATACACATGACCACTAAAAGAAATCCGCTGAACTTCAATTACACGATAAATCAGTCAAACCTTAAGGTCGTAAATTCTACCAAATACCTAGGAGTTACAATTACGAACAACTTTGACTGGAGAGAACACATAGAAAATATTGTGGGGAAGGCGAACCAAAGGTTACGTTTCATTGGCAGAACGCTTAGACGATGCACCAGCTCCACCAAAGAGACTGCCTACATCACACTTGTGCGTCCTCTCTTGGAGTACTGTTGCCCCTTGTGGGACCCTCACCAGGTGGGACTGACGGAAGATATTGAGAAGGTTCAGAGAAGGGCAGCTCGTTTTGTTTTATCACGTTACGGGGGGGAAAGCGTCACGGAAATGTTGCACGAATTGGGGTGGAAATCATTAAAAGAAAGACGTTATTCATTGCGGCGTGATCTGTTTGCGAAGTTTCAATCACTGACTTTTAGTTCTGAATGTGAAAATATTTTGCTAGCACCCACCTACTTAGGGAGACATGACCATCCCAATAAAATAAGAGAAATCAGATCGAAAACGGAACGATTTAGGTGTTCTTTCTTCCCGCGCGCTATTAGAGAATGGAACGGTAGAGAAAAGTTATGAAGGTGGTTAATGAACCCTCTGCCAGGCACTTAAATGTGATTTGCAGAGTATCGATGTAGATGTAGATGTAGACTATTGCGAAACACAGCTTGCCCTTTATTCACATGAAGTGTTAAGTGCCATCGACAAGGGATCTCAAATCGATTCCATATTTCTGGATTTCAGGAAGGCTTTTGACACTGTACCTCACAAGCGGCTTCATATGAAATTGCGTGCTTATGGAATATCTCCCCAATTGTGCGGTTGGATGCACGATTTCCTATCAGGAAGAAAACAGTTCGTTGTAATTGACGGTAAGTCATCGAGTAAAACAGAAGTGATATATAGCGTTCCACAGGGAAGCGTTATAGGTCCCCTACTCTTCCTCGTGTTTATAAACGATTTAGGAGACAATCTGAATAGCTCCCTTAGATTGTTCGCGGATGATGCTGTCGTTTATCAGTTAGTGAAGTCAACAGAGGATCAAAAGCAATTGCAAAGCGATTTAGACAAAATTTCTGCATGGTGCGAAAATTGGCAATTGACACTAAATAAAGAAAAGTGTGAAGTAATACACATGACCACTAAAAGAAATCCGCTGAACTTCAATTACACGATAAATCGGTCAAACCTCAAGGTCGTAGATTCTACCAAATACCTAGGAGTTACAATTACGAACAACTTTGACTGGAGAGAACACATAGAAAATATTGTGGGGAAGGTGAACCAAAGGTTACGTTTCATCGGCAGAAAGCTTCGAAGATGCACCAGCTCCACCAAAGAGACTGCCTACATCACAGTTGTGCGTCCTCTCCTGGAGTACTGTTTCCCAGTGTGGGACCCTCACCAGGTGGGATTCACGGAAGACATTGAGAAGGTTCAGAGAAGGGCAGCTCATTTTGTTCTATCATGTCACGGGGGGGGGGGGGAAGCGTCACGGAAATGTTGCACGAATTGGGGTGGAAATCGTTAAAAGAAAGACGTTATTCATTGCGGCGTGATCTGTTTGCGAAGTTTCAATTACCGACTTTTAGTTCTGAATGTGAAAATATCTTGCTAGCACCCACCTACTTAGGGAGACATGACCATCCCTATAAAATAAGAAAAATCAGATCGAAAACAGAACGATTTAGGTGTTCTTTCTTCCCGTGCGCTATTAGAGACTGGAACGGTAGAGAAAAGTTATGAAAGTGGTTAATAAACCCTCTGCCAGGCACTTGAATGTGATTTGCAGAGTATCTATGTAGATGTAGATTAGACCCATACTCCGGCAATTTTAAAGTAAGAGTGCACATTCAGTAGTCGATAGCAGCCACGGGAACCAGCCACAGCTCAGTTTCCACCCCGGGTTGCCCGGTATTGCATTGATGTTGTAATTTTTTTGTAATCCGACCATGGCAGAATCAGACGCGGAGGGCCTCGTGGCGAGGCATGGTTGTAACTGAGCAAAGTGGGGTAGAGTGGCGTCTTACCGTACAACGTAATTCTAGGAACAGTTACGTGAAATTTCGAATAATATTAGGTTCTGTTTTTGGAGGGTACTTAATTTTGTGTAAATCACGGAGCAATGTGCTTCCACCGTTTTTCTTGTGGCGTGGTTCAGTATTTACGTATGATAAGGAAATACCGGCAGTTAAGTTTGTTGTGTGACTAAGCCCCACGTGTGGATTCCCTTTATAATATGTTTTACATGGTATGCGTGTTTCGGTTTTTGGGATTCTCTAAGATTTGAGCGGCATACACCGTTGCGTGTCCCATGTCTTGAAATAAAATCAGCAATTTAATAACGGCCATTCTCTTTGCTGCATGTGCATGCAGAGTAAAAGTGGTTGATGTGCCAGTGCGTCTGTGAAGAGGGATATCCTTTCTCGTCCAATAAATCCTTTATCTCTCGTTTTCCAATCAGTGTGGCGTGAAACATGTTAAAATTTTATGTTCAGGAGACCAGTAAGTCTATATATTCTAGCCTGTGGCTCAAAATGTTTGTCTGCACCGCAATGAGTGTTTACATTCCATTTTTGTTTGTAAATTTTTAATTACTTTTAGAAAATAAAAATCTTGTCATTTAGTCAGCCTTTATTATGAAGAGAGATACCCCTCCCCGTTTAAATTTAACAGAGGAAGCTGTAATGTTAATAACAGAAAGTAAATAAAGTAACTGATATGAGATGAGTGATAAGGACGCAGGTGAAAGGCAAAATTATGGGCAGTTGTCATAGTTTACCCCCAACTCTGCATTGAAGATTATGACTGTTGTGGCGTAAAGTCAGCGCCACACGCCAAACGCAAGAGAACGATCGTAGAGAAGGCAGAAATCGAGTGAAAGCCAATCGCAAGCAGGCGCCGCGCATCCTGGAGGGAGTAACCGAAGTTTCGCGCCCTCCATAAGCGGCTATATCTAGGCCGACAGGTGTCTGGTCTGGGCGGCCCTTCGGTTACTAGTCAGCTACGAAGTCAGAAACAGAAACAGGACAGTACTAAGTCAGAACTGGCCACGAACTTAGCAGTAAATAGGTCACAGCGCAGCTAGCATCATACTGACGCCACCGCGAGAAGAAGCGAGAAGAGAGAAGGAATAATGTTCTAAAGTTGAGTATCATTGTATCTTCAGTCAATAAAACTTGTTATACTAATCTCTATAAAACTTATGATACTAATCTCTATAGAAGTGTTTTAGCTGACAATCGATTCCTGCACCAGTACCTTTCCTGGCAACTAGACCGGGAAGAGTACTCAAGTAATGGCAGAAATAATGATACCACAAAAGCGACGAGGTTGTGAGGATACAGGGTCTTTGGTACGTTTTGGTCGAACGATGGTTATCGTTGGTGTGCAGCGAGAGCTGCTGGCAACAATGCTTAGGTTGGAATGTTCTTTGTTTGTTGGCCGGGGTGCGGCAGTCTCCCGCCGACCGCAGAGCGAGGCGGTAGCATGTCGGCAGTGAGTTCGTAACCTGCGTTTAGTGGTGGCTAAAGTTTTTACCATTCCGTCGTATCGCATACGGGTTGCAGTTGCATACTGAAATGTTTCAGTGTGGACTTGTAGACATTCATCGTAGTGGCACGCAGTTATTTAATCAGTGTATTTAAAGGGAAGAGTTTTTAACATTTGTCGTTCCATAATAAAGGAAGTTAACAAAGTTTACTGTTAGGGATCAACCTAGTAATTGTCCTCATCCCATACCGTCAAATCATTGGAAAAAATTATTAAATGATTAAGCATAAAATAGAATGTAATGGCAATTTCGCCCATCGAGTATTAGGTGGACGCAGCGGAGACGTTACAAGGTCACTACAAATGGCGATTAGGACTACAACCGCTCACATAGCGACGTGTTGTTAAATTTCTGACCGCTGCGCTATTAATTTTGCTTTTTGCAGCGGATCCAGTAAATAATCTTTTGATTCTATTGCAGAGATTATCGTAAATTTCCATATTTTTGCCTTGTTATTGTTATTGCACAATGTCAGTTCCTACCAACACTAGTGTCCCTGCCACTGCGCTACAGTTTCCTGCACTCGATGCACAGCAGCTAATGCAGATGTTTCAGTTTCAGAGCCAACAAATTGCTTCGTTGCTGTTTACAGTACAACTTCTGGCCGCACCTGTTTCAAAATACACAAGTTCCACTGCAGCAGCCACCAGCTGCAGTAATTCCACCATTCCGACAATATGATGAAAAAGAAGAGTACTGGTCAGACTGGCTACTACCGTTTAAAGTATACGCTACAATCCACAGGATACAAGGTACAGTCAAACTTCATTTTCTGTTATCCTGTGTACGCCCCCCCCCCCCCCCCCCCAACATTCTGTCTTGTGAAAAAACTGTTTCCCACCATGTATCCTTCTGAAATTTCTTATGATTTAGTGACTGGAGCCCTCAGGGCATATTATGAACAGCAAATCAATGTAGTGGCTGCAAGGTATCAGTTCCTCAGATGTAGGAAAAATCCGAACCAAACATACAGGCAGTGAATAACAGATCTTTAAGGTCTCACTAGGAAGGCCGGCCGCGGTAGCCAAGGGGACTGAGGCGCTTCAGTCACGTTCTGCATGGCCACTACGGTCGGGGGTTCGAATCCTCCCTCGGGCATTGATATTTATGCCGTCCTTAGTCTTAGCTAGTTCATAAGTAGTTTGTAAGCTTAGGGACTGATGACCCCGTAGTTAAGTCCCATAAGTTCTACAAACATTTGAACCTTTTTTCACTAGGAAGTGTAAATTTAAATGTTTTTGTAGAACTTTGTATTCAGTTGTATTGTTATGTCATGCAAGTGTCTATAATATAACTGACGGTAGACTCAGGTGACAGATTCTAAAACTGACAGATCCATCGTTTCATCAAGTAGAAAAGATTTTGGAACAGTACGATACAGGTGGCACAGGAGCAGAAACTTTGATTCCATTCCACTGTGTAGTGTAGTGTAACATCACATTTTGACTACATGTGATCAAATTTGGTTAGTTCCACATATGACAATATTTAATCTAACAGATGACTGTACCATAGGTATAATTTTGTAACCTGAAAATATTTTTACATTTTATTATAACCACCCAACTGCTAATCAGTTTTCCTTACCCCCCTTTTTGACACATGGCCATTTATCTATGACGTATGGTTGATCTATTTTAGTCTTTAGAATTGTACCTTATTCAAATGTATGCCTCAACACAACTGTCCACTAGATATGTCACATTTCCTATTGGTAATTGTATCTTACAACATATGTTTCATATAATGTGAGAGACTACTATAGTCTTTAAAATTGTACCTTATTCTAATGTATGCCTCAACACAGCTGTCTACTAGACATGTCTCATGTGTCCTATTGCTCATTGTATCTTACAGCATATATTATGTTTTATGTAACATGTAATATTTTTTTGAAAAAAATCAACTAAAAAAAAAAATCACCACACCTCATCCACCTACCACTTATACGAAAATTGTTGTGATTCAATGGTACTTGTATAATGCCTATTTTGTCATTAGTTTCGATTTTAAACATTGATTGTACTCATATTGTCGGACTTTGTTAGTTGTCTCGACATCATGGCACAAATGTTATATGACATATTGCCCCTTCATATAATTTTCTATCTGGTAATTGTGAAAGATTATTCTGCAATCTCAGCTTGTAGCCTGTGATGAGCGGCTGTGTCACTGTAACGTCGCAGTGGCCGGGATGCGGTTTTTTAAACATTTGTCATGTGTTCTGTGCTGTATTTGGCAACGCCAAATCCTATTCTTTGGCCCTCCCACGCCTCCCTTGTCGTGCGCCCTGTCCCGTTAATGGTTTTTGATGTGCTTGAGTTGGCGTTTTGTATAATTTTATATGACTTAACTCATTTTGTAGAAATGTCTTTCACGGTTATATATATTTTTATATGACTTAACACATTTTCGTAGAAATGTCTTTCACATTTTTTATGACTGCTCACAGTATATTGTTTTATGTGTAGTTTTATGTGTAGTTTTTTTCACGCAACTTTCACAGTTTGCCCCCTCTCACCACAGTTGAGCATGTAAGTCTGGTTGAACACCTTCACCAGACATCCATGATGGTATTTTAAATTTGTATTCATGAATCTATACCAAGATGGTGTAATTCCCATCGTTTTTTTAAATCTTTTGTAAGTATATATGTATTAATATGGTATATACTCCTTATAGATATCATTATTACGTTCTATATACATCCAAAAAATGTAATTTTCTTCTTTTGTACCACAGTCTGATGATGATGTCTCGAAACGCGTCATGAAATAAAGCTAACTGCGACCAAGACATTTCAACAATTTTTTCATACGTGTAACATCACGCCACATGCCGGCGAGTGCAAGGTCAGTCGCCATGTACTACTGCCCGCTCAAACTGTAAACAAGTTGAGAGATGCAGAGCCTTGCTTAATAAGGAAGTTAAGTCTTGCCCACAATGTTTCTCGCAGCAAAAACGGCAGAACTATCTGTTCCAGTCAGAAAGATGCTATGCATGCAGCAAGAAAGGTCATGTACAAACAGTTTGCTGACAGCAAAAGAAAAGAAATTTGCCCTCCTGGCCCAAACAGTGACAAGGCTATACTTATTCAATAAATGCAGTATTTTCCAAACTAGTGGCTGCCCCTCGTAACATCAAGGACAAAGAAGTATAACAAGTTGTACGTCAGGCCAGAAAAATGTAAATTTGCGTGTGAATAACATTCCTGTAAAGTTTCAACTAAAGAGAGGTGCATCAGTCACATTGATCAATCGCAAAACATATGAACAGTTAGGATCGCCACGCCTTTCTCACGCTAAAACAAAGTTAACTGCATACAACGGCAAGAAAAGTCCTGTACTAGGACAGTGTTCAGTGTGTGCTACCAGTCAGTCAGTCAGTCCCTCCTCAGAAATTTTTTGCGTGGCTAAAAGCAGATTCACCTTCTCAACGAGTGCATATTGACTTTGCTGGCCCGTTCTGGAACACTAAGTAGCTTAAGGCCAATTCACACTGTCCGTCACGTCAACGTCACGTCACGGAACCGTCACGTCAAGTTGTATTCACACTGTCCGTCAGTGTCCGTCACGTCAATTCGCCCATCTAAATACGCGATGTTGAAAGTGAGGTTATGAGTGGTAATCTGTTATGTAGAAAGTCATAGTTTAATACTAGAATTGTGTGAACAACAGCGCTAAATGTTATTCACAGCCAAAGAAAAATTTACAGTGTATGTTCTTGGCCAACTTACTGGGAACTGAAACAACATGCCAAAACATCGACATCTATTTTCAAACGAAAAAATAAACATATGAAAACATCAAACAATACTTATAAGCGCATAAAAAGCGCGTGTTTACTTTATCCATTACGATTTGCCCGCTGACATTGTTAATATCGTCGTAAACAACTGAATTTTCGTCTTTCATTAGAACTGATGTTTTCATTTAAAATGCTATTTAATGAAAAATGCGTAATCAAATTACAATCTTATTCAAATAAACAGATTGCTTCAGACTTTTCTGTTACAATGTTACGTAAGAAACCATTTTTTGGTTTCATATATCCGACCTCCATTTTAGGGGGACAGTCTTGACAAAAACATTTATGTTGTCGTGAAACATTACCCCTAAAATGAATAAAACAACAAAATAAAGATGAATAAGACACATTTTCATATAAACTGTGCTATCGTCGACTGCAACATGTAATTCGCGAGACGGAAATAGGTTAACTTGCGATGTTAGCAGACGGCCGTTCCGCCAAAACATTCTTCTCGAGAAAGCTTGACGTGACGTTGTCATGACGTGACGGTCCGGTGACGGACAGTGTGAACGCCACCATTAGAAATACATTGCCGAATCTTCTGACGGACGGTGACGTGACGTGACGTGACGTGACGGACAGTGTGAATTGGCCTTTATTGTGCTTTATGATTTTAGTAGTTACCTGTTTGCAGTGCCAATGTCTTCTACTACTAGCACGATTAGGGCATTGTCTTCAAATTTTTGTCTGGAAGGTCTCCCTGAACTGATAGTCCCTGACAATGGCCCTCAGTTCACATCACAAGAATTCCGCTCCTTTTGTGAACGCAATGGCATTAAGCATCTCACCAGTGCACGGTTTCACCTGCAGTCAAATCGCGCTGCGGAACGCTTCGTCCGGACATTAAAGCAACAGATGTGCAAACTTCGTTCGGAGCACTCACAGGAGGCAGCGCTTCAGCTGTTCCTCGCCTAATACTGCTCGCATCCACGAGAAGGGTCGTCACCGGCCGAACTTCTACACGGTTCAAACCCTGCTCCATCGGCTCAAACCACTGAACCGCCAAGCGCAGCAGCCGCCGACTTGCAGGTATCACTTCACTCAGCATAACCCAGTCTTTTTCAGAGATTTTGGCGGTCACAGACAGTTCTGTGAAGTTGGCACCCCTTTTTTGGAAAATGTACATTTTTTTTCAGAGTTCTAGACAGATATGCAATAGTTCTGGAGTTCTCTGTACAAAATTTAAATAATTCTGCAAAATTTCTCCGAAAAAAATAGTAAAAATTACGACAAATTTAGTTTTTTGAAAATAATTATTTGCCTATTAGCGCAAACATAGTTCTGATCACAATTGTAAATAGCTGTTAAAGAGTTCTACAGGAAATCCTAATAGCATTTTTCTTTGCAGATTATACTTTGAGATAATTACAGTAATCAAGTATCCATGTATATGCTACTTTGGAATTTGCACACGTTTTTTTTTTCAAAAAATTATACTTTTTCCAGAGTTCTAGGGAGATGTGCAATAGCTATTGTTTACTATAATCAGTAATTACTCAGACGTAAAAACAACAAATTGAATGTGCAGCGGATAGAATACCTGTCAAGACTTAAGAAATATATATATTTCTCGAATAAGGGACACAAATAAGACAGCTTATCAGATATTCAAAATTGTGAACATAATTTTTTTCGGGCAATTACATAGAAGTATTCACATGAACTCTAGAACTATACTATATGTACACAGAACCCCCAAAAAAACAATGTGTATTTCTCGAAAAAATGTGCCAATTTCACAGTAACCTGAAAATGAATTCCACATTACTGCATTTATCTCATAAAGTATAATCTTCACAGAAAAATGTCATTGGGATTTCCTGTAGAACTCTTTGAGGGCTATTTAGAACTGTGATCAGAACTATGTTTGTGCTAATCGTCAAATAATTATTTTTAAAAAAACTGAAGAAACTCAAGTTCGTTGTAATTTTTACTATTTTTTCGGCGAAATTTTCTAGAACTATTTAAATTTTGTACAGAGAACTCCAGGAGTATTGCATATCTGTCTAGAACTCTGAAAAAAATGTACGTTTTCCAAAAAAGGGTGCCAACTTCACAGGACTGTCACAGACGATGGGAGCGGGGCGAGATCCTAAAATTTTGCGGTACTCACATGTTTGCAATTTCAGGTCCCGATGGCATTGTTCACAGGCACCGCAACCAAATTCGCCCTTGTTATGTACCGTGTGATCCTTCTGTGTTTCTCTTAGAGGATTCACGCAACACGCAGACCGCGCGCCCTCCGCCACCCGCGTGACCTCGGCAGCCACCCCTGCAGCAGATCACGCCACTGTGGTCCGACGTCATAGAGCCCTCGCTGACTCCGCCTCACCAGGACAACATGCCACGCAGCATCCGACGCTGATGTCACCACCGATGTCACTGTCTGTCATCACCTGGGCCCTTCGCGAGCTCAGGTCGTATAGCAGTGCCTGGCCGGTAGTCTGGCGTCCTCTGAAGCTACAGACTCCATTCCATCAGTGGGTCCACGAGGCTGCCTCCTCCCCCGTTGTCAAGCTCAATACACGACAACGGTTCGGCATTTTTAGGGGGGGGGGGTTAAAGTCAGCCGCGGTGGAGTAGCCGAGCGGTCTAAAGCGTCTCGCTGCGGAGCGCGCGGTTGCTCACCGTGGAGATTCGAGTCCTCCCTGGGGCATGGGTGTGTGTGTCGTCCTTAGGTTAGTTTACCTAGGTTTAAGTAGTTTGTAAGCTACGGACTGATGACCACGCAGTTTGGTCCGATAGATTTACAGACATTTGAACTTTTTTTTTTGGGTAAAGTCAGCGTGTAGTGGGACGGATTATTGTCTCCGCTACATATCTCATGTCAGCTCAGTTTGTGCAGGATAACTTACTCATATTTGTGTTCTTAAATGATTTTTATGTAAATGTTTAATGTTATATGATTCTTAAAGAAGTTTTTTTATGTTTCATGTGCTGTGAGGCGAGTCAACCTACGAGGGCAACATCTTCGATGCCGATTCCAAGGAGTAAATATCCGGCCACATCAAGTCGCGGGTCGACGGCCACGAGGCAAGAAGATGTTGATCTCTGCGGTTGTCGTCGCAAGAGTTGACATTATTATCGAAGTTTTATGTTAAAACAACAGATTTTAAAAGTCAGTTCCCTTTTGTCTGTCAATGACTACATATGTAATATCCTAGAAAGCAGTAAATGTTAAGGTAAAATGTTATCGTGTTTAAACTTGACGAAAGTGTTAGAGTACATCATTTATGAAGAATTATTTTACGATAAATTATATATTAATGAAACGAGGAGAATATTTAATTTAAATATTCTTCAATCTGAAGGAAGATTTTTTATGAATTTTATTCGTGGAAAAGTTACGCCAAGAAGACTTCGATAAATGTTTCTTTTAGAACTTTGATTAATCGATCATACACATCTATCGATAATCATTGAAGAAATATTTTTTTTTTATCTGTGCCTATAGCAACGACCACAAACTGAAGAATTTCTTTTGACCGTCTTATCTATGAGAGAACTTAGAAATATTTTAACAAGAGTGACTGTTAAAGACTTATTCCCTCGACGCAAGAATCTGATTTTGAAATATTACAACATATAAAGATTTTACATGGACATTTATTTTATTTTATTTTTATATAAATTTTTATGGGCGAGTGGACACCTCAAGGATTACGAAGTCTGACATGGTCACATGCAACCCTAACCATACAAGACGAGTGCTTTTGAAGACAAGGTTTCGGCACACGTTCCGCCCTACGAAGAGGTCGTTCCGCCGCAAGCGCCATACGCCAGACGTAAGAGAACGATCGTGGAGAAGGCAGCGATCAACCAAAAGCCAGTCGCAAGCAGGCACCGCACATCCTGGAGGGAGTAACCGAAGATGAGCGCCCTCTACAAGCGCCTATATCTAGGTCGACATATTTCTGCACGGCCCGTCAGTTACTAGTCAGCAATGGTCAGAAATAGGACAGTACTGGGTCAGAACTCGGCTACGAGGTCACAGCGCAGCTAGCATCATACTGACAACGCCGCACGAGAGAGAAACACACATGTTCTAAAGCTGAGTGTCATTGTATCTTCAGTCAGTAAACCTTGTAATACTAATTACTATAGAAATGGTTTAGCTGACCGTCGATTCCTGCACCAGTATCTTTCCTGACAACTAGACCGTGACGAATATTCAACTAATGGCAGAAAGAATGGAAACAACACAGTGACAATTGATCAGATACTCGGGGTCTTGTCATCTGTTGCGCAATCTATTTTATAACATAAAATGCATCTTTAAAACCATCTGCTGTTTATTAAAAACCTTATATATCAAACAGTTTCGGTCAATAGACCATATTCATGGATAAAAACGTGTTAAAACTGAATGGTAAAATGCATCAAATAAAATACATCTGGTTGAGACAAACAGGAGTCAATATAACTAAAATTATTGAAAATACAGTGCTCATCTTACATAAAACCTATCAGTCAACACAACATAAAAGGTAAGAACAGTCTGCTATTCTTATCTTTTATGTTGTGTTGACTGATAGGTTTTATCTAAGATGAGCACTGTATTTTTAAAATTTTTAGTTATACTGACTCCTGTTTCTCTCAACTAGATGTATTTTATTTGATGAATTTCACCATTCAGTTTTAACACCCTTTTATCCATGAAGATGGTCTATTGACCGAAACTGGTTGATATATAAGGCTTTTAATAAACAGCCGATGGTTTTAGAGATGCATTTTATGAAATATATTACGGCTGTTGACACTCGCCTCACCGAAGCATATTTTATATCAGATTTTTCGGTATGAGGCTTTTTGATTAATTTATATATAAATAAATACACCCGGCAGTCAGCTGTCACGGCAGTCGGTCAGAGCATGGTTACTTCTAATAGCAATGCCCATAGTAGTTAGCATTATTAGCTGACAAATAATAAACAGTTGTAGTCTATAGTCTATATCTATAAATGTCAATGTTCGGTGTACGTTTATCACGTCTGAAACACAAGACATAAAGAGCTAAAAATTTGTACAGTTACTAATGTCTACCCGGGGAAGGCTTTAGGCACGGTTTTATGGCGATCGGATAGCTATTTATCCATATATATTAATGTGAATGTCGTTCGGTATATGCTTATCACGTCCGAACGGCAAGACACAGAGACTTAAATATTTCTACAGTTACTAATTTATACCTGAGGAAAGTGTTGGGCACGGTTTTATAGCGATCTGAATAGTAATTTGAAGCATATAACGCGAAATGCGGAACAATAATTACTCTTTGAAAATTATATTTACTCTTTGAAAATGGTTTTATTGGTTGCATTGTTGCTTGAGGGTTGATAATGATAAAAGGGTGGAGTATATTGGGATGGAAAGTTACCGCTGTGTATAAAATTCTACGTGTGTGTGTGTTAATATTTTGCTCTGCAGCGAGAAGTACAGAACGCAAACGAATGGTCTGTGTGTAATTGTTTTCCGAAGTCTCCCGTTGTACACCATAGCAGTCCCAGGCGATAGCTATAAGGGGGTGGAATATATGGTGGTTGAAAGTCGTCAAGTTACTAAAAAAACATCGGACTGAAGGCCAGCGACGACGTTTGTGACTCTATAGCAAGGAGGTTACATACAGCGAAACGTGATGCACAGATCATAACTTTGGTGCTACAATGTCTTCAGCTCTTTCTATGTAAGGATACGCATACGAATAAGGAAATATAAGAATAAATAAATAAAGCAGTAAAAAAGAAATTTATTTTAATACATCTCTTTAATAAATCGATTCGACGTTTCGCGCATTACATCAAGTTTTCGATCTGTGATATTAAAATTCGTAATTAAACAAGCTAACACTTTCAAATTACAAAATTTATTTGCACAATTATTTCTTCTGCGACAGCAACGCACCGGGTACCAGCTAGTAGTAAATAAAGAAGACCGAATTAAAAAATCTTTAAAAACGAGGGGGACTATGCACAATCACTGCTGATGAAACTTGGCTATATCGTTTTGATGCTCTTTGCTGTTTGCTAAGCTCAGTGCTGAATCTCCTTCATCACCACCCCACAAAGAAGCGAAAGTGCTTGCTTCTGCTAGGGAAATTGGCATATTCTCATTATTTAATTTTAATGGAATGGTTTGTCAGTATATCGTACCTGCACACCCATCTGCACGAATGTCCTGAAAACATTGCGTGTGAAGCAGAATGGCTGCTGTACCACGGTAATGCGCGGCCGCATATTGCCAACGTTGTTTCTGGATATCTTGCAAACATCCACGAGAAGCGTTTACCTCACACTTCCTTTCGTTGGGATTTAGCCCCAAGTGACACTTTTTTCCTATTCCCTAACACGACGGATAATGCCTCCTACGAAGATCTTTATCAGAGATAGTGTTAAAGGCGGTGGATTTTGGACGTCTCAAAAGTATGGTTTCCAACATGTAGTGTTCAAAATTCAAATGTTCAAATGTTTTAATAGCTTATGGCACTTGAGTACGGGGTCATCAGTCCCTAAACTTACAAACTACTTATGAACTAACTAATACTAAGGACGGTATAAATATCCATGCCCGAGGGGGTATTCGAACCCCCGACCGTAGTGGCCGTGCAGACCGTGACTGGAGGGCCTCAGTCCCCTCGGCCACCGCGGCCGGCAGCATGTAGAGGAAGACGGGTAGAAACACGGGGAAAAGTGCGTCGCATTCATAGCAGACTATTTTCAGAAGGACCATCAAAATTGAAGGAAAAAAAAAAAATCGAGTAGATAGGATTTATGATCCACAACTTGTGACACAACAACATAGGAACCAAAGCCACTTTTAATGCATATGCATGTACAACACGTAATGTAGTGTTTTAGATGTCTTTTCGAAACATTTGTATTTTCTAATTAACAATCCTATTGTATATTTATTTATGTGATATGTATGCGATGTCTTGTAAATCAGTGGGTCGAAACAAAATGTTATATTCAAGTAGACGATCTGGTTTAGCAAGGGCTTTGCTGTTGCATATACTCATTTTTGAGTAAGGGTGTATTATCGCGCAGCCAGTAAGGAAGTCGTTGGAAACTGGAACAGAACGGACGCAACAGTCAAACAGTGCGTTTTATGGTGTCTGGTAAAAGTACTTAAAGTAGCATGTTGGATTGGCGCGAGGAGAAGAAACGTAGAACAGGCAATACAGTTTATTAATATGTGCACAGCTCAAGTAATTAGCAAACGTTCATCGAGAGGAATGCTGTGGGCTCAAACATATAATTACTTCCGTCGCCAAGAAGATCCTGTATTGGCCATTTGTTAAGTGCCAACATTCTTCAGCAGCAACACCAAGCCACACATCAAATCTGTAAGATCCGTCCAGTTTGATTCAGCATGTATCGCTAACCAGCGTAGTAGTTATTATTGTTCAATAGTGAAAGTTATTTACTGTGAACTAGTGTAGAAAGTTCAGTATCCACAGTCATTTATCCACACAGTTTCCTTCCTCTTCCATTGTTTTACCGAGAATCACAAAAGTGTTATTTGGAGATATATGGAAAAGAATGCCATGCGTACAATAATTGGTTCAAGATAGTGTTGACAAATGTAGTTGGGTTCGGTATTGTTAAAGTGTAGGTTTGCAAATCTGAATGAAACAGTTAGCAGTTAGCAATTATTTCACTTAAAAAAAGTAATTAAATTGGTGTTGCATTTCATTTGAGCTAGAAGTTTTGTTATCAAGCACCAATTAATGTGACTAGTGATTGTTTGCAACTTACGTACGATACAACAAAAGTGAAGTGCTAATGTCAGTTAGTGAGGAAACAATAGTTGATCAGATAATTAAGTGGTTTATATCAAAATATTCAATGTCATATCGTAAGAGCACTAATTAATTACGAAGGAGCTATCAGTGTAGGTTGATTATGACTTAGTAAATGTTGCAAGCTTGCTACTGAACAATTAACACTACATACGTAGATAAATATTTGACCTGTTGGAACAGTAGATGGTAAGCATTGGGGTCAGAGGTGCATGTTAATCTGAATTTGATAATTTGCTTAGCCATTGTTTGTACAGCATTGTCTTATGTTGCCAGTTTGTGTCAATGAGTGATTTGGCAGTGCTTAATGAAGGGTCTGTGTCTTGTGAACCGAATCTGACTCCCGTATTCTGATTTCTTGGCCACCCAAATTTTATGTAGTACTGTTTTTTTCTCTCCCACCAATTAAATTCTTTATTATTAACTTTCCACTAAAAGGAGTGCTCATGTAACGAGCTGGTGTCGTAAGAGCAATAATTATCTTTTCCAAATTATTTACCACATCCCGTTTGTTTTGCATGTTCTTCATTAAAACCTTAATTAATCATATGCCAAATTTCCTGTGTTCTTCACTAATTTCGATCGTTGTTGCAAACCAAGAAGGTGCGTCAACGTTCTGGTCATAATCTCCACTGCATCAATGGGTTCATTACTGACAGCTGTTTTCCATCTAAGTAGGAGAATTAGACACACGAGTTATTTTCTAATTATCGCATACCGACAGTTGGTGTAGGATAGGGGTGAGGTTATAAACTGCATTATGAGCAGGCTTTCAGCTTCTGAGGACATCGTCACATAATTCAATATAATGGGAATACATCTCAATTTCACGACCAAGTACACTGCCGAGAAAGATTGAATGCATCTGGAAAGACGTTTTAGTTCGATGACGACAGATTTCACCTGTGGTATAGCAGACCTGATGTTTCCAACGTCGTCCACCAATAGACAGGACAGAGCCACCTGTCTGTACCCTTTAATAGAAAATCTTTTCGAGTGGCGGGATGATGTTATTGCCACGTTCTGCGTCATATAAATTTAATAACTGGAATAGATTGTTACTAAAAAATAGCAAAGAGGTACCAATTAAAGAAAAGGAACGAAGATCAGAGTTAAGAAGATTATGTGTGTGTGTGTGTGTGTGTGTGTGTGTGAGTGTGTGTGTGTGTATGTGTGTGTGTGTGTGTGTGTGTGTGTGTGTGTGTGTGTGTGTGCCTAGAAATTCCCCCATCTTCGATTACAAAGTTGTCTGAAAGTAATGTTTGGAAGTTGGAGAAGATGACTCGTTTTTTACAAAACGAATGTCGACATTTTTAAGGTTCCGTATTTATTACATAAATATTACATGTATACCGAATGGCGTTCCAGAGCGAACTTAAAAATTATGAGAAATGGAATTCAATATTGTGCGAATATATCAATGCAATTTGCAAGGAACTCTCCAAGATATAGACATCAAAATATTCGTTTCTTCAAAATGTTACATTCAAAAATGTAGATGTTTCTAACTGCAAATCTCTGAAAGTTCAGAGTACTTTGAGGTTTTGTAACAAAATTTGAATGAAATACGAATCTGTTTTTATATACTTACTTTTTTTTTTAAAAAAAATTGTCACGTTGAAAACTGCAGGTGGTCCTAAATTCGAAGGCTGGTCATTAATAGAGCAGGTTTCATAAACCATGCTTCACATGGAAGACAACCTAGATCGCGTATTTATAAGTTATTTATTGTGACTAGTTTCGACAAACTTGTGATTTTCGAATATGATACAAAATATGCAAAAACATTATACAGGTGTATATACAATGATACGAACATCATCGATGGTACAGCAATAAGCTGTGTGCTGTTCGAACTCCAGTATACAAGGTGTTATAAAATTAGCATCAGCACACAGAACCACAGATGGCAAGTTACAATGTGGCATATCAAACGCTGTACATCAGCCAAAAACATCTTGAAATCCAATAAATGGTGTTTGTCTGAAAGAAAATACAGCATAAATTATGTTAATATCTATTACCATTTACACAAATTAACATTTCTTAACGTAGGTAAAATACCTGTACAGTCAAGGAGCATCAAGCATTCTACAATATATGTACAATCAAAGAACATAAAGCATTGCACAATACCAGGCCATCATGAGCCTGCACGTGTGTGATTCAAAATAAATATCTTCTATATGTGTGCACCTCGAAAGTCAGAACACAAGTGACAGCTCATAGCGTATGTCATGTTTATTTACGTAACTCGTCGTTGCGCCGATAAACGTCGCTGAAGTGATTACAAAGCTTTTATTGTTCAAAATAAAATTCGCAAACAATTGTTTAATAAATTTACAGTGACTGCTAAAATGTTTAGTAACGTATAAGGAAGAATTGTCGAATACTTTTGGCAAAATGCAATATACTGTTCAGCATCTGATAACTTGCATCATCGCAAAATGATATATGTGTCAACGTTCCCTAACTATGTTTTTCAATGTCTCATATGTTATTGACAATGATGCAATTAAACAAAATAATAATGTAGGCCAATTAGTCATGTAAAGAGGCAAAAAGCCAGACAACATAAAGTCAACACGATCTAATATAGGGGAATAAGTATGTTCCATTGAAATTTGAATAAAAAATTGTTACTAGGAGACATACATGGAGTACTAACACAAAATTACATAATCATTGCCACATGTGAAACCTGCTATATCAGAGTAGACATTCCTCACATTGAAGATTCTAAACTAATTTACATTCGAAAAATCACATTGAAACACAGTTAATGTAGTGTATAGCCATATTTTGGATTTAAATACATCAGTTCGACACATCATCCTTTACTTCATATAATTATTGAACAAAACTAGATATAAAATGTAAAAATTTACGGCCGTTCGTTCCAATTAAATATAACAAATCTACATCAGCCGCAGTCCAGGATTTATATTAATTAAGGCTTCAGTAAGATGTAAATACGAAGGCATGTTGAATTCAAACACCTGTCACGGATATGTGTGACCTAACTTACACAGAAAGCTGAATTTCTCTGTAACATAGACATCAATAAAAACCTAAATGTTAGTTCGTGGAAAACAGTTGATCTTCGAATGTTCTAGACCGAATGTTTTCAAATTTTGACAAAGTTACATCCTAATACAGAAGGATTTCTGTATTTCTATTTCTTAGTGTGTGCTATATAACCTATTCATGTCACTTTGGCGATTTTTTTTGTTAACGCTTTCATTCCCATTGTTGTCCTTAGACAACAATGTTTTAAGAGCTGATATATATCGTATTTTATGTATTAGTCTTTAAAGTCGCACGGTTGTTGAACAGCATGCTTCTATGCTTCTAGTAAGACATTTTCCCGTTTGGTACGGCGTGTAGCCAATTCAGAGGCATTAATTTACCCGTCTTGGAGGTTGTGTTGCGTTGCCGTCTATATGTGGCCGTGAGTGTGACCGCGAGTGTGGTTCCTTTTTATTCCAGTGAATTGTCTTGCCGTTGGTGCTGTGGCAAAGATGGCAGTGTTACCTATCACCAAAATAACGTCCCAAGTAATAAAATACCTCGATAGAAATTTCTGTGTTGTTCATGAAATAAATACATGACATAAAAACATAGTTCGATCAAAAAATTCAAAAATTTTAAAAATTATATTGTTTAGTGCATGTATTAATACAGAAAACACTGAATTTTAATTTTTCTAAAGCGGAATTCGTAATGTAGGAAAGAAACAGTTAACGTTTGCACGTTACAAAATTTATGATGCATATATGAGTTATATTAAAAATATGGTACATAAAACAATGCATATTTCATTGCAATTTTGTCAAAACTTCAAAACATTTGGTTAATAACTTTCTGGGATTTTTCGATTAGGATCATCTACATTTTATACGAAGTTCAAAATGTAAATGTTGGTTTGCTCAGAAAGTCTGATCTGCGTTCTCCCCTGATTCCGTTGAAACATTGACAAATTGTAGCATTCCAATTCATATTTGAGTACCCTCTGGGAGGCTCTCTGGTATGTGTGTAACATACTGGTAATCAGTAGGAAGCCTTGAAATATTGTCAATCTTCAGATTTTGGCGGATTACTTTGAAATTTGACACAACTTGTGTATTGTGAGATAGTAGAGATTATGTCCACCTATTTCTTTAATTTATGATTTATAGTTTGTGTATATGAAATTTCGTTAAACTATAATATTCCAGTGTTTTTATGTAACATTTTGAGATTTTTTAATAACGTTTCCCCAATATTACATTTATATAATTTCATATGACGCCATGAAAAAAGTGTGTACATAGAAAAATGTACATATAACAATGCAACTTCGTGTCAAAATTGCGATAACCATACTGCCAAGCACTGCAAAAGATATAATATTCTGAACATCACGCTAAAAAGGCTCTAGGATAGATGATAGAAACTGGGAGGGAGGGAGAGAGAGAGAGAGAGAGAGAGAGAGAGAGAGAGCGAGCGAAGGAATGGGACATATGGAAATGAGGAGATGAGCAGAGGTAGTGGGCAGAGGGAAGGAGTGGCTTGGCTATAGAAAGTTTATATAATTCTATTCACAATGCTTTATAGAGTTACAGATATTAGAAATGGATTCTTTCTATTTTCTCCATTTTATTTATAACAAGTCACAGCACCACTCGACTACTAAACAGAGAATGTAAGACTAATGAAGGAGAAGCCCGTTTTTGTTCTGTCAGAAATTTCATGGCTTCCATGTTAGACCATTTATTGAGTCACACTTCATTACAGACACTGCGGTCTAATATATGCTGTACCATGAAGGCGCAGCTGCAGATTGTGTTGGAAATGGTTTCCATGTGCCTCGACGCACGCGTGTACTCACCATAGCTTGTTCTCTCTCTCTCTCACCACAACGGTGAGAATTCATCAGAAACTGTCAAAGGCAGCATGAATATGCTGCTCCAATGTCTCCACGTCTGGAATGGGCTCTGCATACATGATACTTCCGAGCCGTCTCCATCACACATTTTGAGATCCGATGAAGGAGCAACTAGATCTCCTCAGCCAATCCATCAACCAGGTAGGACACGACTGAGATGCTTCCGGACGTTATCAGCGGAGTGGGCTGGAGCACCATTGTGTAGCAGCCACATTACCCTTGCAGTCGTGTTTGGCATGAGTATGAGCAACAGTACCAGCTTCCAGGAGAAAAGCACACATACTGTAATTGTGGCTTCGTGGTACAACGAGAATTACAAAGTCTCTGTGACAGATTGAATAAATGGTCCCTAGCATGGAAACCATGCATTTCCAGGGATATATTTGTTAGACTTTTCACATCCTCTCATCGATCAATCCTTGGGGTTTGTACACAGGGGAAAAAATCAGATTTGAACAAGAAGACCGCTACAGTTTGTACAGTTTGGGAGTAACATAAAATTTAGTATTTTTCTACTCACCCCGAGGTCGACGTAGGAGGTGTAGAAGGGGTATGGGATGACGACAATGAGCGCGAGCAGCCAGGTGACGAGTGCGCAGCCGGCGGCGGACAGCCTGGGCTTGGCCGGCGTGAGCACCGCGCGGTGGCGCTCCGCCGCCGCCAGCAGCAGCGTCAGCGTCGTCACGTGCAGCGGCACATCCTGCGGCACAAAGGGGTGGGGGCAGCGGCCATTATCCACTGTGCACCACTACTCTCTGCAGGCACCGCGCACACAGCTCAGCTACCAGGGGATCGCATACTTCAATACTAAGTCTAGGAAACTCTGCATGAGAAGAAGGGCAGTCTTTATAGAGGTGGAGCGGTACTACCGATAGAAGTGACCAGTATAAATGGAAAAGGTTACACTAACTAATGTGGATATAGAATCACCAGGAGAATGCTTCAATCATACCAATATCTTTTGTTAGGCTACTGTGGCTATATGAAACGAAAGTTATAAAAAATATAGTTCAGCAGGTACTCATTATTGTAAACCCATAAGATAGATTAAATTTTTTGTCGTTCGTTTTTTTCCACAAACATACAGATCAGTTTACCGACTCTGGACCATGTGATGTATAATTCACCTTAGTAAGAAGATGCTATTTTCTACATTCATTTCATCTATTTCCCATCCGCTATGTCTATTTCTTGCTTCCCCACTATCTACCTCTTCATTCTCCCTCTGTGTAATCCCAGATCTCTATTCATCACTCTCTTTCCTTCCATCTAATATTCTCCTCCACTCAGGGGAACGATATATTCATCGTCCACCAATTGAGTGGCAAGGTCGTCCTCCCAGTCGTCCGACTTCATAAGCGACTCTTCTGCGCTCCACTAGGTTAATACTCAGTATATAACAGGGACCACTACATACAACACCTTCGAGAGAGATCACAACAGCTTGCAAAGGCAATAATCCGATGGACTGACTGACAGATTAAATGAATGGCTTACCATCGCCCAGCCAAAACCAATGCTAAAAACTTGAAATTTACAAAGGCGTGTTCATATACACCGTTGGCATCGTTTAAAAAACGATTTTTCTATTTTCCGTCCCTAAGGAGGTGAAATATAGGATGAAAGGTTTTTTGAAAATACGCTGTTATCCAGTCAATTTTGAAGCTAGACCTACATAAATTTCTATATGGATTCTTGGTTAGAATTTTAAAAAGGCGTCTTCAGCTTTTTCTGAAAATCAGGCATTAAGGGGGTGAAATAGAGGATATAAGATTTTTGAAAATGCTGCTATTGAGCCAGGTTTGAAGCCTGAACTACAGAAGATGATATTTCAAGCCTTTTTTATAATTAAAAAAGTACGTGTATATCTCCTCTCTCCATCTTCGTCATTGCCTACCCTTCCTGTAGCTCATCTTACAAATCTAACTTAGAACAATGTTTAGTCTTATGTTCAAAATCTTATATCTCCGAAAGTTCTTGGCCGAATGCTTTGAAATATTGATACCACGTACTGCTGGATTACGCGCATGTTTTTACAAACCTATAATCACATACTAATTTATATACATTTTACAATATGGAAAAGTTGTTGCCAAAACTCGCAAAAGTGTGATATATATATATATATATATATATATATATATATATATATATATATATATATATATATATAGGTTATGTGTAATATATCAAATAAATAGGTATCTAAAAACCTTCTTCGTTACAGTACAACGTCGTGACAAATTTTGAGCTCAATCGGTGAAAAACTTTTTGAGATTTGCAAACACACAAAATATAGAGAGATTAGACTGTAATATTCTGACTAGCTTTTATAAGTCTGATGTAACCTACCGATGGGTAGAGTTGCATTGTCAGAGTTATCTAATGTTGACACAGTGACATGACTGTGTCGTGCAATTCCTTATTTTCTCTCGTACATTGTTGAAACAAAGAGGAAACTGCATTTAGTAACTAACATGTGGCTTGATATGAAAGTATGTGTAGCGTATTAAGGGCGCCTGTAGCCGTAGTGCTAGTTAACAGTTGTCAGCACTCAGCACTTTGTATTCACACTTACCGGCTCACAAACCCTTTTATTTGTTATTGTGGAAGCAGTTCAATACGGCACTCTTGCTCTATGCTGTGTTGACTTCCAGGATCTCATACGTGTATAAAGACAAACTTCCCATATGCAATATTTATTGAAAGAAATTACATATCGAGTTCGTTCCCTTGATGGAATATCTTCAGTGCGAATTTAGTCAATCACAATTTTCATTACGGTTGTGCGAATGTTTGCAATTTAAATGAGCAGCGTTACACAAATGACGCAGCACGTGTAACTTGCCTAGCAGTTCTCCGAAAACCTGCCACTCCAAAGACGTTAGACGCCTTTCAAACTCGCTCAGTTGACTGTAGGAAGCACAAGCGCATATCTGTGCCTTGGCGAGTGTCTGCCCCATCTTGATCCATTCTCCATTAAAGGATACAGACAGGTGGAACGCAGGCAGCTAGGCCACTTTCCTACCTGTTGGCAGACTGCGTCTACCGTTCACTTAGGTGGCTTTGGATCAAAAGCGATGTTGTCTTTCCAGGTGTAGTAATTTTTCCGGCTATTTAGTTTCGGAATAATGGCATCACACAAACAAAAGCTTCCTATTTTCAATGCTCTTAGTTCGATACCTCCGTTACTAACCGAGGTGGTAAATTTTCTCATCCAAATGTTGAAATACGATGACACTAATAACCCATTTCCTGTTAGTCTACAATAATAAAATATCAGTGCAGTGTAAGACATATGGTTCCCAGTACCAGAGTCGTAATCGTGTCGAAAAACTATTAAGATCTCAAAGGAATGAAAATTTTAAAATAATCTGATACTGATTATACTCATTGCTTGCGACGTACTTTATCGTAAATTTTCTTTTCTTTTTTTCATTTTTGCTTTCAAAACTAGACCTTAAACTCTTACATTGCTCAAGACTACGTATGACATCCCCTTAAAGCTTTTTTCTCCTAGATCTTGCTCCTATGCCTAACGTGTACTTCCTATATTTGTCTTACCTACGTACCCGAAATCAAAATGGATATTTCCAGGAATATGATTCTTAGGTATAATGCTTAATCATCCACGATCCCTCATAGGCTTTCTTTCTATTTACATGCCTGCCTTAAACCAGTTATAACATGTATTATTTCTTAATTTTCATTTATTTATTTTACAGTCACCACTAACCCAGTGTCTTATTTCCGGCAGTTTCTTCCCAACTTATACGCGTCCATACTAATCACTTGAAACCAAGATATTTATACTGGCTCAAACCAGTCGTTACTCACAAACTATATATTTTATTGCGAAATTGAGGGACAAAAGTACATTCTATTCTCAATAAGAGACGAAGTCTTATTGAAGATAGCAGTGCCTGGAAGTGTAACTAGCGATTCTAAATCAGTAATTGTTATTCGTGACATTCACTTACTTAGATATCGCTTGATAGATCACGAAAAAAGTTGTTACATTCTTGTTTGTTTTCATGTAGAAAGTTGGAGCCTGTCTGTAAGTTTTCACATACAAAGTATGGAATATCTGTGAGCTGCCTTGTGATGCATGTAAGAGCTTATCTTATGCAATAGACACTGTTCTATCAATCACTGAGAAATTTGAAAGATATTTGTAATTTTTGGTTGATGATGATGATGATGGTATGATATATGATATGATGATATCATATGATATGATACGATGATGGATGGATGGATGGATGATGATGATGATGAAAATGATGATGATGATGAGGAGGAGGAGGAGGAGGAGGAGGAGGAGGAGATGAGATTGAGAGGGAAAGGGGGGGGAGGTGGCGCAAAATTGAGAGAGGAAGATGGAGATCGATGGAGAGAGGCAGGAGGAAACAGTCGGGATGGGGGAGGGGGAAGGGTGTAGTGGGAAGGAGTAAGTGCACAGAGGGAGATGTGGAAGGGCAGTCTGTACATGATGTAGGAAATGTTACTGATAAGTCATTCTGTATCTGGAGGAGAAGAGGAAGAGATGGACTAACTGAAGATTGAAACAAACACGCAGACTAGAAAATTCCGATTTACCTAATTTCTGCAAATTAAATTGTTTCATTTCACACAACTACTACGAAAGATCCCTTCTCGACAAACTCATGGTTTGCAAGGAAACGCACAGTCAAAAATCGCAAATGTAGTAATATTATGGACTAAACATACTTCAAATTTTGGGTCACCAATGCTTCTATAAATACTGCTTAAGAATAATTACTACTGTTAAGTATGCGAGAGATCTTTCTCTGCTTTCCAGCTGTATATTTTACAGTTTTGTTTGCACCTTGCAAAACTTCTGCTACTGTATCGCAGCAGTGATACAGTAAGCAAATTGAGTATCAATATTTAGGCGAGAATGAGGAAACAATTTATAAATGATGTGGAAGCGATCATTATTGGAAATCGCTCTAAAAGCATTCCTTAAAGGATTTGTCTAATTGTCCCGATTTTTCCGGGATTGTCCGAAACTCAAGAACTGACAACTTGTGGTGGACGACGTTACAATCGCAAATCGTGATGAGGAGCACGTCCCGCGTGGTGTTGCGCCTAGTTTCCATTGCCACTTCCTCCTATTGCAGTAGCGTATGATCCTCAGGAAAAATGATTGCCTCCGTGTGGGCACTATTTCTCTAATTTCATCCTTGTGGACACTTCGCGGGGTATACGTGGGAGGAAGAAATATTCTGGCTGAGTATTCATTAAACGTACACTCTCGGACCTTTGACAGAATACGCACCCCGATCCAGAACGTCTCTCTTCCAGCGTCTGCCGCCGGAGGTCACAATCCGTGACGCTTCTGGGCTTACTAAATGAGCTCCTAACGAAGCGTCGCTCCTGTCCGTGGGATTCTTTATCAACCCTGCCTGGTTCGGATCCCACACTCATACTCAAACTCTCAAGCACAGGTGCAACTTGTATATTGTTACCTACTTCTTTCGTCGACTGACTGAAGAATCTTCCGCTTCCAGTATTTGTGCTACTGTTACGTAATTTCTATGGAAACGCAGCACTTTACATTAGTTTATGCTGAGGGTCAATTGCCATTCCATGAACATGCTCGAATACGTTGCATATCTTCCTGCTATACCGCAACCATTCTCCTTTGCCGTGACTTTTCTATACACTACAGTATCTCCTACCAAAACCGTCATTGAACTTCCGATCTCATGTACGAGGTCATGTATATGTAATGTGAAAAGTAACGGTCTTGGAACACTCCCCAGGGGCGCGCCTGAAGTCACTTTAACGTCTGAAGACTTATACGAAATAAAATATTTTGTCATTCGTTTTCTCCGCAAACATATAGATCAGGTTACCGACTCTGGACCATGTGACGTACAATTCACCTTAGTAAGAGGCCGCTCTTGTCTACATTCTTTCCATCTATTTCCCATCCGATATATCTCCTGCTTCCTCACTATCTACTTCTTCGCTGCACCCCACTTGGTAATAGCATATAACACACTGCATAGACCACCTTCGAGAGAGATCACAACAGCTTGCAACGTGATAATATCTATAAATAAAGGCAATGTTCCGAGTGACTGACAGTGATTAAATCAGTGATTCTTCATCGCCCATCCAAAAACCACTGATGATAAAAACTTGAAATTTGCAGGGGGTGTTCATCTTATACCGTTGGCGTCGTTTAAGAAGCGATTTTTCTATATTCCGTCCCTAAGGAGGTGAAATATGAAAGTTTTTTTTTTTTTTTTTTTTTTTTTTAAATACGCTGTTATCCAGACAATTGTGAAGCTATACCCACATAAACTGGTATACGGATTCTTGGTCAGAATTTTAAAAAAGCGTCTCTCAGCTTCTTCTGAAAATCGGAAATAGAGTCAAAAAATTTGCTATTAAACCAGTTTTGAAACCTGAACTAAAAAAGCTGGTGTTTTGAGTGTTCGTTACAATCAACTGCTGCCATCTGTTATTTAGAAACGTCTCAATCCAGCCACACAGTTGATCTGATATTCCGTATGCTCGCACTTTGTTCATCAGTCGACAGTGAGGGGACGCTATCTAACGCCTAGCGGAAGAAAATGTTCAAATGTTTGTTAAGCTTATGGGACTTAACTACGGGGTCATCAGTCCCTAAACTTACAAACTACTTACGAACTAGGACGGCACAAATATCCATGCCCGAGGGGGGATTCGAACCCCCGACCGTAGTGGCCGTGCTGACCGTGACTGGAGCGCCTCAGTCACCTTGGCCACCGCGGCCGGCCTAGCGGAAGACAAGAAACACATCTACCTGGTACCCTGTATCCACTACCTTCTCGGTTTCTTACGAGCGTTGCTTTCTAAACCCAGATTGATTCTTACAGAGGAGTATTCCAGTCAAAAATAGAACATGTCCAAAATTCTGCAACTGACAGCGATACAGTTTCGCGCTACCGTCCGACGATCCTCCTCAGAAATGGGTGTGGCCGGCGCTTTCTTCGTATCAATAGAAACGCCTTTTTTCCCCTAGAGCGTTCCTCGCCAGGACGGCGTGAGAGCACCTCTGCTGAAATGGAACGTGGGAATCTTTCCGCATCGCGCCCTGCGCTCCGCCACGCCATCGTATCAAGGATTCCAGCGGCAGGCACCGTTTCCTCGGATTGCTACTGCGCTCCCTGGTAGCATAGACGGCCATATTCCAATACTCCGCGGCCTCAGCTGTGGCTAGAAGTCGGAACGCTTTCTCCGGCACTCGGTAGATGCTGAAAAGCTTCATTTCTTGGCCCAACATCTACGTATTCAGGTATCTATTTGAAAGTCGTCAACTCAAGATGACCATTAGAAGCATAAGAATTTTGTTAAGCAGTAACATTTTTCAAGAGTAATCACCGGTTCCTTTATTATCCTTAAAGGTCGTAGCTACACCAAGTCTAAAGTGGATTATCATTCGGATTGTTTTTCTTTTATAACTATAAATTTCTCACAAATAGAGGAAAGGGGCGTCGGTCCCTAGACGTACGCACAACTTTAACTCCTGATAAGAACAACCTCTGGGGGGAACAGCCGCAAAATCCATGACGCGGGACCTCAGACCGCGCGGCCCTCTTTGCGTACCCATTTTTTATATCCTAGCTACAAATGCGTATTTTCCCAGGGATTTATTTATCCCGCACTGTCGTTAATCCAACTGCCCTTTCGTCTCTGTCTCTCTTTGTCTCTGTCTGTCTGTCTGTCTGTCTCTCTCTCTCTCTCTCTCTCTCTCTCTCTCTCTCTCTTATTGCCCTTCAAAGTATTCGGCACCCACTACAACACACTTTGCCCATCGGTCATAAGCTTCTGAAAACTATCAGCAGATGGCTCCTGTATATTGATGGCAGAACAGTAGTCACACCACCTTTGGTAGCATTCACGACCGCAAATGGTCCACCTTTCATGCCCACCATCAAGAGGGAAAAACAGAAGTTCGCAGAAGCCAGATTATTCGCGGAGGGTCTTCAAGAACAGCTACCATCTTCTGCTCCGGAATTGGCGCTCAATGATTGCGCAGTGTGCAGAGGCATTGTTACGGAGCAGTACCATTTCTCAAAAATTTTTCAAATGCTTGTATAGCTTATGGGACTTAACTACCGGGTCATCAGTCCCTAAAATCAAAAACTACTTATTAAATAGCTAAGACTAAGGACGGCACAAATATCCATGCCCGAGGGGGGATTCGAACCCCCGACCGTAGTGACCGTGCAGACCGTGACTGAAGCGCCTCAGTCCCCTCGGCCACCGCGGGTGGCTATCATTTCTCCACTCCTGGGAGAAACCCTGGGTACGATACAACAATCGGTTAAAAAAAGGACAGGTAAAATGCAGCATTAATGGTCCATATATGGACTGTACGGAATTTATATATTGTTCCTCGCAACTAAGTTAGATGATGATGCAAATTCTGGGGGTTTCAATTGCTATTAAGTTTACACCGTTACTGTGCATATGGGTTGTTTATGTTTTGGTTCATGTCCAGTGTGCGTAGTTTTATTGAAATGTTAAAGTGCGGAAAACTACAGAGTTATATATACTGGAACAAATTGGAAGTAAACAAATCAATACTTAAATTTATAATTTGTTTACCTATCTACATTAATGTCTTTGTATGCGTTTCGTAGCAAAATGAAAGCCAACATAACTGGCTGGATCCTGGCAGGATCAATGTAAGCAAAAAAACATTGTTCCACCTGAAGATGAGAGTGTAAACTTGTGGGAGAGATAAAAATAAAAATGACTGATGCAGGTAATTATTTTTACTTTATTTTTTTATTTTATTTTATTGTCATTAAGAGTCGCAGTTTCTTACCACAGTCCAATATGGACGATATAAAGTCATTAGTTGGCTACAAAACGTATTGCTCGTTTCGGCCTGCGCCATCATCAGAAACCTGTCGTTAATTTCAACGACAGGATTCTGATAAAGGCCCAGGCCGCAAAGCGAACTAATTACTCCTATCAATACAGTGACCTATACAGCTTTTTGCACAATTCATTCATTAATAATGGTCGCCTGTCTCCTCCGTGACTTCGTCAAAATTTTGTGATTTTTACCTTTTGTTTAATATAGTTCAATAATTTTACGAAGCTTATTTGATCAGTTATTCTAATCCGATTTTATTGGAAGCCACCAAGATAGGGAGGCAAGATCTTCAAAATAAAATAACTAAATAAATAAATAAACCTAAAAAATCTGAAATCCAAAGATATGTGTTTGGTCTTACTGTGCGCTATTGAGAAAGCCGAACAAATGTGATGAAAGCGGTTCAATGAACCCTCTCTTCCATGCGGTTAAAACTGAGCTGCAGGTACTTGTAGAGGTATGATGTTGTTTGGAGATAGTATGAGGTACGTCTAATCCAGATATTGGTCACCGAAGGTGTCAGTTTCTCGGGGAATGTCGGGACGTCGTCTCCCTCAGAAGTAGCCCGTAGGCGTGTTCCTCCCTCGTTAAAGTTTAAGGGGGCCCTCTTCAATATTTCAGTACATCTCGCAGTTGCCGATATTGGAAAAGGGCACTGGCTGACCGCATTTGGCCCACTCATCTGACGAGAAACTGGATTTGACCTGAAGGAGAGATGAGATCGATCTGAAGGGTTTGTAAGCCCCTCAGGTGCTCCAGTATTAACTTCTTCGTTCCGGTGGTCGCCACATTTGGACCCACGTTCATTAATTTTTTTCTCATGAGATAAGCGTACTTTTCTTGGTCCGCAAGTGTTTCTCAGTTTCAACACTACAGCGCTGCACCTCGTAAGAAACGACTGATGCCTTTGTTTACAGCCGGTGGTGCACTCAAAATGGCTGGTGCTAGAAGTTACAAAGGTATGAAATTAATTATTACGCTTAGATATTAGACTAAAATGGTGTGATTTTTTCCCTATAGTGAGTTAACTCTTCTAGATGTTCAGAGTTCCCATTTGATTATATTTTGTTTGTTACTAGGAAATAACTCATTGTCTGAAGGTCCTCGTATGTGGACATAATATGAATATGCTGACTTCTTCTTCGGAAGTAGAGTAATGAAATAACTCTTCTTTTTATACTTTACAGATATGAATGAAATATTAATTAATGAGAAATATGAATCACTTCTTAATGACAGTAATACAAAATTATCTGATGGGAAGATAACGAATTTTCGTTTCTGACTGGAGATTTTGCTGTTGTGTCAGATGCATTGCAAACGCAAGTAGGCAAAGCTATGATTAATTATAAATATTTTGAGCCTGCAGCTACAAGAAGAGGGCGCCCTTTTGTAGTGAATTCATCTGCTAGTGAAGGTGCAGATGATGTACAAAGTATGGATAAAAAGCCAAGAAGAGCTCCGTCACAACCAATTGCTGATGTTAGGTTTCACAATGTAGGCCATTGACCAAAATTTGTTGATGCAAATAAACTCTCAAAATGCAGGAAACAGGGCTGCAATTCCAAGACAAGGGTTATCTGCATAAAATTTGAAATGTGTTTGTGTGTCATGAAAAATAATTGTTTTGAAGCCTATCGCAAAATGTAGAGTGTCATTTACTGGTAATATCAAGTTATCATTTGACAGATTTCTTTTTCATTTGTGTGACTGTCAATGATTAATAACACAAAACTGTATTAGTAACAATGTATTTACAAATATTAAAATTAAAAACACCGAAAATAAGTATAGATTAGCATATGTAGATAAGTTTACAATAAAATAATTATTTTGTTGATAGTGTTTTACTGAGGAAAAAAAAAAAAGAAAAAAAATGGAACTAAAAACAAGGAGCTTATTGTGATAAATGTGACCTGGGGACCACATATATGGACCGCCATTTATACCTTAGTGAATCACCAATTTTGTTTTCTTTTGCATATGTTTAATGCTTGGGTATTAGTTTGTTACAAAATATGAAAAGAAACATTTTCTGTGAATATTTTTCGCTTCAGGTGTGAAGAGATTGAACGGTAAACTAGAAATATGGACACAATGACGTACACTGTCTGCAGCTCCTGTAGATTGATATCCTTTTCGACATTTATTGCACAATATTACGTGAGACATACAGACAGTTTCCTACTCTAAACAGCTTTCTTCACAAACGTCTGTCCATTTAGAAGAGTTCGTAGATGAGGATTAATGCTTGCTTGAATAAACGTACTACCCTTAGTTCTCGCATTGTGAGGGAATGTATTTTTCTATTCATCTATCCATCACCCATTGTCTCGCTCTCTATCACATGTGAATATATAGCGAATTTCGCCTTATAGTTTCGTGTTCATGCAGCTCAATTTAGAGTTCATATCTTGTGTGCAGTATGTCGCAGAATAATACACTGCCAGAGGAGAAAAAGCTCTGCCTACAGAACAAGTGGTCCACTAACATTATATTTCGGTTCACGCGTGATGCGTGACTGTTACTGTTTACGAGACGTAGGTACAAAAAATGTTCAAATGTTTGTAGTTCTAAGAGGCGTCACTACTTCGGTCATCAGTCCGTAGGCTTACTAACAGCAAGCAGAGGCACTTTGGGAAGCAAGGTGCCTTAGTGCACTCCATCACTTGCACGTGGCAACGCAGATATTCGTTAATAGAGAGATACCACAACTTCCGTAACTTTATTACTAACTAGCTTTTACCCGCGGCTCCGCTCGCGTTAGTGTCCTGGCATGTTTGTCAAACACCATCGAAAGAAGGAAAAGTTTCGCAACTTCGCAATTAATGAGCAACATCATCAGGATAAAAAAATGTCTCTAGTTTTCCCGTTTAAATATAAGCCATGCGTAGAGTGACGATAAATATCGTCGTTCTTTATCGAGACGAAAATAAATATGGCCTAAAATTTTAACTCATTACTTGGCAATGTTGTTCCCAAGCAACAAAAAATTTGCACATCCTTTTATGCATCATGTTTAAAATGTCGCCCTTCAATGGGAATGATGCTTGCAACCAACATGTAACCTTCATATACAGTGAAGTTCAATTATCTTCTGCGAAAACTTTTGGAACTGTGCCAATCTTTATCAGACACTCCAAAAATTGAGGCGTACTATTTTCTTTAGATTTTGTGGCGTTATTTTCTGCTTATATGCAATATGACAGATTCTTTTCACTTTAAAGGTTATAGGCCAAACAAGGACATGTAATCTTTGTCTTACCAGGTACTTATAATAAATGAAAACCCTGTCCATGGTAGAGGTTATTCATGAACTTATTGTTGCTGGTCCCACATCATATGCGGTACTAAAATATAATTTCTAAAGGATAGTCTGTGGTATATGTATGTATTGTGTGTATGTCGTCTCGCGAATACAGTTAGGTAGTGTACAAGTAAATCATTTTAACGTAGTGTGGACGGGCACTGCTGTACAGCAGAAAAGCAATGAGCGAAAATCTTCTTCCCTACCATCATTTTGTCGGGATTGTCAGCAAGAAAAGTTTCAAATCATGTGTTAACTAAGATGCATGTTGCTAAGTGCTCTAACTTCCAAATAATTGATAATGTCTTGCCATTCTATTATTTCATTTTTTGACATATCTCCTGCACTTCATGTCCTAAGCGGTTCTTACCAACACACTGAGAGTCCTCTCCGTTTTACGGTTATATGTACAAAATTTCATGAACGTCGGAATAAATGTTCACACTTTCCTGAATTGCAAACACAATCTTCTTTAGTTAGAATTCTGTCTATATCAGACTACTATAAAATTCGTTTCAAACGTGGCAGCAACCAGTCACAGAAGAATTGTTCGAAGTCTAAACAGTTTTGTGTATTCAGTGCTTTCATCAGGCACATACTGTCATCGTTATAAGTTGTATCAAGAAGTGGTTGAACAACAGAAAGATTAATTGTGACAATATTCAGAGTGAATTGCCTAAGCCACGGCGGATTAGCCACACGTGCTGGAGCGCTGTGTTGCGGTGCGCGTGGTCGTCCGCCATCGGATGTTCGAATCCCCCCTCGGGCATGGATGTTTGTGCCGTCTTTAGTATAAGGTAGTTCATAAGTAGTTTGTAAGATTAGGGACTGATGACCCCGCCGTTAAGTCCCTTAAGCTTTACAAACATTTGAAATCGCCTAAAACTTGCAGAAATGAAAATTGCTGATAAGCGATTTTCACCGGATAGATTGGAAGTCAGGCACTCGAATGCTAAGCCAATCAGCAGATTTTAATAATACATGGAATGTGTGTCATGTATTATTACTGTCGAAATTGCTGAGAGACTGCCGGCCGCGGTTGCCGAGGAGAGTAAGGCGCTCCAGTCACGGTCTGTATGGCCACTACGGTCGGGGGTTCGAATCCCCCCTCAGGCATGGATATTTGTGCCGTCCTAGTTCGTAAGTAGTTCATAAGTAGTTTGTAAGTTTAGGGACTGATGACCCCATAGTTAAGTCCAATAGACTATACAAACATTTGAACAAACATTTTCCTGAGAGATTGTGAGAGGCCAAAGCGATGCACTACAAGCTTGTGAAATAAGTGGCTAAATTGGACGCATATAGCATGCGGGGTGTAAGCGGTAAAGAAATCTCCTTGTGAACTGCAGATGCCATGAGCCACCATCCCAGGGCAGAGAATTGCCTTTCAGAGAATGAGCACGGAACGTCATACAGCGTCGAGACGCTGTTGGAAGATGTTACATTAGTACTTGGTTGCCAACAGGCACATCTTAATGTAAAAAGCATGTTTGTTTGTAAATCTATCGGACCAAACTGCGTGGTCATCAGTCCGTAGCTTACAAACTACTTAAACTAAGGTAAACTAACACACACACACCCTTGCCACAGGGAGGACTCGAACCTCCACAGCGAGCAACCGTACGCTCGGCAGCGAGACGCTTTAGACTGCTCGGCTACTCCACCGCGGCTGTAAGAAGCAAAGTTGACACCACAGAGTAACATATACAGAGGAGCAACCCCCCCCCCCCTAAACCACAGTCCTACGCTCCACTCGTAGTTCCGTAAGATGCTAGCAGGTGTCAGGCGGATCGCTGCCTTAGGGTGCCTCTCGCACGTCAGACGGTACCGTGGAGGGGAGGCTGAGGGGAGAGCTCGTGCCGCGTCCCACGAGGCCACGGCTGTGTCCGGCTTGCTGGCGTTTGAGGGGAGGTGGTGGTGGGGAGAGCTGCTACCTGCCGCCTGCTCTGGCCAGTTTAAAGAGCTGCTTCTGACCGCAGCGCCATGATGGGACATCTTACTGAACTGCTGGAAATCCTCCTTCCCCGCACCCCTGAGCTTAGGACCGGGCCCTTATGGAGGTTTCCCATCTGTATATATTTGTCTGTGGTTGACAGCAATCCATGGGAACAGTGGGTTCACGAGGCTTAAGTGAGAGGGTAAAAGAGGAAAACTGCCAGTTAGCAGCTCTCCACTCTGGAGAGGGCTTAAGGCGTGGCCAAATGACGTAAAATGTTGCTGCTGTTCATATGGGGTAGCTCCATGACATTTGATTTTTAACTGACCAATATTGCTACCAAGTACACAGTTTGTCAGTGCAAAAACAAGTCACATCGCCACCCAGGGAATGACAGAGCGGACTGGCCTGAAATGCAGTTCAGTAGAGGACTCGGGAAGGTGGCAAGTCGCAATTTATATTCGTTGAACATAGCAGTGGCAAAGGGCACCAAAAGTGGTGAAAAATTGTGCGCCCACACTGGTTTTTAAAACCCCCGGTTTCTCAGGTCTCTGTCAGGCGAGTTGGGCGCCGGATCTACATCTACATAGATACTCTGCAAATCTCATTCAAGTGCCTGGCAAAGGGTTCATTAACCAATTTCATAACCTTTCTCTACCGTTCCATTCTCTAATAGCGCGCGGGAAGAAAGAACACCTAAATCGTTCCGTTTTCTATCTGATTTCTCTTATTTTATTGGGATGGTCATGTCTCCCTAAGTAGGTGGGTGCTTGCAAAATATTTTCACATTTAGAATTAAAAGTCGGTGATTGAAACTTCGCAAACAGATCACGCCGCAATGAATAACGTCTTTCTTTTAATGATTTCCACCCACTCCGTATCATTCACCACAAGCCTCGCTTGCTGTAGTTTGAAACTACTCTTTCTTGGGAGCTCTATCGCTTGCACCGGCTTCGGAGCCCAGTCGCTTGCGCCGACTTCGGAGCTTTGGCGCTTGTGGATTGGGTCACAATGCTGCAACCACTGTTACACCAAACTTCACAAATTTTTATTGGCCACCAGTCTGATAGTCTTACAGAGCAGGGAAAAACGCTGACATCCTGACACCAAAAACGCACGTGTCTGAGCATAAACATATGGATGTCCTTTGTGTTGCTGAAAAATGGCAGAGTGACTATGGCTACAGGACAGGACCTGCCTTTGGCATATGCAAATGTGAAGTCGCACGCAGCCCCATGCTTCTAGAAGCCCCGCGCAAAACATTATACATTATAAACTGTCATCGGTAATTTTGTCTCTGAAACTACTTTCAATGTAATGTATTTAAAGTATATACTCATCGTAACATAAGTATGGCCAGTAGGTGTGAGATTTAGAAAATTACTCATGTATCAAAGGAACCAGGGGTTGTGATACTGATGCGCATTAGTAATATGCAGTGCCCACACATGAACTATTGCTCATACTTAAAATGGGAGGTACGCAATTCATTGTTTGGGTTTTATTCGCCGCGATATCCCCATGGCGCTTTGGACTCCTACTGCAAATCTTTTCAAGGGCGGCAATTTGGTGACTTGTAATTGTGATTACAATCCATCATCATCATCATATTCATCATCATCAATAACAACGACAACAACACCCAGTCTACTGCCACAAATCGAATCTACATCTACATAGATACTCTGCAAATCACATTAAGCGCCTGGCAGACAGTTCATTAACCACTTTCATAAACTTTCTCTACCGTTCCATTCTCTAATAGCGAGCGGGAAGAAAGAACACCTAAATCGTTCGGTTTTTAATATTTCTGGTATTTTATTGGGATGGTCATGTCTCCCTATGTAGGTGGGTGGTAGCAAAAAATTTTCACACTCAGATGTTTAAGTCGGTAATTGAAATTTCGCAAATAGATCTCGCCGCAACCAAGAACGTCGTTTTAAATGATTTCCATCTCAAATTGTCATTATTTCCGTGACGCTTTTCTCCCTTTAACGTGATAAAACAGAACAAGCTGCCCTACTCTGAACCTTCTCAATGTCTTCCGTCAGTCCCATCTGCTGAGGGTACCAGACTGGGCAACAGTACTCCAGGAGAGGACGCACAAGTGTGATGTTGGCAGTCGCTTTGGTAGAGCTGTTGCAACTTCGAAGCGTTCTGCCAATGAAACGTAACCTTTTGTTCGCCTTTCCTACAATATTTTGTGTGTGTTCTCCCCAGTCTAAGTTGTTCGTAATCGTAACTCCTAGGTATTTGGTAGAGTTTAAAACCTTAAGGTTTGATTGATTTATCGTGTAACTGAAGTTCAGCGGATTTCTTTTTTTGGTTATGTGTATTACTTCACACTTTTCTTCCTCATTTTCGCACTATGTAGAAATTTTGTCTAAATCGCTTTGCAGTTGCTGTTCATCCTCTGTTGACTTCAGTAATCAATAAACGACAGCATTATCCACGAAAGTCTAAGAGAGCTATTCAGATTGTCTCCTAAATTGTTTATTAACACAAGGAAGAGTAGGGGACCCATAACGCTTCCTTGGGGAACGCCAGATATCACTTCTAACTCGAACACTTGCCGTCAGTTACTACGAACTGTGTCCTTTCTGACAGGAAGTCGCGATCCAATCGCACAATTTCGTAAGCACACAATTTCATGCGTCCCTTTGCATTGGCGGTCTTACACTCGGCCATAATGTGAACAGGTAAGCAGGAAAATTGCATATATTTCCCTTCTGAATTTTCTTACTACTATTTCAGAAGCAATATCTTATATGAACGGCCGCGGCGGTTTAGCCGTGCGCACTGGGGCGCTGTGATGCGGTGCGCGCGGCCGTTCTCTGTCGGGGGTTCGAGTCCTCCCTCCGGCATCATTGTTTGTGTTGTCCGTAGGTTAGTGTACCTTAGTTTAAGTGGTTTTTAAGCTACGGAATAATAACCCAGCAGTTGAGTCCGATAGATTTACAAACATTTGAACATTTTTGCATGAACACCATTATTCTCTTGCCATATTGTCAGCGGAACACGAATTAATTTCAAAATTGAGTACTTATGAATTTGATAGTCAAAAAGCAAGGAAAAGAGGTTTTGAGTTAAGTGTGTAAAGCAGAAGACAAATTCTTTTAACTATAGAGAATGTCAAGTGCTTAAAACAAGCGTGTATATCCTACAGAATACATCTGAATTTTTTTCTTTTCTGAATTCCAGTAATTTGGAAGAATTCTGCTAGCTATGTTACTTTTATTATTAACATTTTATTAATTTACATACTTTTGATTTTCTCCGTTTAATAATTTTCCTATCATAACATTAGGTGTGTGCTGTAGTCTGTCTTTTGATGTATTGGTAGTACCGTATGTCAACGACGAAACTTAGAGTTCTTTGGCCCGTTACGAAGGTGTAAAACCTCTGCTGGATGGTGGCGGCGAGGGGAGGGGACGATACAAGAGCCCCGCACTGAAATTTTCCACAGGGCCCCTCGCAAACTAGGGGCGGTTCAAAATGTTCAAATGTTTGTAGAGCTTATGGGACTCAACTGCGGGGTCATCAGTCCCTAAACTTACAAACTACTTATGTACTAACTAATACTAAGGACGGCACAAATATCCATGCCCGAGGGGGGGATTCGAACCCCTGACCGTAGTGGCAGTGCGTAACGTGACTGGGGCGCCTCAGTCCCGTCGGCCACCGCGGCCGGCAGTTAATGGTTATTGATAAATATTTAGTCAACATAATTCAATGACAGCTATATTAGTTAAACAACATTAATTATTCAGATAATTATTGGGGATCAGCCGCACCTGTCTGTAATTCTTTGTTCTAAATATTTGCCAAACTTTTAATTTAACGTCAACTCCCTCGAGTCCTGTTATTTACAAAATACTTACCCACCCCAAATCACAACCCATAATTATTTTTATCCGACGAAGTCCGATATTGTGTAATTTTATTCTCAAGTTGTAACAATAACTCAACATAGTCGTGAAACTTTGTTGCTCAAAGCATGAAATAAGTAATTATTACGGCGGAAATTATCCATCGTTGTTTCAGCGCAATAAAAGGTGTACAAATTATCTCTACGTCATTCAATAATTAGAGGCAACTTTTTGCCAGCTTACTTTTGTAGTGGTACTTTCGGGTGTTGTCTTAAAATTAACCATGACGATAGCAAATTTTTGGGACGGGTATTATTCATGCTCCATTCTCATTTATGCATTTTTAATACTTAATCCCTGCAGCTATTCCATTTCATAAGCGGTATTCAATCCAAATCCTTAAAACAACACCAAACCAATACGATAACAACATTACAACATCACATTTATTAGACAATGGAGACATATGACCAGTTATCATGAATTGGATGTGTGGTTTCTAAATAAATTTAGCAAAGAGTCCAATGTCATCACCAACTCTGGTTTTTTATGAAAAAGTTCAATCTCTGCCAAAAGCGTTTTATAAAAATAATTAATTTAACTGTCATCTTTTGCGAAGATCAAAACGCCCTGTGACGGGCCTTTGGGACCATAAAGCTTAAAGCCCGGCTTTCAGAGCATCGGAACCGTTTAGACGCTATTGTCTTTCGCATTCTGATTCCCCTCTCCCCCCGAGGACAACAAACGCACCGCCTCTCGTCTCAAGTACAATGGAGCGTTAACGATGTGCTTAGCACATCACTTGGCGAAACGCGCTCTCATTTTGATTCACTGAGCCCCTTGAGTAGGAATCAAAGAAGATGGAGACGCTCATTAGAGAGGATAAAGGCTGGGTGTACTCTCTCTGGCTAACCTAGTAAGTTAATTGGTCATTGGTACAATGCGATAAGTACAATGTTCTGCTGTGGCAATTAGCTCACTGTTACACGGACTGCTCCAGAATGCCTTGGATACGTTTGAAAAGGAAAACAAAACAATGCAAGGTCAGTGCCAAATGTCTTACTCAACGGTTGACCTATTAATCAGGTAGGAATCGTAATAAGGAAGCGAAAGTGTGTCAAAATTACTCAACATCGCCCCTGTTGTAGTGAAATAAACTACCATTTCCGTTGAATGAAATAATACTAGTCCCTTCCCTAAATTAGATATTTAAAATTCAAGGTTCTGGTATGATACTGCTACATGATCGATCTGAAATTCCCCAATAAACTTATTTAATACCCGCTAAAAATTTCCATAGTAGGCTACATTTCTTTTAAGGTTAAAATTTTGTACATTTTAGCAAGTCTCTGGCAGTTTTGGAGTGTCCATTTACGTGCAGGAAATCCACCCTCCATTTTCTTATATTTCTTCTCCTTACCTAATTGAGAATTAGAATCGTCCATTAAAGTATTAACACTGTTTGAGAAAATTGATGCTTCCTACGTTTCCCAAGCTTCATTAACTACTTACAGTTTTATTTAAATTATCCTCATTGACACATATAGGAATTAATTAATGATTTATTTGTGCATTTAAGATTTTCATCAGTCTACTACTAATGGGTGTCACCCACGCAAAGACTTCCGCAAACCAAATTGCGCAACAGCCTATGAAAAATGGTAAAGAAAAATAAGGAAATAACGTAAAAATTGACGCAGGACCATGTAGAAAATAATGAACTCTCAAGAGCGGTTTGTGAAAGCGTTATGGAAAGCTACAAAACAATGCAAGAATAAGACAGCGGCTACAGGCGAGTTGATCAGGTAGCCATTTGGACCTACAACTAGAAAATGGCTTCTGGAATTCTAGACAGTACAATATTACAAAAATATGCAGGAAAAACAAATTACTGCTACCTTGAAACCTGGGAAAGAACAAACCCACACATCGATCTATCTCATTATTACATCATCTTTATATCTGAGAGGTTGCATCTTGATTCATTGTCACCAAAGATTGAGAGCCTACTCACACCTCAACAGGTAGATTTTGGTCCCAAATGTTGAAAAGGGAACAGCGGCAGCATTTATCGAGCTTTCATCAGTTTATGACACAATCCAACACTGTACAGTGCTTTACAAGATCTATGAACAGACTAAGGACTATAGTTTCACAAGGATAATTGCCAATTTACGACAATTCCAAGGAAGACAGTCGTTGGAGGAAACAAAGAAATGGTCTACCCCAAGGAAGCGTACTGTCACCGACGCTCTTCAACGTCTACCCAAATCATCACCCAAGACCCATTACATGCAGAAGTTTCATATATGCCGATAACCTTGCTTTGTCAGTGCAGATGATTGTAAAGAAGCAAAAGAAGTGTTCACAACAGCTCTACGTACCGTTCCTATTACGAGAACAACCCCTTTAAGCCCAACCCACAATAAACTCAGGTCTGTGCCTTTCACCTTCAGATCCGTCAGGCAGAAAGAAACTAAAAATAATTTGGGAAGGCACTGAACTGTTGTCTTAATCCGAAATACCTTGGAGCTACCATACACTACTGGCCATTAAAATTGCTACACCAAGAAGAAATGAAAATGATAAACGGGTGTTCATAGAACAAATATATTATACTGAAACTGACATGTGATAACATTTTCACTCAAGTTGGGTGCATAGATCTGAGAAATCAGTATCCAGAACAACCACCTCTGGTCGTAATAACGGTCTTCATACGCCTGGGCATTGAGTAAAACAGAGCTTGGATGGCGTGTACAGGTACAGATGCTCATGCAGCTTCAACACGATACCACAGTCCATTAAGAGTAGTGACTGGCGTATTGTGACGAGCCAATTGCTCGGCCACCATTGACCAGTCGTTTTAAATTGGCGATAAATCTGGAGAATGTGCTGGCCAAGGCAGCAGTCGAACATTTTAAGTATCCAGAAAGGCATGCGATCGTGCATTATCCTGCTGAAATGAAGGGTAGAACCACGGGTCGTATCACATCTGAAATATAACGGCCACTGTTCAAAGTGCCGTCGATGCGAACAAGAGGTGACAGACGTGTAACCAATCGCACCCCATACAATCACGCCAGGTGATACTTCAGTACGGTGATGACGAATACACGGTTCCAATGTGCGTGACCGTGATGTCGCCAAACAGGGATGTGGCTATCATGATGCTGTAAACAGAATCTGGATTCACCCAAGAAAATGACGTTTTGCCATTCATGCACCCAGGGTCGTCGTTGCGTACACCATCGCAGGTACTCCTGTCTGTGATGCAGCGTAAAGGGTAACTGCAGCCATGGTCTCAGAGCTGACAGACCATGCTGCTGCAAACGTCTTCGAATTGTTCGTGTCTTGCAAACGTCGCTATCTGTTGACTCAGGGATCGAGAAATGTATGCACGATCCGTTAGAGCCATGCGGATAAGATGCCTGTCATCTCGACTGCTAGTGGTACGAGGCCGTTGGGATCCAGCACGGCGTTCCGTATTGACTTCCTGAACCCACCGATTCCATATTCTGTTAACAGTCATTGGATCGCGACCAACGCGAGCAGCAATGTCGCGATACGATAAACCGCAATCGCGATAGGCTACAATCCGATCTTTATCAAAGTCGGAAGCGTGAAGGTACGCATTTCTCCTCTGTACACGAGGCATCACAACAACGTTTCACCAGGCAACGCCGATCAACTGTTGTTTGTGTATGAGAAATCGGTTGAAAACTTTCTTTATCTGAGCATATTGTAGGTGTCGCCACCGTCGCCAACCTCGTGTGAATGCTCTGAAAAGCTAATCATTTGCATGTCAAAGCATGTTCTTCCTGTCGGTTAAATTTCGCGTCTGTAGCACGTCATCTTCGTGGTGCAGCGCGTTTAATGCCCAGGTGCGTAGATCGTAAACCTATAAATGGCATTGCCTTAACACTAAACATAAGGTGGTACCCCAAAACAATATAATCCGAAAGTTCAGTGGTAATAATTGGGGTGCACAATGCCAGGTAGTCCGTACTTATGCAGTGTCACTATGTTTCTCCGCTGGTGAATACTCCCGTAAGACTTCGGACAAATTGTGGTGCAGTGGTTGGCGTCGCAGATTTGTGCTGGTGGTCTTCGGTTCAAATCCTGCAACTTGCAAACAAAATTCGTTTGTTTTTAATATTTCTAGAATGTTGTACGTGTTTCTTATGATTTATGGAAGGAGACAGTCTGTTTTTAGTGTACGCTTGTGTTAGCAATAAACCTGTCCTAAGAGTTGTGCTCTGTTAACAACTCATCCGTCAAATTCCGACCCACCTGCAGTACTTAACGTGATAATATGCCTGCCCAGTCTAGCTGATATCTATTCATGAAAAAAAAAAATTAATGTGGCTCTAAATGAAACAGAAAGGCTAACTACAGGATGTCTAAAACTTACTCCCACATACCAGGTGTACTATTTTGCAGGCATTACTTCCTCTGAAATACGGAGAAAATGAAATACATTCATTGCAGGAATGTATTTCTCAAAGGTCAAGACTGAAATCTGGAAAGAGCTTTCTACGGTCATCTACCCTTTATACACACGAACAAAGCCAAAGAAGAATTGTGGGCAGTCACTTTTGACCATCTTCCGACATGGGTAATACCACCAGAATGCTTGCCATATGAAAATCGTTGAACAGGTTACGAGTAGGTGAAAGATAACCTTGCTAAGTGGGGATAGTACAAGAATCAACACTTTGAGAATGCGGGCAGGTGCAGACTACGAAACATCTGTGTCAGTGCTCATTCTGCCACGATTGCTGCAATGAAGAGAAGCTATCCAAGGCACAATAAAATGCAACAGCTTTGGCCTGTTTCTGGGCAAAGACAGCTGGATTGTATTATGTGTATAAATTCATTGTATTTCATTTGCTTCGTGTGTTATGCGAAGATAACCGCATCTGCTTCGAGTAAAAGTTGAATTTAAAATATTTTAGGAGAGTGCAAAAGCAACTCCAAAATGTAGTTCAGTAAGTATTCTTTCAACAGGTCTACTTGAAAACAAACAACGAGAACTGCTGAATTCTATGCCGGTTTTGCCCGTCATTCGTGTTTCTTGAAGAGACAAAATTAGAATCTCACGTTCCGTTAATGTTTTTATGGTTGCAAATTTGTGTTTATTCATTGAAAAAACGTATTTGTTCTTAAGTTGGCCAGAGGACTCAGACTGCCTCTGGTGAATCACACTGCATTTTAAAGCGTCCGCCCCTGAATCCGAAAGACCAGCTGCGCCTGTGGATTGACCAGCTGGGGTAATGTTGTGATTGCCAAGTTGCTCAACAATGATCGTACCTGCAATCAGGTGGGATTGAGTATTCTCGTTGAGTGACTTTAGTGTTAAGACTGGAATGGTTAATTTCGCAATATAATCTGCAGTCGCTTTACTAGTGAACAGGCGCTGACCACTTTGCCGCTTGTTACAAGGACGCAAAGTGGATTTGTTCTGTTGTGCCTCGGATCGGGACTGCTTGTTATGTATTCGCAGTTGTCCACCATATTTGATAGAACGTTCACTATGCTCCAACTGTGACACGTGCAGTTGCCTACAAAAGGTCGACTTCTGAACTTTTTCTTACAAAGCCTTAAAGAATAGAGTTTTTGCTTGCGACAGGTAAGGAACTGAAATCAACAGTCCGGAGATGTCTATACTCCAACACGGACTTCTGCAAACAGGACACACTGAAAGTTATAGCACGTTGGAAGACTATGAAGAAAAGAGCTAAAACATGTAAGTTGATTAGCGATTTTTCGTTAAAACTATTTTCAAATACAATAGTTGCTGGTAGAACTTCCGGGTTATAAGGCCATGGTCCATAAAACTTGTCAGTTTTTCCTAACTTATCGTCCAGAGCTGCGCCGGACATCTTCGGAGGTCTTCTTACTTCCGTTGAGTTTTGACGATTGATGAGTCGGATGACTGAGAGCGACACATATACTGAGGAAAGTGGGCGTGGCCAAATTGTTACATTATCAGCAGAGATAGTCCTTGTCAGAGATAAAACATCACTATCGATTGCAGTGGGTCAGAGATAAAACCTGTCAATCTTTAAAAGCTACTGTCCATTTGTCGCTAAGTTTCATAGCTTCTTCTTTCCTATTACATTATACTTATGTTTATATATTTCAATGGCTTCTCTGTATTTTCGTGGATAAAAATTCGTCACTGTGGATGAAATTTTTTTTTCGGAAAAGTTTACTACATGACTTCCAGATTGAAGAGCATGCTCTGCCACAGCCGATTTCTCTCTTTTTTTCCTAGTCGGCAAAGACTTTTTGTGTTCCTTCAGCCTAGTTTCTATACTTCTTTTTGTGGTTCCAATATAAACTTTACCACATGTACATGAAATTTTATGAACGCCACAAGAGGAGGTCGTTTATCTTTCACTGAACGAAGTACTTGACATATTTTCTTAGTTGGTCTGAAAACTGGTCTGATGTTGCGTATGCGCAATATTTTTCCTATGTGATCAGTTACTTTTCCGATAAATGGCAGGGAAACTGTCTTCTTCCATCGCTTTGTTTGATCGCTTGTTCTTAGACTATTGTTATTTTGTCTCAGAACCCTGTTTGTTTCATATGAATAGCCATTTTTCTTGAAAGCTTGTTTCAGGTGTTTTAATTCAGCATCCAGGTGTTCCGGAGTGCAAATTCTCTTGGCTCTGTCAACGAGACTTTTGATGACACCTCTCTTCTGCTGTGGGTGATGATTAGAGTTCTTATGTAAATATGTCTGTGTGTAAAGCTACAATGACGAATTATTATCCACGACAATACAGGGAAGCTATTGAAATAAATACACATTAGGAAAATTTTAACAAGAAAGAAGAAGCCATGAAACTTACCGACATATGGTCAGTACCTTTAAAAGATCGACAGGCTTTATCTCTGACCGATTGCAATCGATAATGATGTTTTATCGCTGACAAGGACTATCTCTGCTGATAATGTGACAGTGGCAGCTTGGCCACGCCCACTTTCCACAGTATATATGTCAGACACCCGACTCATCAGTCGAAAAGACTCAGCGGAAGTAGGAAGACCTCCGAAGGTGTCCGGCGCAGTTCTGGACGAAATGTTAGGAAAAACTGAAGAATTTTATGGACCACGGCTTTATAGCCCGGACCTTCTACCAGCAACTATGACATCAGATCGTGAAAGCCTTCAATGTATGTTCAAATACAATGTTATGGATAGCTGAAATGGATTGCCCCTGCATTGATGTTTACAATTCTCCCGGTTCTTAGCTGTACTTGGGGAAACGATTTACCTACCTCTACTGACAACCGATGCAGTTCGTGTTCTCAGAAAACTGATGCAGATGACGTTTTTTCGGAGCTTTGAACAGATTCACCACACAGACGCACTGGAGAGCGTGTTCATTATTACTATCGATTGCGAAATCCAAATAAACCTCTGTCGGAGACGTAAACTGCGGCCGAATGAACACGGGTTCTGTGAAAATAAAGAAAAAAAGCGGAAATAACAGTGCGAGGTAATCCGCTTACTGCAAGAAGCGAACAATAGACGGCGCAAATAATTTCCGGCTTCAGTGCAGTGGAACGCCGCGTTGTACGAGGGAGGCCCATGTTACAGCAGAGCCGAGCCAGTACGCCCTGCCTGCAACAACTAACCAACGCACTGCGCCGAAAAAATAGCGCGGTGAGCACTACTGGAAAGAGTACGAGACTGAATTAATTAGCACAAGCGGCGGTCTGAATTTTCAGTGAAAATTGCACAAATTTTAATGTCGTAGTGGTACCCACGTAGGATTGATCACGGAGTCGTGTCATGAAGACCGATCAACGTGGTTGATACTTCAAGATTAACGACCAGAGTGCTTTACTTACTTCTGAATTTTTTCCTGTGTGTGTGTGTGTGGGTGTGTGTGTATGTGTGTGTGTGTGTGTGTGTATTAGCTGTAAGCGCGGCGTTGCGCGAGTGTTTATTTATTCTACACTCTCGAAGTCCACCTCCCCTTCCCTCCTCTATCTGCATTCATCTCTTTCTTTCCCATGTCTCTGATCGTTTCCACCTTTCCCTTTCTCGGCAATGTTTCTTGCAAGGCACCCTATGTCATGTACCATACGAACATGTATGTATCTTGTGACCTTCCTCTTGGTATAAGTGTAGTGTGTGCAAAAATATTCATAAAGATCTGAGAAAACCTATTCATTTTGTCAAAGTTCGTATGTTAAATACCCTCTACCAAGCACGGAACGAAATTTTATACAGATTTCGTCAGTCTGTAGGAAAATATCCTCCGCCATGAACCTTCATTCCGTCCTATCATAGCCGGCCGTAGTGGCCGAGGGGACTGAGGCGCTCCACTCACGGTCTGCACGGCCACTACGGTCGGGGGTTCGAATCCCCCCTCGGGCATGGATATTTGTGCCGTCCTTAGTATTAGTTAGTTCATAAGTAGTTTGTAAGTTTAGGGACTGATAACCCCGTAGTTAAGTCCCATAAGCTACACAAACATTTGAACATTTGATTCGTCCTATCATAAATACTTTTCTAGCGAACATCTTCTACCTTTAAACTACATACCGGCAAAATTTCAGCTTCATAGGTGAAGTAGTTTCGGAGATATCGTGTTTAGTCAGTGAGTGAGTGAGTGAGTGTCTGAATGTCCTTTCGCTTTTATGTAGATAGAGATATATATACATTATCGATTATTCCCTATTAAGAGAGCGATTGAGTAATCATTTTTTCTTCCTCCTTTCTTCCCAAATTCTCTTCATACGGTCGTTGTGTTCTTTCTTGCGATCTTATGTCCATTTATTTCCTGTTCTTTTTTCGGTATGTTCCTGTTTAAATGTATGTTCATTTATGATGTTACTGAACTGCTCTCGTTTATGTTGCCCTCTGTGACTCCCAGTTCTTTAATGTCTTCCTCTGTTTGTTATCCATTTGGTCTTGGCTTTGCTAGTTTTAACTATCTCAAAGATAGATATCTCCATATAATTTATACCTTATCTTTCTAAAGATTTTAGTTATTGTGTATGTGTGTTTGAAAACCTCTCTTGTCGGTCTCTTTCTCCAAATTCCTTCACAAAAAATTGCTCCGAGTATTTTCCTTAGAATTTTCCTTTCCTGCTTTCCTGCTCTTCAGTTTCTCTTATTTTCATGTGGCTTCAATCACCGTAGTTCCTGCGACGTATAGTGCATCGGGTAGAACTACCGTTTTGTAATGTCTTATTTTTGCGATGAAAGAAATAGATCTTTTATTGTAGTGGTTATAAGTGAGCATATATGCTTGCTTTTTGTGACTCTGAAATTTTCTTGATTGGCTATTGTGTTCAGACCTGATGGTTGGATGATCTCTCCTAGATATTTGAAGTGTGTAACTTTGCCACTTTCCCGTACTGTGTTGTGATGTGTAGTTTGTTAACTGCCTTGCTTTCCATGTAGTTAGTTTTGGCATAGGAAATTTGTAGACCAGCTTTATGCGATATTTCGTGCAGCTTCTGGAGTGCAAGTTTGGCTTTTCCTCTATTGTTGGTGAGGATGGCAAGATCATCTACAAAAGCCAGACACTTCACATTCTCTTCTCGTTTTTAATCCCTACATTTCCTTTTCCCATGTCTTCACAAGTTTGTCCAGAGCCATGTTAAATAAGAGGATCGAGTGCATCTCCTTGACGGACACCAGTACGGATATGAAATGCTTCTTATGATTCTCCCATGCATTTAGCTTTCACTGTTGTATCTGTTAATGTCTCTTGATAATCGACTTTGTTTTTCTATCAATCGTGAATTCCTCTAAAATATGGAGGAGTGTCTGTCTATCAATGGAATCGTAAGCATTTTAAAGTCCACAAAAGTATTTCCGTACTTTCTTATTTGTAAAATTGTCTTAAGATGCCATATCTGTTCTATACAAGATCGGCTTTCCCGAAATCCTGCCTAATCTCTCCTGTCAGTGCTTTTGAAAGGATTTTGTATACAACTGGGAGCAGAAGAAATCCTCTGTAACTGTTGGGGTCAATTTTGTTGCCTTTCTATGCAGAAAATGAATTATACATATAAATTCACTTAAAATTGTTTTTCGGAGTATTGAAAAAATGTTGCATTGAAAGTAGATTACGTCGATGAGGGATATCCATCCATCCATCCACCCATCCATCAGTCCATTAATATAAAGTTCGACCTCCTGCACCACTCCCAGGGGCTGGAGTGGTAACATTGAAATCTTAAATAGGAACCTCTTTCATGTTTTGATTTTATTGCAGATTTGTATTCTCCCTCAAAATATTTATAACTTTTATGTGAAACATGACTTTTGATCACTATAGGAAAATTTTTGAAAACGGTAATATTCAATACAAATACCCATCAGATTAGGAATACAGTTTTTGATATTTTTGATAATTATAACATGTGGCATCCACCACAATCGAATCAAGCATGTACCTTGATCATGCTCTCAGTCCTTCGTCAGTGCGTACATTGTACTTCAATAATTCTTGCTGTACACATCTCACATTGTTATACGGTGTTAACGATTTCATAGAGAGGAGATATAAATTCCTCGTACTTTGAGGGTCATAGAAATGTTTAACAAGATAGTTAAAGGTATGTGAAAGGGGGTGAGTAGGTTGTATCTTAAATTTATCAGAATATTTAAATACTTGAAGGAGAACGGGATGTGAGATGTTAGGCGGATTTCCTAAAGACAGTGACCATTTGCTGGAGAATAAAATTTATTACAATTCATTTCATATTGCTGAATAACATTCAATGTAAAATATAAAGGAACCTCAACCAATCTGAATAAAGCTTCTAGGAATGTTGACAAAAATAAGAACGATTCCCAGTTAAAACCTTAACAAATAAGCAGAATAAACAAAAACAAGTGGAGAATAACAGTTAACAATTAATGACTTAAATGAATTTTAATAAATTGCTTTGGAAATAACACTGAATGTATCATGAAGGGGCTTCGTTAAACACGCAAGAGGAGCAGTCGGACCTATCACAGAATGAACTTGACACTCAGGTTCTTAAATGGAGCAGATAACAAGATTCAAACACTTTCACGTAAGTCAGCGCATCAGAGGAAATTTGGTTAAGAGTTCAAATTAAGCAAGCAAAGATAACAAGATTCAAATACTTTCACGTAAGTCAGCGCATCAGAGGAAATTTGGTTAAGAGTTCAAATTAAGCAAGCAAAAGATGTTTAATGCAGCAGAGAAAATTGATCATCAACCTTGAATAATAACAGTGGCAAGATACAATCTTCCTTACCACAAGAAGCCGGTAACCAAATACTAAGGCCACCGACATGAAACAAGACACAGACATAAGGCAATGCCACCTGCTGGGGTTCAAACAACAAGCCTACTGAGCGAGACAAATACAAGAAAAATGAAGTAGTGAGGTTGCCCAGTCAATAACACTTAAGAGGAATGAACTGGTCTATTTCATGCCATTTGCTACTCACTTGTTAAATTTGGCAGATATGTCTGCTGATTGAGATCCTACTAAAGGTCGAACGTTTATTAGAATTTCCCATTGTCCAAATCTATTCTCGTGGCTTCAGTTTCAAGAAAGGAAGTCTTAGTCATGCACTGTATAATGTCCTTCCAATTTTTACCGAAAGCCGCGATTGGAAAGTTTAGTGGTACCACTAATATAGACGCATCATCTAACAAAAGATCTCTGTATATACACTCGTAACAAAGAATAATTACTTTAATGTGTGTTATTATTTTTGTACAATTAAAATATATAAATTTATGTAATGTTAAAAAGTAAGCTTCTTGTATCTTGTTGTATCTGGTTGTGTCTTGTCCTTGTCTGCTTTGATCGATTTATGTATCGCGACGAGATTGTTTCTGATGAAAAAAGAAGGAAACATTGTAATGAGGTCTGTAAATGTGTTTGAACATTTTTTTAAGAATTAAAATATATTTATTAAATGAAATAAGTGTACGAACTGTAATTAGTTAGAAATACCTTGATCTTTTATATGAAATGCTAAAGAACGCCATTAGCATTTGTTTCAGCAAGAAGCTAACGACACAGATTGCAGCACCCGTCGACATTACGTAGCAAATATAGAATTCCTAACTGATAAAGCAAGGACGGGTGGAAAATAAGATTTAATAAAAATTAATAATATTATATTTCAGCTCTGCAAAACCAAACTGGACTTATATAAAAATTACTCCAACTTCTGTGGTAATGTATGGTAAAATGTGGTATCTTACAAAGATCTATAAATTAAGAAGTGCATAATTATTCAAAGTGACTATTATTATTATTCTGAGTGAGAAGTGAATAATATTTCATTAAATAATTTCCTGATAGCCATATCTTAAAAAGTAAAACAAACTTTTCATTTAGCTTAAGTGAATTCATATTTGCCGCGGTGAAGTAGCCGAGCGGTCTAAGGCGCCTCGCTGCGGAGCACGCGGTTGCTCGTCGTTGGAGGTTCCAGTCCTCCCTGGGGCATGGGTGTGTGTGTTGTCCTTAGGTTAGTTTGTGAGCTACGGACTGATGACCACGCAATTTGGTCTGATGGATTTACAAACATTTGAACATTTGAATTCAGACTTTGCGATTTTACTTTAAGTTGAGATTCAATTAAAGTTTCAATGATGTACGTAACTGAGAATAATATTCAGAATTTAAATATAAAGGATAGGGTCCACATTGACTTTAATAGAAAATTTTAATAACATTTGCCTTCGAATATTATTTTTATAGTATTTAAAGTGGGACTAATTTGTAAGAATGCTCGCACCAGTTGAAGACCTTCAACTAAAATTTGACCTGAATAATCATGTTCCTGAGAAGGTTCATGTTTCATCCATTCACTGAGCTAGCTGGCAAACTAAATAAATAATAGAAAATACAAAATTATGTGATCCCGAATTCATAGCTTTAATTTGTTTCAGGTGTGCAATATTAAAAAAAAAAAAAGATCATGTTAATCAGTTGCTGCATAGAAGAGCCACATGGTCTTAAAGTTCATGTCGCGAATCGTGTACCACTCCCGCCCGAGGTCAGTCCTCCCAGTTGTGGATGAGTGTGTGATGTGTTCAGTAGGCCCCTATACGTTAAACGCGTTTGTTACTCTGCGAACCAATGACCTCAGCACTTTCTTCTTCAGCAGTCTTCAGGTTTACGAACACTTAAAAAAAAAATTCTGCGGAGAGAAGCCCTTACAGTGAATAAAACTTTTCCAAATACCCAAGACCTAGTAAGATTTCGTAAATACTGCAGAGATTCCTGTACATCTGAAGCTATTTCTGGGGTCCAAGTACTAGCAGAAAACGAGATCAATGCAAGTTTTAGATAAAGGACTGAAAGAAAGAACAGAATGGCTGATGAGCTTTGTGAGTATGAAGCATCCGAACATTCATCAAAAGATTTTATTGTGCCCTTTTAGAAACAATTGACACTGATAACGGAACTGAGTACCAGGTGCAAAGGACTGGAGAAAATAAGTGCAAACCTCAGTTTCCTTGTGGTGTCCACATTCAATAAATGGAAGTGTCGGACTTAAAAACCAAAGCAGCAGAACTGACACACGCCTACCAAGATGATGTTAACAAGAATGAATTATTTATGAAATTGAAAGTTCCAAACACCATGCACTTCAACTACGCTATTGCTACCCCCCCCCCCCCCCCTCCAGTACAGCCCAAATATTTTTAATTTTTTTTAAATTATTGTGTGGTGACGAATTACAGTGATGATAATATTATCGATATTTTCTCGCAATAGCGCCACTATATAAGGTATAGATGTTCTACCAAATGGTGACCTATGAAAATTTGTGCCGGGACAAGCGGTCGCCTTAACCACTAGGCTACCCGAACGCAACTCTAGGATCGAATGTTTTCATTCTCCCTGGTGCGGGAATACAGATTAAACTGCGAGTGCTAAGGGATGAATGTAGTTGACTCATAAGTGCTGTCAGCGTGGCAAATTGGAAGTTTGGGTCGGTCCTGGAGTCGTGTTCGGGTAGCCTAGTGGTTAAGGCGACCGCTCACGAAAAGCGGGAAATCCCTGGTTCGAGTCCCGGCCCGGCACAAATTTTCACATGTCACCGTTTGGTAGAACATCTATACTTTATACAGTGGCGCTAAAAGAAATTCGCTATTGCGAGAAAATATTGATATTTTTTTTGTTTCCATTTCTTTATTTTTTTTAAACAAGTCGGCACAGGAAAGTTGAAATAGTGCACACGTAATAAATCACAACGTAACTATAATTTGCGAAGCACAAATAAACGCACCAGTGGGTCGCCAACGTGATGCCACCACGGAGAACGTGTGCTGCTGTTATTGTGAGCGGTTTTAATGCCGCCGCGACCAGCTTTGATGCTGCCGCTATTGTTACTGCTATGATGAAGTTGCAAGCCCATTGTTCATATGCGGCGACCCGCTGATTAACAGGTCAACGGCGACGCAGATAGGAATCTTATGAACACTATTGTTTCTTCAATTTTTACACATAGTCTCTTGTTAATTCAACTCCAAATTCGCTAGTAACATAGAAGCTGCCTAATTACTTTACAAGCTGATTATATATACTCCATTTCCACCTGTTGCTCCTCATTCACTTTGAAATTAATGCGAGCCTACTTATTTTATTTCTTGTGCAAGTGTTTTCGTAATTCGTTAAATTATAAAAAAAAGTAAAAATAAGTCGTAGATCAATAAATTCAACAGGCTTTATTCAGTGGCGTAGCTATCACAGGGCTAGGCGGGGCAGTGCCTGGAGCTCCCAGGCTCCAGGGGCCCCTCGACCTTCGTGAGCGGCGATCGTAAAAAGTTACAGTAGAGCGTCGATTTCTTTATTTAAGATTTTTTACCCTCCAACCGTATCGTCCATCATATTCCCTTCCCCTCAAACCAAGTTTCCCACAGTAGCCGCACTGGGCCACCGGCTGGCGGAACGATGCTTCTAATTGGGCCTTCACAAGACGCCACTATGTGGCGCCGCTGACAGGCGAAGCTGCCAGTCAATGTGTCCAACAATCGGCACCAGGGTTGCCAACTCGTACGATAATTATGGAGGCATACGATAATTTCAATGCTTGTATGATGTACGATAGTACCTTGTTCGATACTGGCCAAATGTACGATAATTTCTTCCCGGCTGGAGATACCATTTAAACCGTGCATATCAGGCACACTTAAGGCAATACGAATTGTCGTTAGAACTAAGGTAAGTGAAATTACATTAAACTCATCATACGACTTACGTTACTATAATAAAGACTACTACTTGTAACTACTACTACCACTACCACCACCACCACCACTACTACACGTATGTCTTTGCGCGAATATTTAATAAACTAAAGTGTCAGTTTTCCTAATATTTTGGTAATTTGCCACGTGCGATATATATCGTTGGGACTGATGCCGCAACTTCGATGTACTCCGTTCCTTGGAAATTACCATATTTTTACCATTTGTTAAGTTTGTTGCTTTTTAAGCTCTTTTTGTATGATGTATGATAATTCTGAGTCAAAATCTATAATTTTGACATTTTAGTACGATGTTTTCGCATTTACGAGTTGGCAACACTGATCGGCACTCTTCAGTCGGCAGAACTAGCGGCAGCGTTGAAGCTGCTCACAGCAACGGCGGCGTCTTCCAAGTGTTGCGGCGTGCCGGCTCGGCGCAGTGTGAAGAATCGCGCTCCTCCAAATAAAGTATAAATACATTTACTGTACAGTACTTCTATTGGCAAATAGAAGTTTACAGTTCGAATATCCGAATAAACCGGTTTTCCGAATATCCATGTCCCCAAATTGCTTCGGATAATAGACGTAATACTGTATATAATATTTTAGTTGAATGAAGGAATCTCGACTTTTAATTTCTCCTGCCGAAATTGACCCCAACATGGCCAGTTCGCCAATTATGTAAGGAAATTATAACAGAATATGCATTATTAGAATATGAGGTTACGGAAGTATTTACCGCAGTTTTATTCTTCTGCAGCAGCCGAAATGTCGTTCAGGAAATTAAAAATTATCAAAACGCATCTGAGGTACAATATGGCTCAAGCTTGACTAGGGACATTTGACACTCATAGCAATCGAAAACAAGGCTGCATCAAGTCTAGATTTAACAGACCTTATTGATGATTTTTCAAAAACCAAAGCCAGGAAAAGATTGTAAAATAAGTGTTGAAATAAAATTGACTACTTTTTAACTGTGTAACCATATTATTACTATAATGCACTGCAGTCACGAAAACGCTTACCGAAAATTACCGATCAGAAATCGTATCTTTGCCAACATCTGCAATCTAACAGTTTGAAGCATTGTATTACTCCAGTAGGTATTCTTTCATTCTGACTTTGGTGCGTGAGGAAACACGAACGAAATCCCCACGACTTGAAAAACGCCACTCATTAAGTTCGTGATACACAGTGAGACGTGAAAAATAATTATGAATATTTTTCAAGGACTAATAGTATTCGTGTTACAAGAAATAGAAAAATTCCCAACTTTTAGAAAACAATGTTTTAACACATTGACTGCCGCGTGAGTTAAATATAAGTCACAGGAAGTCTTCTCTTCGGGCCACGTGAAGTAAATACAACTAACGGACATTTTTCCATTTAAAGCTCCGTGGTGCAGTTGTAACTCACAGTAGCGAGCTGTGACATGGTGTAACAGTACGTTATAGCCCCAGTAACAAATCATGTTCGTGGCCTCCAGTTTTCAAGAGCTCAAGAGTTGTTATTGACACTTGAAATTGTGAATTATATATAACTCACATGACCCAGTCATAATGGAGTTTCCTTGTTTTTATAATTTATTATTTGGTGTTACATATTACTTATACAGTAGATTGTATATCACATACAGTTTTAATTACATTCTCCAACTCTAATTGCAGAAATTGGGTAATTCCACTTTATATAGGTAACACCTGCATGCACTGTGCTTTATGAAGAAACACTTCGAAAAAATATGAGTCGCAATTTCTTACATTTCTTGACAGCTTGCTCTCGTCTAAATTGATTCTTCATTTTTTCGTAGCATCCGTACACCCATGATTTGCTGCTCCCATGTTCACAAGAGCACAATCTGCAGGCAGCTCGGTGGCTACGGTGAGAGATTTCTCAGGGGCATCGACATCTTCTGTATGGAGTAGTCTCAAAGACACTTCCCCTTTGAATTCTGTGATTGAGATTATATTGTTGTTGATGTATCAGTAAATCAAAAAGAGCATTTACCAGTGCTGACCCTGTCAACAGTTCAATTGCAAGCTTCCTGTACCATTTCACACCTCGCCTTAGACAATATAGGTCTTCATTTGGAGAGAGAGATCTATACATGACTGATTATAGTCAGTTATCATTGATGGTTTTTTCTTTGTGCCCCTCTTGGTTTGAACTTCAGCTTCTTCCTATCCATGAACAGTACTCAGCATCAACACATTCCTCTTATTTTTCCATTTCAGTAATATCTTCATCTTCTTCACTTATGTCCATAACTTTATCTAAAAGCTTATGTACATGCCTTTGTTCATCTACATAACTTCTACGAGACACTTTCTCCTGATAAAATATCACTGTGTTACGGAGCAAACAACACAGAATAAAGACTGTAATAACAATGCAGTAAAACAATAAGGGAACTGTACGCAAATAATGTTGTGGAATGAAAGACTTACAGGAGTACCAATCCAAAATTATTAGCGACATAGCAAATGATAAAATGTTCAAATGTTTGTATAGTCTATGGGACGTAACTACGGGATCATCAGTCCCTAAGCTTACAAACTACTTATGAGCTACTTACGAACTAGGTCGGCACAAATATCCATGCCCGAGGGGGGATTCGAACCCCCGACCGTAGTGGCCGTGCAGACCGTGACTAGAGCGCCTCAGTCCCCTCGGCCACCGCGGCCGGCAGCAAATGACACACCTGGTACTTTACTCTGGCACCATGTGAGTCATATGTAACTTACACAAAAAATATAAACAATATTTTCAACTTATTTGTACTTAAATAGCTTACTTCAAGCAAACTAAAGCAGAATATGGAAAAAAATAAATGGTCCCCGGAGGACGGTAACCCAAGCACACCTTTGGCAGCCAATATGTTAATACAGTTATTGTTAAGCAGAATGGACTAAGACAAAATATTAAATGTATACAGCATATTTAAGTACAGTAGAACAGTACTGGACATATGATTTATTGTGGAGATGTGACAGGTGACAGCAGGAAGGGGTAGGGGGTGGGGGGGGAGGTTGGAGGGCAGGAACGAGAAAGCGAACCCCTTTTCTGTCTACCCCATTACGTCGCAAAAGTAAATCACAAGGTGTTTTACAAAGTTATACCGACCCTTCCATAGTGCATCTCATAAATCACAGATGACATACTGCGCAGACACTCCTGGAGAGTGCGCATTTTCCACAAAATGCCAGGAAACAGGCATGTTTATTTCCCACATGTTCATTAATACTGTAAATTTTGCGTGAAAGCGTAACAAACAAACTTTCACAATTATATTAGAGAGTACGTACGATTAAACATTAATTGCTGCGTGACACATAATAAATTACTTAGTAGTATTTAAGTTTGCCTTATTATGCCTTCCAGTGGGCGGTAAGGAGCTGATGATGTAGAAGTTTTGCATCTGTACAGTATTAGTGTAAAGTGGGCCCCAATGTCGCTTTTGCCCCGGGGCCCTTGGTGACATAGCTACGCCACTGGCTTAATTTCTGAAAAATGAGCCCCCCCCCCCTCTCCCCGCAGAACCAAATCGTGGCTGCGCCACTAGCTCCCGTGTATAAAGAACAGTGATTCCTGTACACGAATGATGTGTAACTCTGATTAGGTTAGAACTGCAGCGTGCTTGCACATTCATATGTTTTGCACACGCCTTTCAGTCGTACGACATATTTTCATTTGGAAAACGAATGTCCATCAGTTTGTACGTGACTAAGAAGCATTTGTCAATATGTAACGTAATAGGTCAGTACGTGAGTGGAATCGAAACTTTTTTTCATTTCTTGTTTAAGAAAAGTGTCAATTCGTCTTCAAGTGACATTTCGTATCAGCTATATCTGAATCTGACAAGAAACAAAATACGAACATCTGTCTCGCACGCTCTAGACAGATGAATTTCAAATCCAGGTGGTATAGAGATGAATTTATTATAGAGCATCTTTTGATGGCAATATTATCGTTGACCAGATAGTGAGAACGCAGAATGGGGCCCCTCTGTTTCAAAGTCAGAAGTCAGCTTCTGCTGCGGTGACGGACATTAACGCTGCCAAATTGTAGCTGCGAAAGAGCCAGTCCACGGAGATACCGGAATTTTGACTGACGCTGTATCTCAGAGCAGATTAGGAAACACTCCGATAAAAAAAAATCTTCTGATCTTCTAATGCTCTGTAGTTTTGCCTGAGTTATGCTTGTTCTGAAATTGTCTTCAGATTATTGTTGGTGAAAAAGGATTGCTTAGTGTAATGAATTAAGTCATGAAATTAGTTTAATTGAATTGGATTGTAGATGTTTTACTTTATTGAAGATACGGATTCAGTTTGTTTTAATTTTTTTTAAGTTTTAATTTAATTTATTTTTGAGATCACATTTAAGGAAAATGACGCAGAGACATTGTAGCCAATGTAACCAGATATTATTGTTCGGTTGTGATGTAGTAGTAGTAGTAGTAGTAGTAGTAGTTGTTGTTGTTGTTTTCATTCCGCAGAGTGGTTTAAAGTAGCGCACCACGCTGCCCTGCCCTGTCCTGTGCAAGCATCATCATCTCCAAATAAGGTCGGCAACTTACATCCTTACGATTCCTTGATGTCTCAGAATGTACCCCACCAAACTATCCCTTCTCTTAGCAGGAAGTGCCAGAAACTCCTTTTCTCCCCAGTTCTATTAAGCACCTCATTAGTTACGTGATCTACCCATCTAATATTTATCTCTAGCACCACATTTCAAAAACTTCTGTCATGATTTTGCCTGAAATCCTTATCGTCCAAATGCTTTCAGAAAGGACTTCCTAACATTTAAACTAATATTGGATATCAACAAATTTATTTTCTTCAGAAAAGGTTTTCCTTCCCATAGCCATTCTGCGTTTTACATCTTCTTTTTCGGTCATCTTGCTACCCAAATAACTAAACTCATCACTTTTATCGTCTCATTACCTTATCCAATTCCTTCAGCATCACCAATTTTCATTATATATAATAAGATATATATATAATCAAAGAAAGGAGTTTGAATAGCCAAATCATTTAAACAGAAAAAAACAAAGCCCTTGTTATCATTATGGAGAAGCAATTAATATTGTGGCTATGTCGGAAACTTGCAATGCATTGAGCGTTTTTCTAATCGTTCATCAGCAACCATAGGCAGCGTTTTCTCTGAAGTTTCCATTGTACAAGGCAGCTTAATTACATGAAGAGGGGAATTGTCAATGACGAACATGAACCAATAATACTGATGGTTGAATATTACATTTATTTTATACGAGTCAGATGCATCTAATTTCCACCGGCCTAGAATCAGTAACACTCGTAGTGCATAAATCTGTTGGAAAGCATTTAACGTGTGGCTTCATCTTTGTCATGTTGAAATTCTGCTGTTGCGTCCATGTGCATTACGCAGTAACACATACAGAACGGGAGTAGCTTCCGGTTTAAAGGGACGAGAGGACAGTCAGTTAGTGTTAGCGTGTGCGTTAATATTTCATTAAAGTTTTCTGTTTACACAGAGCGCAGCAGAATTAAGTACAGACACCATCGTGATATTACAGGAAATACTAAATGTAATTGATGAAAGGAGAAAATATAAAAATGCCGTAAATGAAGCAGGCAAAATGGAGTACTGACGACTAAGATGTTTGTAGAGCTTATGGGAGTTAACTACGGGGTCATCAGTCCCTAAACGTACAAACTATTTATGAACTAGCTTATACTAAAGACGGCACAAACATTCATGCCCGAGGGGGATTCGAGCCCCCGACGGGGAACGGTCTCGCGCATCGTAGCATGGCACATCACTGTGCTCGGTCGCTCCACCGCGGCAACGACTAAGTAATGAGATTGACAGTAAGCGTAAAATAGCTAAGCAGGAGTGGATAGAAGGTAAATGGAAGTATCTAGAAGAATGTAAAAATAGAGGTTAAAATAGATATCGCCTACAGAAAAATGAAAGAAACACTTGGAGACAAGAAAAGCAGTTGTATAACCATAAAGAATCAGATGGAAAACCAGTTATTAGCAAAGAAGGGAAATCTGAAAGGAGGAAAGTGTATATAGAGGAGCTCTACCAAAGGAAATGAACTTAAATACAATATTGTAGGAAAGGAAGAGGATATATATGGAGATCAAATAGGTGATACTATACTGAGAGAGGAATTTGACAGAGCACTGAAAGACCTAAGTTGAAAAAAGGCCCCTGGAGTGGACATTTACTCAGAGCTACTGAAGTCTCTTGAAGAGCCAGCCATAACTAAACTATATTACCTGGTGCGTAAGATGTATGAGAGAGGGAAAATACCCTCAGACTATAAGAAAAATGTAATAATCCCCATACCAAAGAAAGCAGGTGCAGACAGGTGTGACAATTACAGAACCATCAGTTTAATAAGTCATGGTGGCAAAATTTTAACACGAATTATTTACAGAAGGATGGAAAAGCTGGTAGAAGCCGACCTTGGTGAAGACCAGTTTGGATTCAGGAGAAATGTAGGATCACAGGAGTCAATCCTCACTTTACGGCTCATCTTAGAAGATGGATTAAGGTAAGGCAAACCTACATTTCTAGCTTTTGTAGATTTGAAGAAGGCGTTTGACGTTGTTGATTGGAATAAACTCTTTCAAGTTCTGAAATCAGCAGCAGTAAAATATAGGGAACGGAAGTTTATTTACAACTTGTACAAAAACCAGACATCAGTTATTAGAGATGAAGGGCATGAAAGGGCTGTAGAGGTTGGGAAGGGCGTGAGACAGGGTTATAGCCTTTCCCCAATGTTATTGAATTTGTACATTGAGCAAGCTATAAATGAAATCAAGGAGAAATTGGGAGAAGGAATTAAAGTTCAAGGTTTTGCTGATGACATTGTAATTCTGTCAGAGACAGCAAAGGACCAGGAGGAGCAATTGAACTGAATGGACAGTGTGCTGAAAGGTACATATAAGATGAACATAAACAAGAGCAAAACAAGGGTGATAGAGCGCAGTCTAAGAAAGGCGATGCTGAAGGAATTAGATTAGGTAACGAAACAATAAAGGTGAGTCTTTTTACTTGGGAAGTAAATTAACATATGACGGTCGCATTACAGAGGATATAAAATCCAGAATGGCAATGGGAAGAAAAGCGTTTCTTTAAAATCGCATATTAATTTAAGCGTAAGAATGTCCTTTCTGAAGGCATGTGGGTGAGTGTTGCCTTCCATGGGAGTGAAACATGGACGATAAACAGTGCGGACAGGAAGAGATATAGGCTTTTGAAATGTGGAGTTAAGAAGAATGTTAAAGATTAGGTGGGTGGATCGCATAAAAAATGAGGAGGTTGTCATGTACCGGTGGTACACCTGACGAGCAGACAACCCGCAATGCAGGCAACGTGCGCATGAATGCATATCAATGAGGCGTCCCACCAGCATCGGTTCCGGAGTCACCAGATGACGCGACGAGCACCGCCAGAGAGCGCACTAAACCATTACTATTTTCCTCCACACAATCACGTGAGACCAGCTCGAGACTGACACGTATCACTGCGCACCGACTATAATTAGGGGGGGGGGGGTGCAATGCAACATGATGGCAGTTCTACGCCGACCGCCTACGAGAACCATAGCTGAGGGATCGCGATCCGGGGAAGAGAAGAGTACCTGCCAGCGACGCCGCACCTCCAGGACTTCGCGCAACGGAGTAGCTTGTCCGGCTCCGTCTCCCTGGCCGTTCTCTCAAGGCTTGTACCTAATTGGTGAAGAAAAAAACTTATATTTGATGTTTGTTGTTTTTGCCTTAGTTTCAGAATTTTGTTACTTTTGTTTGCAGAAGATGATTAGTATGTCCTGTCAATAAACCCAGTTTCTGTATCAAACAGTGTCTTCTAGTTATCTCCTGAGGCGAGATATAGTAGTGGACTCTGGTGGTCAAGTCGGTAGTCTTCTTTGTTGTCTTGCTCATTGTTTACCATGAACGGTCAACCAGTCAGCGCAATCCCTGACATTTCGCAGCCAATTTTGCTCCTCTTACGGGACATGATGTTGGTCCAGTAGGAACTCGTGCAGGCAATGGCGGCCTTTAGCACTTCAGCTACATACGGATCCCACCGGACCTCTCATTCTCTTTCTGATAGTAAAGGGTTCCGGGGAGGCCCCTCCGCTCTTCCAAGCGTTTGATAGGCAGGTGGAATCTTGGGCAAACTACATGGCCTGCCTTGAACAACATTTCTTGGCGTACGGCATCTCTGGTGATGACCACCGTAGGGCTTTCTTCCTTGCGTACGTTGGTCCTGAGGTTTACCTTCTTCTTCAGCAATTAAAACCGGAGCACGAACAACATGCCCTCCCCTATGACGAAGTTTTTCAAAAAAATGTTCAAATGTTTGTACAACTTATGGGACTTAACTACGTGGTCATCAGTCCCTAAACTTACAAACTACTTATGAACTAGCTAAGACTAAGGACGGCACAAATATCCATGCCCAAGGGGGGATTCGAACCCCCGACCGTAGTGGCCGTGCAGACCGTGACTGGAGCGCCTCAGTCCCCTCGGCCACCGCGGCCGGCCGAAGTTTTTCTTGTAGGAGTACTTTGACTCACAAGTGGAAGTTACGACAGCTCGACAAATTCTTTACCTGACACAAGAAGCAAGGTCAGTCGTATCGGGAATGGATCGCTACCCTCCAGGGCTTATCAAGGGACTTCTGATTTTGATGTGCCAATGAAAGCTGACAACAGTCGTATGCAGCATCGGTCGTGAGGGATATAATCTTGGTTCATGTCACTGACGAGGGCCTCCGGAAGGACTTACTAAAGCTTCGGGAGTCCTCCCTATAAGCATGTCTTCCAGTTATTGCGGTGTTTGAACAATCACTCCAAGCGTCCACCTCCTTCCATGAGCCATTTCAGGTGCATGCGGCTCGCCCCACCCGCCGACAGACACCTGAGCAACCATCTCCCCGTCTTCCTTCTGGTAAACAAACCTCCTTCACTCGCGGTCTTACGCAGTTACCCTAATACAAAGACTGTTTTGTCACACACCCTAGGTATCAGTGTCAGTTTCGTCGTACCAAATGTCACCTGTGAGGCAAAATGAGGAACAGGGCCGAAGTCGAGCTTCCTCCATAATGCAAATTGACTGTACTCAGGACGATCCTGCTGCAGACGACGACCCAGGCATGGCTTATGAGGAGGATCTCCACGTTCACCCAGTACTTCCTGTTCACGATAAACAGGTAACCCTGTCAGTGTTGGTCAATGGCCACCCAGTCGGCTTCCAGGTAGACACTGGGTCTACCTCTTCTATCATTGTGTGGAAAACTCACCAACGCTTGGGGTCTCTCCCTTTTCATCCATTCACCCAAAGCCTTCGAAGTTACAGCAATTATTTAGTGATGGTTGAAGGCCAGTTTACGGCACTCATCAAACACGGCGCCACAACTTGCAGGATGCGTCTCCTTGTCGTGGATACACTGGGAGCTACAAACGTGCTGGAACTTGACCTTTTCCATACCTTGGGGCTGGAAGTCCACGATACCATTAGGAGCATCCAGCCAGGATCTGCCAGTTCCTATCTCCAGACTCTTCACTTTCCGTGTTAGATCCTCCTACTGCTAGTTTCAAAAGTTTGAGACACGCATCACGCTCCTTCCGATGGCTGTAACCCGGTTCTTCAATGCCCAGCCTGTACTATTCACTCTCCACGAAATATTGCAGGCAGAGCTCCAACGTTTGCAGGAAACTTGTGTCTAAACACCCGTCTCTAACATTTTATGGGCAACGCCCATAGAATTGGTAGACAAACCGGATGGTTCCATTCGCGTAAGTGGTGATTTTAGTAAAACCATCAGTACCCAGTCTATTCCCAAGGTCGAGATCCTCAGTCGCCTCAATGGGGGCATACTCTTCGCGAAAATCGATCTCAAGGATGCATATTTACAGCTTCCTTTAGACGAGGTTTGTTGTGTTTGCCTTAATTTCAGAAGTTTGTTCGTTTTTGTTTCCAGAAGATGATTAGTTTGTCTTGTCAATAAACCAAATTTCCGCATCAGACAGTGTCTTCCAGTTATTATTTCCCGAGGCGAGATATATCAGAGGTACTGAACAGAATTGGGCAGAAATTTCTGGCATACCTTGACTAACAGAAGGGTGCGATTGGTAGGACACATTCATAGACACCAAGGAATTGTAAATTTGACATTGGAGGGATGTGTGTGGGGCAAAAATCTCAGAGGGAGACCAAGAGATGAATATAGTAAGCAAATTCAAAAGGATGTAGGTTGCCGTTCTTATGAGAAGATGAGGCGGCTTGCTCAGGATAAAGTAGGATGGAGAGCTGCATCAGTCTCCGGGCTAAAAACCACAACAACCACCACTGTGACAACACAAATGAGGAAAGTTTTATTTTTTACTAATTGAATACTCACTATCAGAGTTTAACTAACATAACATTCTCAGTACATCAGCACAGTGAATCTTGAAACATAGCACCATTTGCAGTAGAACAAAGACGAACTAATTATTTTCTTCTAGACAACTTTAATTTAACGTTCGAAAACTTCGATTATATATGTTTCAGTATACCACGAGTCACGATAAATCATTTTCGTCATAGACCACTTTCAATACAGAACGAAATTATTGGACCGTTGTCTTTATCTCAGCGAAACTTTACAGTAATAGGTGATGCAACATGCCGTTGAATATCAGTTACATTTGGTTACACTACTTCTTTCCAAATACGAAACAAGCAAATCATGTTTTTGTTTGTGAGGATATTTATCTGCGAGAGACGAACGTGCGATACTGATACAACTTTATATTTCCAATTCACTATGTGTGAAATAAATAAAAGTCAGAGGTAACGCAAACAACGGTGATTTTATTCATCGGAATACAACGGAAACACACGAAAAAATTCTTGGAATAAAACTCGGTCACAAAGAAAAACAATGTTTTGTGTTATTTCCATGAAAACGATGTATTTTACGTGACATTTCACTGGAGAGTAACAAAGGAAACAAAATACCAGTAACATAGGAGGGAATTCACACGTAATGCAATGTCAGTGTATCATTACATTTTCAATCAGGCTGATTCAGTTTTAAATTTTATTCGTGAAAGTGGTTTATATTATTCTATCTGAGGGTTAGTTCTGTGCTTCAATTATCTAATCGTTATAGGCCGGGCATTTTGATGTGTTACAGAGTGGCTGTATCTTCCAGTTTTCTGTGATCACCCAAACGACACTTTATTACTCTTTTTAAAATTTAAATCCTCTTTTATTTTCTTCCATTTTATTTGTTGCTTTTATTTTTGATGTTACATTCTAAGCTTGCATGTAGTTCAACACACTGTTTGGTTGTGTGACCATCTTCAGCAGTAGCAATAAAAAATTTAAAAAAAAAAATGTTAAAGTTTTTCCGTCTTATGCTGACGGCAATTAAAACGCATTTTGCTTTTTATATGTAAAGCATCTTCTGTGGATCTTTAAAATCGATACATAGGTTCGAACATTGACCGACCGATGCAGTCTAGTACCTTTCAAAATCCTACGAACCAATCAACCATAACTCAGCTTAAAGTAGGAGTAATAGCACAAATCACATCGTACATTTCTGGTAGTGCTTATCTTAGTCCACAAAATGCAGATGCGGCATTTTGCTGAAGTGGCTGAAACAGCGGAAGCAAATAATGTGACCACCTCACTAAAGACGAAGTTTTTTCTTTTCAATCAGAATCATTTTCGTATTCAAGTAGTCCAATATGGAAAGCTGCAGTAATTCCTTTTCCAAATGATAGCAAGGGAATGTCAAAAATTTGACTTTCAACAAGCACGTTGCAACATAAACTTCGGCGCAGAAAAATTGTAAATCATGGAGGTAAGTTTGGTAATGAAATAACGACCATTTGTCCCTCCCACTGCGTTCTAACAACAGCATCTAAGCCGTACATGTGCACTTTGAGTATCAATATAAGCAGTAATGCAGTATCCCAAATGTATGAGGATATTTGTATTTTCGGCTGTATACTTTAAGCAGATGTTTTTCACACCGTTGATAAAAAGTGCAATGTTACACTGACAAGTGTTCCAAGAGTCCCAATTTTCAGGCTTCCGTTGCCATGTCCCTATTCATACTTGACCGGGTCGCACCATTTTTGAGACAGTCGAAAATAAATTCCAGAACTAAGACAATGGTGAGATGTAGAGGTCTGCTTATCGCTTCGTTCTTTTCGCCGACGCGCCGACACGGTTACTGTGTGGTTCCACATTTCACCATTTCACATGGTCATAATAATAATAATAATAATAATAACAACATGGTTCTCTGTTCAATAGGACCCAATTGAGGAGTGAGACTCCATGGTCATGGAACAAGTCAATACATGAATTTTTACACAAGAATGGTAATAGAAATTTTTTAAGTAGTCCTATGCACACGACAATCTTAAGACAAAGTGAAAAGAATCAATAAAGAAAAAATGAATTAGCTTAATTGCTTAACTTTTCTAGGAGGTTCTCGATAAAATAAAAGGAGTGAGCCATGAGGTAACTCTACAACTTAGATTTGAAAGCGTGTGGGTTAGTTATAAGATTCTTTAGTTCTTATGGCAGCTTATTGAAAATGGATGCTGCAGAATACTGTACACAACAACAAACGACATTAAAGAGGAAACGTATTGTGATGTCAGTATCAAAATTCCCAGACTACTGAAAAGGGGTCGACATGACGTTCGTGAACTTACACCGCCCTTTTTGCATCAGGCGAGTTACCCAAAAAAATAATGCCGTGCATCATAAGTGAGTGGAAGTAACCGTAATAGAGGACTTTTCGTGTTGAAAAATCACTTATTTCAGATGTTGTTCTAATGGTAAATATAGTAGAATTTAGTTTTGGAACAAGATCCAGAACATGGGCTTTCCATGACAGCTTAGTGTCTATCTGAATACCTAGAAACTTGAACTGTTCAGTCTCACTTATCATATGCCCATTATGTGAAATCAATGTTAGCTTTCGTCAAATTATGTGTTATAAATTGTAAAAACTGAGTTTTACTGTGATTTAACATTTAGTTTTATATGAGTCAAATAACAACAAATTAAAAGTGGTTCAGCAGTTTTCTCTACATCATATCCCATTAACTTAATATTGTTTACAAAATGTAATACTGATATTTTGAAATGGACTAGCTCCAAGAAGTTTCTCATGTACGTGTACTGAATGCCATGGTACAGAACAGAAACTTAACAACAATACAAAAATTTCTCTTTTACTTAAGAAACTCAAGACACCCTAGTATGCAGAAGTTATTTCCATGGCATCTAACCTGTTATAGTTGGAACAGAGTGAATTCTTTCTCAGACAATTATAGTCTGGTCTGCGAAACGAAATGAATCATCTTCGGGAAACGTAAAAGCAAAGATACAGATAAAGGTCAGCTGTAAAGTAATATGCACAGAATAAAAATAACGCCTCTTCAACTTCATGGTGTGATACAAAATATTTATTTAAAAATATCGCTTATCGGGGTACAGATGAGAATTCTAAGGACTCACATAAACCGCATAAACATTTCAACAGTCAAATCCGTAACAGTGTTTTATGCGGTGTACATGCGTCCTCAGGACTCGAATCTGTAATGATGTTCTGTCATTTGAACGAAATCGATAAGCGATATTTATAAATAAATATTTTGTATAACACAAAGTGAAGAGGTGTTATTTTTATTATAATGCTAGCTTAATTCCCGTTGCTTCGCACGCGTAGGCTGCATCGTCTGCATTGGTTGTTTCTACTATTAAATATAAAATTTCATAGATTTATCTTTAAAAATGCTTTCCAAATAAAAGTATTTTGACAGAACTTGCTACCCCCTATTGCACCATTTGTGGCAGAATTCAAAACATCCCGAAACACTGTTTTTTATTGTAATCATGGTTCCAAATCCAAATTTTGGCATTTCTAGCATCCAAATGGTCTTAGTAGCACCCTTGAAAGATATTCGCTTATTTCACACGCTTAATGGTTGAATTTCCAAAAATATCGAAACTCTTGTTTTTAAAATTCTAACAGAAAATTTAAATCCGAAGTTTCGTAATTGCCTTAATAGCAACGTATTTTCAAAACAACCGTTCATACTCTATTTCACCCCTTAGGGATGAGAATACTGAAAATCTCTGCTGCCTACAATGTAAGATGAACAAAGTATACAAATTTCAAGTTTCTCTCGACTGTAGGTTCACTTTTCAGCGCCGTTTTCTGTCACTCAGAAACAGAGAACGCGAAATTTGTTTCTTACGCTTTTGCATCTGTTTTCAAACTGCAATACGTACTTTTTTTTCCTTTATTCTTACGCCTGTTGCAGAAAAACAACTGAAGAATGTGTACCACGTTTCGCTGTATATAACTTCTATTATAGAGTCAAAAGTCATCGTCTGGTCTTCAGTCCGAATTTTATATAAGCTGACGACTTTCAAGCACCTGGGTGTCGGTGGCCGAGAGGAGAGAGACCGACACAGGGATGCACGCGTGTGCGGGTACAGAGTCTGAGGTGACCAGCCAGTGGGACAGCAGAAACTAGAAATACCAAGCTGGATTAGTACAAGATATATATTTCGTAGAAATATTACAATACTTAACTTTTACGACTGCAGACTAGTGTAATACCGATAAATAGTTTAACTAGGCAGAGGCCTGGCTACTGATGAGAGTCTGTTCTATTGCCTGTCATATTGCCAACTGGTCGATGGAGTTCAGTGGTGGCCACGAGCGGAGTTGCAGCAGAGGGCGCTCGTGGCTGACGTCGTAAGGACGCCGCGCCGTGCGTGCATGGCGGCGCGCGGCGCAAGTACGTGGCGAGTACTTCATACTTCTGCGACACCACAGAAACAGGTACAGAAATGTTAACGTAAATCTTCTGAGGATAGAAGCGAAGGAATTTCGTTCATTTATGTTAGAGTGCAATTTTAGCGTGCACCTGGAAATTGGCCGCATTCCTCTGTACAAAAAGGTTTCCTGTACTTCGCAGTACGGAACGGCAAAGGGAAGGGGCTACAGCTTGGCCGGTGCGGAACGCTAAATTGAGGCCGGCCTGTTACGTGGACGCGGCCGGCAGCGCGCATATAAAACGCGGCCGAGGGGGAAATTGAGGGGCGCGGAGGCGCGGCAGGTCGCTGATTGGCTGCCGGAATGAGAGGGCGAAGGTCCGCCGACTGACACCAGGCAGCGCTGGAGACGGGGCCCTGGACCACAGTCTAACATAACACTCCATCAGATTTGTGTTATACTCTGCGACAGCAGCGCTCCAAGCGGTCGTAAAGCTACATTTCTGAATACGATATTGGATGCGTAGGGGAGGCCGCGGCACGTTTTCCACCATTTTACATTTTTATTTTTGTACTTCTTATTTTTATCGATTTTGCGGTAAACAGCGGATCATTATGTCTCCTACACCTTTATTTACAGTCTTGTACAGATATTTTTGAAAATAGTAAATATCATTCTTGGTAGAAAATGGTTTTGTCTTACCATGTTGCGTTGGAAAATTGGCCCCGTATGCGGGGTAAGTTTTCCAGCTTACTTAAAATGTACAGGGGCAAATATTCCAATTATACTTTCAATGTTAAAACAGAGATAATTATCTTGATTTCACTGAATACGTATTTTTATCATGAATTTACAATACATTACCAAAGAGGATATTAAAAATAGCCACATTAAATAAAAACAAATGCTATTTAATGGTTTTATAAAATATGTGACTTAAATATTTTACAAATACAGACATTTTTAACAATACTTATACTGACTGTCTGAATCACAATGTAAGGAAACAAAAAATGGAACATTCCCTTTCGTACAGTCTCCATGCGCCCATTTCGTGCACTGTACCCACTTTCCATTTGCTTTAGACTTGGCGTAAGACTCAAAGCAGTAAGGAATATGTGCCCCATATGCACTCAGAAAACGTGCCCCGTCGCCATATTCGGAACTGTAACACTACGTCCATGAGTAACAGTGTAAGCTATTTACAAAACAAATGCACAGTTACGTGAACAAAGAAACCCATTTTTAGTGTGTGCAATGACAAAATAATAACTTTAACGCTAGAATGTTTATTTTAAGTTTAAATAAAAACGTGAAAGTTTACTCACATTTGCAGAAATGACGAAAACAGCCCTGCCGACGTTGTGACTGCTGGTACGACACTGAAACTTTCGTAAATGAAGCGTGCTTTGTTGCTACTTCCTACAGTGTCGCCGGTGGTAACATCTAGCGGTTTGTTTCGAAAATAAACGGATTTGGAAAACTTGCCCCTGTGGAAAATGTGCCCCGGTCTCCTCTACAAATAGAATCGTTTATATTAATTTTAACTTACTTTTTTTACGTTTTGGAAAGTATGTAGTGCCATAAATACGTAATAACGTATACTCCTTTACAAGGTACGAAACGGAACATTACAGGGCAGTTTATTTACAATTATTTTGTAACCTATACGCTTTTACTGAATAATTTCATTTTCTATTAAATATAAAAAATGGCTAGGAAACACCAGAAGAGCTGCCCTTTTGCAGAAAGATGTCGCTCTCCTACTGAAGAACGATAACATTTACTCATTACAGTTACAGTAAACCCAGTGAGGGTGGGACGTAGGAAACGTATATAGAATGCGATAACTACGGTATTTAACTTACGAAATCAGCCACCACAGCTGTAGCCGAAGGAAAAACGTCACAGACGCAATAAAACAGAAGATGCAATGAAACCTGTTTTCCAACAAGGAAGTTCCCAATTTCACAATTGTTGCTACAGCTGAACCACAAACGGCAAGATTAAAAAAAAGTCTTTTTAAGCTAATGTAATTACACTCAAAAGAATATGCATGTATAAGAAAGACGAGTGAGATGTAAAAATGTGCGAATTATTAGACTCGACATCGAATCGATACACGCAAAAAAAAAAAAAAAAAAAAAAAAAAAAAAAAAAAAAAAAAACAAAAAAAAAAACGGGCTTCTCATTGTAAGAACAGACCATAATATAAATATATGGTTCTCCTATGTTTATATTCTACGAACTTTCGGCAGAATAAAATGCAAATATAAACATATCCCTAAGTTTTGTTTTTTGTTTTTTAGGTAAGGCTTATGGGACTTAACTACGGGGTCATCAATCCCTAACTTTCAAATTACTTATGAACTACTTACGAACTAGGACGGCACAAATATCCATGCCCGAGGGGGATTCGAACCCCCGACCGTAGTGGCCGTGCAGACTGTGACTGAAGCGCTTCAGTCTCCTCGGCCACCTCGGCCGGCCCTAAGTATTTATTCATGACAAAGATGTTCTTTATACCACTTAATCAATTAAATTCGGCTGTTTTTACATTAATTTCCGTATTATGCATGTCTCTTGATGTTTCGCTGGTGCTTGAACGCAAAAAGTATAGTAACTGTTTCGTTAATTATATACAAAATAATTATAATCAAACATAACTCCCTCGGCAGCTTGCCCACCCTAGGAGCGCTAGTGTCGTTGCAGCTGTCAGTTGGTAACAACTTTCACAGCAGTGAGTGTCGCGACTGTATATGTTAGACTGTGCCCTGTACACAGCCTGTATAGGGAGAGAGCGGCCAACCCAAGGAGGTCAGATACAGGGAGAAGACCTTACGCTGAAAAAGTGAAGCCTGCCTCGGCATATTGCTAAGTTTTGGAGACGTGTTTATATTGTAGAGCTAATGTTTTATGTTAATTAAAACTTCCAACAGTTTTGCCGTTATGTACAACGAGTTAAGAGTGCAAAATAGCAGTTAAAAATAAAGTTTTCAAATATATTATGATGAATGTTCATTACTATTTATTCAAGAATGTATATTGTCTGAAAGTACATACTTCGTAATGACTGTCAGTTCAATGCATTATAAGTAAGAACGTGGACTTAACGCATAATTTTAACAGATAAATAGCATTCCACAACACAGCAAGATTGCGGACAGACTTCAACTGACGTATGTGCTCCGCATAGAAAATGGCATCTCCCTTTATTCTAAGCTCCTTGGGCCAATCAGCGTGTGTCCGCCATGTTTTTACCAGACTGCGCGCGGGACGTCCACTTACGTAGCAACCTGGGCATAAATGCAGCCACTTAACAACTTGAAATAAGCCATCACTTCCACCTATGACACCAAAGTACATCTTCTGGCTTACTGATCAGTATGTGGTTAAAGAAATGCCATCCATCTATGTTCATACAGGCCTAATAAGTTTGTAAGCAAATAAGTCTCGTGAAACAGTTTCTATGACTGTCGAATGTTAATACCATATTTTACGATGTTCTGGTAATTTCGACAGTTGGCAGTTGCTTAATGAGAAAAAGAGATACTCCAGATTATGTACTGGGTGATCAAAAAGTCAGTATACATTTGAAAACTTAATGAATCACGGAATAATGTAGAAAAGGAGGTAAAAATTGACACACATGCTTGGAATAACATGCGGTTTTATTAGGAAAAAAACAAACATAAGTTCAAAAACTGTCCAACAGATGGCTCTTCATCTCATCAGAAAAGCAATAATTAGCATAACAAATTAAGACAAAGTAAAGACGATGTTCTTAACAGGAAATGCTCAATATATTCACCGTCATTCCTTAACAATATCTGTAATCGCACTGTAAAGTATGTCCGGAATTATGGTGAGGCATTGGGGTCAGACGTTGTCTTTCAGCATCTGTAGAGATGTCGGGCGATCATGATACACTTGCGACACATTCGAACATTTGAACATACCCTACAACACCGATTGAGGGCTAGAAAGTTTTGTTGCATTGATCAAATACGACTGGTAGTTGGTGAAACGTAACACTCTCTGTTTTTGAAATTATTGAGAATTAAATTCATTAATGAGAAAACCCCAAGCACCTACTAATAATGTTACATTACTATAATTGCAAGTAATAAATACACATAGCTTTACCTTACTCTCCACTTTAGCGTCTCTATAGTATATAAACCGTTTTCTCAACAACTGGGCACGCTTTCGTTCATCAAAAAGTAATCACAGGACGTGTATCGTGCAGTGCGACTGTTTCAACTGCCAACCACAGAGCCCCAATGGTAGACCGTCTGCTTCTGACGAGCTGCTCACACACACTCTACCTACTGCTTCTCGCCTTACACATGGATTAAAAAACTGAAATAAGATTATCACACAAAAACAGTGCTTACGAAATTACAGCTAAAACTACAATGAAAATGTGTCCAAGGCTGATTATATGTACGTCTTTCATCAAAGAATATTAAATATAAGTGCAGACTTTTGCGGACGTTTCCACAATAAAATTCGTCTGGTTGTGAGACCTCAAGCTTTAAGAAGCCAGCCGACCTTTTGGCCACTTGCAACAGTGGCCGAAACGTCGGTCAGTTTCTTGAAGAACAACAGCAATGCGGTTTTTACACCTTACAAAAGATATTTCGAACTGTCAGTTGGTAGAACGTTGATATTTTTACTTTTCACTGATGAAGCTACTTTCACTTGCGATGGCATCAGTAACACTAGTAATTCGCATCAGTGGTCCGGAGAAAACCCACCTGCCACTTTCTCTTTTAAAGATTCCAATGTTAACAGAAAATGATAACTTAATAATCAGTGAATCAACAATGAAATACTTTACTATCCAATCAATAGCGTCAACAATATTGTTAATTTCAATTCTAAGTATCCAAATAAAATATGCAATATGATGACATAATTATTAATGATGTGATTTTTTTTTCTCAAGAAAAATAATAAAAATAGGAGCATCCCCATTTGATTTCCGACTACCAGAAGTAATATCAGCAACAAGATGACTCAACTGATTTATACTAATACGACAAAAATTTGCTCCAATATTAAAGTCATCATATTGCATTAAAATAAGATTTTCAGCCCTAGTAATCACAAAAGGAATTATTATAGGAGCAGTAAAAGGGCTAAACCAAACATTACTGCGACAAATTATAGCATATTCATAAATTAGACACCTGGAATGGATAATTACATCAATAATTATCAGAGAAAACATATGAGAATTGTATTTCTTTATCTACTTAACATTAAATACAACCATCATTATGATGTTCTAAACACTAAATTTATTCTTAAATCAGGTATACTCAACAAGATATTTAAAAACTTGTGGTGTCGTTGGACAGACGGTTAGTTGTTCAGGCCTGTTGTTACTGCATAGTCTTACAGTACCCGTTATCTACACTTCCTTCAATATGAACGTCCAGAATTACTGGCAGATTGCCCTTTGGTTAAGAGTTCTTGTATTCTTCCAGCATGAGGGAGACACTAGACATGCTAGTCGTCAGGTGAAGCAGGATCTAAACCTAACTTTCACCGGAAGATGGATCGGTGGATATGGGCACTTTTCGTGGCCACCACGGTCCCTCTTACTTTACAATGTTTGCATAGCTTATGGGACTTAACTACGGGGTCATCAGTCCCTAAACTTACAAACTACTTATGAACTAGCTAACACTAAGGACGGCACAAATATCCATGCCCGAGAGGGGGTTTCGAACCCCCGACCGTAGTGGCCGTGCAGACCGTGACTGAAGCGCCTCGGCCACCGCGGCCGGCTCTTACTTTACCCCTTGGGACTTTATCCTGTGCGGATGGTTGAGTGGCGAAGTTTACAAGGATAAAGGTAAATACAAGAGCCGATTTGATCATTCGGACTATGAACGGTGTAGGCCTCATAAACGAATGCAAAGACGGCCTCAGAAGAATTAAATGTCTTGTTATATAGAGAAGTCGTACATTGAAGTTTGCGGTGGAATTTTAAAAACTGAACGTCCTTGTTTCCTTTTGCTTTATGTTTGTGTGGGTTACAAACAGCCCGATATCTGTACTTAACCCTGTAGCAGGCGCATTCTTAAACTTAGCAGGAGTAGGCGAGCGGTGTATTATCAATACATTGAGAAGTGGCGGTTAATAGCTATTGCTTTACCACTTAATGCAGCAGTTCACACTACAACATAGACGGATTACAAGGATCATTAAGGTTACGCTTAACAAAACTTTTTAATTTGTTATAAATGCGCCTTTGTTACAATGGAATAATATACATCCATATAAGTTGTCTTCAACCACATGGGAAGGCACAATGCAGAGAGCAGGTGTTTGAGAGTGATTTTTGCAAACAAAATCATTGCAGTAACTAAATCTTTTTGTTGTGGAGCTATTCCTTGCCATTCCTCAAATTCTATACTTACTTTTTGTCTTCTTTATTTGCTCTTGGATATGCGTCTCTTGAACCTTGTAATGTAAAGTTAACATCAGCTGGTATATTGATAACACAGCTCTTTCGATAAGATGTGGTTTCATGAGTTGAAAAGAAAGGTTCTGTAGAAAAATGTTTCTCTTTCTTCTCATTTGCTCGAAGCGACGACTGCGAATTGATACCTACCACGTTCAACACTGCATAACGTATAGACATTGTCATCGTGTCATTCGTTTTACTGAATATTTTTTTCACATTTGGTCCCACTCATTGTCATGTTATAATCTAGTATAATCTGAGGTTTTATTGTGATCTCATCTACTGTGCCTTCATTGTGTATCGTGGAAATAAATACAACAGTTCTGTTAAGTTTAAGTTCATACAATACCACAGTAACATCTTTCTGATATCCAAACATTGCCGAAGCGATTTCTTTGTTATTGTTGATCGAAAACTCGGCCGGCCGCAGTGGCCGAGCGGTCTGCGGCGTGCCAGTCACGGTCTGCTCGGCCGCTGTGGTCGGGAGTTCGAATCCCCCCCTCGGGCATGGATGTTTGTGCCGTCTTTAGTATAAGCTATTTCATACGTTGTTTGTAAACTTAGGGACTGGTGACCCCGCAGTTCCATAACCTCTACAAACATTTGAACATTTGATTTTGAACAAAGACTCGGGCAGAATTTATTTTGTTCTTACTTGAGGTAAGACACTATTGTAGGAAGGGAAGAGGATGTAGATGATGATGAAATAGGAGATATTATACTGAGAGATGAATTTGACAGAGCACTGAAAGATCTAAGTCGAAACAAGGCCCCTGGAGTAGATGATATCCCGTCAGAGCTACTGAAGTCTCTGGGAGAACCAGCCATGACAAAATTGTTTCACATTGTGTGTAAGATGTATGAGACAGGTGAAGTACCTTCAGACTTTAAGAAAAATGTAATAATCCCCATTCCAAAGAAAGCAGGTGCAGACAGGTGTGAAAACTACAGAACCATCAGTTTAATAAGTCATGGTTGCAAAATATTAACACGAATTATATACAGAAGGATGGAAAAGCTGGTAGAAGCCGACCTCGGGGAAGATCAGTTTGGGTTCAGGAGAAATGTAGGAACACGGGAGGCAATACTCACTTTACGGCTTATCCTAGAAGATAGATTAAGAAAAGGCAAACCAACATTTCTAGCTTTTGTAGATTTGGAGAAGGCTTTTGACAATGTTGATTGGAACAAACTATTTCAAGTTCTGAAGCAAGCAGGAGTAAAATATAGGTAGCGTAAGGTTATTTACAACTTGTACAAAAAGCAGACAGCGGTTGTCAGAGTTGAAGGGCATGAAAGGGATGCAGTGGTTGGAAAGGGAGTAAGACAGGGTTGTAGCCTTTCCCCAATGTTGTTCAATTTGTACATTGAGCAAGCTATAAAGGAAAGCAAGGAGAAATTTGGAGAAGGAATTAAAGTTCAGGGTGAAGAATTGAAAACATTGCGTTTTGCCGACGACATAGTAATTCTGTCAGATACAGCAAATGACCTGCAAGAGAAATTGAACGGAGTGGACAGTGTGCTGAAAGGTGCATATAAGATGAACATTAACAAGAGTAAAACTAGGGTAATGGAGTGCAGTGTAAGAAAATCAGGTGATGCTGAAGGAATTAGATTAGGTAACGAAACAATAAAGGAGGTAGATGAGTTTTGTTACTTGGGCAGTAAAATAACAAATGATGGTCGCAGTACAGAGGATATAAAATGCAGAATGGCAATGGGTAGAAAGGCGTTTTTGAAAAAGAGAAATTTGTTAACATCTAATATTGATTTAAGCCTAAGGAAGTCCTTTCTGAAGGCATTTGTATGGAGTGTTGCCTTGTATGGGAGTGAAACATGGACGATAAGCAGTGTGGACAGAAAGAGGATAGAGGCTTTTGAAATGTGGTGCTACAGAAGAATGCTGAAGATTAGGTGGGTGGATCGCGTAACTAATGAGGAGGTACTGAACCGAATTGGGGAGAAAAGAAATTTCTGGCATACCTTGACTAAAAGAAGGGATAGATTGTTAGGACACATTCTTAGACATCAAGGAATTGTGAATTTAGCATTGGAGGGAAGTGTGTGGGGTAAAAATCGCAGAGGGAGGCCAAGAGACGCGTATAATAAGCAGATTCAAGTGGATGTGGGTTGTCGTTCTTATGAGGAGATGAAAAGGCTTGCTCAGGATAGAGTAGGGTGGAGAGCTGCATCAAACCAGTCTCTGGACTGAAGACCACAACAACACAACTTGAGGTTCCTACACAAATGATTTTGTTTTGCAGCAGAGAGAGAAAGCATGCAGATAGATAGTAACTCAGTTAGTTATTGATCGTCAGATTTCTATTTGTGGCTTTGATCTGTTCTGTCAGTCTGAACACAATATCAAATAGCTTGTTAAAAACACAAAAACCTTCTTTTGGCTGTTTGCCACAATACACCTCCAACAAACCATTGTAGGTTGACTTACCATCATACAGAGCTAATATTCTGAAGCTGGTTTGTTGGGAGTGTACTGTCTGAAGATGCAACGGCCACTGAATTGCTGTTTCTTGTCAATAGTAACAAATTCTCCTACATGGTCACTGTTCATACAGCGTTTCACAAATGCACCCAGAAAGCTCCTAATAGCTGCTAACCCAGCTGTTTTACGTCTCACATCCCTAGCGTCTATGTCATAAAATCTAATGCACCTGAGAGGAAATAAAATCTCTTGTAACTCGTGCAGGATCTCAAAGCAAACGTTCCTGTTACATCATTTGACGAAGGTTCCAATGCATTTGTCTGGTTATCACCTTCGTTGCCAATCAAATAAAGAATGCCTAATACTGCACAAATGTCATTTCGACCTATCAATTTAGCTTTCCTCTACCTGGATTTACTATCTTCATGTCTTTTTCTCAAAAAGTTCTACGTTTGTAAAATTTTCAGTTTCATCTATCATATCAGTGCTGATGATTTTGTGGAATGATTAAATTTCCTCTAATGTACCTCCTGCTATCATTTTTTTTCCTCACAAGGTCGTGATAATTATTTTTTGCTGATATTCATTTCTTTACCAATAAATAGATCGTCATCATTAACAAAGAACTGCAATCATTCATCACATTCAATTTACGAGTCAATAGTATCATGATTACTCGGTAAGATTACTTCATCTTTTCCACTAGAAAACAAATCATCAATCCCGTAGCCGTCATTTTCTTCTGCAAGCATATTTAAGAGTACGTTCTAACACCTCCTGTGTCAAGTATTTTGGCCCTAAAACTAGAAACACGAATTATGAACACGAGATAATGAAATACAATGACGAGCGTCTCCAAAATAGACCGCTTTTTTGCACAGTTCTTCATGTAAATATACAATAGATAACATGTATGGTTGCTTGAATCTCGGAATCTCCTTACTAATACCCAATGTGATTTTCGCAAAGACCACTCCGCCGTATACGACTTTGTCGCTATTTCAACACATGTTATGAACAATTTCTTACGGAAGCGACGAACAATAGCTGTGTTTGTCGATTTGGAGAAGGCGTACGAAAGGTGTTGGAAAACAGGGATCATTGAGACATTACATGCTTGGGGATTCCGAAGTCGCCTACCAATTTTTATTCAGCACTTTTTATAAGATCGCGTTTTTAAAGTACATGTGGGCTCGTTGCTGTCAAGTACTTTCTCTCAAGAGAACAGTGTTCCTCAGGGCTCAGGGTTAAGCGTAGTTCTTTGTGCTATCGCAATAAATCCTATGGACTATCTTGTGCCAGACATTTCAGCTTCTTTACTTGTAGATGACTTCGCGATTTACTGCAGCTCTCAACGAACGTGTCTACTTGACCGGCTCCTTCAGCATTGTATCGACCGCCGCTCTTCGTGGAGTAGCAATAATGGCTTTCGTTTTTCCGCTGACAAGATAGTGTGTGTGAATTTCTGGCGGGGCACTGAATTTCAACCGCCACCCCTTCATCTTGGCACTCTCCCCCTTCAGTTTGTTAATACCACTCGATTCCTGGGGCTAGAGTTTGACAGGAAACTCTGCTGATCGGCCCTCGTTCGTACCTGGCAGCTCGTTGTCCCCGCTTCTCAATGTACTACATGCACTATTTCGTACTTTCTGGGGTGCTGGACCGGATCACCCTACTTGTACTAATTCCTTGTGCGATCGAAACTAGACTACAGGTGTATTGTCTATTCATCTGCACGCTCGTACGTCGTCTCGACACGATCCAGCAGCATGGGATTTGTCTAGCCACAGGGGCTTATTACATCATCCTGATGAGAGCCTCTATGCTGAAGCTGCCCAATTACCACTGTCGTATCGTCGGGAAATCCTCCTTAGTCGCTACGCATGCCGGTTATCATCTATATGCGCTCATCCATCTTACGCTGTCTTTTTCGATGATTCCCTGGACCGTCAGTATGCAGCTCATCAGTCTTCTCTACTACCTCTAGGAGTTCGCTTTCGCTTGCTGCTTCGGCGGACTGACTACACACTCCCTGTCACCATCCCGATGGGCGTGGGTTCCTTCAACTCCCTGGCTCTGTCCTGACGTCTCAATTCATTCGGTGTATCGACGCCAGTTCTTTACCCTTCGCACACAGCTTCGGGAAAACTTATTTTTCCACACCGATGATTCCAAGACTGACCATGGTAGTGGGTGTGCCTTCGTCCTCGGCAGCGAATCTTTTCACTATCGTCTTCCTGACCAGTGCTCAATATTTACAGCAGAATTCTTTTCACTCTCAGTTCATACAGTTCATCAGGCGACACGACCTCTCTATTAGCGTCAGCTGCTCAGATTCCCTTAGTGCTCTCCAGAGCCTTTGACAATGAATCCAGGGGTGTTTTCACTCGCTCATTGAGAGTGGAACCAGAGTGGAGTTCCTGTGGATTCCTGGCCACGCCGGTGTGTCGGGGAACGAGAAGGCGGATTCTGTTGCATAGGATGCAGCCCTCTTCCCTCGGTTTGCTCCCTATTCAGTCCCCTCACATGATCTCCGCGTCAGCGTCTCTGGACGAGTGATATCGCTCTGGCGCTCCCATTGGTCTTCTCTTGAAGCATACAAACTTCGGGACATTAAACCTCTTCCAGCTGTTTGGCTGGCCTTCTCTCGGCCTCTTAGTGGCGAAGAGGTAATTCTCGTCCGGCTACGTATAGGACACTGTCGTTTCAAGCACCGCCACTTACTAAGCGGTGATCCTGCTCCTGCTTGTGGTCACTGTTTCCAGCAATTGACTGTACGCCATCTTCTGCTGGAATGCCCAGTTTTTAATACTATTCGACACAGTCTGTGCTTCCCATCCGAGTTGCCTGAAATCATAGCAGATGACACGCGGTCTGCAGATCGCGTTTTACTTTTCATCCGCCGTATCAATACGGCGAAGGAAATTTAACATTACCCAGCCGGGGAATCAGCCATGTTTCCACAGTATATAGGAATGTACTTAGGGATTGTCTTTTTTTTTACCTTTTCCTTTTAGAAAGGTGACTGCAAATAGCCTTCTCCTTTTATTTGGCTTTGCCTTTGTCGTCATGCGTTTTAACTATGTTCTGACGTGGGAACTTTTGACCTCTGCAGTTTTGCGCCCTAAAACCATAGAAAAAAATAACACAAAGTTTCAAATAGTACTGAAATGAGCAGGAGCATGGAGTTCATCGATTCTGCAATTCCAGGAATAACCTATCGTTGGCCTATAGCTGTTGATGCTGCAAACACTTTCACACAGAGATAATCCAAACAAAGCGTATTAAGGTATCTACGATTAGCTATAACACTTGGCGTTTTGCGGTACAGAGCCACAGATGACACTGGTGTATAAAATTCACAAGCGCACCCGCTCTAGGTTTCGTAAAAATTGGATAGACAATATGGCAATTTCATTGAAATTCGCCTGTAGCACCGCCTGCTACAACATGTTTGCTCCTGAGACAACGTCTACTTGTAGCTCAAAGACTTTTTACAATAAGAAATATCTATGGTGTGACGGTTTCAAATTTCTTCCATCAATACTGGAGTTTCATTTCTGTATACTTGCTTATCATTGGTTTGAGAGTAAAATATCATATTTACAAGGCTCTGTAATGGAATAAGAAGTCCAATTTTCCTTCCTTCCTTCGTTCCTTCCCAAGAATGTGTAGAACGCGCTCTGTTGTCGCGAAGTTGGTAGAAATTAACTGCCGTTAGTTGGACAGTGAAACAAGACGTTCGCATACAGCCAGAAACAAGCACTACGCCTATCACGCGCGTCACAGCCTAGGCACCAACAGAACGCACTTGACAGAGGCCGCATAGTTGTACTGCGTGCAGCGGTGTGCTGGTAGCGTGCAGTTGGCAGGAATGCGCGCCATTCAGCTGTCTCGGCAGCGCGGCTGCGCCAGGCAGACGCAGCGCCCGACCCAAATTAATCAGCGCCATTGAGGTACGGCACGTCGCCTCTGCAGCTGAGGCACATGCTACCAACTCACCGACACCCAGTGGCCTGGCACTCAGAGCTAGACAACGGGCTGTGGGGCATCGTGCCTGCCGGTATGCGGAACTGACACAGCCAAATGACGCCGAAAAACATTCTCATCATCTACGTCAAGGCTTGGACCTTGGTCGATGGATCTCTTCCTCCTCTTTCCTAAAAGATATTTTGCCTATTGACTTCAATTGCTTTAGAGTTTCAATAATTCATCTAGAATATGGTCTACATCTTCTTTCCAACTCGGATAACAGTTCTGTGTTCCGAGTATTCAAATGTTCAAATGTCTGTAAATCTATCGGACCAAACTGCGTGGTCATCAGTCCGTAGCTTACAAACTACTTAAACCTAGGTAAACTAACCTAAGGACAAACACACACACCCATGCCCCAGGGAGGACTCGAACCTACACGGCGAGCAACCGCGTGCTCTGCAGCGAGGCGCTTTAGACCGCTCGGCTACTCCACCGCGGCCCGGGTATTCAGTTCAACTTGGATGTCATCATTTCTTTTCCATCGAAGTATATCCAGCCATATATCCAAGGAAATTACACACGCTTCTATACTTGTATACCCATAATCGTATTATACTTTCGTAGAACACTCCAGAATTCCAACCATGAACAGCTGCCAGCATGCGAAATTTAGAAGTAGATGTTCCTGTAATAGTAAAACAACTTAAGTCACAAAACAAAAACAAATCTTCCGGGCCAGATTGTATACCAACTGGATTCCTCTCAGAGTAAGCTAATGCAATAGCTCCATACGTAGCTATCGTATACAACCGATCACTCAGCGAAAGGACCCTACACAAAGACTGGAAAAGTCGCCCAAGTCTCTCCGGTATTCAAGAAAGGCAATAGGAGTGATCCCCAAAATTACAGGCCAATCTCGTTGACGTCTATTTGCAGTAGGATTTTGGAACATATACTTTGTTCGAATATTATGAACCACCTCGAAGAGACAACCTATTAACCAATAGTCAACACGGATTCAGAAAGTATCGCTCTTGCGGAACACAGCTTGCCCTTTATTCACATGAAGTGTTAAGTGCCATCGATAAGGGATCTCAAATCGATTCCATATTTCTGGATTTCCGGAAGAGTTTTGACACTGTACACCACAAGCGGCTTCTAATGAAATTGCGTGCTTATGGAATATCTTCCCAATTGTGCGATTCGATTCAAGATTTCCTATCAGAAATTGACGGTAAGTCATCGGGTAAAACACAAGTGATATCTGCCGCTCCACTACTCCTTCTTGTGTTTATAAACGATTTAAAAAATCTCAATAGCTCCCTTAGACTGTCCGCGGATGATGCTGTCGTTTATCGGTTTGTGAAAAATCAAAAGCAACTGCAAAGCGATTTAGACATAATTTCTACGTGGTTCGAAAATTAGGAATTCACACTACATAAAGAAAAGTGTGAAGTAATACACATGACCACTAAAAGAAATCCGCTGAACTTCAATTACACGATAAATCAGTCAAGCCTGAAGGTCGTAAATTCTACCAGTTACTTCGGAGTCAACAATTACGAACAACAGACTGGAGAAAACACATAGAAAATGTAGTGGGGAAGGCGAACGAAAGGTTATGTTTCATTGGCAGAACACTTCGAAGATGCAACAGCTCCACCAAAGAGACTGCCTACATCAGACTTGTGCGTTCTCTCCTGGAGTACTGTTATCCAGTGTGGCACCCTCACCAGGTGGGACTGACGGAAGACATTATGATCTTCTCACCGGCAGAGCTAGTTGGCATATAAACCTGCACTACTGTGGTCGGTGTTGGCTTCGTATCGATCTTGATATACTGTTATGCGATTACTGTGCTGTTCGTAGTAGTTTACCCGCATTACTATTTTCTTATTCATTATTAGATCCACTCTTGTAACACACCCAACTTTGTATTTATAATCCTGTACTCACCTGACCAGAAATCCTGTTCCTCTTTCCACCGAAATTCACTAATCCCCACTATATCTAATTTCAACGTATACATCTCTCTTTTTTAAATTTCGTAACCTTCCTTTCCGATTAAGGGTTAAAACATTCCATGCTCTTATCCGTAGAATTGCCAGTGTTGTCTTTTCCGATGAGTAATTCCTGCTCGGAGATCGGAATGGGAAGGATTTTACCTCCGAAATATTTTATCCGAGAGGATACCATCCTCATATATTCATACAGAAGAGCTGCATGTTCTCGCGAAAAGTAACAGCTGTAGTTTCCACATGCTTTCAGCCGTTCGCAGTAACTGTACGTTATGACCATATTAACTGGCGTCACAAGGCCAGATCAGTCAATCATTCAGACTGTTGCCCTCGTAACTACTGAAAAGGCTGCTGCTACCCCTCTTCAGGAAGCATACATTTGTCTGGCCTCTCCACATATACCCCTCTAATGTGGTTGCACTTACAGTACGGCTATCTGTATCGTTGAGGCACGCAAGCCACCCCACCTCGGCTACACACACACATACACACACACACACACACACACACACACACACACACACACACACACCACTGACGAATAGCAGCTCCGAAGTGTGGTGAAACGGCTTCCTCTTGAAAGTAGAAGGGAAAGCAGCTTTATTCACAACTAAGGGAAACTGCACGTATTGCAGCATTTCAATTCAGGATTTAGATTGTGGCCAATGAAAATGGGTCCACATATTCCATTCCACAACATAATCTGTTAATAGATAAAATAAGAATGCCATTGGTAGTCTACTTTAAGTTTACGATATTGTGTGCCAAAGATATTTAATCGTAACCTGTATATTGGCACAAGATATAATGGCCTTTCAACAACATTTTCAAATTAAGTCAGTTTACAAAGAAGCCTTCTTCTTATTGTGATTGCATCACTGTTTATTTGTGACATTCTCGAGCAAAAAGTAGTTTCATGGATTTCTCCACTCTAGTGCATCTAGTGCAACCAAATGTAATTTCGAAGAAGCATAGCATACTGCAGTCGCGGTATCGATATATTTCGAATAGGCAAACATTGCAGTGGCGTCTGAGATACAAATGGTAATCCTGCAAACAGGGTCGATATCGTTTCGAAATATATACAAAAATAGAGGATATAGTTTTCAGTGGAATTTGTTACAGAAGCAGATCTTAAGTATAGTGTATCGGAAAACTGTCAGAGTATGTGAAAAATTTCCTATAACGAAAAATAATTGTTACTCCCATACAATTAATAAACTCCGAAGTATTTTTAATATAACTACATCGAGAAACAGTCACTACATGAAAGTAACAGTTTCTTTCAATTGGAGAAAATTTTGTGTAAAATCAATGCGAAATTAAAAATGTGTTAAACCCATGTAGAGACTAGTTGTTGGTCGTTCGTCAACGAGTAGAAGAGCCTTCTCTTCTGCAAACAGTGATCATTCCACTCTAAATATCTGTAAACAGCGTTATGTTCTCGTCGTGAAACGGAACATACGCTGGATAATAGAACCCAGTTTCAGCTACTGAAATGTTTGTTTGGAGATACTTATAAATATAAATTTAATAGTAAATGTCTCTCTTTCTTCCTAATATGTTTTTACATATGGAAATCATATCTTTCTATATACATTTTGTGGTGTCGCACAAGTATAAAGTGCGCGCCACCTACTTTTGCCGCGCGCCGCCATGCACGCACGGCGTGGCGTTCTTACGACGTCAGCCACGAGCGCCCTCTACTACAACTCCGCTCGTGGCCACCACTGAACGACATCGTTCACTTGGGACTGAGATAGGAACCAGCTAACACTTCGGAATCAGATAGGCACCAGTGAAGACTTGGCTATCGGATAGGCACTAAGCAGGCCTCTAGCTCAACTATGTATCAGCATTCTGCAGTACTGAGCTATGTAAAAGTTAAGTATAACTAAGTCTCTAAGAAATATATATCTCGTTCTAATTTACTCTAGTGTTTCTAGTTTCTGCTGTCCCACTGGCTGCTCACCTCCTACCTGCACCAGCGTGCATCCTTTATTCCTGTGTCGGTCTCTTTCTACTCGGCCACCGACACCTACGACGGAAACGAGATACAAAAGCGGCGACTAGGCAGGGACACAAAACATTTAGACGCAGAAAACAGTGAGTTCTTTACTTTTGTTCGGTGTAACTTTAATAATGTCAAGTTTAATTTTCAATTTGTAGCTTAGAGCAACACAGGAATCTTCTGTCTCTTTCTCCAGCCAGTACTTCGACAGGTAAGTTTTCAAACTCCAGCCTTATATTCCAGTTTCCTTTTCTTGTCTCCGATTTACCCTTCTTGTTAAAACCTGTGCAACGACTTTACATGTGGCTTCCACTCCTAATTCGGAGATAACTACATCTGACTGTATTGTCGAGAATAACGATCAGGACTGTGAGAAATAAATTTCACCTACTTCAATGTAACTCTTCTATATAGTTCTTTAGTATCACCCTTGATGGAGTTATTATTACGAATTTTCATGTAATTTATGGGCAGGAAGTTAAAACTAAAAGTAGAGAGAACATAACTTTTATAAGCTTTTCTCGGTCTTTACTGTCAGTGTGATTTACCTGTACTCCATTCAAGTTTCCAGTATTCTTATTACTCCTGTAAACAAATTGCAAAACACGGTTAAACACAACATAACTGATATCTAAGAAATTTGTTATCTGAGATCACATGGATGGCATTGACACACTGTTCATAGGCGCTCTTCGTAAATATTCTCTATTCTCGTTTAAAAACTTAAACAGTCTTCTAAAGGGTCAAAACCATGACCGATACTGCAGCTTCCAACCTGGTAATATAACATTCTCGACTCAACGATGAAATGCGTCTCTCGTAGTCGCCTATCTGAACAATTTATAAAATCGATAATGTTATTACTAATAAATTTGCTGAAACCAAGACTCGTGAGTTGACAAATGTATTATGTACAACCATGTTACGTTAGATCGGTGGATCGGTGTCTTCCTCCCCCAACCAGCATTTTTACAGATACAGGGAAGGTAAGTCGGCCGCGGTGGCCGAGGGGACTGAGGTGCTCCAGTCACGGTCTACACGGCCACTACGGTCGGGGGTTCGAATCCCCCCTCGGGCATACATATTTGTGCCGTCCTCAGTAATAGCTAGTTCATAAGTAGTTTGTAAGTTTAGGGACTGATGATCCCCTAGTGAAGTCCCATAAGCTATACAAACATTTGAAACAAGGAAGGTAAGTTTTCGAACTCCAGTACGTATTTACGCTTATTCCTGTAATACACCTCTTTCACAGCTTTAATAACCACTTCTGTGCCTTTCGACAATGCTTCTAGACCAGAGATCTAAGGTAACTTTACCCATTATTTCCTCTATGGCATGCTGGTTATATCACTCCATATCCCCCTGTAAGTTTCCAAGTCTTCTGATACACAATTATATGGCAGTTCCATATGGAAGTCTAGGATTACGACTTTTGCATAGAAATGCTTGTTAAATATTGTTATTCCATCGGATTTTAATACCGCAAATGGCTTCTATATAGGTAGATGGACAACATCCAGTCAATCCGTTGTTTCTTAGCAAATCCAAATGCATCTTTACCAACATCGTTCAGCTGAAAAGCAAACGTCATAGTGCTACCCAGTATGGTCAGCAACAACGATGTTTTACGTCAGTTGGCCATGCCTTACGCCCTTTCTAGCTTGTGGAGCTGCTAACTAGCCGTTTTCCTCATTTACCCTCCCAATCGAGCCTGTTGAACCCACTGATATGGCTGTTCACATGGACTGGTATCAACTTTGCTGTGAACATTGACGTGCCTGCTGGCAACGAAGAACTAATGTAACATCTTACAACAGCGTCTAGACTCTGTATGGAGTTACCTGCTTATTCTCCGAAAGGAAACCGTCTAACGTAGGACGGTGGCGGAGGAAATCTGCAGTTCGCAAGGAGATTCATTTACTGCATACATCCCATAAACTGTATGGGTCCAATTTAGCCTGTTATCTGCGATGGTCTCTATTTCTCAGCTGGGAGTGCGTCCATTTGGCTTCACACAGCCTCACAGCAATTTCGACAGTAATAATATATGACAAGTAGAAAAATTAGAACTTCAGTCTAGGAGATCCATATTTAATCACTTATGTAATAATTCCATCACTATCCAATTATTTTCTTGTTTTTCACTTTATTCCTGACCTTCATTTCTATTCACTGCTGTCTCCTCGTGTTATTGCCGCATCTTACAAGGAAAGTACTTAAGCTCGAACAAGCAAAAATACACCACAATTGTATGATAGATAATGTAACGGTCCCTTATTGGACTAGTGATACTCCCGCATCTGCAAAACTCTGCAGTCGTCCGTTAGAGGCCTCTGCGTGTGCCATGCCGCATTGCTCTTTGACCTGTCGGTTAGCCAATAGGGACGGTGCAGTGTGCCTCCGAAGTTGCGCTTTGTGACGTTATTTGTGTAGTGAAGCGTCAGATGGGTCGGCGATTGGTAAAAAAACCTGCTAATGTATTGCAATTGGTTGAAATGAAATTCCGAAGAGCCCTTTTTCGTGAATACGATCTTGGTGTAGAAGAAGAATCATTCACATGTTTTCTGGTATCTATTATAGTGCAAAAATATGAGCATAGATTAGAAACACTATTATAGATAATAGGTAACATGCGAATGATTCATCTTCTACACCAATACCATCTACACGAAGAAGGTTTCTTCGTAACTTCACCTCAACCAGTCACACTATATTAGCAGGATTGATTACCAATCGCCGACTCGTCCGACACTTCACCACACAAATAACGTCACAAAACGCAACTTCAGAGGCACACTGCACCGTCCTACTGGTGTACTGGCAGGTCAAAGTGCAATGCGGCATGGCACACGCAGAGGCCTCTAATGGGCGACTGCAGACTTTTGCAGATGCGAGAGTATCACTAGTGCAATGAGAGACCTTTACATTATCTATCATACGATTTTGGTGTATTACTGTTTGTTCGAGCCTAAATACTTTCCTTGTTAGTGAAGGTTTATACACTGCTCAAAATAAAAACTAAAACGCCCACCAGTTTTCCAATTCACTTACGATTTTGTATACGGACGAGCCAGATGGCACACTATTAACACACAAGACGACATTAGAGGGACAGCGCTTCAAATCTATCTCCGGACATTCTGACTTCGGTTATGCTGCAGTGATCGAGCGGTCTGCGACGCGCCAGTCACAGTCTGAACGACCGTTACGGACGGGGGTTCGAATCCCCCCTCGGGCATGTATGATTGTGTCGTCTTTAGTGTAAGGTAGTTCGTAAGTTTAGGGACTGGTGACCCCGCAGTTATGTCCCTTAAGTCTGACAAACATTTGAACTTTTTTCCCAATATTTGGCGGTTTCTCTGAATTACTGCAGGCAAATATTTTCCTTCAAATGACAAGACCATTATCTCTAACAAACGACCACGACAATGGGACGTTAAACTCCAATCTTCCTTCCAATAACGTTTTTCTTGTACCTAAGTCGTCTTTGTTTTAAAAACAATAAGGCAACTTATTTCCCGTATGTGTATGTACAATTATGATGGTGGTAGGTGTCATTTTCATTTAAACCTCTACGTAAATGAGTGAGCTGATGGCCGGTTGCTAATTACGAAAGTTTGTCTCCTCACGTATTTTGCGTTGCAGATGAATATTTTAATAACTCTCGACCTCGAACAATTTGCACATCGTTGTACTGATGAGCGTTTCCTGTGGCACGCGGCTGAACCATTATCTCCCTTCGTTGTCACGTGATTCGTAAACCCGCGCAATGCTGCTAAGGACGTGGACGCGCTCCCCTTAGCCCGTTTTAAGGGGGCAGTAATTTTTTTTGGAGGCCACGGCGCCGGGCTCGTCCTCGTTAGCAGCCCCTTGGGACCTTTGGGGTGAAATTACGCGACGGCCCTGGGGTTGGAGTGGGGAGAGGGTGAGTAGGGCAGTAGGCAGTCGCTGCAGGGGTATCACACACTCACTCTCACATAACCCTTTAATAACATCAACGAATTTTCCTTCACTATCTGAACCACTCTTCGTCGTTAGCACAGTCTAACATATGGGCCACGACACTCGAGCGAATTTCGTCAGCCACTGTGGCAGCAGCGCGGTGTCTCGTCCATTGTGTCATTCTTAGCTTAATTTCTTTTTCGTCATAGGTTTCTGAAGTGGGAACGTTTGTAGTACAATACATTCTAGTAACAACTTCAAAAAGGCACCACATTTGTCATTTATCAGATTGTTGATAGAACACTTCTGGGTATTAGACCGCATCGTCAGTATATCAAATATTTCGCCGACGTTTCGGCCACTATTGCAAGCTGCCATCTTCTGGGTGTTACGTAACATTTCGTTTACATTTATCAGATTGGTTATTAGGGAGATTTGGCTGCAATGTGGACCATCATCCACTAAGGTAGAATGGTAAAGCACACTACGTTCATTACACGATGTAAATGATGATTCTCCTGATGACAGTTTTGTTAAAGCACAACTGCTTAACAGAACATTCCGAAATTCCTTCACCAAAGAAGACGAAGCAAATACTCCAGAATTCCCAGAATTCCTATCAACAACAGCTGCCAGTATGCGTGATTCAGAATACATAATCCTGAAGTATTAAAGCAACTTAAATGACTTAACAAAAGTAAGTCTCCATACCTTTCATATACAAACGTTCGTTCAGCGAAATTGCGTACCCAAAGACTGAAAAGTTGCACTGGTCACTCCAATATTGAAGAAACGCCATAGGAGTGATCCGCAAAATTACAGGCCAATATCATTGTCGCTCTGCAGCAGGATTTTAGAACATATACGTTTCTCAAATATTATGAACTACCTCGAAGAGAACGACCTATTGACCCATAGTCAACAGTGATGCAGAAAGTATCGTTCTTGTGGAACGCAGCTAGTTCTTTACTCCCATGATGTGATGAGAGATATCGACAAGAGATGTTAAATAGATTCCGTATTTCTAAATTTCCGGAAGGTTTTTGACACTATACCTCACAAGAACCTTCTAATCAAACTGTGTGCTTACGGCGTATTGCCACAGTTGTGCGATTGGATTCGTGATTTCCTGTCAGTAAGGACACAGTACCTTGTAACTGACGGTAAGTTATCGAGTAGAACAGAAGTGATATCTGGCGTTCTACAGGGAGGTGTTACAAGGCCCCCTACTCATTTAGGAGACAATCTGAGTAGCTCTTTTAGACTGGCCGCATAGCCGTATCCAAGGGGGAGGGGGGTCGAATGGTCGTTCGCCTCTCCCCAGCAGCTCCCCTTTCTTTTTTTCCTTTAGAATTCGAAGCTTGCGTGCTATGACTGCAATGCTTCTTCAAAACTGTGGGACTTTTGTTTGATTGTGCGTGGGATGAAAGGGGGTGCCCGATACAAGAGTTTTTCTTCTGAAGCAGAGTTTAGCTGACGATGAGAATTCTTCCCCCCCCCCCCCCCCCCCCAGCAAGCAGTCCTGAATCCGCCCCTTTCGTGGATATTGCTGCCATTTATCGGTTATTAAAATCACCAGGAGGTCAAAAGCAACTGAAAATGATTTAGATATCTGCATGAAGCAAAAATTGACAGTTGACACTCAATAACTGTGAAGTCATCCATATGTCAAAGAAATCCGTTATACTTCAGTTACACGATAAATCGGTCATACCTATAGGCCTTCAATTGAACTAAGTACCTAGGAGTAAAAATTACTTAAAACGGAAAGAACACACATAGAAAACCGGCCGCGGTGGCCGAGCGGTCTGTGGCGTTACAGTCACGGTCTGCACGGCCGCTGCGGTCGGGGGTTCGAATCCCCCCTCGGGCACGGATATTTGTGTCCTCTTTAATATAAGCTAGATCATAAGTAGTTTGTAAGTTTAGGGATGATGACCCCGTAGTTAAGTCCCATAAGCTCTACAGACAACTGAAGACATAGAAAATATTGTAGGGATAGCGAGTCAAAAACTGTTTCATTGACAGAACACTTAGAAGATGCAACAGTTCTACTAAAGAAACTGCCTACACTCCACTGGTGTGTCCTTTTTCGAGTATTGCTGCGTATTGTGGGATTCCTACAAACTGGGGCTGACGGACGATTTAGAGAACGTTCAGAGAAGGGTTGCTCGTGTTGCATTACCGTGATTTAAGGGAGAGAGTGTTAGGGAAATCATTAAAAGAAAATAGTTATTCGTTGCCGCGAGATCTATTCACAAAATGTCTTTCACCAACTTTCTCTTCAGGATGCGAACATACATTGTTAGCACCGACCTACACAGGGAGACATGATCATCAAAATAAAATAAGAGAAATAAGATCAAAACAGAAATTTAGGTATTCCTTTTTCCTGTGAACTATTAGAGAATTTAACTATAGAGAAATATCATGAAAGGGGTTCGCTGAACCCTCTGCCATGCAGTTCAATGTGACCTGCAGTTGCAAAAGTATCGCGTCAGCCAGGAACCATCATAGTGTACGTCGAGAACCATTGGCTTAACGAGGCAACAGCCTATTTTCTTTCTTTTTCTTTACGTATAAGCGGGGGTTTTATGGAAGTGCATAATGAGGTTGTATTTTGTGACCGTCAGCTGCATCAGTATGAACGTAACCTCCAACATGGAGGTAGAAATGTTTTACGTGTTTTAATCATTTTATTTTAAGCATTGATAATGACCACACAGTAATCGAAATCTTGATCTGTGAATATGCATTGTATACTTGTATTTAGTTTATCATTTACAGCATATTGTTAGAGTACATCTTTGGTCCATTCTATTTTTAGTGTAAGTTCTTTGGTTGTGTTAGAAATGAACAAAGATGGTAGCTGTGATTCGTTACACAGAAGTGAGGCTGAAATAATCCAAGGGACCTCTGGCCACTGGAGGTATAATATTTTAATTGTTTACATTGAACTTCATTTGAACAATTGTACAAATTTACAAAAATGTTCAAATGTTTGTAGAACTTATGGGACTTAAGTACGGGGTCATCAGTCCCTAAACTTACAAACTACTTATGAACTAGCTAAGTCTAAGGACGGCACAAATATCCATGCCCGAGGGAGGATTCGGACCCCCGACCGCAGTGGCCGTGCAGACCGTGACTGGAGCGCCTCAGTCCCCTCGGCCACCGCGGCCGGCACAAATTTACATTCTGAAGTGTTGTTTGTATTTTCTCTTGTGGACAGTGCAACAAGTCAACCTATGTGTACACAACTTAGTGTTATTCCATCCGGTTTTAAACCCTCAAAACACGTTGTGGATACAATAAAACAAAGTGACTGGTAACAGTAATATTTAATGTTTCGATCAATTTCAAACAACAGTCACGGTGAAACCTATACCAAAATGTTTTCATTTAAAGAAAGCTTGATGTTAACACGTTGCTACCTTTTGCGCTCCTTGTTGCAATGACACGACTTGTCACACTGACACCCTTAACTGGGTCACAGCCTCTACCACCGCTTCACTGCAGTGCTTTGTTTGCACAATAGAGGGCGCTTGTTGACATGCCCCTCAATCTGTATGCGCGGGCACCTCATCCTCGCTAGCGCGGTTTATAAAACATGGCGCCATTAGCAGAACTTCTTAGGCGCACCTAGCATTGCACGATTACAATCAGGTGGAGTAGCAAAGACTGTACAGTGGCTATGTATCACTAGCATTGAACCGATATGAGGAGTTTTAGGGCAGACAGTGGTGAAATTCAGCTGCTACATCATTTGATTAATTGGAGGGTGTTTTCATACAACTATGGGTAACATTCTGTTGGAAATTATACTCTAAGAATGTTTTTCAGTTTCAGTTGTCCTCTACGTTAGTGGTCGCCCAACATCTTACCAATAAATGAATATAGTGTGTTTGTTAGGTAATTGTATTGAATACTGCGAGAATCTTACATTTTATAATAGGCTGTATGTGTGTATGCATATATGTTACCCATCTCCTCCTAATAGACCGATTTCGACCAAACATGGTACTCATATTCCTTATGTGAGATAACAATTGCTGTATGAGTACGAACTACATACGTCTTATGGCTCAGGAGATATAACATCATAAACAATAAGAGTTGCAAGAATACAATTTATAATTTCTACACTACTAATTGTACTGGCAGGAAATTTTGCAGACAGAATACACACTTAAAGCTGAATGTACGTTCGAAAATGTATCACAGTACGACACATAGTTCATGAGATATGAGGACGTAAAGATTAACGTTTATGGAGAACCGCCCCATCAGGCATCACGTTTTAATCTGTTACTTCTTTACTAATAACCATTTTCGCAACAGATTTTACCGACATACAGCACTAACACAAATCAATATATTCCTGCAAAATTTTACAATTGTGGACCTACAACATATCTATACTAATAATAAATCTGTAAATGTTGGCCTGTAGCTATTCGCTTCAATCTTCATTAACTACTGGACAAATTGTCATGCAATTTTCGCAGGAAACATGAGTGAAGATTGGTTCAGGATCTAGGAATGATTTCATCAAAATAGAACCACGAAGTGTTTTCATAGACAGTCGTGTCTGTCTCTTCATCTATAAGAAAGCGCTTCTCGAAAAAGGATTCTATTTTTATTGACTGAGGTCCGGAACCCTAAAAAGTCATGATACACACAGGACCTCCTTCAACAACCGTTGCGAAGCACGGGCATATAAGCTAGTTGTTAATGAGGAAGCTGGAATGAGGATCACAGCTGCTGATTCGACACTTTGTCATAGTTTCAATCAGGAATACGTTCGTGTTTCTTGTACTCGAACAGAAGCACTTCTGCAGTTGGCTGCGTACATTACTCAGACAGGCAGATCACAATTTCAGTGGCGGTAGAGAGAGGGAAAAAACCTTCCGACACGTTGCTGCAGTACAGGTTTAGTTGCGAGCAAAACGGAAACTGAATAGGGGACACTGCAATATTAGTTTGGGGCAAGTTCACGATAAGTATACAAAGGGAAGCGCGTGCGGATGGCGGAGACGGCATAAGCGACCTCCTGCGAGGAGCGGAAAACCCCAGCAAACGATCCAGAACAAGCGTTCACTTGAAATAAAGGGAATGTATCTGGAACTGGGAATATGAACAGGGAGAGACGTTTGCTAAAACTGACGCTAGCATTCCTGTGGTCCATTTGCATTGGTCCAACCGATAACCAAGGACACTGTACAATATACTTAAATTTGAGTTGTCGCCGTACAACGTATTTCAGCGCCCTGAAAAAGCGAAGGAGTGTGAAGTTTCCATTTCGTAAATATGTGACTCTTACGTCGATCAGTGTTGTCTTTTCTCTCGGAAATGCCTCATGCCAACAGCCAAGCATGTAAGATATTTCGCTGATATCATAAAAGTAAGGAAATAGAGATAAAAAATCACTTTATAAATACGCGAACACGAAAGCTTAAGTACCGATTTTTATATTAACTATATAAAAATATCTATGAAACTTACATATTTCAAGAGGGGCTTTTACATAGATGCACACAAAATAAAAATCATGTGGGTACGGAGCCGTTTAAAGTAGTTAAGGGAAGTGACTGTCTCCATATCTAAAGGTGTATCAGGCGACGATACGCCTGAAAAGGTACAGTCCGGCATGGCACGAAAAAATATCGGTAGTGGAAATCAAAATTTCACGGTTACGGAATAATGTTATTTCCTGGCGCCGCTGTTTCGCGTATTATTCCGAAAGAATAGCTGTGATCATCTTTTTCTGGTACCGAAGACTTCAAGTAATTTCCCAATTTTTAACACTTTGGGGTCTGACTACGAACTATGTTCGCAGTCCGTGCATTATGCGTTGCCGACGAGCGACAAGCTATGTTCGCAATGACTTAAACAAAACAACAACAGAAAAAGAGCTACGGGGCAATATTAGTAGTTGGTGTATTTCGATAAGTTATGCGAAAAATCATGTAGAAGGGAGCACCAGCAAATGTTCTGACAGACACATCCATGCGTAAGCGGTACCGACAAGATGGCACATTACAGACGATCGCTTACAGATCTATTAAATGATTCTGGGTCTAAAGGAAAATTTACTAACTATTCTGAAGATGACACAGATACTGCAGGTAACTGAAACATATTTACTGCAATATATTTCGGGCGTGCAGCCGTGCAAATTCTACGTCTTCCACTAATATTTCGGCCGCATATCGTGCCGCCATCTTCAGAGTGAGTCCCACGACTGCCGACAAGTTGCCAGGCGCGGCCTTATATACACCATCGCGGCGTCACTGCGCATGCGGGTCTCAGATGCTGGTCGGCGGCAAAGAGGTACACTTGGCACGCGCGCCCCCCGTGGCGAAAGGAATCAGGAGTTCGATTCTGTTATCGATATATGTCCTGCGGTAATAACACCTTGTCGACATCTCTGCAATTTTATTACATTAAGTGCAGGATTCCACGCCTTGTCCAAATTAAAACCATCATCTCTGTTTATTAAATATTCAGATATTCTGTTTTCTACTGCTTCTTTAAAAATCGCGTCCCAAAATGAAGATATAGGTGTTACAATCTTCACTGTAATTCATTGAATGACCTGTATCTAAACAATGTTCTGCCACAACTGAATTGTCTGGCTATAATAAGCAAGTGTATCTTCGGTGTTCGACAAATCTTTCGTGGACAGTATACGTTGTCTGTCCTAGATATGAACATTCGCACTTTCCACATGGTACGCCTTGAAAAGTTGAAAATGGACATATTTACTGTAATTTCGACATTGCGATATTTTCGTGTAATATAATGCAAACTTCTAACGATAATACCTTTTAAAGAGTTGTACAAATATCTTATTTATTTACAGAAGAAGAGCTTCATGACGATACTGACATGAAGTCTCAACAGGAGATGCGTCAAATAAATCACGAATTTCGAAATGGTAATTAATTATAATTAAAAAAATTGCCTGATGTAATTTAGTTGTGTATTATGATTTTTAGAAAAAGTACCTTTCAGTTTGTTTTTTTATTAAACATAAAGAAGTGCATTTTTTCTAGCTACAATAAGTCCTACTCTAAAACTTTATTTTATTTGTTTCAGCTACAAACTTGTGATAACAGTGTAAATGTAAGTGAAGTTGGTAATTATGATGTGTTACTTCAATTTGAATTTTAAAGTACAATGGTAAAGCAGAAAAAAGTGCAACGATTTACCTGAAACCGTCCCCAAATTATTATACTTAGAAAAAGGACAATAAAAGCCAAGTCCGGACTTTTTTTGTTTTTAATTATGGGACTTGACTACGGGGTCATCAGTCAAGTCCGGACTCCTATAATGTCATACTATGCCCCAGACGTTAAAGTGTTAATTACTTTATTTTGATTAGCTACCAATTCCAACTTACCTTGTTACATAGAAACTAAATACGTTTTAGACTGTGCCTAAAAGTAAAACGTTAACGGATCGGAGTGAAATGCACAGAAACACACAATTTTTGAATAACCGGAATGTGGACATTAATAATACTAATAATGAAATAATAATAATAACCTAAGTTTTTTGAACGAGACCATTAAAAGTTTTCTTTGTAAGGAAAAGTGGTCGAATTTCGGTCACTTGTGATACCAGTTAATATAAAAGGTTGTCCAACACGTTCATACGCGTTTATGGGCGTATACTGTTTGGAAGTAATAAACTGTTACAGATGTATGAACCAGATGCGGAAATGTAGCCGTCGTAATAATCCACTCTGCTGTAGTTAGTAGTACTACTAGTAGTAGTAGTAAATAGATGAATGACTAAACGACTGTACACAGCGAGGTTAACGTTGTGTAGATCCAGAATTAGCCCTTACTAGTGTCTCCGCGTCACTCGCCACGAACAATAGCGACAATCAAGTGCAGATAATACCGGATTCATGTTACCGCAATTCACGTACACTGCCGAGATACTGCGTCATAGACAGGAGGCGTGAGCTCGTTGAAACGGAGCCTGATTACCGTGAATGGTTACTGCGGCACGCGCATGAGCCACTGAATGCTGCGGAAATTCGCCGCTTTACAACTGCAGCATCAGGCATAATGAAACCTCAAATGAAGAGGCAGCAGAAAAACGAACAAGGACTTGCAGAATATGAGCAGAAATATGAATAATTGTAGAATAGGAAAATAATTTAAAAGAAACTTTTCGTGTTAACTTAACTATATGGCCTTATTTCAGACTTCATTATTAGTATTGTGAGACTTATGTAAGAGCTGTAGGGCCTTTTTCTGAAATACAGCTTGTTCTAAAGTTCGCAACCAGGTAAGCATGCTCTATACTGAGGACACACCAAAAGAACACGGCCCTCCAGCCTGTCTCAAAAACTAAAGACACGATGTCTTCCTCCTTGTATTACGTGCAAGAACTAATCTGCAATGTTTTGTTCCCTAAATGGTAGGGTCTGCAGGTGGAACAAATCAACCATATCACACGGGGCGGACGGCACAAAACAGTGCACGTTTCAGTACAAGCCAGCTAAGAAATTGTCAACTGTACTCGAAAGGAACTGAATGAACAATCGTGTTAGTAAAAAGTAATATATACTGTCCAGTTTTAGCTCAGTTCCTGACTTGGTTTGTGCCTACTGTGTGTCTGTCTTTTGTGTTGTCAGCTAATTGCTCATTGTCAATCTGTCCCTATTGTGAGTTTCCTTACTCGGTGTTTTTATTTATTTATTTTTAGCTGCTGACAATGAACTCCTACCTAGGAACAGGGGAATGATGATATAAGTGTATAGTCCCATCAAAATAACAACAACTTGGATGTAGTCAAGCATAAATAATGAGAAATTCTAATAAAGGATTCTCATTATTTATGCTTGACTACATCCAAGTTGTTGTTATTTTGATGGGATTAAACACTTAGCCTGCCGCGGTGGCCGAGGGGACTGAGGCGCTCCAGTCACGGTCTGCACGACCACTTCGGTCGGGGGTTCGAATCCCCCCTCGGGCATTGATATTTGTGCCGTCCGTAGTATTAGTTAGTTCATAAGTAGTTTGTAAGTTTATGGACTGATGATCCTGTAGTTAAGTCCCATAAGCTATATAAACATTTGAATTGAAACTAAACACTTAGGTCATCAGTCCCCTGTTCCTAGGTAGGAGTTCATTGTCAGAAGCTAAAAATAAATAAAAACACCGAGAATGGAAAATCACAGAAGGGAAAGATTGACAATGAGCAATTAGCTGACAACATAAAAGACATACACACACAATAGGTAGAAACCAAGTCAGGGACTGAGCTAAAACTAGACAGTAAATATTTTAATTTTTGTTACGAGGAGTGTAATTAAATCGTTTATGGCATCGTTCCAATAACTCGTACTGAAAGTAGAAAAAATAATTACCAGAAGAAAAATGTATATCAGAGCGTGGCTGAGGTAGTGCCTACACTTGATTTTACAATCAAATTGAGATAGAAGTGGCTATCGTAGTAAATACAGTGGGCAATTTTGTGCCAGTCTCTACGCCGTTGCATGGAAGGGATCTTGCAGAAACAAAAATCAGGATTACCATTCACTGCGTCGTCAGCAGCTGTGTCCGTGACTGAAATACTATCAGAATTGATTGGTTTAATGTTTAGCTGAAGTGAATCAGCTAATACGTCTGTAATCGTGATGATTTGCTAACTTCCCTAGTCAAAACTAATATAGCAGGGTACGCTGATTCAATAAATCAACCGAATGTTGTCTTCTCGCTATCATGTGAAGATGTGAACTAATCGTTGTGGATGGACAAAACTGTCCACTGCTTGTTCTGTGACAGTGCCGTAATTGCAGGTGAAGCCGGAAACTCAACATTGCACACAGCTGTTTATGCCGCTAGGCAAAACCACAGTGAGTCGCTAATTATTCTCACACGAGTGCACCATCCGAATATCCAAGGAGGCGGGCAGATGGACAGTCAGACAGTCGTCACCAGAGTCAGACCGGTAGTGTGTCCTTTCAGAGCTCCATCAGCTGTACTGTATCTACCTCATATACGTTTTCCAGATTGGCAGCTAAGGCACACCTGCTCCAGGCAGCGAATGATAAGTGCTGTACCAACATACCAGTGGCCTCACTACATCACATCTCTCCAATGAGAGGTGAGGTTTTACACTCTTACGGTACAAATTAGGAATATGAAGCAACTTCATGGTGCTACAGTATCATGCAGCACAGGTGTCCAACTGGGCAAGTGTGAGTGAATGCGACACACAAAGGACACGGACAGTTTGAAGACCCCTATTGTCCGGCAAAAGCTTCCACTCGGCTGTCTGCCTGCTGCAGCCTTCCCTGCCGGGAGAAAAACAGCTGCTTCCGCAAAACAAGCGTGGCTTCCGTGCCATACCATGCAATTTAAAACGTTTGTCCAGTGTCAGCGTATTAAATGCAATGACTTGTGCAAGTTGTGACACGTCCGATTTCATACCTTTATTACATTAATAATAGTATTGAGAATTTTCATATCTTAGTTTGGACTTGTAAGTTTTATAGAAGCCAAGTAGCTGGTTGGCAGTGGGCAAAGTAGCATGATGTAATCGATGGAAGGCGTGGGAAAAACATAACAGATGGCACAGATCATGTATGGACCGTGAGAAAGCACGGCAGTGTATCATAGACGTGATATGATTGGCTGCCGCTTCCCCTCTGGTGCTACCATTCCTACATTTCTTTTATTAATATTTAATAAAATTAAACATTAGATAATAGCGTAATTTCAATTTAACACTTTTCTGTTAATAAGCTTTCATTTGAACCAATTTGGCACTTTGTTCTTTATAATTTATGTAAACAAATTACGAGCTTCGAATATGCAAGGTTCGTTTGGCGCCAAAACGACAGAGGCAGCAACTAGCAGCCAGGCCTGGCCGAGCACAGTCCAGTGCCGACCTTCCAACAGTTAACAAGTAGCACCTTATCTCATTACGGAACTCGTACATTTATCATCAAGGCTCTAGTATTTATTCTAAAGTGACTATTGTTCAATGTACCGCTTAGATTTGTGGATTTCGCTTAGCGTGTGTAAACGTTGGAAGAATAAATTAAAAATCCACTGGCATCCCGTGTTTTATGAAGAAATCGTAGTAAGAGTCCTTAAATTATTTTCACAGCGTTTCTTGCTTCAGACATAAAGCATCTGCGACCTGTGTGCCGAAACTGCGTGTGACATTATCTACTTCGAGATCTAAGGTCAGTAATAAAGAAAGAACTTCGTCTCACCAGTCTGTAGAATTGGCCCCTCGTGCAATATGCGTTACCTAGTCCAAATAACATCGTATATGAAGACTTGCTCTCGGCCTGTGACTTTTTTCTCCCCTCTTGATAGACTCTTTTATTCATTAGAAGAGTAGTTTAAAATAAATTTCCAGCAGGCATGTTGTAAAGTACAGTAACTACTGAAACTTCCTGGCAGATTAAAATTGTGTGCCGGAACCGGGACTCGAACCTGGGACCTTTGCCTTTCGCGGGCAAGCGCACTACCGACTGTGCTATCCCAACACGACTCACGATGCCACCTCACAACTTTACTTCCGCCAGTACCTCGCCTCCTACTTTCCAAACTTCACAGAAGCTCTCCTGCGAACCATGCAAGACTAGCACTCCTGGAAGAAAGGATATGGTGGAGACTGTCTCTAATTACCATCACACACACACACACACACACACACACACACACACACACACACACATTTCGAATTGGTGTTTATTTTATCGAATTAATCGTTTCACGCAGTTAGCGCATTATTTGACTGGAACAACAGGTAGCGAATATCGTAAGGCTAAGGTGAGCAACTTTCAAAAATAACTTACTTGGATGGAGAGAGGGGCTTCTGACACCTGTGAAGCGGTGATGGAGGAGTTTAATAATTTTATGATACTGCCGTCCATTGGATGATGCCTTAGACAATGTGGCCATTTCGCGTAGCTTCTCCTTTACAACTAGCACTATTATTATCAACAAGATAGCAATTCGCTGATAACACGGCAGTGCGGATAGAGTTACAGACTGCGGGAAAGTGGCAGTGCACGAGCATCTGAGACATGTGTTAAATGATATATGGTGGTACCTGCGGCGGATTAGCCGTGCGCACTGGGGCACTGTGCTGCGGTATGCGCAACCGTTCGACGTCGAGGATTCGAGTCCCCCCTTGGTCAGGGGTGTTTGTATTATCCTTAGGTGAGTTTACCTTAGTTTAAGTAGTTTGTAAGCTACGGACGGATAACCACGCAGGTGAGACGTATAGATTTAAAAAGATTTGAACATTTTTTATATGCTGGTAGTGAAAAATTGAAATGAATGAATAAAATATTTTTTGTTTTTAACCATGGAATGGAATGAAATAAGTGAATATATTTGTGTCATTGATAGTGCTATGGCTAAAGAATTCCCAGATGTAACGGAGAAAGTTAACAAGAAAGAAAAGTATGTAATGATGATAAATACTGTTTGGAGAAGAGGGTTAAACCATAAGAACGTTTTATTTGAGAGGTTTCTCATCTTCGGGTATATAATAACATTCATTCCACCGAACACATTTATCACCATTTGCATGTAGTAATCAAACAAGTACTCCAGCGTATGAACTGTCAGGGAGAGATTTTGTGAACGGCGGCCTGGCAGTGCTCGACGGGAACAACGAAGCCTGGGAACCACATTCGCGATAACGGAATCAGCAGGGCGTCCACTCGCTGGAGCAAACGTTGAGGGCACGGGGTCTCTGGCCTTCGCAGGACGCAGTTTCCGAGAACACTCCAGGGGCGGAAGGGACATGTGAGAATGGCAACTCCCGCCAGAAGTAACGATATTGCCTCGCGCGCGGAAACGCAGGTCACTGATGGGCCAACTTGGGTATTACTCCGCACTCTACTTGGAATACAGCGTCTGCTTCACAATTGGCTCCCACTGGAAGCAAGGAGCCCAGGTTAGCTAGAACGAGGAGAGGTGGTAGAAAGTTAATTTGGAAGGACACACTAGTTTCTGGCAGACAAGGGGATTCGTATTTTCACTCTGGTGGAGGAAGAACATTGGTGCCTTCACTCAGGTAGAGAGAAGAATTTCGTATTTAGGCCTGGTCGAGTTTGGTACTTCGGTCTGATCTCAATTGTTGTGAAAAGTTGGAAATCACGTTGAAATTAACTGTAAAGTTAAGTACTCAACGACTGAAATGTCTCTTCTTAATTAATATGTAAACATCATTAACACTACGTATTTCATAGCTGGCAGCTTGTGCCCCATCACGCGGTCTTCTCGGCCCTCTCGCTAGCTCACTCCATGTCTGATTAGTTTCGTCCTTTACCTAGTCCGTCCATTGTCGGTCTTCCCTGCAACGTTTTCTCGTCGACTTCGCCCTCGGATGATAATCTTTCGCAGCTAATCCATCAGTCGCCGAGCGAGTACTGCATGACTCGCTGGTAAACCAATACTAATCGACCTTTCTCAAGGATTGATCTGTTAGTGAGTTTTTCTATCCGTCATGTTCTCGGGTTGCTGCACTCGCTAATAGTTGTGAATTCTTACAAAATCATTTCGACGCACTCTCTACCCGTATAGCGATGTGGCGTTCAGTGTCACGCGATATTTACTTTTGCGAAACATGCTCGCTTTTTTTCGCCCCCGCGTTCATTACTTGTGTGTATGTGCCGGGCGCAGCACGGATTTGATTTTCGGCCGTTTGACGCCAAATATTGGGACAGGACAAAAAAAAAAAAAAATGCATTTGCCAGAGGCAGAGTAAATCCTTTGTGCAACTGACGCCTGACTCAAAATCCCGCTGACCAGCGCGGAAATGGAAAAAAGAGATGGGGACGATATGGAGCTGATGAAAGGCCGTAGCTGAGAAGTATGAGGCGCCACGGTGGTTCATATTGCGCCTGTCCAGCCGAGCGAGCTGTTACTGTGCGCACATGTAGTTCTAATAGAAATTTTACCCACCACGGCGACTTTCTCAAAGTTCCACTGTATTAGGGTTAATAGCGCACCCCAATGAGAACATACGGAAATTTGTGGCGTAACGGGACTCAACCCATATTTTCCGTTTTTCGCGATACGTGGCCTTGGCATTCGGCTTTTGGAACACGTTTCCAGGATCGACCCATACTTCCGTATGCCACACTGACTACATTTAAGTGCCGTAAAGTCATCGCTTTGTCATTCTCTATTCTCGCACCAGGGAGCATGAAGATAACGAGGCAGTTCCTTACGTTGTTTCTCAGTCGTTAATAACACAAGGTTATGAGGGGTCTTACTAGTCCGTCTATACAATTACGAAAAGGTGAAATCTTTTTCACCAGACGCTTTTCCTTTTTATTGACGGTAAAGTATCTTCAGTGGTCTTCAAGCTTGAAATTCGCTTTAGCAATATACACAGTTTTCGCTTTCTTACAACTAATGCAGCAATATCAGATGTGTTAGTGTACGTTTCTCTCTCTGTCTGTGTGTGTGTGTGTGTGTGTGTGTGTGTGTGTGTGTGAGTGTGTGTTTTCAGGAGCAAGAGATGCGATAATTTAGGGAGATTGACCGGGAGCAAGATGGTTCAGTATAGGAAGGGGAAGGGTGAAAAAAATTGGGTTTTATGCGATTTTTAATTATTTTGAACAGTGTTTAATTCAAAACACATGTTTGTTCTTTAAATAACTGTGTTGTGTGTAGGTGGTACCTCTCTGCTTTTTTAAAATTGTTTTCATATTGTCATTTGCTATATAGCGTTGGGCTTATGATGTTCCGTTGACGATACTATTCAGATGTTCAATGGTGTAACAAAAAAAAAAAAAAAAAAAAAAAAAAAAAAAAAAAAAAAAAAAAAAAAAAAGAAAGTTGCATCACCGACCGAACGAAGATCTATACTACGATCACTTGGTATTTATGAAGTCCTGCGATTTATTGAGAGAAAAAAGAGAAACAGTTGTTTTGTATCCATGCAGAATTTAAATTTACTTTTCTCGAAGTAATTCCATTGTGTACCCACCTCATTACGATGACTAAGATTTTCGAATCTTGGCAACATAGGTAGACGATAAATGTGCTATGGCATAAGGAGGTACGGGAAAAATGTTTTGGTGTGTTTATTTAAGCCAAACCAGAACCAAACAATGGCGTAGGGAGAAAAACAAAACATACGTGCAAACAGCTAGTGCTACCTCACGTCAGCCGTCTATGTAGAAACAAGAACAAAAACGCGCAACAAAATATGACTATGTCCTGGCTATGCACTAAGCTTTAAAATGGTAAAAATTTCTTAAGCGCTCATACGGCATTAAAATTGCTACACCAAGAAGAAATGCAGATGATAAACGGGTATTCATTGGACAAATGTATTATACTAGAACTGATATATGAGTACATTTTCATGCAATTTGGATGCATAGATCCTGAGAAATCAGTACACAGAATAACCACCTTTGACCATAATAACGGCCTTGATACGCCTGGGCCGGCAGCGGTGGGCAAGTGGTCTGCGGCGCGCCAGTCACGGTCAGCACGGCCTCTACAGTCGGGGGGTTCGAATCTCCCCCTCGGGCATGGATATTTGTGCCGTCCTTAGTGTTAGCTAGTTCGTAAGTATTTTGTAAGTTTAGGGACTGATGACCCCGTAGTTAAGTCCCATAAGCTCTACAAACATTCGAACATTTGATACGCCTCGGCATTGAGTCAAGCAGAGCTTGGATGGCGTGTACAGGTAGAGATGCCCATGCAGCTTCAACATGATGCCGTAGTTCATCAATAGTAGTGACTGGCGTATTGTGACGAACCAGTTGCTCGGGCGCCATTGACTAAACGTTATGAGTTGGTGAGAGATCTGGAGACTGTGTTGGCCAGGGCAGCAGTCGAACATTTTCCGAATCCAGAAAGACTCGTACAGGAACAGTAACATGCGGTCGTGCATTATCCTGCTGCAACGTAGAGATTGGATGAAGGGTAGAGCCACGGGTCGTAACACATCTGAAATGTAACGACTACTGTTAAAAGTGCGGTCGATGCGAACAAGAGGTGACATAGACGTGTAACCATTGGCACCTCCATACCATCACGCCAGGTGATACGCAAGTATGGAGAGGACGAATACACGCTTCCTACCGCGATGTCGCCAAACACGGATGCGACCATCATGATGCTGTAAACACAACCTGGATTCATCCACAAAAAAAAGATGTTTTGCCATTCATGCACCCAGGTTCGTCGTTGCGTACACTATCGCAGATGCTCCTGTCTGTGATGCAGCGTCAAGGGTAACCGCAGCCATGGTCTCCGAGCTGATAGTCCATGCTGCTGCAAACGTCGAACTATTCGTGCAGATGGTTATTGTCTTGCATACGTCCCCATCTGTTGACTCAGGGATCGAGACATGGTTGCACGATCCGTTACAGCCATGAGGATAAGATGCCTGTCATCTCGACTGCTAGTGATACGAGGCGGTTGGGATCCAGCTCGGCGTTCCGTAATGCCCTCCTGAACCCACCGATTCCATATTCTTCTAACAGTCATTGGATCGCGACCAATGCCAGCAGCAATGTCGCGATACGATAAACCGCAATCGCGATAGGCTACGATCCGACCTTTATCAAAGTCGGAAACGTGATGGTACGCATTGCTCCTCCTTACACGAGGCATCACAACAACGTTTCACCAGGCAACGTCGGTCAACTGTTTTTCCCATTAAAACAGTCATATAAAGTCACTTACGACATGTACCTAAAATTATGTACACAGAAACACGCACGTACAGGATGGAACGTCGTGTTGAAATTTCAAAGTATTCGGTTAAGAAATTACGTAGATACAAGATTATGAACGTAACACTAAATAACGCTCAAGGTAAGATATAGTTGTACGAGAAGATGAAGCGGCAGGAAATCGACATAGAGGTGGAGGGAGAGATGACAGAGAGGAAGATAGGAGATTAGATCGGACATAATATACTGCGAGAGAATTTGATAGAGCACTGAATGATTTGATTAGAAACAAGGCCCATAGAGTAGCTGATGTTCCATCTGAACTGCTATTATCCTTAGGAGAGCCATACTTGAAGAAATTGTTCGTTCTGGTATGCAGTATGTATGAGACAAAGGACATAGCCTGAGAATAAAGTGATTCCATATCCGAAGAAAACAAGTGCAGACAAATGTGAAAGTTACAGAACTTTCAGTTTAACAAATCATGGTTGCAAATACTGCTGGAATCCGACCTCGAGGAAGATCAATTTGGATTTGGGAGAAATGAAGGAACACATGAGGCAATATTCACATTACGACTTATTTTAGAAGATAGATCTGGATCTGGAGAAAGCTTTTGACAATGTTGACTTGAATACACTCTTTCAAATTCTGAAGGTAGCGGCATAAAATATACGAAGCGAAGAGTGATATTCAACTTGTACAAAAACCAGACAGTAATTTTTAGAGTCGAAGGGCATGAAAGAGATACACAGGTTGGGAAGGGAGTAAGCCAGGGATGAATCCTTTCCCCAACATTTTACAATCAGTACATTGAGCAAGCTGTGAAGGAATGCAAGAAAAAATTATAGAGCGAATTAAAGTGCAGGAAGAGGGAATAAAACCCTTGCGGTTTGTTGACTACATAATAATTCTATCAGAAACAGCAAAGGACCTGGAGGAGCAATTACATGGAATGGACAGTATCTTGAAAATAGGGTATAAGATAAACATCAACAGGAGTAAAACAATGATAATGGAATGTAGCGTCGGAAAGTCAGGCGATGCTGAAGGAATTAGATAAGGTCATGAGACAATAAAAGTAGTAGATGAATTTTGTTATTTGGGTAGCAAGATAACTTCTGATGGCCGAAGTAAAGAAGAAATAAAATGCAGAATGGCTATCGGAAGAAAAGTGTTTCTAAAGAAGCGAAACTTGTTAACATCCAATATTAATGTAAATGTCACAGTCCTTCCTGAAAGCATTTGTCTGGAGTGTAGCACTGTATGGAACTGAAACAGGGACGATAAGGAGTTAAGACAAAAAGATGATAGAAGCTTTCTAAATGTCATGCTACAGACGAATAATGAAGATTAGATGGGTAGATGACATAATTAATGAGGTGCTCAACAGAACTGGGGAGAAAAGGAGTTTCTGACATATCTTAAAAGAAGGTGGGACCCATTCTGAGACATCAAGGAGTCTTCAACGTTGCAGTAGGAGGAATTGTGTAGGATAAAAATCGTAGAGGGAGACCGAGGGACGAATACAGTAAGCAGATTCAAAAAGATGTAGGTTGCCGAACGTATTCTCAGATGAAGAGCTGCATCACACCAGTGTGCGGACTGAAGACGACAACAACAACAGATGCCAGTAACGTGTGCTTCAGCTTCTCTTTCTTCTTCATCTAATCTGCGACAAGCCGTAACAGTGCGTGGCTGGGTATAGTTATTTTAACATTAGAAGATACGCTGTATCAGATATCATATGTCGTATCAGATCTCGGAGTGTCATGAATTGTGAGGCACTTACCAGAACCTGACATGTGAATTGTGACACAGGACCAGAAATTGGAAGGTAGGTGGTTTTTCATGTGGGATAACAGGTTATGAGATACAAGGACTTCACGCGCAACCGCCATCTGCTGTAACATTTCGGTGAAGAAAGGAAGCTAGCCGTCCCCTCTCTTACAGTCATCCCAACTCTCAGGTGAAGCGATTTAGGCAAATCACGGTGTGGATAGCTGGACTGACATTTGAACCGCTGCCCTGCAGCATATGAAACGAGTGCGTGCTAACCATTGCGCCACCTCGCACCGTTTCTGCGCCAAAATGTATCGCCTCAAAATTTGATAGCGAAAGACTGCTCAAAAAGACGTGAGGTCTATTAAAAAATTCTGGTACTCAGTCGAAAAGACGATTCTACACTTTATTATCATTATTAATGTTCTCCTTCGAAATCGTTTCCTTCTCAACACCATTTCCCTAAACAGTTTTAGTATGCTCCTTTTTGGATCGCTCGAAGTGGGATTTTCGAACTGCGTTAATCTCTTCTACCATTATCAATCTTCGTCCTTTCAACGGAAATTTAGGGGCAAAAAATATCAAACAAAATCCAGCGTGGACAGGTCTGAAGTGTACTGAAGATGAGGTAGCAGAGATTATGGCGCCATATTTCTCGCCGTTTCCTTCTCATATTTTCTCGCAGGAGTCGTAACACATCCCGATAGTACCATCGATTAACAGTGTGTTCCTGTGGCACGAATTTACGATGAACTAGTCTCTTATGGTCAAATAAAACTATCTGCATGGATTTCACATGAAGGGCTTCTTTGGCCTTGGACAACCTTTTCGGACCTACTGTGAAGATTAAATCTTGGTGTTAACTCCATAACAGTAGATCCACATCTCAACGGCAATAAGGATTCTCTTAGGAAAAATCTCCACCTCATATGCGAGAACTGAAAGCACAGTGTGTGATGCAATAATCTTTCTCGTCCAGTCACATGACCTTGGGACAAACATGTTGACAGTACCATGCATTCCAAGAAGATGTGTGTCAGGATATCTTAACGTGATCGAAATTATGTACTTCTGTAATATCTCGGACAAGCTGTCTTCCATTGGCACGCTAAACGTCTTTGATATTTAGACACAAGCGACGTCGATAGACGTTCAGATGCGTTCGTAGCGAGGATGAAATTATGCCCGGTATTTTCAAAACGTATGAAGCACTCGTAACACTGAGAACGGCTTGAGCAATCCTCGCGTTACGCTTTTTGCATCGTTTGGTATTTCTGTGTAAAGATTTACTTCACTTTCAAGGAAAATTAAATGTTGGGGTGTTGCTCCTTTGTGTCATGTCTGAAATTGCAAACTATCCGACACAACGATTTACGCAAAACAGCACTGAACCATTCCTAACAGACGTTCAGTCTCGATAAATAGTCCTGTAACGTAAACGTAGATGTACTCTGGAGTTACCTTACTATCCTTCAAAATAGTCACCGTTGAGCATGTCCTGAAAACTTTGCATGATGACTGACTTCGGGCTGTTGTTTAAAAACATTGTCACATTTCGTTGGATGTCAGGAATATCGTCAAATCTCTTTTCTTTCAAAGTGAGTTTGGGTGAACAGGAAGAAGTCTGGAAGATTGAGATCCGACGCGTGTGGTGGATGTTGTATTTGCACGCCCACACACAGTCAATATCGTCAAACATTTGCGATGTCATTCCTCCAAATTTCTTCCTATTCACTCGACCCAAACTCGCTTTGAAATGAAAGAGATTTCACGATATTCATGATACGCAACGAAACGTGACAATGCTTTTGAATACCATCCCAAAGTAAGTCATCGTGCAACGTTTCCAGGACACGCATCGAAGAGCTCGGCGGTGCATAGTTGGGTCACTCCACGTCGTCCCAGATTAGAAGAATCTCCCAGCTCGAACATCTTCAATTTTAATGAAATTGGAACAATGTGTACCTGAGGGCCCGACACGAACGTATGCAAAGTTTCAGGCGCACCTGTAAATTGGTTCGCGTACTAGAGCTATTTTTGTGAAGACCACTTTTACCGACACCGAAAAGTCGCGAAGAAGTCTTTAACATTCCACTGTTCCTAATGTAAAAGAACAAGACCCTCAGTTCATGGTATAGTGGTAAAACTTTTTGTGCTCTACACATAAGTGATGCAGATAGATATCAGAAAGCAACTCATTTGGCATAATCTCAGTTTAAAGTGGGCAACAAATCTTTACTGAGAAATTTGCCCGTTAGTGTAGTGCGGCATAAGTACTGGTAAAACTGCGGTACAGACCTGATCTTTTGTCAAACTATTGTCTGTCTGGGTGTTAACTAGATCAATTTGGACCTAGACTGTGTGTTTAATTACAGTGCTACGATCCTGTGAATATGTTAAACTTGAAGATTTCTTTGCGACTTTCCGGTGTCCGTAAATGTGGTCTTCACAAAAATGGCTCTAGTACGTGAACCAAGTTACAGGTGGACCTGAAACTTTGCATACGTTCATGCCGGCCCTCATGTATATACTGTACAAATTTCATCAAAATTGAAGATGGTCGAACAGGGAGCTCTTCACGTGGAATGACCCAGTTGTGTGACGAAACACTATAGTAATTATAGTTCATAGTTCAACTATGTTAATGTTACAGGACTAATCACGGAAGTATGTCAAATCATGTACCTCAATAACCATCCGGCAGTTCCAACATAGGCATGTGCAGGGCCGCCAACAGATATTCTCTACAACACGTCATTGTCGCGAAATTACTAATGTTCCGGAATATTTAGAACAGATCTCGTAATATCAATTCTCATAAGGTTAAGTGGAGAGATAAGTATGTAATGGATGGCATTATTCATAGAGAGTGAGTGGGTGGGACGCTGGCCATTTGCCCGGCTGGTAGCTGCGGCGCAGCCGGGGAATTAGGTTGGATGGGGTATCGACTGCGGGCAATGGGATTAGCGGCAGCGCTTGCAACGGACTGGGGTATCTGCTGGTGAGCGGGGACTGGACTGAACTGCACTGCTAGTTCCGCCGAGTTCTGCGGCTGCCAGCGCCGAAACGCTGCCCACAACCGCGCCTGACAGTGTCTGACTCACCTCTGGCTTAACAGTAGCCTCGTTCCAGAATGCTCCTTCTGTTGTTGTTGTTGTTGTGGTCTTCAGTCCGCAGACTGGTTTGATGCAGCTCGCAAGTCAGCTGTGCAAGTCACTTCAGCTGAGAAGACGTTCGGCAACCTACATCCTTTTGAATCTGCTTACTATATTCGTTCCTCAGTCTCCCTGTACGATTTTTACCCTACATGCTTCCTTCTAATGCTAAGTTGACAATTCCTTGATGTCTCAGAATGTGTCCCACCAATCTATCCCTTCTCTTAGGATATGCCAGAAACTCTTTTTCTCCCCGATTCGGTTAAGCACCTCCTCATTAGTTATGTGATCTACCCATCTAATTTTCATCATTCGTCTGTAGCACCACATTTTGAAAGCTTCTATCATCTTGTTGTCTGAACTCCTTGTCGGCCACGTTTCACTGCTATACAATGCTACACTCCAGACAAATGCTTTCAGAAAGGATTTCCTAACATTTAAATTAATATTGGATGTTAACAAGTTTCGCTTCTTTAGAAACGCTTTTCTTCCCATAGCCATTCTGCATTTTATATCTTCTTTACTTCGGCCATCAGGAGTTATCTTGCTACCCAAAACCAAAATTCATCTACTACTTTTATTATCTCATTACCTAATATAATTTTCTGACATAGGATTCCATTACCTTCGTTTTACTCTTGCTAATGTTCATCTTATATCTTCCTTTCAAGACACTGTCCATTCCAATCAATTACTCTTCCAGATCCTTTGAGGTCTCTAACAGAATTACTACGTCATCGTCAAACCGCAATGTTTTTATTTCTTCTCCCTGCACTTTAATGACCTCTCCAAATTTCTCCTTGCATTCCTACACTGCCTGCTTAATGTACAGATTCCTTAAAATTGTGGAAAGGCTACAACCCTGTCTTACTCCCTTCCCAACCTCTCCGTCCTTTTCTTGCCCTTCGAGTCTGCGAATTGCACACTTTGTGTGCTAACGACGTATAAAGTCCGTACCAGAACTCTCGTTGACTATATAATAACAGATCAGGAATTCAGTAAGGCAGTCAAGGACACATGTGTTTCAGAGGGTGCTTTGATGATACTGATCATTATTTAACCCTTTCATTCCCAGTATTGTTCCTGGATAACAACGTATTAAAAGTTGATTTATACCGTATTTTGTGCATCAGTCCTAAAGTTGCATTTTTGTTGATGTACAAAATGCTTCTAGTACAACATTTTGCCACTTGGTACAGCATGTAGCCACTTCTAAGGTATTATTCTGTCCATCTTGGAGGTTATGTTGCGTTGCCGTCTCTTCGTAGCAGAGGGTGAGCGTGAGTGTGGTTCCATTTATTTTATTCCAGCAGTGAATTGTTTTGTCTTTGGTTCTGTGGCGAAGAGTATCCTAGCATTCTTGATCAGCAAAAATAACGTCATAGTAATAAAATACCTTGATACAAACGTCTGTGTTGTACATAAAATATGTCATAAAATATCAATACTTCGACCAAAAATTTTAAAACCCTTTTGATGTTTACTGCATTGTATTACTACAGAAATCACAGAACTTTAATTTTTCCAAAGCTGATTTCATAATGTGGGACTAAAAGTGTTGATATGCATTGAAATGTTTTTAGGCCAAAAGTGCAGAAATTAAGGTCCATATTTAGATGGATAAGAGTGGAAAAACTTCAGGACGAGCAAATTAGGCACAAATACATAACAATGATTAAAAAAATGTATCAGTTAGTTGAATATAGTCAGTCATTCGAAGAGGAATGGACAAGGTACAGGGACACAATATTATAAGCAGCTATAGAATGTCTTGGAATAGTAGTGTGTAAAGGCAGGAAGAATCAGACAGCTTTGTGGAATGACACCGTTAAGGCAGCTTGTAAAAAGAAAAAGAAGGCAAAAATGGCTCAATACTAGAAAAAGACGAAGACAAAGAGTCAAATGGATAACTGCAGAATCCAAGCAGGAATCATGGGAAGGCTTCGTAAATAATCTATAACCAATGGGTCAAGCCCTGGGTAAACCATAGTAGAGTAATTAGCAGTCTTCTAAGGGGAAGGAAGAAGGAGTTAACAAGTGTTTTGACTGGTCAGGAAAGCTGCTAGTGAATCATGAGGATGCCTTGGGAAATATACAGGGAATATTTTGAAGAATTGCTCTATGTAGGTCAAACGATTAATGATTTCAGCTTTTCAGGATCACATTTGAGGGACTGGAGAGAATAGTCAGTAAATTGCAGTGCAATAAAGTGGCTGAGGTGGATGAAATTAACCCGGAACTCGAAAATTACAGTGGAATGTCAGGTCTCAAATACACTCCTGGCCATTAGAATTGATACACCACGAAGATGTCGTGCTACAGACGCGAAATTGAACCGACAGGAAGAAGATAATGTGATATGAAAATGACTAGCTTTTCAGAGCATCCAGACAAGGTTGGTTCTAAAGTGATTAGACGGTAATTCTAATTTTGCAGGCTTGTGCAGACGGTCCAGGAGATGGTTGGTATTAGATTTTAACTTTGTGTCCTAAATTCTGATATGCACCAGTAAAATAATTTATAATGAGTTGGAAGTCTTCTTCTGATTTCGACAGTGTTAATGCCATGATGAATGGGTTTCGAGCTGATGGTATACGGAAATTTCCTTTCAGGCGTGGCCGGTATTCATAGCAGCAACGATCAGCAGATCCCCTCTAACGAGCGCGTCCACACACTCAGTTCAGCAAACTTTTGCCGGCGCTTCCGTCAGAAGTTTCGTACATGGCTCGGCTGCCAGTGTGTGACCTGGGAATCGCAGCCGTAGAGTAGTCTGAAACTCCATAACGATCGCCTCTCAGCAGCCAATTAGACGAAACTTTGACACTTTAAAATCTTTTACGCTATCTCTAAATCCCTCTTCACTTTGAAATATTACGAAGTCTCCATGCTTATATACTAAGTAGGCATCACGTGTTACATTTCTAAAGTATTATAAGGTTTCGTTGTTTCTGGCGAGTGTACTTTGCCATGTTTTAAAATTCAGAATCCTACCGAGTAAATAAAACTCAGCAGCAGGTATTTTTTTATATATTTCACAGTAAAGATTCAAAGTAACATCTCATTTACGTACACGTATATAACACTGTCACATTTGGAACACTGTCCTCTCCCAATTTAGATAACAATACATTGAAAAAGAAAGAAACGATAGTTTGCTTCATACTTGTTTCTTTTCTTTTTCTTCTTCTTCTTTTTCATCATCATCATCTTCTTATATTTTTTTTTCAAAAACAGAAGACACCCATTTCCGAGGCTGGATAGAGTAAAATGGAAGGAAGGAAAGACATTTTTAACTGAATAAAATGAACTCCGCGGTGTTTAGATAATTGGAGAATTTTATACAGAACACTGAGTTTAATTCAGAAAATTTAATCGAAAAGACCACGTGTCGGACCTGTTTATGGTACTAAGACAGATGGTCACTGTACAGTTAGCACAATCAAACAAGATTGAAGTATTTATGCTTATTGCATCAGTCCGTCTCCAGTTTTTGCTGTTGTAAAACACTGCCTGCACATGTGGGACAGTATAGTACAGGGTCTTGAACAACGTGACCCAAAGGCATATCTGATTGATGATGTGCATACCATTTATAACTTGCCACTATGATGTTGGTACATCTTACCATGCCTGAACAATTAAGATTTGATAATGACTGTTTAACGAGTCGAAACTAGTGATCAATGTACAATCAATAAGCGATCTATGGCAAATAAAAATCTCATAGAGGGATTCAAAATCATTACATTAAAGATCGCCTCCTATAAAACAACCTGAATAAGACCTTCTGGTAATTATAAACTATAATCGAATAATATGTATTGAGTATATATATTAATAGATGCAAACTAGCAAACCTGCATAGATACCATTAAGTTTGCAACACCGGCTAAAACCATCTTGTTTGTAAGTCTCAACTTACACCAACATTACAAATACGTCCGACTATGGAAATCAATTGTATTTGGTCAGAGATTAGAATGAACTCTTCGTTAATTTCAGTCAATTTTACGGTAGGGGAAATCTATACTTCATTTCCCCCTCTCTATCTCCCTCTCTTGCGTTAAATGTGAATAGAAGAAAATGGAACAAATTATTATTTTAAAGAAGATAATTTTTCGTCATTTACACAGTCCATATTAGTAATTTCATTACAAATTTCAAATCTGTAAACATCTACTATTGCATTTATTGCATCATTTTGAACGTTTGCCGATATCACAGAAAACTGTAGACGCTACTAAATGTTCACTCAATGAAGGACAGGCATTTGGAAGAAGAAATTCCATGCGATTTTCTTTGTCCGCACCTTCTGAATTTCATACTGGTCTCAGAAGTGTAGTTTTTGTACCAAACTGCGTTGTGTAATTTGTTCAATATTTAGCTATTCTTTCTTACTTCCTCATTATGTACTATTTATACCTCCATTCAGGACTCAAAAGAACGTAAATTCCGGCGGGGCACAGAAAAGTAGGAAGTCGAATGTCAGACTAAACAAATTCCTTTACTACAGTCTTATGATGATTTTAAATCACGATACCCTTTCTTACCTTCATACCTAAAAATGAATTCTTATTTCCCTTGGTCATGCAATTAGTTGAAAACAGCTGCTCCATTTTGGCTGATCTTTTAACTTCGTAATTCTCTGGACTAGGTTTTCTTGAAATAAACATTTTGGAAAATCGAAAGTAAAATTGGAAAATTTGACAAAAACTGAAAGTGAGGTTCTCAGTGGATCTGCGTGTTTCTATTGCATACAAATCTAGATTTATGTTCTAATGTTTATGAAATTTCACACTCTTCACCTTGAAAACAAGAAGATCACTCTTCTATATAAGATTTCCTTCGGTGTATGGTAGAATGTCTACTTGGTTTCAGGAACGGATTCCACACGTTCTCTTACAAATATCCAATTATACAACAACCGCTTTCAAATGACTTCATTTGGGGCAACGAATGTCTACGTAACGTTCCATATGGTGCATGACAGATGGTACATAACAACAAATTTAGTTTCGATTTTACTAATTACTATGAAATTTAGTTCATGGTCGTATATTTTCTTGGAGAGGGATCTTATAATCCGCAAGCCAACCTACGTTCCGTAGGAAAGGGTACCTAGCAATAAACTTAAATGTGATTTGCAGAGTATCCCATGTAGATGTAGATGTTTTGAATTAATTTTGTCTACTGTTGTCAGTGATTCTTTCGTGACTGCTTTACTTCTGTAAAATAAATCGAACCTCCCTTCAGTCACAAAATTTGTATTTGCAGACAATTCATTTCGAGCCCTGTAAGCTCATCATCAGGTTTCTCTATGATCCTCTACACATATTTAAATATGAAGATTAAACATTGGTGGTAACAATATGGCACATTTTAAATAAAAGTTCGCATAATTAGAAATTTAACAATAGACCTTCTTACTAAACAGCGGTGCACAAACAACCCTGACGCGGTATGAGAATTGTTTGCCCCGTAGCACATTTGCAGGTATAAATAACCATCATTACAAACACTTGCCATCTTGACGCACATTGTGGAACAACAACAATTCACATACTTACAGAATGAGGCGGCATCGTGAGTCGTGTCGGGATAGCACAGTCGGTAGTGCGCTTGCCCGCGAAAGGCAAAGGTTCCAGGTTGGAGTCCCGGTTCCGGCACACAATTTTAATCTGCCAGGGAGTTTCACATACTTACAGCTTTGAAGATATTCCACTTCTGTATTATTAAGATGCTCTCTAAAAATATATGTGTTCAATTTTATACACATATTCGTTTTCTTTTAATTTTTTATCTCTTTAGATTTTTATTTAACTTTATAAATTATAAATTTTTAACTTGATATTATTTCATAATAGGTTGGTAGAAACATTAATTATGGATGCAGGGTGGTAATTGGTTTGTAATGCTAAGTATTTGTGTTAGGAGGAAAAACAAACTTTTGAAATTACTCAAAAAAGCCTTTTAAATTCTGTTTGTTCATTTAACACGTTTTTAGTATATTTTCCTTTGTTGTTGTTATGATCTTCAGTCCGGAGACTGGTTTGATGCAGCTCTCCACCCTATTCTCTCTTGAGCAAGCCTTTTCATCTCCTCATAAGAACGGCAACCCACATCCCCTTGAATCTGCTTACTATACGCGTCTCTTGGTCTCCCTCTGCGATTTTTACCCCACACACTTCCCTCCAATGCTTTTCTTTATGTAACAATATTTCTGTTAATGTAAATATAATTTTTTGTCATTTATTTGTGGGGATTACTGTTAGGATACTGTGGATATCAGTTAGTGTTTATTGAGGTATAGATGATTAGTTATTGTGAATTTGTCAAAATGATTAAGTGTAAGAGCATCAGGGTGTTCTTCGTAACGAGTGTGTAAAGTTCTTGCAGTTTTGCCTGTGTATAATGCAGAGCAGCTGTTACATTGTAATTTATATATCCCTCTGTGTTCTGAAATTGGAGTGTTTCTTTCCAATGTGTGTGGTAAGTGTGTCCTAGTTTGTTGTTAGAGGGGAAAGATATTGTAACATTGATGTTCTTGAATAAATTGGCTATTTTTTTCTGATGCTGTGCCTAAATAGGATATACTTGTAATATTTGAGTTTTGTCATTGATTTTTCACATTGTTCTTTTGTTAGTGGTGTTAACTTGTATTTTTCTTGACAGTTTGTCGATTGTATTTTCTCAGTACCCATTATTAGATGAAATTGTTTTGACTGTATCAATCCTTCTTTTAGACAACTTTCTAGAAAAGAGCTCAAAATGCATTGTGTAAAAATGAAACACAAGTTATATTTTACAAACTTGATTTTTTTCTGATCTTAGCCTTGACAGGAGGTGGATCTGTGGAGGTGGGACGGAGAAGAGGAGGGTTGAAAAATTCGCTTTGAGAAGCGGAAGAAGAGAATAAATAAATACCCGGGCAACGGCGGGTTTTTAGCTAGTTCCATAGTTCCAAATAGTCTCATTTATGCCAAGTATTAGAGAAGTCCAACAATAAATTCTGTTTATCGCAAAACAGCAGCAAAGCCAGTGTAATGACTTCTACGACTCGTTAAGGAAATCTCTCCCAAAATCCTTCTGAACTGACCACATTTTGGCTTCATAGAGGTTGATATTGTTGAAGTAGGGCATCTTCTTCCATTACAACTTTTATTGCTTCTCTGTCAGGGTAGTAAAGGAGTGCATAACAGTAGTTGCACCTTCTTCGGTATACGAGAAATATCAGCAACTCGGCAGCCAACAACAACCCGTTAGCAGCGGACCAGGGCATAACAAAGAACGCCTTTTCTGACAGCTGGGAGGGTCAGTGGTCTTGGCTGAAGCATGCGAAGTGAGCTAAAGTTGTGCCGAGAAGGTGTTGCTAGCTCGGTCCATCGCCCTACCTGTCGTGTTAAGTACGTGACAGACTGCCACGGTGGTAGACACGTGGGTTGAAACATTATTCCAAATGACGTTTGTTATCTGTCCAATTAGCCAAGCAAAATCCCAGACTTAGGTGCTTTAAACTGATCAACAATAAAATCGTATCATCTTCGTTCATTCAGTCGTTGGCGTATGATCAACACATACTGAGCTTACACCCCTGAGTCTGAAAGTGCTACATCAAAATGCAAAGGACATTCTTGCTTGAACTTGTCAATTTAATTGTTTATCTGTAAAAATCATTGTTATGTTATAGGGAACTCACATGTACAGAAATACTGTATGTGTAAAATCCTGGTCCGATGTAATAGAGGGCCTGATGGCCCTAATCTGATCAGGCTAAATAAACAAATACATAAATAAATAAATAAATTTTCCAATCGAATTGTTACTTTGTTTTCATGTCATAGGTACGATTCTTCCTCCTTCACTTCAAATGTGGCAAGGCCTTCTGGGACCTCACGCCTGCTCCCCAAACCTCTTCCATTCGTTTCGGTCGCCTGTTCAGCTTGTCCACTCAATCACTGGTCAATCCTCAATCCTCGCTGTCTCCAACCGAATGCCATCTTGTCACCAGATACTGGGTCATCCTCTTCCTCTTCTTCTATTTATGGTCCACCAAAACATTTTCGGTAGCAGACTTTCCGCCATTCTTATTACGTGCCTGCCCAGTTCAACCGTCTCGTGTTTATCAATTCAATAATGTTGTACAACAGTCTTAATCATTTTTTCTTCTCCTCCTTTGCTTGTTTTCATTATGCACAAACCCCGAAATTTTTCTTAAAACTTTTCTTTCGAATGCCAACAGTTGTTTTCAAAAACTGTCGAACTCAGTTTCCTGGTTATTAGTCCGTAGCTTACAAACTACTTAAACTAAGTTAAACTAACCTAAGGAGAACACAAACACCCATGCCCGAGTGGGGACTCGAACCCCCGACGGCGAACTGCCGCTCACACCGCAGCATGGAGCCCCAATACGCGGCGCAATCCGCCGCGCCAAGTTTTCTTTTCATATTTTTATTTCAAAATATTAATGCTTCAGATCCATATGTTACGGGCATAATAGTAATTAATACTATCGGATTTTAAACTTTGCACTTATTGATTTTTCTTTAATATGTTGATAAGTCTGAAAAGGACGTCGTTTGCTGTTGCTAGATGAGCATTTATTTTTGTATCTGTTTTATTTTTATTGCTAGAGACTCCACAAGTACTTGAATGGCTAACAACCAAAGGTGTTTCAGTTTGTATTCTTATTCTGAGAATAACGAAGACAACAAGAAAAGGATCTTCAGTTTGTTGCAGTGTGTACGATAGTAGTAGGGGAATATTACGTGTACGCTGTCCAACTGCTAGTTTCCACTGGCGCTTGTGAGCGGAGAGATGCACTAGTTAGTGTTGGAGTGCGTTTCCGGAACCGTGCTACGACCCTCCATCTGCAGCTAGTGGTTTCCTCTCATAGTAACTGACCCGCATGGCACACAGCTTCACCTGTTAAGAGCCGTCTGTGATCAATACTATGCGGGCCAGTCAACACAGCCTGAGATGCAAATCTGTTCGAGGAGATCATTCAGAAAGGCCTACTTGACGATAAAGTGGAAATTATACTGAACTCTTTCCTCAATCTATTTCCCTACTCTTCCAGTTGGTGTTATGAATCCTATATCTTTGCGTGTTACTGATTTCAAATGCAGGTATGTCTTATCTCTCAAATCAAATGTTTTCAGAGATAGGTTTTCATATTTTCATAGTTGATTGTATCTTTACTCATTCAGAAGTTTATTAAGCTATATGGGGTTGCTTCTTCTTTATAATATGTTCATATAAGGGGAGATTCATTTAAAACTTGAGAATATTTGGAAGAATTCTAATCAGATAAAAAAAAAAAAAAAAAAAAAAAAAAAAAAAAGATTTGTGTGTGTGTGTGTGTGTGTGTGTGTGGGCGCGCGCCATTTTTGTATATTATTATCTAAGAAACGTATACATTCACTTTTTACAGAAAATGGTAGCTACTTATATAATGTGCAGTCTACGTGCAATATATCTACAAAATTACTAATCAGTGTTTGAAATGAACATTGTCCTCATTCCAAGCATTATCACTGAAGTGTAATTATCATATAGAGTCTTTTTGTGGACAGTCGTAACTGTGCGTGACATTTTTTAATTGAAGGAAGCGAATAGTAGTTGCTGCTGCTGCTCTTTAATAACCAACTAGTTTCTTTTCATTAGAGCCACATCATCAGGGTCATCTGTACACAAAAAAGAGCAAATGCCAGTAACAATTGCGTTATGCTATTTTACATTTGTGCAATGTATAAGAAAACTGTAGGTGAATCTACTCAAGAGTTATTTCATATTTTTCACTCTCAGTGGACTAGACGACCCAACTTTCCCTGGTCCTATTCCGCTGCTGCTGCTGCTGATGATGATGACGATGACCCCAACTGTTCAGCCTGCCTAGTGTGTCCTCTTGTCTGACGCCAATTGGGGACGTGCGTATGAATGATAATGAATAACTTTTATTTTAATTTTATACATTCAAGGTCGTGCTTTCAATCTCAAATTCGATAATCTGGTTGAGACATTAACAATTGAAACAACGTGACTGAAAAAAAATTATGAAATATAACGGATAAATAAATATATAAAGCAGCTAGCGCTTTCCTAGCTTCTAACCACGAGTCTCGCTTGAGTCTGGACGCGCTAGCTTTGCGCTTCATGTGTATCAATCGTCAATTTTGCCTTGCATTTCGTGCGGATGTAATTGACTTATTGCGATGTTACCAACGTCGTTGGGCACTCATTTGTTATGTTACTGATTGCGTAACGAATAATATTGGTAGGGGAGTTTGGGGTAGCCCCGGTAGTGAATCATCACCGACAGGTAGATTTTCAGCTTTTATTTTCATCTAAAAACTCTGTGGCTGGTGCTTTGCATTGCACGGCAATATGGTGAACTAACTCCTCAAACGACGCCATTACTGTTCTACCTGTTGTGAAGCTGTGGAAGATTTTTATGTCACTGAACTCAAATTATCACGTGTTTTCAAGCAACTGTAAGTACTGTTTTTATTAGGATTGCTTTACTACATCATTTCCATGAATACTAGTGTTCCAAACGGTTTAATTTACTTTTATGTAACTAGCTTAGCTAGTTATTTATAACCTTTAAGGACGATTTTCCCCAAACTGGACAAAACGGGCAGCCCCTGCAGGTAGCAGTGGGTAATGGCAGTAGCCCCAAAAGCCTTATTGTAATGATCCGTTTTACAGATACCAAGAACATGGAATAGGACCATGAATAGACGGAGTTGGTCTGAAGAAGCACTTAAAATGCATGCATTTTTATTGCGAAGGGTAATTCTATCAGTGCAGCTAGCAGAGTATTCATTCCTCCATGTGGAACTGTACAAAAAGCGGAAAGAAAGACAAGGTAAGTCAACCTCACTTGGAGCGTAATTCAACATTCAGTCAACAACAAGGGGGAGGACTAAATAATAAAGTTTTATCAACAATTTTTACGGTTTGTCTACACAGGAAGTGCTAAGAGTAGCCTTTCAATTTTCTGGGGAAAACAACATAGATCACAGGTTTCCTCAAAATTTGGCGGGAAAACACTGGTTTGAAGGCTTTTTAAAACGAAAACCTACAATCAGCATTAGAAAACCAGAATCTACTACTGTTAACAGAATTACTGGTTTTAACCGTGACGATGTGAAAAAAATAGTTCCAGTCTTCAATCACCTTCATAAGTATTGTATAATTTTGTGTTCCCTAGAAACATTATTAAAATGTGTTTTACTCATAAAATATGTAGAGTCATGTCTACTGGCATTACCCCCATGTCTCAGATAGTACTCGTACATACAGGTGGTCTGATTTTTTTCCTATGTTAACATGTTATCAGTACTATTTCATAATTTAAGATACAGAAGTGAGAACACATAGCTTGAGTTTAAGAGTCTGAATTTCTGCATGAGGTTTCCTTAAGCAGTAATATAAACAGTATTGCTTAACCTACTGCCATTCCCCCATTGTACCCTATCCATTGACACAGACGTCAGTTGGTGTTGTAAATAATATTTGTTTAAATTTGGGCGGTCCGTGGCATACGTTCATAACAGTGAAAGTGGTTTTAAAATATTTGTTGTATTTCAAGGGAGTGTGTTGGTGAAAGAATGGGCGACAATGTGTACTGGCTAAACTGCCCTATTAGCATAGGACGCCAAAGTGCACGCTTGCCTTCATTCTTTTTGTGTTTGTGTGTTTTGGGCAGTAATATGTGGCTATGAAATGTGGTAATTCACCTGCAGTGTCTGTTTGACGTGCGCGCGCTGTTTGTGTGTCCTCTGGCGGCTGGATACAAACACCGCAGCCTGGGCCCCGGTATTTACTCACAATTGCAGCGCCACCCGCCGCCGAAGGCCGGTAACGCACTAGGCAGCCAGGCTGCGGCAGCCAAAATATTGAGCAGCCAGTTTGTGGCAGCCGGCGTTGGCAGCCAGCTGACGGCCAGCTGTGCCCAATGGATGTTCGGGAAGAATTTGCGATTGCCACAATAAAAACATGCTGTGTTTTACATAACTATGTGCGAGAAAGAGATGGCTGCAAATCTGAAGACACACTGTATGTCCTACCAGAAATGGAAGTTACCCCAGGTCCTGCAACAGCAGGGGGCCGATCATCAGCATCAGCATATAGAGATTTATTTGCGGATTACTTTACGAATGAAAATCCGCTGGAATAGCAAAACAGAATTGCATTGGGGTAGTAATTACATATTATGTATGTAACAATTGTTGTTTCCATGTGAATTATTGTAAACCCTCTTCTTCCTTATTGTAGCTGTAAGCAATTTTTTCTATGTAATAAATAATAAATAACTTACTGAATTCATTCCTTTCATTTTCAGACATGTTCTCCACACACATTACATTTGCGATTTCCTCCCACCTCCTTCTCTTCACATCACGGTCACTATACTGCTCACAAGACACATCCCAGATTTATCTTCGTCTTTGAATTTCATGAATAAATTCCTGGCGCTAAAATCACGCTATCACACACTGCAAGATGGGACCGATATCATTGTTTATGACATGATATCGTATGAACTATGTATCGTATGTGGTTTTTGCAACAACAGCAAAGGATTCATGACCTCAAAGAATACTTGTAGCTTAGTTTAGGAGCAGATGTAGCTTATTATCGCATGATGCGGCCGTATTTTTAGGAGGATATGTGGAACATACACACACACACACACACACAGATAGACACACACACACACACACACACACACACAGACGTACACATACATACAGACTATTTTATAAGATGTAAGATTAAAAATATTTATATCCGCCATCTCAGTGCCGGCCGCGGTGGCCGAGGGGACTGAGGCGCGCCAGTCACGGTCTGCACGGCCACTACGGTCGGGGGTTCTAATCCCCCCTCGGGCATATTTGTGCCGTCCTTAGTCTTAGCTAGTTCATAAGTAGTTTGTAAGCCTAGGGACTGATGACCCTATAGTTGTCCCATAAGCTATAGAAACATTTTAATTTTTGAGCCATCTCAGTTTCTCGTCCCCTCTAGCGGAGCTGGTGTCGAACGTCCGAGGCGCTCCAGTCACGGTCTGCACGGCCACTATGGTCGGGGGTTCGAATCCCCCCTCGGGCATGGATATTTGTGCCGTCCTTAGTTGTAGCTAGTTCATAAGTAGTTTGTAAGTTTAGGGACTGATGACCCCGCAGTTAAGTCCCTTAAGCGTAACAAACATTCGAACATTTTTTGAATAAATTTCTGTGTGTCGAACGTCATGACAACTTGGAGACAAGGTGTGGCTGCTTGGTCAAGTGCGCGGAGATTGCCGGCAGCCACACGCGTTCACTGCGAGGCTCGCTGTTGGCACTGGCTGCCCGCAGCCAGCTGCTCTGTGTTGCCACTGGCGTGCTGTCCGCCGCGTTTTGATGGCTGCCACTGCCGCGGCCACCAATTCCTGGCTGCCCAGTGCTTGTAGCGGCCTGCCGTATACCACCACTGTTTCATTGGCTGCCGCATCCTGGCTGCCTAGTGCGTTACCGGCCGAATGCTGCCCTCGCAGCCTATCCACAAATCGAGCTGCCGCGTGCTGTCCGCGCTGGCACGCCTACCCAGAAATTGGCCGCTTTGGCACGCGCCGCGTGGCTTTGAGGCCGCCGGCCCTGTACGCACTCCGCAGTGCGTGTTTGCCGGTGCGTCAGCTGTGCCTCTGTCGCCGTCATTTCTCTCTGGCTTTTCACCGCCACGCGAACTAAACACTCCGACGATACGAGGGTTTTGCTACCGCGATGATAAATCTTTGAAGTTGCTCGTTACGTGTTGCTTGTTTTTGTGATGGTGCTTTGTGCCTTCTGTTCTAAACGAGCCTGTCCACTAAGAGCACGCTACATTCATCGCTGATGGACGCCAGTTCTTTGAGGTGGTAATCACTGCATTGAATTACCATTGCAAGTGAATAGTGCGGCATCATCTGAGACGCAGTTGGGCAAGCGATTTTGTAAAATGCAACGTCGTCGTAAGCTCTTGTCGTACGCACAGAGTGGGGTGGTGCCGGCAGCGGTGGCCGAGGGACTGAGACGCTCCAGTCACGGTCTACACTGCCACTACGGTCGGGGGTTCGAATCCCCCCTCGCGCATGGATATTTGTGCCGTCCTTAGTATAAGGTAGTAGATAAGTAGTTTGTAAGTTTAGAGACTGATGACCCCGTAGTTGAGTCCCCTAAGCTTGACAAACATTTGAACATTTTGGTGGTCGTTGCTCCACGAATGGGAGATTTCCACTGCACACGTTCAGCTGTGTCCAGGGTGCATGAGAGTAGCTGAATGAGGCACCACAGACGACAAAAGACGAGCTACCGGACACCCGGCCAGCCTCGATGACTGTGAGCGCCGACTGCTGAGACGGATCGTCACTAGTGATACAAAAAGCAATAAACCACAGCAAGTACTAAAAACGTATACAGGCGGTCGAACAATGGCTGCCGGGCTTTGTTGGATACTGCACCGCACATGGGTGTCACCGGTAACACACGTCCTAATATGGTATTTGACTGATGCCCGGAAGTGGTCTCAGTAATTTCGTATAAGCTGTGTACATCGACTAGAAAGGCAGTGCGATTGATAAATATCCGACGTTCGACTCCAGCTCCGCTAGCGGGTACGAGAAACTGAGATGGCTCAAAAATTCAAATGTTTGTATAGCTTATGGGACAACTATAGGGTCATCAGTCCCTAAGCTTACAAACTACTTATGAACTAGCTAAGACTAAGGACGGCACAAATATGCCCGACGGGGGTTTCTAACCCCCGACCGTAGTGGCCGTGCAGACCGTGACTGGCGCGCCTCAGTCCCCTCGGCCACCGCGGCCGGCACTGAGATGGCGGATATAAATATTTTTAATCTTATATCTTATAAAATAGGCTGTATGTATGTGTACGTCTGTGTGTGTGTGTGTGTGTGTGTGTTGTGTGTGTATGTTCCACATATCCTCCTAAAAAAACGGCCGCATCATGCGATAATAATCTACATCTGCTCCTATACTAAGGTACAAATATTCTTTAAGGTCATGAATCATTTGCTGTTATTGCAAAAACCACATACGATACATAGTTCATACGATATCACGTCATAAACAATGATATCTGTCCCATCTTGCAGTGTGTGATAGCGTGATTTTAGTCGTCAACTATGTGAAAATGAGGCCACTTACCGGCTTGCAATAAATTGTAAACATAATTCCAAATCTTTAAGAAACTATTTCCTGCTAACAACCCCAAGAAAATGATGAAAGGAAAAATGTTTATCGCTTACTACTTTTCCGATGTTCATGATGTATATTTACGGCATTTGGCATGACGTTACAAGTTATTACTTCTACACTGTATATTTTATACGTCCGACAATTGACAGACAGTACAAATACATACCACTCAAAGTTCCTTCGATACTATATCACAGTTCGACATATAGTTCATGGGATATGAAGTCAAACAATTTGGTTCATGAAAAACCGCATCATCATGCATGAACTTTTGATTTATTACGTCTTTACTGCGAACACCATTCACGATACATTTTGCATACATTAGGCACTTATACCACTGAATGTACCTTCAAATTTACATCATAATGCGGCACAGATATGACATCAAAAACAATGAAATATCCGCAAAACTGCTACATCATGTGCACATTTTACACATCTCCTCCTAAAATAATGGACCGATTTCAATTAAACTTGGTACACATATTGGTTTCTGTCAGACAACAATCGCTACCTACGACAACATAGTTCAGAACATATGACGTAAACAATAAACTTCCCAATCACGCGACGCGTGATTTACGAGACTTTATTTATCCAATATTCGTCGCAGAGAGTTTGCTAATATTACTCTCTACAAATGATCTGCATGCAAACAAAACTTATCTGGACAGATAGTAAGGTAGAAGTCGATGGACAGAAAGGGGAGAAGATAAGGAAGGAATAAATACAACAGATTTCACAGAGGAACCTACATAAAGCATTTATACCAATGAATATATACCTGCAAAATTATATCATTGTGCATCACTACCATCAATACATATGACATAGTAAATTATCTACAGGAGAATGGAAAAGCTGGTAGAAACTGACCTCGGGGAAGATCAGTTTGGATTCAGGAGGAACGTAGGAACCCGGGAGACAATATTCACTTTACGTCTTATCTTAGAAGATAGATTAAGGAAAGGCAAACCTACATTTGTAGCTTTTGTAGATTTGGAGAAAGCATTTGACAATGTTGACTGGAATACACTCTTTCAAATTCAGCAGGAGTAAAATATAGGGAAAGGAGAGTTATTTACAACTTGTACAAAAGCCAGGCTGCAGTTATTAGACTCGAAGGGCATGAAAGGGAAGCATCAGTTGGGAAGGGAGTAAGAAAGGGTTGTAGCCTTTCTCCGATGTTATTCAATTTGTACATCGAGCAGGCGGTGAAGGAAAGCAAGGAAAAATTTGGAGTAGGGATTAAAGTTCAGGGGAAGAAATAAAAACATTGCGTTATGCTGATGACATTGTAATTTTATCAGAGACAGCACAGGACCTGGAGGAGCAGTTAAATGGAATGGACAGTGTGTTGAAGAGAGCGTATAAAATGAACATTAACAAGAGCAAAACAAAAATAATGGAATGCGGTCTTAGAAAATCAGGCGATGCTTAAGGAATTAGATTAGGTAACGAAACAATGAAGGTGGTAGATGAGTTTTGTTACTTGGGTAGTAAAATAACATGCGATGGTCGCAGTACAGAGGATATAAAATGCAGAATGGCAATGGGAAGAAAAGTATTTTTGAAAAAGAGAAATTTGCTAACATCGAATATTAATTTAAGTGTAAGGAAGTCTTTTCTGAAGGCATTTGTGTGGAGTGTTGCCTTGTACGGGAGTGAAACATGGACGATAAGCAGTGTGGACAGGAAGAGAATAGAGGCTTTTGAAATGTGGTGCTACAGAAGAATGCTGAAGATTAGGTGGGTAGATCGCATAACTAATGAAGAGGTACTGAACAGAATTGGTGAGAAAAGGAATTTTTGGCATACCCTCGCTAAAAGAAGGGATCGCTTGGTAGGACACATTCTTAGACATAGGGGAATCGTAAATTTAGCATTGGAGGGAAGTGTGTGGGGTAAAAATCGCAGAGGGAGACCAAGAGACGCGTATAGTAAGCAGATTCAAATGGATGTGGGTTGCCGTTCTTATGAGGAGATGAAAAGGCTTGCTCAGGGTAGACTAGGGTGGAGAGCTGCATCAAACCAGTCTCTGGACTGAAGACCATAACAACAAACAGGTAAAACATGTCACATCATGCACCGCGTTTTAATACATTTCTTATTTACTACTAACAAGACGCTACGGCATTCCACTCAGCTTGAGGATATTCCTGAAAGCTGACTGTGCTGTTCACATCTTTGAGCTGTGAAGTGCAAACAGCTGCTGGCGAAATCAGTAGCTTTCTATAGAACTATGACGAAGTGTTGCCAAAGACACGTTTACAAAATCGAGTTTTAGCATCGTGAGAGAGAGGCGCATAGCCAAACACAGCAGCGTGGGAGCGTTTCATACCGATGCGACTACAGCAGCGCATAATGATGTTAGAAAAACTAAATGAAAATTTTCGTGACTATTTCAAACAAGGAAGTTAGAATACAGGAAGATGCCATTGAGCTGAAAAAGTGAAGTCTGCCTCCGCCATATTCCTAAGTATTGATACGCACAGCTGGCCGCGGTGGCCGAGCGGTCCGCGACGCGTCAGTCACGTTCTGCACGGCCATTACGGTCGGAGGTTCGAATACCCCCCCCCTCGGGCTTGGATATTTGTGCCGTCTTTAGTATTAGCTAGTTCATAAGTAGTTTGTAAGTTTAGGGACTGATGACCCCCTAGTTAAGTCCATAAGCTCTACAAACATTTGAACATTTGATACGCACATGCCCTTCTTTAACAATCGTTGCAAAGCACGGGCATGTAAGCTAGTACAAACATATAGTAAATTGGTGACCATATCGAAACATTTATTCCGCTTTGGTCGGAAAGAAATCTCCACGGAAGTAGTTACAAAAAGTACAAAGACACTGCATGGGTGTAACAGTTTGTCTTCGTCTTCTTCTTTTCCTCTGCAGGTATTAGGCAGCAAATTGGAAAATTCCTCTCATATTCCAGGTTGCTACTTTATGTATCCGTTGCTCCATTTTCATAGGATTTTCATTTACCTTTGAGACCATCCTGTTTCCGAGGCTCGTTTCGGTACTGGGAGTATTCTCCGAGAGTTGGTTACCAGCCTCTGCTCAACCCCCTTCCAGGAGCACAAGGATGTTGATTCCTACAAAGATTTCCGGTCACCAGAAATGACATAAAATGTTCCAAAATCATGAATCTGATCGGTAACAGAGATATAGGTATATAGTTTCCGCATATGATTGATGACCCTTCTTGTAAATGGAAATGACCTGCGTTTTTTTTTTAATCATTCGGAACACTTCTTGGTTCAGATGATTGAAAAGCTAATGGTTCAAACTGCTGAGGGCACCACTCAAATTAATGTCAACTGTCGTACGATAGTGGCCAAGAAAGGGCTGCATGTCAAGGTGCGTTAGACCGCGCGGCCGATTCCGCGCGCCGCATTGTACCCCAAACTTTTTAAATATGCAACCACCTTTACCAAAAATAAAATAAAATAATAATAATAATAATAACAATAATAATATCCCTCCTTATCGTTATTTAACGTTACCGCAACGAGGTTACGTTCACGAGTATTGACATGGAAACACAATATATAAAAATTAGCCCTTTGTTCGTATTTTATGTACGGCCGTATCGTACATCCGATTCTAATAAAACTTTGTCAACTCATTGGTGAAGGTTATAGGTATACTAAAAGTAACTTCGTATGATGCATGGCTCAGGGTGCATTACAATTACTGGACGAATATGAATGAAATTCGGAAAAGAGGTAGCTTATAACGTCGTTAATACATTGGCTACCTCGAGGAAGCCACCGTATGGTGCGTGGCGGAGGGCACCTTACAGAATGTTAACATGTTTTTTACGCTTCACGCTGAAACGGAATTGAATGAAATGTAGAGGTACTAGAATGAAACTTTCACTCTGCAGCGGAGTGTGCGCTGATATGAAACTTCCTGGCAGATTAAAATTGTGTGCCGGTACCGGGACTCGAACCTGGGACCTTTGTCTTTCGCGGGCAAGCGCACTACCAACTGTGCTATCCCGACACGACACACGATGCCGCCCCACAACCTTACTTCCGCCAGTACCTCGCCTCCTACTTTCCAAACTTCACAGAAGCTCTCCTGCGAACCATTCAAGACTAGCACTCCTGGAAGAAAGGATATGGTGTAGACGTGGCTTAGTCACAGCCTAAGGGATGTTTCCAGAATGAAACTTTCACTCTGCAACGGAGTGTGCGCTGATATGGAACTTCCTGGCAGATTAATCTGCCAGGAAGTTTGTGGAGGTACTTATACCTCGAATTATACATCGGCTACCTTTCGTAAGCCTGCGTAGGTGCATGGCTGAGGGAACGTTACAAAAAAGATACAGATTGAGTGGCTTCACCATGAAAGCACATAAATGTATATTTTCATGAAGGAGGTTGTTGTGATACGCAAGCCACTAAATTTTCTACTTCTACAGATTGATCAGTCACCATGAAACGTAGTGCAGATATGTATGTTTTCATATATAGGAAGGAGAGGCGTGGGTGGAGAAGGAGACTGACAGAGAGAGGGGAGACGAGGAGAATGGGAGATGGTGACACAGTTGAAAGGAGACGAGCCGAGCAGAGGGAGGGGAAGGAGGAAATTCACAGGAAAAGAGACAGGAGGCGCCTGAAAAAGGGGGGGGGGTGGGAAGGCAGCAGGTGACTAGAGGAGGGAAAGGAGATGAACTAATGGAAGACTGGAAACCTATATTTGTTCGTTTGTTGATATTTATGCGCTGCCATAACGTTCATGTAATTGCGATGAAACTTCAAGTTCTTCCCATAACGTGAAGATTTCATAGGATGAATGGCGGAGGAATCCTTGCAATTGTACAGGATGACCAGCCAATCTAAAATAGTTTAGGGAAATGATTCAAAAATTTTATTTCAAAACTTCGCCTAAGTTTTACAAGTGTTCTTCCGCCGCGACATACGCCTTGACAACGTGACCAAGCCTGTCCACCTTGCAGGACAGAGGCGGCCAGAACCAGTATTGAATGCTGATTCTAAAATCACGCCACCCTTCTGGCGTCCGTGCTGAAACTACTGACGTTTCCATGCTACCGTGGAGTCAATAGCAGACATCCACGTTTGATCACGTGTGCTACTGCTGGAGGACTGATAAGTGTGAGAATCAGTTCCTTGGCTCTCTTCCGTTTAGTTCTCGTACAGAACAGACGCACTCAAGAGGTCCAGTCTCGGTGCGGGGCGAACGGTCGCATGCCGTCCGCTCCCGCCTAGCGGCTGTTTGGTATCAGACACCAACAATGTGAACCGTAACCTTTATCTTTTCCATTTCCTAATCCGTAACTTAGTCTGGCAGTCATTCATTGCATCAGACCCCAGGGCGAGTCCCGCCATGTATTCCGTACTTTAGAATGTACCAAATATTAACTTAAAGCGTATCTTTTATTTCCCAATCAACCACTCATTCCTAGGCTTGTACCTTCACCGCTTCGCCTTCCGTCCTGACAACGCCTCGAACCCATCTTATTTGTACAACAGTGGGATGGGTTGCATAATTTTGCCATCTTCCTTGGGATAAAGATTAACTGCTGTACACGATAAACTTGGACACCACTTGACTTACCACCATTAAAGTTAGTTTTTACCGATGGAGGAGGCAATGGATTGAGGAGGTGTATTTCGGCAAAGATAAACGGATAGGTTGGCAAAGGGATGGGTAGTAAGTTATGAACAGAGAGAAGGTTATGAACAGAAAGATGGGGGTGGGGGGTGGGGGTGGAGAAGAGGCGGAAGGAGAGAGAAGGAAGGAGAATTGGGCCATAGAGAGAAAAGGGAAAGAGATGGAGTAACATAAGACTGGAATAAATTAGTCAAAATTACTAAAAATTTCCGGGCTACTGCGAGCCAGGGTGTGCATCGGACATTCAAAAGCCCCATGATCCTCCTTGAAAATATCCTCCGCAGTCGGGGACGAAACGTTGGGTTTCTATAATAAATCCACAAGACCACGGGAATTTTTAGTAATTTTGAACATTCCGGCCGTGAAAGTTTACATTTTACAATAGATTAGTACCTGGTCGACGCGACGCCGGGTTTTTGGGTAGTAAATAAATTTCAGAAGTTTGAATTCTCAGGCTACCGACTGTGATTATATCAAGCAGCGCTTGATCCTTCTCGTTAGCACCAGTTACAGGTTTACAGTGTCCCCAGCACTGAGACAGCAAGTTCAGCTTGCAGTTTGACTGGCTGGCAATCATTCAGCACCCAGGCTCGGCAGGTATAAAAAGCCAGCAGGCAGTGCGCGGTGCGGCGTCTGCTCCCCTGCCCTCGCCGCGCGGCAGGTAATCTGCGGTGTCGGCAGTGTTTTGTTGTCGGGCGGGCGCCCCTAATGAGAAACCCCTGCTGCTGCTGCCGCCGCTGCTGCTGCCGCTGCTGATCCGCTGACACCGCCGTCAGCGCTGCGGGCGCACGTGTCCCACTGCTGCCGTTGCGCCGCTGATATCGCCGTTCACAGTCGGTTAAAGCGTAAGCCGTCACCAGTTCGCGCGGACCGTATTAGTAGTGGCTAAGTCGGATACGAAATAAATGGGAAAGTCTTGTAAATAGACGCACCGGAAAAATACGAGTCAGATCAGTAGCCTCTTTTCGATTGCTTGTGACCATGTGGAATAAAGCAGTCAAAATATGTATATTCCTATAGAATTACCAGCTGAATACCCGGCGTTACCCGGGTATTTATCTATTTATTCCTGCCTTGAGTTAGTACTTCTCCTCTCTCTCTCTCTCTCTCGCGCTGGTCATCACCTGTTTTTCTAAAAAAAAATGTTATATTTATCAGGGAATATAAAATAAATAAGATTTTCTTACATAATTTGATAGTTGGTTATTGTGGTGTCGCACAAGTCCAAAGTGCGCGCCACCTACTTTCGCCGCGCGCCGCCATGCACGCACGGCGCGGCGATCTTACGACGACAGCCACGAGCGCCCTCTGCGACAACTCCGCTCGTGGCCACCACTGAACGATCGTTCACTTGGGACTGAGATAGCAACCAGTTAGGACCTTCGTAATCAGATAGGCACCAGTGAAGACTTTGCTATCGTACAGGCACTAGGCAGGCCTCTAACAACTATGTATCAACATTCTGCAGTACTATGTAAAAGTTAAGTATTGTTACATTCTGTGCAATATATATATCTTTCTAATTTACTCGAGTGTTTATAGTTTCTGGCTGCTCCCCTCCGTACCTGCACCAGCGTGCTATCTTTGTTCCTGTGTCGGTCTCATTCCACTCGGCCACCGACACCTACGACGAGGCTGGGACACAAAAGCGGCGACGAAGTTGGGACACAAAAGTTATGATAGATAAACTATCTTTCAGTAGTGCGCTATGAGTTTCGTTTTTAAGGATGAAATGAAATATAATACCTTGTTTAGAAACAAACATTTTTAATCAACATTCAAATAAAATACTGAAATTATGTGAAGTGCTTAATGATTTTTTAAAGACATGTATTAAAAGAAATTTCTTATTTACTGCTTTTTTTACTTATTCTTATATTTCCTTATTCGTATGCTTATCCTTACAGAGAAAGAGCTGAAGACATTGTAACACGCATAGACCAAAGATATGGTCTGTGGCATCATGTTTCCCTGTATGTAACCTCCTTGCTATAGAGTCGCAAACGTCATCGCTGGCCTTCAGTCTTTTTTTTTTTTTTTTTTTTTTTTATTTTTTTTTTAATAATTTGACGACTTTCTACCACCATATCTTCCACCCCCTTCTAGCTATTAGCATGTAACTGCTATGGTGTACAACGGAAGACTTCGGACAACAGTTACACACAGACCATTCGTTTGCGTTCTGTTGTTTTCGCTGCATAGCGAAATATTAACACATACACGTAGAATTTTATATACAACGATAACTTTGCATCCCAAAATGATCCACCCTTTTATCATTATCAACCCTCAAACAACAATGCAACCAATAAAACCATTTTCAAATAGTTAATGTAATTTTCAAAAAGTAATTATTGTTCCGCATTTCGCGTTATAGTCTTCAAATTACTAAAATTACTAATAGGTGACGGGAAATTTTAATGCGGTAGGTCAACAAAAGAAATGTTACACTTTCTGCGGAGCTATGAACATAGTTTATTGTATCATTTTCCAAAGAGTTACACCACAAATATATAATTTTTTAAATGGAACAATAGTATTTTCTATCGTGTATTGGATTCGTTTAAACCAGCTGCGTCCAAATCAATTTAAACTACAGTCCTATCACTGTTACTTTGGGAGCTACAACCCTTCAAAGTTCTGGGGGCAGAGGCTGCGATAGCGTAGCTGACTGGCCGAGTGGCTATCCCCTGGGGCACGGCTTACTGTCTCATGACCACCAGCTATCCTAAACTTTGAAGGGTTGTAGCTCGCAAACTAACAGTGACAGGAATGTAGTTTAAATTGGTTTGGACGCAGCTGGTTTCAACGAATCCAACGCACGATAGAAAAAAGTATTGTTCCATTTAAAAAATTATATCTTTGTGCCGTAACTCTTTGGAAAATGATACAATAAACTATGTTCATAGCTTCGCAGAAAGTGTAACATTTCTTGTGTTGATCTACCGCATTAAAATTTCCCGCCACCTATTATTTTATAAGTTACAGAGGCAAACACAGTGAAACACCCTGTATACACAGGGTGGTCCATTGATAGTGACTGGGCCAAATATCTCACGAAATAGGCATCAAACGAAAAAAATACAAATAACAAAACTTTTATTGTTTCAAAAGGGAAAACAGATGGCGCTATGGTTGGCCCGCTAGATGGCGCTGCCACGGGTCAAATGGATATGAACCGCATTTTTTTTTTTTTAAACAGGTACCCCCATTTTATTACATATTCGTCTAGTACGTAAATAAATATTAATGTTTTATTTGGAACACTTTTTTCGCTTTATGATAGATGGCGCTCTAATAAACGTATAAGTTCGTGGTACCACGCAACATTTCGCCAGTGCGGACGGTATTTGCTTCGTGATACATTACTCGTGTTAAAATAGACAGTTTACAAATTGCAGAAAAGATCGATATGGTATTTATGTATGGCTATTGTGATCAAAATGCCCAACAGGCCTGTGTTGTGTTTGTTGATCGTTATCCGGACCTTTCGTCGGATAGTTACGTTATTTACAGACAAGAAGTGTTCATCCACAAGTGAAACGTCAGCCACGACCTGCAACAAATGATGATGCCCAAGTAACTCTTCTAGCAGCGGTTGCGGGTAATACGCACATCAGTAGCTGACAAATTGAGCTAGAATCAGGAATCTCAAAAACGTCGGTGTTGAGAATTCTCCATCAACATAAATTCCACCCGTACGGTATTTCTATGCACCAGGATTTGCATGGCGAAGACTTTGAACGTCTGGTACAGTTTTGCCACTGGGCACAAAATAAATTACGGGGCGATAAATTTTTTTCACGCGTAGTGTTTAGTGACGAAGCGTCATTCACAGAGTTAAAGTAAACCGGCATAATATGCACAATCGGGCAACGGAAAATCACGATGGCTGGGACAAGTGGAACATCAGCGACCTTGGCGGGTTAATGTATAGTGCTGCATTATGGGAGGAAGGTTAATTGGTCCCTATTTTATCGATGGCAATCTAAATGGTGTAATGTATGCTGATGTCTTAGGTAATTTTCTACCTATTTTACTACCGGATGTTTCACTGCATGACAGAATGGCGATGTACTTTCAACATGATGGATGTCCGGCACATGGCTCGCGTGCAGTTGAAACGGTCTGAAATGTAATATTTAATGATAGGTGTATTGGTCGTAGGAGCACCATACCTTGGCCCGCACGTTCACCGGATCTTACATCCCCGGATTTATTTCTGAGGGGAAAATTGAAGGGTATTTATTATCGTGATTCACCAACAACGCCTGAAATCATGCGTCAGCGCATTGTCAATACATGTGAGACGATTACTGAAGGCGAACTACTCGCAGTTGAGAATAATTTAGTTAAGCGTATTGCCAAATGCACTGAAGTTGAAGGACCTCATTTGAGCATTTATTGAATTCATGAGGTAATCAAAATGTTCAAATGTTTGTAGATCTTATGAGACTTAACTACGGGGTCATCAGTACCTAAACTTACAAACTTATGAACTAGCTAATACTAAGGACAGCACAAATATCCATGTCCGAGGGGGGATTCGAACCCCCGACCGTAGTGGCCGTGCAGACCGTGACTGGCGCGCCGCAGTCCCCTCGGCCACCGCGGCCGGCTAATCACGCGGTAACAGCATGCATTCTCATAATGTATGATAATTTGACAAAAGTAATTGTTTCACTTTGGAACAACCGAAATAAAGTTCAAACGTATCTACGTTATGTGTTTTAAATTTAAAAAGCCTACCTATTACCCACTGTTCGTCAAAATTTGTGACCAATATGTTGGTGAATATTACAGCGCCACCTATCACAAAGTGATAGAAGTGTTCCAAATAAAACATTCATATTTATTTACGTATTGGTCGAATATGTAATAAAAATGGGGGGGGGGACCTGTTTTAAAAAAGTGCAGTTAATATCCGTTTGACCTATGGCAGCGTCATCTAGCGGGCCAACCATAGCGCCACTTGTTTTACCCCTTCAAGCTAGATAAGTTTAATTTCCTGAGATATTTGGTCCGGTCACTATCAATGGACCACCCTGTTTATTCTTATGAAATCACTAGCTGAAAACCCGGCATCACCCGGGTGTATAATTATTTATTTATTCCCGCCATGAGTTATTACTTCTCCTATCCCTTCTCTCTCTCTCTCTTTGTCAAACACCTTTTTTCTAAAAACATCTTATATTTATCAGAAATACCCGCAGCCGACACCATCAGTTTTAAGTTTTGTGTTTCTACGTGTGTGTGCTGCGTTTCGTTTTAATTCCACAATAGTGGACGGTCAATCCATAGCCGCCGCCCTATGCTCATTTTAATTGTGTGTGTGCCACTGACCCTCGAGCAGCTTTATCCACCATCGCCATGACAACTATGTCATGACGCCGCTGTTACGGTCCATTATAAATACTTTGTATTATCTCCATTTAACATCTCCGTATTATGTATGTTTGATCTCCTAAATTTTATCTGCTTTATGTTCATATGTCTACTGTGTCAAATTTTGTTTTATTTCTGGAGGTTGAAGAGCGCCTATGTGCGTTGTCAGTCCTGTCCTTTTATGGGAAATTGAAATAATAAAGAAAAAGAAAAAAAAAAACAGAGAACATATAAGAAATAAGGTTTTCTTATATAATGTACGAAGTTCCATGTACACTCTTTGACAAAAAACGTGGCCGCCGGCCGGCCGCGGCTGAGCCTAAGTCCGAGCCGATCGCGACATGGGACAATAAAAGTGGCCGCGCTGATCCGCTCTAAGTTCCGCTATCTGCACAATCTGGCAACACTGCAGACTGCGGGAGTTCATACAGTACTTCTTGTGTGCAGTTAGAAGACAACTGGGTCAGCTACATCCGTGGTCTTGCGGTAAAGTGCGTGACTTGCACGTTCAGTGTTAGCGATCGAAACCGACTGTTGACAAAATTTTTAAATTCATGTCACTCGTGCATGCTGATGCCAAATGAGTAAGGGGGGCATATGTGTCTCGTATTTCATTTTTTGGTACACTGGTAATAACATTCCGGCCCAATAACATCGCCGCCTCTGGCCGCAGCACTTGGGAGAGCTCTCCGCGGCCCATATACCTCGACGGCAGCAGCGGTGGCGGCGCTGCGCTGCCTCGCCCTCTGCCCACAGCGCCTGCCGCCGCTCATCGCCCTGGATACGTAAAATGCTGTAGTGTTGCTAAGTGGTCATCCACAAAAAAAGGTTGCGATTCGTATTTCACACAGGATATAACGAAACAGACCACCTATTTTGAATGATGAGCATATAATACATTAGAGACGCAAAAAATTGTCGTTGTCCAATCCAATGGCACTCTACGATGGTTAAGACTTACTCGTGGTTTAAATCTCGATCCTTTTCCTTTCAGAAAAGCCTTTCATGTAATTTGTTATTGTCATCAGTTCATATGTTTTCATCAACTCACTAAAATGTTTTAGTGTCGTTGTTTCATTCCTTACGGTAAATGTATGAGCTAAATTATATGAATACGTTTCAGTGCACGTTCTAAAGCAACACAGGCACACTGCAAGGTTCGTGTCTTCATGTATAATTTCTACTGGAGATATTTCGCATCACTGGAGGTGAATTCGAATTTCTTCGAAGGTGTTTGTATGGTGAAGCAAAGAAGACATCTAATACCATTTCCATAATTTGAAGTCGACCTTTCTGAAAGACCTATTGTATAAAGCTTTTCTTATGATTCCGTTAAAGAGTTTCTTCTGGAAATCTGCAGCGAATAAAGTAAAATGAAACAAAATAAAATGAAATTCCATCCCCAAAAGCAACTTCTCCAACCAGGAAAGACACAAGCAGAACCACACAGCCATCACACACGGCCAGATATTGCCGTCAGTCTCTCACATATTCAATGCTGAGCCTCTAACGAATCTCGAAAGATAACCTGAAAGTCACCTACACAAATAACTACATTCCTTGAGTGCAAAAGTTAAACTTCTGTCTCTCATTTTACGTGAGCATTACACATCATGAGTCATGAAAGTAGAAGAGGAATGTCAAGTGAACTTAGTGAGACAATTCAGTACCACTTGCGGAAGTAACTGCACTGTCACAGTGTTGCCAAATATCAGCAACGATGTTGCCAGTTCTTAGCTGTACTAGGAAGACCTGTGTAGCGATAAGCGACGCGAAATCGCGTACGTCTCATGCGGGCTTCTAGAGGGGAGTCGCGCATTTTGGTTAATATGCGGCGCTCTCTCCTGATAGATTCCGTCGTCACATTTAGGATGCAAATATTTAATTCGTCCAATGTGGCCGAAACTAGCGTTTAAACTTTTTGAGGCTTCACTGCATTATGATATATTTTCAGCAAATGACTAGAGAAGTTAAAAATACGGATATTGTGCTTGCAACATACGGCAGGTTAAAGACTAAGATATATAAACTTCCATCACGATTTCAGTTTCAGCCCCCTCCCCCCCCCAAAAAAGACTGAAACAATTACTTTTTTAGGTATCTACAAAAGCTATTTTTATGAGTTACTGGAAATGAACGTTGCATCATCCGTCACTAAACAGTAAGGTATCAAACACTTCACCTCTTGAAAGCGACAGCCCACAATATTCTCAATCCTACTAGCATCTGGCCTCAACTGGCTTTTAGCCATGCATTGAGAAGAAATGCTGATGAATTGATAACTTACCCTCATCAACTTTCAGTGAGAGCTTTTTGTAACAAAACGAAAAAGTAATGCGTACCATCATTTTCTCAAATGATACTAGGCACTGTTGTCCGAAGATGGACTGTATCTATGTTGAGTCTTGTCAAACGCGTCTCACATTCAAGGAATATTACCTAAACGAATTTAGTCCTCATGAAGCTGTAACAAAACAGAGAATCTGGGTGGTTGTGCATATTCGTAAGATGAGCAAAATACAAATCCATCATCAATCGGTTTCTTCGATTCTTTGGGCAGTCTTCTTTGGTTTGTACTCCTTCACTTCGTCGGCGATCTACTGGTTTTATTGAAAATACAGTAATCAAAATCACGCGACTATTTGTCCCACATTTTAATGTCCTTGGTTTTTATTCTGAATGACAGTGATGATTTCTGTTGGACTGCTTCCATATATCGGAGCCTAATTAATTAAATTTTATTCCCATGACAGATGAAAGCAATTAGAACCTTGTGTCTCTATAATGAATTTTCATATGAAAAAAATTAACACCTGAAGATGAGTCTTTAAAAACGTGAAAACGGTCGTGGACCTGTAAAGCAACGTTCTTAATAACAAAAAAAAAAAAAAAAAAAAAAAAAAAAATAAAAAAAAAATAAAAAAAATAAAATAAAAAAAGACAGCTTACGCGGCTTCAGAATTTATTATTTACTTTATGGGATGATTGAAGTGATTTCCAAATAAGTTGTTCTACCTATATTTAAAATTTTACCATCATTTTAGAACAATTGATAAATTCATTTAAGAAAATGTTCTTTCGTCTTGTTTGTGATGTCACTTGATATTCTTGAAGTAGGTGGCTACAGCATCTGCTATGAGGTTTCCAGGAGACAGTTGGCAGGGTGATTTTGTTTGACAGTAAGCGGATAAATTTAAGACGTAACGAAACGAAATGATGAGATCCAGCTTTTGCAACAAAACGCACCCGATTTCTAAATTGGCTAGGTTTTCAGAAAGTGACTATTATACAGCTAGACATTACTGCTATAAACCCTACCTCATTGATTTACCCACAGCTGAGGCAGATTGCTCGCAACGTGAAAGAGAGTAGGAGTAGTTAATGTATGAAACGACCTTTTTGAACACAAATTCAGTTAACTACGACAATGAGCATATTATGATGTTAATTTTTCAAAATATTTAATGCAGGTGACAAGAAAAAGTCAACTGACTGCAGAATTACATATCAGACTCACATCTACATGATGCCGAAGTTGCGAAACAATAGGCCTTACTACGACGTTGGAAAATCTTGATTACATTGATGGCCTGATGAACGAGTTTTTGTAGCTGGCGTCCTGCATGTTAGGATCCGGATCCGTAATTCCACTCAGGCTATAGATACTGTGCTCTCCAAATTTCACATATGTCACGTGGCCAGCTATTAAAAAATAAATAAATAAATAAAAATTAAAAAAATCAATGAATACCTCATTGAGCGTATTACCAGTTTTGTTTCTCGGTTTATGGTTGATTCATATGCAGGAGTTATAGTTATGTTTACTGTACTCTATTAACTAACAATAAGACTCACAATTTGTCGCAGAAAAGTCTTCCTAAAAACTCAAATTTTATCCAGTTTCCTTCGAGTTTGCTTCCTGATAAAATAAAATGTCCGCAGGTCAATACGGAAATTACAAGCGACCTGTTATTGACAGAACATCTTGCTACGTTAAATAGCGTTCCATTTGAATTTTTTGAGTACGTTCCTTGATGTGGTGCTCAATGGATTCCGGACCTGTCTTTGTTGCCTGCCTCGTTGATTTCATAAAATGTTACGTAGTCTCATGGCCGGATGCGATGCAGACATAGTTTTAATTGCAGTGTGTTCATTACAGCGCGGTGATAGGTTTCAAAGTACAAATTTAATGGCGACTTTTAGGTGCCAGGTATCTCACGTCGATAGATTATCATTCGATCGGTGTCGTCGCAGATAGCGGACGACATTAATTTACTAACCGTTGCAATGTTCAATGCAATTCGTGAATTTCATTTATTTCTTATGTTACAGTCAAAACGCGTAAGTTCAGGGAGGACTGCCGAACATCTGTTAGACTCTGTTTGATGGCTTCGTCTATTCAGAGCGACAACTATCCTTTCCCTCCAGCAGGCGCGCTCCGCCTTCTCCGTTCCCACACGCGCGCGCCTCCGCTCGCTCGTTGTGCCGCATTTACCAAAACGACCGTGGCTGTCCCCACCGCGTCATACCTCTTATCGATTTGAGAAAGGTAATGAAATAAATTATCCTTCAAGTTGGTGGCCACTAAACGCTACTGTTAGCATTACTCATGATGCAAGAACACTTTATGTTCCAGTGTTACTATGATGTCTGACATAGCTCTTAAAAATTCGAAAATTTATTGGAACTATCCTTAACGCGTTAGCAATTATCGAGTGGACAAAAGGTACTTTATACGTCTTAGTCTATTATAAAACCACGTTAATATGCATTTTACATTTGAATGATTATTTTACGCTTTTCAAATTTTGTATGTGTGAAATTTTTCATTCAGTTTCAAACATTTTTATGAGAATACAACAGAGGCATTTGATACATTTGTTTTATTTCTATTTCACCTAACCCCTCTTATGTATTAGTCATGAAAAGATCGCGAAGGTAAAAAATAGGGCAATATGAACTCACACTAATTCTTACCAGAAATAGTTTTAACGGCGAACCATTCACGACTGGAAGAGAAACAAGCGGAAACAGCAGTTGTATTAAAAGTGCCCTCCACCACACACCAATTCAGAAATGGCGTTAATGAAGCAGTGTCATCCAGTTCTAAGTTAAGTTGAACGTTAAAGGTCTCTTGTTCAGATGGAAGTTGGTTTGAAATGAACTGCAAAATTTGTACCAACACACGGGAACATGAACAAAGTAAGTTCTATTGCACACGAGACACGAAAGAAAGAAGGAAGGTTGCGATTTAACGTCCCCTCGACAAGGGGGTCATTAGAGCGAAGCAGAAGTTCGGATTGTTATGATAAGGATGTGTAAGGAAATCGACCGTGCCCTGCCGCAGGGACCATTCCGGCATTTGCCTAGACTGATTTAGGAAAATCATGGAAAACTGAAATCCAAATGGCCAAAGCCCAGTTCGATGCGCCGTGCAGCCCAATATGAGTCGAGTGTATTACCACTGCACTAACTCGCTCCGTATCAAAAACGAATGCGAGTAAATATTGCATTATCGCGCGGTTCCGAGTTACGTTAATTAAGTTTCTGGCCTATCGTTAGTATAAAATCAATTGTAAAATTTGTAACAAAAACACAATAGACAATAAAGCAACCTAATAAACACGTGTTACAACGATTAAAATTGATCGATGAATTGTGCCATGGTTTAAAACAATATTAGGGAAAGCAATTGCACTGTTGCTTGTTAAAAAAAGATAGTAAATAAAAGTATTGACGTCTCTCTTATTCATTGATTTTGAACAGATGCCGTAGAATGCGCAAAGCTGTAATTTACCGCTATTATAAAAATTAAGTTCAACCACTTCACGAGGAGAATTATAGGGAAAATATGTGTTTAACAATATTAAGGAGATGAACAGCAAGAGCAAACTGTTTACGGTTACGAACAATATTCGTACAAGTAAATATATCAACGGTGGAAATACGACCGCCTACTGCGAAATGAATTATGTGGAGCACATGTTTTCTTTCGACGTGAAATCTGGGACCGATAGAGACAAAGTATTATCCATCTAGAGACAACGGAAAATGTAATGCGGTCGAAACCGTCCGCTTCTCTGCCTTTCGTGGAGATATTTCAGATGAAAGCGTTCTGCCCATGGACGATAGACCTGAAATAACCAAACGGTTTGGTTTATAGGACAATTTCACTTTTGGCGGTTGCAATTACTTTACAAATAATAGATCGAATGAATGGAGTAATTTGAAGGGAAACGAATTATTACAATTACTTTGAATCACCTGCAAAGATAAAAATATTTAAGAAAAAAATACTTCGGAAGCAACATTAAACACTAACATTAAAATTCACCTAAACAGGGGCATCACTATACGAAGAAAACAGTATCTTATTGGGAAAGGGTATGCGGATGTAATAGAAGTCACTATATTCTGCAGAAAAAGCCGTATGGTCAATTTTATGATTATCGGTAAAAACTTGCGTAATAGCTGCTCTAGGACGGTACCCGGCAGATGCTCATTTTGGTGATATTCCTGAACTGTAAGCCGCGTATGACAAGATTGAACGTATATACGTCCAATTTGGGACAAAAATGCGTAGGAACTTTGGAGAAAGTAGTCATTTTACACTTCATCCGTTTCGTTAAAAGAAACTCTCCCCGGAAGTTGATGAAGGTAAGTCATCTATTCATCAGCATTTTCAATGATGTTGTCTGCTTTCGGGCTGAAGCCCTACTTAGAATGGGCTTTGGCAGCGCAGCATGGATAAAAGCAGTTGAAGCAAGCTGTTTGTAGGAATGAGGATATTGTGGAATGGCCAAGAAATTCTTCCTATAGCTTAGCAGTATTGGTTACGATGCTAGGCAACTCTGATCGTTCCCTTAGTTCCAGAATTCGAGGTATTTTCCAATATTCATGAGGATATGAGATTAGTCATTGCATTTAAATGACTCTGTTATCCTGAATTAAATTTTCGACCGCAGAAAGGTCTACCCCTGCTTAAATTGCAAACAGTTTTGTGTTTTATGTCGGGACTGTGTGTGTTAACTGCAAACAAATGTCAGATAACTGAACTAGTAATCTCATTTTAGCTCGGTGGCGCCATTCTCGTTTTCTGATCTACAGGAAGCATAGTTGATTAGTGAGGTATCGTTGTACTAGTGATATGTGTGGCTTCAGGTCTATTTATCTCCCCTGAAAAATGTCCTTAATGGTATTCAGCAACGAAATACCAAAACTCATTGCAGTCTGTCAACCAAGAGATCGGCAGTTTCTATTGTTATTGTAATCTTTATCATTCTGCTGTAACGCCATAAACATCATTGATTACTATCATTATTACCATCATTATTGTCATTAATTCAGTTCCAAAAGCGTTCTTTCCCATGTGGCCAAGAGACCAGAAAGAATGTGTGGTTTGACGAAAAATAGGACCATAGGAAAAAGTAGGTAAAACGTTTGTATCAATTTCTGTTGATTTAACATCGTGACCACAGATACTAAGCAACAACACATGCAAGTCATAGGTTGCAACGCTCCAAAAATCCATCAGACATATGGGTTCGGATTCTCATCATCATTTGTTGGCCCAACAAGACTATAACACTACGAAATAAAAAGCTGCTTAGTAGTCTATAGATTATATGTAAATGTTTGCAGAGGAAAAACCTCAGAATTGCACATTTCCCACATATACAGTTTAGTTTCTGTGTTCATGGCCGTAATTTTAAATATCCAGTCTTCTGAATACTCAAGTGAAATAATTACTGTGTTGCACAAATAATCAGTTAACTATGTTTCTTCTGTCTTTCAAGCAGACCAACAAATTTATGTATTAACGTAGAGGACATGAAATATTACCTGTACAGTCGTAAGGCTGTATTTTGAAACGCAGTAGCTTTCAAGTTGCAAAATTATCACATTGAGTGACAATAGAAAACTGATCAGTTTGCTATTGTCACTCACTGTGATAATTATGTTTTATTATAATGACATAGTGCACCTATGCACTGTAAATTGTTATATAACAACTGATTGACATTACAAGATTATGGCCTTGTAAAATATTTTATTTGACCAGATGATGCTGACATAGTGCAGCGAAATCGGTCGTCGTAAATAAAAATTGATGAACAGCGATCTTGGCTTTTTTACATCTTTTTACGGTATTAGATATCTTCTTTGCTTCACCATACAAACACCTTCGAAGAAATTCGAATTCACCTCCAGTGATGCGAAATATCTCCAGTAGAAATTATACATGAAGACACGAACCTTGCATTGTGCCTGTGTTGCTTTAGAACGTGCACTGAAACGTATTCACATAATTTAGCTCATACATTTACCGTAAGGAATGAAACAACGACCCTAAACCATTTTAGTGAGTTACATATTGTGTCTTGATGAAAACATATGAACTGATGACAATAACAAATTACATGAAAGGCTTTTCTGAAAGGAAAAGGATCGAGATTTAAACCACGAGTAAGTCTTAACCATCGTAGAGTGCCATTGGATTGGACAACGACAATTTTTTGCGTCTCTAATGTATTATATGCTCATCATTCAAAATAGGTGGTCTGTTTCGTTATATCCTGTGTGAAATACGAATCGCAACCTTTTTTTGTGGATGACCACTTAGCAACACTACAGCATTTTACGTATCCAGGGCGATGAGCGGCGGCAGGCGCTGTGGGCAGAGGGCGAGGCAGCGCAGCGCCACCACCGCTGCTGCTGCCGGCGAGGAATATGGGCCGCGGAGAGCTCTTCCAAGTGCTGCGGCCAGAGGCGGCGATGTTATTGGGCCGGAATGTTATTACCAGTGTACCAAAAAAATGAAATACGTTACACATATGCTCCCCTTACACATGTGGCATCAGCATGCACGAGTGACATGAATTTAAAATTTTTGTCAACAGTCGGTTTCGATCGCTAATACTGAACGTGCAAGTCGCGCACTTTACCGCAAGACCACGGATGTAGCTGACCCAGTTGTCTTCTAACTGCACACAAGAAGTACTGTATGAACTCCCGCAGTCTGCAGTGTTGCCAGATTGTGCAGATAGCTGGACTTAGAGCGAATCAGCGCGGCCACTTTTATTGTCCCATGTCGCGATCGGCTCGGACTTAGGCTCAGCGGCGGCCGGCCGGCGGCCAGGTTTTTTGTCAAAGAGTGTACATTATACAAATGAAAATGTTACGTAGCATTCATACATTCACAACTTGACTATAAACAACACCAATCTAGGTGCCTCAGTGATAACGTACTCGACTCGCATTTGGGAGGATGGTGGTTCAGATGAGCCTGCATCCATCCAGATTTACGTTTTCCGTTCTTGCAAAAAAATTTCCAACAGCCGTTCACATTACAATTTTATTTAGGCGACTAGTTTTGGTACATCAATTGTACCATCTTCAGGCCCCAACAGTGAATATTTGGATAAGCTCCTCCAATTCATAAGGTTGGGCCTCAAATAGCATCCGTTTTATCAACCGCCAGTATGTGTCAACGCTGCAACCATAACTATCAACTGAGGCCCAACCTTATGAATTGGAGGAGCTTATCCAAATATTCACTATTGGGGCCTCAAGATTGTACAATTGATGTACCGAAACTAGTCGTCTAAATAAAATTATAACGTGAACGGCTGTTGGAATGTTTTTTTGCAAGAACTGAACTGATCAGCCGACGTCGCACTTCTATCCACAAGAATGGATACACATAAACTTATGTTTTCCGTGTTTTCTATGTCTCTTCAGGGAAATGGTAGGGTGGTCCCTTTCAACGGGCACGGTCGATTTCATTCCCCATCCTTACTCAAACAATCAGAGCGAAGCCTCCGCCTCTAATGATCATGCTATCGATGGGCCGGTAAACACTAGTCTTCCTTCCTTCCTTGCTGGCTATAAACAATATTTCTTCTGATTTGTCGAGGATATAATATGAATATTTTCTGTGGTAAGACAATCCTTGAGCGAGCGACATAAAGCTGTCCGTGTGAGAAACATGGAGATTCCAAGTACACTCCACAGTATTGAGCAGATGCCCCTGTGATTTATTAATCATGATAAAAAATGCATGTCTCACTGCAAACTGCAGTTTCTTAAATTTAAAAGCCTGATCTGTCGGAAATAATGGGTATTCTTCGCATGTACACGGTTTCATTCTCTTCATTTCCTGTTCAGCGGTATGCACTTCACAGTTCAAAGTTGTTTCAAAGTTCTGAACAGCACTGTCGTCTTCCAGGAACTTCCTCAAGCTCACTGGGATACAGGAGTGTCTTAGCAGTAAATAAAAGTAGTAAAATATGGTGCTCATGTGAAAAGTTTTAACTATCCACAGTATAAATGATATTTATTTATATCTTGTACAACTGTATAATTTGTCAAGTATATATTCATTTGTATGCCTGTGAAGTCTGATGTGAATAAAATTAGTAGTAAAGAAGTAATAGATTAAAACTTGGTGCGTGATCGGACGGGTTTCCTTTAACGTTACTGTTTCGTACTGTGATAAAATTCCGAAGGTATATTCAGCTGCATGCGTCTTAGTCTCTGTAAAATTTCCTGCGGGTAAAATATGTAATGTAGAAATTACAAATTGCAAGCTTGTATCGAATGCCGTAGTTTCACACTGTGAACAGCGGAAAAGTAGTAAGCGAGAAACTTTTTTACTTTCAGCATTATGCGAGAAAATGTTTCAGCTTCATAGGTGAAATACTTTTCAAGATTTCGTGTTTAGTCAATGAGTGAGTGAGTGAGTGTCTTTTCGCTTTTATACAGATAAACATTTAAAGTCCTGAATGAAACTTTCACTCTGCAGCGGAGTGTGCGCTGATATGAAACTTCCTGGCAGATTAAAATTGTGTGCCGGAACCGGGACTCGAACCTGGGACCTTTGCCTTTCGCGGGCAAGCGCTCTACCACTGAGCTACCCCGACACGACTCACGATGCCCCCTCACAACTTTACTTCCGCCAGTACCTCGCCTCCTACTTTCCAAAGTACTTTTTTGTATGCTCATTATGAGGATCAGATGATATCACGACTATTGAGCACGCGAGAGACCACGAATACCAACTGCCGGCGTGGCGCAGGGGATAGCGTCACGGACTGCGGAGAAGAAGGTCGCCGATTCAATCCCGCCCACCGGGAAAAATTTATTTCTTTGTAATTTACAATTCCAGAAGGTTCTACATCTTTCTTATTTTCACTTGTAAATTCTACTTGTTTCTTATGTTAACTGTTCTTCTAATTTCTGGTAAATTCTGTCTGTGTATAAATAGCAGAGCACTCTGCCTGAGAGGCAGTCAGTGCTGCATGTATGTTGAGTTCGTAATAAACGTGCTTTCAGTATAAGTGCTGTGTTTAGTTGCCTTCGAAGTCAAGCCTACTTCCATTGCAACGTGACAATATTAGAAACATAAATCATATACACTGGACGTCCCACTCAAATTTTTCACTCCGGATATCTGTGGAACTGCTATAGATAATGAAAAGCGACTTTAAATCGTGAAAATACGGCAGGGGTTTGTAAAAGTAAGAGAAATGATACAGTCTAAAACGTAAACAAATAGTATTTTCAACACAGACTTTTCGTAAATGGATACCCTATATTATTTATAATGAGTAGCATGAAACTCACAAAAATAATGGAGTTGATTGCATCGCAATAAGTCACTTACATCCTAAGAAACTGCGTAGTTGACGTCGAAAGACGACCGTCTGTCGTCTTCCATATTTTTTTATAAAATTGTAATTTATTTGATGTCGTTAGATTAGCATTTTGTTAAAACTAGAACCCCACTCTTTTCGAGGCATGAGGAATAGCATTTTTTTATTTTATTTCATGTTTTAAAATATTAGTTTCTGAAATGTTGGTTAATATTGCTAGGATTTTGTTACTTTAATAATTTATTATTGTGGTTATGTACGGCTTCTCCGCTACGCCACTGTCCCTATGAGAATGTGTACTTGTTTTACTTTTAAGTTGATGCGCGAGGATCTAATGCCTGTCTGAATGTGGATGGTAATAGCCTTCTTTGCATGGTTCTCTCTGGCTCAGAGTCGATAGTTAGTCGTTACAACCCCTGCTGCTGATGCCACCAAAGAGGTTTCTACACCCTTTGGTTACAAGCCAGTCGACGAGCCCTCTTCAGGGCAAGTCTCGCGATCTTCTCTCCCCACCACCGCTGTTCTCGTGGGTTTTGCCCAGTTTCCGATAGCTTTAGCGCCTGCTGGTCACTTTGTGCTGGGATCGTGGTGAGGTAAGGTTGGTTCTTCTCTTGTGTCTGCGGAGATGTTAGCAATTTGTTGTCTAGCATGTTTAACTTAGACTCTTGAACTTAGATTCATATTTTGGAATATTCCTTCCGATCGTGCGTGGAAATGTGTTCTAGTTTTTTAGTCCAGTGATTTCCAACAGATAAACGCAGTGTATGTGTTACAAGTTGCAGTTTGATAACGGCCTGGTATATTCAAACCTTTTGTGATTACGTGGCGCTGTACGAACTCTGTGTAAATTCTTTCTAGCTTTGTGGGGCCCGTTTTCTCACTGACGATATGTTCATTTTTGTACAGTACATGTAAAATCTTTCCTATCGTTTCCTTCCATGAGTGATATGTGTTCCACGTGGTTTGTTCTTAGAACAAAGCCTTCAGCTTCCACTATTGTTTGTTCCATGCCTATCAGGCAAGCAACTATGCATTTATCCTTCTGATTTCCACTAGCATTTCGCGATCGTCTCTCTCCGCCTATTTTAATTTTGCTGTTTCTTCTCTGAAATTGTAGTATGCACTTAGTCTTTATCAGTAATTCTCTCTGAGCCTTGTACAACCTCCTTCAATAGCTTGGTTATGAAATTCTATGTATTTCTAAGGGTTGCAGTCCGTAGTTTTTATTCTCTCTTTTCCGACCTTGTAATTATTTCACTTTTTTGGTTTTTGAGACTGGACTTCATCCGTCGCTGTAATCGCCCCCTATCGCACGTAGCTGCATTTCATTCGCTTCCTTATGTAATTATAAACATTTCCATAGGTTGCATGCCGTAGTTTTTATTTTTATTTTTCCGCCTTTGTAATTATTTCACTTTTCCGCGTTTTGAGACGACTTCTTCCGTCTCTGTGAACGCTCGCAGTCACATGTTGCTGCATTTCAGTTGCTTCCTTATGAAATTCTACGCAGTTCTAGGGATTGCATGCCGTAGTTAATTTTCTTTATTTTTTGGAAACTGAATTTATACATTTTATCGTTTTTCGCAACCACTTGGGACCGAACTCCGACTTCAGGGGTTTGCAGCTAGTCACCTGAATTCAAGCCACTTCTAATAAAACCTAGTGCCTAGATAGTTTACTCTCAGATTGCAAATTTTATGCCATTAGCGCTATAACATTTATAAAATAAATTTTGCTTCGTCTGCAACTAATTAACGTAATTAATGAGAATTTTACCCACATTTAGTTGAGAAATTAATATGGTAATGGATACTACACTCTCAATAATTAGGGAATCTAAATGAGATTATTTAATGAGGTTGTCAGAGAATTTTAAAGTCAGATTCGGAATGAATATGTGCTGTTCGTTATACAGTGTCCAATAACATCAGTGTGACCATCTGTCCAAGAATAAACACCTGCTGCAGCGGGAAATGCAGGGAGGCAATGACTTTCTGGGAAGTACAAACAGGGAAACAAGAGGTCTGTTCAGAAAAATTCCTGAAATTTGTCCACAATTTTTTACTACGTTTGCTTGCTTATTGTGCATGGTCTTCTCCTAAATAGTCTCCAGAAATGATACGCCTTTCCCAAAGCCGATTCCACTTCCAGAGGCAGTTGTGCAGTTGTGGTACGCCTCTTGTTGTCTCGTGCGAAGCGCTGGCTGAAAAGTTTCTTTCATCTCGTCTATTGCTGCAAATCTGCATCCTTCGACGGGGTTTTAAACTTTGGAAATGAAGTAGGAAGTCCGCAGGTATCATGACTAAAGCCCTGCATGCAGAATGCAGCGACAACCTTTTGTGTGTGCAGCGCCGGAATTGCGCCTTACCATTGGTCAGTTGACTGTCACGTGGTAGTCGGCAGCCATTCCTGGACCGACCTAGCAATGACGCATATTGCAGAAATGTAATGATCTAAGTCTCTTCCTAGACGAAAGTTCTGTGTCATAAACGTACGTTTCCTATTGACTAAAGATCCTAATAAACTGTTTGTGGTATAGAATTCAAGCCAACACACGGCAGCTTCGTACTCAAATAATTATGGCGTTCTGAGCGATTTCATTGTTATTTCAGTGTTGAGCAAAGCTAACTTATGCCTACCTGATGTTTAAAATGACAACTATATCCCGTCTTTTTTTTCATAATAGACAAATGGCTGTGCAATTCTATAGTCTCTTGTAATAACAATCCCATCAAAATCATAAAATGTACAAAAAAGCAAGTCTCGCGACGAATTCCTTCCACCATTGTCGGAGATATCATGGAAAACCAAGTCGGTTCTTTAGGTAGGGTTCATTGAAAGACTTTATGCAAAATTGAAGCATGTCATTTGTATGTGATTACGTTTGGTTACATACTGGAATATAAATTATTTTTATATGGCGATGCGTAATTTCCCAGTCCGTATATGTATTGTGATACTGATGTCTGATGTTTTACCGTTATTGATAATCCCTAGGGCAGTAGTTGGAAGCACTTCATTTTTAGACGTTCACTTTTTATTACGCTTGGAGAATTTAATTTGTCATCTAAGCTATGGATCTGAAAACATCTACTTTTATTACAACTTTTAACGGCTCTGTACACTTATGATTATTGTATTGTGCACATCTACTGCAAACCATCTCTTGAATTATATACGTATCATTGGTCTCCTGATAAAATTATCGCAGAAAATAGATACTTCAGTTTTCAAGTGCGCGTATTTATATGATGGTATCACGTGACAAGCCTCGCTTAATGTTGATAACATGAGCAGAACCAGCACCTCCTAGAGAAGACAGAGCGCAATACTCACTCCAGAGAGTTTCCACTCTCTGGCGTCTCCCAGGTAAATGGCGTCTCCCTATCTCTGCCGTGTTGTGGTTTGAAACCATAATCTAACGTTTCTGCTCCCGGTCTAACGTTATACCCCGAGTCAGGTGATGGAATTTTCGACATTACGAGGAACAGTTTCCTCATTCATATCTGAAATCAAGCTGGAATGTATGTGTCAATGGTATTGTTCCTATTTGCAGCAATTTAAGCTATATCTTAACAGTTACTCTTCATTCTCCAATCAGATGCCACATGTCATTTCCGACGACTGTTCACGTAGTAGGAAGGTGACGGCTACGTTAAAATGAAAAGTAAAAAAAAGTTACGGCATCAGGAAACGAACCCGCGGTCTCGCGGATGTGAACCCACCGCTCTACCACAAGACCATTACCGAAACAATCGATGTAAGGCCAAGATAGCATGTACTTTACTGCCAAGCAAAAATGTGTTAGAGGACGGAATTAATTTTTACACATGTTGAAATTTTTCCTTCCATTATAGGCTAACCCTGTCTAAATACAAAATTTGACGTTTGTGTGTTTGCTAGAAGTAAGAATTTTGATGATAGGTGAGTCAGTGAGTGCTAGAATTTGCGATTTTCGGCTGCTAATATGTCATAAACTATAAGAAGTAGAATAGTATAATTTGGAACTATAGCTAGTTATAGTAACCGAAAATTAGTTATGGTAACCGAATTAGCTATGGTAACCGAAAATTCAGGCTTCTAGATTTATCTACAACGAAGATACGGTCGTGTGCTCGACTTGGCGGGGGCACTGCCGTCTCCCAGATCTTAAAGAGCCGTCGTTACATTACGAAGTACTACCATATATGCGTAGTATAATCCAACGGTTGTTACAGTGCAATTGATACCATTCTTTCGTCTACTACACACGGAAAGCTGCACGTGGGTTCGAGTCCCGCCGTCTACGTCAATGTTTTCTTCTTTTTCTACTCGTCAGATACGTAACAGTGCAAACAAAATCACATCATGACCAATGGGAATCTTCATTTAATCGGATTTTTCGTAAGACAAATCAGAAATTTTTTGAGCTACAGCTATTAAACTTATCGGTACGGTAGTATGACCTTTTCACACATGTTCACATGTTTGTAGAGCTTATGGAACTTAGCTAAGGGGTCATCAGTCCCTAAACTTACAAACTACTTATGAACTAATACTAAGGACGGCACAAATATCCATGCCCGAGGGGGGATTCGAACCCCCGATCGTAGTGGCCGTACAGAACGTGACTGGCGCGCCGCAGTCCGCTCGGCCAACGACCATTTCGTCCCTCTTATTACCCTTCCAAGAATAATGCCACAGTGTTTTTTTCTATTATTTGTACCTGAATTGCAAATTACATATACAAACAATTCAACATTCCACAAGGAGAAAGGATGCGGAATGTCGCGGTGTTTGGATACATTTGTTTATGAATCAGCTAATCTGTGTGAGCTAAGACACCACACCTCTTTAATACTCCTATCATTGCAACAAGCCATGATTTCACGTTCTGCAATTGGGCTAATGGTGCATATGAAACTGATGCTTCCCAATCAATTTTATGTCAGCTGCGTATATACTTTCTAAGTAGCATAATGGGCTTGGACGACAAAAAACTTACTACAATACTCGAGCAAGAGCATAAGTGTAAAATCAGTTCGTAATCTTAGATGTTGTAAACATGTTAAGTCAGGAGCCGTAACATAAAAATAACAGTGAAGGCTTTCACGACCGGTTGACATATGGTTAATACATCTTCTGGGTTGTAAGGTCGTGTGTTCTAAGAAGAGTCGGCAAGACTCATCAGACGGACAACCTCCGAAGAAATCCGACGTAGCATAAGACGAAACGTAAGGAAGCAACATGTTCCTTAGTACACACTTTACAGTCCATAATATAAAAATAATTACTTTTTAAATTAATTCCTTCTATTGATTTATGATTAATAATGTAATCGTTAACATAATGTTAATCTTCACCTTTCATTACGATTTTTTCTGACATTTGTCATGAACCTAGAGTTTCGAAGGGCTAATGTAAAGATTAAGTTTAAACAGTCAACATTCCAAAGATTAGTTTGAACACCACGGTGCTTTACTAGGCATGGTCCTGTTTGGTTGTGGTATGCCGTTCCCTTCTTCCGATCCCTGAAATGACCTATCCAGTCAGTTATAGGGGGACATAGAGTTGTGAGTATTGCTTACCGTGTTACTACGTTTCTTTATATTCAAACTGATCTCCCTCAAGGTCGGATTCCGCCAGTTTTTCCATTCGTCTGTAAATAATTCGTTACTATTTTGCAATAATGACTTATTGAACTGAGAGTTCTATAATTTTCATATTTGTCTGCAGCCGAGTGTTCGCAAATGTGAACACATTTGCGAAATCTTGGCTGCGAATTCTGTGAAATGACTAGTCGAATCCTGTCTTCCAACTCTTCGAGTGTATGGGAATTGCTTCCATACACCTTGTCTTTTAACATTCCCCGAACATAAAAGTCACAAGGATTTAGATCTGGATAACGAGGAGGCCAGTCAACTATCCTATCATCAAAAACACTTCGTATTGCTGCCATAGAAGCATTGGCAATGTGTGGTCTTGCATTGTCCTCCATGAAATAACCATACATATTTCGTTTGGTGAAAGGATGCAGGATATTGTTCACATACCTGTCAGAATTTATTGTTTCGTGAAAATAGATTCGACTAATCATTTCCCAGATTTCGGCAGCCGATTTCGTTGAGCGTTCGCAAATGTATTCAAGAGAAGTCAGGCTGGTCTTTCCATAGAGGGACTTGATTTTGAACATCTATTGTAATAAAGGTAAGCTTAGGTTACTCAGATGGCAATGTTGTTTAGACTTTAACTGACGGTATGCCCCCGCGGCACAATAGAGTCCGAGAATCAGGCGCTGTCGTGGCCGACGGATGCGGTGTCGGCGGCCGGAAGCTGCACCGCTCGATGTGCGGACGCCTGGCAGGCGTCTTTCGTGAGACACCCTGTACTTCTACAAGTCGGAGGATATTTCTTCTGTCTCATAGATCTTGGATATCAGGTGGAACAATTTTGTCGTGACTGACTCTCATAACGATAATATAACTGTATGAGAACATTGGAAAGTTGCGACGGAACCATGTATACTTGTAACAGGTTTAGAACAAACCAGATAAGATCACTTGAAAATTAGAAATAAAGGTCAAAGGAATTTCCACTCAACCGAAGCTGACGTTTTTGAGAGGTTACCAGAGCCGTAATGCGGATGCCGCAGTTGTGTATTTTCCTCTCAAATCAACATCCCAATTTCGAAAATAAAATGTGTACCAACAGAATCATGTAAAATAAGCTAAGGATCCAATGGATATTACGTTCTCCATTATCTCGCTATTCTCCGATCTGAAAGTGGAATAAAAATTTAAAAAAATTCAAAGCTCCTTCGGCGCACTGCATTGCTACGGAAGTTTTCCTGATCTCCCGACATATTGCCTATCCAAATCGTCTGGTCAATGATTGGTGAAAGACTGGCTGGTCTGGGATATACCACTTACTGCAATATCACATCAATTTTGGCAATATATGGCTGTAGGATGGACCGTTATATCGTAACAATACATAATTTTTATTAAATGGCGAGGTTTGTAGCAACGGTTATTGCCAATATTGGGGACAACACCCAGTACAGCCTTCACCATTTTTCTCACACCACACGGAGCTATATACTAAATCATGTGATCTTCGTACAACATCTCATCTCTCTAGTAAATTTTTGAATGGTGACTAGAGGGGTACTAGCTGTTTAATTTTGCATGGACGGAATTGTACTTGCTGAATCGCAGAGAAATAATGATCTGCATGGCAGTCAGAAACGTGCCATTTCACTTGCCATTCTGTATCTACCGGTTGTCGCATCGGAGTTTCGTGAACCAACTTAATCTCATATACCCCCTCCTTGGAAATTAATAATAATTCATCTGCACGAGTGTCCGTTGATGGATGTACCGCTTACTCGATTTATTTTGCATATATTGCCTTAGCGTCAATACATCTACAGCGTTAAAATTTTCCATTCTTTCCGGATGACAACATTCAATCGGTTGTTTTGTCAATAGGGGGTGTTTACGTGGCAGCCATGAGGACACGACAAAACGGAACTCAAACAAAACCTCCAAGCTGTGTCCATATCCGAAGTAAACAAGTGAAATGAAACGGAAACAGTTATTTGTTTCCCCCTGGTGTCGTTCACTCGGTTTTAATATAAGCTGACAGGGTAGCGTTCTTTTGCAAAGAGTTTAAGCACAGCCTTCAAGTTATCTTTGCCTCTCGGATTACATGCTATCTCGCCGACTACATTACTGAAAATATGTAGATCAGTGCACCATGAAGTTCTTCACAGACGCATTATTAAATGCAGTTTACAGATAATGTCAGTGTTTTACGGCAAACATGCATGTTATAAAATCTGTTTATACTAATGACGATATGTGATAAATTTTTAAAGATAGAAAAACACACTTCCTTCGTACATTTTCAGTACGATACTACAGCTATAGAAAAATTAAAGCTTAAGAATATATACTGGCGATCAAAATAAAGGAAATCTCGTAAAGTTGCGTTCATTTGGCGGTAAAACAGTATAAACGGGCGAAAGTAATATACGAGGTGGAGTTGCAAAATAAGTTTCCCCTGACGACTGTGGGCAGAGTTGTGTATGATCGGAAAAAAATAGAATGGGAAATTAAAGATAAGACATACCTTTATTTTTTGTTTCATTCCCAAGTACCTTGAGACGTTGATCAAACAGCTTTATAAGCTTCAAAAAGCCGTCCAGAAAAAAATCAGGCCATCGGATACGGAAGAAGCGTTGAACAACTAAGGAGTGAAAACATCCGTCATCACCTGTCCGAAAGAAGTTCAAAAGCACTACGTCTGCAGGTAAAGTGCTATTCATTTTTCTGGGACGCACACAGTTTTGTTGCTGGACTTTTTGGAGGATGCAACCATCAGTGCTGCGCGGTTCTGTTCCGCTGTCGAAATTGAAACAGGTGATTCGGAAAAAGCGGCCTGGCCTTCTCATATCTTGTGTTCTGTTGTTGGATGACAATGCGAGACCACCCTCGGCAACAGCGACGCAAATCTCGGTTGGGAGTGCCTTCACCATTCGCCATACAGTCCTGAACTTCTACCAGCTTTGAAGAAGACTCTCGTCGAAAGGCGTTTTGGAAGCAATGCTGACGTCAAACAAGTCGTTCAACGGTTCTTCCGCATGCAAAGCCCAGATTTTTTTTTCCTGGAAGGCTTTTGAGGCTTATAAGGCGTATGACAAATGTCTTGATGTACATAGAAATTACGTAGAAAAATAAAGATATGTCTTATATTTAATATCTGTTTGTGCTTTTTCCTTTCATATGCAAATCTTGTCACATTCGACACGAGAAACGTATTTTCCAACTCCCCCTCGTACAAAAAAAGTAAACGATACAGAAAGAAAAAGGTTACAAAATACGTTAGGAAGTCTTTTGCGTGTATCTCCAACTGGCATTCAGCGTTCTGTTTATTCTCGTCGTGCTGTCGTAATCACTAGGAAGCCTTTTAACATGAGCCACCGGACTACAAATGTCAGGTCTGACAGTGCGGCGCCCTTTACACCTAGTGGACGCCACCTGTGCCTGCACATGTCGCTGTCCCATGACTTTTGTCTTGGAGAAAAGGCGAAAGGCTACTACACGTACAACTGCAGAAATGTAGGAAAATGAGATGGGGCCTACATAAAGTGAAGGAACGTGAAGTTATTGAGAGTTTCAGAGGGAACTTCAGGCAACAATTGACAGAAACGTGGGAAAAAATAACGTAGTACAAGATGAATGAGTAGCTTTGAGCGATGAAATAGGGAAGACAGCAGACGAACGAATAGGTAGGCAAGAACTACAAAAAAATCCTTAATCACAGGAAATACTAAATTCAAATGATGAAAGGGGAATACATACAAATGCAGTAAACAAAGCAGGTAAATGGAGTATAGACGATTAACAAATGAGATTGGCAGGAAGTGCAAAACCGCTAAGCAGAAGTGGCTAGACGTCAAATGCAAATCAAGAATATATAACTACGGGGGAAAAGATACCGCCTTCAGAAAAAATGACACATTTGGAGACAATAGAAATAAAATTAACTCTATGAATATCAAAAAAGATGCAAAACTAATTCACAGCAAAGAAGAGAAAGCAGAAAAGTGGAATGAGTATGTAGAGGGGCTTTACAACTGCCTACCCTAAAGAACCACAGACATTGCCAAGGTGGGATGGTTTCAACGATACAGATAGTAACCGTAGGTGCAACCACAGCGGAGATGTATCTTTGACTAGGCCAGACAAACGTGTGTCTCTGAAGAGCGGTGGCAGCTTTATCAATAGTTACAGTAGCAACAGTCTGGATAATTGACTGAGGCCTAGTAAAATCAGCTAACGTGGTTTTGCCATGCAGTTATTGCGAACGGCTGAAAGCAAGGGGAAACTACAGTCGTTATACCTCCAGAGAAAAGGCTCGTCATTGTGGTCTTAAATCATCGGACTGTCCTGTTCAACTCCCTTCATCTGAAATATGAGCGGAAACATACAGCCTTTTGAATCTGATTACTGTATTCGTCGCTCGGTCTTTCTCTAAGATTTTCACCCCACGCACTTTCTTCCAATATTATGTAAACGATTGCCGGCCGCGGTGGCCGAGGTGACTGAGGCGCTCCAGTCACGGTCAGCACGGTCACTATGGTCGGGGGTTCGAATCCCCCCTCGGGCATGGATATTTGTGCCGTCCTAGTTCGTAAGTAGTTCATAAGTAGTTTGTAAGTTTAGGGACTGATGACCCCGTAGTTAAGTCCCATAAGCTATACAAACATTTGAACATTTGTAAACGATTCCTTAGTGTTGAAACTTGTCTGTACAAATTCATTAATATTGTTTCGCCTGTCTTGTATCGATATTTGTATGTAAAAAGGTTATATGAAGTTGTTTGAGTAACTACGTCTATGGTTTACTCTGTTGTGTAACATCTCTGTCAAAGACTATGTATGTGAGTAGTAGCTGAACAGAAAGGAAGAGGGTCAGTGTGTAGCTCTGGTATAGAATGAACGTGCTTTGGTTGGCTGCTGAGGCAGCAAGTTTTGTACGAGCTGATGGAATAATTTTGAAATCTGACTTTCACAGACACAGTTCTGTCTTTATAAGATTTTGTATCATTCATATATGTATCAGTCTGAGAAGATTTTCGTTGTTCTCCAATCATAAGGTAATGTAATCATTATTCCTGATAATAATTGAGAAAGTTAACTTCTTTACCTGTTTCACTTTGTAGTTAGAAAGCTAACCCTCTTCCTGTTATTGACTATTAAAGTCAAAGCAAGTTGAGTTTGATTAACAGATTTCGTTATTGGTGTGACATTTAATAATAATAGTGATTGTTGTGCAATACTACACGGGTGAACAAGTTACTACGTTTCTGCAATCAGTCGGTTACCGGCATAAATTCTTGCAGTAGCATTATTAGAAAGTGATTTTTCTTTTCAGATTTCTCTTGCAGTCAAATTTATAGTGTAGTCAGTGAGCCTTAAGCAGACTATGCATTGTTCTTGTTTTGTTCAAAATACCCGTTGCGCTTTCAATTAGTTTAAACGCACTGTTTCTTAATTAACTATGCAGGTGTTAATATTAGGGCCATAACCAAACAGAATTAAATTGTTAATGAATAATAAATGTATTTAACTAATCTTTAATCAGCTTGATTGAAAAGTTAGTTATCGTGAGTGTTAACTACCAGATGATGATAGTTATTAGTGCTGCATTTAACATCCGATCAGTTTTGAATGAGCAGACATCCTTTAGCTGGTTCACAATTGCCAAATCTCTGTAGCGACCCTGTTTTTCCTATCAATAGAACAGCCTGATCTTATTCCTCCAACCAACATACCAGTTTTGAGGTCTCAGAATTCAGTTGAGCACTTCATTAGATACGTGATATACCCATCTAATCTTCATCATTCGTCTGTGCCGGCCGCGGTGGCCGAGGAGACTGAGGCGCTCCAGTCACGGTCTGCACGGCCACTACGGTCGGGGGTTCGAATCCCCCCTCGGGCATGGATATTTGTGCCGTCCTAGTTCGTAAGTAGTTCATAAGTAGTTTGTAAGTTTAGGGACTGATGACCCCGTAGTTAAGTCCCATAGACTATACAAACATTTGAACATTTTTGAACATTCGTCTGTAGCACCACATTTCAAAAGCGTCTATCATCTTTGTGTCTGAACTCCTTACCATCCACGTTTCACTTCCATGAAATGCTACACTCCAAACAAATGCTTTCCGAAGGGTTTCTCAACATATAAATTAATATTCAACAATTTTGGCTACATCAGAAAAGCTTTTCATCCCATAGTCATTCTACATTTTCTATTTTCTTTACCTCGGTCGTCAGACGTTATTTAGCTACCCAGATAACAAAACTCACCTACTTCTTTGTCTCGTTACCTAATAAAATTCGTTCACCATCGATTGATTTTCTAACACTAAATTCCAATAGCCTTATTTTACTCTTGTTAATTTTCATTTTAAACCCTCCTTTCAAGACACTGTCCATTCGTTGCAGTTGCTGACAGAATTACTAACTCAACGGCAAGCCGTAAAATTATTATTCCTTCTCCCTGAACTTTAATTCCCTCTCCTAAATGTGTCTTGCATTCATTAAGGTTGCTAAATGTACAGTTTGAAAAATATTTTAGAAGGGCTACAAACCACTTTCCACTTCTTTCACCTCTAGAAGTATTGCTCATGTGAAAAATACCGAGTAGCACCGTGGTTCGGAACCCACGTTAAACTGTAGGTCCCCCTATAACTGGCTGGGTAAGCCAGTTCGAAGGTCGGAGGAAGGCAACGGCATACCACCTCCAAACAGGACCATGCCTAGTAAAGCACTGTGGTGTTCAAACCAATCTTCGGATTGTTGACTGCTTTACCTTTTTTTTTACAAACCTGTCTTACTCCATTCCGAACCATTGCTTCCATTTTATGACCTTTGACTCTAATTATAGCTGTCTTGTTTTCGTACAAGTTGGATATAACTCTTCCCTCCCTATATTTTACCCCTTCTACCTTCAGAATTTGAGTGTATTCCAATCAACATAGACAAAGGCTTTCTCCAGATATACAAATGTTTTGTGGGCTTAATTATTCTCTCAGACCTACCCGTTTTTCTTTTACCCGTTTTACGAAAACCTTGCCTACTGATCCCTCTGAAATTCTCAATCACGTCTGGTTCTTAAGTTTCCACATTTTTTGTACTCTCATAAGTTTTAAATATCAGTTCATAACCAATAAGTTACGGTAAGAGTCTATGTATGCCTTTGGTTAAGTCTTACAGTTAAAAATTTGCATTCATTGCCTTTGCCTTACCATTAGAAAGTAATTCTGGCACCTTCCAGTTTCTGCTGGTCTCTTCCACGTATACAGCCAACTTTCTTGATATTTAAAGCGTTTACCAGGAGATCTCTTGTGTCATTCCTTTTCCCCTGTCCATGTCCTTCCCTTTCCTAGTACGGAGTTCCGGTCTCTCATCACACGCTTAACTATCTAAATAATTTCTTTTATTTCCTCATACCTTTTTTCGATGTCCTCATTATCGACAGAGCTATTTGGCATACAAACTTGTATTACTGTGGTCGGCGTTCGCTTGGTCTCTGTCTTTGCTACGATAATATTCTTTTTCATTATCAGGCTTACTCCTACGTTCAAATGCTCAAATGTTTGTTAAGCTTGAGGGACTTAACTGCGGGGTCATCAGTCCCTAAACTTATAAACTACTTAGGAAAATGTGAAAATATTTTGCTAGCACCCACCTACATAGGGAGACATGACCATCCCATTAAAATAAGAGAAATCAGATCGTAAACGGAACGATTTAGGTTTTCTTTCTTCCCGTGCGCTATTAGAGAATAGAACAGTAGATAAAGGTTATGGAAGTAGTTAATGAACACTCTGCCAGGCACTTAAATGTTATTTACTGAGTAGAGTATGATGGATAGAGGGGGACAGAAGAAGGGGGAGGAAACATGAAGTAGAGAGGACAGGTAAGTACCCCAGTAGGACGTAATTGTGGTAGCGTCGGAGAAGACATTATGCAAGTAGCTGAAAACCCGGCGTTGCCAGAGAGTTTATTTAATTCCAGTCTTGTGTTACTACTCGTCCTCTTCCCTTGAATCTCTCACTCTTCTCTTCTTTGTATCTCCTTTTTCACCTCTGCAATCCAGGGCCTCCTATTTCTGTCTGTGAAAAAATAAATACGTATCTTTCTTTGTGATCGGTGCAAAGGTGTCGAACTTCCCATTAGACATGTAACGAATGAAATATTAAGTAGACAGTGATGTTTACAAAAAAACCAATTACACAATACAGCTATACCATACTCCTCCACACATCCTAGCACCAACAAGAAAGCAGCATATAGATAAATGCTGTACAGAGCCCATAAATTTCCACTTCAACACACTGAACAGCAACAAGAAATAGAAACATTGCAATAAACAATGGATTTCATCCCACACTTATTAACACAATGTCACAGCAGATAAAAGTAAACTGAATAAACAACACAACACTTTCGACAGACAGCACCCCAGCAGTAAAACATGTAAAAATGCCATATCTTGGAGTAATGTCTGTTAAAATTGGAAGGCTCTTCAAAAATGCAGATGTAAATATCAGTTTCAGCACAAACAACAATGTAAGTAGGAAACTCAGTCACAATATAAAACCACCAGATACAAAATTTGTTACATCTGAAATATACAAAATTACCAGCAGCTAATGTGATAAATATTATATAGGCCAAACAGTCAGAAATTTCAGAACCAGATTCAAAGAACATATGGACTGCTACAGACTTAACAAATGTAGTAAATCAGCAATAGGAACACATGTAAAAGAAACAGGACATCCCATGAAAATAGAAGACAATCTTAAAATTTTACACAGAATCAGTAAAAGTAAAAAATGAATATCATGGAAGAAATGGAGATCTTCATCCGTAATGCAAAATCTGGCGACAACATGCTTAACGAAATAACACAGCTCAAAAATTCAAAATTCTTCAATAGTCTAAAACCAGTTCTGTTACAATAGTCTTAAAATGGGACATGGCAACCCGAAATTTACCAGACAACCATCATCGAAAATACCACTACCAATACAGAAATTGTTTAAACGTCCTCTGCTATATTCATTCTGACGTAATAGATTTAAAATTTGTGAGTGCCATAAAGTAAGCGACCAACCAGTTCATATCGAACCATCGCTGCAAATGCAATAATCGATACTTCTGCCAAAACAAATCCTCCATCTTGTTTTAGTTTCAGTGTTTACATGTCTGTGAACAGTTTGTGTGTGTAATTGTGCGCTGTGACATAAACAGTAAAAACCAAAAGTGTACAAGTGAAACACCATGCAGCAGAAGCTTCACCAACGTAAGAGTGACGCAGAAAATACTGGAGAACACGAAAATCGTAAGTGTAAAACTGACATGTAATGCAAGTGAACTTCAAGCCCATTTCATATAACATGTGATGCAATACTGTCTGTACCGCACATAGATACTGACACGAGACATCAGGACCAGCAGAAGACATCTCTGCCATTCAGTTTATGGCCGTTCACTGCCCTCCCCTTCCCCCCAAATACCACCTTCAACAAACAACCGACGAACTTTAGATTAGAATATATGAAGTACTTTAATGATTTATGTATGTAATGAACGCCTAATGATGAGCAGAACATGCTCAAAACGCATAGCTTTATGTTAGATTAAAGAAATAAAGTGACTGGAAGCAGTAATTACAAATATTTATTATCTTCTATTACTGTTAAAGAGAAGTGTGTATCATCAACAACGAAATAAAAGAGGCTGGTTTTGAAGTGTGTAAGTGAAATACACCCCGCCATGCACCATACGATATTTCATACAGACAGTGACCTTCCTCTTGTTTCGATGGTCAAGTGTGCAAAATTTTATTAAAATTGGACAAAAACAGTAGATTTTATTGGATCCCGTGCGTAAAGTACTATCCGCCTATTATAGTACCATACGTTATTTTATCTATAGCAGGGGTTGGCAGGAGAGCTGCTCGCGCGGCTGCCCGCGAGCAGTGAGAGCCGCGAGGGCAGCGCTGAGCGGCCTCGAGAGCCAGCAGTGCGGGTAGCAGGACTGTGCGCAGTGCACGGGGGGGGGGGGGGGGGAGGGGGGCAACTGTCCTGTTGTCACGGCGCTTTGCTGAGTAAGGACAAGCAAAAAAAAAGTTCAAATGTTTGTAAATCTATCGGACCAGACTGCGTGGTCATCAGTCCGTAGCTTACAAACTACTTAAACCTAGGTAAACTAACCTATGGACAAACACACACACCCATGCCCCAGGGAGGACTCGAACCTCCACGGCGAGCAACCGCGCGCTCCGCAGCGAGGTGCTTTAGACCGCTCGGCTACTCCACCGCGGCGAGTAAGGACAAGCTGAAATACTTACTGCACGTAGAAAACACATGAGGTCGTTTCAAGCTGATGCGGCTTCCGGTACAATCATATCTACCACAGCATGTTTGAGTGGGATGTAAGTGTTAATTGTGCTTACCCGAAAATTGCGTATCCTGTACCATGCAACGCTTGCTCATGTAAGGATGAAACACAGTTTCGAACCACTGTAAAACCTACTTTCGTGGCCACAAATAGGACATAGACGTAAAGAATTAAAATAAGACTCTTTTATTCTAAATTTTACCTTATATTTTAACAGAATTGTGTAGATTTTTTTTAACAAAATGTGACAAAACTGAACTTTCTGCAACTAAAAACCTGCTTCATTACAATGACGAGAAACTGGGTGGTCGGTCAGAAGGTAACAATTATTAAGGTTCATTACATCCTTAGGAACGGATGAAAACTGACACCATTCTGACGGGGGAAAAAATTCCAGAACTCAAGACCTGAGAGCAATGGAAAAAGTTCCCTGCCTATGTCAGTGGTACCACAACGACGATAGAGAACTTCTAAAAAATAACCAAATAAGTACATGGGAAAATTTGTAAGCTAAAGGAAAATAAAATATACCTACTGCGGGAAGCAAAAGCCTTCTCCCTGGAGGAAGTAAAAGGGATAACTAAACTTAACTCCTATGATATATAGAAAACATAAAGGGAAAGAAACTCTATGATCACAAAGCCTACCAGTTTCCTGTCAAGATAAGCAACAAGGTGACATACACATAAAAGAATTGTCACTTCAGAGGAGAGGTACTACGAACAAAAAAGAAATAAGCATTAAATTACATCATTCTGGTTTTATTTAAAATGATTTTGAACCAACATCTCGAAGTTATCGAGAACGAGTGGTTCCGCGTGGTGTAGTGAGGTCCGCGGCTAGTCGAGTATGAGGGGGGGGGGGGGCACTGCTGGCTGGCGGAGTGGGGGGGGGGGGGGGAGCCGCGAGCAGGTCGCGTGAGCCGCTGAGAGCGCTCGCGCTCGCAAAACGGCATTTGCCCAGCCCTGATCTAGAGTGTGGCCTTCATGTTGTTTTGAAGATAAAGTATGTCAGACTCCGTCCGATCAGATTATAAATCTAGTCTTGCTCGCAATTTTTATTTATTATGATCACTAGTTTCGGCTCATCTCTGAACCATTCTCAAATCATGTTGGTCGTTACTGTAAAACCTTTGCCAAAACTCGATGTAATCATCCAAAAACTTCATGATTGGTTTTACATTCCAACAGTCATAAAGCTTTTAGATGATTAATATTGCCATTTGGCAAATGTTTACCGAATTCACCAACATTATTTCAGAATGGATCAGAGATGAGCAAAAACCAGAGATCATAATAAACAAAAATTGCCATTAAAACATTAGATTTATAATCTGATTAGTTGGAAAATAGTTACAGATCGCGTCTTAGACAAGATTCTAACAATATTCATAAAGATGGTAACAAATTTGTACATTTGTATGCCATACAAACATTGATAACAAACACACACACACACATATTTATACATAAAAAAATGGCCCTGTTGTCAGAGGCATCATGCTGGGGCCGGGTGACCGTCCCCTGCCAGAAGTTCGAGTCGTCCATTTTGTGAGTGAGTGAGTGTGTGTGTGTGTGTGTGTGTTTCCGTTTTCCTTACTGTTAATTTCAGTGCATTGTAAGGCTAGGTACTGATAACTCTTGCAATTTGTTGCTGCACGTGTACAAACATTTCACTTTTAGAAGGAAATAGAGGTGTCTACGGGGTATGTTCAACAAAATTCAGGTTCCACGTCATCTATTTCTTTTTTTCTCGCATTAACGTCTACTCCAGGTACCACCACCATTCCGAAAGTAATATTGATTTCATCTTATTCGATTTGTTGTATAGACTTAAACTGGAATTTCACTTGATAATTAATATATTCTTGATTCTCTCGATCTGTTACCGCTCTAAGGAGTTTCTTCGGTATGAATAATAGAATTGTTTGATAAATATCTTTGTATATTGAACAATAAAACTTTATCAATACAACAGAAAGAAAAATATGTTGTAGCACATTAATAAAGGATTTACTGTTTAATAGTCTTTCTGAAATATCCCCATTTGTCTAGCTCGTGCGCACCATTTTAAAATGACGTACGGCTAATTGATCAACACCTTCCGGACAGTACATTACTGTGATTGAAATGTAGCTAAATGTATAAAAGGGATTTTGAAATGGCACTGACATACCATACGCATTTCGCAAGTAAATGCGAAATGTTAATTGGCATAAATATCATGATCACATGCCGATTGAGTTCGCGCGCGTTTCGCTTACGTCAAACGTGAAGAGTAAACCAGTCATTGCAGGCCTGGGTTTAGGAATTTCGTGATTCTTAATCGTCCACGTTCAGAAAACTCATATTAGGTCCTAATTTTTTTCCCTACCAATTGTACAGAAGAATTTTCTACTTACGGTAACCTGCATCTTGCGACATGGAAGCAGTTAATTGTGATCCATTTCCATAGACGGTACAAATATGGATCTACCAACGCTCTTCCAATTTTTCTGTGATTTTCTGTTGTTCTTAAGCTTCAAGCTCCAAAATGTTCATAACGTCGAAATTTTCAGAGTTCCTTTCGCGAGCGATCACCTGAATCTGCCGGCCACCCGTGCACGCTCACCAGACAGATCCAAACTTCCATGTGTGACGATTGCCTCAGTCCACCAAATGCTCGCGCACGATATAGTGTAATTTTTTACTGCAGGAGTCGACCTCATATTGGTATCGTTCCACTTCTTTTTTCCTGCAGGTTATTTTTTACTTTTGATTTAGGTACTTTAGAACCAGAAACGACGTAAATTAGTCATCGGGAAGGAAAGCAGAGCCGCTAACTGCGCTAGGGTAACATTTAAATAATTCGATGGCACATTGTCGGAGGCCCGGGGCAGCGGCAGAACAAAATAAGGCCGCCTGTCCACTTGCAAATACATATATTACTATAAAAAAGTAACTTTTCAGATATAGAGGCCCCCGGGAAGAGAGGAACGGGACAGTCTAAGAAAAATAGCCTAATAAAAACTACCACCAAAATTTAACCGACTGGAAGAAGATGCTGTGATATGCAAATGATTAGCTTTTCAGAGAATTCACACAAGTTTGGCGCCGGTGGCGACACCTACAACGTGCTGACATGTGGAAAGTTTCCAACCGATTTCTCATACACAAACAGCAGTTGACCGCCGTTGCCTGGTGAAACGTTGTTGTGATGCCGTGTGTGAGGAGGAGAAATACGTACCATCACGTTTCCGACTTTGATCAAGGTCGAACTGTAGCCTATCGCAATTGCGGTTTATCGTAACGCGACATTGCTGCTCACGTTGCTCGCGATCCAATGACTGTTAGCAGAATATGGAATCGGTGGGTTCAGGTGGGAAATACGGAACATCGTGCTGGATCCCAACGGCCTCGTATCACTAGCAGTCGAGATGACAGGCATATTATCCGCATGATTTTAACGGATCGTGCAGCCACGTCTCGATCCCTGAGTCAACCGATGGGTACGTTTGAAAGACAATAACCATCTGCACGAACAGTTCGATTTCGTTTGCAGCAGCATGGACTTTCAGCTCGGAGACCATGGCTGTGGTTACCCTTGACGTTGCATCACATACAGGAGAGCATGCGGTGGTGTACGCAACAACAAATCTGGTTGTACGAATGGCAAAACGTCATTTTTTTCCGGATGAATCCAGATTCTGTTTACAGCATCATGATGGTCGCATCCGTGTTTGGCGACATCGCGGTGAACGCACATTGGAAGCGTGTACTCGTCATCGCCATACTGGCGTATCACCCGGCGTGATGGTATGGGGTGCCATTGGTTACACTTCTCGGTCACCTCTTGTTCGCATCGAAGGCACTTTGAACAGTGGCCGTTAAATTTCTGTCTTACTACAGTTCATCATTCCTTTAATCCAAATTCCGACACCTTCTTGTTCGTTAACTCTACGATGATTAAGAGTAATACGATTTACAAATATCCCTGTTAAACACTTCATATACTTGAAATGTACGATAAGCAATAACGTCTGTGTTATTAAAACTCTTAAGTCCACCTTGCGCCTCTACCCTTCATTCGATCCCTGTGAAACCATACATTTCAGCAGAACAATGTACGACCTCATGTTGCAGGTACTGTAAGGGCCTTTCTGGATACGGAAAATGTTCGACTGCTGCCTTGGCCAACACATTCTCCATATCTCTTACCAGTTCGTATGGTCAATGGTGGCCGAGCAACTGGCTCGCCACAATACGCCAGTTACTACTGTTGATGAACTGTGGTATCGTATTGAAGCTTCATGGCCATCTGTACGTGTACACGTCATCCAAGCTCTGTTTGACTCAATGCCCAGGCGTACGGCCAGAACTGGATGCTGTGGATATCAATTTCTCAGGATCTATGCACCCAAATCGCTTGAAAATGTAATCACATGTCATTTCTAGTATAATATATTTGTCAAATTTCTACTCGTTTATCATCTGCATTTCTTGTTGGTGATGCATTTTTAATGGCCAGTAGTAAATACACTTTAGAGGTATTGGGAGGCCCCCCAAGACGAGAGGCTCAGGGCGATCCACCCCTCCGCCACCCTCTTAGTCCGCCACTGCGTTGACAAGTTTCGGACCTAAATTCGAATCCGGTTTTCCGGATTCAGGTACCTTAACATGGTCATTTAGCTACTTACGAATACGCTTATCGTCCGCTACAAGTCGCACGCTACGAAAATTGTATTCCGATTGTTCACGTAGGTGCTCAAAAGGTAAAAGCCTTCTCACAGTCTTTGACATAAATGTGACGGATGAATTGAATCAGTCCTTAGCCAAAAGGCATGGAAACATAGACTAGGTAAGCCCCTGCCTAAAGGAGGACGTTGATTTTTCGACCTGTCTGCAGACTTTCGGCAGTATCAAAGGACCAAGAATGTATTTGAGGCAAGTATATGTTCTAAAACCCTGTTGCAAAGCGACGTCAATGATAAAGGTCTGTAATTTTGCGAATCACATCTATTGCCCTTCTTGAATATTGGTGTGACCTGTGCAACTTTCAAGTCTTTGGGTACGGAACGTTCGCTGAGCGAGCGGTTGTATATGATAACTAGGTATGGGGCTATTGCAACAGCATTCTCTGAAAGAAACCTAAATGGTATACAAACGGGACAGGGAGACTTATTTTCGTTAAGTGTTTTAAGTTACCTCAATACACCACAGGTTCTATTTCTAAATTACGCATGGTGGAAGCTGTTCTTGATACGAATTCTGGACTTCTTGCTTCGTCTTATTTCGTGAAGGAATTTCGAAAAGCTGTGTTAAGCAATTCTGGTTTAGCAGAACTGTCATCAATAGCATCACCATTACTGTCGCGTAGTGTAGGTACCGATTGTATTTTACCGCTAGTATACTTCATATATGACCAGAATTTCTAACGATTCTTTACCAAATCATGTGACAGGGTTTCGTTTTGAAGCTTCTCGCATTGTAGTTCCAGCGAAATTTCGAGTTTCTGTAAAAGACTGCCAGTCTTGAGGATTTTGTATTCGTTTAAATTTGGCATGATTTTTTTCTTTGCTTTTGCAAGAGTGATCTAACCTGTGACCCCCACGGCGGGTCGCTCCTCTTTTGTTAATTTGTTTGGTATAAATCTGTCAATGGTTGTCGGTATTATTTCTTTCAACGTAAGCCACACCTGATCTACATTAATGTTGTTAGTTTCGAAAGACTCGTGATTCTCACTCAGGACAGCGTAAAACGAATTTTTTTATCTGCTTTTGTGAAAACATATATTTTTCGTTTATTTTTGGTAGATTTGGAAAATCGGACATTCGTTCTCGCTACGACGACTCTTCCGGTCTTCTCTTCTGTTCACTGTGTCTGTTTTGATGCTCTTTCTATACAAAATTTTGTATACAATAAAGGCGAAACGCGTATGACGAACAAAATTGTTGGTTGATTTCGGATGCATTAGATAGGTAAATACAATAATTACCAATGCAATATTAAGCAACTGAGGAAGATATGACAAAATAATTAAAAATGTATCCATTCTTATACTCTTGCCCCGCCGTCGCCGAGCCCCCCCCCCTCCAACATCTTCCGTACATATTGAATGATGTAAATTAGTATTGTGTTAACATATAAAGTAACCAAGTGATTATTACAATTGTAAACTGACGCTTTCTTACTGAAAAGCGCTGCTGTTGTGCGTTACGGATAAGTCACAAAGACTGTTACCTGTGACACTTTGTGTTAGCCCAAACGCAGAACACACAAAATACACGTACCGCTGGACTGTTTTGCAAACTGGTTTGTGGTCTTTGTAGAGTTGGCTGCCAATCAGAAGTTAGCTCCGGAAATTTCCGTAATACACCAGTGGGTAGTTTGGCCGCAACATTCTGCAGGAGCAACGTAGAAGTTGCCTTAGGGGATCAGGGACACGTGCCAACTACAGCGAAAGTGGACTTAGTAGTGAATGCCGCGCTGCCGTTACGTTGGCAGCCCTGTCGTGGCTAAACCATGCTCCAGCTAACGACCGACTTCGCGCGGAGCAGAATGTTACGAAACCATACGAGAGCACGTTACTACGTTTACGAAGAAGAAAAAAAATTAATCGAATGTGTTTACATTTTTACCGGTTTGAAGACTGTATATTCAACGTCGACTTACTTCTTAGCCTACAAGCGCCATTACCGTGCTAACTATGGCAGCAGTTAGGAGTTATAAGTACAAAACACACATACGAATCACACATTTGATGATACAACCAATGTGAAATCACAAAGACCTCTTTGGCAGTTGAACATTGATGTGTTACCGCTCCGCGTGCAGTAAATAGTATGGGAGACCAACCGGATGAAACTGGTAATCATTTCTATAAATTATGAAAATGACACTGACTGATTCACTAATAAAAATGAAAAAAATCGTTGACTTTCGCAACCATGTTTCAAAAATCACCATAGTGTCTCTGCTATTTATTTACCGAGCCTCGAAGCGTTTTGGATGACGTAGTAGATTAGACAAACGTGGAAATTGGCTGATAAAACGGAACAAACATTTCTCCATCACGGGGGTTCTTATTCATGATCATTCAGCTAACCATCAGCACAACAAGACTCTGAAAAGACCCTAGCACAGCGGTGGAAACGTCGAGCTGAAGAATTTGGTGAGGAAAAGTGATTTAAAGCAGATTTTACTTTGAGTGACAACGGCCCCAACATCTTGCAAACTTACGTACGACTTAATATCGTTGAATTGTGTGCGGCCTGTGGCGTAAGGATACTACAGATAACAAAATAACTATTTTTATGATACAGCAAACATGGGTTTTGTGCTATCAAAACACGCACCACAAAATACACAGAAAACAAATTTTCTTTCCTCTACTGTTGTTGTTGTTGTTGTTGTTGTTGTTATTTTTGCGGTCTTCAGTCGGGAGAGTGATTTGATACTGCTGTTCAGCCTTCTCTATCCTGAGCAAGCCTCTTCGTCTCCTCTTAAGAACGGCAACCCGCATCCATTTCACCCTGCTTACTATATTCATTTCTTGGTCTCCCTCTGTATTTTTAGCCGTACACAGTTCCCTCCAATTTTGAATTCATTATTCATTGATGTCTAAGAATGCGTCCTACCAATCTATCCTTTCTTTTATTGAATAAATTCCTTTTCTCCAAAATTGTTCATTACCTCCTCTTTACTGACGCGATCTACATCTAATCTTCAGCAATCGTCCGTAACAGCATATTCCAAAACCTTCAATCATATCATATTTCACATGTTTCACTACACTACAAGGCAACGCTCCACCCAATTGCCGTCAGAAAAGATTTCCTATAACTTAAATTAATATTCGTTGTAAACAAATCTCTCTCTTTCTCTCTCTCTCTCTCTCTCTCTCTCTCTCTCTCTCTCTCTCTCTCTCTCTCTCTCCTTGTTTTGCTCCTTGTTAACGTGAACCTTATACGCTCCTTTCAAGATACTATCCATTCCGTTCAATATGCTCTTCCATGTTCTTTGCTGTCTTTGATAGAAATTCAGATGTTTGTAAATCTGTGGGACTCGAACCTCCATCGGAGAGCAGTCGCGCGCTCCGCAGCAAGGTGACTTACAGCGCTCGGTCATCCCATGCGCCTCTGACAAAATTACAATATTATGAAACCGGAACATTTAGTTTCTTCACCTTGAACATTAGTCCCTGCTCCAAATTTCTCCTTGTTTTCCTTTCCTAATTCTCTCCCTGCAGCACTATGTCTGTACCTTACCTGCCTCATTGTCCTCTTATGCTCCTCTCTGTATTAGCAAGCTGAAAAGGCGTCGCTGTTCCGGTATTTATTTGTTCTAGTACTCAGTTTATAAGTGTAGTCCTACCTCACCTCAGTGTCCATCTTCTCCTCCCTGCTGTGTGTCACTGTATCTACAACCTGCCTTGTCCTCCTTCTCCGACGCCTCCTCTTGCTTCTACTCTTCTCCTACTGTTCATCCTATTCCACCCTTAAATCCATCTATGGATCTCCCCGTCATTACCCTTGTGTATGAGAATTTACACGCATCCACCAAACATATTGAAAACAGTCCGATATGACGAGTTCCATCCGAAATCACCAATAAGTATTTTTTTCAATTTTCCGTGTTGCTTTTTATTTGTCTTATTCAGCTCTCCGTTTCACATCGGCCAAACCACCTCTTAGTTTTAGCGATACTTATGGCAATTGATTCAGATTTTTCGACTTTTCAGCTGTTGCTTTGGGTTTTCCTTTTTCAAAACCACCCCTCTATCAAAGCGTTAAAATATTTCCCAAAATAAAAAAAAGTAATATGGTTGCATCCAGAAAACATAAATATCTTGGTGAAACTATAAACCTTACAAGTGAAAAATAAGCAATTAAAGAGATAATTGGAAAAAAAGGAAAAAATGCTTGCATGAAGGTTAGAAAGCTATGCAGTGAGAAAGGTTTACCTGAAGATATTGAACTGAGTCATGCCGACCCCGGTGGCCGAGGGGACTGAGGCGCTCCAGTCACAGTCTTCGCGGCCACTACGGTCGGGGATTCGAATCCCCCCTCGGGCATGGATATTTGTGCCGTCCTTAGTATGAAATAGTTCATAAGTAGTTTGTAAGTTTAGGGACTGATGATCCCATAGTTAAGTCCCATAAGCTCTACAAACATTTCATTTCAACTGAGATATTACGGAGGGGGGCGGGGGGCGATTGATGACCTAGATGTTTAGTACCCTCAAAGCAACAACAAGAAGACATTACAGGGCAGTCATGACACCAGAAGTCTTCTGTATTTAAGAAGCACTTCGTCTAGGTGGATGAAAAATGGGTTGAAAAGATCTTGGAAAGAAGAAATGGAAATTTCGAAAAATACTTGGCTCATCGAAGAATAAGAATGGAGTTTCTCAGATCAAATAAGGAACTGAATGTATTTTATGGAAATACATTCTACGGTCATCTAGAGAGGATCAGTGAAACTCTACTACCAAAGAAGATTGTTCCATTCTTTCAGATTAGAAGAACAGACAAAATCGATGGATGCTGCGAGAAGAATAAGAATGGATGTTCTGAGATCATATAAGGAACTAAATGTATTTTATGGAAATACATTCTACGGTCATCTAGAGAGGATCAAGAAAACTCTACTACCAAAGAAGATTGTTCCATTCTTTCAGATTAGGAGAACAGACAAAATCGATGGATGCTGCGAGAAGACGCCTGAAAGTGAGGCATATTCATCAGGAGACTGTGCAAAACAGATAAATTTGGAGCAACCGTCAAAAAATTCCAAGGTATTCAGGACTACCAAACCAACGAAATATATGGAACCAAATGGTCATTCCGAAAAAAAATGAGAGTTCTGAAGGAAGATTAAACAGAAGAAAAAGTAAATACCCAAGTGCACTCTTTGTTGCAACGAATAAGTAAATAAACAGTGATTATTAATGAAATTATTCTGCACACTGGAACGCATTTCCAATATTTCAAATTTCACCGGCGTTTCGGCCACAATTGCAAGCGAAATTTTCAGTTTTTTCTTCTTTTTTAAAACCAACTATACAGTTGGCAGGTTGTCAGCAGCTTTAAACGCTGCTCTTCAGCCACGTTAATTTAAAAATAATGTTTAATAATGATTATGCAGCCATGATCACATTTTTCATTTATTATGTTACCGGTTTCGGCGTACTCGACGCCATCTTCAGACCTGTCGTAATTTACATAATTTCACGACATTTTTATATACTAAAAGAGTACATCCAGGTTGAGGCATCGTTAAACATAAAATTAGTAGTCACAAATAAAAAGCATATATCCATTTTCTAATGGTTTTGAAGTGAGGTACTTCAAAGTCTAAGTACAATACTAATTGTAGTGCAGTATAACACTCTGAAGAGGAAAAAGGGGTGAGGGGTGGGAAGCGCGGGAGGAGGGGGTTCTTCTGTCTGCCTTTGTATGTGTATCAAACAACGTCTTACATCTGTTCACGTGTGCACTTGGCACGGAAGAGATGCTGATCTGATCATGGTAAAGCCGAAACGCGTCATTTTTGAGGGCACGCTATACATGAAGTGTGACCTATAATAAAGAATTTGCGACGTAACCAGCTTCACAGCAGTACTACTTAATCATTTCATTATGGTCATCTGCCTCCACAACGACTTTATGTCGCATTTACAATGACCCATTATCCCCCATTCCAAACCACTGAAGCTAGAAACTTGAAAATTTTAGAGGGTGTTGATCTTACTCCGTAGGCGTCATTTAAGAAAAGATTTTTCAATATTCTGTCCGGAAGGGGTGTGAAATAGGGCATGAAACGTTTTTTGAAAATACGTTGCTATTTAGGCAATTTTGAAGCTAGAACTACAAAATATGAGATTGTAATTCAGGGTTCGAATTTAAAAGTTTGGCATTTGGGCATTTGGGCATTTTTTGAAATTCAACCAATAAGGGGGTAAAATAGGGGACGAAAAAATTGGTTTTCAAACATATGCTGCTGTTAACTCAAATTTTAAACTACAACTACGAAACTTCCTATATGGACTCTTGGACAGAATTAAAAAAACACGAGTTTCAGTATTTTTGGAAATTCAACAAGTAAGAGGATGAAATAGGGGATGAAAAATTCTTTCTGAAAACACGTTGCTATTAAGACAATTTTGAAGCTAGAGCTGCAAAATTGATATTTGTATTGTTGGTTAGAATGTAAGAAATACCTGTTTCGGTATTTTTGGAAATTCAACCATAAAAGGGGTTAAATTGGTGAGGTGATGTTTTTCGAAAATCTGTTGCTATTTAGGCAATTTTGAAGATAGAACTACAAATTTTCAGATTTGGATTCGGGGTTCGAATATAAAAGGACAAGTGTTTCGGTATTTTTAGAAATTCGACCAATAAGGTGGTGAGCCGGCCGCGGTGGCCGAGGAGACTGAGGCGCTCCAGTCACGGTCTGCACGGCCACTACGGTCGGGGGTTCGAATCCCCCCTGGGGCATGGATATTTGTGCCGTCCTAGTTCGTAAGTAGTTCATAAGTAGTTTGTAAGTTTAGGGACTGATGACCCCGTAGTTAAGTTCCATAAACTATACAAACATTTGAACATTTGAATAAGGTGGTGAAATACGGGATGCAAAATTTTATTTTCAAAAATATGTTGAACTTAACTCAAATTTCAATCTATAACTACGAAACTTAGCATATGGACTCTTGATCAGGATTAAAAAGACACGAGTTTCGGTATTTTTGGAAATTCAACCATCAAGAGGGTTAAATTGGAAAGGGTTGTTCTTCGAAATTTTTTGCTATTAAGGCAATTTTAAAGATACAACCACATAAATTGGTATATGTTTTCTTGTTCATAATTAAAAAGATACGTGTTTCGGTATTTTCAGAAAATTAATCATTTAGGGGGTGAAATAGGGGATGAAACGTACGTTATGAAAAGTACGTTATTACTAAGCCAATTTTGAACTCAGAATTACAAAAAATTATATTTTCATTCTTGGTTGGAATTTAAAAGAGACATGTTGGGGTATTTTTCGAAATTCAACTATTAAGGGGTGCCATAGGGGGTTAAAAGTAGTATATTCGAATGTTCAAATGTTTGTAAATCTTAACTACGGGGTCATCAGTCCCTAAGCTTACAAACTAATTAAACTAGCTTAAACTAATTTTGACTAACTTATGCTAAGGACAACACAAACACCCATGTCTGAGGAGCGAATCGAACCCTCGACGGCGAACAGCAGCGCGCACTGCAGCATTTTAAGAGGGACAAACAATTGGTGCAAACCAACTAGCCTATTCATGCGCAGCAGCGAGCGTTAAGCTAGTCTGATTATGAAGGGAAAAATCATGACGTGTGTCCCAGAAACAAAACATCGAAATCTGGTGGGGAAACGGATGGCTAAGTATGATACCAGTACCGTCCCGTTTGTTGAGGAAGCGATTCATTGTTAACTTTACGATTATTATAGCAGTAAGTAAAATACGCGCTCAGGTGTTTGGTCAGTTTTGAAGAATCAGATTTCTTTTCAGGCAGTCACACGATCCAGGATGTCACTAAGGAAGTTGGATATCATAATTTCCTTAAACTTACATTAAATTTCGCACAATATCGATGCAATACACACGAATGTAGACATTCGTTATTTGCAATAGTAAATAGCTACAAAACATCGTATTTGTAATTTTTTGATATTTTAATACGAACGTCTAACGCCGAATGAAGTTCATATTAGAAATTAAGTACTCATACATTTTGTGTCCCAGCCTCGTCGCCGCTTTTGTGTCTCGCTTCCGTCGTAGGTGTCGGTGGCCGAGTGGAATGATACCGACACAGGAATAAAGATAGCACGCTGGTGCAGGTACGGAGAGGAGCAGCCAGAAACTAGAAACACTAGAGTAAATTAGAACGAGATATATATAGCACAGAATTTATACAATACTTAACTTTTACATAGTACTGCAGAATGTTGATACATAGTTGAGCTAGAGTCCTGCCTAGTGCCTAACTGATAGCCAAGTCTTCACTGGTGCCTATCGGATTCCGAAGTCTTTACTGGTTCCTAACTCAGTCCCAAGTGACCGATGACGTTCAGTGCTGGCCACGAGCGGAGTTGTAGCAGAGGGCGCTCGTGGCTGTCGTCGTAAGAACGCCGCGCCGTGCGTGCATGGCGGCGCGCGGCGAAAGCAGGTGGCGCGCACTTTGTACTTGTGCGACACCACAATGCATACAATACAAAAATTACATTTTGCAACAAAAATGAAGTAAAAGTGATTCAGTATTACAGAAATTGTCATTAATGGGTAGCCTAATTTAAATAAGTTTCCTCACAACAACGATGTATGTAATCGAAAAATTGAAACATTTCGACCATATCGGGGTGTTGAAATAAATTCAGCGGCGAACCCGGATTTCCCATTTAGGGCCAGCTTTTATTTCTTTCTGGGTTATTTTTGATTATTATGGAGGCCAAATAAATAAATTTGTGGTTGTTATTGTTTATGTTTGGCCTCCATAATAATCAGAGATAACCCACAATAAAAACACGATCCATGATAATACCATCGTTGCTTATTTGCATATAGCTTCTATGTCAACATAGAACATCTTAGTAGTTAACCGTCGAAATACGTAACTGTCGAAAAAGTACGTAATTTATCAAGATAAAAATAAAATTACCACCTTATAAGTTCGGCAGTTAGATGACAGAATACTGTTGATCCAACATGGACCTCAGGTCCATTTAGACGTAAGTAAAAAAAATTGTTAATAATGTATAATCACATTGTATACGAAATTTAAGAAGTGTATTGCAATATTTGCACCAGTGTTATTTCCAGGTACTTGAAAATGGCTATAAGAGCCGAAACAGCTGTAGTACATTATCAATAAATATTTATAGCAGTGATTTCTAATGACAAATAATTACAGGAAGGATGGTGAATACTCACACTTACAATGCATTTACTTTGTTTGATATTTAACTTTTCTGAAATGAAATGAAATGTTTGTATAGCTTATGGGACTTAACTACGGTGTCATCAGTCCCTAAACTTACAAACTACTTATCAACTAGCGGTGTCACGGAGCGATGCACTGTTAGACTGCCGACTGTCGCTGCACATGGCTGTATACCCGACAGTTGGAGCCACACAATCAACCGGGGCTTAATATACCACAGTTACTGACATCGGATGACGATGGCATACACCAGGGCTGGGCAAATGCCGTTTAGCGAGCGCGAGCGCTATCAGCGGCTCACACGGGCTGCTCACGGCTCCCCCCCACTCCGCCAGCCAGCAGTGCCCCCCACTCATACTCGACTAGCCGCGCACCTCGCTACACCACTCGTTCAGTTTACTTGTGGAAATCACGTCCGGTTTTCGTGATAAAGCAGAACTAGTGTCTGAAAAATGGCAGAAGAGGACGTAAAATCTTGGAAAATAAAGTCTTCTGAACACCCACAATGGGAAGAAGAGTACTTTTTTTTTGGAACGCAAAGCGGACCTCAGTGTTTGTTTTGCAATTCAACATTGTTTTCATGGAAGAAGCACAATGTGAAGCGTCATTTTCAACTGCTTAACGAAAAAGATGTAGTTAGAGTAAAGAAGAACGAAAAGTCAAACTTATAGCAATGAAGCTGAAAAAGGAGAAAGACGTAAGTATACTTGTAGATAATTATGTTATTAATTCAATTTACTGCTGTTATTAATAGGTTGTGTGCAGTTTCGTCAATTTTACTTTCTCCTGTACGTATTTACAGGTAGAAAACCTTCTAATCCACAACGCTGCAGCGATGAGAGTAAGCTATCATGTAGCTCTTAAAATAGCTAAAACTGCGCGGCCCTTGATCGATGCAGAATTTTTGAAAGAATGTTTTGTTGCTGCCGCAACAATTTTGTGCCCAGCAAATCTTCCTCTTTTTGAAACCGTTCCTCTTTCACGGAGAACGGTTAGCAGGCGCATTGAAGAAATGACCATTGACATGCTCAGTTGAGAGACAGGATCAAAGATTTAGTTTTCTTTTCTTTAGCATTGGATGAAAGCACTGATGTGTATGCACTGTGCATCAGCAAGCGGCCAGCCACGCCGCACAGCCCTGCTGCCCGCACTGCTGGCTCTCAAGGCCGCTCAGCGCTGCCCTCGCGGCTCTCGCTGCTCGCGGGCAGCCGCGCGAGCAGCTCTCGTGCCCACCCCTGGCCTACACGAACAACAGCAAATCGAAGAAGCTTCTCGCTCCGTGACACCGCCGACGTTGCAATTCGGCCGCACCACATTTAGAAGGCGCATTGCATTATGCGCAGCGCTTGTGATATCTGCCCCTAAAACTTTGAAGGGTTGTAGCTCCCAAACTAACAGTGATAGGAATGTAGTTTAAATTGATTTGGACGCAGCTGGTTTCAACGAATCCAATGCACGATAGACAAAACTGTTGTTCCATTAAAACAATTATATCTTTGTGCTGTAACTCTTTGAAAAAGGATACAATAAACTATGTTCATAGCTCCGCAGAAAGTGTAACATTTCTTGTGTTGACCTACCGCATTAAAATTACCCGTCACCTATTATTTTATAAGTTATAGGGGCAAACACACTTAGTGAAACACCATATATATATTATATAACTTTCGCTGCTAACACAACATTCGAACGCAAAATGTTCGAGCAGCCAATTACTGTCGTAGCTTCTCACAACAATCTATGCGCTGAATGATACGAGCAATTACAAATGTTAAATACTTAAATAAAGACACACTAATTGCATTTTTCCAATAATATTACAGGCACCGCACCTTTAAGAAGTAAATTTTCTATAGTCACGACGATAGTGCTTTACAGTGTTACCGTATTTCGCCACAGTCTTATGTGAGCATAAAATGGAGTGAGAGACCAAAACTTTATTCGCTAATAAATACAATACTTGATGTGAATCTTCATGTTTTGGCGGCGCAAAGCCTGTTCTATTGCGTTTCGGTTATGCAGCCGCAAGAATTCTGCTTTTCTTCTTTTTTTTGGCTCACTCTGAAGATGGCCGAACGTTACACAGCCGAAATATTAGAGGAAGAAGGAGAATTCTTGCGGCTGCATACTCGAAACTAAATACAGTACTTATTGCGGAGTATAAGTAAACAGTCCTCTATCTTATTGCCAGAGTAAATATATTTTCTGAAATATTAAGCTCCTCTTCTTTAAAATAATTATGTTACTAGCAGTATAACACTCCACGGCTTAAGCTGATAGCATTCCAATGTCAATTTTTTTTGTTTGTGTCAGATAGGCAAAGGACTGTTGTGTGCTGTACTGTTTGAACTGTTCCACGCGCAAATTAATCAGCATAGGCTCAATGGTTTCATTTAAACAGTACAGACTAATCTCTGGTAGAGCTTGATGAAGAAGGAAACTAATTAATCCTGAATTCCGGTGCTGCTACATTCCGGTTTTACAGGTAACTTCATTAACAGCACAATGCTGTTCAGATACCAACTCGGGTCGAATAATTGCTTTTACAGGATAATACCTGTTACTGCTAAACGCATACAGAAAACATTTGTATTCACATAGCGTTTGTAGAATTATGCCAATGCAAGTGATACAGAAACACAGCAAAAAAATTTCCTCTGCAATATTTCGGTAATTTTCAGTTACTGTTACTCACTGAAAGGTAATAACATTGCGTATTCTGCGGTTGAACAGTAATGCATGGTGGAATACGATACACAACGTTTAGAAGCTGATGTGTTTCAAGCACAAAGAGTCTGTCGCAAAGAAGAATTGCTCGTTTACTGGAAGAGAAATTCGTCTCATTTCCTTCTAGTAGCGACTAAATCAACTTTCGAAAAATATTATAAGGAATACTTAGGTAGCAGTTGTCAGTCGCAATTTTATTGATGGGTTTATTACTGATCCATATCCAGATTTCGACCATATGTAACTGTCACCAGTGCTGAAATGCAAGTTCATTGAAAAATCGGTATTAATATAGATAAACCAAAGGAAAGCACCACGTTACCACATAGTAATGATACCATTATAGTCAACATAGCGTTTTAAGGGTTACATTGACCCTATCACTCAATATATCCTATGCGGTCTTCTAGATGGCGAGGAAGCCTGTGGTTTACAAAATTAAGTACAGAAGCTATTGCCTAGGTCATAGCTCAACTGACGCCTCCTACCTACCAAAATCCTTCACTCACAATTTCAAAGTTTTTCGAAGCTTTTTCTCATTGACAAACCGCCATAAATAATGAAAGGGAAGAATGTATTACTTACATTTTGCCGCGGTTCGTGCCATCTGCCGTCGCATTACAAGTTATTATTTAGACACTAATAATTATATTTCCGACACATTTACAGACAGTATACACATGTGGCACTTAATGTACTTTGGAAAAATATTTCGTAGTACGACGCATAGTTAGTAAAAAATAAGGTCATAAATAACATGCATTGCAAAAAAAAAAAAAAAAAAAAAAAAAAAAAAAAAAAGAATTACCTTCACCCATGACTCAGACTACCTGAGGAATCCCAGAGAATGCTTTCACAGCAGGGAACACGAGATGTTTGTCACTTTAAAAGCGACGCTTAGACGACGCGCAGTCCACCAGCGTGAAAACTCATGATGCAATCCTGATAGTTTCGTTACTTCTTTCGTTGAATTACTACCCTTATTGTGCAGTTATACTCATTTAAAGTATTCACATTCTCTGTTAATGCCTTCAACATTTCCATCATAGCATCCTGTACAGCAATACTTCCTCCTGCTGAACTGTCTGTTCACAATTCTGAATACTAAATGAATTGCACACGATCTTAAATAAATACACAAAATTTTTATACGTAACTGTATTCAGAAATATTCTTCCCGAAATGGAAATGTTTAAACGTGGCACACTCGATAGTGGAAGAGTTTTCTATGACCATTTCTACGACGAATTCATCCATCTACTTCTGATCAGTTCTGTCATCATTTAAAATACTTGAAATTTCATGTCACTCACTCCCTCTTAACTGGACATTCAAGAATACAGAAATATCTGTACAGTGTATTACAGATTGCCAAACACGAACTTAATAACCGATTTCATACTTATTTAAAAATCGTGCAGATTTCGTTACGCAGTAAGAACTCGCATTTTAGCACCGTGTTCCCTCGTTTTCTTGCGGAGTGATTTAGATATTTGTTTTCATTAAAAACAGAAATTGGTTACGTAACACTGTTCCTGATTACGACAATATCTGTACGTATTGAACTCATTGTATTGCATACTGATGGGTTAGTCGTATTCTGCTTGATTATGCTCGCATTAGTAATATTGGGTGGGGTAAACATATTGAGTATTTGTTTATATTCATACAAAAATTTAGCTGCTTTTGTCACCGAGCGTAAAGCGGTCTTTTGTTGCTGACTGCGAATCCATGTATGGACTGCTCGATTTAAATGTGATATTAATACATTCAAATTATTGTTCACAACTGTTGTTTTGTAATTTATTGCATGGTGAATATCTGGGTGCTACACGTGTCAGCTCACATGATCGTATTCAAAAGTAGAATCGATGGGGAAATGATACTGAGTTTTAATCCTGCTGGCGCAGCCGCCATGGGAACGTGTAACAGGTGGTGGAGTAGCCACGTAGTTAATTAAATTTCCCGTTAAAGCTCTTTAGCTACTGTAAAGTCTTATTAACCAACTGTTGATATTTTAAACTATTGTGGCCTCTCAGCTGTAATCCCAGCAGTACAGAGTTCGTACGTAACTTGTTCCTCTTTCGATGTTTATAAATACTCTTAGGCTCTGTTTTAGTTGTTGGAAGATTAATGCTCGGTTGATAGAGGTACACGGCTTAGTCTTAAGTCTAAAGAAAAGCTTAAAATATTATTATTTAGCAGAGTCGGTGCAGGGGGTTTAAGGGGGTGGGAGATCGCTGTTGAGTGGTTTCAGGATAAAACCAGATAGTGCGGACGGTAGAAGCAGCGAGCGCAGAATAACATAGAGACTATACCGCCTACATCAGCGTACAGGCAATGAAGCCTGGCAGCCACCTTGGTTGGGAGTAGAAACGGAGTAGAGCCGATAAATGCGTAGTTCAAGTGGCGCTCGCCTTAATTACATTGTCATTTGGACCCCTTAGCATAGGAAAAAATTACCAAATTTTTCACGTAGACAGATGAATACTGAAGGATTGCAACAGTGTTCTTAGCGACTACAATAAGTATTGTGTTTGTATAAAAATAATGATTGAAACTATTACTTTTATATCAAATAAAAAATTGTGACATGAAAAAGTTAGTCGCCTACCACCTTCTTTTTTTTTTTTTTTTTTTTTTTTTTTTTTTTTTTTTTTTTTTTTTTTTTTTTTTTTTTTTGTGGTCAGGAAATTTTGGTCAGCGCTAAAGTAGTAGATAATGAAATGAACTTTTATTTTTATTTAAACAACTTTTTTATGACTCCCCTGGTTTTCTCGCAAATTTGGATGCAATAGTACGGTGGAACTTTTCAAATTCTACCTAGTTACTTTCAGCGAGCTTGCCCACCAGCGAGCACAGATTCTGTTGCCCTCTCACCTTGTACTTTGTGACCAATATTGATAGAATTTCTTAAATTCGGGATACAATTTTCGTTATCCAATAATTAAGACTTAACACTTTTTATTTATTTTAATACTAACTAGTTGTGCCGCTCCGGCTTTGCACGGGTAATTTTTAAACTAGTTTAACTAGAGAACAGTAGAACTATAGTGATGCGAATTCTTTCAGTTTTTTCCGCATAACCCCGTGTTCAACGGAGGCTATATTAAAGGCCAGTACGAAAATGAGAATTAATTTAAATAAGAATAATAACGTAGAATGGTTTACCACTTCCACACTTTCGCGACCTTTGTAGCGTAAACTATGAGAAAGTACATAATATAGAATTATAGAACATACGACGATTTAAAAAAAAAAAAAACGAAAAACAGACCGCGAGATCAGATGTGTAACTTTTACAGATCTCCCACAATTACTATAATTAGTCTGAAGCAATCTGGCGCCAAAGCTATAGAAGAGAAAAATGATTTTCTTTTGCAGTTGTTTGTGAGTTTTGCAAGTGTATACAATGTACACTGACCTATTTCTTATAGTTTAGGCTCCAGAGCTGACTAAATTGCAGAAGCGGTAAGCTATTCTACGTTATGGTTCTTATTTTAGTTTTTTCATATATTCGTATTGATATTAAATATAGCCTAAAATTATCCCAGGATTCAGGATTCTAAAGAAGAAATTAAAAGAAACTGCATGACGATACGTTCGATAGTCCTCAAGTTATAAAAGGTTAACGGGACAGACAGAGGAAAAATGTGCTTCTATTTTATATAATTGTATGATTTGATATCCCTGGCTGAAATCTTATTTATAGCAAAAGTAGATTGTCAAAATGGAACGCCTTAAAATACAGGAAAATGGAATTAACAGACAGCGAACTCAATGAACTACCCCGTGCTCGCAGCTGTGGCCGGCTTGCGCTCGGCCGCCATGTTGGTTGGGTGTCGCGCTCTCAGCCGGCTTCATGTGACTGTCATTGTAAGGCCTCTGTTATTCTGTGGTCGCTGGGTAGAAGCACCGAATTTCCTGCATTCTTGGGCTGTGTGAGGTGTCCATTCCGATATGGAGTCAAACTAATCCTGTACCGGGAAGCACCTGTGTTAATGGAGCATGTCTTAGCAACGAATTGCAAATCCGAGGAGCTCCATTTTAAATACAGCTGCCAGATTGAAAGAGTAAAGCACGCAACATGTCATCCGAGTCGTCACAGGAGCGGGTTTTCAGGCCAACGCCTTTAATGTATTTTGTGGCAGCAGGATAAATGAGAAGTCGATTTAAATAATGTGCTCAAATACTCCTGGCAAAGTTGATATTGCATCGGAGGCTGCCTTAGTTCGCGCTATCATCTTTTCATCAGTCTTAATGAGGAACAGATTTACGGTGGCCTCAGAGGGAGAAATCAATGGGCGTCATGTGGGGGGAGCTCCCAGTCCAATTTTCACCAAAGATTTCATCGAATGCATTTGCACTGAATGTGGAAAGTGCGCAGACGCACCATCGTATTGGCTGTTATCGTTCTGGCTCCGAGGGAACATGTATGGTCCGACCAGGTTATCGTCTACCAATCAAGCCCAAATGTTGGCAGCGAAGCTACCTTTGTAATCGCGAACAAATGCGCCGTGCGGATTTTCCCTTGTCCACACGCTTTGATTGTGGCTGTTGGACATATCCTCTCATTTAAAGCTTGCTTCATCCGTAAATGGTACCCAGTTCGGAAATTCCGTTTCAATGTCACACTTTCGCGAAACCACTGGCAGAATTCAATTCGACGTGAAAAATCGCCTAAGAGCTTAAAACTTACGAAAGCGGTAGAGGTAAAAATCATCTTCAAGCCACACATGCAATAGATCGCTACATTATTGAGCGTGTGCTATCCAGCAGTGCTAACGCTTCCTCTTAAAACCCGGGTGTATGCATGGTACGTTGACCAGCGTAAAATGTTTGTTAAGCTTATGGGACTTAACTACGGGGTCATCAGTCCCTAAACTTACAAACTACTTATGAACTACTTACGAACTAGGACGGCACAAATATCCATGCTCGAGGGGGGATTCGAACCCCCGACCGTAGTGGCAGTGCTGACCGTGACTGGAGCACCTCAGTCACCTCGGCCACCGCGGCTGGCCTACGTATTGCAGAAAATAGGCGTGGATCTGGCACTCGACGATTCGGAAACTGCTGAACGTAGAAATGTTGACCAGCGTGAGCATTTACATCCCCCGTCCGTAGGCACTTAGTATGTTCGCCCTTTCTGACAGACAATAGCATTCCATTTCCTGCCCAACCCACACTGCAACCGACACAAGAGTGTCCCCGTTCGTGTGGCTCAGTGGCCTGGTGCAAGCCCTCCAATTGGACGCCGGCGACTTGCGTGTCCCTAGCCTACCCCAGTTACGCATCCGGGGAAAGGGTACCTAAAGCTTAACTTGGAATCCGAACCACGCGTCGTTTCTGGCGACTCCTCACATCGTTGAGAGGTGAAGGATGGATTAATACGCAGGCTGAAAAAAATCCGAGGTCCAGTCGGTTTTCGCACCAGCGACCCTACGGTTTCCAGTCGAGCGCTTTACCCTTACACTCGAGCCCGATATATGCAAAATCTATCAAACAGACACGTGAACGGCCAAACGCAACGTGTTCACTTCCCAGTAAACGTCAGAAAACCGTAGTGTTGTCTCGCCTGATCTGCAACTAGGCCGGCTACAGCGTTTGCAAGTAAATGTGATAATCCTACAACCATTGACGTCCCTGTTACCTTGATGTCACAAATATATTCAAGGCGTCGCCCTACGGTCAAGCTACTGTGTCGACAAGGATGGCATGTTGCGTGCCTAACCTCTTGGTTGCGGGCGACGCTATTCAACGACGCCTAGCGCCGTACGCTGATGCCGGGCAAGTTTTGCCATGTCAAATATGCTTGCTATGACCCACTCTACCAGACTTCGTATTTCCTACATTCCTATATGCATATACAAGCTGTATCAAAAGAATGGCACGAACTTACATGGTTGAAAGAACTCGATAATAGAAGCAAAAATGTCCCACTAAATCCGCAAACGAACGTATTGCAATATAATTGCGAATGTATGGTTCCAAGCCGCCACTGACGGCATTGTTTGTAACATCGTAGACTTGAGACCGTCCTATATTCGTTGTTTACTCAACAGAACATTGTCGAGACTTGGAGTTTGAATCACACCACACATGCAGAAGGTACAGATGCAGTACGCAGTCTCAAAGGGTATCAGTAGCGTCTGAGGAGTGCCACTTGTGCTGTAGTTACAGTGGAACCTTACAGTAACGAAGAGTACGCGGATATGCATTTCATGTACGGTAGGGGTAATTGCAGTGCACGGGAGGCTGCACGCTTGTAACAAGAAACATAGCATAATCGAAAACACCCCTAAAGTCATACATTTAAAAGGGCCCATCAGTGCCTGAGAAAACAAATGGACAGGAGGTAGACATGCTCTAATTTCGCCTGAGGTTGAGGATACGGTTTTGAAAGCAGTACAGCTCTCTTCAAGAAACGCGACGAGAAGAATTGGCACCAAAGTGCCTGTTCGAATCCACAGTAGTGTATCGAGAATTTTACATCGGATTTTATTCTACCCTTACCACCCCCAACAAGTTTAATATCTTAATGATGCGGAATTTATTCCTAGAGTGATGTTTTGTCAGTGGATGCAACAGCAGGCTTAAGTCATCCCTCGTTTCTCATGAACATCTTATTTACAGGCGAAGCAGGATTCATACGCGATGATGTTTTTAAATGTAATAATACCCATTTGTGGTGTGAAACAAACCCACGTGCTGTTCGTGAGTCACATCAGCAGAGATTATCACTAAATATGTTAGGTGATCAACTCATTGGGAAGCACATCCTCCCACCGAAACGTAATGGGCGGAGGTACCTTAGGTTTCTGTGTGGCGTCATTTTCCAGGATTGCTTGAGGATTCTCCACTTCAGCAACGTCAGAGTATGTGGCACATGGACGATGGAGCACCGGCACATTTTTCTGCTGCTGTGAGACGGTGTCTAACACGCAGATACGGACAAACATGGATAGCAAGAGGCGGACCTGTACCTTGGCCTTTGATACCACCTGATCTAAATCCTTTGGAATTTTGTGTATGGGGTCTCCTCAAAAGCGAACTGTACACCACACCAGTTAACACGGTTGAAGAACTGGAGCGGAGACCTGTATACGCTTGTCAAGCATTCCGAAATGACGAGGGGTTTGAAATAAATTACAGACACAAGCACCGTAATAGCATACAGGTGCAAGGAAGACAACTCCAACACCTTCTGTAACAGGTAAACCATATTTGAAATGTGAACTAAAAGCGATACAAATCTTAACAGTAAAGTCTAAATTTCAAATCAATGTTTACTAAGTAGGACGATGTTTACAATGATGTCAGTGGCACCTTGCAAGCATACATTCGTAATGATCTCGCAAATGGCATTTTTGCTTCTATTATAGTGTTCTTTCAACCGCGAAAGCGCCATCCCTTGTGATACACCCTGTATACATACCCATACAAACCGTATGTCAGAGTCATCTTCCTCCGCTTTTTGAGTGTGCAACATTCCATCAGAATCGGAATTAAACTGTAGATTTGTGTCAATTAGAAACTGATACTGTTTTTCTTGTATGCATAGGAAGAAAACAGATTCCATTCTACATAATCCAGCAAAGTGGCGCTGTAGCGACATTAAGAAACCAATTAAGATTCGGAAAATTTGAATCAAGGATCCGCCTAATTATTAACACAAGCCTTAATTGCAAGTTAGTTCTGTAACCGAATCAACGCGACGGAATCTCATGAGGGGGAGGGTGGGGGGGGGGGCAATGTCGTAATAATGCAGACGAATCTCGACAATTTGACAATCATAGGTTGTGTAGTGCTAACGGTGGTTACAGAAGTGTTACAAATGCCGCCGAGAGAGAAGGCCGGGGCGCTCTCATGTGACGTCACGCAGAATAGGCCGCAATCTCGTAGCTAAATGGCTGGTTGCTAGGGCCTAGTGTGCTGCGCCCTACCGGCCAGTCAGTGAGTTATATCGATCGCGGCCCATTTTGCGTGACGTCACACGAGACCGCTGCGGCCTTCTCTCTGTTTTGTGTTGTTTTACACAATAGAACTGAGTGAGAATGACGTTAACCGGTAGTAGTAACCGGTTACTGAGAAGAAGCCGTTACTGTAATAACCGCTGACAATTTATTGGTAATTATTAACTGCTGTAGTGCGTGCAACCATCTGTAAATAGAAATTATACGATCGCAGATAAACGAAGCAATAAACTAAATGGAGTGGCCACCTACTCAAAAGTTCTACAGTTCATAGAACTGCCATAACGCTTTAACCTCTTCGCCATCTGTTGATCCAAATGTGTACTAAGTTTTCGTGGCAAAGTGGTATCAACTACATAGAGTGAGCATCTGGAATCTGCGCTATTATGATAATCACCGCTCTGTGGAGAGCATTAAGGCAGTTAATATTCGCTGGTAGTTTTCAGGCTACAGCAGTAAGAGAACTAATAAACCGGGTGTTGACTGTGGTATTGACACCATTATCACATTAACGATGACCATCATAATCTGTAACCAGGAATGAACCTGTGGCAGTTAATTTACACTGACACTTCTGGGAGTTTGTATCCATTACATCGTAGCAGACGTCATTACTGCAGCGAAATAAGCATCAAACTACGGTTTAACGATTGATTCTTGCAGTGGCGAGTCTATGATTCTTGTCTTGGAGGGGAAGCGGAGGTCATAGAAACTGTGTATGTCACAGCGGCCTCTCCAAATTTTCTAAACAATAAAGAGGTTTTCTTAATTTACTGTCTTATCAAATACGATTTTCTAGATTATTTTCTCGGGAAGCTTGGTCTCTCTTTCTAAACCTATGGCACTTAATTGTTGCTATCAGTCCCGGAGCTTACACACTACTCAAACTAAGTTAAACTAACCGAAGGACAACACTACACCAATGCCCAAGTGAGGACTCGAATTTCGGACGTCGAGCAACCTCTGCTCCACAGCAAGGTGCCTTAGAGAGCTCGGCCACTGTACCGCGGCCTCGGCACTCAATTTGTGTCTTGTGTCCGAGCGCAACAGCTGTTTCTGATAGTATATATCACATTGCTTACGTCAATAAAATGGTGTCAGAAAAGCAGATTCTTACTTTTCTCTGGCCTCAAATGGAATTTTATCCAGCAATGAAAAATATTTGGCCTCCACGAAGTATGCTCTTATCAAAAACAAAAGAAATTGATTTCTTAAGCTTGCAGTTCATAGAAATCATTCCCTCGCCATCAAACGTAGTTCATTCAAAAATTAGAAATTTCAAATTCTCTGATAGTGATCGAAAGCAAGAAATGTAGTCGTTCACAGATTTCTACTTTTTGCACTTTAGAGAACATTGATTATCTTTCGCTCACATTATTGTGAGTTTTATTTTTCTGCCTCTGCCTCTCGTTCTCGGAAGAATGAGTCCAATGAAATGTCATACTGCAGGTAATGCTTAATTGATTTCTCATCAGTTACTAAAGGTACATAGAAATTCAGCCTTGTTTACGCAAGGTACCTTATGCTTCCAGTTTGATTTCTATCACGTACACAACTCCTGGTTATTGAGGAATATCACCAATTAACGAGAAAGAGTACGGCGGTTGGACATTTTTAAAATAAAATCTCTGGAATATTTGTAATTTTTTGGCGAGCAATATTGCCAAATGATGCACTGTTCTATTAGATCCTAATCCAGCGAGGTGATTTTTATTAGCATTATCGTAATTTCTCCAGTAAGAGTTACAGTTTAGAAGTCTTCCTTTCTTCTGATACTAATGATTCCAGATGCTTATGATATACAATATTTTCATATCGAACACGTCATGCTGTCAGATAGCGAATTTTAGTTTATTAACACTTTGTTGTTTAGTCTCCAAGTTCTAGTTTGATGTGACCTTCGTTGTTTTTCGAAAGTTTATAGTTTGGAACGTATGTCTCCTAATGTTTCAACTTCAGCTTCAGTAGCTGCTTTTAATTTTTCCTTTATGCACTTCTTTTACGTTTACGAGACACCTGATTGTGTACCGTTTTTCAATCTGTCACCCATATACTGCTGGTGGTAGTATTTTATGGAGACGATAGTATGTAAATCTGCTGGGAATGCTACATATTTTGAGAATTTTTCTCTTGGAATCAGATTTATAATCTGGGAAGTACTAATGAATTTAACAGTGTATTTGGCGTGAAATTTTTTCTAGACATCACATTTAGCCACGCATTTCTTAGTTTATCTTCAACCGGAAATTCTTGGTAACTAATGCCGCTAGTTACATAACCTCATCTTGCAGTAAGGCACCTGAAAGGAATAAGGAGTGTCTTTATTGGGTTACACATCACAGGAACACAGTATCAAAGTACTTTTATCGGAAATAATTAGAAGCAACATGCACAACTGCAGTACCAATGTAATTACTACGACATTTTCACTAATACGCAATTCCCGTACTAGTTACCTTCGTTAAAAGAACTTTTTGTAATTTTTCATTTTTTGACGATAATCTTAAAACACAATAAATGTGCAAATTAATATGTTACAAATTCACTATTTACAAATTACACGAGAACGTACGACTCTTATTGTAATAATTTCATAGTCTGCGAAAACCTGGGAATAGCCCTCTAACCCACTAGCCTACCTTTCTAGTGACCTGTGACGTGGGAAACATAGCCTTCAGGAACAGTTGGTGTGTGGCGTGATTTACGGCAAAAGTTGTAATTTCCACCGACACGCTCAACCCCTAAGCCATAGCCATAGGAAGAAACAGATTTTTCCGTCATGCCTAATATCTGCTCCAGAGAAAAATGACAGTATTCATTACTGACTGTAAGCAAGCAGTTCAGAGAACACACATTCTTATTTTGAGCTTCTACAAAAGCAGTAGAGTGCGCACGGATATAATTGCCAGTTAAATACTTTGTATTGTGAAAATCGCTTTTACTCTTTTAATTAACACTTTACACAACGAACCTACAGGCCGAAAATCGCTACAGATATAGGTGAAATGTACAGTGTTTCTGCAGAGAAAAAATTCATTGAAGTCCCCAATATTAATATCACCCTACGTATCTCCCTGACATTTCTTCTCCCCCCCCCCTCCTACATTCGTCTCCAAATTGTTATGACACAGCTAAATCTGAGGGGAAATCACTTACGTTGGTAACCCTGCCGATTGCTGGCCACTCCAGTGAATCCGGCCAATCCCAACCAGATTAACAAGGTGTGTAGCCTGTCATGAGCAGTTATAACAACAGCAAACAAATTACGTTTTGTAGCATCGGTCTGCTTTTCGGAATAGGTGCATGTTGCAAAATCTGTTCCATAATTTTTTCTTGTTACTAATATGATTCTTTGTCGAAATTTGTGCTGGTAACATGCAAAACGCGTAATACGAATCGTCCGAATCCAAGACCATGAAGATAGCTCACTAAAAGTTCATAAATATCTTACATCAACATAAACATGTGTATAAGGAACTCATTATTGGGGCGATTTAGCATTGTTCAATAACAGGTTTGCAGCCAAGATCGCTTTCTTCATTTAATTATAACACCGGTTTCGGTGGGCTAGACGCCATCTACAGACCTAATACACAAAGTTTTTCTTACAAAATGAGCTGAAAAAAAAAAAGCGAAAAATTATATATATATATATATAATTTCATGAAGTACTATTTTTATACATTGAATGTCACACATATATACAATATCTATGAAGTACAAGGCTAAGCATCATAGACATCTGACAGTTATGAAACACAGAATTAAGTACAATGTCAAGTGATATACAAGAAATTTAAAATTATTATATATTACTTTTTTTGCTATTGTGTATTGCAGCTCATTTTGTAAAAAACTTTGTGTATTAGGTCTGAAGATAACGTCTAGCATGCCGAAACCAGTAATGTAATTAAATGAAGAAAGCGATCTTGGCTGCAAACTTGTTATTAAACAAACATGTATGTCAATGACATTAAAAACTCTCTGACACACGGTCTGCAACCATTCTCGTACTCCTAAGTGCAGTACGATACTGCAAAACAATATTTGTTGCGATTACTCTTGGCAGGCAGTCCACAGGTCGTGTTAATCTAGGTGGCGCTGATTGCGCACAATGCAATAACGAGCTCCACAGATCAGACAGCGGAATTGCCACCTGTATAGCATTAATTTGAGAGCGTGTAAACAGAGACAGAGAATGAGAGAGAGAGAGAGAGAGAGAGAGAGAGAGAGAGAGAGAGAGAGAGAGAGAGAGAGGAGAAGGCGGTGAGGGGGGGGGATGGAGGGAGAGACTGTGGCCATATGCAATCGTAATCACACGTTATAGGGTAATCAGCTATGTCGCTACTTTCCTGCCACAATTAATTTGTTCACAGCGCTTTTCGGCAATGTTTTACTGCTTGAATCTTTATCGAAACGATTAGAAGGATTTAGAACGATGTACAGATTTGTTTTGCACTCTGTATGTGTGTGAACTGTAGCTGGACTTACTTTTACGCGTAATTTACATGCACGAGCTGAAATATGACTTTTTATTTTGTGATGAAATTAGTTTGCAGGATATCAGTGGGACAGATTGTATTTGGCCATCAGTAAATCATTCAGCAGATATTTTTATATTCCCAAATGTGCAGTTAAGAGGGTGTGAATGACGAAGTTACACTTCGGTCTATTTCAGTGAACGATAGAGCTGATATGAAGTACAGCCCAAGAAGTTAGCACAAGCTTTTCGCATCTTTAGTTGGATGCTCAGCAGTATTCATTGTAAAAAGAGGACCCGTTGTTTAAGAAATTGCCGTGGTAAGCTATTTGCCTACCGCATGTCTTATCAGAGATTTATATATACCTTGGAATGTAAATTTGAGTTCAATTATGTTTAAAAAAAATTCTCCTCTCTTATAATGTCACTTGAGTCTTGGTAACAATCTTGTTAGCAGAAAGTGCTGTAGGCAATTTGAATTTCTATTCGAATTGCATTTCTCGAATTGAAATTTTAGTTAACAAGTCAGGAATCTTAACTGTTTTATGTTGAATTTGTGATCTGAAATATATTACACAAAGTAATAAAACATTACATTAAAATTAAAAGCTATTAACTTTAACAATAAGTATCAAAGTATGAGACAATGAAATGCCATCCGTGTGTCGGACGTAATACAACTCTATTTTTTTTTCATGATCTAGTCTTTTCTCAGAAACATTGTAATGAATAATAAATTGCAACATGCCACATTTTTATTCACTACGCATGAAATTTATAGTAGCCAAATACTAAATTGCAAGCTAGACTTTACGCTCTTGTGCGCGTGTCTATCTCTTGTGATTAGAGTAGATTAATACTTGTTCCATTGATCATATATACGACATTTCTAATGATGTGGAACGTGTTAGTTTAGTAAATTTTGTCTATACTTGACAATCAATATTTTAAGGATTTTTTATGGTTTTTTTATTTTTATTTTTTTATTTTATTATTTTTTTAAAGTTTTATCTAAAAATTCATCTACACTGTAGAAGGAGTTGCCATTCATAAATTCCTTTAATTTCTTTTAAATACTAATTGGCTATCTGTCAGACTTTTGATGCTACTCGGTAAGTTACCAAAGACTTTTGTGGCAGCATAATTCACCCCTTTTTGAGCCAAAGTTAGATTTAACCTTGATAGTGAATATCATCCTTTCTCCTAGTGTTGTAGCTATGCACACTGCTGTTACTTTTGAATTGGGTCGGATTGTTAATAACAAATTTCAGGGGTGAATATATATATTGTGAATCTACAGTGAGTATCCCTAGATCCCTAAATAAATGTCTGCAGGATGCTCTTGGGTGGGCGCCAGCAATTATTCTGATTACACGCTTTTGTGCAATGAATACGTTTTTACTCAATGTTGAATTGCCCCAGAATATGATCCCATATGAAACCAGTGAATGAAAATTGGCGTAGTAAGCCAATTTCTGAGATTTATATCACCAAATTTTCCAATGACTCCATAGCATAAGTAGCTGAACTCTGACGTTTCAGGAGATCTTCAATATGTTTCTTCCAATTCAGTCCCTCGTCAATGCAAACACCTAAAAATTTTGAATATTCTACCTTAGCTACAGATTTATGTTCAAAGTCTAAATTTATTAATGGTGTGATATTCAGTGACAGTATTTCCAGCGCGACTTTTCGCATAAAAAATGCTGCCACCTGTGCATATTATCTGCGGTATAATGAGAATCGCCCTCTGATATCCCTCTCTCTCTCTCTGAGATTATCTACCATTACCAAATCACCGATTTATATAGGTTCTCCCGGTTGTTAATGCTCTGTTTCAATCCTTGTAGTAAATTCATGAAAGAGAAGAGATCACTGATTATTTTATGTTCCATATCTGATTGTAATCCTGTGAGGAGGTATGGAAAAAAAGACAATGGGTGTGTTATATGTTCTTAAGAGTCAAGTCTGGAAGAAAAGTTCTGAAACCACTTTCTTCCCCTAAAAGAAAGTGTTATATCTGAATGTGATAACGACAATCTTGTTATTATTTTTAAAAGAGATATGAATGTTTTTATTCTGTTCAAAGAATTAGAAAATTTATGAGGAAGCAAGACGAATATGCTGTGTTACGTAGGTTCAAACAAATAAGTTCATTGGAAAAAGTGTGAAATTCTGTGATGTATTTGAAAAAATATTGGCCGACCGCGGTGGCCGAGGGGACTGAGGCGCTCCAGTCACGGTCTGCACGGCCACTACGGTCGGGGGTTCGAATCCCCCCTCGGGCATGGATATTTGTGCCGTCCTTAGTATTAGGTAGTTCGTAAATAGTTTGTAAGTTTAGGATTGATGACCCCGTAGTTAAGTCCCATAGACTCTAAAAACATTTGAACATTTGAAAAATATTGTTCCTTTGGAACAAATGATTTGCCTTAATGAAGTGAATAGCCGGAAAGTGTTTCTAAGTGAACATCTCAAAGCAGTAACTATACCAACATTTTTAGCGAAAACTGCTAGTGAAACGTTTTTCTACTTCATGAACAATCGTTCCAATCTCAGGAACTTATCAAAATATTTTTTGAAGCCCCTGACAAAAATGCAGCTGTGTAAAAAGGTATTTTCCATAGTTCGTTCGTCATTTTTTACTCCCAAACAAGCGAGAAGACGGAACTGTGATAGTAGTTTTTTACTCACTCTCTTGTCTATGTTCGTTCTGTACGGACCTCTTCCATTCATGTATCTATTCAATGTTAGGTATTGTGATGCAAATTGTTGTAAAAATATATTACTTAAATTTAAAATCATCCCCTCTCTTTGGCTTTTATTTAAATTAATCCCTCCACGTCAAATACTTGTTTTCTATTGTTTTCAGCTCCTTTGCCTCCGTAATAGTTTAATGTTCAGACGCCATTACAATCGCTTCGCATTGTCTGCAAAGTTTCAATCAATCAATTATCCTTATACTATACTTTGCTTGATTTTAGAACCTGCAGTCATTTCTTTTGTAATTTCACGAAGTCCGATTTTTTTTTTTTAATTTTTTTTTATCATTACCAGTAACTTCATGTTCCACCCACGGTCACACAACAATGAAAAGCGAAGTGAACAGTCTGAACATTAATCTCCTACGGAAAGTATCTCGAACATTCACTTATTAAATAAGACATAAAAGTTATCATTTCCAGCTTCTACAATACGAAGTGTAGGATCCAGCCAGATGCTTTCCGTAAGTTTTATAACGTGCTGTTGCTTGTATGGTGCCGAACGTTAATATACAAGTTTGCACCACTTACGCACTCGTTCCGCGATGCATAAACGATCCACATGACGGTTCTGTGGTGACGGCCGAACTGGTTTTGCCTACGTCGACGGAGACCACACTGAACAGCGTTCCCTACCTTGTTGAATCAGTATTTTCACTGCAGAACTGGTAGTTATCGTGCTCTAGAGAACATCGGTTCTAGTCCCGGGGAGTCCTTTGTCAACTGCAATGACACCCGGAGTGGCTTGGAAGCACTCGACTCGTGTTTGCTGTAGTGTATCCAAGACTGTTGCCTCTCTCAACAGGTCTGGTCGTTCAGTGGTCTTTGTCTGGACCCCAGGGTGCATCGGCATTCCTGGCAATGAACGTGTAGATCAGTTGGCCAAACAGGACACCACCGAACGACCTATGGAAATTGCTCTCGCAGAAATAGACCTCATGTTGACGCCACACAGAAAAGTGCGAGACGCCTGGAGTTCAGAATGGTCTACATTGAGTGCGCGAAACAAGCTTCGCGTGATCAAACCATTTACAGCCACGTGGAAAAAAATCTTCAAATGTTTGTTAAGCTTATGGGACTTAACTACGGGGTCATCAGTCCCTCAACTTACAAACTACTTATCAACTAGCTTATACTAAGGACAGCACAAATATCTATGCCCGAGGGGGGATTCGAACCCCTGACCGCAGTGGCCGTGCAGACCGTGACTGGTGCGCCTCAGTCCCCTCGGCCACCGCGGCCGGCCACGTGGAAAAGTTCACTGACGCGCAAAAGTCGAGATTCCGTTATGCTATGCCGTCTCCGTATTGGGCATACTTGGTTCACTCATGGCTATCTATTTCGTCGTGAGCCTCCGCCCATGTGTCGCTGTGGTGTTTTGAGTGTGGTTCATCTCCTGATGGACTGTCACATTTCAGACCGCTTGCGGCGGCTTTTTTATTCTTCCACCTACCCCATCATTAGTCGGTTTTTACCACTCCATTTAATAGTGGGTGCTTTATCTTGACGTCTCAGGATCCACCCCACCATGACTTTTAAATCGCTTTTGGTGTTCTATGTCTTCCAACTAGTGGATATTAGTGTGTGCAACGTGACTGGCTCATCTATTATTATCCCAGCCACAGACTTTCGTTGTAAAACTTTAGTATTATTACACGCTCTGTTTATCTGTCCTATTTCCTTCATTTGTGCTGTTGGTGACACGTTCACCGTAGAATGGGAAAATATATTGTTGACTACCACTTACATATGTAGAAATGATCATCAGAATAAAATACGGGAAATAAGAGCTCGAACTGAGAGATACAGATGTTCTTTCTTCCCGCGCGCTATTTGAGAATGGAATGGGAGATAAATAGTATAACGGTGGTTCGATGAACCCTCTGCCAGGCACTTAAATGTGATTTGAAGAGTATCCCGTGTAGATGTAGATCTGTACTCCTCGTGGGCATTCATTTTATGTGACCACCTAGACGTACGTGCACGGATCACATTTCTGAAAAACTCACATTTCGTTTAACCAAAACCTTGATGGAAAAAAGAATGCCCAATCCACGTATTTCGAGAGTTCTTCGTTAGATAACTGCAGAGGAGCTAGAGAAAAAAAAATTGGACTAATCCGTTGCCACACTCAGATTTTGGGGACAACAAACAAAATGTACACTGCTGGCCTTTAAAATTGCTACATCAAGAGGAAATTCAGATGATAAACGGGTATTCATTAGACAAATATACTAGAACTGACATGTAATTACATTTTCACGCAATTTGGCTGCATAGATCCTGAAAATCAGTACCCAGATCATCCACCTGTGGCCCTGATACGCCTGGGCAATGAGTCAAACAGAACTTTGATAGGGTGTACAGGTCCAGATGCCCATGCAGCTTCAACACGATACCATAGTTCATCAAGAGTAGTTTCAAATGTTTGTACAGTCTATGGGACTTAACTACAGGGTCATCAGTCCCTAAACTTACAAACTACTTATGAACTACTTACGAACTAGGACGGCACAAATATCCATGCCCGAGGGGGGATTCGAACCCCCGACCGTAATGGCCGTGCAGACCGTGACTGGAGCGCCTTAGTCCCCTCGGCCACCGCGGCCGGCCATCAAGAGTAGTGACTGGCGTATTGTGACGAGCCAGTAGCTCGGTTACCATTGACCAGACGTTTTCAATTGGTGAGAGAACTGGAGAATGTGCTGGCCAGGGCAGCAGTCGAACATTTTCCGTATCCAGAAAGGCCCGTACAGGACCTGCAACATGCGGTCGTGCATTATCCTGCTGAAATATAGGGATTCGGAGGGATCGAATGAAGGGTAGAGCCACGGGTCGTAACACATGGGAAACGTAACGGCCACTGTTCAAACTGCCGTCGATCCGTACAAGCGGTGACCGAGACGTGTAACCACGTGCACCACATACCATCAATCCAGGTGATACGCCAGTATGGCGATGACGAATACACGCTTCCAATGTGCGTTCACTGCGATGTCGCCAAATACGGATGCGACCATCATGACGCTGTAAACAGAACTTGGATTCATCCGAGAAATATGACGTTTTGCCATTGGTGCACCGAGGTTCGTCGTTGCGTATACCAATGCAGGCGCTCTTGTATGTGATGCAGTGTCAAGGGTAACCGATGCCATGGTCTCCGAGCTGATAGTCCATGCTGCTGCAAACGTCGTCGAACTGTTCGTGCAGATGATTTTTGTCTTGTAAACGTCCCCATCTGTTGACTCAGGGAGCGAGACGTGGCTGCACGATCCGTTACAACCAATCGAATATAAGGCCTCTCATCTCGACTGCTAGTAAGACGAGGCCGTTGGGATCCAGCACGGCGTTCCGTGCCCTCCTGAACGCACCGATTCCATATTCTACTAACAGTCATTGGATTGTAACCAACGCGAGCAGCAATGTCGCGATAGGTTACAATCCGACCTTTGTTAGAGTCGGAAACGTGATGGTACGCATTTCTCCTCAGTACACGAGGCATCACAACAACGTTTCACCAGGAAACGCCGGTCAACTGCTGTTTGTGTATGAGATATCGGTTGGAAACTTTCCTCATGTCAGCGCATTTTAGGTGTCGCCATCGGCGCCAAGCTTGTCTGAATCCTATGAAAAGCTAATCATTTGCATATCAAAGTATCTTCTTCCTGTCGCTTAAATTTCACGTTTCCAGCACGTCATTTTCGTCGTGTAGCAATTTCGATGGCCAAGAGTGTTGTGTGATCCTTCGAAAGCCAAAATAGGAAATGAATTTTGTGTCAAATGCAATTAATGCGTATGTGGATGAGCGCAAAATAGTATCTTTTTTTCGTTATGTGACGGGCGATTCTAGTGAGGAAACAGATATATATATATAGTATTTCCTTCTATTTCTCTAAACGTGTAATTTTTTTAATATCATATTGTGTATCATCAAAAGACAGGAACTTTTATTTTGCATTGGTTCTTCGTTTTGAATTTGACGGCCATAAGGGCTAACGGTTATATGTTATGTCTACAAAAATGATTTTTTATGTGACATACTATCAGTAAACTACATTATTCGATAATAATACTTAGCACGTACAAGCATCCACACAAATCGCATCGAATAGGGTGCGGGTCGGATGCGACTCGACCGTACCTTCTATTTCGTCTCCAACCACCGTACCGCCTGAGGGTTAGCCGAGCGCAAAAACCCATTACAGCGAAAGGAGCGCAGGCGATCGTGGAACAGCGAGCTGGAGCGCCCTCTCGTGTTGTACGCTGGGCACGCGTGACCGAATGGCACTCGATCGTTGCCGGTCCGCATTCGTAATTCGTTCGCTCGTTTCGCGCTGGTAGCCAGGTGTCCGTTCAGCGAACCTGCAGATCAGGGGTGTAGGAAATTTGTTTACTTCCTGGCCTTCCACGTCCATGCTAGCAATACAGAAAGCTTTCGTACGCTATTACAACATCACACACGAAAAAGGAATCAAGGGAACTGGTACAACTGTATCAATGTTCCGTCTGCTTCAATAGTGCACATACCACCGCAGGTAACGACATTTCTGGAAATAGTGAAGATGAAATGCTCTGAGATGTAAGAACTTTCGATTAATAAAATTTTGAAGTACAGTATATAAACAGGTATTCAATAAACAAAGCATGCGGCATTATACTTCAACGAGATTTTTTTGTATCCAGAATGAAACTTCACTCTGCAGCGGAGTGTGCGCTGATATGAAACTTCCTGGCAGATTAAAATTGTGTGGCGGAAGCGGGACTCGAACCTGGGACCCTTGCCCTTGCGGGCAAGCGCACTACCGACTGTGCTATCCCGACACGACTCACGATGCCGCCTCTCAACTTTACTTCTGCCAGTACCTCGCCTCCTACTTTCCATGTTTCAGGTGTTTGTATTGTTTATGGGACTTAACTACGGGGCCATCAGTCCCTAAACTTACAAACTACTTATGAACTACTTACGAACTAGGACGGCACAAATATCCATGCCCGAGGGGGGATTCGAACCCCCGACCATAGTGGCAGTGCAGACCGTGACTGGAGCGCCTCAGTCTCCTCGGCCACCGCGGCCGGCACTTCAACGAGAAGTAGGAATGCGTCGTTTTTCGGTTACTGCAGAGTCGTAGGAGATAGAGAATGGTGAGTATTAGACTTTCGTTATGTGAAGTGAGGATTCTCGGCAGATAAAAAAGGCGTATGTAAAAAATAATTAGGAACTATCTTACCGGAGAATACATTGAACTAGATTGCGCAACAATAGTTACCTTGACATGACAGAATCGAACGTAGGATGGCTTCAAAGGAGCAGACTGTAGGAAAATGAATGTTGTGTTGAATATAGTAATGGTAGTTTCTTTTTCCAATCTTAACGCCGATAAGTCAGCTTCCGTTAAAAACATTAACTTTAAAAATTGAAGGATTATTTTTTTCTAAATGATTCTAAAATTGCTTATAGGTTCCTGGAATAATTTCTTAGTTGTTGTTAGTACATTATTTATTTTAAATAGTCAACGTCTCTGGCTTAGCCCATCATCTGGCGACCTGCCAGTAAAACACATATACAACCAATAAGTACAAACACAAAATAATTTGCCATTTTTAATCAAAATACAAAATACTTTTTATATATAGTATATTTTTGAATAACAAATTTCAGTGCCTCAGTGTTCAGTATATAAAGGTATAAAAGATGAAGCAGACAACAATCCGAAGACTGGTTTCAACACCACAGTGCTTTACTACACATGGTCCTGTTTGGAGATGGTATGCCGTTGTCTTCTTCCGACCTTTCAAACTGACTTACCCAACCAGTTATAAGGTGCTACTCGATATTGTTCACATCAGCAACACTACCCAAGGTGAAAGAAGTGAAAAGTGACAGAAAAAGTCGTAGGACCTAGTGGCGATCGAACCCGGCGATCTTACATCCACAGTCTGGCAATCTACCCCTATGCTTCCGAGCCTCAGTATGTATTGGTATGTAATTCCAAATTATGTATAATTAATTATTATGTATGAAAGTATTTTCTATTTTAATTATAAATGGCAAATAATATTCTTATTGGATGTGCATATATCTTAGTGACAAGTTACCATAAGATGGACTTAAGCCCGAAACAAATAGTAGTAGAATATTCCAGCAACCTATAAGCAATTGTAGAAGTATTTTAAAAAATTTCGATCATGACGGTTGCATACATCTATCAAGACTTTTTCTAAAATCAGCCTTTAAAAAATGGGAGGAATATTAAAGTTGTATACTGAATGTGAAATAAGGGAAAAAAAGCGAAAAAGGAGGTTGACTCAGCAGTATCGTATTTTTAATTAGTGACAATACACACGTACATACGAGAAGGCAATGGTCCTGGAATCGAGCCAGCAGCCGACGGCACTAACCGATAGACACAGAACGATTGCTCTCTCAGGGAAACAAGTGAAGGAACAAAGATTTCAACTTTTTCGTTCATCCACCCCTTAGAAAAAATCAAATGTTTGCAAGTCTATCGGACTTAGCTGCGTGGTCATCAGTCCGTAGATTACAAACTACTTAAACTAAGGTAACTAACCTAAAGACAACACGAACACCCATGCCCGAGGGGGGACTCGAACCCCCGACGGCGGACGGCCGCGCGCACCGCAGCACGACGCTCCAATGTGCACGGCTAACTTGCCGGGTCTACGTCTTAGACTATAGATACTGACAGACCGGGAAAACCAATTATCTGTATACAAAATAAATGTGTAACTCTGGGGCCTAAGCATATAGCTGCGGCGTGCCTGCATGTTCATATGTTTTGCACATAACTTGACATTGCCAGTCAAGTTATTCGAGAGGAAGAATTGATTGTGTACCTTTTGATTTGCAATGTCAATAGCCGACGTACTAAACTGATACGGGAGCGGATTCGGAACGTTTATTCGTTTTTATACTTCTTAACAGCAAATACGAATATGTCATGAAATGAAATGGAACATCTGTGGCTGGTAAGCTCACTCAGCTGAAGTTCAACATCCAGACAGTATAGGGATCAATGAGGCCAACAGAAAAGCGGCTTTCATAACGACCTGAAATGTCATAGGGTATCTAACACAAGTACAGCGCTCCTGGCGGCATCCAACGTAAAATATGCCGCCATTTTAATAGTGTTTGAAAGACTGAGATTAATCAGTCTATGTTCAAAATGTTCAAATGTTTGTTAAGCTTATGGGACTTAACTACGGGGTCATCAGTCAATCAGTCTATGATGTGTCAGTGTAGAAATTGTTTTGGTTCACTTTCTGAAACACTTTACCAAAATACAAATCCAACTTTGAGGTACACGAATGGAAGTAACGAAACATTTGCTTTTACTTATTACAAGACAGGTGTAAGGAATAATCTTATGGGGTCCAAGACCGTCTTCCAATTTTACATTTTCTGCAAATAAATACAAGAAAGCAATTAGCTCTGTAATAATTACTGGTTTCCTTTGAAAGGTAACAAGGTAACAAAGAGATGGAGAGCAAATACAATTACGGGATCAGGTGCAAGATATCGTACACAATATACATTTCGTAACGAATTTTATTCAGATATTGATTACAATTGTAACTTGTGTGAGATACAGTACGAAATTTTAGTGTATCAATTTTTTACTTGAGGTTTACTTGAGGTTTACGCGGCGTTTACTTACAGCCAGGCAACAAGGGGCTACCATAATAGTGAAAAAACGCATTCTCGTTGTCGTCTAATACGGTGTGTGGTCGCCTCTGGCATACATGGCATACCTGTCTGGCATACATGGTATAAAGTTCTCAATCAGCTCTTTATGGATATTTGGAGACTCTTCCACGAGTAGAATGTCCAGGTTTGCAAACGTGTGGGAGGTGCTGGTCTGGCTGAAATGCGTCTGCCAAGTGCATCCCAGACCTTGCGTAACTCCGGTGAACAAGCTGGTTACTCCATTGGTTCAATTTTTCAGCCTCAAGCATATTGTCCACTGGTGAATCTGTGTCGGGATGAGCGTTATCGTCCAGCACATGGAACCCATCTTCTATTGCACCAGCGTAAGGCACAACAAAAGGTTGAAAGATGTCGTCTGTACATCTCTGAGGAATCAAGGCGCCATTCAGAAAGACATACAGGTCCGTCTGTCCGCTAATACTGCCCCGTACTCATAGCATATATTACCTTTACATAAGCAGGATTGTTGAGAGTACAACGGTCTCACCATGACAGAAAACAACGATTGTCCGGCTTCACACAAAATCTTTAATCACTTGTGAACAGAACCCGACACCATTCGTTACGACGATAATCCTTATGTTCTTGCGCCCAGCTTCTGCGAGCTAACCGGTTTCGTGGTTTTAATGGGACACACACCATAGACCTCCAGGCATAGAGGCCACATTCTCGAAGGCAATTTCGGACTGTTTGTATATTGCGCGTCCTGCTGGTGCCTGAAGCGTGCGTTGCAGCTGAATTGTATTCATGTATTTCACTGTAATGATTTTTTTTCCTTTTTCTCCAAATCAATACAGAAAATCAATTAGCTCTGTAGTAATTACTGGTTTCCTTTGAAAGGTAACAAGGTAACAAAGAGATGGATAGCAAATACAATTACGGCATCAGGTGCAAGATGTCGTACACAATATACATTTCGTATCGTATTGTATTCATATTGTATACATTTCGTACCGTATCGTATTGTATTGTATTGTTGTCAGCCTTGTGTCTCGACGGACTGTTAACCGGAGTAACTGTCTTCTCTTGCTGATGTTACCCGCGGACAACCTTAGCCTTACCTTTTTTTTAACGGTTCCTTTTGTCTGATATCGCGTCCAGGTCCTGTAAATTACACTTCGGGACTCTCCAATAGCTGCAGCTACTCCCCCCCCCCTCCCCCTCTGTAGCGCTTCCAACCTTTCTATGGCTCCAGCTTTGGGTAAGTCACGTTATTGTTGCATTTCACTACCTACTCACTACACTATCTGAACTCAACTGCTTGTGTAACTCGTCTGGTAAACACAAGCCAACACTAACCCCCTCCGCAGGAACGTTCTGTTATTACGACAACCGAGATAGTGATAATGTTTTCCTCTCCACTCCGTAAAATCGACAGACTTTGAAACATTTCAGTTCACGTTGCCAACGACAATACTTCAAAATCTTGATATCTCAATTGGTCCTCTAATTGATTCGACCAGAGTAGTGTGCTTTATTTAGTGATACTTATTTTCCTGCGCAGTTCCCTTCCTTTACTAAAATATAAATTACACATTTCTCAGTGCATACAGCTTTCCAATGGGACAAAACGCCAAATATTACTTACTAGCTGTACCCGGCCACGATTCGCTGTAGCTCACTCTCACATGAAATAAATAGGAAAGGAAATACTGTAACTCATGTGAACATCGAAGCACCGGGAGAATGCTTCAATCATATCAATATCGTTCGTTCCTTAGGCTCCAGTGACTATGTTCAAATGTTTGTAGAGCTTATGGGACCTAACTACGGGGCCATCAGTCCCTAAACATACAAACTACTTATGAACTAGGTTATACTAAAGACGGCACAAATATCCATGTCCTAGGGGGGATTCGAACACCCGGATCGCAACGGCCGTGTAGACCGTGCCTGGCACGCCGCAGAACGCTCGGCCACCGCGGCCGGCAGTGGCTATGAAAAACGAAACTATAGTATGTGGAACATAAGGTTTGCTTCACAGTTACACATTATTTCAAAACATTGAGATGGATTACCTTTTTTTTTTTTTTTTTTTTTTTTTGTCGTTCGTTTTCTCCACAAACATACAGATCAGTTTACCGACTCTGGACTATCTTGGTAAGAAGCTATTGTTTACTACATTCTTTCCATCTATTTCCGATCCGCTATATCTGTTTCCTGATTCCCCATTATCTACCTCTTCATCCTCCTATCTAATCGCTGGCCTCTGCTCATCACTCTCTATCTTTCCATCCGTCTTCAATCTCCTCCTCCATCTATCTCTATGCACCTTTCGTCTTTAGCTCGTCGTACCTATATAAAATGAAGAAATTAAAAATTGAATTGCCTCAGATTATGTGTTATCTGCTGGAAAGTATCACAAAGTTACTGTTACACAAAATAAAATGAAATAACGATGCACATAAACGTTATGTTCAGAATTCGTTTCTATGGTGTTTTGATTTCCACTGCCAATGTCATGATCTATTTTACTGAAAATTAACCATTAAACATGAGCGTATATAAAATGCGTTTCCACGAAAAATTGTTGCTTTAGTGCCGCATTTTTACCATAGCACCTAACCAGTACGCGAGGTAGAAGTTGGTACCACCTCAGTTTTTGACGCTCACTTATTTGACAACTGGAGAATTTAAAGCGTGATCAGAGATATAGATATGAAAACAGCTGATTCTTTTTTTCTCTCTTAATGGCCACGTATACACATTATTTTCGTCTTGAACGCATCTATGGCAAAGCGCCTTTTGAATTTTGTAAGTGTTATTGACCTCCATGTAAAATTATAATCGAAAATCGATACGTCATTTTTCACGTTAACGTGTTTGTATTATTTCGGTAAAATTTTCCTGCGGCAGCGACTGATGTTGCCAAAATATCTTTACTGCTCTTTGAAAACTCAGTTACATGGAATGAGGCAAATAATGTTCCACTTTTACCATGAAATATTACATTAGCACGGAATGCCACAGCTGCCGTAAGTAAAATAACCCCATTCATTTCCAATTAACGATGGTAAATGTCCATTTATTGTCGGCAGGGATTAAGAAGCGCACATTCCATAGCTATATGTTGTTAGTGGTCCGGCTACTTCAATTGCAAGCATTATTATAAATCATCTGATCCCGAGCGTTACTCGGGGATGTTGTTCTCTATAATTCGAAGGAGATCCTTATCAGAATAAATATTGTGAAAGAATCGTTTTTCAACCATACAATAACCTTTTAATGCAGTTCTGCTCTGTCGTTAATACGTCAATAAATCAATTATACTTCTAAACTCAAGATTTCCTTGCCAACATTGCTACTCTCCGCTACTGACACCGTAAGTAAAATTTAGCCGAGCAACCAATAACATAGACAGAGAGGAACATGATTTTGTGCTTACAATTTAACAGATAATTGAGTCTGTGCTTGCGCTCTGGTTGGAAGGTCGTCCTGAGAGAAAATTAATCATCCACACGAAACCAGCATTCCATTGCCAACATTGGCAGGCTGCGCCGCCCCCTTGGGATAAATTCAATCGCTGCCTCAAGACTGTAAGGATGACGAAATTATATCAGTGTCCACATCCTTAACGTTTATGTTATCCAGTATCACCAATGATTCGTTGCGCAATCGGGGGCTATTGTTGGGCACTCAGAGAGTCCACATGTTCATCGTACACCGATTCGCTGAGCAAGGGAACTTAGTAGGCGTCTTTGTAAGCGACTCCGCTGCACTCCGCTTGATAATACTCAGTATGAAACATAGACCACCTTCGATAGAGATCACAACAGCTTGCATCGCATAATACCTACAAATAAAAGGCAATGTTCCGACTGACTGACATATTAAATGAATGACTTAACATCGCCCAGCCAAAACCACTGATGATAAAAACTTGAAATTTGCAGAGGGTGTTCATCTTACACTGCTGGCGACGTTTATGAAGCGATTCTTCGATATTCCGTCCCTAAGAGAGTGAAAGATGGGATGAAAAGTTTTTTTTTTTTAAATACTCTGTTATCTAGTAAATTTTGATGCTAGACGTACATAAATTAGTATACGGATTCTTGGTTAGAATTAAAAAAGGCGTCTTTTAGCTTTCTCTGAAAGTCAGTCTTTAAGGGGGTGAAATAGGGAATGAAAAGATTTTTGAAAAATGGTGCTATTAAGCTAGTTTTGCAGCCTGGACTACAAAAATTGGTATTTGGAGTCTTGGTTAAAGTTAAAAAAAGTACGTGTATATCTCCCCTCCCCTCTTCGTCATTGCCTACCATTCCTGTACCTCATCTTAGAAATCTTAGAACGATGTTTAGTCTTACGTTCAAAATATTATATCTCCGAAAGTTCTTGACCGAATGCTCTGAAATGCTGATACAACGTACTACTGGATTACGCGGATATTTTTACATACCTATCATTTAAATGTATATCAAATACGAATTTATATAAATTTTACAATGCGGAAAAGTTGAGGCCAAAAATCGCAAAAGTGCCATATATATAGGTTATGTGTAATATATTAAACAAATAGGTGTCTAAGAACATTTTTGTGTTACAGTGCAACGTTGTGACAAATTTTGAGCTCAATCGGTGAAGAACGTTTTGAGATTTTTAAACACACACAAACCAATACAACATTTATATGTATAGAGATTACAAGGCAGATGTAAAGAAGTCTCTGATGGAGTCTTGCAATTTTAATTGCACTCCAGATAAGTGCTGGAAACCAATTACCTCTGTAATAATTACTGGTTTCCTTTTAAATTTGTGACGGTAGCAATGCGAAAGGTATTCATCCACAGATTTGTCATCAAGTATCAGAATTAAGTCTCTCAATCCTTTATTTTTATTCAAACGCGGTATCCTTCAGTCCTTGCATTGAATATTTAAATCGGCTCTAATTAAGGCACGCAGTTCTTTTTGAGCTATTGTAAATGTGAATTAAAGTCGTTGAGGAGGCAGGCGACCATGATGAAATAACTGGGTAGTACTGTTGTGAAGCTGGTTAGGTCGCAAACTCTTTATTATAGGTCACACTTCATGTATAGCGTGACCTCAAAAATGACGCGTTTCGGCTTTATCATCATCAGATTAGCATCTGCAAACATAGTGATAGTGTTTACATTGGACAAACAGGGCGTGACTTCTCAGTCAGACTTAGGGAACACTGTAATAAAAATAATACAGCTATGGGGTGTCATCTCAACGACAAAAAACATCACTGTAGATACGATTGAAAAATCCTTAGATTCTTCATGCAGAGCAGAAAGGCTTGGACCTAGACATTCTGGAAAATATTTAATTTTATAAATGTTGTAAGGAAAACCCAGATGGGATTTTAAAACTATAAATCCGTTCCCACAGGAAATGGTTCTTTGAGATTTTTCGGGATTTATTATGAACACCGCCCAGTCCGCTTGTTCCCTGTATCTATGATGAATGCTACCGCTTTCTACAAATGTAATTACACCTCCTTATCTGATGTAAAGTGCCTTGTATTAATTTTACGACTAATATTGGTTCTATCGTTGGCTACAGCCAATCTGTCATAAGGAACGCTAATCATATTTTTGAAATCACCTCTGACAATGTTCTGGATCTGTTGAGCTGTCTATCTCATTTTAAATGAAATATTATTCTCTGCCACCTATTTTATTTTATTTTGCCTATGTTGTTTTAACTTTGACTACATGGTGCTTGTATAGCCTGTCATGATTAACAACAAAGGTTTAACAGCTAACAAATCAATGATAATTTTTGTTTTTTTAAAAGCCTACGTACAATTGTTCTTTTAAAACCTTTGTATATTTTATATTTTGTACAATACGTTCACAGCCGCCCTTTGTAATTAATATGCATAACCTTATGTAATATGGCGCCACTATACGCCTTGTAATGCCACCTGGTGGGAAGAAATGTCTACCTGGACAGTACGGCATGTGTTAAAGTTTGTAGTCTGCTTTTGTATGTGCATCAAACAACTTCTTACATCTGTTCACGTGTGTACATGGCACGGAAGAGGTATAACACGGCGTAAATCATCATTTTTAATAAAATGTAACTTACTACATTTTCTGTGATTTGAGAAATTGTGTTATTTTTATGTTTGTAGGTGCTAATCTGATGATGGTAAAGCCGAAACGCGTCATTTTTGAGGGCGCGCTATACATGAAGTAAGACCCATAATAAAGAATTTGCGACATCACCAGCTTCACAGCAGTACTACCTAATCGTTTTGAGGTATCAACACTCAGCGGATCAAACTCTGCGTTTTCAAACACTTCCATTGATTGATTCTGAAGAAAAAAAAAGTTCAAATGTTTGTAGTACTTATGGGACTTAACTACGGGGTCATCAGTCCCTAAGCTTACAAACTACTTATGAACTAGCTAAGACTAAGGACGGCAAAAATATCCATGCCCGAGGGGGGATTAGAACCCCCGACCGCAGTGGCCGTGCAGACCGTGACTGGAGCGCCTTTTTTTTTTTTTTTTTTTTTTTTTCCTATGGGTAGTTCTTTTCGTTGCGGACGCTGATCGTTTCTGTTCGTTCTTGTTCGGTGTGTTATTGGCTCAGCTTATTTATTGCAGACGGCGTTGAGCCCTCTGACCGGGCGCGCTGAGCCACGGCGCCCGGCAGCGCCTCAGTCCCCTCGGCCACCGCGGCCGGTGATTCTGAAGAAAGCTATGTGTGAACATTCAACTTTCATTTTCTCCCCAACTTTTTTGTCATTTCAGTAACGGTGCGAAGTATTCGCACGGGACCTCTAGAATATTACTAAAAGGAACTACATCAAACAGGGTGTATCTGGAATGAATGTAGAAAATGAGAGGGCTGGTAGAACAAGCAAATAACACGTAGCAACACCGTCCGCATGCCATCCGAGCGTCACAGAAGCGGAAGGCAGGGGAACGTTCTCAGTATATGACAACAAGGTATAAGAACCGTCCTTCTTCACCTTTATCGGTCCATAGTCAGATCGAAGCTGGATTACGGAAGCATTGTTTACTCTTCCGCACGGCCGTCCATCTTGCGCCATCTTTGTTCACCATCGGTGGTTACGCCTAGCGATTGGAGCCTTCTATACCAGCCCTGTTGAAAGCCTCAATGCACAAGCTGCCGAATTACCATTGCACTATCGGCGTGATATATTACTCTGTCGGTATGAATGCCGTCTACTGTCAATGCCCAAACACCCATCGTACCCATCAATTTTCAACAACTGACTTGATCACCAATATTGGGTGTCTACAGCTGCACTGTTGCTTTCCGGAGTTCGTTTTCGTCGCCTGCTTCAGCAACTCGACTTCACGCCTCCTGACACCCATCGAATGGATGTGAGCCCAACACCACCGTGGCTTCAGGCACAGGTTCGCGTCCACCTCGAACTCCATTCGCTCCCAAAAGAGAGTACCCTGGATTTGGTGTTCCGCTCAAGGTTTGTCGAACTTCGTTCGCAGCTTGATGATAACTTTCTCATCCATACAGATGGATCTAAGAACACTGATGGTGTCGGATCCGCCTTTGTCGTCGTGGTTCGACAGCTTCCAATACAAACTCACTGACCAATGCTCAAATTTCACAGCTGAGCTTTTCGCTATCTATCAGGCAGTCCAATATGTTCGCCGCCTCCACCATCCTTCTTGTGTCATCTACTCAGATTCACTCAATGCCATTCAGGGTCTGAGACTCGTATCGGTGCATCCTTTTGTACTCAGACTCCAACGCTCCCTTCAATTGGTAGCCGAAGACGGCTTTCGAGTTCGCTTCCTGTGGGTACCTGGCCACGTAGCTGTGCCAGGGAACGAGGCTGCTGACGCTGCGGCCAGGGCTGCCACTCTTTACCTCGGACAGCTTCCGTTTGTGTCCCGTCAAACGACATTCAAGGGGCTATTTGCAGGCGTATTGTTGCATCATGGCATCGGATGTGGTCCTCGCTACAGGAGAATAAAGTCAGAACCATAAAACCGATCCCGACAGCTTGGAAGATTTCCTCCCGCCCCTCCCGGCTGAGAATCGGTCATTGCCGGTTCAGCCACCGACACTTACTAACAAGCAACACCCCACCAGTATGTTACTGCGGTCATGACAGTGCGCCATGTTTTAATGTTCTGCCCCAATTTTACTCATATTCGTGTTGCAGTAATCTGCTGTCCACTTTGGTGGACGTTTTAGCTGATGACGCACGGGCAGCTGCTAGAGTTTTGCGTTTTATACGTATGACAAATCTGTCCAAGGAAATTTAATTCCTTCCAATGCTACTTTTTATCTCTCGTTTAAGTGACATTCTGAAATTCTCCTTATCGATAGGGTCAGAATCGGGCGCTAATGATCACTGTAGTTCAGCGCCCTAAAAGCACAAAAATAATAAATAAATAAATAAAAATTAAAAAAATCAAGGTATAATAGATGTCTGATTGAAGGTTTATGACCTTTATTTGGAAACACTGTACTATCGGCAATAGCTGCAGATATTCCAGGCGGGGCTACTGGGACGTCAACGCGTTGCTTTTGGACGTCCACGTCCGTGTTTGACAAATTTTGCATTGACGGCAGCACGTGTGCACACATCAAAGTCAGGTTCGCCCTGCTTCAGTTTGTCGTCAAGCGAGGACGCCCTTATGTTTGTTACTGTGTGGAACGGACAGCTTGCACGAAGAGGGTACACATGCACTGTGCTTACTGAGCGGCCGATGGAAATGCTCACGCTGCTCGACGTTTGTACGTTCAGCGGTTTCCGATTTGTCGAGGGCCGGATCCAGGACTGTTTACTGCCGTCCTCAGTCCCTGAGACAGAGAGAGAAAGAGAGAGGGAGAGAGGGGGGGGGGGGTAGGTTCACTTGAGGTGTACGTTTTCCACTGGTACGTTCTCGTAATGACAATTGTGACTTAGGTCTACTTCGACCGGAATTTCCGAAGTCCGTAGTTAATATTCCTTCAAACCGTTTTGATTGAAAATTATTTTATAAATTAATGACGCGTTTCGCCCTTCAGCAGGGCATCTTCAGATTATCTGCATGACTTAATTTACACAAAATTACAAGGCGGAATTACATACGGGCTAATTTTGTGTTAAGAAGATAGTTTAAATGGTAAACAAAACTCACAATGCGCTCTCCGTGGTGAGACACCGTAAGTTGTTATTGCAGTGTTTGTATTTTTTGGAATTTTTTGGATGTCCTTGTCGCCCTACAAATGATCGGGTAACAACGAATTACAGTTGGAACATACTCGGTAATGATGTGAGAAACATAAAACCGATTTTTAAGATAACCTTAATAGAAGCGGTGGTCTCTGGTGATACAAGATAACTCCATGTTTACAATCGCGCTCACGGGCGGTGGGCGGGCGTGGTGTGCTGCTCCGCCGACTTGTACAGACTAAGGGAATGTGGGTAGAGAGGGACATAGGAAGCCGATGTATAAGACGGGACGGGTGAAATCTAGCTATCTGAATACAAATTTAACGAAATGAAGGTTATTAAGCAGGACAGAAGCTTATAATTTATGTTGGAAACACCGCAATAATAACTTACGGTGTCACACCACGGAGAGCGCATTGTAAGCTTTGTTTATCATTTATACTGTCTTCTTAACACAAAATACGCCCTTGTACCATTATACCCGTTTGTAATACCGCCTTGTAATTTTCTGTAAATTCTGTCACGCAGATAACCTGAAGATGCCCTGCTAAAGGGCGAAACGCGTCATTAATTAATAAAATAATTTGCAATCAAGACGGTTTGAAGGTATATTTATTCTCACTGATTTCTGTACCCCATGGATTGTAAATCATTTTATAAGTTCGTAGTTTCTACTGCTGAAGCATCCCATACACGAGACGATATGTTCAATATGTTCAACAGCCACAGAACATGTACGGGCGAGAGAAATTTCGCACGTCGTCTTTGTTCGTGGGCACCAAGACCGCTTCCCTGTCAGTTTTTGGGCTGGCGTGGTAGGCGATATTCTTGTCGGCCGATACATGTTACCCCGGCGACTGAACGCAAACATCTACCTACCTAACGTTTTTACGACAAACTCTGCCAGAGGTATTGAAACATGTTGAACTGAAGGTGCGACAGGTAAATGTAGTACCAACACGATGGTGCCGCTGTGCATTTTGCTGATGCAGTACGAATGCATTTGGAAGAAAGCTTTGTTTTGAACTGGGTAGGGCACGGTGGGCCGGTAGCATGGCCTGCACGTTCCCACGACTTGACGCACACTGAATTCTTCTTCTGGGGCCATCTGAAATGTGTTGCCTACGAAACACTCTGATAGGTCCAAGGGATGGATCGTGATAATAGAGAAATTAAAAGGTTTAACAAGAGGTCGTTTATTCACCCCAAACAGAAATAAATAGTTATACATCAGCGAAGAAACAGGTTGTGAACAGAGGACGAAAGAATGACACAGTTAGCAAAATTTCTAGTAACAATTTAGTTAAAATGAAGGCTCTCACCTTTAATGAATAAACACTTTAATGCGCCAGGTAATGTCAAAATATTCTCGACCCGAAGGCTGATACTTAACAGGACAGCATGGTTAAATTTTTACCGGTGCAATACATCAGTAACAAAACTGGCACTTAGCATCAGCGGATGGTAATCTGAACCGTATAGCGAAACTTCTTACTACATAACTACATACGTCACAAATAAATGAAAATACCCGTGCCCATGTGACTTTCACAGGACTACAAGTACCCGAATGGTGAAAGGACAATTCAGGCTCCCGTGTAACAGTACTGCCGAGTTAGCCAGCGCACTTAGTGTATGCTTAGTTCAAATAACTAATGGCTTTGAATAATATGCCAACCGCAAGGGCAACTAGTATGCTCAGCCAAACACGTTAGGTCGCAATCACCAACCGGATACGCGACATATGCACCCCTTCATCGCATCTAATCAAATCAATTGCCAATAGATTAAGAAAAACACCAAAATTTTAAGTCTAAGTGTTTGTGGTCTTCAGTCCGGAGACTGGTTTGATGCAGCTCTCCACAGTACCCTATCCTGAGCAAGCCTCTTAATCTCCACATAAGAACGGCAACCTACATCTGTCTGAATCTGCTTACTGTATCTATCTCTTGGTCTTCCTATCCGATTTTTACCCCACACACTTCCCTCCATCGCTAAATTCACAATTCCTTGATGTCTAAGAACGTGTCGTACCAGTCTATCGCTTCTTTTAGTCAAGGTATGCCAGAAATTTCTTTTCTCCCCAATTCTGTTCAGTGCCACCTCATTAGTTACGCGATCCACCCACCTAATCTTCAGCATTCTTCTGTAGGACCATATTTCAAAAGCCTCAATCCTCTTCCTGACCGCACTGTTTATCGTCCATATCTCACTGCCATACAAGGCAACACTCCATACAAATGCCTTCAGAAAGGACTTCCTTAGGCTTAAATCAATATTCGATGTTAACAAATTTCTCTTTTTCAAGAACGCTTTTCTACCCATTGTCATTCTGCATTTTATATCCCCTGTACTGCGACCATTATTTGTTATTTTACTGCCCAAGTAACAAAACTCATCTACCTCCTTTATTGCTTCGTTTCCCAATCTAATTCCTTCAGCATCACCTGATTTTCTTACACTGCACTCCATTACCCTAGTTTTGCTCTTGTTAACGTTCATCTTATATGCACCTTTCAGCACACTGTCCATTCCGTTCAATTGCTCTTCAAGGTCCTTTGCTATATCTGACAGAATTACTATGTCATCGGCAAAACGCAATGTTTTTAATTCTTCACCCTGAACTTTAATTCCTTCTCCAAATTTCTCCTTGCTTTCCTTTATAACTTGCTCAGTGTACAAATTGAATAACAACCCTGTCTTACTCCCTTTCCAACCACTGCATCCCTTTCATGCTCTTCAACCCTGACAACCACTGTCTGGTTTTTGTACAAGTTGTAAATAACCTTACGGTCAGCACGGCCATTACGGTCGGGGGTTCGAATCCCCCCTCGGGCATGGATATTTGTGCCGTCCTAGTTAGTAAGTAGTTCATAAGTAGTTTGTAAGTTTAGGGACTGAAGACCCCGTAGTTAAGTCCCATAAGATTAACAAACAACAACAACAACAACAACAACAATAACCTTACGCTCCCTATATTTTACTCCTGCTTTCTTCAGAATTTGAAAGAGTGTATTCCAGTCAACATTGGTAAAAGCCTTCTCCAAATCTACAAAAGCTAGAAATGTAGGTTTGCCTTTTCTTAATCTATCTTCTAGGATAAGCCGTAAAGTGAGTATTGCCTCCCGTTTTCCTAAATTTCTCCTGAACCCAAACTGATCTTTCCCGAGGTCGGCTTCTACCAGCTTTTCCATCCTTCTGTATATAATTCGTGTTAATATTTTGCAACCATGACTTATTAAACTGATGGTTCTGTAGTTTTCACACGTGTCTGCACCTGCTTTCTTTGGAATGGGGATTATAACATTTTTCTTAAAGTCTGAAGGTACTTCGCCTGTCTCATACATCTTACACACCAGGTGAAACAGGTTTGTCATGGCTAGTTCTCCCAGAGACTTCAGTCGCTCTGAGGGAATATCATCTACTCCAGGGGCCTTGTTTCGACTTAGGTCTTTCAGGGCTCTGTCAAATTCTTCTGTCAGTACATTATCTCCTATTTTATCTTCATCTACATCCTCTTCCCTTCCTACAATATTGTCTTACACATTATAATTAATTAGTAAGTCACCCATCTGGCTAATGGAAGGTGCTCACAGTTATACAAATAATTAACAGAGTGAAATCACTGCACCTAACTTAGGATCTACCAAGGACGCAGGATATTAGAACGCTACACAAGGCAGAAGGTTGGTAATTCACAGGGCACCGCAACTAGGCATGGAATCACATATTAAGTTGAAAAGTAACCGAAAACTGACGTTACACACCCACGAGGCAAAGGAGAATAATGGTGTGGATGGAGGGAATACATCCACTGTAACTAGGCAGATGGAACAGGCAAATTGACAAGTACCTTTTGGGCCGAGAAATTACCGGACGACATACGGCAAGGGTAATTTGGTAGAATTCGTGTACATCGAAGGAAATGGCATTGCCATCGATATATATCGAATGTTCGATATAGTGTTTCTGAACCGCAGATTCGGGCGCTATGCGCCCTCACGTACTAAAAGAAAAATTTCTTTTTAACCTATACCTAACCGAACTTTGACTTAAAAAAGTAATCTAGCGTAGCCTTACGTACGGAGGTTAGGTATATGTTAAACAAGTGTTTTTTTTTTTTTTTTTTTTTTTTTTTTTTTTTTTTTTTTTTTTTTTTTTTTTTTTTAGTACGCGAGGACGCGTAGCGCCCGAATCTCCGGTTCAGAAACACTATGTCGAACATTCTATATATATCGATGGCAATGCCGTTTCTTCGATGTACACGGATTCTACCAAATTACCACGGCAAGTACTAAATAACGGAGCACACTACAAAGCCAATGTTTAATAAAGTCACTCACACAGCCAGCAGGTCCAAAAGAAAGGTGATGGCAGACGACGATGAAGAGCTGATACAGAGTAGTAAAGCGGCTGTACAAATCCGCCATATTCGCCCGGGAAGAAAGTTCGGCCGCCGTCCCCGTTCGCCGCGACAACACACACAGAAGCCAGAGCGGTGTGTTGGCTTCGAAGAGCATCAGCCTACGGTGCTCGTGGCCTTTAGTGGCTCGCTCCCAGTCGCCTCCAAGCACGTACGTCGGTCTCGCGTCGGCCACTCACTGTACTGCCCTCTCTCCCACCGCGGCGCGCATGTCCATTTAAAGAGGGCACGAGGCTAGGATAGTAATGAGAAACAGAAGAAGCGCGTCGCCGCGAAATTACAATCGATCTCGCTCGATGAAAGCAAAGAGAAAGATATAGAAGACAGAAGGGGGTAAGTAATGAGTAATGAGAGCAGAAGGGTAACGGGGAAATAGTGCGATGCTGTGCCGAAACGGCTCGCATTGACTCAAAGATGATAGCGCGAATTAAAGCAGCTTCCGATGCAATATCCACTGTGCCAGGAGTGTTTGAAACAGTGCGACAATCACTGAAGTGTCGTTGCACGGCGTGCATCCAAGCAGGAGGTCGTAATGAGCGAGCGCAGAATAACATAGAGGGACTAGACCGACTACATCAGCGTACAGGCAGCGCCTTAATCCCCTCGGCCACCGCGGCCGGCACTTGGTTAGCAGTTTCTAAGACATGCCACTATTTGAACTAATAATAACTGCACGTGAAGTACACTTCATAAAAAAAAAAAAATCCATATAATCTTAAGCGCAGCTCTAGAGGTATATTGTTTAGAGATATAGCTGTAGAGATATTGCTGCGATGAAAATTGTCGTGCCGAATTCACCAGTATTTGTTGTTGACAGACGTCATACGTACATGTCGGACCGAAGATACCAACAGCATAAATGCCGGAGGAAAGAAATGTAATTTGTAAAAACATTCCATAATACTCAAAGTTTTTAATGGGGACATAAATGCTGACGTCACATGTAACGAGCATCCCTTTGTTGTACCATCTGTATGATGAATAGATTAAGCAAGAAAATACTTCTTGATTTAAGTTGTCCCTTTCATGGTTTATTTACAGTAGTATTTTAGTTGTTTGCCTACCAACATGTCAGAAATTGTAACAGGTAGCCTTATTTTAGTTTGTGTTTACGTAATTCAAACACTGTCTCCCTCTGGTTGTTATAATTGGTTACTTTATTGAACTATCATTTGTTTCATCCTTGATACACACACAGCCATACCCTCTTGCGACTTCACAAACAAGTAACTGTCGCCATGCCGTACCGTTCAGTTTGCTGACAGTTGTCAGACACTCAGACCGGTACCGACCGTTGTGTATCGATAGAGTATTAACCGAAACTCCTATATAGTTCGTGCTATATGCTGCTGCTATATGCTGCTGCGTAAACTATAAGTAACGCCTAACCTACGGAGTAGAGGAAAAGCATAATTGTGAGAGCTTTTCACGTTGTGATACAGTGGACTAGTGGGTAGAGCGTTAGTCCATCGAAGAGGGGGGTCGTAGGTTCAAGCCCCGCCTAGAGCCTTTTTTTCTTTTTTTAACTGCAGTTCGTTGAAAACTGTTAAAAGAAAACGTCCATAACGTTCCACGGGTTCATTTCGCACAACAGTATTGTCAGCCACAGCAGCAGCAGTAGCGTGCGGTCAGGACAGCAACGTCAGCCTCAGTTGATGGTGTGGGCAAACACACGGTAACCTAGCCACAACACGCACATCCGCTGAACGGCGGTGCTACCTATCTAGCAGTCATTTATTGTTATTATTATTATTATTATTGTGACCTCGACGCCTTTTTTATGTCATTCTTTCTGCCATTTGTTGAATACTCGTCCCGGTCTAGTTATCATGGAAGGTAATGGTGCAGGATTCGATGTCAACTATAAGTGTTAATAACACAAGTTTTATTGACTGAAAATTGTAATATTCATTTGTCGGTTTTCTCTCTCTCTCTCTCTCTCTCTCTCTCCTCGCGGCGTCGTCCGTATGTTGCTAGCTGCGCTGTGACCTAGTTTCCGCTTCGTTCTTAGCCGCGTTGTGACTTAGTAACTGACGGAATGCTCACTAGTAACTGCCTGCGTTCTGACTAGTAAGTGTCGGGCGTCCAGACGTATGTCGGCCTAGATATAGCCGCTTGCAGAGGGCGCGCATCTTCGTTTACTTCCTCCAGGATGCGCGGCGCCTGCTTGCGATTGGCTTTCGGTCGATCGCTGCCTTCTCCACGATCGTTCTCTTACGTCGGGCGTGACGCTGACTATACTCCACAACAATTATTATTACTATTATATTATAATTATTACTTTAATACTTCCGTATGGTGCAATTGTTTCTCTCTTCTACGAATATCCTTTAGAGGTTTGCTACTTTCAAATAGAACAAAGCAGGAGCAAACTGCCGATAACATAGTGCTATAAAATCCTAACAGTTATTTTACTTTTATATTTCAGGAACATGTTGTCGCATGCAACACTTGATGTACGTTTGTCGACGTAGAACAATTTGCAACATCACACAGAAAATTCGCGCCACCAGGGTTTGAACCGAGGACCCTCGTAATGACGAACATTCGCTCTATCAACTACCCTACGGGAGTTCAGCGCGACAGAACCACACAGATAGGCTTTCCCTGTGCTCTGTAGGTTAGGAGTTACATATTACTTCCCGTTTACGCACGTTCTCCTGGACGGCAGCACATAGCATGAAGTTTTGGGCGACACTGTATCGATAAACAACTTTTGGTACCGATGTCAGTGTCTGACATCTGAAGGATTGGGTGAAAGTGTTTCCAAACGTACGGCTATTACAGTTCCTTTGGCTCTTCATTGTATGTTGATATTCTGTGTAAGATAGTAGTTGGAGCACAGTTATTGTTTATGTAACGTGCAGAAAACAAAATTGGTGTAGAAGTTTGACATTGAGACCATGCGTGCAAGCTACCGATTGAGGATGTAAATCCTGATCTCAGAATGTTGTCAGTTGGCGTTGGGGAGTGGGGACGGATTATGCGGGAGCCGCTGCATCGAAAAGCAGCCGTTTGTTCGCGGAGGCGAATACTGTCAGCAAATAGTCTATTCTCTGCGGCGTCAACCAGGCTTAAGCTTAGGCTGGAAGGCACCCAGTAGCAGCAGAGCTGTAGCGCAGGCAGGATTGCCGCAACGTGAGGCTGCCGCGTAATTAAACTTTAAGCCAGGAACTCGGCCTGTGCGGGACACCCAGGAGCGAACTGAACAACTGGAGCGTAAGAAAACACGCCAGCTGGGAACGGCTGCCGTGTGTGTGTGTGTGTGTGTTATCGCAGCAGCGGGCCGCCGCCCATCAGCGGATTACTGCGGGGGTAGGGGGAGGGGCAGGGGGTGGCGATAAACGCAGCGGTCGTGGGGTTGGGGGTCAGTTTGTTGCTCCGGGCAACCACAATGGACGCACTCAGCCACCCGATCCAGTACCGATAACAGCCGACCGATTAGATTAACAGCTGCTGTTTCTTGAACATCTTTAACCTTCGTTAATTTCCGTGTGTAAAAATCAGTTTCTCTGAGCTACTCTTACAGAAAACTAGCTCAATACCCGGCCAATCGGCCCAAGGACTCAGTTCCCCCTGAGGCCCTCCGTTTCCGAGTTCCTTGGCTATCACCTAGTTTATACTGACGGTCGTGTTCTTCATCTACAAGTGATACTCTGCAAGTCACATTTAAGTGCCTGGCAGAGGGTCCATCGAACCACCGTTATACTATTTTTCCCCCCATTCCATTCTCGAATAGCGAACGGAACGAAAGAACACCTGTTCGACCTCTGATTTCTCGTATTTTATTCTGATGATCATTTATACTTATGTAAGTGGCAGTCAACAATATATTTTTGCATTTGGAGGAAAATGTTGGCGATTGGAGTTTCGTAAGCAGCCCACGCCGCAGCGATAAGCGCCGTTCTTGTAATGATTCCCATCCCAGATCTTGTATCATTTCCGTAACGCTGTCTCCCCTGTATCGTGACAATACGAAACGAGCTGCTCTTCTTTGGACTCTTTCGATGTGCTCCGTCAAACCCACCTGATAAGGATCCCGCACTAGGCAGCAATACTCCAAAAAGGAACGTAGAAGCGTAGTGTATACAGTTTTAGTAGTTCTGTTCTACCTTTTAAGGGTTTTGCCAATAAAACGCAGTTCCTGCTTCGCCTATTCCACGACATTATCTACCTGTTCTGTCCAATTAAGTCTGTAGTAATAGTAATTCCTAGGTATTTTGTGGAGTTTACGGCCTTCACGTTTGACTGATTTATCTTGTAAACAATGTTTAACGGGTTTCTTTTCGTACTCATTTGTATAAGTGCAGTATGTCGGTAAAATCTCTTACGAATACAGTTAGCAGTAAAGAAGTAATAGATTAAAACCTGATTATTGGTGGGGCGGTTTTGTTTAACGTTAATGTTCATGTCCTCATATTTCAGGTATAGTCAGCTGTATGTATCTATACTACCCGCCGCGGCAGAGTGGCCAAGCAAATTGAGGCGCTATGCTGCGTTGCGCAAGGCTGCTCCTGTGATATTCCTGGCCTATGGCCACTTCATATTTCTGGCCGCTGGCCGTGTCTTTGCTAACATCGTACGCGCCTTAAACGGGGAAGAACGACAGAAGTGCAGCATATGTTGAAATGTGGGGTGGGGAGCAGTAGCATATGGCGCAGTAGGTGCTGTTTCCCGTGGGGAAGCCCGCCTATGTTATTGGTGCTCTCCTCGCATTGGCTGCTGCATTTCACACGCGTGATTTCTTTTGAAATTACTTTTGTTTATTATATACTAAATATTAATTATTCAGAGCAGAGAGTTTGTAATAAATATCTCTCAAGGACAGGCTAGGTTTTAACAATTTAAAAACTTTAAGGTGCCTTCTCTTATTGTAACAAGAGAAGAGCGATTTTGCAGAAGGCGCGCGACGGCCCTGTTTTGGCGCGAAATAGAGCGTCAGGTGCCCTCTAGTCTCGCGACGCGCCGCAGTTTCAGTCTCGAGATGACAACTATACGCGCCGGACCGCGCCGGTCATGAGTAAAGATTTGCGTAAATGTGATAACAGTGGAGGTCTCAACATGAACTATGGGCAGAATAGGCCGTATCATATTAACAATAGTTTCTATTTTTTTAATTATTTATTTAATAAATGGTATCCATGACAATTAAAAATCTCGCGAGTCACTTCTTATGCTTCCATCATACAGAACTCATTTTAGCCTCACTTGTATGCTGTAGAAGAATCAACGACCTGTGTGCTGTCTTCTGCGCTGGGGACACAACTATAGAAGACAACAGGTTAGTCAGAACTCTATGCTTTCCATAAAGACTTGGACAGCAACTACGGCACCTCGTGCGTACTGTAGGGCGGTACAAACGCACACTGCTACGCAGCAGCATCCGCAAGGATGTGCAGGTTTAAGGGAACTCGTGGAAAGAAGCAGTATTAACTTATCTGTCCGCAAATAAAACCCTAGGAAGCTTGTACTCCCCGCCGGGGGTCCGAATCCCCTTCGGGTGTGGATGTGTGTGTCGTCTTTAGTATAAGTTAGTTCATAAGTAGTTTCTAAGTTTACGGACTGATGACCCCGCAGTTACGTCCCTTAAATTTAACAAACATTTGAACATCTATACTACCTATAAATTTTCCTCCGAGTACAATTTGTAATGTAGAAATTATAAATTGTAACGTCATACCGAATGCCATAGTTGTACTCCTTGAAGAGCATATAAGTTGTAAGCCTAAATCTATTATTACGTTTATCACTTTGATGTGATTGTCAGCGAGAAGTAGTATGGTGAAGGATTGAAATTACGTTTAAAGTAAGTACTCTGATTCTCATATAGAGTATGAATGAAGCCACGGTGCACGGTGTGCCAGTTTTTTACGGCTCGTATTCCTTATGACGTTATATCGTTTGAAAGATGTGTCGTATGTGGTTCTTATCCCTACTGCAATTGTTACCTGACGGTAAGGGATGTGTGTACCAACTTCGATTGAAATCGATCCAGAGATCTTAGGAGAAGATGTGCAACATCGTCGGTTGATGCAGCACCTTTTTCGCGCATCTCATTGTTTATGACATCATATCTCGTGAACAATGTATTGTACGTAATTCTTACTCTCACGACGACCGTTCTCTTGGTTCGAAGGTTAAGTGTCCGAAAATTCAGTAAGATTGCAGATTTGTGTGCAATAGGTACACACAAAGATAAAAAAAAAAAAAAAAAAAAAAAAAAAAAAAAAAAAAAAAAAAAAAAAAAAAGCAACAACTGAAATGTTGAAAAAATTGAATTTGGCAATTTTGTAGGGGCATCGTCACTTTGGATTCGTATTTTATGCGCTTCCACTTCGTCATCTGTGTGCGATAAATTTTTATTCACTAGACGTTCAAAATAATAGGCAATGTCTACATAAAATGTCCTATAGGAACTTCACTTTCGGACTTGCAGATTTTCCCTATTCTGTAATTGCAAAGCATGCAGCGGTTACAAATGTTCAAATGTTTGTAGAACTTATGGGACTTAACTACGGGGTCATCAGTCCCTAAGCTTACAAACTACTTATCAACTAGCGCGCGCTTGTGTGTGTGTGTGTGTGTGTGTGTGTGTGTGTGTGTGTGTGTGTTTATCCTTAGGTTAGTTTAAGTAGTTTAAGAGCCTAGGGAATGATAACCGCAGCAGTTAAGTCCCATAGATTTACAAACATTTGAACATAAAAGGTCCACTCCAAAAGACATACACAGTACTTCTTTTAATACAGTTTTTATTCTACATGTTAGAAAGTTTTACAGTGTTTAGATACACCTTTAGGAACAATATTTTCATTTAACCACATAATCCCCATCCCTCTCAACTACCTTAAGCCATCTTGGAACCAGTGCCTCTATACCTGCCCGGTAAAATTCTGGACCAACACATTAGAGTCATTGTTTGGCATCGTACACAAGAGTCACCATCTTGAAATCTAGTTCCACGAAGAGAATCTTTGAGTGACATGGAGCCAGGTCAGTACTGTAAGGCGGGTGTTTCAGTGTTGTCCATCCGAGGTTTGTGATCGCTTCCACGGTTTTTTGACTGACATGTGCCCGTGCATTGTCGTGCAACAGCAAAACATCCTGCTTTTGCCGATGTGGTCGAAAAGGACTCAGTTGAGCTTGAAGTTTCTTCAGTGTCGTTACATATACATCAGAATTTATGGCGGCTCCACGTGGCATGATTTCCACAAGCTAGAGTCCTCCGGAATTGAAACACACCATAGCCATAACTTTTCCAGCAGAAGGTATGAATTTTTTTCTTGGATGACTTTGCCTGATGCCACTCCACTGATTGCCTCTTCATCTCTGGTGAAAAACGATGGAGCCATGTTTCATCACCTGTCACAATTCTTCCAAGAATCATCTCGACCATTCCCGTACTGTTCCAAACGTCCGCTGCATACCGTTTTTCGTGTTTCTTTGTGAGCCACTGTGAACATACTGGGAACCCGCATGGCACAAACCTTTTTAAACGACAACATTTTCAGTATTCTGCAGACCGTTCCTTTCCCTATCCCAACGTACCGCACCCAATTCGTTCAGTGTGATGCGTCTGTCAGCAGTTAACTGTCTACACATTGTGTAGAGTGTGTGCAGTACAAGGCCTGACGCTGCGAGGAAATCCTCAAAATTGTCGTGCCCGCTTTCATCACATAACCTGCTTGCCCAGCGACTAACTGTACTGCGATTGACAGCAGCATCTCCATACACATTTTTCAACCTCTTGTGGCTGTCTCCCACTGTCTCGTTTTCACAGGACAGGAATTCACTGACAGCACTTTGCTTCTGCCGAACGTCAATTGTAGCAGCCATCTTGAAGACATGCAGTAACGGCGCCACTCTCGAGAACAGGTTGAACTAAGTTTGAAAACAAGCGGGAACGATGAATCTACACAATGTAAAACTTTCAAACATGCAGCATGAAAACTGTAATATATATCACAAAATGTTGACACAGACTCAGTCTTCGGTTTCCTCGTCAAAGACTGCGTTTGGAAAGGGTGCCTGATGGCGGCTGTGACCGGGTAAATCCTGCAAGTAGTCGCTGCTGATTTTACTGGAGTTGCTGGCAAGAGATCTGCGAATTATCTACACGGCCATTCCAGCAGTAGGCGCAGTGCCAGACTGGCTTATACGAACGTTACTCCAAAAGAAATGCACACAAGCCAGTCCGGCACTGCGCCTACTGCTGGAATGGCCGTGTAGATAATTCGCAGATCTCTTGCCAGCAACTCCAGGAAAATCAGCAGCGACTACTTGCAGGATTTACCCGGTCACAGCCGCCATAAGGCACCCTTTCTAAACGCAGTCTTTGATGAGGAAACCGAAGGCTGAGTCTGTGTCAACATTTTGTGCTCCATAAGTTGCATAACGTTCTTGTTTCCTATAATGAAACCGTTCAGACATTTGAGTGTTACTATCAGGAACCATATACATTATCATTTCCTCAAATAACTGACATTCTTGTCGATTGCTGGATACACCGTTATCACGTACTCGCTACACGAGTACTCTTACGAGTGTGGAAATAATCCAGGACTGTCAAATACATAGTGGCCAGCCGATCTGCAAGGACTCCGTCGAAGATGCAAATTTAGTACTCAGCTCTCACAAAGAGGGTCTCACATGTGGTTCACAGATTTCTGTCAAATTTTGCATGGACGTTTCTACTTTTTGCTAGACACTCAGGTTTTTAATCATTTTGCTGTGGTTGTCAACGAGAAGAAGTACAATAAAAGTTTGAGAGTAAGCTTAAAATTTGTTGCAAACCGCTAACTACTCTCATTCTCATACACTGTATGAACAAAATCTCGTTCCATTATATGGCAGATCTTTTGTAACTCCTATTGTTTATGACGTCATATCTCATGAACAATGTGTCGTATGCAGGTCTCACCCCTAAAGCAATTGTTGCCTACAGTAAGGAATGTGTGTACCAAATTAGGTAGAAATAGGTCCAGTGGTTTACAAGGAAATGTGCAACACTGTCGTGCGATGCAACAATTTTTCGTACATTTTATTATGTTACATGATTATTTCTACTTTTGTAGGTGGATGCTAACAAAATATGTCTGAAATCATGAAGAAATTCCGTGGTGGAAATTTCACAAACAGATGTCGACGCAACGAATAATTCCTTTGTTATGATGATTTCCATTTTTGCGAATCATATATTTACCACCCACATTTGGTCTTGACAGGCCCAGGTTTTTAAATACATGCAAAGCATCTAGAGGCACGGCTCGAAATCCATCGTGCACCAATGAACCACGATTTTAGCTTTATTTTACACAAAGAAAGAATGAGAGAGAGACAGAGAGAGAGAGAGAGAGAGAGAGAGAGAGAGTAGAGAGAGGCCCAGCGCTCTAAGGCAACTTGCTGCGTAGCCGTCGGAGATTCGAGTCCTGTGTGTGTGTGTGTGTGTGTGTGTGTGTGTGTGCGTGTGTTGTTAGTGTAATGTACTTTAAATAAGTTTGGATAGTTTGTTAATTTAGGAATCAGTGACACTAGCAGTTCGGTCTCTTAGGTTTACAAGCATTTGAACAGTTTTTGGAGTGTCATTCTTCAGTAAATGTCTGTACTTCACAACAGAATCGTAAATAAACTTCCGTGTAACGTGCAGTTAAATGCATCCAGGAGTCCAGCAGAAACCAAAGAAAGACAAAAATTAGTGATTTCTCTATTTATAAAGAGTATGTCACAAATCAGTACTAACATTCATAGAATGTCATATTCGGAAGTGCAGCTTGCTGGTCGCTTGGAGAGCTCCAAGCGCCGAGCGTAACATAAACAATACCGGATGTCGCCAATGCCATGTTAGTCTGCGGTATTACGGCATTCACTTATTAAGGCTGTTGTTAACCTTCTGTTATTCCCTTACTTTAAGGAATCCTGACGTTGGCGTAGAATTTCAGGCGCTTTACTTTATACAAAAGATGCCATCTTATTCATGGCACTGTTTGAGGTAAAATTTGCATCTAATCTGAATTCAAACGAGAAGGCTTGCAGAGTCAACAGAAACTTTCCTTTTCTGTTCATTTTGTATGCAACTGCACTGCCGCGGACCGTCGAGAGAAGCTGCTACCGGTCTACGGAAGTGCGGATTGTGTTTGTTCTGTGTAAAGAAACAGACGCTGACGAAATGCATTTACTGCCAGCGAGGAACACAACCTGAGACACAAAGATATGATTGGAGGACGGAAATTTCAATCTCTTCACAGAGCAGCAACCTGTTCAAACAGCACGGAAGAGGTTGTTTGCAATAAGTGACGTAATACTGTAATTAGTTTCTATCTCCGGTTATGTACAGTCTACGGTCTCCGAGATCATTTAGAAAATAATAGCATGTATCTACAAGAAACAGCCTGGATAACCTTAAAACAATAGGTAACTACGCATTACTGCGGCTTAATACAGATTAAATGGGAAAGATAGAAAAGGAAAAGCTAAGCTTTTTATGTCTGTGACTTCACAGTGCCTTCTGAATAGGAATTGTATATTGAATCATTCCCCTTTCTAATTTAATGAAATAACTCATTATGATGCACATTATAAACTACATTCGTGTTTTTCATATGTAAATGTTTCGAAGGTATAGATTGCTTCACTTGCGTTGTTACTTTGAATTATTGGAAAAGTTGATGGCATCTTTGTCTTCGGTGGTGCGACGGATCTCTTCTCAAAGTTGTTAATGTGTGACCTTTTGTAATTATTCAGCAGTAGTCTATCAGTTTGGGCACATTTTGCTCTTGCTGCGTAATAATAAGTAATTTATCTATAGTAATTACAAATACATTACGTGAAGGTTGTATTATTTACACGGACAGGTACTTTACATCCATTCGGCTGTTGGACTGTCTCCATTCTGAGCGAGGCAACTGGTACAATACAACTTAGCACAATGCCGAGGGAGAGTCAGCTCCAGCGTGACAGTGAAATGAGAGACAATAGTGCAATAGAACATTCCGTATGAGTAGATGGCCAGATTTCTATTGTGAAATAGTATGACAACAAAACGGTAGTCCTGGCATCATCTTCAGAAGGTAAATTGCCTGTGGAGCAATGCATGTAGTGGTAAAAAAAGTAGGCAGTATATCTGCATCAGCAGACCTCATATCGTTGAAACTTGCAATGGAATAAGGGAAGTGTTGACTTATTAGATCGTATCATTGCAGCATACAGGCTAACTGCAAAAACTAGGAGGTCCGCTTGATTTTATATTTTTTCGATTTTGCATGTGCTGCTTCATGGGTTAAATAGAGAAGGGATCGCACTGCTCTGAAAATAAAGAGCAGAGAAGTAATGGATTCAGATGTTAGAGTAGTTTTTCCACGCGCAAGAAGTGGAACATGATAATTAGGAGAAAACAGTGAAGAAAATGTTGATACAGTATCCACCCATAAAAAAAATTCCGGAAATTGTAAATGGTGAGAAGACTCATCGTTCCAGATTTCCAGGCTGCAAAAGTGTAAGTGCGAGAGTTCACTGCAAGGAGTGTCATGTCCCCTTGTGTCTTGTGAAAGAAAGAAACTGTTTCAAAGCTTACCCTACGATGTAAGCAACAAGTTCTGTGTATCACAGATCATTGTGTTTGCCAATGTAGTATCTGACATTGTATGTAACATTATGTGATTAAATAATTTCATTGTTCTTATTTCGTTTTCACCGCAAGTTCACAAAAATATAAAACAATTGTATCACACAACTTCAGTTTTATAATTTGTTTCCCCCCAGTGCCAGTGTGTCGTATACGACACACCGTGTTTTTTTTTTTTTTTTTTTTTTTTTTTTTTTTTTTTTTTTTTTTTTTTTTGTGGTGAATGAAATTTTTGAAAATAAGTACTTTTCTTAACCTTATGGTTCAGGTGATGACCTGTAATAAAAATAATAGATGGATAAACAATTTTTCTGGTAGTGGATGTGAAGGGATTAAATTGACATATTAATTAGCAGGTCAGGATGTGGGACATTAGGATTAATTAATTAAAAATCGTTGCAATCCCAATTCAAAGACAGTCACCTGTGCGTTACAAGACACTCGTTCAGAATGCAATGATTGGGGTATCAATAATGGAAGTTCTATACAAACTGTACTTCTGCTTCTATCATATTCCTGATCTCGTCTTTGTACAGTAGTTTTGTACTGATATTAACCTTTCAGGAGAGTCTGATGTACAAAAAACAGGTTGCTGGAAAGGCAGTACTAAGAAAAGTAGCCTCGTTCATTATATCTGTTGTCTAATGTATATGTGAGAGGCATTATGAGGTATTACACGATTATAAAACAAGAATAAATGAAGAGGGTTCATATTTCGCAAAGCGAGAGAGGAAGATGGAGAGAGAACGTGTACTTGCAAAGTTAAACAGAGAGAGAGGGGGGCGGGGTAGGCAAGGTAAAAGGGAAGAGATTTTAATGTCAAGTTGAGGAGTTTCATATGCGCTATCTTAATGTCAAGGAGACATTAATAGACGATTTTATTTCCTAATTCGCGTTTGTACTCGACTCTGTAAAAACCCGAGTGGTTGTCTTTTTCAGTGTGAACGGTAATAGCGGGGAATTCCACGTTGCGAGAACCACTTGCGAAATGACGGCTTTTTTGGCGCTTCCGCCGTGTGAGAGGTTGTTACAACGAGGGCTTACTGGAGAGGGTGCCAGGAGATGGGACACTGCGAACTCGTCAGGATTACGGCCTGCAGTAGCCGTTCTGGCAGCTGGACAACGGAAGCCCATTATATAGGAGAGAGCCTATTTTGCACTTTGCAAGCGACGGAGACGACCTGAGCGATATTTCGTAGGATTCCGCTGCAGCACGTGGGATACATGTAATTGAATGAAATGAAGGCAGAGAGTTTAAAACGCGCATAACCTCCATTCTCTCGAACCGGGAAGTTAGTCATATTACAAGTTATGATTGGGGTACTACTGGGATGTTTAAAGCCATGCCCTCTCAAAGATACCATCGCTTCATTTGCCTTTCGCGATTTATATAAACAAATTACATGAAAGATTAATTTGAATCACCCGGCGCAATTTCGGACAAACTGTGATTTAACTTTTCTTCAATATTGGAATGCGTTTCTCGCCATTCTTGTTGTTGTTGTTGTGTTTTCTTTTTTTTTTATCTTGTAGTGAGAAAATTCTACATACTAGCCCTTGAGGTATGTTGTTGTTGTGGTCTTCAGTCTGCAGACTGATTTGATGCAGCTCTCTACGCTACCCTGTCCTGTGCAAGTCTCTTCATCTATGTTCGGCAACCTACATCCTTTTGAATCTGCTTACTATATTCGTCCCTCGGTCTTCCTCTACGATTTTTACTCCACACGCTTCCTTCTAATGCTAAGTTGACAATTCCTTGATGTCTCAGAATGTGTCCCACCAATATATGCCTTCTGTTAGTTAGGGTACACCACAGACTCCTTTTTTCCCGATACGGTTAAGCACCTCCTCATTAGTTACGTGATCTACCTATCTGATTTTCATCATTCGTCTGTAGCATCACATTTCAAAAGCTTCTTTCATCTTTTTATCTGAACTCCTTATCGTCCCTATGTTTCACTCCCATACAATGCTACACTCCAGACAAATGCTTTCAGAAAGAACTTCCTAACATTTAAATTAATATTGGATGTTAACAAGTTTCGCTTCTTAAGAAAAGCTTTTCTTCCCATAGCCATTCTGCATTTTATATCTTCTTTACTTCGGCCATCAGAAGTTACATTGCTACCCAAATAACAAAACTCATCTACTACTTTTATTGTCTCATTACCTAATGTAATTCCCTCAGCATCACCTGATTTTCTGACATTGCATTCCATTACCTTCGTTTTACTCTTGTTAATGTTCATCTTATATCTTCCTTTCAAGACACTGCCCATGCTCGTCACTTCCTCTTCCAGATCTTTTGCGGTCTCTGACAGAATTACTATGTCATCGGCATACCGCAAAGTTTTTATTTCTTCTCCCTGAACTGTAATTCCCTCTCCAAATTTATCCTTGAATTCCTTCACTGCTTGCACAATATACAGATTACACAACACTGGGGAAAGGCTACAACCCTGTCTTACTCCCTTCCCAACCTCGACGGCCCTTTCTTGCCCTTCGACTCTAATAACTGCTGTCTGCCGGCCGCGGTGGCCGAGGGGACTGAGGCGCTTCCGTCACGGTCTGCACGGCCACTACGGTCGGGGGCTCAAATCCCCCCTCGGGCATGGATATTTGTGCCGTCGTAGTTCGTAAGTAGTTCATAAGTAGTTTGTAAGTTTAGGGACGGATGACCCCGTAGTTAAGTCCCATAAGATTTACAAACATTTGAACATTTGAACTGCTGTCTGGTTTTTGTATAGGTTGAATAAAGCTCTTCGCTACCTATATTTTACCCCTGATATCTTCAGAATTTGAAAGAGTGTATGCCAGTTGACATTGTCAAAAGCTTTCTCCAGATCTACAAATGTTAAGAATGTTGGTTTCCCTTTCCTTAGCCTACCTTGTAAGTCGTAATGTGAGTATTGCCTACCGTGTTCCTACATTTCTCCTAAATCCAAATCGATTTTCCCCAAGGTCGGATTCTACAAGTTTTTCCATTCGTCTGTAAATAATTCGTAATACTATTTTGCAACCACGACTTATTAAACTGATAGTTCTGTAATTTTCACATTTGTCTGAAAGGATTTCTGTCCTTATTCACACATAAATAAAAGAGTGTTAGACACTGGGGGCGATCAATAGCCATCCAAAATTCGACAACTGAAGGATATGAAGATTATTTTAAAAAGTCGCAATAATGTGCAAATCTTACGTTAAGTATTATCTGGCGTTGACCACAAGTAAGTATTTCACTATTAGAAATTATCTTCACAATTGTAAAAAATGACTTCATTGGGAATTTCTGAAACCTGTTATGATACGTCTGTAATATTTTTACAAGATTACCTCTAATTTTTACAATATGACGAGACATTTGTTTGTACATAGACCCATAAGGTTTACACATCGTTACGGATAGTGGATCCCTTTCCGTCATCTTTTACCGCTGAACTTCGTGAGGTACGTAAGTTTACGTCGTTAGTCCACGGAGTCAGTATCATATCCCTCCCCCCGTCGTTCCATCTTATCATATCCCCCCCCCCCTCCCCGGTCGTTCCACCTTACTCGATGGGTGGGCGAATGGGGCTTCTCCGCCAGTCTTCTTTTACTTCGGTATACGCCAGTGTATCCCCTCCGTTCTATATCCGACTTCAGCATGTCTTTGTACCTCAGTCGTGGCCGTCCTGTAGGTCTTTTGTCTCTGAGGTTTAGCTCGTACATTTGGTAGTCTGTTTCCATCCATACGACGCATACGCCAATACCATCTCAGCCGCTGTGTGGCTATTCGGTCTTTTAGTTTTCTTTGTATCTCGTTCATTACAGAGATGAAGAGGAGACAGAACCCCACCCTGCATGTCCCAGATTTTATTCCGTAGTAAGCAGTATAAAAACGTACTTCTACATTTTGTACCTAACATGCCTTAAATATGCCAAACTAATTTGTTGTATATATATTGAAAAATGAAACGTTTATTTTTCAAAATTCCTTGCCAGTTTTGTCTTGTAATCTGAAAAGCCAATAACGACTTTTTTCATTGAAAAAAATTTAGAAAGAATCATAGTGTAAGTGCCCCACTTATCGAGAATCATAAATACTTCCCGGAAATGAAGTTTGTAAGTAAATTAATAACTAATTACAAGGACTGGCAAACAATAAATAGCTGCAAAGATGAACAAAATATTTTCAACAACTGCAAACGTTTGCATCTCCTCTGCCGGAGACGCTCATGTCTGTTTCATAAGATGCACGAAAATGCATAATGAGGAATAGCGATGTGCAATAGAGTGCTACCGAAAATTAAAAAAATGTTCAAATGTTTGTATAGCTTATGGGACTTAACTACGGGGTCATCAGTCCCTAAGCTTACAAACTACTTATGAACTAACTAATTCTAAGGACGGCACAAATATCCATGCCCGAGGGGGGATTCGAACCCCCGACCGTAGTGGCCGTGCAGACCGTGACTGGAGCGCCTCAGTCCAAATCTTTAAATAGTGACTTACATCGTTTCCCCAAAAACAAGACCTTAAACTCTGAAGAAAATGGCTCATTTCACGTCTGAATCTCGTTTAGCATAAGAATATGAAATTTCGTTATTACTTGACAATAAATGTGAGCTGCTTTATTAAAAAAAAAAAAAAAAAAAAAAAAAAAAAAGCACAAAAATTTCCCTATCTTAAATGCCAATGGTAAGAAGCAGGACTGTCAAATTTCCGACGATGAAAAGGACCACATAGACTTCAAAACGAAAGGAAGCTAATCACTGTAAAATATTCCATCTGTTTTCTTCCAATAAAGAAATTAAAAATATAACTCCTGACACCTCGAAAATACAATGTGGTACAGGGGGCAAATTTCAAAACTTTGTTGTAGCCTTTACCCTTCAGTAAAAAACTGAAACAAAAAACATCCATTGCATTTGTAATAATTCAGTCATTTGACCGTATCAGTTCTTCCATCCGATTGGCTGCAACAGCAGCCTGACTCCTTTGTGACCGCTCCTGACCACCCTCTCCCACTGTCTTCCCTCAACTCTTTAACAGTACTGCCTAACTCCACGCAACCCCGCTTCTCTCCAGCGGCGCAATAAATTTTCAAATGTTTGTTAAGCTTAAGGGACTTAACTGCGGGGTCATCAGTCCCTAAACTTACAAACTAGTTATGAGCTAAATTATACTAAAGACGACATAAATATCCATGCCTGAGGGGGGGGGGGATTCGAACCCTCGACCGTAGCAGCTGTGCAGTCTATGACAGGCGCGCCGCAGACCGCTCGGCTACTGCGGCCGGCAGCGGTGCAATAAGACCTTCTACAAAGATAAACTAACTATATTGTTGCCAACAAAGAAAAATAGAAAACGAAAACGTATCAAAATCACACAAAAGAGGATATCTGCATCGTCACAAATTCAAAAAGTTGTACAAAATAATTCTCACTGCCACGTCCCACGTACAGTGTTTGCCCACAAGTTTAATGATATATAAGTGAAATGTATGTAAACATTAATTTAAAAATGAATTTAAAATTTAGTTTCAATGCTAACACATGTTCTTCTAACAAAATGTTCAAAGTGGTTCATTATTATCCTGCATGTGGGGCACTATTAACGATTTACCAATTGTACGTCAATGACATGTAGCTTGAAACAAATTACTCATAGGGGAATCATATAACGTCATTTGACACTTTGATGATTAAACTGTAGAAACTGAAAATCATATCTCGGTAATAAAATTATTGAATGAGTAAGACAGAGAAATAATTTTTGTAGTTCAATGTGCCTGACTCTCCCCTACATGAAAAGCTTACGATAACAGATTCAAAGTTGCTATGAACAGGACTGTTGTCAAAGTTTAATCAATGTAACTGGATAGCCGGTAAATATGAATGCTGCTAGTAGATTAAAGTACTAGCACGTAATATCTCCTTGCAGTGTCAAAAACGAATGCTAAGTCCAGTGTGTCTGTGGAGCCCTGTCGTAACCAGTGACGCCTGCAATATTGCACGCGTGGTGTATTACAAGCACGAGCGAAACGAACAGGACGACCGCAGACTGCAAAATGAAGACCGCAGAAATGTCACGAGAGGATACACCGGCATACAACAGAGGGCTGCTGCAGTCTCTGGCGAATGCGCATGCGTTCTGACAGAAAACTAGAATTTTCCAACGACTGTCTACATTTCGAAGAACTGGTGTGTAAGGTGACATTAATCAACATGTACTGTTCTATGTGCAAAGTTCATCTGTCATGCATCACCACGGAACTACTGCATTTCCACACGAAAATAAAGGTTCGATATACAGCAAGGAAAAAGAAAAATTTACTTAACGAAACTTATCCATTTCAAAGTGACTTTTAACTGACGGTAAGGTATCAGTTACAAGGACAGTAATAGAAAGCTTAAAAAAGTTGGCAGCAAGTATTCATCTTCCGTTTTAAATCTTTATTTACCAAAATCTAGATTTTGATTATTAACTCCCAATTATCAATGCAAGCCTTTCATAAAAAGATGTTAAGTGTTTGCTTATAGGGTATGGGTATATCATTAGGCACTTGTTACAGTTAGTTCAGATACCAACTGTAGCAAGTTTGTTTTGTTTGCAGGTGATACAAGTTTTTGTTCTGGTCTTCAGTCCGGAGACTGGTTTGATGCAGCTCTCCACAATACCCTATCCTGAGCAAGCCTCTTCATCTCCACATAAGAACGACAACCTACATCTGTCTGAATCTGTTTACTGTATCCATCACTTGGTCTCCCTCTGCGGATTTTACCCCAAACACTTCCCTCCAACGCTAAATTCACAATTCCTTGATGGCTAAGAATTTGTCCTACCAATCTATCCCTTCTTTTAGTCAAGGTATGCCAGAAATTCCTTTTCTCCCCAATTCTGTTCAGTACCTCCTCATTAGTTACGTGATCCACCCACCAAATCTTCAGAAATCTTCTGTAGCACCATATTTCAAAAGCCTCAATCCTCTTCTTGTCCGCAATGTTTATCGTCCATGTTTCACTCCCATACAAGCCAACACTCCATACAAATGCCTTCAGAAAGGACTTCCTTAAATCAATATTAGATGTTAACAAATTTCTCTTCTTCAAAAACGCCTTTCTACCCATTGCCATTCTGCATTTTATATCCTCTGTACTGCGACCATCATTTGTTACTTTACTGCCCAAATAACAAAACTCATCTACCTCCTTTATTGCTTCGTTACCTAATTTAATTCCTTCCGCATCCCCTGATTTTCTTAGACTGCACTCCATTACCCTAGTTTTGCTCTTGTTAATGTTCACCTTATATGCGCCTTTCAGCACACTGTCCATTCCGTTCAATTGCTCTTCCAGGTCCTTTGCTGTATCTGACAGAATTACTATGTCGTCCGCAAAACGCAATGTTTTTAATTCTTCCCCCTGAACTTTAATTCCTTCTCCAAATTTCTCCTTGCTTTCCTTTATAGCTTGCTCAGTCTACAAATTGAACAACATTGGAGAAAGGCTACAACCCTGTCTTACTCCCTTCCCAACCACTGCATCCCTTTCCTGCCCTTCAACTCAGACAATCGCTGTCTTGTTTTTGTACAAGTTGTAAACAACCTTACGCTCCCTATATTTTACTCCTGCTTGCGTCAGAACTTGGAAGAGTTTATTCCAGTCAACATTGTCAAAAGCCTTCTCCAAATCTACAAAAGCTAGAAATGTGGGTTTGCCTTTTCTTACTCTATATTCTAGGATAAGCCGTAAAGTGAATATTGCCTCCCGTGTTCCTACATTTCTCCTGAACCCAAACTGATCTTCCCCGAGGTCGGCTTCTACCAGCTTTTCCATCCTTCTGTAAATAATTGGTGTTAATATTTTGCAACCATAACTTATTAAACTGATGGTTCTGTAGTTTTCACACCTGTCTGCACATGCTTTCTTTGGAATGGGGATTATAAAAATTTTCTTAACGTTTGAGGGTACTTCACCTGTCTCATACATCTTACACACCAAGTGAAACAATTTGTCAAATTCATCTCTCAGTATAGTATCTCCTATTTCATCCTCATCTAATTCTTCTCCCCTTCCTACAATATTGCCTCCTGAGTTCATTTCCTTCATAGAGCCTCTCTATATACTCTTTCCACATTTCAGCTTTCCCTTCTTCGCTGAGAACTGGTTTTCCATCAGTGTCCTTGATATTCAGCTGTTTTTCTTATCTCCAAATGTTTCTTTTATTTTCCTGTAAGCTGTATCTATTTTTCCCCTATTTATACATTCTTCTACATCCTTGCATTTGCCTTCTAGCCACTCCTGCTTAGCCATTTTGCACTTCCTGTCAATCTAATTTCTTAGTCGTCTGTACTCCATTTTCCCTGATTCATATACTGCATTTTTATATTTTCTCCTTTCATCGATTAAATATAGTATCTCCTGTGATATCCAAGGATTTTTTGTAGGTCTTGCCTTCCTACCTATTTTGTCCTCTGCTACCTTCACTATTTCATCTCTCAATGCTACCCATTCCTCCTCTACTGCTTTATTTCCCCCCTTTTCTGTTAATTGTTGCTTAAACCTCCCTCTGAAATTCTTCAAAACTTCAGGTTCCTTCAATTTATTCAAGTCCCATCTCATTCTTTTCCTACCTTTTTGTAGGATACAGGTATAACAATAAAAAGTACGTCAAGTATAGTTACAGAAGGGTATGCTAATGATATTTTCATGCACATTAATAAATGGTTTAAAGCCAACTCATTGTCATTAAACTATGAAAAGACTCACTACATGCAGTTCAGAACATGTAAGAGATTTTCCGCCAGCATATGTATTAAGTATGACGAAGAGCAGATAGAAGAGGTTGACAGGATTAATTTCTTGTGATTACAGCTTGATAATAAAGTTAGTTGGGAGGAGCACACCACAGAACTGCAGAAACGACTCAACAAATCTGTATTTGTAATACGAGTGTTATCAGACATAGGAGACATAAAAATAACAAAGCTTGCATACTTTGCTTACTTTCATTCGATAATTTCATATGGTATAATATTTTGGGGTAACTCTTAAAGTCAGTCAAAAAGTCTGCAGAGTCCAAAAGCATGTAATACGTATTGTTTGTGGAGTAAATTCACGGACGTCCTGTAGAAGCCTTTTGAAAGAACTGGGTATATTAACTACTGCCTGTCAGTATATTTATTCCTTAATGAAATTTGTCATAAATAATATATCCCTTTTCCCAACAAACAGCTCAGTTCATTCATACAATACTAGGAATAAAAAAGATCTACACAAGCACTTAAAAGCACTTACTCCAAAAAGGGGTCAACTACTCAGGAACACATGTTTTCAATAATTTACCATGAAGTATAAAAAATTTAGCTACAAAGAAAGATCAGTTTGAGAGGAGCCTAAAAGACTTTCTAGTGGCCAACTCCTTCTACTCCATTAGTGAATTTCTAAATTGTACCCCAGATGATGCATGTATCGGTAATCATACTGTATTAGTATTATTATAGTATCTGCTAAAAAAAATTAAAAATGTATGTGCCTGGCATTATCTATTATTCAGCTTGTAAATTTTGTTGCTAGACATATTCCACATCCACAAGGATCTCCTCAACATGGATCTATTGAACCAAAAACTAATGTAATCTAATCTGTATTGAGATATTCATGGCCTACAATGAAATATGTACCCTCTTTCTATTGAATACCTGCACTATGATGGCTAGATAACTAAAGATTTAAACTAATAAAGAAGTAATAGCTGACAAATACAAAAGTTTTTAAATAAATACAGTCGTGAAATGTACATCTTTTCAACATGTAAGGTATTGAGATAATAGAAAGCTTACCGGTTATAAACACGTGCATAAATAGACGTTAACATGTAAACATGAAAAACAAACCTTCAATATTGAAATTCCTTTCACCTAGAAGTGGGCTACTATCAAGGTATTGAAGTTTCCAAGCATTAAATCTTCTTCGGTGCTGGATGACTGGCACAGATGACAGTGGAGCAGGTAAAACAATGGCTGCCGCTCCGCGCTCGTACAGGGTAGAATGTTCACAATTGTTTGGTACTATTTCTTCATGTACCGTCTCCATTTAGGAGGTTGGCTATCATCACAGCTATTTTAGTTCTGGAAGCTGCGGCCTTAAATAGGTCAGATATCTGGATATTAAAACATTTTTGCAGGTTCCCAAACCAGGACATTCTTCTCCTTCCAACAGATCTCTTCTATCTTCTCTTGTATAATGAGTTGCAAAGTCTCATACCTTGGACGTTTCATGATGTGGCCAACATATTGTAGTTTTCGTTTTTTCACTTCCTGAAGGATCTCTACGCCTTTCGCCATTCTTCTCAGAACCTCCACATTGGTAACATTTTCTGTCCATGGTATTAGCAACACCCCACGGACCACATCTCGAAGGCTTCTATTTTCCGCTCGCAATATATGTTGAGGGTCCAAGCTTCTACTCTATACAATAGCACTGGGAACATATAATATTTTAGCACCCGAGTTCTTAGATCCAGGCTCATATCGCGACTACAGAGCAGCTTCCTGATCTTCATAAAGGACGCAAGGGCCTTCTTAATGCTTGTACAGATAAGGACAAACATGTTTATTGGAAATTAGGCTATGCGTAATACGTCCGATGTTTGAATTTTGTCATGTTTTTCAATCAGAAAATGTTCAACTGAAAGGGGAGAAAGTTGCAATTGCAATGGGAGAGTTTAGAAATTCTGAAAGTAGAAGACGATGATGTTGTCGTGTAAATAAGCTATACGAGTGTGATTGCCACGAAAGGAAAAAAAAGTTGCTAATATTTTTTACTTATTTCTTGTAGAAGGCGTTATAAGCTCTTCTGCAAACTGTAGATCTGTACAATAACTGCCTGTGCAGTTTCTTGTCGTCTTAGTATCACAGCTGAAATACCACGAACTTAAATCTTAGATCGTATTTTGAAATCATCTAAGGTCACTGACCCAGTAATTATGTTAGCAAGTGAATCATGTAATCAGTGATATTTTTATCTACTTGGTGACACTGAGTTGATGATAAATTGTGATGAGCTACAAAAATAAATCAGTTTTTTAAAAGTGTTTTGACAAGAATTATAACTTTGAGAAAATAGTAGATACGAAAGTAAAATTATATGGAAAATACGTAGTACGAGAGGAAAGTTTGGTGAACAGAATATGTTTAGCACTTCTATCAAGTAGGGATAAGGATGTAAATATTAAACTAGTAAGATACTTGACGTAGAATATTAAGACGAATAGGAAGATATTTAGAAATTAAACTACATAATCTGATGAACGTATCTGTTCTATTGTGTTTACGTAGGCTTCTGTCTGTGTTTGTAACTTGGTTTCTGTACATAAGAAAATTCAAACATTGCTGAGATGAGAAAAAAACTTTTTTGGGTTTGGGGTGGACGGGAGTATCATTTTAACCGAGACATAGATGAGGCAGCTGCAAGCTCCTCCTTCACTTGCGTTGATTAAACTTGTTCACTTTCTATCTTTCATTATGAATCTCAATACTACGGTTCTCGTCCTGTTCGTACCGTAGTAGGGATTGTATAATAATATTCACTATTTTATGCCTCAAATCTTTAAAGGAAAAAATAAAATAAAATAAAACCCCTCGTTAAATTATTTGTATGCAAAACGGATAAAATTCCCTAATAAATTGACGCAATTTTACGATCAGAAACCGAGTAGAGGGGACAAATTTTGCTAATGCCCGTGTTGCTTTTGGTTTGTTACTTTTAAATGATAGAGGGTTTTCTCATTTTTAACTAACAAGAAGATTTGCATTGAATAACTTATTCCCGTTTATTTTGAAATCTCCTAATATAAATCATAACACGAAGGCGGTACTGCCACACTTGGATAATATAGAGGGCAGAAAATGGCAGTTAATTTTTTATTCGCTTTCAGACCACACGGCATGCAATGAATTCATTATTTTACTACACTATTAAATAAGAGACCAAGCAAACACTTGGCACGAGTTCAAACAATGTGCTCCTTTCACTATCACTAACACACAAATGAGCAAATAATTACAGGAAAAACAACAATTTTAAAATAAATAAAATATCACTGTCTTGTTTTAGTCATTCCTTCCACACGTTCTGGCAAATGGAGCATAGCACCAACCACGTGGCATGAAAGTCTATCTTTAGCATCAAACACATTTTAAAATTATATTAATTCTCTTTCGTGACTTCTTCACTCGGTTAAAGGCCTTCATAAAGTAACCTTCCCTTATATCAAACAGGTGGGTTGTTGTTTGGGACCAAAATTACAAGTGCCCAATAGAAAATTAAAACTACTGATAATTTCAATTAAATTCTTAGCGATTTCTAGAAAACAACAGTGCAAAAAGCAACCGAAAATCAGTAATAGCTTTGATTTCTTCTCAGAAAACGAACTAGCATGATCATAACGGCCATGTAGCGTGGTCAGTTGATCCAAATGTGATCACAAAGAAACCTTCGTAAATGTATTAAGATATTATTTAATATCTGAGTGAACTTTCCCTACATTTTAGCTTGATCAGTTCTGTTGCACACAGCTGAATTTTCAATAGAAACCCAAGTTTAACATTTTCACAGGCGCTTACACGTGTGAGGCTGAGGGCCTGCATTACACAAAATGAAGAAAATTGTGTCATCAAGTAACATTCCTGTATTAATTATGATTTTCATATATTGATTACTGACATTTTTGGGCTGCGGCATCTTACCCTACAAGTAGGCTGCTGTCACAAATTAACTATACAGACAGGAAGGCGCCCCCTCCCTCTAAACCACTGTCTTACGCTCTCCTCGTAGTTCGTAAGATGCTAGCAGGTGTCTGGCGGTTCCCTGGCTTAGTACCGGTAGACCAGACTAGAGGCACTTCTGAGGGTGCCTCTCGGACTTCAGAGGGTAGCGTGGAGGGGAGACTGAGGGGAGAGCTCGTGCCGCCTGCCACGAGGCCACGGCTGTGTCCGGTGTGCCGGCATTTGAGGGGAGGTAGTGGTGGGGACAGCCGCTACCTGCCGCCTGCTCTGGCCAGTTTTAAAGGGCTGTTTCTGATCTCAGCGCCATCATGGGACATCTTACGGAACTGCTTAACCCCCCCCCCCCAACCCCGCACTGTTGCACATGTGACCGGGCCTTACGGAGGTTTCCCGTCAGTATATTTTTGTCTATGCTGCAGTGCAGACTACTGGACGTTCCGGGTCCTGACGGCATAGTGAAGCAATTTGCCAACCGTCCGTGGCTTTTATTAAAAACACGTTCATGTCCTGTTTCACCCCCCTTAGGGATGGGAATATCGAAAAATCGCTGAGACCTGCAGTGTAAGATAAACAACGTCTACAAATTACAAGTTTCTACCGCTTGTGGATTCAGTTTCCAGCGCCGTTTACTGTCTTTTCGAAACGGACCGAGAACGCGAAATTTCTTTCTTACGCTTTGGCATCTGTCTTGGTAGTTTTACTTTTCAAACTGAAATATGCACTTATTTTTCTTTATTCGTACGCTTGTTGCAGAAAAACAACTGAAGGATGTGCATAATGTTTCGCTGTATATAGCCTCTTTGCTATTACAGTGTCAAAAGTTATCGCTGGTCTTCAGTCCGAATTTTATATAAGCTGGCGACTTTTAACCACTATATCTTCCAAAATCTTATAGCTATCGACACGGAACTGCTCTGGTGTAGACCGGAAGACTTTGCACTACCAACACAGAGAGATCGTTCGTCTCCATTGTGTAGTTATTGCTGAAGAGCAAAATATTCCCACACTTAGTATTTTATGTAAGTCGGTTACTTAAAATACGTCTCGCAAATGTAACCATCTATTATACGAAGATCTTCAAATGACGTTGGTCCATGAACTTCGTGAAGTAGTAGACGTAAGAAGAAGCACTGTGTGTTTCGGATGAACCGGGTACATCTACATCTACATACATACTCCGCAATTCACCGTAAGGTGCGTGGCGGAGGGTACACTGTACCACTAGGAATTTCCTTTCCTATTCCACTCCCAAATTGAACGAGGAAAAAAAGGTTGCCTATATGCCTCCGTACGAGCCCTAATTTCTCTTGTCTTTGTGATCTTTACGCGAAATGTAAGTAGGCGGCAGCAAGATCGTACTACACTCAGCTTCAAATTCCGGCCCTCTAAATTTACTTAACAGAAATTCACGAAAAGAACGTCGTCTTTCTTCCAGCGATCCCCAATTGAGTTGCCGGAGCATTTCCGTGACACTCGCGCATTGGTCGAACCTACCGGTAACAAATCTAGCTGCTCGCCTCTGAACCGCCTCTATGTCTTCCTTCAAACCGATCTGCTGCGGGTCCCAAATACTTGAGAAATACTCAAGACGTGGTCGTACAAGCGTTTTATACGCGGTCTCCTTTACAGGTGAAGTACATCTTCCCAAAATTCTCCCAATAAACCGAAGTCGGCTGTCTGCCTTACTCACAACTGTCCTTACATGCTCGTTCCATTTCATATCGCTCTGTAATGTTACGCCTAGATATTTGAACGACGCGACCGCATCAAGAAGCTCACTACTGATGCTGTATTCGAACATTATAGGATTGTTTTTTTCTACTCATGCGCATCACCTTACATTTTTCTACATTGAGAGCTAGCTGCCATTCTTCGCACCAACTATAAATTTTGTCTAAGTCAACCTGTATGCTATTACAGTCAGTTACAGACGACACCCTCCCATACACCACAGCATCATCAGCAAACAGCCGCAAATTACAACTTACTCTGTCCATCAGATCATTTATATAGATAGAAAATAAGAGCGGTCCTATCACACTCCCCTGGGGCACGCCTGACGATACACTCGTCTCTGATGAACACTCGCCGTCGAGAACAACGTACTGCGTTCTATTAGGAAGTCTTCCAGCCAGTCACAAATCTGTGAACCTATTCCATAAGCTCGTATCTTCGTTAGCAGTCTGCAGTGTGGCACCGTGTCGAACGCCTTTTTGAAGTCGAGAAAAACACAATCCGCCTTTTGCCCTTCGTCCATGGCTCGCAAGATGTCATGTGAGAAAAGGGCAAGCTGAGTTTCACATGAACGATGTTTCCTAAACCCGTGCTGATTCATGGAAAGAAGCTTTTCCGTTTCAAGGAAATTTACTATATTCGAACTGAGAATATGCTCCAAAATTCTACATGAAACCGATGTCAACGATATTGGCCTGTAATTGTATGGGTCAGTTCTCTTTCCTTTCTTATACACGGGAGTCACCTGCGCTTTTTTCCAATCACTAGGAACTTTGCGCTGAATTAAAGATTCGCTATAAATGCAAGCTAAGTAGGGGGCAAATGCCGCAGAATAGTCTTTGTAAAACCGAACCGGCAGACTTTTTCGTATTTAGCTCTCTCTGCTGCTTCTCCACACCGGAAATACCTACTGCTATGTCCCCCATTTCGGAATTAGTACGTTGATCAAATGATGGTATATTTGTGCGGTCCTCCTGAGTGAAAGATTTCTTAAAGGTTAAATTTAGAACTTCAGCTTTCCGTTTGCTTTCTTGTATTACTGTCCCGGAATGATCAACTAGTGACTGGACAGTGGGCTTTGACCCGCTTGTCGATTTTTTTTCGGGTTCTCGGAAAGATCTTTTGCTAAGGTATGGCTGTGATAATTGTTGTATGCTTCACGCATCGATCTTTTTATAGACGCACGAATCTCTACTAACTTTTGCCTGTCATCATTTGCGTGTTCTTTTTTGAATCGAGAGTGCAACAGCCTTTGCTTTCTCAGCAGCTTTCTAACATTATTATTATACCACGGTGGATCTTTTCCATCCTTAATCGTATTCACTGGCACATATTTCTTTAACCCTTTATTAACAATGCACTTAAATTTAGTCCACAATTCCTCTACATTTAGAGTCCCGGAATTAAACGATGCCCATTCATTTTCTAAGTGCGATCGTAACATTTGCTTGTCGGCTCTTCCCAACAAAAACACGCTCCTAGCCTTCTTGACTAGTTTATGAACTTTGGTCACCATCGACGCTATGACGATATCATGATCACTAATTCCTGTCTCTACACAGACATCGTTAATAAGGTCAGGCCTGTTTGTGGCTATAAGGTCTAGAATATTTCCATTGCGCGTGGGTTGCCGGTTTAACTGCTCAAGACAGTTTTCGGAGAATGTGTCCAAAAGAAGCTCGCAAGACTGCTTGTCTGTACCGCCTGAAATGTAACTAGCGAGGTCCCAATCTATACTCTTAATGTTGAAGTCACCTCCGACTAATATTACATGGCCCGGATACCTATGCTCTACCTGGTGTAGACTTTCCTTGAATGATTCTAAAACTGCTACAGCAGCACTGGGGGGCCGGTAAAAACACCCAACTATTAACTTTACTTCTTTTAGACCTGTTATGCGTGCCCAGATAACTTCACAGTTACTTTCAACCTCGATCTCAGTAGAAACAATATCTTTGTCCACAGCGATGAACCCTCCTCCTCCAGTTGTATCAGATCTATCTTTCCGATATACATTCCACGCTTCGCTAAATATTTCTGAACTTGCCACATCATCATTTAGCCAGCTTTCGGTGCCTAAAACTATCTGAGCGCAATAACTTCCATGCAGCGCTGCAAATTCGGGAACTTTGTTTCTAATACTCTGTAAGTTCGCGGCTAATATTTTAATGTTCGAATTTTTGTTCCGAACGTGGCCTGAATTCGCTGTTTGAATGCTGTCAGGCGAGTGCTCATCAGAGTTAGCGCCTAGCCTAAAAAACCCCCATGTGCACTCCACAAGTACTCTGCTACCCGAGTAGCCGCTTCCTTAGTGTAGTACATCCCTGATCTATCTAGGGGCACCCTACAATTCCCCACCCGATAACGCAGATCCAGAAATCTGCAGCCATGACTGTCACAGAGTCGGCGAAGCCTCTGGTTCAGACCGTCCTCTCGGCTCCAAACCAAAGGACCCCGATCAACCCTGGGAACAATGCTGAAAATCGACAGCTCTGCTTGCATCCCGCGTGCGAAGGCAGCAGCCTTCACCAATTCCGCCAGCCGCTCGTAGGACCTGAGGATGTCCTCAGAACCCAAGCGACAAGCGTCATTGGTGCCGACGTGAGCCACGACTTGCAGTCGACTGCAACCCGCACCCTCGATAGCCGCCGGCAAGGCCGCCTCCACATCTCGGATGAGGCCCCCCGGCAAACACACGAGTGCACGTTGGAATTCCTTCCAGATCTGGACGCTATCTGCCTAAGGGGCTCCATCACGCGGCTAACATTGGAGCTCCCAATAACTAATAATCCCCTCCCCCCGTGCACCTGCTCGGACCCTGCTGAAGGAGTGGCCACACTTTCACTCACAGGACGAACGGGCGCGGACGGACGTCCAGCCTCCACATTGGCCTTCCGCCTCGAGCGACGCGAACGCCTTACAACCCGCCACTCCCCTTGCGGAGAAGGCGGCTCGACGACGTCCGGTACACCTGAAGGTGCCTCGGTAGCAGGGACAGAGAGCGTAGCATGAGACACCTGAGGTGTCCCACTCGACGCACCAGACTCCCCACCATCGCTGCACCCCGAGACAGCAGCCTGAAGACGGCTGACCGTAGCCAACAGCACGCTCAGCTGTTCGCGAACCGCGGCCAACTCCTCCTGCGTCCGCACACAGCAGGCACACATCCTATCCATCCTATCGATACAATTAACAGCAATTAACAACTTTAAAGAAGCCTAGTATTCTAATGAAGGCGGCTGGCTGCTGACTGAACTGTGGTCAGTGGTAACTACACTGTCAAATCAACAAAACTGAGTCCGGCAGTTTAGCGCTGTTAACGCCGCGGCACTGGTACTCGACCAATAGCGGCACTGGTACTCGACCAATAGCAATATCTTTAAATACGCCCTGAAATCCATCAACTGGAATGCCTCTTTCGCGTCGACTGAATTTCCTTGGTGGTGCGTCCCATGTATAGTAGCCAAGCACATCGAGATAGAGGAGTGTTCTCGCAGTGAAATGCAGTTAAACAATTTATTTATTGCTCTAGAAAAGCTAACATAAAGAGTGAAAACACATATCTCGATTACTCACCTGATTGAATGGTGTTACTCTGTTAGTAACGCGACACTGTCAGCTAAACCAAAGTAACTCTTGACTTATGAACCTTCCGTCACAGACATGCATTAACGTGTGTCTACGTGAGATCTGTTGATCGTCGTATTGTTCCACATTTTACGGATTTTTGTTCGCCACACTCACCCACCTCCACCCACTGCGACTAAAACACCAAAGTGCACACCGCGAAGCTAATGCATAACTGCCATCGGTCTGCAGTGAATAATTTTGGCTACCATGGGAAATATAAGGACACATATCCCACGTTCCAGTTTTATCTCTATAGATAAAAATTAATATTTGTATGTCCTCTATTTGTTCATAAACCATTCATTAGATTGCAATGAAAATTTGGTGAACTGTTCACCGTACGCCCACTAAGGTTCCTCACCAAAAAACAGAAGAGCACGACACATGGCTCAGAAGATATGACGTCATAAAGAATGAGACGTCACCGCGTGGGAATACTCAGATTCATGCGTTAATTATGCGAATATGGGAGTAGTTAGGGACCTGCAACAAAGTTTTCATGTAATTTCGGATGTTTATGAAGCGTTTTGTAACCCCCCCCCCAAATGATGAAACGAAAAGAAGTCTATCGCTCACATCAGTTACGTTGTAGATGCCGTAAAACGGTCGCATCTGGAATGACCTTGTATTAAATAAGGTTAGCATTATAGATTTGCATGTTGATATTTATTTTTGTCTGCAAGTCACCCTTAATTCTCTTGCATTCGAAATTTAGCAATCTGTTTTCTTAATCTCTATGTATATAAAAGCGAAAGAAGTCACTCATTCACTGACTAAACACGATATCTCTAAAACTACTTCACCTATGAAGCTGAAATTTGGCAGGAATGTAGTTTATAGGTATAAAATGTCAGCTAAGAAAGTATTTTGTGATAGGTGCATGGCGGAGCATACTTTTCCTACAGACTCATGAAATCTAAAGTTTCATTCCGATCTTCACGAAATTTCGCACGCTTGACCTTCAAAACAAAAGTTTCATACGGTGCATAAGGAGGGTACTTTACAATATAAAAATGGATCCCTAAATACCTTGCTCGCGCCGTAACCTGAGAACGGCTGGACAGATTTCACAGACCTTTTTCTTCTTATTTTCGCTATTCTCAGAACAAGGGTTGTACGAAATAAATCTGGAATATTTGAGAACAACAAAGTGATTTTTTCAATGTGAACCCCCCTCCCCGTTTTTGTTGCATAGAATTCTATAGTTTTGTTCCGATATTGATGAAATTTTGCACACTTTGCCTTAAAAACAAGACTGTATAAAGTTTCGTTCGGTTCATGGAATTTTACAAAATAAATAATTTTGCTTCAATCTTAATGAATTTTTGCACAGATGACCCTTAAACCAAGAGAAAGATCACTGGGTACATAAATGTTGGCCAGCCGCGGTGGCCGTGGGGACTGAGGCGCTCCAGTCACGGTCTGCACGGCCACTACGGTCAGGGGTTCAAATCCCCCCTCGGGCATGGATATTTGTTGTGCCGTCCTTAGTGTTAGCTAGATCGTAAGTAGTTTGTAAGTTAAGTCCCATAAGCTATACAAACATTTGAACATAAATGGTGGTATGGTACATGACAGAGGTTACCTTGCAGAAAATTTTGGCAAGAGATGAAAAGGTGGAAACGAACAGAGAGATGAGAGAGAAAGAGATGGATGCAGAGAGGGGGGGGGGGGGGGAGGGGATGTGGACTACGAGAGTGTAGGATAAATAAACACCCGGGCAACGCCAGGTTTGCAGCTAGCATATGTATATTGATGACTTTTATTTTTTTTATTTTTTTAAAATTTTTCTGTGTTTATCAGATGGCTGAGGTATGTACCACTTGAAAATTTTGATATGAAATCCGAGACCTGCTGAAAGAACAGCACATGGTGCAGCTATTGAGTAGGCGGGACAGAGGCAAAAGAGCCGTTGAGTGGCGTGTGATGGCTCTGTCAGAGCGGCGCGGCGCTTCAGTGGCGCCCTGTGATCTGATTGGCGGCCGAGGGCCGGTGACTGACAGCCATAGCTGTCACCAGAATAACGAGCGGCCGGCACTGGCCGAGGCAGCGAGCGAACGACGCACCACTGGGCTGTTCGCAGGCACACTGCTTACGCTGAGCAGGCCCTCTCTACAAACGCAGGGCCTACTGAAAATCACAAAACAATGACAACCGGAAAGTCGCACTGGCTTGGTTTTGCAGAACTTCTCCAAATAATAAATATAAGAATAATATAAAATTTAATATCTAAAAAATAAAAATATATAATATTCACAGAATATATGACATCAACTGCGATTGGGCAAAGCTGAAAATGTGTGCCCAGCCGGGATTCGAACCCGGGTCTCCTGCTTTCTAGGCAGTTGCGCTGACCCCTACATTTTTTTTTTTTTTTTTTTTTTTTTTGTTCATCTGGTAGATCTATGGTTCGCGGTCGTTCGTTTAGTTCATTCGTGGTTGTTCGTTTACCACTGGGGACACAGTGATCACCGCACCTGTAGGGACTACCTAAGCACGCCTCCCGTCAGATACAAATTCCCAGCTGCGCCCTGCCCTCAACTGCCTAGAAAGCAGGAGACCCGGGTTCGAATCCCGGCTGGGTACACATTTTCAGCTTTGCCCAATCGCAGTTGATGTCATATATTCTGTGAATATTAAATAATAACAACTGCAGGATCAGAAGTGACGTCTGTTCTTTCGGAACAGACGCCACATGTGTATATATATAATATGCCGGTGACGGGCAATGATCCTATCATCAGTGGGGATGGGTGGGCAAGTTTGGAGCTCTTACTCTTCCGGGAATTAGTTTCATAACTACCAGTTTGAGTACTGTGGGCAGGGCGAAGCTGGGAATTTCTATCTGACGGGAGGCGTGCTTAGGTAGTCCTTGCAGGTGCGGTGATCACTGTTTCCCCAGTGGTGTAGGGGTCAGCGAAACTGCCTAGAAAGCAGGAGACCCGGGTTCGAATCCGGGCTGGGTACACATTTTCAGCTTTGCCCAATCGCAGTTGATGTCATATACTCTGTGAATATTAAATAATAACAACAGCAGGATCAAAAGTGACGTCTGTTCTTTCGGAACAGACGCCCCATATATATATAAAAATATATAATTTTATGCAATTATTATTTATACCGGGTGATCCAAACGTCAGTATAAATTTGAAAACTTAATTAACCACGGAATAATGTCGATATAGAGGTAAAAATTGACACACATGCTTGGCATGACATGCGGTATTATTATTATTATCAACTGTCCGGCAGATGGCCCTGGACAGCAAAACGTCAGTGACTGCGCATGAGAATTTGGGCTACCGAAAATCCTAGAACTATCGTGGAAACTCCATTGCACGAGAAAGTCACGGTATGGGTTGGATTTACCACATCTACCGTTATCGGGCCTTTTTTCTTCGAGAAACTGCGTGATTCTGGTTTTGTAACTGCTACCGTGACAGATGAGAGGTACGCCGATATGTTACAGAATCGCATCATCCCCAGCCTGACTGATAAACACCTGCTGGAACGTCCGATTTTTATGCAGGATAGCGCTCCACCCCATATTGCTAGACGCGTGAAAGATCTCTTGCACGCGTTGTTTGGTGATGATCGTGTGCTCAGCCGCCACTTTCGTCATGCTTGGCCTCCCAGGGCCGCGGTGGAGTAGCCGAGCGGTCTAAAGCATCTCGCTGCGGAGCGCGCGGTTGCTCGCCGTGGAGGTTCGAGTCCTCCGTGGGGCATGGGTGTGTGTGTTTGTCCGTAGGTTAGTTTACCTAGGTTTAAGTAGTTTGTAAGCTACGGACTGATGACCACGCAGTTTGGTCCGACAGATTTACAAACATTTGAACATTTTGGCCTCCCAGGTCCCCAGACCTCAGTCCGTGCGATTATTGGCTTTGGGGTTACCTGAAGTCGCAAGTGTATCGTGATCGACCGACATCTCTAGGGATGCTGAAAGACAACATCCGACGCCAATGCCTCACCATAACTCCGGACATGCTTTACAGTGCTGTTCACAACATTATTCCTCGACTACAGCTATTGTTGAGAAATGTTGGTGAACATATTGAGCATTTCCTGTAAAGAACATCATCTTTGCTTTCTCTTAATTTGTTATGCTAATTAATGCTTTTCTGATCAGATGAAGCGCCATCCATGGACATTTATTGAACTTTTTCTTTCTTTCTTTTTTTTATTTTTATTTTTTATTTATTTATTTATTTTTGCGATAAAAACTTATGTCATTCCAAGCATGTGTGTCAATTTTTACCTCTCTATCTACATTATTCCGTGATTTATTATGTTTTTGACTTTTTGATCACCTGGTATTTTTATTATTAATTATCCGAAATATTTGTAAAAGTGACTATTGCTTTTATACTTTCTTACATCAAGCGTGTATATCAAAGCGTTTATATTTGCAGTTACATCACTAATTTGAGAAATATTTGATATCGGCGTATTTTTAAACAGGTCTCTCCTCCACTTTCTAATCACGTAGTGCAGCGACTTCCTTTTTTCTCTTCATTATTCTTAATTTTACGTTACATATTCTATTTTAGAATATAGGTCAAGTAAAGGGAAACCTACGTTTTTCGAATTTTTAGATCTGTACATAGCTTTTGACAATGTTGACTGGAATACACTCTATCAAATTCAAAGATAGCAGAGATAAACTATAGGGAGCAATCAATTATATTCAACCTATACAAAAACCAGACAGCAATTATTAGAGTCGAAGGGCATGAAAGGATCGCAGTGGTTGGGAAGGGAGGAAGACAGGGTCGATGCGTTTCCCAAATATCTTTCAATCTGTACATTGAGCGATCTGTTAAGGAACGCAAGGAGAGGGAATAAAAACCTTGCGATTTTCTGATGATTTAGTAATTCTGTCAGAGACAGCAAAAAACCTAGAAGAGCAATTAAATGGAATGGACAACATCTTGAAAGGAAGATATATGATGAACATCAACAAGAGTAAAACGAGTGTAATGGAATGTAGTGTCAGTAAATGAGGCAATGCTGAAGGATTAGATTAAGTAATGAGACAATAAAAGTAGTAGATGAGTTTTGTTATTTGGGTAGCAAGATAACTTCTGATGGCCGAGGTAAAGAAGATATAAAATGCAGAATGGCTATGGGGAAGAGAAACCGATTCTGAAGATGCGAAATCTGTTTACATACAATATTAGTCTAAATGTTAGGAAGTCCTTTCTGAAAGCATTCGTCTGAAGGGTAGCATTGTATGGTAATCGACGATAAGGAGTTTGGACAAAAAGAAGAGAAAGCTTTCGAAATGTGGTGCTACAGGCGAATGTTGACGATTAGATGGGTAGATCACGTAACTAATGAGGAGGTGATCAACAGAATTGGGGAGACGAGGAGTTCGTGGCATATCCTGACTAAAAGAAGAGATTGCTTGTTGGCACACATTCTTAAACAGGAAGGAATCGTCAGAATTAGGAGGAAGTGTGTGGAGTAACAATCCTAGAGGGAGACCGAGGGACGAATACAGTAAGCAGATTCAAAACGATATAGGTTGCCCTTCGTATTCTCAGTTGACGAGACTTGCACAGGACAAAGTAACGTGAAGAGCTGCGGACTGAGGACCTCAAGAACCACAGTTTATATAATTTATTTTGTTTTGTTGTGTTTATCATATTTTATATCTAGTACTTTCTTCAGGATTTTCGCGATAATTTTGTCATAATTTACATATTATCTTTCGCTTACATTATTACATTACTACTCTATTTTACTTTGATCTGTCGCAACAGCTTCATTTTATAAATTTCTTATTGCCTTATGAGAAGCCAGTTTTCTGCGATATTCTGGATGAAGCATCAACCTCAAACCGTTCTACAAACCTTCATTAAATAACTTACAGCAAACGAATATGACGGCAGCGCCATATAAACAATTATATCTTTAAAAATAAGAAATGACAAGTTTGGTGATGTGATATGAAATATTCGTTAAAAAATCACACACTGATTTCGTTCACATGATGGATCATCTTCAGTACAGATTCAGAGTCATCTGCACAAAACATTTAACAGTCAGATCCATAAATAAAAAGGTTTTTCTAGTGCATGTTAAACGTTTATCCCATTTTAACTTGTAATAAGCATTAGAAATGTTTTATGTGGAGTACGGGAGACCTCATGACTCGAAATCTGCACTGATGATTTTCCATCATGTGAACGAAATTGATGTGATTTTGTAAAATAAATATCACGTCACCAAGGTAAAAGCGTGTTATTTTAATCGTTATATTGTGTTCCGCACAAGAGCCATTATGCATTCGACGTAAAATTATATCTTTACACATATGCACCAACTTCAGAGTTGACACACTCGAAATGATATTTGTTATGATAGTAAATTAAGGAAACATCTTCGTTTAATGCAGAAAAATTTCGAGACGGCATGATGACAAAGTTTTAAGTTATAGCCATATATCGCATCCGTTACGTAAAGTACGATACATACAAAGTATTCCACTCTTGAAGACTCAAATACTGAGGGACTTTTTATTCATATTTGCTATGTACTTTCTCATGAGGCGTACTTTATTCGCTTACGACGATTGAGTAAATAATTGTGTGTGACTTCCTTTCATATTAAACAAAGTATGCTAAGAATAAGGTAAAATAGAAATAGCTTGTTGAACAATTTTTACCGTTAAATAAATAATTCTCTAGCGTCTTTTAATAATTTTCTTGACCCTACTAATGGTACGTCAGACAGGGGAATTTCCTTTACTGGGATAACATAACATCATTTGTACTCCTGTTTAATATTTTACTATAATTGTGGTGTCAATTTTAAAGCTTTTTATTATCTTTTCTGAAAATTTATATTTATTAATAAATTTTGTTATTGTGATTTGAAATGAGAGGAAACAATGAATGGCTATGTCACATGCCGAGCTCGGCCATGTGTGATTGTAAGTAGCGAGCCTAGTTCAATGTTGTTCATTCAATGAGAATGCTGATCTGCATTTTAACCATTTAACGCTCACAAGTTAGATTGTTCGCCACCACATTTATCTATGAATGGGAAAATTATTACTTTTAATTGAGAGGAATTGTTTTCGGGAAATTTAATTCCAAATACCAGCTGTAATTGTTCTGTGAATATTATTCCAAGTTCTGTTAGCATGGGATGACGTGATATTTAGTGACATCATAATTAGCTAAATAAAAGGACGCCTTAGTCTGAACTTGTCGTTACTCATATTGATTTATTTATTCGGTATAAAAAAGACGCATTGCTCAAACCATAAAATTATTGTTTAAATAATTTGTCGCAATACATGAAAAATAAGAAAGAAAACTAATCACGAAATGCGAATTAGCTAAATAAAAGGACGCCTTCATCTGAACTTATCCTTACTTATATTGATCTATTTATTCGGTATAAAAAAGAGACATTGCTCATACCATAAAATTATTCTTTAAATAATTTATCACAATACATGAAAAATAAGAAAGAAAACTAATCACGAAATGCGAATTAGCTAAATAAGAGGACGCCTTCATCTGAACTTATCGTAACTTATATTGATCTATTTATTCGGTATAAAAATGAGACATTGCTCATATCATAAAATTATTGTTTGAATAATATATCTCAATACATGAAAAATAAAAAATAAAACTAATCACGAAATGTGAAATGGTACAAAACAATGTAAGCACAAAGTCAATTGACAGACTTTGCAGAATATGTTAGACCTTTTGACAGCTTTCTTTGTGCTGCACTGAGCTCATCTTCAGCAACTGCCTTTGACTGGTAAATTGCCCTGACACACTTCTTTTCTATCTTGTAACTTCAGCTGGTTACATCATTTGATCTTCTGCCTTTCTGAACCCAACTGCAATAACTTGAAATCAGCTCATCTGCGAGCAGCCAACGCAAACTCCAATGTGGCATCAGCTTTTCCCTACATATTGACAGTTGCATATTTGTATGTAATGTAAGAGTTGAAAATAGCAGAATCTATGAGAAAATACAACAGTGACCTAATAATGGGAGAAAGAGATTTCGCTGCAGCAGGAGAGAAATCAGGACTAAGTGGATGGATAGAGGATAACCATGTGTTGTAATTTAGTAAAATATGCACAGGCCAATTGCAATTCCAGTTGTCGGAAGGAGGATACAGTATGGGGATATACATGAGTATACTTGTTGATAAAACTCTTCTGGGTATTGGACCGCATCGTCAATATATCAAATATTTCACCGACGTTTCGGCCACTAGTGCAAGCGGCCTTCTTCTGGGTGTTACGTTTACGTTGCGATGCGGTCCAATGCCCAGAAGAGTTTTATCAACAATGACAACGGCCGCGGAAGCCTTCGTTTACATGAGTATACTCGTTTCATCAAATTATGCCTTACTACTGTGTTACCTGGAAGTCTTTTGAATAAAACATTCAGTTTGTTTGCATAGTTCCATATAGAAACAGATCCAATGCTAGTAGATTTTGAAACAATGGTACCGGTATAGCGGAAAAGAAATCTGTGAAAGAAGAGACACAAAAATTTGATTGGAATTCACTTTCTAATTAAAAGTGGCTTCATATTTGACAACAAAACGTTCGGCCTCAGTAGTGTGGACGATTAAATTCAATCTAATGGGTACTTGAGATATTCGGCCATAGTGGAAGTGTCCAAATCCACGAGGCGCGTCCAGAAAGTAAGTTCCGTTTGGTAATAAAATGAAATTGTACACAGATACAGAAGAAATTTTTATTGCACAAAATTCTACAACTCTTGAACTACTTTGACACATAACTGCCGAAATTTTGCAGGCATTTCTCATAGCGTGGCACCAGGTTTTTGTATACCTTCTTGATAGAAATCTGCCGCCTGTGTCTTCAAGCAGTTGGAAACAGTGAAATTTGGGGGAAGTCCATAGCGAGAGCACTAATTGTAAACCTACGGTTTTCCTCGATCTTGTCATCAATCGCGTGAACCAGTTCTTCTGTAACCAAAGGTGGACGCCCACTTCGTTCTTCATCCTGCACATCACTACGCACGCCACTGAACTGTCGGACCCATCTTCTCACCATCGAATCACTCATCGCATTTGGTCCGTAAACATCGCAAATTTGCCGATAAATTTCACTTGGTTTCACTTTCCTCGCACTCAGAAACCGAATCACCGACCTGATTTCACAGTCGGCGGGAGTTTCAATCAACGCCGACATTTCAAACAAGCACAACAAGCGTACGTAACTGACAGCGATCTCCAAATGGCACACGTTCTTCTCCTTGATACATATCGTCTACAGCGCATCTGCAATCACAGTACTGCAGCGTAGATAAGTTGAAACGGAACTTACTTTCTGGACGCGCCTCGTACATCTACATCCATACTCTGCAAGCCACTGTCAGTTCTTTGCTGTCGTTGCTAAGTTCACCAGATGCGACCTGGTTTACACGGACAGTTCACGTTGGCTTTGCATACGTTCATGGTGACCACTCTAAGCTGGATGCGCATGACTGCAGTGTTCATACTTCGCAGCTGGTGGTTATTTACCAAGCTCTCGAGAATGTCCGGTTGTGCTCAGTCGAGTCTTTCCTTATATGCAGAGACTCCGTGAGGAGCGTTCGTGCTCTGGACCAGTGCTACCAACGCTCTCCCTTGGTGTTATATACAGGGTGAATCACCTGACTCTTGCAGTGCAAATATTGCGGAAACGGAAAGTGCGATTGATGTGCGGTTTTCACTGAACAGATCGGTAGTCAGGGGCTCGTATTTTCAGCCAAGAAACAGATTGTAATATTACTTAGAAAGTGCACTTTGTATGCAAACATACAATTTTTTAAATGGAACAATGGTTGTTTCTATCATGCAATGGAATTTTTGGCACCAGCTGTGTAAAAAGAATTTTAAATGACATTTTTATCACGTTTAGTTTGGCAACTACAATCGTTCAAATTTTCGGGGGCGGAGGTTGCGATAGCGTAGCTCACTGGCCGAGTGGCTATCCCCTGGGGCACAGCCCACTGTCTCATGACCACCAGCCAGTCAGCTAGGCTGTCGCAGTCTCCGTCCCCAAACGTTTGAACGGTTGTAGCTGCCAAACTAGACGTGATAAAAATGTCATTAAAATTCTTTGTGCACAGCTGGTGCCAAAAATTCCAGTGCATATTAGAAACAACCATTGTTCGATTTGAAAAACTGTATGTTTGAATAAAAATACACTTTCTAGGAATTTTTACAATCTGTTTATTGGGTGACAATACCAGTCCTTGACTACCAATCAATTCAGTGAAAACCGCACATCAATCGTACTTTCTGTTTCCGCAATATTTGCGGTGCAAGTGTTAGGTGATTCACCCTGTATATACCGGAGAGTTTATCTGCCCTAGATCGGTTTGGTCGATCAGTGGTGTTCCTCTGGTCTCTGGGTCACGTTGGTTCCTCCATGAGGTCCTCTCGCCAGGACTCTGCAGCCCTGCGCCGGCTCCACATTGGCCACACCCAGTTCACTAATGGCCATCTCCTCCATTGTGAGGATCCACTCCAGTGTCAATGTGGCTCCCACTTGACTGTCGTCCACATCTTTTCGGACTGCCCTATTTTAGCCGCCATGCGAAGGAGTTTGTTTTCTTTCAGTTTTAAAAGCTTCCTTGAGAGATGATGCCACAATGGCTGATAACGATTTTACGTTTTATTCGTCTTGGCGGTTTTCATCGTTCTTCGCATCAGTCCACCGTGTATGTTGCTCTTGCCTTGTTTCCTCCGACTGGAGGCTTCCTTTTGTTGCCAGTGACTGAGCCATCATCTTTTTAATCTCATGGCCGGTCAACCACAGACATCAGCTTTGTTGTATTGTTTCCCTTTCGTTCTTGTGTGTTTCTGTGTGATCGTCTCATTTCGTGTTGTCTCTTGTTGTCTTCGTTGACCTTTTCCTGATTGACTGGTATCCTCCCCCCGCCCCTCTTTGCTATTTTAAACTCTGGGCGCTTTTATCCACATTTATGACTACTACTTTGTCTCCCAATGATGGAATGGGGGACTGATGAGCTCCGCAGTTTTGTCCTCCTAAAACATGAAACCAACAAACTAAACAAATATTTAGCTACCCACCATTCGTTAACTGCAGAGCCACATCGAGTATGGTGAGCATAAAACTGTTAAGCCCCACTGTGGTAGTAACGTGTAAGGTGCAGCCTAATTCTAATGTGGTTCATAAACTACTGTGTTGTTTTTCCATTCATGCCATTCTGAGGTGTAATATGTGTTTCAGTCTACAAGATTTAATACTTTATATGCATTGTACTTCATATGCCTGATGTGACTTGTGGCTGTAATATTTACATCCTTCCAATGTGATAGACATACAATGACTCAAATAATTTGCTACTATAAATAATGTCATGTCCCACATCTAATTTTAAAATCATATTTCTGTGAAAGGCTATTCACTCAGTCTAATTTTACGAAAGTGGTCACAACACATATTATCTTAGTTACATGGACCATGTGTAGAAAGTAAATTGCTGACACCTTAAAAATGTACTGGTGTTAATACTCGTGGTTTATCACATACTGGTCCTTGAAATATTTAGCATAACTTCGTTTAAAACCTCGGAGTCATTGTTCATTTACATTAGTGTTTTTTGTCTGTATAAGGCCGCTGTAGTGAAAGTGTGCACTGTGAAGGGAATACTTCATATGTCGATACCCATTTGTGAGTAAAATCGTAATAGCATGGCGATGTACATATAAATTGGAAATGTTTAGAAGAAAAGGAGTCGTGTTTATTAGTGTAGTCAAACAATGTTTCACACATCACAGATTAATTACATATTTTTTCAGACTAAGTAAAACTTTGAAAATTGTACCAGCTTTATATTACAGTGATCTTTCAGTTATTGCACGGTACGATTTACATAAAGAGTTTTATTTAATACGGAAGTATGTGATCGAACAAAAATTATTAATTTTTCTGATATATGTTTCATATCAATGACGCCGGCGATTCCGGATGTGCTGTTAGTCGTGACATTTCATGTTTAACATCGAAGAAATACTAAATAACAAAGAACACAAAACGTTATGTAGGAAACGAGAAAATTTTTACATAACGGATGTTTGAGGATGTCACAGTTCTTTAGCGCCCTTTAATTATGAAAATGTACGACTATCAGGATATAGCACTATACTTAAGAGATTACAACTGTTGTTCTACAGCATGGTTAAGGTATGGGAAATGCTAGATACACCTAAAATAACTGAAATTAAAATTGTTCTTATAAACAAAAGAATGTTAATTTGTTTCATAAAAGATACTGTTTTTAGAAAGCTAAAGTTGATATAGTTTTTCATTTACAGCACAATAGGTTTCAGAGTTTTATTATTATTATTTACAGAAGCATTATTTCACATTCTGAAGTTGTTATTTTATTGCAAGCAAAAAAGATACAATTCCGTGATTTTATTTATTTATTTATTTACACGCTGATAGAAAACTTTTTGATGTCAAAAGAATGTTAATTTGTTTCATAAAAGATACTGTTTTTAGAAAGCTAAAGTTGATATAGTTTTTCATTTACAGCACAATGGGTTTCAGAGTTTTATTATTATTATTTTCAGAAGCATTATTTCACATTCTGAAGTTGTTATTTTATTGCAAGCAAAAAAGATACAATTCCGTGATTTTATTTATTTATTTTTTTACACGTTGATAGAAAACTTTTTGATGTCTACTTACTGATATTGTGCTTCCTTCATTGTACACCGGGTGAACACTACAGCTGTTTATTTACCTGAAATCAAAATATATTTAAAAGTGTTAGGCCACAGACAGAGGTGTTAATTCCTTCTATCTCTAACACCACTTACATTAATAAAATCATTTATGTTATTGTATAGGTGTTCTGCATTTTCCTATTGCAAATATTGATTGGAAAGTAAAAAGGAATGAAATAATTCATATATTTGATCTAGTAATTGAATATAACAATAACATTGGTTTAGTTATACAACAATCATATCATCAGCTCCTGTATTAAAATACATTATAATGGATAAAAGTGCTAAAACAATAATATATAGTATAAGATTTCGTAACATGTCATATTGTGAGTAGTTCAGTCAGAAAGTTCATTTAGAATACATTCATCTGATTGAATTTCACGATATTAGAAACTAAACGATATCCATTCAATAGTAAATATACTGAATTAAACTGTATTTCAAATTAGTGAGCTGCAAAAGGGATTGCTTACACATATGAATTATTTATTATGAAATGAATTCAGAATTTATTCTTTTGACACGCATTTGTTGGAGTTTTTAATGCAATCATTGCAAAGACTTTTTTTGGCTTTCCATTTGGGTATTTATTTCTTTCAGTTTTCTGTTAGTTCGCCTATACTTTACTTACTTACCATCTCCTCCTCCCCCTCCTCCTGATACAAATGATAGTACATATAATGCACATTAACATTTCGTAAAAAATTATGTATTACTTGTAAGTTCATTTACTATGTCCTTTCCCTCTCTCTGTTTATCCACACCTGCCCTCTGTTCATCGGTTTCCCCTTGCCCCTCTGTATATTCCCCTATCGTTTTTTGATCATATCATTCCTCACACTCTCTCTCCCTCTCTCTCTCCTGCCTATGTCATTCCCTGTGCATGTCATGAGTTATCACCTCCCCACCCCTTCCACACCAATATCCTACTCTTCCTATTCCTTCTCTCTCTGTCCAATTCCTATCTATCAGAAATTACAAGTATCTGCCAAATTTCGTGGTGTTCGGTTTGACAATGTTGGTGCATATTGCAAGGTACCATACAATTTTTTAAATTCTCTCTGAAAGAATACATACAAGTATCATAGACCTACCGAGATATGTAATTTGTATCACTAGTTATAATGGCATTCAAAACAATAAATTTTACAGTTTGATCAAATGATCCGACTTTTTTTCGTAAGTGTCCTAAATTCTTTGTGGAAATGGTTCAAAAACAACGCTATAATCATGCATAATCAAGGTCCCAATCGTGAATTACAGTATTAAGTTCAAAATAAAAATCCTATAGAAAAACGCTCTTCAGTTGTTTTTTTTTTTTTTTTTTTTTTTTTTTTTTTTTTTTTTTTGAATTGTCGCTTCTCTGGGAAACTTTTCTGATTATTTCTGCTATATAAATTTTATCATGACAATTCCGAACATATCTAGCAGACCCAGCCTCTTTTATCAATTGGTTCAAAAGTAATGATATTTCATAAATGTGGGTATTGATCTTTATTTGTATATAATGCGAGTTAGCTGCAACTCAGTGTAAAGACGAATACTGAGCCGCAGACAATCACATTGACACAAAGCTTTTGACGAGGCAGCTGGGAACGGTAGTATGAATGTTGGTGTGTTGTTGCTATTGTCAGTCCGCAGGCTGTTGCATGAAGCTTACCATTCGACTATGTACTGTGCAAGTATCTTCATCTGCGAATAAGAATGGCAACTTACACCTTTTTGAACCTGTTCACAATACTCGTCTCTCGGTTTCCCTCTTTCCCTCTACTACTTATACACCACACGCTTACATCTAATGCCTAGTTAATTACTCCTTGATATCTCACAATGTATCCCATTAACCTATCTTTCCTCTTAGGATATAAGCACCACCACATTTGTTACATTGTTGTTGTTGTTGTGGTCTTCAGTCCGGAAACTGGTTTGATGCAGCTCTCCACAATACCCTATCCTGAGCAAGCCTCTTCATCTCCACAATAGAACGACAACCTACATCTGTCTGAATCTGCTTACTGTATCCATCTCTTGGTCTTCCCCTGCGATTTTTTCCCCACACACTTCCCTCCGACGCTAAATTCACAATTCCTTGATGTCTAAGAATGTGTCCTGCCAATCTATCCCTTCTTTTATTCAAGGTATGCCAGAAATTCCTTTTCTCCCCAATTCTGTTCAGTACCTCCTCATTAGTTACGCGATCCACCCACCTAATCTTCAGCATTCTTCTGTAGCACCATATTTCAAAAGCCTCAATCCTCTTCCTGTACGTACTGTTTATCGTCCATGTCTCACTCCCATACAAGGCTACACTCCATACAAATGCCTTCAGAAACGACTTCCTTAGGTTTAAATCAATATTCGATGTTAACAAATTTCTCTTTTTCAAAAACGCTTTTCTACCCATTGCCATTCTGCATTTTATATCCTCTGTACTGCGACCATCATTTGTTATTTTACTGCCCAAGTAACAGAACTCATCTACCTCCTTTATAGCTTCGTTTCCCAATCTAATTCCTTCAGCATCACCTGATTTTCTTACACTGCACTCCATTACCCTAGTTTTACTCTTGTTAATGTTCATCTTATATGCACCTTTCAGCACATTGTCCATTCCGTTAAATTGCTCTTCCAGGTCCTTTGCTGTATCTGACAGAATTACTATGTCGTCGGCAAAACGCAATGTTTTTAATTCTTCACCCTGAACTTTAATTCCTTCTCCAAATTTCTCCTTGCTTTCCTTTATAGCTTGCTCAATGTACAAATTGAACAACAATGGAGAAAGACTACAACCCTGTCTTACTCCCTTTCCAACCACTGCATCCCTTTCATGCCCTTCAACTCTGACAACCGCTGTCTGGTTTTTGTACAAGTTGTAAATAACCTTACGTTCCCTATATTTTACTCCTGCTTGCTTCAGAACTTGAAAGAGTTTGTTCCAATCAACATTGTCAAAAGCCTTCTCCAAATCTATAAAAGCTAGAAATGTAGGTTTGCCTTTTCTTAATCTATCTTCTAGGAGAAGCCGTAAAGTGAGTATTGCCTCCCGTGTTCCTACATTTCTCCTGAACCCAAACTGATCTTCCCCGAGGTCGGCTTCTACCAGCTTTTCCATCCTTCTGTATATAATTCGCGTTAATATTTTGCAGCCATGACTTATTAAACTGATGGTTCTGTAGTTTTCACACCTGTCTGCACCTGCTTTCTTAGGGATGGGGATTATAACATTTTTATTAAAATCTGAGGGTACTTCACCTGTCTCATACATCTTACACACCAGGTGAAACAATTTTGTCATGGCTGGTTCTCCCAGAGACTTCAGTAGCTCTGAGGGAATATCATCTACTCCAGGGGCCTTGTTTCGACTTAGGTCTTTCAGGGCTCTGTCAAATTCTTCTCTCAGTACAGTATCTCCTATTTCATCTTCATCTACATCCTCTTCCCTTCCTACAATATTGTCTCGAAGTTCATTTCCTTTGTAGAGCCCCTCTATATATTCTTTCCACCTTTCAGCTTGCCCTTCTTTGCTGAGAACTGGTTTTCCATCAGTGTCCTTGATATTCATAGAGCTGTTTTTCTTATCTCCAAATGTTTCTTTTATTTTCCTGTAGGTTTGTTACATTATCTAAACTAATCTTAGTCATTCGTCTGTAATACCACATTTCAGAAACATTTATAATATTTTTGTCTGGACTCGTTATCGTTCACGTTTCACTCCCATACAATGCTTAAATGATTCCACAAAACATTTCTTAACATTTTAATTAATATTGGATGTCAACAAATTTTGATTTTTCGGAAACGATTTTTTCTTCCCATAGCCATTCTGAATTCTATATTTTCTTTACTTGGCCATCAGAAATTATCTTCCTATCCAAATAAAAAAACTCATTTACTGCTTTTTTGTCTCATTACTTAATCTAATTCCTTCAGCATCTCATTATTTTCTAACACTACATTCCATTACCTTCGTTTTACTCCTATTAATGTTCAACTTATTCCTTCGTTTCAAGACACTGCCCATTCCGTTTAATTGGTGTTCCGGGTCTTTGGATGTCTCTGACAGAATTATTATGTCGTCAGCAGACCGCAAGGTTTTTATTCCCTCTCCCTGGACTTCAATTCCTTTTCCAAATTTCTGCTTGTATTCCTTCACAGCCTGTTCAATGTACAGATTGAATAACGATGGGGGAAGGTTACAGTACTGTCTTACTCCCTTCCCAATCACTGCGACCCTTACATGACCTTAGTCTCTAACAATTGATGTTTTTGTACTAGTTGAATATAATTCCTAATTCCGTATTTTTAACCCCTGATACCTTCAGAATTTGGAAGAGTTTATTCCAGTAAACATTGTCAAAAGCTTTCTACAAATTCTAAAAACGTACGTTTCCCGTTCATTAGCCTATCTTCTAAGATAAGTCGAAATGAATCGCCTCCGGTGTTCGTACATTTCTCCTAAATCCAAACTGATCTTCCCCAACGTCGGATTCCACCAGTTTTTCCATTCTTCTGTAGATAGTTCCTGTTAGTATTTTGCAGCCATGACATATTAAAATAATAGTTCCGTAATTTTCACATTTGTTTGCACTTCCTTTCTTTGGAATTGAAATTATTATATTCTTCCTACAGTAGAGCTAGGAGAGCTATCCTTTCTTTTTTTCAGACAGTTCTTGCCTAATGCTTCCTCAGAAACTCTCAACCACATCTGGTTCCTTAAATTTGTCCAGATTCCATGTCATTAATTTTCCACCTCTTTGCAGTCTCTTACGTTTTAACCTATAGTTCATTACTAATATGTTATGGTCATAGTCTATGTCTGCCGCACGACATGTGTTACAGTTTAAGGTTTCTAAAGCATTCTGTTACCACTATAAAGTCAATACTGTACCCCCCAAAGTGTCCTGGTCTCTTCCACGTATATAACCTCCTTTCATGGTGATTAAGTTAATTTGTGATGATTAAATTGTGATCTGCACAAAATTCTACTAGATGATCTCCTCTTTCATTCCTTTTCCCCATTCCAAATTCACCTTCCGGTACTACGTTTTCTTCTCTTTCTTTTCCATCCCTCCATCCCAGTGAAGTTTTGCGCTCCCTTAACTCTACATTTTATTTATCTCCTCATGATCGGCAGAGCTAGTTGGTAAGTAGGCTTCTACTACTGTGCTCAGTGTTGGTTTGTATCTATCTTTGTTACGATGATATGTTCACTGCACTGTCCATAGTACGCTACTCACAATCCTATATTCGTATTCATTATCAGACCTACGTTAATACCAACCGACTTTTTATTGGTAACCCTGCTCTCACCTGACGAGAACTACTGTTCATCTTGCAACGAACGTCGGTAATCCCCATCATATCTTAAACCTATCCACTTCTCTTTTCAAATTTTCTAACTCACCTAGAGCGATTGACGGACATAAAATTCCACGCTTCGATCCGTAGAATGTCTATTTTGTTTTTCTTGATGACATTCTCCTGAGTAGTCCCCGCCCGGAGATCCAAATGGGGAACTACTTTACCTACGGAATACTTTGACCAAGAAGATGCCTTCTTCATGTATTCATTCAGTAGAGCTGCATATCCTCGGGAAAAGTAACGACATAGTTTCCCTTTGCTTTTGGCCGCTCTTAGTAACTGCAGGACCAAGCCACGTTCAGTGGCGGCGCTAGGCGTCGGCGACGTCGGCGATCGCAGACGGCGTCGCGCCTGTGGGGGCCTCGCAAAACATTGTCAAAATTTGAGATTTTTTCTTCTTTTTTAATATTTGATGTTTAACGGCGCTTTTAAACTGCTAGTTTATACGACCTGATCTAACTTACACTAGCTTAACGAAAGGACGAACACAACATCCGTAAAAAGGATGGGATTCGACCCCCCGACGAGAGCGATATCGCTCACCGTGGTATGACGCCTTAGTGCGCTCGGCCATTCCCGGCTGGCAGCTATTTAGTTGTCCGTATTTATTTCCGTATGAGTGCAGCCATGAAGTAACTTTTAGTTAAATACTTGCAAAACAACGTCTTCGGTACATTTTAGAAAACAATTTGGAAAAAGTATATTTATATGCCAATCAGAATCATGTTGACAGTTCCAGTCAGTACAGGTACGGCCGAGAGGAGCTTCTCAATGTTAAAATTGATTAAAACATACTTTGAGAAGTACAGTGAGCCAAGAAACACAATCTGCGTTGTCAGTAGTATCAACTGAAGCCGAAATAGCGGGTAGTATTAGTTAAGATACGATCTTAAAAAAATTCAGTGAAACGAAAAGCCGAAAAGTTTCCCTATTTTAATTTGTGTATGTCTATTGTAATTTTTGTCATTGCAATAATACTTGCATATTATACTAATAAAATTTTACTATAATGATTATTGATGTATAATTCAGATCATTTTATTTAACATTTTCTTTCTTACTGGAATAATGAAAGGGGCCTCGCAAAGACGAGTTCGCCGACGCCCAGTTTTCGTGTAGCGCCGCCACTGGCCACGTTAGCTGACTTCACAAGGCCAGCTTAGTCAATCATCCAGACTGTTGCCCCTGTGACTACTGAAAAGGCTGCTGCCCCTCTTCAGGAACCACACGTTTGTCTGGCCTCTCCACAGATACCCCTCCGCTGTGGTTGCACCTACGGTACGGTTATCTGCATAGTTGAGGCACGCAAGCCGCCCCACCTCGGCAATGTCTGTGTTTCATGAGGGTGGATTCAATCATTAAGCGGGTGAAATAAGGGAAAATCTTTTAAGGGCGCTGCTAAGACTATTTTGATGCTACAAATGCGAAAATTTGAATTTGCAACCATGATAATAATTTTAAAATATGTGTGTCGGGACGTTTCGAATTGTGCCAATGGTGCAATACCGTGTGGCAACCTGTATCAGAATAGTTGATCAGGAAACCATTTTCAAAGCTTGATCTATGAAAATTTAGTATAGAAGTAGAAATAACCAATGCAGACCACCCAGTCCACGCGTGCGAAGCAGCGGGAATTAAGCTTGTATATTTACATAAATAATAATCAATGTATAATCATGTATAAAATAACACTACTTGAGAACCGTTTGGCAGAGTGGGCTTGGCTTAGTTTTCTAAGGAATTCTCATTTGTTTTGGAAACGTTTTCCAAAGAAGTGAAAATATATAAGAAAAAAAAAGGAAAAAAAAATGTGGTAAGACCTCTGTCCAGTAAGCATGGAGGTCCGGGTTTGATTCGCGGCCGCATCACAAATTTTAATTCAATGCTTCATCTTTATCATTAATGTCTTTGACATGTTCGAGACGAAAAACAGTCTCAGAATTTGTAGATATCTATTTACAAAAGAAAACAGAAACATTACCGAATCAAGCAAACAAATATAATTTAATAATAATAGATAATATTTTAAGAGATCTTTCACCATGAAATGAAAAACACGGATATAAAGGGCGAGAGGGGCTGGTTGCAAAATTTGTGCACAAAATTGAAACGGCAGGCGGAAACAGGAAGAACATCTCTATCACTGTATCGGGCAATTTAAATAAAACCTTCCGCCATAACAACTCGAATCAACATTTCAGCTGGAGTAATTATACATCTTCCAAATTAAAAGTATGTCAAATATTTGATCGTTACACGCCGTCATTTTTTTTCTAAATATTTACTGGCGATCACAGACCAAAATGAATTGGTAGTTGTTTACGTTACGTTCTGCTTCCGCTTTCCGCTGCTACCCGTAATTAAAGAAATTCCAATTGTAAAACACTCTGCCTCAAATAAAAATTAGTACACGCTCTTAAAGTTTTCCATTTCACTCAAGATTTATTGTAGAAACACTGCATATGTAGTACATGAAATTGTTACATGTTAATAGCTGGTGTGGTTCCATGCAGAAACACCCATATTAGTGTAATGTCTGGTGTTGTCTCCACGGACGAATATGCAGGCGCTGATTGTGGTATCACTTAGTCATTCAGCCGGCGAAGATTCCCTTGTGATGCATAATTCGACGCCTGTAGTTCTGCAAGGGTTCTGGGTTGACGAGTAAATCTTCATCGTCCCATCATATCCCACACACAATACTCTTCTAGGATAAATACGACATCTGGACATAATATTTCGGCGGTCCACCTGTCCGCCATCCTCAGGTGACAATGCTGGAACACCGACTCACCGACACTGAGTACAAGCCGCGAGCGAAGGCCCCTATATACGCCGCGGAGGTTTAGAGGGACGGATTATTGTCTCCACCCACTACCTTATGTCAGCTCAGTTTCGCAGAATATTATGTTTATATTTTATGTTTTTAAATGATTTTTATGTAAATGTTTTATGTTATGTGATTCCTAAAAATTTTTCGTATGTTTGTGTTTCATGTGCTGTGACGGCGATTCAACCTATGAGAGCAACATCTTGGACGCCGAGCTTAAGGAGTAGAACATCGGCCACTTCAAGTCGCGGGTCGACGCCCACGAGACAAGAAGATGCAGGTCTCTGCGGTTATCGTCGCGGATATTGACATTATTATAGAAACTTTCGTGGAAAATCAAAAAGACCATAAAATCAGTCTTTGTGTAACTGTCATTGAGTCATGATTTGCATTGTGAGAGCAATAAATGTCATTGTGTCTCGTAAGTTAACCAAGTGTCAACGATCATTATTTTGATATTTATAGAAATTTTACAAGAAATATATTCATTGACTGGAGCTGAAAAATTATTTACTGTCAAACCAGTTTACAATTTGAAAGAAGACATTTAGGGAAAGTTATTTTGTTTGACAGATAAAACAAGAAGACTTTTATTATCAATTTATAGTATTTTAATCAATCGATCATTAGTGAATAGGACTTGTAATATGTGTCTATAGCAACCAGCACAACTACGAACTTCTGTTTGACAGTTCGATCTTCAAGGGAACTTTAAAACATTTAAATAAATGTTTTGACAGTTTTAAAGAGTGCAAACCTAGAATCATATGGTTGTTCTATCTGCCCAAGTATCTCTCCTTGAAATTCCACAATACAGGAAGATTATATTATTTGGAATTTTTTTTTCTTGTTGACGAGCAAACGACTTTCGGATCCTGAAGTCTGACAAGGCACATCAAAAAATTTGGTATTTAGTCCCATGCAAGAGAGGTGGTACCGCCGCAAAGTACGAGGCCTCGTACACAAGAATGGGCAGTTCTGACCTCTACGTTTCAGCGCAACCAGTGGTAGAAGTCGGCATAAACGATAGATCGCTATTCAGCAGGTCTAAAGAGAGGCCGTTGTTTTTTGATGTGAAACAATACAGGATTCCACATTTTACTCAAGGGAAAACCATTGTCTCTGATTACAATATTATCAGAAAGACGAAATGCGATCGACTCTTTTAAAACGCAGTCCCAATAGCGAGACGCAGAGGCAACCATTTGTGTCCCGTCATACTTCATTTTATGTCCCTCAGTAAGACAGTGCTCAGATACTGCAGATTTATCTGGCTGAAGCAATCTCGTGTGTCAATGGTCCAGATGAGTACATCGATGTACTGAACACCATCGACTTACAAGTCTCGGTGAGTCGGTGTACAAGCACTGTCACCTGATGATGACGGGCAGGTGGACCGCCGAAATATTGTGTCCAGATGACGTATTTATCTGGCAGGAAACCCGAGAAGAATATTATTTTTGTGTCCCAGCCTCGTCGCCGCTTTTGTGTCTCGTTTCCGTCGTAGGTGTCGGTGGCCGAGTAGAAAGACCGACACAGGAATAAAGGATGCACTCTTGTGCAGGTAGGAGGTGACCAGCCAGTGGGACAGCAGAAACTAGAAACACTAGAGTAAATTAGAACGAGATATATATATTTCTTAGAGACTTAGTAATACTTAACTTTTACATAGCTCAGTACTGCAGAATGCTGATACATAGTTGAGCTAGAGGCCTGCCTAGTGCCTGTCCGATAGCCAAGTCTTCACTGGTGCCTATCTGATTCCGAAGTGTTAGCTGGTTCCTATCTCAGTTCTAAGTGAACGATGTCGTTCAGTGGAGGCCACGAGCGGAGTTGTAGCAGAGGGCGCTCGTGGCTGACGTCGTAAGAACGCCGCGTCGTGCGTGCATGACGGCGCGCGGCGAAAGTAGGTGGCGTGCACTTTAGACTTGTGCGACACCACAATTATCAATTATAACTCCGGGAAGCCTACGTAGTCACAAATCCCACACATGTTCGACTGAAATATGGAGCTAGTGTTGGTCAGGGAAATTCCTGCACTTCTGGCAAGGCACGTTGAGTTTGATGCGCAGAGTATGGGCGAGCACTAGTCTGTTGAACTATCATATCACCTTTCCGTTGCAAGAATGGCAAAAGAACGGTTCTTACAACAGTCTGTATTATAGGTCGGAGTGGAAGTTCTTTAAGAGAAATGCAACCATGATTACTGCAATCCAAAAGGTGCTTATAAAAAGCTGAATGGTTGCTTGAAATGTACAGAATTGTTATAAACTTCTTTATTTTTCTTTCTGGATAACCTGTCTTCTGATGACACATAATTGTACAAAATATACAATTACAAACCAGGTATGAGGTAATGTTCATACAATCAGGCAACTTTACAAGAAACAAATGCATAAAAAAAACCTGAGCTGTGATCATTTCCTCATTCTGCTCCACTGAACGTATATCGCAGAAAATGAGTAATTGGAATTACATAATATAATGAGTATAGTTTGGAACCTACCAGAAAGTCATAAGTCGAGCAGCGATATTCCGTAAAGAAGACAACCATACGCGCGCAACCGAAAGCTTTCAGCCATCAGAAAAAGACACACTCTCTGGGTGTATCTGTTAAGTGTGACTGTGTGAATGCCCGTGTGTGTGTGTTTGTGTGTGTGTGTGTGTGTGTGTGTGTGTGTGTGTGTGGAATTAATAAAGGATTACTTTACTGAAACAGAAATTACTCATTGGAATAAAAGCAATTCTTGCTGTACACAGCGAACTGTATTAAAAATCACTTGAAAGCAGAAAGAAGCTTTTGTGTACGAGTGTGTTTTAGGAAAACTGCCAGTAAAACTAACATAAATCTACTAGTGTACATTTGTTCCTACAACATTAATTACCGTTTTTATACAATAAGGTTTAGTAGTTTGACGATGATCAAAACAACAGGAAGAATAGACGTTCCTGACATTCTGCTTTTTCTCAAGACATATTCGTTAAACATGAACGTTGTAGCTGGCCTGAAAGTCCTATACGTGGGCCTTCGTCGATGACAAGATGGTAACAAGTTTTACTCCGACATTGGCTTCTCACGCCACGAATTTACGAACGCGCCATTTATTCTCAGGTACTCATTTACGACAGCCAGATGTGTGACGCATCTGAAAAGGAACAGCATGCAAGCGTTGGAGTTTGTCTGAGAGAAGGAAACTTTTGAGATGGATCTGCTTTCACGCCTCTACCGACTCAGAGCTGCGCTCGTAAACTTCTCAGTATCTCAGCTTCCAACTTAGGAACAGTATTTCTCTCCGAATATTTAGGTGCTTTGACGATGCTGTAAGTAACGGTATAAACGAAAACTTTATTAGATTCCAGAAATTAGTTAACAATTTCGACTTCAGATACTCCTCTGTCCAGTGCCAGCTGTCACCAGTGCCACATCGTTACAGCGCTAAGTATCTGAATTTAATTTGTGTCAAATTTAATTTGCCAGTCTAGTTCATTTTCGGTAGTACGGTTTTAAGAGGTTTATTCCCGCGTACTTGCAGATTTCGTTTGTACTACTGTTTTAATAGTTTATTCTATCGTATTTGATAAATACCGTTGTTTAGTCTTCGTCTTTGACCGGTGTATTTCAAAACAAGTCAGAGACCGTTACTAAGCTCGTTATCAGTCAGTCCAGTGCCAGCTGTCACCAGTGCCACATCGTTACAGCGCTAAGTATCTGAATTTAATTTGTGTCAAATTTAATTTGCCAGTCTAGTTCATTTTCGGTAGTACTGTTTTAAGAGGTTTATTCCCGCGTACTTGCAGATTTCGTTTGTACTACTGTTTTAATAGTTTATTCTATTGTATTTGATAAATACCGTTGTGTTTAGTCTTCGTCTTTGACCGGTGTATTTCAAAACAAGTCAGAGACCGTTACTAAGCTCGTTATCAGTCAGTCCAGTGGCAGCTGCCACGAGTGCCGCAGCGTTAACAGCGCTAAGCTGCCGGACTCAGTTTTGTTGATTCGACAGTGTAGTTACCACTGACCACAGTTAAGTCAGCAGCCAGCCGCCTTCATTAGAATACTAGGCTCCTTTAAAGTTGTTAATTGCTGTTAATTGTATCGATAGGATGGATAGGATGTGTGCCTGCTGTGTGCGGACGCAGGAGGAGTTGGCCGCGGTTCGCGAACAGCTGAGCGTGCTGTTGGCTACGGTCAGCCATCTTCAAGCTGCTGTCTCGGGGTGCAGCGATGGTGGGGAGTCTGGTGCGTCGAGTGGGACACCTCAGGTGTCTCACTCTTCGCTCCCTGTCCCTGCTACCGAGGCACCTTCAGGTGTACCGGACGTCGTCGAGCCGCCTTCTCCGCAAGGGGAGTGGCGGGTTGTACGGCGTTCGCGTCGCTCGAGGCGGAAGGCCAATGTGGAGGCTGGACGTCCGTCCGCGCCCGTTCGTCCTTTGAGTGAAAGTGTGGCCACTCCTTCAGCAGGGTCCGAGCAGGTGCACGGGGGGAGGGGATTATTAGTTATTGGGAGCTCCAATGTCAGGCGCGTGATGGAGCCCCTTAGGCAGATAGCGTCCAGATCTGGAAGGAATTCCAACGTGCACTCGGTGTGTTTGCCGGGGGGGCCTCATCCGAGATGTGGAGGCGGCCTTGCCGGCGGCTATCGAGGGTGCGGGGTGCAGTCGACTGCAAGTCGTAGCTCACGTCGGCACCAATGACGCTTGTCGCTTGGGTTCTGAGGACATCCTCAGGTCCTACGAGCGGCTGGCGGAATTGGTGAAGGCTGCTGCCTTCGCACGCGGGGTGCAAGCAGAGCTGTCGATTTGCAGCATTGTTCCCAGGGCTGATCGGGGTCCTTTGGTTTGGAGCCGAGTGGAGGGTCTGAACCAGATGCTTCGCCGACTCTGTGACAGTCATGGCTGCAGATTTCTGGATCTGCGTTATCGGGTGGGGAATTGTAGGGTGCCCCTAGATAGATCAGGGGTGCACTACACTAAGGAAGCGGCTACTCGGGTAGCAGAGTACTTGTGGAGTGCACATGGGGGTTTTTTAGGCTAGGCGCTAACTCTGATGAGCACTCGCCTGTCAGCATTCAAACAGCGAATTCAGGCCACGTTCGGAACAAAAATTCGAACATAAAAATATTAGCCGCGAACTTACAGAGTATTAGAAACAAAGTTCCCGAATTTGCAGCGATGCATGGAAGTTATTGCGCTCAGATAGTTTTAGGCACCGAAAGCTGGCTAAATGATGATGTGGAAAGTTCAGAAATATTTAGCGAAGCGTGGAATGTATATCGGAAAGATAGATCTGATACAACTGGAGGAGGAGTGTTCATCGCTGTGGACAAAGATATTGTTTCTACTGAGATCGAGGTTGAAAGTGATTGTGAAGTTATCTGGGCACGCATAACAGGTCTAAAGGAAGTAAAGTTAATAGTTGGTTGTTTTTACCGGGCCCCCCAGTGCTGCTGTAGCAGTTTTAGATTCATTCAAGGAAAGTCTACACCAGGTAGTGCATAGGTATCCGGGCCATGCAATATTAATCGGAGGTGACTTCAACCTTAAGAGTATAGATTGGGACCTCGCTAGTTACATTTCAGGCGGTACAGACAAGCAGTCTTGCGAGCTACTTTTGGACACATTCTCCGAAAACTGTCTTGAGCAGTTAAACCGGCAACCCACGCGCAATGGAAATATTCTAGACCTTATAGCCACAAACAGGCCTGACCTTATTAACGATGTCTGTGTAGAGACAGGAATTAGTGATCATGATATCATCATAGCGTCGATGGTGACCAAAGTTCATAAACCAGTCAAGAAGGCTAGGAGCGTGTTTTTGTTGGGAAAAGCCGACAAGCAAATGTTACGATCGCACTTAGAAAATGAATGGGCATCGTTTAATTCTGGGACTATGGATGTAGAGGACTTGTGGACTAAATTTAAATGCATTGTTAATGAAGGGTTAGAGAAATATGTGCCAGTAAAGACGATTAAGGATGGAAAAGATCCACCGTGGTATAATAATAATGTTAGAAAGCTACTGAGAAAGCAAAGGCTGTTGCACTCTCGATTCAAAAAAGAACACGCAAATGATGACAGGCAAAAGATAGTAGAGATTCGTGCGTCTATAGAAAGATCGATGCGTGAAGCATACAATAATTATCACAGCCATACCTTAGCAAAAGATCTTTCCGAGAACCCGAAAAAATTCTGGTCCTATGTAAAATCGATAAGCGGGTCAAAGCCCACTGTCCAGTCACTAGTTGATCATTCCGGGGCAGTAATAGAAGAAAGCAAACGGAAAGCTGAAGTTCTAAATTTAACCTTTAAGAAATCTTTCACTCAGGAGGACTGCACAAATATACCATCATTTGATCAACGTACAAATTCCGAAATGGGGGACATAGCAATAGGTATTTCCGGTGTAGAGAAGCAGCTGAGAGAGCTAAATACGAAAAAGTCTGCTGGTCCGGATGGAATACCAGTTCGGTTTTACAAAGATTATTCTGCGGCATTGGCCCCCTACTTAGCGTGCATTTATAGCGAGTCTTTAATTCAGCGCAAAGTTCCTAGTAAAAAAGCGCAGGTGACTCCCGTGTATAAGAAAGGAAAGAGAACTGACCCATACAATTACAGGCCAATATCGTTGACATCAGTTTCATGTAGAATTTTGGAGCATATTCTCAGTTCGAACATAGTAAATTTCCTTGAAACGGAAAAGCTTCTTTCCATGAATCAGCACGGGTTTAGGAAACATCGTTCATGTGAAACTCAGCTTGCCCTTTTCTCACATGACATCTTGCGAGTCATGGACGAAGGGCAACAGGCGGATTGTGTTTTTCTCGACTTCAAAAAGGCGTTCGACACGGTGCCACACTGCAGACTGCTAACGAAGATACGAGCTTGTGGAATAGGTTCACAGATTTGTGACTGGCTGGAAGACTTCCTAAGTAATAGAACGCAATACGTTGTTCTCGACGGCGAGTGTTCATCAGAGACCAGGCATTAAAATGTAATAAACCATTCATAGACACGAAGTAAATAAATAAAAGTTGCACATATAATGTTCTAGTACAATCGCGAAACAAATCGCAACAATACTTGAGCATCACTTTATGAAGTACTGGATCTGCTGAAAATAAATAACTTAAAAATTAGTCAGAATGGAGAAGGGATTGTAAGTAAGTAAGATATTTCAAATTGACCGTGGGGGTTTATTGAAATTAATAAAAATAAGGGAATTAAGCTCACAAAATAATAAGGCAAAATCCTGGAACACGTCCTAATATATCGTGGAGAAGACAATAAGTGACTTCAGCTTGTTGCAAAAAAAGTCAAACGTGACAAATATCAAATGTTTCTCGATACGCTGGCAGAGAGAGGGCAGACGTCAGTGTATCGTCAGGCGTGCCCCAGGGGAGTGTGATAGGACCGCTATTATTTTCTATCTATATAAATGATCTGATGGACAGAGTAAGTTGTAATTTGCGGCAGTTTGCTGATGATGCTGTGGTGTATGGGAGGGTGTCGTCTGTAACTGACTGTAATAGCATACAGGTTGACTTAGACAAAATTTATAGTTGGTGCGAAGAATGGCAGCTAGCTCTCAATGTAGAAAAATGTAAGGTGATGCGCATGAGTAGAAAAAACAATCCTATAATGTTCGAATACAGCATCAGTAGTGAGCTTCTTTATGCAGTCGCGTCGTTCAAATATCTAGGCGTAACATTGCAGAGCGATATGAAATGGAACGAGCATGTAAGGACAGTTGTGAGTAAGGCGGACAGCAGACTTCGGTTTATTGGGAGAATTTTGGGAAGATGTACTTCACCTGTAAAGGAGACCGCGTATAAAACGCTTGTACGACCACGTCTTGAGTATTGCTCAAGTATTTGGGACCCGCAGCAGATCGGTTTGAAGGAAGACATAGAGGCGGTTCAGAGGCGAGCAGCTAGATTTGTTACCGGTAGGTTCGACCAATGCGCGAGTGTCACGGAAATGCTCCGGCAACTCAATTGGGGATCGCTGGAAGAAAGACGACGTTCTTTTCGTGAATTTCTGTTAAGTAAATTTAGAGGGCCGGAATTTGAAGCTGAGTGTAGTACGATCTTGCTGCCGCCTACTTACATTTCGCGTAAAGATCACAAAGACAAGATAAGAGAAATTAGGGCTCGTACGGAGGCATATAGGCATTCTTTTTTTCCTCGTTCAATTTGGGAGTGGAATAGGAAAGGAAATGCCTAGTAGTGGTACAGTGTACCCTCCGCCACGCACCTTACTGTGAATTGCGGAGTATGTATGTAGATGTAGATGTAGAAGGTTTACTTTAACGTAGATGAACTGTGAACCACGGTTACCCTACTGTCCTTCGAAATATTCACTTCCCATATCTACCGCTGGTACATGCCCTGGAAACTTTGGACGAAGTCTTCCTTTGGGATGGTGTTCGAAAGCCTCGTCACGTGTCGTTGGATGTCAGGTTTGTCAAATCTCTTTCCTTTCAAAGCGAGTTTGAGTCGGGGGAATAGGAAGGAGGATCGAGGTGCAGCGAGTATGGTGGATGTTAATGGGGCATGGGTGTGTGTGTGTTGTCCTTAGGTTAGTTTATCTAGGTTTAAGTAGTTTGTAAGCTACGGACTGATGACCGCGCAGTTTGGTCCGATAGATTTACAAACATTTGAACTTTTTTGTGGATGTTAAAGTTGCAACACCCTTTCTTTGCCAGAACCTCTTTGACGAAATTGCCTGTCTGTGGAGGAACCTTGTCGTGAAGTGAAAACCAAGAACCTAGTTGTGTGTAACGGGCTCGTGCCCTGCGTAGACGTTGCATGGAACGGATAAAAATTTCAGTTTACGTTGCAGCATTGAACATCGCTCGTAACAGGTAGATAATGCCTCGATTATCGAAAAAAAGTGGTGAGCATTGTATTGATGCATGCATGACATTTCGGCTGTAACCTTTTTCCGAATAGGTAATTTCGGAGAACGCCATTCAGTGCTTCCTCATTTCGTTTCAGTTTCGTGCCGGTTACACGAGGTTTCATCCTCAGTGACATTACGGTTCAATAAATTGGGTGTCGCATTCGCTGTTTCGACACATTCCTGAGAACTTTCTAATCGTGTATGCTTCAGATCGTCAGTTAAGTGATGTGGGACAAGACGACAATACGTTTTCCCCTCCCCTTATATCTGGGCAAGGATCTGTCGCATGGATTCACGGATAATCTGCAGTTCATCCCCTATCACGCGCACGGTTAATCGACGATGTAGTAATCCATTAATGATTTTTTTTAAATAACTTGTGCGATACTTGTCGCTGACGTCTGCCCTCTCTCTGCCAGCGTATCGAGAAACATTTGATATTTGTCACGTTTGACTTTTTTTGCAACAAGCTGAAGTCACTTATTGTCTTCTCCACGATATATTAGGACGTGTTCCAGGGTTTTGCCTTATTATTTTGTGAGCTTAATTCCCTTTTTTTAATTAATTTCAATAAACCCCCACAGTCAATTTGAAATATCTTACTTACTTACAATCCCTTCTCCATTCTGACTAATTTTTAAGTTATTTATTTTCAGCAGATCCAGTACTTCATAAAGTGATGCTCAAGTATTGTTGCGATTTGTTTCGCGATTGTACTAGAACATTATATGTGCAACTTTTATTTATTTACTTCGTGTCTATGAATGGTTTATTACATTTTAATGCCTGCAGAAAAATCTTTGCGATGTTTATGAAGTTCAATAATTTTGCAATTTTTGGCGACTATCATGCTTAATTTTCAACACAGTCATAGAACAATAGTAACCGAAACGCACAATACCAGCATCAATTTATCTAAGTAATATTCCAGTCATCTCAGGTAGAATCGTTACGGAATATGACCGAAATGTTAGTGCCAGCTCTCAATAAGGTAAAATTTAGATTCCGCCGAGTTCTTCTGTAATGTTGCTTTCTGGTGTTGTATTTGCTACCGAAGTCACTACCGCAACCATTTAATGACGGAATCCAATAATTTTGCTTAAATTGTCCCTTCCTTGTCAAAATTGCTCAGTAATTTCATTTAAAAATATTTCACTACCTGGTAAAATTTCATTTGCGGACCCTGAACCTTAGCATTAATACGCAACACCCATTTTCATACAAAAGCAGCATTACAACGATCATTGGTAATTAATGTCCTCGCTTTCTCAATGCCTTCGTCACAGACGACGGTCGCTGGTCATCCGGTACGGGAACTGTCAGCAACACTTCACCGAATCACTCGTACACACACTTCATGTGCAGTGATTGATCTGCATAAACACGTATCAGCATCGCATACGTTTCTTTAAGTCTCTCGCCAAGCTAAAAACAAAACTTTGAATATATCCCAAAAGTCAGTCTTAGTTCCAAAATTTTCATTATTTCAATAACGTGTTTCGACCTTTTGAGACATCATCGGTAATCTATAGGCAAAAAACATTATGTGGTACATAATAAGAGTAGATTTGGAGAAGGCTTTTGACAATGTTGAATGGAATAAACTCTTTCAAGTTCTGAAGCAAGCAGGAGCAAAAGATAGGGAGCGTAAGGTTATTTACAACTTGTACAAAAACCAGACAGCAGTTGTCGGAGTTGAAGAGTATGAAAGGGATGCAGTGGTTGGAAAGGGAGTAAGACACGGTTGTAGCCTTTCTCCAATGTTATTCAATTTGTACATTGAACAAGCTATAAAGGAAAGCAAGGAGAAATTTGGAGAAGGAATTAAAGTTCAGGGTGAACAATTAAAAACATCGCGTTTTGCCGAAGACATAGTAATTCTGTCAGAGACAGCAAAGGACCTGGAAGAGCAGTTGAACGGAATGGATAGTGTGCTGAAAGATGAACATTAATAAGAGTAAAACAAGGGCAATAGAGTGCAGTCTATGAAAATCAGGTGATGCTGAAGGAATTAGATTAGGTAACGAAACAATAAAGGAGGTAGATGAGTATTGGTACTTGGGGAGTAAAATAACAAATGATGGTCGCAGTACAAAGGATATAAAATGCAGAATGGCAATGGGTAGAAAAGCGTTCTTGAAAAAGACAAATTTGTTAACATCGAATATTGATTTAAGCCTAACGAAGTCCTTTCTGAAGGCATTTGTATGGAGTGTTGCCTTGTATGGGAGTGAAACATGGACGATAAACAGTGCGAACAGGAAGAGGATAGAGGCTTTTGAAATATGGTGCTACAGAAGAATGCTGAAGATTAGGTGGGTGGATCGCGTAACTAATGAGGAGGTACTGAACAGAATTGGAGAGAAAAGAAATATCTGGCATACCTTGACTAAAAGGTATAGATTGGTAGGATACATTCTTAGACATCAAGCAGGGAAGTTTGTGGGGTAAAAAACGCAGAGGAAGACCAAGAGATGGATACAGTAAGCAGATTCAGACAGATGTAGGTTGCCGTTCTTATGTGGAGATGAAGAGACTTGCTCAGGATAGGGTATTGTGGAGAGCTGCATCAAACCAGTCTCCGGAATGAAGACCACAAGAACACTAAGAGGATCACTCCGAAAATAATTCACACTATTTTTTTCAAAAATACAGTTTTTAATCTGCATGTTTGAAAGTTTTACAGTGTGTAGATACATCCTTCCCTCTTGTTTTGAAAAATGTTGAAATGTTTGTATAGTCTATGGGACTTAACTACGGGGTCATCAGTCCCTAAACTTACCAACTACTTATGAACTACTTACGAACTACTAGGACGGCACAAATATCCATGCCCGCGGGGGGATTCGAACCCCCGACCATAGTGGTAGCTATCTGTCATCATTGGAAAATAAACCACTTAGGATGGAATCATATCGTCATTGTCGTTAAAAAATTAGGCCTAAAATGGAAGAAGACAGGCACATGTGAAGTGATATGCCAAGCTGCTAAAAAATAATGCGCGACGTCATGACAACAATGGAATATGTTAGGCGAAACCAAATAAGTCATATTGCGCACAGCACAGAGAGAACAAATAGAATACTGCCGACGAAGGCTTTCGACCTCGTTGCAGGCCAAAACAGACATTAAGTCCTTGCATATTATTGATAAAGCAGAAGAAGGAAGAAGTATTAAGCCCTTCCTATACGAGACGTGCAACACGCACAAGGAAGTCGTTGTCAGCTGAAGCGCTCCTTGCGATAAACCGTCGAATTACAAATAGCGTTCGAACGGTACACATTTGCTGAGTCGTCTACTTCGTTTGTTGTCAACGTACAGCAAATGAATCGCCGTGTTAACAGTTTTCGAAACTGTATGATGTATTGTGATGATCAAAACATTTATTAGTGTTTTAGACAGCCACTGTGAAACTGTTTTCGTGCAGTTCCTGTTCATATATGTTCATAAGTTTGTATAGCTTATGGGACTTAACTACGGGGTCATCAGTCCCTAAACGTACAAACTACTTACAAACTAGCTAATACTAAGGATGGCACAAATATCCATGCCCGAGGGCGTAGTGGCAGTACAGACCGTGACTGGAGCACCTCAGTCCCCTCGGCCACCACGGCCGGCTTGCACTTCATGCGCAACTACGTCGCCCACGTGTGTTAACGTCCTCATTATAAAATGCGTTTACATACTTCCAGCCCCTACGGTTTGAGGCGCCTATGTATATGACGAACAAGCTCAGGGTGTCTATACATAGACCTTTCACTTTGATAAAGCTTCAAGTAATGCCTACCAAAAACAAATATTTTATCTGTTAGCTACAGTCTGTTTCAGGAAAAATAGCAAATATTTTAGAAGTTGGTAATAAAGATGATTTGCAGTTAAAATTTCATATAACGTGTGTCAAATATTATTGGGTACAGAGATACAGCTCTTCGTATGTACAACAAACTGATTTAGATATTTTGACTGATTCGTCGGTTTTTGGTAGATCAACATAACTTTTATTTCAATAACCGGTTTTAGACGTACTTTAAAGTCTAAATAAGTCCCAGTAAGCCGAAAACCGGGTAACTAAGTGGAAATGTACGTGTAGAAGATACACAAAATTCTACTTTTAAGTAAGAGTGATGTTGTAGTAGCAAGAACTGACGGATAAATCAGTGAAAATTTCTTGATTTACATTTGCTCTACGTTTGTTTAGATTTCATATTAACAGCTAAATCTCTGTATTCAATAAAAATTGTACACAGGTTATATTAAATTTTTAATGCAATTCCTCTATAGTATCACCTCCTAAAATACTTACGACTGAGTCGAAAAACTACTTTCCACTGAGCAGGTGACAAGTACACATTCTCAAACAAATTCCCACCTTGGCTTCGTTTGTGAGCTCGGTTTTCTGTTCGGTCGTCTGCGCATGCGCGAAGCACTTCCATACGCGTGAGAATAGGATCCATCCTATTTCGGCTGCTAGCGATGGTATGCGTGCATCTTGTGCAAGTGGACGCGTCTACACTGTACGCGGACGGCGTAACCGGCTGAAAGTTCACCACTGCAGATGTAATGTGATATTTAGCTATTTTAGCTCAGCATATTCACTGTAGTTGTCTGCTTACTAGAATAAACTGGTAAATAATAAAAAAAATGCACTGCTTAAATAGTGTAATCAAATCTGGCATCAATTAATTTAATGAAAAACTCACGGTTATAAAATTAGTAAGTAGAGTCTTGACGAGAGGAACCAAATCAACATCAACATTAATTTAATGAAATGATTCTAGTTGCAGAAAACATAGAAAGATTACTTTTAAAAATTATAGTTCTGGGTGTACAAGCCAGTTAAAAGATTCATGTAAACAACTTGATGTGCTGCTGAATCTCGTTCCCTGGCCCAAATTGAGAACTAGTTTGACCTTAAATTACTCTTACAGCTGCAAGTTAGAAAAGCAGCGGTCATATGAACTGTAGCTCATAGGAATCACACTTACTATGAAACGAGCCAACACAAATAAATTACTTTATGAAAGTGGCGGACGAAACAAGAGGCGCAACGGAAATATTAACAATAATCCGCATCGGAATCTGTTCTCAAGACATGTGAAGCAATATTTATAAAGAAAGGGGTAGGTATCCTCAAACTACTGTATGAAAATAGGATAAGATTTTACTGAACAAAATGCTTTTATTCAGTGTAAGCACAAGCACGTGGGGGGAACCAATTTAGTTACACAATAAAAACACATTCCCATTGAAACTAGCTCACAAGCACTATCATAACTTATGCTAAAAATGCCCATAATAGAAATTTAAATTTATCTACACTGAATTTTAGTTACGGGAGGATTTACAAATAACAAGCATTCATCCACACACACACACAAGCGCGCGCGCGCGCAATGTAAGCGAAACTTACTAAAATCAGCGTGCTGAACAAGGCAGAAACGGCCGTCGATCTCCGTAGGGGAAGTTTCAGCGAGCCAAGGCGAAGGACACAACACAATAAAAATAACTTTCGTACGTGGCTGGTTCTATTCTTTCTTAACTGGAGATGGCGCGTACAGCAACAAAATCTGTTTGCATTTGAAGCTAAACCAAGCGCTGTCAAACTAACTGAGGCGCGCACGACGTGCTTCCGAAATCCAGTAAAATGAAGAAAATCAGTTACTAAACTATTACGAAAATTAACTATAGCATGCAACCCATAGAAATGCGTGTAATTTTACAAGGAAACGGAAGAAACACACGATAGGAGAACGTTCGAGATATGGATGAGGTCCGTTCTTAGAAATCATCAAAGTTTAATAAATTCAGATTCGCGGTAAAACAAATATGAAATACGGCATGCAACGCATGAAAATACATAGAAAGTTGTAAGGAAACGAAAGAAACACAGATATACGCGATAGCACGAACTTTACAGAGAAGGATGAAATCCTATCTCAAAAATCATCCAAGTTTAATAAATTCGGAGTCGCGGAAGAACAAATATGAAATACGGCATGCAACCTATAGAAATGCGCAGCATTTCATAAGTAAGCAAATGAGAAAGGTTGTACAGGGCTAGTAAAGAATTTACAGACTGCGGTTGAGAACAGAGTACAAGTTCGAGAATAAAATAGCTATTTACAACAGGCGGAAGAGGGAAGATCGCGCTGTCCTACCAGAAAATGGAAGGATACATGCTGTTATTCTAGCCTGAAGGGCATAGAACAAACACGGGTTCTGCTGAAGGCTTTGTTCTGAGAACACACCACATGGAGTACATGTTACTCGCGGACAGAGAAAACGAACAGTAAAATTGCACGCGAGTTACAAGAAGCAAAATTACTGCTTAGTAGTCCAGCATCTTTCGATGCATGCTCGGACAAACTTACTCCGAAACAGAATGCAAGTTTTGAAACCTAAATTGAACTAACTGAAAACGAATTGCTGCCATCTCCAGGCTGAAATAGCAGAGCTAACTCACCATTCCGAAGTACAGCCACCGAATGAGTGAGACTTTGGCGGGCTACGTGGGCCTCCGCCCAGAAATCTGCAAGGCCGAGGGAGTCAGGGGTGGTGGGGGAAACGCAGATATTGACACAAGGGCGCGTATAGGCTCACACCAGCCTCTTTCCAACCTAACTTGCAACGAAAGGGGGTGGAAATCTCTTTTGAGAGCATAGAAAGATAGGTTGGTACTAGCCACCTAGCGACGCAGGTCCAGAGAGCATCGCCCAAGGCTAAATTTCTCATACTTCCAGACACACTAACACGCCAAAAAATTCTCATACTCACACATGCACTCTTATAGGCACGGTGGCGAGACGGAGAAGCCGTTCATGCCACATTGATTGACACACTTATAAATTAATAACATAAATCTAACACAAATGAAGTTAAATATGATTACTTATAATAACACTTAGAAACGAGAACTGAAAGGCTACGTTATTCCTCATGCCTCAGAAAACGAATAGAGTGTCATTAAGCGACTTTAAATAAAATACAAAATTAAAATTTAGGGAAGGAGGAAGACAGCCGTCTTTCACGGTGCATCATGGGTAATCTTGTAAGCTCGCACTTCCCGTGTAGAAAGGGCTTTAGGAAGGAAAGGATTTGACAGTGGCTGCTTTAGGGCATTGAAATGAAACAATGGCGACAACTGAAAATATTGGAACCAGCTTCGCTTCGGACCAGCGGTCCCCTAACCACTTGGCCATCCGTGCTCACCTCCCGTCCGTCTCAAATTCCCACAAGTCGCACGCTATGGCCGTAGCGCCGATTTTTTTCCTTTATTGAGTTTTAATGCCCTGTTAGAGGCAGGCTGACAGCAGCCTGTGATGGTGCTCTACAGCCGCACAAATGAAAAAAAAAAAAAATAGACATATATATAAAATATAAAATTAACAAGGTGATAAAACGGCGCTTTTACAAGTACAAGAAGAGAAAATGGGAGAATGTTAAAAGAACATGACAGTGGATAGACTTACATGGTTGTTAAAACAAGGCATTGCCACGGTGGCTAAAAACACTCACTCCATACGACTAGTCATAACGTGACGGCGACAATGAGGTAAGAAACTCTGAACACTGGTTTCGCACAGGCACGTGTGCAACGTTAAAAATCACTGGGTAACGAAACACTATACACATGAAGCACTGAACACTTAAAACACTAGCACTGTACTGGCCCTGCATGGGGATGTGGGGGAGGATGGAGAAAGCGCGGGGGAAGGGGAAAGGAAAAGAGGTGGGGGAGGGCAGAAGTGGGGGGGGGATCCGGAAGGACTCCCGGGGAGGCGGAGAAGGAGGGGGTGAGCCAAGTGGGGGACGAGATGGGGACGGGAGGAGGGGGGGTTAATCCACAGGGAGAGGTCAAATTTGGAAGGAGGGATAGTTGTTGGGACGGTTGTGGAGAACATCGTCTGGGAGAGGACATAGAGGGTATGGAAGTGAAGGTAAAGGCGTGGCAGGGGCCCAGGATCCAGGAGGAGAGGAGATACTAGTGGGTAATGGGACTCTAACCTTCGGTGTATGTACTTGAGGCTTACTTGTTGAAGGAATTGGACCAGATGTGGGAATGGGATAAGGTCATAAAGGATCTGCGTGGGGGACGGGTGGATGCAGTAGGCGAGGCAAAGGGCATGGCATTCGAGGATTTTGAGGGATTCATAATAAGAGGGGGGACCGGAGATCCAGTCGGGATGGAAGCAGCTAAGGATGTGAATGAAGCATGAGGGACCGTTAGGTATACAGGATGGTGGAACGATTGAGACCCCATTTCCGGCCGGAGAGGCATTTCAAGAGGTTAAGATGGAAGAGGGCTTTCTGGCGAACGGTTTTGAGATGAGGGTTCCAGGAGAGGTTAACTGGGGTTAATCCAAGGTAGCGGAGGGTCTTCGTTTGCGGGATGGGGTGGCCATGGTGGGTGAGATAAAGGTCTCGGTGGCGAAAGGAAGGGGTGGTGTGACCTATGATGATTTCCTGGGATTTTGTAGGGTTAACAGTAAGGAGCCACTGGTTACACCAGGAGGAAAATTCGGATAGATGGGAAGGAGATGTTGGGAGCGAGCGAGGGACGGGGCAAGGGCAAGGAAGACGGTGTCATCAACATAATGAAGAAGATGTACAGGAGGCTGAGGTTGGGGCATATGCACTGAATATAACAGATAGAGGAGGGGCCACAGAACGGAGCCCTGGGGCACCCCGATAGAGGGGTAGAACAAGAGGGAATTTTGGTTATTGACAGTGACATAGGATGGGCGTTTGGAGAGAAAGGAAGCAATGTGAGGGACGTAATTAATAGGAAGGGCGTAGGCTTGGAACTTTAAAAGGAGACCGGAATGCCAGACACAGTCGTAGGCCTTCTCAATGACGAGGGAGATGAGGATGGCGGCGTGACGGGAATTAACCTGGACGGAGAGGAGATGAATAAGGCAAAGGAGCTGGTCATTGACAGAGGACAGTCGGAAGCCACATTGGGAAAGGGGAAGGAGTTGGAGTTGATGGAGGTGTTCGTGGATATGGCGCGAGAGGATGGATTCGAGGACTTTGCTGAACACCGAGGTGAGACACATGGAACAGTAGGAGGAGGCTTCGGAGGGCGGTTTGTCAGGTTTAAGGAACATTAGGATACGGGAGGTTTTCCAGAGGTCTGGGTAGAAGCTGGTGAAGAGAATGACATTATACAGTGAAGGGATGGTGGAATGGAAGGAGGGGGTACAGGCACGGAGGTGCCTGCAGGTAGTGCGGTCGTCAACTGGGGCGGTGTACTTTTTGTGCAGAGTGTGTGTACGATGTCTTGGATTGTCAGGCAGGTCGAATATATTGGCAAGGTGGTGAGCAAAATGCTGAGACTTGCTGGCGTTGTCGAGAAGAGGAAGGTTATTATGGAGAAGAGGGTATGCGGGGGCTGAGTGACTGCCAGTAAGGCGGTGGAAGGCCCTCCAACATTTGGAGGAGTTGATGGGGAGCGTAGCATTATGGCAGGTGCTTGTCTGTCGCCAATCCTGGCGTTTCTTTACGTTCAAGAGGTTTCTAATGTGTCATTGGAGTTGCTGGTGGCGTAGGATTGTGTCCCGATCACAGGTCCACAGGAAGGAACGGTAAAGACAACGGGATTTTTGGAGCAGGAGGACAGACTGTGGGGGGGACGGTGTGGGTTGCAACGGCGTCAGCAATAGTCTGGTGCAGGAAAGCGGAGACATGGACGATATCATTGGGGGTATGGTGAGAAAGGGGCTGGCTAGCGACCGACGTGTTAATGGAACAATGGTAGGCATCCCAGTCAGAGTGGGAGTAATCATGGACTAGCCTAGGTGCAGGACGGGTGATGTGGCCGGGATGGCCGCGGGGGTTGAAGATGAGGAGTACGGGGACGTGTTTACGGCCAATAAGGTCAAGGACTTCCGCCTGCAGGTGTCCTGGGAGATTAAGAGAGGGCGTGTAGGACTCTGGAGGGGAACAGAGTAGGAACTGATGCCACCACTGGAGTTTGGCGGCAGAGTGGGAATGAAGGTTGTGAAGGAGTTGTAATGAAATCGTATGGGATTGGAACACGGGAGCGAATGTAGATGGTGGCTAGGGTAACAGTGAGGGAAGAAAGGAAGCGGGTCAGGATGAGGTGTTCAGCAGGATTATTGACAGGGGGTTGTGGCCGGATAGGGTGGTAGCAGAAGTGGCGAATCGCCACTCCACCTCGAGCAAGGGGGGGAGGGCCATGAGTGAGGTGAAGGGTGTAAGGAGTGTTACAGACGGAATGATAGGGTTGGAGGAAGGTTTCGTTTAGGAGGAAGGCATCCATGCATTGTTGAGGGAGGGTATGCATAAAGAGGGGTTTGTTGGCGTGGAGGGAGTGGATATTGTGGTAAAGGATACGGTGGGATGGGCCTGCCATAATGGGTACTACTATGGGGGCAACGCGAAAGAAGTTAAGGGAAGTTAAACGAGGGTGGCGCCACAGGAGATGGTGAAGTGGGAGTTGCTGCGGGAGAGTGTGGCAATCGTTTCCAATTGCCACACGGAGCGGGTGGCGAGGACGATCTTTTGGAGGGAGTGAGGACGCTGGAATGGGTGAATATTTTGAATGACGGTGGTGACAAAGTGGATGACGTCCTCCACTGTGAGGGGGGCAGGGAATGGTTGGGGTGCATGGGAGGGTCATTGGGATGGACGGGAACTGTCAGCTCGATGGGAGGTGAGTTAAGGGCCAGCCTGATATTTATAGGAGTAGGTGGGGTGGGGGCCACCACAGGTGTGGCAGGTGGGGGGAGAAGACAGATTGGGGCACTGCTTACAGAAGTGGGACTGCTTGCAGTAGGGACAGGTGGGTGGATTTCGACATTTCTCGGTGAGGTGGCCATTATAGGTGAGGCATTTGCCACACCTATAGGACTGGGGAGGGGAGCGGGAAGGATCCACCTTGTTACGGCGGTTGTAGATTATCACCCCCTTGCTGCGGAGGCAGTCGATGGAGGTGGGGTCTTCGGAGAAGACCCGCATGAGATAGGTGGGCCGTGGTCATTATGAATCCGCTTGGTGGATTGGACGTGGAGGTCAGGGATGGCTTGGAGGTGGACCAACACCTCACCCTCCATGATCACCAGGCTAAGCTTGGTGATCACGACGGGTGGGCAGAGGGCTTCTTGTGGCTGGGACTGGGATGGGGTGACGGAGGTGATCTGGGGAGCGTGCCAGAGAAGATCAGTGTGGAAGGTGAGACAGGGGGTTTTAATGTGGACAGAGTCCGTCCGAGGAATGAGTTGGAAGGGAGGTGCCGAGGGGAAGTATATTTCTTGGGACAGCCGTGGCAGTTGTCTAAAAACTGAGGGGCATGGCGGGGAAGAACGTAGGTAAAAAGCTGGGGGGGCTGAGGCGACAGAAGGTTGAGATGGGGGATTGGGTGAGGTGTCCGTAATCAGGCTGCGGGGGGGGGGGGGGGGAGCAGAGGCTGTGGTGGAGGGGGCTTTTTTGGAAGTGTTGGGAAGGGGATCCTTGCTGGTGTGTTTCACTTGTTTTTTTCTGTACTGTGGAGGTGGGGATATACTGGGGAATGGGTTGGAGAGGAAGATGGCGGGGAACAGAAGGGCTGAGGACTCTACCACTGTGGTACAGTGGTGAACGATGGGAGCGGGGGGTGGGGGCAGATAAAATTGGTACCTCATGAAGGCTGGTGACTATGATAACTGGGGGAGGAGGAGAAGGCTGTTGAGCATCAGGAGCGGGGAAAGGGGCGGAGAGAACGACATTCAAGGGGATGGTGGTGCAAGAGAGGGATGGGGGGCTCCACGTGATCGTGGTGGAGTGAAGAGAGGGGGTGGTGGTGAGAACGATGGACGTGGTGGTGACGGGGGGCAAAATCATGTGGGGATGAAGGTTGGTTGCGAAGGCGCTGATGTTGGAGGCGGTGGTGGGGTTGGGGGCGTGGAGGATGAGGAGGAGGAGGGTGGTGGTGGTGGCGATGCCATGATTACCGCTGCCGCAGGGGACAGTCCAAGCGGTGTAGGCAACGGCGACGGCGACGGCTGCTGCGGCGAGGGCGGCAGTGGCGGCGGCGGCAGGACGTCCAATATCTCGCTGTAATTCCCTGTTACGTTATTGCATCCGTCATAGGGTGTAGTCTGTGCTCTAGTGACGTAGTAAGCTTCACGTCTTCAGTTCCGAGAGAAGCTGGTAACGCCCATATCATTCAGGTCGAAGGACTGACCGCATCTGCCGTGAAGTAATTGAAGCTAACGCCGTCATTGCCTGTAAATACTTGTTATATTGATGTGGTGTGTGTTCTTTCGGACATGTCCGAAAGAATAGGCATTAAGCCTTTGGAGCAAATATTTTTGTGACCATCATGGTGGGTAGGTGGCGTTTTTTGCCAGTGTAGTTAAGAGCTTGAATGATATAATTTTAAAACCATTAATACAGTGACAAAATCATGAAGTTGAAACAATGCAAATGGGAGTAGCTCCTAAGTTTTTGTTATTTCTTCATAACTGTTAAAATTCTTGTACGTATATGTAATATGCACCACATCGTATGTGTTTTTTGCCTTCAGATTGTCTGACTATGCCTCAAAAAGACGAAAAGCGTCATTGAAATAAATAAAATTTTGAGACTTAGACTGGCTTTCGAGATAAATTTATAACCTGTTGCTGTACCAGCCATTAGTATGGAATGGTTCTGATTTAGGGACCAAAGCACTAAACAAGTACTCCATGCAACTTGTCTAGAACGGAACACACAGGATGCTTAACGGAACTGTGGTAGTTGCAGGTAGTTAACAACGGCCGCTACGCAGCTTGCGTTGCGATTTTCTGTGTTACCGGATCGACCGTTCTCACTTCATTCCCCGAACTTTATCGTCAGAGGTTGTATGGAAATGTTTGCCGGGCCAAGACTTGAACACGAATCTCTAGCTTTTCAAGAATGGTCACCTAAATTTCTCGGCCAAGACAAGCTGAAGGTGCTGTGTATGTGCCTCTCCTGTCGACGAATGTGACACGTGGAAGTTTCTGTCTGGGCGGTTCAAATGTTCAAATGTCTGTAAATCTATCAATCCGTAGCTTACAAACTACCTAAGCGTAGGTAAACTAACCGACGGACAAACACACACACCCATGCCCCAGGGAGAACTCGAACCTCCACGGCGAGCAACCGCGCGCTCCGCAATGAGATGCTTTAGACCGCTCGGCTACTCCACCGCGGCTGTCTGGGCGGTGCACCACTCGGATGGCCGAAAGACTGAGGCGACTGCTCGCAAAAAACGGGACATCCACGTTTGAGTCCCGGTCCAGGAAACTTTTTTGTATGTTACGGCTGTGGCACACCGTCCGCGACGCCATGCAATCCAATCGGCTGGACGTGGAATGCAAAGGCGCTCGCTGCCTCGCTGCACCAGCAGGATCTGCAGAATGTCCTACCTCGGCTTGTTTACGCTTGCTTCAACTTGAACTGAGGCGTCGGCCTATCAAGCTTCTTTATTTCACACTTATGCTTAAATCTATGAAATTTCTTTCTATAAGATACTGAACGTTGTTCATATTTCTCTGATAATAAACACCAAGAAAATGTGAATGTGTACATGAACAGTACAACACAGTAACTAACTGATTACACTGTTATGTGACTCTCACAAAATGGATCTGTTACGATGAAGAGACAAGCTACCTTCGGGTCACGTGACACTGTAAGCAGCAACCCCTCCTAACCTTACGCATCCGCAAAGGCTGCTCTCCCCCACATCTTTTCAAACAGTTCAATGTCTGTTACAATGAAGAGTACAAATGTCATTTACCCACAAAATTTCGACACATTTGCTAAAACGCCCAAAGATATGTGGCAGGTAACAATACAAAAGTCATCGTTGTTCCTGTAAAGAAAAATGGCTTTTGAAGAAATTGCTTACAGTCGGTCTCGAACCCACTACCTTCGCAAGTGCACAACTACTAACCACACGTTTAATCTTGCTAGGTGGAGAGCAATGACTTCATTATTATTCATTATTAGATGTACTGAACTATCTTTACTTACATAGTTATATTTTACCAAATATGACGTTCGTTTGATGAATCTTAAATGCGTAAAAAACAAATATGAATGACGGATTTTGCCTTCATGGAGAATCTATGCAGCCGCAAGGCGAGGGGTGCAGTAGCTCCATTGTCTTTGCTTCGGGACCATTCGAGCGTAACCGCCAGAGCTCGAGTAGCCAGGAGCTGGTGACTCTACCAGCTCCAACGCCAATGTTAAAAGCGGAGTTTCCCCTCGCCCCTCCATGCCACGGAAGCGCCCATATATTGCCTCCAGGGTGTTTAGAAGAGAATTTAAACCTCAGTCGCGCATGCGCATTGCAACACTACGGCCACTACCGCCTATATTAGGCGGCCGCGCTACAACTCCTATACGTGCTGTTTCCGCGACGTAAAACGTTTCCCATACGATAAAAATACTTTGAATATACATATAAAATAATCGGATAGAAGAACGAAACGAAGAATCTTTTCATGACCAGCTTCTTTCCGGAGGTTCACTGCGTCAGTGTACACATAGGACGCGCCGCTACTGTCTTCAACTACGTGCCAACAGAGACCACTGCGAAAGCACGACAACACGCATGCGCTCGGTCACACCTTACTGTACTGTACTCCTCCGCGATGGGAAACAGCAGACAATCAGTGGCTTGGCAACTTGTCACATCAATCGGTATAAAGGGTCTTGCTAGGCGCAACCTGTGGAGGCCGTCTTGTACCAACTCTCAAAAGAGCCGCCGCAGTCATCCCTGAAGCCTACACCGTTCCCTGGCCGTCTTCCTGCCTACAAGAGTCGCTGCGCCCTTCGACGACAGGACTTCACTCCGACGCCACTACTTGGCGGGTGATAACGATAATTTTTCACCAACAAGAGCCTTGAATTTTGTTACATTCTTTCAACGAAAGAATATTGCGTGCAGATAAATTTATTTTACAAGATTTTCTGGAACCATTCAAGATTTTCGGTTTCCAAGATCATATTTTCTGTGGTCAGTGTATTGTGTGGCTTTGCCCCACGAAGATGATTGTTTGAATGAAACGAAGTCTTGATAACGTGGGTGTTCAAGTTATTTTGTGGTATTCATCAGTTAGAAAATGGTGGAGTCATAGGGAGTAGATGGCGAAGACTGAATGATGGACTACCACAGCGCTCTGTGCTATCACCAACCCTTTTTAATCTTTCTACAAGCGATAGTCATCACATTAGCAGTAAAAAGATACATTTTACCGACGATCTAGCACTAGCTTATCAAGCAAAACACCTGCAAGAATGCGAGGAAACCGTGACAACAGATCTACGCATAATGGGCGACTACTTCAAGAGCTGGAGACTAGAGCCAAACCCAACTAAAACAGAGGTACACGCTTACCTCCTTTGTAACCCATTCCAAAAATACTTGGGGGTTATTTTAGATCGGGCTCTTACCTTAAAGATCCATCTAGAATTTGCAGCAAAAAAAGTGAACACCAGAATCGACATTGTCAGTAAACTCGATGGGTCAGAATGAAGTGCAAATTTAGATACTCTTCATGCAGCTACATTGGCGTTATTTTACTCCACGGCAGAATACTGTGCTCCGGTGTGGAAGAATAGAGCACTTGTACTGAAAGTCGACGTCAAATTTCACCAAGCAATGAGAGTAGTCAGTGGCACCACATAGTCCACATCACTTCCATAGCTGCCTGTATTGTACAATATTCCACCTCTATCAATAAGAGAGTTCCACAAGAGCTCCACCACATGAAATCACTTGTGTACAGAAATTAGCTGCAGAATATACCTACCAACAGACTCAAATACAAAAAACCACCACGGCCGATGCAAGGATGCACCCCTTGTTTACGATGTCTGTTAAGAATGGAAAGATGTTTGGAAAATGTTTCCTCCGACCAACTCTCGTCTTATAACTGACCCTATAAAACGTGTGAATGGATTCCGTCTTCCCAGAAAACTATGGACGTCCCTGAACCGATTCCGCACAGGGCATAGAAGATGCAGTGCCTTTTTGTATGAAAGGGGATACAATGGTGCCCCAGCGTGTGACTTTGGCGCTCCTGTGCAAATTATGCAGCACCTGACTGAAGAGTGTGCAATACGAAAATATCCTGGAGCTGAATTTGGTGACAAGAAGAGTCAGAGTGATAAAGAGACCTAGATATTCAATTTTAGTATTTTCTCTGGTTTGATTGTTTTTGTTATGCGCTTATGTATGCAGTTCTTTTGTTTGTAATCCCTTATATATGAAAATTTCCAAATAACACTGTAATATGACCATGTAAGCCAAGCGGATAAATATATAAATAAATCACTCACAAAATAGATCACCTAAAAAGACCAACTAGAGTCGAAAGTTCTCGCAAATTGCGAATAAATATCTGGATGAAACTTCCTGACAGATTAAAATTGTGTCCCGGAACCGGGACTCAAATCTGGGACCTTTGCCTTTCGCGGGCAAGCGCTCTACCGACTGAGCTTAGGCTGTGGCTAAGCCATGTCTCCTCTATATCCTTTCTTACAGGAGTGCTAGTCTTGCAAGGTTCACAGGAGAGCTTCTGTGAAGTTTGGAAAGTAGGAGGCGAGATTCTGGCGGAAGTAAGGTTGTCAGGCGGCATCGTCAGTCGTGTCGGGATAGCTCAGTCGGTAGAGCGCTAGCCGAGGAGAGGCAAAGGTCACAGGTTCGAGTCCCGGTTCCGGCACACAATTTTAATCTGCCAGGAAGTTTCATATCAGCGCACACTCCGCTGCAGAGTGAAAGTTTCATTCTAAAAAATACCTGGATATTTAACATTTCTAGCTGCGGACTCTCATGTACCGGAGGTTCGCCTGACGAGCGGACAACCCGCAATGCAGGGTACCAGTGCATGGATGCATACCAGTGAGGCGTTCTACAGCTGCGGTTCCGGAGTCACCAGAGGACGCGACGAGCTCCGCCAGAGAGCGCACTAAACCGGAACTATTTTCCTCCGCACAGTCGCATGAGGCCAGCTCGAGACTGCCACGTGTCTCTGCGCGCCGACTATTTAGGGGGGCGCAGTGCAACACGACAGCAGTTCTCCGCCGACCGCCTACGAGAACCATAGCTGAGGGATCGCCACCGACTCCTCCAGGAAAGAGTCTCTGCCTCCAGGACTTCCCGCAACGGAATACGTCGTCCGGCTGTCTCCCTGGCCATTCTCTCAAGGCTATCGTTATCTCCCTGGCGTGTACCAAATTGGTGAAGAAGAAAACTTTTAGTTGATGTTTGTTATTTTCGCCTTAGTTTCAGTTGTTAGTTGTTTGTTTTGTTTCGAGAAAATGATTAGTTTGTCTTGTCAACAAAAACAATTTCCGTAGCAGTCAGTATCTTTCAGTTATTATCTCCTGATGCGATATATAGCACAAACCAACAGCACGTCCTGTTCCTTTAGAATGGATGCATTACGGTGAAAAGTTTATTAGAAAATTAAGACAAATTTAGTGCCCATTTGCAATAGGATCGGATTACTATTTTAAACGCTGCCACATCGTTCATCCACATGCGATATAACTTAGCACATTTGAAATTCAAAAGAAGAGCAACGGCGCTATCATCATAATAATTCGTACTGTACATGGTGGAGGTTGCTTAATAATTCTATAGGTTTATTCCTATGATGGTAACATTTTGCATATCTAACCTCGTAAGAAGAGAAAGATCACTGCGTAATATTTCGTACGGTGCCTGGCGAAGTTAATCTTACTACAGGTCTCGTAACCGTTTCATCGATCTCCATTAATGTGGCAGATTTACAACTTTCTTAAAATAGTGAGGGAGAAGATGAACAGAGAGAGAGAGAGAGAGAGAGAGAGAGAGAGAAAGAGAGAGAGAGAGAGAGAGAGAGAGAGAGAGAGAGAGAGGACAAGAGGAGAATGACAGAGGGGAGGTAATGATAGAGGATGGATAATAAGATGGAAGGAGAGGGAGGGGGAGGAAGACAGGACGAAGGAGGAAGGGGGGTACCCGAGGTAGGTAGATACAGCTGGAAAAGGCAGGACTATTGAAAATCGGAATAAATAGATACCCCAACAACGCTGGTTTTTTGGGTAGCTGATACGGAGAGAAGTCTGAAAGGACAAATAGGAAGGTGAAACATTCGCATGGGGGAACTGATAGACAGACAGGTTAAGGGAAGGAGTGTAACCGCGGCTGAATAGCCATGCACACTGAGGCGCTCTGCTACGGAGCGTGCGGCCGGTCCACGTCGGAGGTTCGAGTCCTCCCTCAGAAATGGGTGTTTTCGGTGTACTTAGGATAACTAAGTTTAAGTAGTTTGTAAGTTTATGGACCGATGACAACTGCATTTAGGTCCCATAACTTTGCAAACATTTGAAGGAGTGTAGGACGTAAGTCCAGTTCTCAAGCATATTTAACAACTTCACTGCCCGATTTGGTAGTTGTTTCATAAATTCTGCTACCGCCTCCTTATCAGGAACCAACTATCTGAAATGTGAGCTGACATTTTAAAATGTAGCAGAACGTGCTTTATTCATAACGCGTTGAAACTGCTAAACACTTTATCATACAATGTAAACGATGGAGAAGTAGAGCTAAAATGTTCAAATGGTTGTAAAGCTCATGGGAATTAACTGCGGGATCAGCAGTCCCTAAACTTACAAACTACTTAGGAACTAACTTTTACTAAAGACAGCACATACGTCTATTCTCGAGAGAGGATTCGTACCCCCCGAAGTGGAACGGCCTCACGCGTTGGAGCATAGCGCCTCAATGCGCTCGGCCGCTACACCGCGGCGAGAAGGAGAGCAACAGCCACATTCCTGGATGTATCGGTAATTCAACGGCTGGAAGGGACTCGGGCCATAACCATACACGGAGGATACACACAGTTCAGAGAGGACACAGTTAGTAGTAATCGATGGTAAGTTACCGATTAAAACAGAGGTGATATCGGGCGTACCACAGGGTAGTGTTATTGGTCCTCTGCTGTTCCTTATTTACATAAACGATTTAGGGAAAAATCAAAGTAGCTCTCTTAGGTTGTTTGCAGATGACGCCGTCATTTACCGTCTAGTAAAATCATCTGAAGATCAAAACCAACTGCAGAACGACCTGAAAAAGATATCAGTATAGTGTAAAAATTGGCAATTGACTCTAAATAATGGAAAGTGTCCACATGAGCACGAAAAGAAATCCGTTAAACTTTGTTTACAAGATAAAACAATCAAATGTGAAGGCCGTAAACTCCACAAAATACCTAGGAATTACTATTACTTCAGACTTAAACTGGAAAGAACACGTAGATAATATCGTGGGAAAGGCGAACCAGAGACTGCGTTTCATTGACAGAACCCTTAAAACATGCAACAGAACTACAAAAGAAACTGCAAACACTGCTTGTCCGTCCATTTTTGGAGTATTGCAGCCCAGTGTGTGATCCTTATCAGGTGGGTTTGACGGAGGACATCGAAAGAGTCCGAAGAAGGGCAGCTCGTTCCGTATTGTCACGATACAGGGGAGACAGCGTTACGGAAGTGATGCAGCATCTGGGATGGGAATCATTACAACAACGGCGCTTATCACTGCGGCGTGGGCTACTTGCGAAACTCCAATCGCCAACATTCTCCTCCGAATGCGAAAATATATTGTTGACTCCCACTTACATAGGTAGAAATGATCATCAGAATAAAATACGAGAAATCAGAGCTCGAACAGAGAGATTCAGGTGTTCTTTCTTCCCGCGCGTTATTCGAGAATGGAATGGGAGATAAATAGTGTAATTGTGGTTCGATGAACCCTCTGCCAGACACTTAAATGTGATTTGCAGAGTATCCCATGTAGATGTAGTTGTAGATGTAGATGCTAGTGGATGACGTGCGTCTTTTGTCGTTCTTAAATACTCTTTGATCTTCTTGGTGGGCCTGTAGATAATTTCGACCCCATACTTAGTAAAATTTTACCTATGCGGTCTATAATTTTACTAATGAATGGGAGGAAGACGTTTATATATGGTCGGCGATGTTGCTCAGTACCTCTGAATTCTTGCGTTCTCGGGTGGCGTGCTCTATCAATCTCCATGCTAGCATATACGTTCTTTTCGTTTGAAGGCCGACCGTATCCAATGTAGTTCTTGTTGAAACTAAGCTGGTTCGCAGATTTTTTTGGTCCTGCCCAAAAAGATTTTGATGACACCTCTTTTTTTACGTTGCATGGTGTTCTTGCGCAGACGAGTAAACAATATAATTTTCACAGACGTTAGTGTGCTTTCTTCTTAAAAGTTCAACAAGTATAGAACCACAATTCTGTACACTGCATCCGTAACGTTATCTTTTACAACTTGAAGTACCCAAGTCGACGTTATTTGCATTACCGCTAACTTTTAATTTTGTAATTTTTGTATTATATTCAATAATCAGAAGTATTTTGAAGGGCAGGGTTATGTTTCGTAAATACTGCGATTCTGTTTATTAGTATGGTATTAAGTAGACTTGGTCTGAAATTTTCACTTTCCTGTCTAATTCCAAAGCTTTAGGTTGTCTGTGTCTATTTGCACAAGAATTCAGCAAATAAATAATTCCACACAGAAAGTTTCATAATGTGAAGGTGGTGAGGCGCGCCTTTCTTGCAAAGGTGCATTTAATAAGCTAGTCTTCATTTTACTGCAGAAAAGAAAATGAATATAATGGAGAGGAAAAGAGACTCCACAAGAGCGGCAACACCAGGCGTCGGAAATTAGGTGTTCCGTTTCTGTCGCTGAGGGAAAAGGGGAAAATTCCATTGCATATTTAAGCACTGTAAACTTGAGAGTTCTTCTGAAGAATAATTATCTGTCTCTTTGAGGGACCTTGTTACCCTTTATAATACGTAACTTTTGGAAAGAGACTGCATCGGCTATTTACCTAGGATATTCGTCGTATTTTTATTCTACGGCCCTTTGTTCCTCAGTGTTGCATTTCTATTATTAAGAGATTTTGATTAGAACGTTGAGAATGTACTGTTTTCTACGACTTGTACAAAAACGTACTCGTATTTCTCTAAAATTATACCACAAAGAAGGTAATTTTTAGTGACAGACGCGATGTTACACACTTCCAGAAAAAAAGATCAAATTGAATCGCTAGAGGTAGCAACTCTTTATTCACAGCGTAATATTCCTCCCTTTGCCGCTCACGAAATAGGTCCATACAAACTTGGTTAAGTTCAGCAGCTGTTTTATTAGTAGGACACATGGGAGTGGTAGGTTCAATAATTAGAAACGTACATGTTTATGTATGTTGATTTTTGGCCATTGCATTGTACACGGTGACCCAGGTTCTGTTGAAACGCCGTACACCATATTCAAAGAAAAGTGTGATCAGTGTCTAATGATGGAGTCAGCCTCTGATGTTTTTTATTATTTTTATTCTTTTGAAATATTTATTACCTTGTTGATCAAGCACAGTACGGACAACAGAAGTCAATGTCTCAACAAGAGTAGAGTGAAAACAAGAGGGAGAAATTACGGCTTCTACATGAAGCTCCCTGGAGAAACTGCGTAATCAGAATAAAGACAAAGTTTTGAAGTCCTTAATTAAACAACACATTTTGTTCCTGAAGTAGGCCACAACATATTAATTAAAATATTACATATAGGTTTCACTACTAAGCTCAATGTGTGTACTTGTTTGTTGTATTTGCATTTAATAAAATACGCAAACGAAAATTCATTTTTAAATCTATAAATTTACGTATGAATTCTACTCAATTTATTTACTGTTTTGGTGATGTGTATTTACAATATTGCTTAAGTGTACTATTATTTAAACTCGTAATTATAGTTTGTTTCGGTTTGTCGTTTGAATTTCACTACATACATAATTGATTACCGTCGTATTTTTGTTTATTTATGCAATACGTCGCAGTATCAATCGAATATTTGAAATAAGTGACAAAATCATAATATAGGATCCAGTGATATATGAAACATGGTATGCCATAATTCATTTTAAAACAAGGTTAATATGTTATGCAATAATTACGTTGTGTAATTTTGTCATGCATATACTGGTAAGTGAATTTATATTCCGTAAGCTGTGTAATGTATCCTTAGTGGTTGCGATTGTTATTTACGAAAGTATCAAAACAATAGTACTAAAATAGCAAGATACCAAAGGTTAAGAAAGTCTCTAAATAAACATTCAAGTTTCGCGGTACATGTATGTGAACCGCAGTAGTCTGAACAGACTACGAGAATACTACAAATTACACTACCGGTGGTAGACTTTCAAGTTTCCTACTGGTTTCGTTAGTAATGTTGGCAGCTCTGAATGTATAGTCGCGATGTACGGAATGTGCAGCACATACAAACGTTACAACAGGACATATTCAGTAGTACGATATGTGCCATAGGTACGAACGAACAGTAATTTGTAATTGTGGCCAACAGCATCACACACGATACGACCTTGAAATGGTGCAGTAAAACAATGTTCAAATGTTTGTAAGGCTTAAATGACTTAACTGCGGGGTCATCAGTCACTAAGCATACAAACTACTTATGAACTACCTTATACTAAAGACGGCACAAACATCCATGTCCGAGGGGGGATTCAAACCCCCGACGGCGGACTACCACGCGCACCGTAACACGGCGCTCCAGCACGCGCGGCTAATCCGCCGAGGCAATGGCGCAGTATGTCATATGTGAATGCCGTAACTGTGATGCCACTAGTTGCGGTGCGTCCTATTTGTTCACTGGTTCGCGGAAAAAAGCTTGTCGTGAAAAAAGTAAATAAATAAATAAAAAAATAAAGTGTCTTTAAACTGTCATTTTTCTTTTCGTTCTCTCATCAGATCATTCTACAAGCACATTCGAAGTAATTTTTATCGCATGAGAAACGATTTACGTTACGGAGACAGCACTTATACTATGAGTCGCAGCACGGCCGCTCAATATAGGTGGCAGTGGCTACAGCGTTGCAATGCGCATGCGCGGCTGAGGTTCATATTCTGTTCTGAACCCCCTGGAGGCAATATGTGGGCGCTCCCGCGGCAGGGAGGAGCGAGGGGAAACGCCGATTTTAACATTGGCGTTGGAGCTGGTAGAGACGCCAGCTCCTGGCTACTCGAGCTCTAGCGGCTACTCAACAATAGTGCCGAAGCAAAGACAATGGAGCTACTGCACACCTCGCCTTGCGCATAGGTAAATCCTCCATGAACATCCGCCTTCATATTTGCTTTTGGCGCATTGAAGATTCATCAAACACACGTCGTATTTGGTAAAATATAACTATAAATGTAAGATGAATCAACTGTAAAAGCTTTCAGAAGATACGATCATGAATAATAATGAAGTCACTACTGTCAACCTTGTAAGATTAGGCGTGTGGTTAGCGGCACTGTGAAGCTAGTGGGTTCGAGACCGACTGCAAGCAATTTCTTTAAATCCCAATCTTCTTTACGGGAACTACAATGACTTTTGTACTGTTACTTGCCACATATCTTTGGACGTTTCAGTCAATGTGTCGTAATTTTGAGGGTAAATGACATTTATACTCTTAGTTGTAACAGATAATGAACTGTTTGAAAAGATGTGGGGGAGAGTAACCTTTGCGCATGCGTAAGGTGAGGAGGATGTGTTGCTTGTAGCTTGTCTGTTCACTGTAACAGATTTATTTTGTTACAGTCACTTCACGGTGTAGTCAGTTACTGTGTTTTCGTGTTCATGTACATATTCGTATGTTTTTGGTGTTTATTATGAACGAAAAATGAACAATGTTCAGTATCGTTTAGTAAGTGTGAAATAAAAAGCTTGTAAGCCATGCCTCTCATCTCGAGTGAAGCAAGCGCAAACAAGCCGAGGTAAGACATTCTGCAGATCTTTAGTTTGACTGATGACCACTGTAGTTCGGTCCAATAGGTTTACAAATATTTGAAGATTTTCTCTATGTTGGACATGGTACACTTCCTGACTTCCAAATTCGACATGAAGTCACTAATGAGTTATGCGCCCATTTCCAACTGCGTAATTAAACAATGCTGTAAGGCAGTGGCGGCTGGTGATAATGTGCTAATGTGCTGCAGCACACTGTAAATTATTTCTAAAATTATGCCATTTCTCTTCGAATGCAAGCGAGAAATCGCTGTAAAATTACATCCTTTCTCTTGGAATACGTGCCAGATATCACAATAAAATTATGCTAATTCCTTTCCAATGCGTACTAGAGTGCTAGTAATGAGGATGAAAACGCATTTTGGAGCGCTCTCGCCGCGATACCTGGAAACCATCTCCGTGTGCTGAAGCGGGATTCAGCCGCGCTGGTACGTGCACAGAGAGGCAGCGCAGTCGTCTGTTCGATAGTGCGCATGTGCAGACGTGACGTCAGGCCTGACGGTTCATGTGTGCTGAGACCGACTGCAGCACCAGATCAATCTTTCTCTTCGCGCTGCATGTAACGGCTGCGGAAGAATAGTATATGACGAGTCAAATAGCGCGCTGGCTCAGGCGTCTTGCGCGTTGTCTCTCAAACCTACCTGTGTGAGGCTCGTATTCAAATACCTCTGAGCCTAAATTTTTAATTTATGTAAATAAAATTAATGTTTTTTTTTAAATATATTTACTACCTGCAGTGAATACATGCAGTTGGCAGCGCTGTTTTAGATTCCCCTGAAGGTCTTACTGTCAATACAGTATTAATTGATATTTAATTAAAGGCAATCGTACAAAGCTTGACTTTTTATTTTAGTATATTTTGTTTCCTGTTTATTTTTGTAATATTATAGCACACTGGTCACATTTTGTACGAGCCGCTTTATAAAACATGAAGGCCACACGTGGTGATGCGGCTGTTATTTATTGACGCGTTTCGACCTTGTCATCGTCAGAATCTAAAACATGGAGTAACGTTTCGTACAATTGCACAACCGTACAACTGCTGAACTATAGTTCAGCAGACCCATAACGTGGTACAATTGTATGAAACTTTACCCCATTTTTTAGATCCCGACGATGACAAGGTCGAAACGCGTCAATAAATAACAACCACACCACCAACAGTTTTTTTAAGCGTCCCTTAGAGCCATGGCACCCACAAGCGTGGGGCTGGGTGGACCCATGGGTCCAGGGCCCGGTGCTGAAGGGGGCCCGAGCCCAGCACTCAATGATTCTATATTTTGGTTACTGAAATTAAAAACAAAGTAGAAAAAATATTTTGAATATTTTTCATCCAACTTAACTTTAGAAGATTCTGCAGGCAATTGTAGTAGATATTTATGACTAGCTGGAAACCTGGCGTTGCCCGGGTATTTATTTAATCCTGCCTTGAGTTAGTACTTCCCGTATCCCTTACCTCTCTGTCCATCTCCTTTTTTTAGTAGTAATATATTTATAGGGAAATATGTAAGAAATAAGGCGGTCTTGCGTAATGTACAAAATTATGAGTGCAATATCGAAACACAGAAAGGCAGTAATCAAAATAGAAATGACATATAGAATTCGTACGATCGTATATTTATTGAGTTATGTGTTGTACAGTTGTATAATTTTTCAGATATATATTCATTTGTATAAGTGCTATATGTCGGCAATATCTTTTGCGAATACAATTAATAGTAAAGAACTAATAGATTAAAACTTGGTGCGTGATGGAGCGGTTTTCCAGGAACGTTACTGTCAATGTGCTCATATCTCGTGAACTATGTGTCGTACTGTGATAGAATTTGGATGGTACATTCCACAATATGTGTGTATAGTGGCTGTAACATTTCCTGCGGCTAAAATTTGTAGTGTAGAAGTTATAAATTGTCATACTGAATGCCGTAGTTTTAGTCCACGAACAGCGGAACGTTACTGTTTATGTGCCCATATCTCATGAACTACGTGTCGTACTGTGATACAATTTAGTAGCTACATTCAGCTATATAAGTGTATACTGTCTGTATAATTTCCTGTCGCTACAATGTGTAGTGTTCAAATTATAAATTGTAACGTCATACCGAGAACCGTAGTTTTACTCCATAAACAGCGGAAAAGTATTTAGCGAGAAAAAGTTTAATAAAGGTTAGAAATTATGTTGTAATTATTATCTAGCGTAGGTGCTTTACTTTTTTAAAATGATTTATTGGAGCTCCTTTTTCTAATTTAGAACTCTGCCTTAAAACAATGTGACTAGTCTTAGCAAATCTCACATTGTCTGTTAGTGAAGTTAGTAGTTAGATTTTTTTTTATCAATATCACTGCTTTGCAGTTATGTGTTGTTGTTATGTGTTAAGTTTCTTGCAAGTCGCTAAGTACTGTCATTCTCAGACAGTGTATTTCGAAAGTCTCGCCGCATTATATGGAATTTTTTGCGATTTCTATTGGTTATGACGTAATATCTTTTGAACCATGTGCCGTATGTGATTCTTAACCATGCAGCAATTATTACCTCACTGTAAGGAATGTGTGTGCCAAATTTGGTTGAAATCGGTCCAATGGTTTAAGAGGAAATGAGCAGTATTCTTGCCAAATGCAGTAGTTTTTGGATCATCTCATTGTTTAAGACGTCATACCTCGTGAACTATATATCGTATGTGATTATTACACTTACGGCGACCGTCCTCATGGATTGAAGCTTACGTGTACCAAATTTCATAAAGATTGGAACAGTACTGTAGATTTGTATGCAACACGTAGAAATATACGGACACTCTGCTTTATATATTACATAAACCGCTTATCTTAATTAATGCCATTGATTGGTATTGTATGTGTGTTTTAACTAAAGTGACCAACTGTACCGATTTTTTTAAAGGTAATTCGGTACACTTATTAGTCCCTGACTTAACAATTATGTTCCCTTTTGGGAATTTCTCACCTGTATTGGTGTATTTACTAGTTTTAATTATGTTGGGAAACGGTTTGACAAAAGGTTCGTTAGACTTAACCCTTCTATGCATGACCTATATTTTTTGCACATTTACATACCCTGGGTGCACTGGACCCATTACGTCTAATTTAACTGAAAATAAGTGTCTTTTGGATATTATCATGCACGAATATTTTTATTTGGAGGTTCATGAGTATAATATAAGAAAGCTGTGGCTATTTTAATGATTTTATTGGCTTTTAAATGTATAATTAGTATAATTGTAACCCCGATTAAATTTTTTAATACATTGTGTTATGAAAACTGACACAGACACCACCCATATTATTTTTCAGTGTTCAAATAGGTGATTTTGCCACTGACAAATCATTTCACAAAAAACATCACATAAGTTTGCAGGTCCTGGTATAAATTTCACCACATCGTGAGCAGGCGTTTTATTTTCCACTGGGGGCCTTTCACTCCATAGCATACCATTTGGAGCAATATAAACGTTAGCACTTTCACTGCTTATTTGTCCTGAGATATCATCATCATCATCTTCTTCTTCTTCTTCTTCTTCTTCTTCTTCTTCACTACAACCACTACGTGGTTCTTCATCCAAAGAGTCGTATGACACTGCCTGAGGAGCAGCTTCATGGTTTTCATCCGAAGCAGAACTGATATCTGAAAGGAAATCGTCATCTTCAGCTACCCATTGAGTAACAACTGATTCAAAATTTGGGCTTGAAAAACGTATGCTATCCTCTTTCCTGCTCCTTTTTTTAAATGCAGATCCTGACATTGTCTGAAAAATAGTAATATCAATAAATAACCTCAGTGCTCTCTTCTTCTATGGAGTCTGGGAATATAGAGGCTCTTCGTGTTATTTTTTGGTGTTACCAATAACCCGTACCTTTCTTCTAAATGAGTGTCGAATGTCAAACAGTACTGCTGTGTAACAAACTCCTACAGTCTTTCTGTACAGCGTCACACACTAATAACCACCCACTGCGATATTTTGCTTCTTACACAACACCAAAGTATGCTGTCTGACAGTTGAACACGCCAAGTTATAACAATACGTTTTCTGCTATCACAACTATGCATATGTGTGGCAGTAACGTATTTGTGGTACTCCAACAAAATGTAATTGATTACAACTCAATCTAATTTAACGACACTTTAACATAAACCACAGGGTCCATCGGACCCAGGTTATGTAAATATGTAGTATAAAGAAAAAAATTAAAGTGGCTCTTAAACTAATGACACACAATTCTAGTAATATCTGTAATGTATTACTGAATATTGCCAGAGAGCATACCTCGGCGGTTGGGACTCAATTTCAAGTCTTTAATACACAAATTACAAATTAAAATTGTTCCCGGGTCCATTGGACCCAGGGTATGCATACTAGAGTTAAAGTACTTATCGTAAACTGTCGAAACCGTTTCGAACTGTTTCCACTGAGCATACGAGCACAAACTATACCAGTATGAAGATCAGTGAATGGACTGCTAACCATTCCAGGTCAAAGATGTATTGATATTATATCTCATTTCAGACGGAATCATGTGCTTAGCACTTTCGCTGCGGCATCGGGGCAGGCACGCAACTCTCCAGTGTGCCCCGGCAATGTGCCAGTACGGGTCGGTAACGCTCGAGTGCTTCCACGCTATTAGCACTCTGCGGTTCTTCTGCAGCCTCTCCTCTACATGACAATCTGCGTGGTAGGGGAAGGTTGCCGATGTTGGACCACTTTTGGCCCACTCTAGGTTACGGTAGTAACACTAAAAGTGGGCTTTTTCCATCGTTTTTTGACAGCTCGAAATTTAAATAAAAATAACGGCTTAACCATTCACCTGACACGAAAATTGAATAACTTAATTTTGATCTCTTATGTTTTTCTCATATATCGTATAGTTTATCAGATATTTGCAAAAATTACGGAGATTTTGGGATGTCTGTCTGTCTGTCTGTTTGTCCGTCTGTCTGTCCGTAACGTGTTCCCCATTTTTAAGACGAACCGTTCAACCGATCAACACCAAATTTTACAGACATAATTGTAGGCCGACAGAGACCAGAACCTCCCTTTTTCAAAGTTTTCGGACAAAAAATACGGTAGTAAGGCCAAAAAAAAAAAAAACCGTTTGTAATATAATTGTAATTGCAAACGAACCGTTCATCTGACACGAAAATTGAGTAACCTAATTGGTAGAGGCGAAAATTCTCTACAACTTCGCTCTATTATGTTTTTTTTTCTTATCTTGCATCGTTGTAGATATATTTGCAAAAATAACGGCGATTTGACGATGTCTGTCTGGCTGTAACGTGTTCCCACTTTTTAGGTCTAACCGTTCAACCGATCGGCACCAAATTTTACAGACATAATTGTTCGCTACCAGAAACCAGAACCTAGCTTTTTCAAATATTTCGGACAAGAAACACGTTGGTAATACCAGAAAAAGGCCGTTTGTAATGTAATTTTAATTGCATATAAACCATTCATCTGACGCTAAAATTGAATAACCGAATTTGTTGAGGAGAAGATTCTCTACAGCTTTGTTCCCTTATGTTTTTTTCATATCTCGTATCGTTTGAGAGATATTTGCAAAAATAAGTGTTTTGACACCCTTCATTGAATTAACGAAAACCAGCCGTTCGCAGATATCACGTGACATTCCTCGCCTAGAACTCTCTCTGGCATAAGCCATCTTGCGTCGCGTATTTGATGGTTTTCTTATTTTAACTGACAAGTTGTCATTTCAAAGCAATAGCAGACTGAAGAATTAACACAAACACGTCGTTCTTAGTACGATGAATGATCATTTAGTGTCTACAAATGCCATATTAGCATCAGTTAACAACGGCCATGAATAGTTTAAAAATAAAGAACGCAACTGCTAAGTGTTGGCTGTAGCGTAGTGGGCCATGCGTTAAACTGTGACGCTGCAGATCAGTGCTTCAAAATCCTTCAACACCTATTTTTTTATAAAAGGGTTTCAGACACTCTTATTAATTAATTTTTTATTGTTTACATTATTACTTTGGTCCAAAATGTTTGCAAAAACTTATAAAACTACAAATCTAAAATGGGCCGTAATACACGTCAGTGCAATTTTTTATTTTTGGATCCAGAGTCCACATTATCTATCTAATAGAAACAAAATATACTTTAAAAGAAGATATACGTTGTACACTTTCATCTGCTAGTTTTATACTGCGAATAAAAACAAAGCATAAATGGATATTACTTAAAATTTAAAAACGTATAAATGATCCAAGTTAGGAAACCGGTTGCCAAATTTGGACCTTCAGTTGCTTAAATTGAACCGAATGATAAAACAATGACTAAAAAGGAAACAAGACCCGAAATATTAAGAAAGGCTTCATTTCAACATCTCGCCATTGATATTCCTTCTGGTTGACGGAGGGAAAGCTGTATTTCGTCTCATAAATGAAGAAAACCACCTTTTACCAGCCATTTTCTTTTCTATGTTGAAAGAATGAGGCAGTTGATATTTCTGTGCTCTGTCGAATGCAAATTTACGAGCATCTTTGATTGTGAATACAAACACACACACACACAAAAAAAAAGTCTTCTGAATAACTGAACTTAATTCCAGAACATGCTTTCACCATCAGCATATCTCTTTAATTGTAGCTTTTGGTACTCGGTATATAAGAGCACACTCGTTTAGTTCATAGTTACCGTTTCTGTATGCTTCCACAGCTACCTTCAGTTCATCTTCTGTCCATTTCCCATACATTCCCCTTATTGAATCTTCCAAATCTGAAAAGGTTACCATACTTACTCCTTATTTTTTTAAATTGTTTCGCAGCCTAGAAAAATAAACCTAAAAACGTAACATCTACATATTACCTATTGTTGAATGACAATAAGTGTTATTTGTTACGAGTGATCCCTAAATTGGACCGGTCCAAATTAGGAAACAGCCTTTGGTCCAACTTCGGCAATTCGACGCCATATAAGTAAAGATAAAGTTGTAGGAACAAAAAACGCTAAACTCTAATTTTACGATATTAAATTATTAGCTAATGAATGGCACCTCGAACTATAGTGCTGATGATATTTTACTTACTTGTAGAGCAGAGGAAAGCTTATGATATCTAGCAGAAAAATTACAGCGACATCGAAGAAAACGCAGTAATGGAAACTGTTGTCACTCCAATGACTATCGTCTACTCGAGACTGAGCCACGTGACTTCGACACTGTTTCTTACCAGTTGAGCGAACTTAGAACTTTAAGTTACCAACACATAGTGAAATACGTAGGTGGTCCAACTAAACAGAAAATAACTGTCTTTTACTACAGTACGTAACTGTTCCTCTGCCACTTTCACGCTTTTCCTGCTCCTTTTCACATTGGGAGGTCTAGGTGTCGGTTCATTAAACGCTGAATGTCCACACACACACACACACATACACACACACACACACACACACACAAAGTTTACATGCTTTGATGCTATCTTAGACTGTGGTCACAGTGGCCCCGATATCGGTGGATTTTACCGACGACAGACATCGGCGGAAAACGGCCGATCGTTTCAAATCAGTACTCCACTATGGGCGCGGTCACACTGTAGCTGATCTCATTGCCCGAATGTGGAGACTTCGGACGACAGTCGGTTAAATTCAAACCAGTTTGTTTTCTTCGGTCAAATCGACCGACGTTCTCACATGGTAGATATGGACAGTGAAAAACTAGTACGCTTAGTGAAAGAAAGAAAGAGATTGTGACACCAAGAACATGATAAATATCACAATCGGGATATAAGTCGGAATATATGGGCTGATATTACAGTTTATTGGAAACTCCAAGTTGGTGAAATCCTTTAACCTTTAGGCGTGAATTATAACCTCAAAAAATTTGTCCAATCCGGGATTGTTGCGTATCTTAATGTTATTGTAGTGGCTCACCCTCGTTGTTTTTCCTTGTGATAATTGGGTATTAGCTGTCCACAAATTATTCTTACTGGTTCTGGCATTCTTGTACAAGGTGATTAGTGTATTCTGTGAAATGACCTGCAAATGTAGTGCAAGCCTTCGTGTGCTTCCGCTTTTCAATTGTTTCTGTGTTTAAAATTATTCCGAATTTCACACTTGTGTTCCACAAATATATTGAATGACAGTCATTGATGTTCAATGTACCATAACTTAATTTTTTTCATCATAATCGGATGTTTATGGATGGCCTGTAACTGTGTTTTTCATGTATTTCAATACTGAAAAATTGCATCTATTTTGTATTTTTATGCTTAGCACAACGTATTTTGAAAGTTTTTCTCTCTTCTAGTGTCTTTGTTTACACAAATATATTGTGACGTTTCCATGTGTGATCTTATGCAGCTCTTGCATAGATGTAGTCTTTTTGAGGTTACTGTAATAGAAATCGTAGCATACATAATAAAATCTTGGTAACTTTTATAGATACTAAATAGTACGTCTGTCTATACTTGCAGGTTTTGTGTCTGCTCCATTAAAATGGATATCACAACACAATAATCGTCACTCTGGTTTTTGTACACAGGTAGGCCTAAGTGACGATTATTATGTTGCATACTCCGAGTAGTGGAAGAGGCATAATACCTTTAAGCATACAGAAAAAGTTATGGTTTCTAACATTAGGATAAAACACACCCCTCAATATTTATTCTGTGCGATTTTCCGAACTTCAGTAACTAACCTAAGAGAGACAAATGCAGTACATCAGGAAATCACACATTGAAACGTCGAAAAAGTGGCGTACTTATGTAAACAAATGCACTCGAACATGCGAATATAGCTCGAAACTACACCTAACTGGTGTAGTTTTTCATTATTTAAGGCATGGGGGTTAAATGGTGTATGTCTGCACAACGTCAAATAAATTCAGAAAAAGTGTAATATTGCTTGTCAATGATACCACGAAATATCACAAGCATGTATTAGAAATTTCTCCTTTTACCGGTACCTCACATATTCGTAACGATTGTCTATGAGTACCAATAACTGAAGACAGTACACAATTCTCGCCACTTTCTTCTTTCCAGACAGGTGTAGCTTTATTAATAACAAAAGCACTAATTTCGAAGCATAATGATGTCGGGAGGATCCATTGCACCCCAGGGAATTAAAATCTAATATACTTCAGACACAGAATACATTCAAACCTATCCTTTCTTCTTTTAAACCAGACCAAGTGACAAAATATATAGTATGCAATGTGACCACCCCGTTGATCGATGTTTTCAGTCGAACTCGGTCGACGGAGTCTGACGACTAAAGCCCTGTATAGAGAAAGTAGCGAGAACCTTTTATGTGTGGGTTGCCGAAAATCGCGTCTTACCATTGGTCAGTTGCACGTCACATGGTACGCGGCAGCCATTCCTGGCCCAACCTGAGCTTGTACGTATATTATAAAAATGTCCTGATTGAAGGTTTATTCCCTTGTACGAAGCTTCTGTGTTGTACAAGAACGGTTCGTAGTAACTAAAGAACTTACTGAACTATTTCTGTGATGTATAAATCGAGGCTACATACAATAATATTTTATTGAAATTACTTTGTTGGACTAACTGATATCGTTCGTATTTCTGTATTTGTGTAAAATTTTAGTTAAGTCACGTATATCTAATGTTTCAAATAATATTTTGAAGCTACCGTTTGTATAAGTAAGGAATAACTGTGCAATTCTAACATTAAAAAAAAAATAATGCGCATACAAAGCAGTATGGTCATTCCGTACTAGTATTGTGTAAATGCGCCAGTGAACCTTCAGTTGTTGTAGCGTAAAGGCTAGTCTACACGACGAGACCATGTTGCGAGACTAGTTGCGTGAAATGAATTCCGCGCAACTGGTTTCGTGTATGTCTGTAGACATATTGCCAATACTACACACATCAGTTTCGTTGTTTTGTAAGTGCCGTAGAATGAAAGTTTTGGTAGCTGTAGAAGTTGTGACGGAGTTATTGTTTCTCTGTGTGAATTAGCTGCATAAGACTAAAAAAGAACAAGAAACGTGTTTGAGTTCGTGACTGGTTTAAAAAAGACGTCAGCTCGGTTGCTCAGCGACCTTGTTGAAAGAAATTGTGATTGAAGACCCTAGAATTTATTTTAATCAACTTAGAATATCACCAGAGCAGTTCACGTTCCTTTTAAACAGAGTTAGTAATGAAATAAAAACACAATATACTGTTATTCGTGAAGTATTGTTACCAGAACTGAAATTACAAATTGCATTACGTTTCGTGTCAAGTAGATATTCGTCTCTACCGTGTTCCGAAATCCACAATTGCCATAGTTCGTTTGTTTAGGTATTTCGAATTGAATGTATTTTTGTCTGCAATTCAGTAATCGTCAACCCATCAATATTTAATTCACGAATAATTGCCTGAAGAGCACTAACACGTCGCTGCTTATTCCTGAAATTTTCATCGTTAAAATCGCACAAAACCTATGCATCCCATATATGTTCAAAAACCGAATTATTTCTTCCATTCGGCCCCTTATGTTGTATTTTGTTCTGTATTGGTTATAAACTAAAAACACGCGCAATCAGTTTCGCCGAGTTGCACGTACGCCTACCGCACATGTGCACTGGCCAGTAGCTCAGTTTCATGAAAAGTAGTGTCGTTGTGTAAACTAGCCTTGACGGCTAGAGTCAGTGATTACGGAACAACGTATTGGCGGAGATGTTGGGTTTTGTAAAGCGCTATTTTTTTTTTTTTTTTTTTTTTTTTTTTTGGCATCAGAGGTATAACAGTGCAAACGAAGTATTAAGAAATACTCGTTTTAATTTTATGAGATTATAACAGGAAAATTTGGATTCACTGCCTCTGAGAGACGGTTACTCACTGTTATTACTTTTTCAGGAATAACGCTGCACTGTTGTGCTGTGAATTGTAGTTCAAGGCCAGATCGTGGCTACAAGCTCTTCAAAATCCCACAAGGGGAAAGAAATGCGGAACGTCGCAGGATCTGGTTACATAGAATAGGGAGACAAATTATTTAAAAGAAATTGTAAATGCTTGTCATAAAAATGTTTGACAAACTCTAAAGGAAGGTATTTATCACTCATTTTCACAGAAATATATTACAGTTTTATTCCTACAAATATGGAAATTAAAGTTTACATGTCAAGAATCTTCTGTAGCGGAAGGATTACAAATTCTATCGTATTGACTGTTTCTTTTGTGTCCCAGTTGACGGCAACCCAACAACAGCCGTCGCATCGGCCGCCCACACCTGCCGTCTCACAGTTCCCTACGTTTCGCCAGTACGACGAACGTGAGGAAGAATGGAGCGACTACTTGGCACCATTTCAAGAATTCGTCGCGGCTCATCAAATTACAGGTCAGAGACTGAAGCACCTGTTATTATCCGTTGGGGCCACCAACACCTTCGTGTTACTGCAGAAACGTTTCCCCCACGCATCTCCTAGTGATCTAGAATTCGATCAAATTGTAGAAGTACTGAATGCTCATTATGAGAGAAAAGTTCTCGTGGCCGCGGCGCGGTACCGACTAACCAGACTTACAAAATCACCGGACCAGACCCATACGTAATGGATTACTGAGTTGAAGGGCTTAACCCGCAAATGTAAATTTACTTGCTCTTGTGGACTTTCTTGTAGTGACGTTATGTTGAGAGATGCGATCACACAGAACATTCAGGACCCCAGAATTAGGACAGCAATTCTAAAACAGTCTGACCCTTCATTAGACACTGTACTGCAGCTTATTGAAGCGCATGATATCTTTGACTTATCAGATGTAAAAATGCAGTGCCACAGAGTAAATTCAGTGCGCCGTAACGGACGCTTACCTAGCCGTAGTTCTCAGTCTAGCCCTAGTGATTCTTATTTCTCTACTGGCCGTGCTGAACATACAGTGAACAGTAGTCAGTTCAAAAGTGGCGACAAGGATGGAACACAAAAGTGGCGACGAGGATGGGATACAAAAGTTTCTATCCCTATTTTTGTCATTCATTCATGGAAAACTGCAATGCAGTGTATATTTTTATTACTGCGCTATCATTTGTGCTTTTCCTTCGGCCGAAAAGTGATGTTAAAGACATTTTAACACAGCGCGCCCGTATTAGGCTATGGGTGCGCGCCAGCCACGTGGCCCAACAATGGCGGCCGCCACTCAGTTTTCGCTACTTTCCTTATACAGGGTCTAACGACCATCACCCCTTTTGGGAATGACTTAAACTGAGCCCTAATATTTTCCTAAATCATGGAAAGTTTTATTAGTTCACAACCTCTATAACAAAGTCATTCCACTGTAGGTGAAGTTGAACTTATCTTATATGCTCGCTGAAGTCCATTGCGTTGTGAGCTGTCTTCGCCATTCACTAAAAGATTTGACGTTACAGGATCTTTTCGTAAATCATAAACATGTCAGTTGATATGGAAACGATTTTATTTCCATTTTAAATAAAGTTTAAATCAATCACATTGTTGCACAATCAAAAAATGCAGCGGCAAGCCAACAGAACTGCTTACAGGTTTGTGACTGCTGGAAGACTAACAAAACATGGTTTCTCTCAAACATGTTTCTGCGTAATCGCGTAATAAGATTGATGACAAAGTTTTGTAATTCACAATTAAACAATATTCTTTTACATTAAATATGCCAAAATACAGAAATTAAAACATTACATTTAAGCATCGACTATTTATCTCAATGTATGTACATGTTTCATGAAATTTGTATTTAATGTAGTACACAAATTTAAAGTCATCCTTTGACTAGTGTTTACAGTGCTCAAATTATTTACATTATTTGTGTTTTCGAAGTGCACACATATTTGTTTTGCCAATATTGTGTAGGCGTAATATTATTGTGACATGTAATTTTGATGTATTTCAGTTTGCGATCTAATTTTTTATTAACACGGATTTGTATATGGTTGTCGTAGTTTTGTTAATTTCGAAGATAGTTTCTTAGTACCAAACGGATTATTAATTGTAGTGCATGAAAAATGATCAGTATTTCATTTAGGATCCAGTGATATATAAAACATGGTCTGCCCTAATTTATTTAAACAAAAGGTATTTATGAAATCATGTTGTGCAATAGTTATAACATGTAGCATTGTTGTTTTTATACAAATTAGCATCTATATAGGTTCAGCAATTTCCGGAACTAAGTGTAATGGATTTTTAGTGTATTTACGAAAGTATTCAAAATTGAAAATTACGTAAAAGGACAGCCAAAGTTATATTTAAATCAACGTACTATTTCTTAAAAGCGTTTTACTAATAGTGTTAATAGAATTTCAAACTGAAGGCGAAAAAGTGATATCTTACGTGTCCGGTAGTGAAGTTTTATTTAAGGTGTCAGATATTTCGTGTTTATATGTTGGCAACTGATTTCTGTAAAGAGCGTGCAACATAGCAGAAAAGTTACAAGGGCTTTACTGACGACGACCTGCCGGTGCCACTGAGAACGCAGCCTTAGGGCGCTATTAGCCGAGGGCAACTAGCGTAGCCACTAGTGTTTCGGGCGACTCACGGGGCATTGCGCCTTATGGCGCCTATTGGCCAGTGGACACCAGTGGCGACGCCGAGACACCAGCAAGGTGTCATACAGAGAGTAGAAATGGGCTAAACCGCGATTTTCCGATAACAGTGATTTCCGTGATCGCTACTTTTGAATCACCGTGATTCTTAATGGTGATTAATCACGGTTAGAATCGCTGTTTGAGAAATGTATCCCTCCACGATTTCTGCTCTTCGCGCTCTTCCGTGATTTCTGCTCTTTGCGCTATTCCGCGATTGAAACGCAGCAATTCCTGGCTTTCCTGCTACTTCTGTAATGCCCGCGACTTGCGTGGTTTACTATGGAACTGAAAAAAATTGAGTGTTTGTTAATACTGTTATTTTTGTGTCCCAGCCTCGTCGCCACTTTTGTGTCCCAGCCTCGTGGCCGCTTTTGTGTCTCGTTTCCGTCGTAGGTGTCGGTGGCCGAGTAGATAGACCGACACAGGAATAAAGGATGCACGCTTGTGCAGGTAGGAGGTGACCAGCCAATGGGACAGCAGAAACTAGAAACACTAGAGTAAATTAGAACGAGATATATATATTTCTTAGAGACTTAGTAATACTTAACTTTTACATAGCTCAGTACTGCAGAATGCTGATACATAGTTGAGCTAGAGGCCTGCCTAGTGCCTATCCGATAGACAAGTCTTCACTGGTGCCTATTTGATTCCGAAGTGTTAACTGGTTCCTATTTCAGTCCCAAGTGAACGATATCGTTCAGTGGTGGCCACGAGCGGAGTTGTAGCAGAGGGCGCTCGTGGCTGACGTCGTAAGAACGCCGCGCCTTGCTTGCATGGCGAAAGTACGTGGCGCCCACTTCATACTTGTGCGACACCACACAGCTTTGACAATAAACATGCCGTTTACTGCATTCCTCTATCGATCTTTGTTTTCGAGATATTTAATTTTGAAATCAGGTAGTCGTTTTCAGGACACCCTGTACATTATTCATGTGGGGGGGATACCCTTTCAGTAACAGCATTATTTCTGGAATGGTAGAAGATAAACTGCACTAGCTACACACTTGCGTTGCGGCTGACGCTTAGGGCAACAACGCACTGGGCTGTTCCCCGCCGCTGCTTACGACGCAGTGGCCCGCTAGCCACCTCGAGATGCGGACTCCTTCTGTCGCCTGATCTGCGCCTCCCATTGGAGTACTTGTTCACTCGGGCTTTCTATAGGTATTTTGATTCTGTTGTTCTTGGGAATTAAAAAAATCGCACTGACGTGTTTTACGGCCCACTTTACATTTGTAGTTTTATAAGTTTTTGCAGACATTTTGGACCAAAATAATAATCTAAATAATAAAAAATTAATTAATAACAGTGTCTAAAACCCTTGTACGAAAAAAAATTAGGTACTGGCGGGTTCCGAACCACTGACCTTCAGCGTCACAGCCCAACACATTGCTACAACTGTTACGAATTGCGTTTTTTTAAACTGATACTCTTGATGACCGTTTTAACTGAAGCCAATATGGCATTTGTAGACACTAGATTATCATTTATCGTACGAAGAACGATGTCGACGATGGCGGCGCGCGGCGAAAGTAGGTGGCGCGCACTTTAGACTTGTGCGACACCACAGTTATAATGTTTCATCCGCCAGTAACTATCGTCTCTTCGTCGCAATAAAAGTTGTGCTTGTGAACAGAGAAAATATCAACAAATCAGTTAATAGTAAGTATAGTTTACAATTTGATGTCGATATTAATTTCCAGACAAATACAATAAATTCGTTCCTACAAAACTTTTTTGACAGAAATTTACCTTGAGATTATACTGTTTGCATCGCAACTAATTTATCGTCTCTTCGCTCATCGGCGATTCGCTGCTATACCTGCTCTTCGCTTATAGGTGATTCGCTGCTATACCCGTTCTTCGCTTAACACTGATCGCTCCTATACCCGCTATTCTGCTATGATATTATTACAGATTTCGGCAACAGACGGCTCTCTCAGCCTTTGCTGCTCTAGAGCTTTAGTGCTGCTCTGTATTGCTGCTTAGCTTCTCCTCGCTAATCTGCTATTCGCTTTTCCACTATTCGCTGCTACAACTGCCATTCGCTGCTGCCTTTAGTACACATTTCGGTCAACAGATGGCTCTTTCTACAGTTAGCTGCTGTTCGCTACTATACCTGCTTTTAAGCTGATATTCGCTACTCAACCGTGACTGAAATCACGGTCAGATTCCAGATCGCAGCGACCGTGAAAGCAGTGACTTCTCAATCACCGTGATTGCTAATGAATACGTGTTTTCTTGCCAATCCGTAATACAGAGGCCCAGCGACTGCCCCGAACACTTTTGGTCGCCCAGAGCCGTCACGGGGCATTGCGGCATGTGGAGCTTATTAGCCGTGGGACACTAGCGGTGACATTTTTAGATCTGGCAGTCATTCAGTAGCTTGTGAATTGCAGTGCTGTGTGCGCTGTACTTTCCTTCTATCGGATATTCATAAAGTTCCTCCTGAAAGGAAACTGAAATTACGATCCGACATAATTTCACTCATTTCAGCAGCCCAAGCCCACGATAACCAACAATGGCTACCTCATGGCGTTCCTCCTACGCCATATCCTTTCCATTATCCCGGACAGTTTCCTCCTTATATTTACATGTACACCCAGCACGGCAATACCCGTCTTCCAATATTTATCCAGAAGCACATCACCCTAAAAGCCAACAAAACTACCTGTCTCCATCACCAGCATCGTCATCAATCACATACCTGCGATACACCTACCTAGTGAAAAGGAAGAGTTTTACAAAAGGGGTCTGTTTCCTTCATTTGTTTATGGAAAATAATAGTTTGGAAAGTACTGTACGTATTAAAAGTTTACTGTTGATTAGTAAATAATGTTGTTCAAAGCTTTTGCTGTCTGTATTTGCTAAATTGTTTACAACTATTTCCTGTTCCTCTATTCATTAATAAATACTTTTTAGAATTATAGTTAACTGCGCAGTATATAAGAATGAATTAAAGACTCCCTTACCTCAGTGTGAGGGCCAGTTTTTCTTCTGCTGACAAACACTTGTTTAATTCTGTGTCGATTCCAGTTATGTCTTCTTTTATGTACGCAAGCAACTCGTAAAACTATGCTTCTGGCATTCGAAGAAAACAAAAAAAATTACTGTCGTCCGCACATGCAGGGTGTTTCACTAAGTGTGTTTGCCTCTGTAACTTATAAAATAATAGGTGACGGGAAATTTTAATGCGGTAGGTCAACACAAGAAATGTTACACTTTCTGCAGAGCTATGAACATAGTTTATTGTATCATTTTCCAAAGAGTTACAGCACAAAGATATAATTTTTAAATGGAACAACAGTTTTTTTTATATTGCATTGGATTCGTTGAAAACAGCTGCGTCCAAACCAATTTAAACTACATTCCTACCACTGTTAGTTTGGGAGCTACAACCCTTCAAAGTTTAGGGGGCGGAAGCTACGACAGCGTAGCTTATTGGCTGGTGGTCATGAGACAGTGAGCCGTGCCCCAGGGGATAGCCACTCGGCCAGTTAGCTACGCTATCGCAGCCCCGGCCCCTGAATTTTGAAGAGTTGTAGCTTTTGTGTCCCAACTTCGTCGCCCCTTTTGTGTCCCAGCCTCGTCGTAGGTGTCGGTGGCCGAGTGGAATGAGACCGACACAGGAACAAAAACAGCACGCTGGTGCAGGTACGGAGGGGAGCAGCCAGAAACTATAAACACTAGAGTAAATTAGAAAGAGATATATATTGCACAGAATGTAACAATACTTAACTTTTACATAGTACTGCAGAATGTTGATACATAGTTGTTAGAGGCCTGCCTAGTGCCTGTACAATAGCAAAGTCTTCACTGGTGCCTATCTGATTACGAAGGTCCTAACTGGTTGCTATCTCCGTCCGAAGTGCCCGGTGTCTTTCCGTGGTGGCCACGAGCGGGGTTGCAGCAGAGGGCGCTCGTGGCTGTCGTCGTGAGAACGCCGCGCCGTGCGTGCATGGCGGCGCGCGGCGAAAGTAGGTGGCGCGCACTTTGTACTTGTGCGACACCACACCCCTCCCCCCCCCCCCCAAACCGCCGCGCCGTCGTGGCGTAGGGCTGAGGGCCACGGCGACGGCACTGGGAGGAGGGCCTGGGCGGGGGCGTTACTGGTGGGACGGGCGTCGTAGCTGAGGCTGGGATCGAGACGCCGTCCGCGCCCCGGCATCCGCCTTGCGATCCTCCAGGGAACCCACCGAAACCTGGGGAAGGGCGCACCCCCCCGCCCAGAGGGAGCAGGTCATCTTCTTCTGAGGTGCGTGGCCCAGGCGGCGGCGGCACGCACGGTCCCGGAGTCCCTCTCGGTGACGCTGTCATCTGCGGCGGCGACAGCGGCGGCGTCGCGTCGATCTTCATCGGGACGATCTCGTAGTACGGGGACGAACGATGTTGTTGTGCTCCCTGGCGGTGAACTGGGTCTGGAATCAAGAAACCGGAGACAGGATCGCGCGGCCTATGCAGACGCAATTGGTTTGCGTGGCGCCGCAGCTCCGACCCTGTGGAAGAACGTACAACATACATATTGCGACCGAGCACGCGCTGAATGATGCCCGGCATCCATAGTTTCTTCTTGTTTCCAGCAAACACCCTGTACAGCACCGGCGTGGAAACCTGAAAACGCGTAGCGCCATACGAACCGACTCGGTGCGTGGGAGGCTGCAGCAGGTGAAGGAGAGTGCGGTGACGGCGGCCGTGTAGCAGCTCGGCAGGAGACGGACCGTCACGTGGCATGCACCGATACGTAGACAGGAAAATTTGAAGAGCTTGCTGCCTGGAGTGCTGACCTTTCATCTTCTCCATGTGAGACTTGAATGTTCCAACGAAACGTTCCGCTTCACCATTGGACTGAGGGTGAAAAGGTGCGGTGGTTATATGCTGAATGCCATTCACACGACAAAACTGTTGAAATTCCGCACTAACAAATTGAGGTCCATTGTCACTGACGATAGTTTCAGGCAAACCTTCGATGCAAAACACTGATGTTAAGGCACTGATTGTACTAGACGCTGTCGTTGAGTTCATGGCAATCACAAAAGGAAACTTGCTGAAAGCGTCTACAACGATTAACCAGCGCGTATTCCAGAAAGGTCCGGCAAAGTCAATATGTAAACGTTGCCATGGTCCCTTGGGGCGTGGCCAGTCTGAGAAACGTTGCGGAGGAGCCGCCTGATGCTCCGCACAAACTGTACACTGTGACGTCATTTTCTCTATCTGAGCGTCCTTACCAACCCAGGTACAATGACGTCTGGCCAGTTGCTTTGTCCTAACAAAACCCCAATGTCCTTGATGCAGGAGGCGTAACACTTCTCGTTGCAGGGAACGAGGAACAATCACTCTTGCTTGGTCGTTGTCGGTATGCAACAACAGTACACCCTGACGTAAAGATAATGCATGACGTTGTGCAAAATAACGTCGAACCAGAGGCCGATCAATGTCTTTGGCTCTGGCAGGCCACCCTGAGCGAACAAAATGTGCTACCACACTTAAGTCTGCATCCGCAGCTGTTTCCTGTGCAACCCGACGAGAGTTCAAAGGAAAGTCTGCGACAGCGGAAGCATCTCTGGAGTCTATCTGACAACACGCCATTTCCGAAGAATCAAACGACACATCCTGGCCAACCGGAAGTCGGGAAAGTGTGTCCGCGTTGGCGTGTTTAGTGGTAGGTCGGTACAAAATCTCATACCGATAATTAGACAATATCAAGGACCATACAAAAGGAACATTCTTCCTACGTAAGTGATGTAGTGGAGCTGCAATCTGAGAGGTATTGGGAATAAACCTGAAACAATAGTTCAGCTTTCCCATTATTGCTTGCAATTCGTGCACATTCTTAGGAGGAGGCAAATCTTTGATTGCTCGAAGATGTGACTGTAAGGGATGTATTCCTTGGGCATTAATCACATGGCCTAGGTACTCTATTTCAGTTTGAAAAAACGAACACTTTGCTTTATTACAACGTAGACCTGCTGCAGTCAAAACATTGAAAAGGCACTCCAGGTTTGCTAAATGTTCTTCAACTGTACGTCCGGATACCACAATGTCATCTAAATAGTTCGAGCAACACGGTACAGAAACTGTCAGCTGTTCCAAAAAGCGCTGAAAAATCGCGGGGGCGGAAGAACTGCCAAAGGGTAGGCGTTGGAATTGAAAAAGGCCCATGTGAGTATTAATGACGAAAAACTTTTTTGACTCGTCATCAAGTGGAATCTGTAAGTATGCCTCTGCTAAATCAATCTTGGAAAAGAAGCGAGACTGTCCTAATTTGTCCATCAGTTCCTCAGGTCTGGGCAGAGGGTAAGTGTCTACAATTGTTTGACTGTTCACTGTTGACTTGAAGTCCGCACAGAGAAGAAGTTTTCCTGACGGCTTGGGTATAATTACTATAGGCGAGGCCCACTGACTCGCAGAAACAGGAGAAATCACCCCACTATCTTGCCAACGTTTAAGTTCTTCGGCAACTGTATCACGCATTGCGATAGGCACTGGCCTAGCTTTACGAAATTTCGGAACTGCAGATTCTTTTAAAGTTACATGTGCCACGAAGTCTTTTGCACAACCTAGTTCCAGCGAAAAAAAAGGTCACTATATTTGTCACACAATGCATTGATTTTATCCTGAGGCACTATTGACGAAATTTGAAGCACATCTCTTTGAATTGATAAACCAAACAAGTCAAAAGCATCTAGTCCAAAAATGTTCTGTGTAGATCTGGCCTGAAGAACAACAAAAGCAACTGTTCTTGTTACACCTTGAAAAGAGGCGGGCAGGCTACACGTTCCTAGCACGGGAATATTTTGACCTGTATAAGCTGTTAACACTTGCTGTGACGGCGACAATTTTGGCGAACCCAGAAGTTCATAAGTATCTTTATTTATTAATGTGACAGCGGAACCAGTATCAAGCTGAAATTGCACCGTCTTATTTTCTATGAAGAGAGTCACAAACAGTTTTTGCTTGCGCCGCTCGACAGGTGCGCGAATGTGGGCAACGTCTGCTACGGTTTGTTTACTGCGCTTGCGCGGGCCGCGTAGTGAAGTAAGCGGCGCAGACGCGGCACGCAGCGGATTAACAACACTGTCACTAGATGGCACTACCGCCGGATCGGCGTCCGCGCAATGCGAGGCTACTGCACTAATATTACTTTGAGTAGCTACCTGATGTCTACTGTCACTAGCTACACAGTACTGGGCACTATTACAAGGAGCAGTTGCAGAAGGCACTATTTTCACTACAGGAATGCACTGTTCATAGTCATTTTGCTTGTCCCGAACCCTTTTCCGTTGCACTGTTTTACGCGCTCGTCGGCGCTTGCTACGTGGTGCACTATATAGTTTTGCCATAGGCGCAGAACTACTTCCTTGCAATTGAGATCCAAGGAAAGCACTGTTCAATTCCACAGCCCGTATAACATTTACAGAATGAACTGTTCTCACACTTTGCGAAGCACCGTTTCTAACGTTACTGTTCTTTGAGTTTTTAATTTGCATACACACAGACTGCACATGTCCCGATTTGCCACATTGATAACAGGTCGCGTTGCGACTAGGGCAATGAGCACGCTTGTGGCGAGACACACACTGGGGGCAAGATTTACGTACATTTTTCTGAAATGAGCGTTGGCGCCCGTTATTCAAATTACTGTTTCTAACACGACGGGGCGACCTTTGTGTCGCACTTTTACACTGGCTACTGTTCACTGTCTGTTCAGCACGGCCGGTAGAAAAATAAGAATCACTAGTGCTATACTGAGAACCACGGCTAGGAAAGCGTCCGTTGCGGCGCACTGAATTTACACTGTGGCTTTGCATTTCTACATCTGCTAAGTCAAAAGTATCATGTGCTTCTATAAGCTGCAGTACACTGTCTAATGAAGGGTCAGATTGTTTTAGAATTGCTGCTCTAATTCTGGGGTCCTGAATGTTCTGCGTAATTGCATCCCTCAACATAACGTCACTATACGAAAGTCCACAAGAGCAAGTAAATTTACATTGGCGGGTTAAGCCCTTCAATTCCGTAATCCACTCTTGGTGTGACTGCTGCGGTAATTTTTTACGTCTGAAAAATCGGTATCGTGCAGCGGCTACAAGAACTTTTCTCTCATAATGAGCATTCAGTGCATCTACAATTTGTTCAAAGTCTACATCACGAGGAGATGCGAGAGGGAAAAGTTTTTGCAATAGTACGAAGGTCTGGGGGCCCACAATCGATAAGAAAAGGTTCTTCACTCTCTGACCTGTAATTTGATGAGCCGCGACGAGTTCTTGAAACTGTGCGAAATAGTCGCTCCATTCTTCCTCACGTTCGTTGTACTGGCGGAACGTCGGAAGCGGTGCGGCGGCAGGTGTGGGCTGCTGATGCGACGGCTGTTGTGAGTTGTCAACTGCGCCACCGCCTGGAGAAGTTGTGTTATTTGCGCCGTCTGTAACTGAATAATTTCCATTAAGTTTGGGTTCGGGGTAGTGGCCATGCTGACCGATTAGGCGCCGCGTATACAAGTAACTTATAACAAAACACGAATGCAATATGAAAGAGGACTCGCTCTGCAACAAAAAAGTCCACAAAATACGTAACAGAATATGGTCCCCCAAAAATCTTATAATAAGGGTGGGTGGGCGGGAGCAATTTTTGCGTGCTCCGACTGCTGCTGTCTGGCTGCTGCAAGCGGGCTGGTCCAAGGTTCTATCACTCCTCGTCGCCACTTTTGTGTCCCAACTTCGTCGCCGCTTTTGTGTCCCAGCCTCGTCGTAGGTGTCGGTGGCCGAGTGGAATGAGACCGACACAGGAACAAAAACAGCACGCTGGTGCAGGTACGGAGGGGAGCAGCCAGAAACTATAAACACTAGAGTAAATTAGAAAGAGATATATATTGCACAGAATGTAACAATACTTAACTTTTACATAGTACTGCAGAATGTTGATACATAGTTGTTAGAGGCCTGCCTAGTGCCTGTACAATAGCAAAGTCTTCACTGGTGCCTATCTGATTACGAAGGTACTAACTGGTTGCTATCTCCGTCCGAAGTGCCCGGTGTCTTTCCGTGGTGGCCACGAGCGGGGTTGCAGCAGAGGACGCTCGTGGCTGTCGTCGTGAGAACGCCGCGCCGTGCGTGCATGGCGGCGCGCGGCGAAAGTAGGTGGAGCGCACTTTGTACTTGTGCGACACCACAGTAGCTCCCAAACTAACAGTGATAGGAATGTAGTTTAAATTGATTTGGACGCAGCTGGTTTAAACGAATCCAATACACGATAGAAAAAAACTATTGTTCCATTTAAAAAAATTATATCTTTGTGGTGTAACACTTTGGAAAATGATACAATAAACTATGATAGCTCCGCAGGAAGAGTAGCATTTCTTGTGTTGACCTACCGCATTAAAATTTCCCGTCACCTATTATTTTATATGTTACAGAGGCAAACACACTTAATGAAACACCCTGTATATCGTCAGTGTATAATACATTCCTCTACTAAGTCGAGAAACGTACATGGAATGTTTTCTCATTTTCCTAACCCTTCGCTTTTCCTTTTTTGAAAGAAGTGCAAGGAGGAGAAGTTCTTCGTAGTACACAATTCTGTCAACTGCCCGTATCTCGATGAGAAGGGAGCAGGTGCTCAACGGTTGCACCACCAGTTGACCGTTGCTTAAACCTGCTGCGACTAGCGTAGACACTCGTGACGTCACGAGGTTTTTTTTCATAGATAGAACCATAGATTTTTATAGATGGTACTCCTATGATAGGAGTACCATCGTCAGCTGGCGATCTACACTCCAAGAGGAACATGATAGGAGTATGGAAACTGCTAGCTTTATTTATTGATTTGCAAAATAAACTTTGGGGGTTTACTTTTGAAAACCTGTAGGGCCAACGGTCCTCGGTTCGTAAGAGACCCCGATTGATGTAGTTAAGTCTGCTCTCGTTTTTGGGAAGGGCGACGGTCTAAGTACTCTTGGGCAGTCTGTGCGAGTTGGCGGAATTGTTCCTCAGTAAATATACAGTACTTATTTAATTCATTGAAGCCTTGGCGACCCACCAACCGCCAAATAGGGCGTTGTATCGCCTCCGGTACTTGTGCAGGGTGGTGGTGGGGGGGGGAATTTGCGCCTCCGGGAGAAATGGGTAGTCTAAGGCTTCGTCGTCGTCCTGATGGTGTCGGATGTTCTCGAGGACTTGGAGCAGGACCCGCTTTACATCGCGCCTGGTTGGCATTTCCAGGTACGAGGCGACTTCCTCTAATGTGTCCGTGTCCTCTTCATCTTGCGCAACGGCCGCCCCCACAGGCGCCGTCGCGTGGTGACTTGGCGGAGGCGCGTCCACCTCCATCGCCGCCGCGGCCGCCCCCGCATGGGTGGTGGCCTGGGAAGCGTCCTGCGGAGATCCAGTAACCACAACGTGCGCGGTTTCTTCGGGTTGGTGGGTAAACCCCACTCGCGGGGGAGGGGTGAGTCCTAGAGTAGACTGGACAATGCGCAGGTCGGCGATCCGACGGGTAGCAGCGTCGAGGGCGGCACGATACTGTTCCCTCTCGGCCGCCATCGTGGCCCGGAGGCAAAGGAACGCGTCGTCCGTTTCGGGGTGCAAGAGAACTTGTGCACCCGGCAAACTGGCGGAACGACGAGCCGTCCCTCGAGGTGTCCCACTTGTAGCATGAGTGGGAGGGGGTGTGACAGCCGCGGCAGCGGCCGGCGTCGCAATTCCCGTCCTCTTCGTCACAGTGCGCTCTGACTTCCGTTTCGTGCGCCATTCGTGGACGTAATGACAGCGGCGGAAGTTGGCGGCGTGGGGGCCGCCACAATTTGCACACCGTTTTTCGGCGTCCCGCGGGCGTGGGCAGTTGCGCGTGTCATGTGCGCCTGCGCAGCGCAGGCACGCAAACTCTGGCGTGCAGCTACTGGCGACGTGGCCAATCTTCTGGCAACGGAAGCACTGCACAAATTTCCGCGCCTTCTGCCGTCGCTTCCGACCACCAGCCCCCGCCAAGGCCATCACCTCGGCCGCAAGGTGGACGATAGCCGCGAGGAAACCACTTCACGGAGGTCGTCGGCGCATTCTCTTCGTAGCTTGGTAGGCCATTGCCGTAGAGGGTCGTGCACAGACGAACACGGCTATGTGCAGCAGCGGCGCGACGCTCCTCTCCTCACGCTGGCGACATCAACTGCGATTGGGCAAAGCTGAAAATGTGTACCCAGCCGGGATTCGAACCCGGGTCTCCTGCTTTCTAGGCAGTTGCGCTGACCCCTACACCACCGGGGACACAGTGATCACCGCACCTGCAAGGACTACCCATGCACGCCTCCCGTCAGATACAAATTCCCAGCTTCGCCCTGCCCATAGTACTCAAACTCGTAGTTTAACTAATTCCCGTAAGAGTAAGGGCTTCAACTTGCCCACCCCTCCCCACTAACGATAGGATCATTGCCCGTCACCGGCATATTATATATATACATGTGGCGTCTGTTACGAAGAACAGACGTCACATTCTGATCCTGCAGTTGATGTCATATATTCTATGAATATTAAATAATAACAACTGCAGGATCAGAATGTGACGTCTGTTCTTCGGAACAGACGCCACATGTATATATAGCTTATAAGGGCGACCACGCACTGGCCGCCTCCCGCGGATTGGCGGCTGAGCGATTGCCAATTACCGCAGTCCATTATGGAGGACAAAGCACTGTAGCCGGATTCATACGTACAAGAAGGGCAGAAGTCAGCTTTCAAATGGTGTCACTATCGACCCTTGAAATCTTCGTTCATTGCAAAAACGTCATGAGTCACTGATGCATGCTGTTTTTGCAATGACTGTGTGGCGGTGTATTTAATCGAACACAGAAGTTATTGGCGGCGTTGTGCTGCTTTCCCGCGTATTTTGTCATCTGCGGTTAGCATCACTGCAACAATCCATTGTTGTGTTTACAGCATTGTAGGTTCAAATAATAGGTCATTACTGTCGCATTCAGAAGCCACTTATTTGTCGAGGTGTAATTGTGTCTGCGGTCTTCTTCGGACTCTGAAATGCCTCCCGTAGGCAAGAAAAGGTCAAGAAATGCTGATAAGTACAAAAGGAATATTATTCGTCATTCAGAAGTAAAGGGAGTGGAATACGTGAATTGGAAGGGTGAGAAAATTCAGCGTCGGTGCACAGGAGATGACTGCAAGTGAGTAAAATACGTGTACTTGATTTCTATATGGAAGTAAATGCTTATACCTGCATAGTATGCAATTGAAGCGTTATTATAATTGGTAACGTTGACTCGTTCAGGTGCAAAAACGACTGTTTTTCTCTGTTTGATTATGACGCGAAGATAGATATCATTGCTCACTTGAACAGTTTCAGTGATAAGAATCAACAAGATATCTTTCTGCAAGGTCTAATCAAAGTTCAAGATGTCAAGAACAGAAGATTGCGAAAAGAGGATCCTAAATTAAGAATGTTTTTGGCATACATAATATGAAAACCAAGCAGTCACACTTTTATGTGTACTATGAAGGCGAAGCGAAGAAAGGCGCAAATGAGGTTTGCTCATTTCTGTATAATTACATCGAGAAGTATATCTCAAAAGATGTGAATGAGCTTCATCTCCTCTCTGACGTGTGTGCTGGTCATTCCAGCTCCTCCATAGCTTCAATAAGCATCCTGTACTTCCCATTATGTTGGCGTATCCTGGAAAGGAAGTGCCGATCAATGTCAAAAAAATACAAGATTTATTGAAAGTGAAGAGGTATATTCCAACTGAATATGTGGAATTTTATGACCAACTACAAGAATACCCAACGGAAGGGGGAACAAATGATGAAGATGATGCTCAAGAAGATTGACTTGGTTTATTGTACTCTATTTTCATGTTGTTATAAAAATCACAAATGCTGCGAAAAATGTTACTTCAGATAATAATATTCACATTTCCTTTTACTGTGTAAAATATTAACTGATTTTTAAATAAAATAGGCAATTATTTGCAAGTAATGCTTTCATTTGTTACAACACATGGTCGTTCATTGCAAATAGGTCATAGGTCAGCAATTTTTAAATTAATATTGTGGCTAAACTATTAATTACAAAACAAAAATGCACAGTGCAATACAGTGCTTGGCACCTCACTAATTATTGATATTAAAATAACAATAAATAAAGAAATGGTTTATGCTGTAGAACGTTTTTTCCTTCTCCTGTAAAATTTTATTGTCATGACTAATGACGTTTTTGAAATGACCGATTCAATTTTAATATTTCTCATTTTTCAAAATTTTTAGTAAATTCCAATTTTATCAGCGTAATTCAGAGCAATAGTATCCAGTTGACTGGAATACACTCTTTCAAATTCTGAAGTCAGCAGGGGTAAAATACAGGGAAAGGAGAGTTATTTACAACTTGTACAAAAGCCAGACCGCAGTTATTAGACTCGAAGGGCATGGAAGGGAAGCATTAGTTGGAAAGGGAGTTAAGACAGGGTTGTAGCCTTTCTCCGATGTTATTAAATTTGTACATCCAGCAGGCGTGAAGGAAAGCAAAGAAAAATTTGGAATAGGGATTAAAGTTCGGGGGGAAGAAATAAAAACGTTGCGTTTTGCTGATGACATTGTAATTCTGTCAAAGACAGCAAAGGACCTGGAAGAGCAGTTGAATGGAATGGACAGTGTGTTGAAGAGAGCGTATAAAATGAACGTGGAGCAAAACAAAAATAATGGAATGCGGTCTTGGAAAATCAGGCGATGCTGAAGGAATTATATTAGGTAACGAAACAATGAAGGTGGTAGATGAGTTTTGCTACTTGGGTAGTAAAATAACATGCGATGGTCGCAGTGCAGAGGATATAAAATGCAGAATGGCAATGGGAAGAAAAGCATTTTTGAAAAAGAGTAATTTGCTAACATCGAATATTAATTTAAGTGTAAGGAAGTCTTTTCTGAAGGCATTTGTGTGGAGTGTCACCTTGTACGGGAGTGAAACACGGACGATAAGCAGTGCGGACAGAAAGAGAATAGAGGCTTTTGAAATGTGGTGCTACAGAAGAATGCTGAAGATTAGGTGGGTAGATCGCATAACTAATGAAGAGGTACTGAACAGACTTGGTGAGAAAAGGAATTTTTGGCATACCCTGACTAAAAGAATGGATCGCTTGGTAGGACACAGACATCGAGGAATCGTAAATTTAGCATTGGAGGGAAGTGTGTGTGGTAAAAATCGCAGAGGGAGACCACGAGACGCGTATAGTAAGCAGATTCAAGTGGATGTGGGTTGCCATTCTTATAAGGAGATGAAAATTCTTGCTCAGGATAGAGTAGGATGGAGAGCTGCATCAAACCAGTCTCCGGACTGAAGACCATAACAACAACAGTATCCAGGGAATACTTAGTTCAAAACATCTCGTATATCTGAGATCATTTGTCACATTGCTATTATAAATAGTACCCGCAATTTAGCTATCGATGTGCTTAGCTTTCTCTATGTGCTCAGCTCTCTATGTAACGAGCTCCCAGTGAATGTCTGTTCGGTGTACGTTTATTATGTCTGAGCCATAAGACGTAAAGGGCTAAAAATTTGTACAGGTACTAATGTCTACCCGGGGAAGGCTTTAGGCCCGGTTTTATGACGATCGGATAGCTATTTATCTATATACATTATTGTGAATGTCTCTTCGGTGTACGCTTATCACGTCCGAACGACAAGACGCAGAGACTTAAATATTTGTACAGTTACTAATATATACCTGAGGAAGGTTTTAGGCACCGATTTATAGCGATCTGATAGATATTTAGTAATTTGAAGAATATAACGCGAAATACGAAACAATAATTACTCTTTGAAAATTATATTTACTCTTTGAAAATGGTTTTATTGGTTGCATTATTGCTTGAAGTTTGATATTGATAAAAGGGTGGAGTATATTGGGATGGAATTTTATCGGTGTATATAAGATTCGACTTGTGTGTGTGTTAATATTTCGCTCTGCAGCGAAAACTACAGAACACAAACGAATGCTCTGTGTGTAATTGTTGTCCCAAGTCTCCCGTTGTACACCATAGCAGTTCCATGCCAACAGCTGTAACGGGTGGAAGATATGGTGGTTGAAAGTCGCCCAAATTATAAAAACAATTCGGACTGAGGGCCAGTTATGACGTTTGCGACTCTATAGCAAGGAGGTTACATACAGCGGAACGTGATGCCACAGAACATATCTTTGGTCTATGCGTGCTACAATGTGCATATAGTTGAGTGTTCCTTCTAAATTGTATCTCAGTATGACACATAGTTCATGAGATATGAGCACATAAACAATAACGCCCTATCACGCACTAAGTTTTAATCTATTACCTCTTTACTACTAATTGTATTCTCAAGATATTTTACAGACTTACAGCCATTCTACAAATGAATATATACCTGAAAAATGGCAGGAATAAATAAATAAATAAATACCCGGGCAATTTGTACACTACAGATTGTTCCCGCAGGAAATTTTACAAACAGTATAAACACATACAGATGAATGTGCCTTCTAAATTGTAGCACAATACGACACATTGTTCATAAGATATGAGCACATAAACAGTAACGTTCATGGAAAACCGCCCTATCACGCACTAAGTTTTAATCTATTACGTCTTTACTACTAACTGTATTGGTAACAGATTTTACTGACATGCAGCACTTACTCAAATTAATGTATACCAACAAAATTATACAATTTTACAACATATCATTCAGTAAATATGACATCGTATATACTGGGGAGGATAAAAATCTTTCACATCTATAGAGCTACAGGGAAAGGAGGAGAATGAAACAGTGTTCATCACCGAATATTCATTATTTCTGGCAGATTTAGCTTTTAACTTCAAGAGACTGTAGTTTCTAGTGAGACTTGCATTTTCTACTACGATTAATAAATCACAGGGCAACCTATTAAATACTGCTGAGTGGTTTTGACATGTCCATGTTTCTCACACTCACATGTCGCTTGTTCAGGGCTGGGCTCCCCAAAGAATTTATTCATATTACATTTTGAACAAGTAACCAAAAATATTGCTTATCCAGTTTTGAATTATTAAGGTTACATGCCATTTGCATCTTGATGACTACCTTCCTTTGTTTGGATGTTGAAGTTTCTATTTTGTGCATTATGCAAAACAGCCTTTTTTCTTGAATACTCTCTCATAAATATGACATGTTATTAAAAAAGGGATATGAGAAGTACTAACTCAAAGCTTGAATAAATAACTAAACAAATACCCGGCCAACGCCTGTGAATTGTAAGAGAAAAAGAAAATGCTACGTTCTTCTGAAATAATATCGGAAAATCAAATGCGGATCAAGCGCTACACGCAAATCCACGTTAGTCTACTCAATCGAGCTAATGTTTCTTGCAGATGTTATTGCAAGAAATATTACGGATGACAGTTTGAGTTCAACTGAAGTAGAGCGTACTGAAGAATGATATTAGACCTTAGCGCTAAGTTCATCAAGAGTGAAAACGTTAAGGGTAATGCCACCGAAACTAATATAGAAGTGCAGCTTCTTGGGGTACTGAAATAAAATCTGCCAAGGAAAGACGATGACCCTGAGCGTCACTTTGTGTTGTCATTGTTGAATGATTTTAAAAGAGTACCTGAACATTTTAAGATAAAACTAAAATTAATGTCGTGAAATTAATCAGGGATGCCACTCAAATATGTTGCTGTCATATATAGGATTATTCGTAACAAGTGACTATAATTACATGCATAATAATGTAGTATTAAGCTACAAACAAAATTTTTGTTATGCTGAGCTGTGTATTTCAACCTGTGGAACCTTCTGGTATTAAAATTTTTAAATAGAGTAATCATATTTTCACCTAATTGTTAGCAGCATATTCTCATCAGGATCGATAAATGACCAAAAATGTCGTCACTCTAGTTATTCTTCGCCTGATTTAGAAAACAGTTCGTCGAAGGAAGGCGTTGACGTCCTTCTCATAGTTTCTTAACTATCTGTACAACGCAACTTTTTCTTGCAGGAAAGTATGCACTCAGTACATATATTTTCTTCTTTTGCGGCTTCTTTCGTTTCTCCAACATTGTGCAGATACTCAAATGGCCACAGCACCCCCCGCAGACAATTTCATTTATTTTTAATTAAGCTAGTGCAATTTTTCTTCTGCCTTTCTGGAAATAATGCTGTTACTGAATAATATATGGACAAGTGACGAAACACAGCTTGCCATAGAAATAGTGAAATCAATATTACTAACTAAAGTAAATAATTATGAAACTTGTGTAGAATTTTTTCACATGTTGTTGAAAAATACAAACTTTCTGAAGAACATTCACTGCACTGTTTAATACAGTTGTTCTGACGGCATTCCTTCATAATATAAAGTACTAATAAAGTGTAAATTAATTTACTTTTTGTAACAGCTTAAAGTAGTAATTACTTTGTAATTATTACTTTCACTAAAATCTTCTTCTAATATAATGAAAATATATACACAAATTACAAAATTTGTATTGTGTTCCAAATTTGGATCTAGAAAATATGGTTATGTTCGGAATCTGAATTTAGAAAATATGATCACAGTATGCAATGTTTTCTTCTTGTGGAGTACACTGACTGAAAAGAGACGGCGCTTATGCTACTGAACTGATTTATGATGTCATACTTTTTTAGAAATTTTGAGAATGTTTATTCTACCTTATCTATTAGGGCTGCTCATTGGGAATTGTTGAAACAATTTGTCCCTTTGTCTAAGTCTTGTTCCAATCAAAGGCTACAAAAACTCCGCCAAATTGTGAAGCAACATCCATCGAAGTTTTAGACATGTTCAGCAAAAAATATTGATTTGCATCTCAAGAAGTAATTGACAGCTTTCAAAATAATGTCTTCTACAAGGAATTTTCGATCTCTGGAGCTTCTGCAGTCGACACAGGTTTGGTGACAGCGTAGCGTGTGAGGTAGTGCACACTATTATCCTTCGTTTACCGGTTCTCGACTTCGGAAACCTTCCTAAAAGATCGATCCTAACTCGGTGGAATGGAGCTGCCGCAGGTAGAATCTGTACGAGATGCCCTGGAGGCAATTGCGGCACATGCTTCCGTCGATGGCACTCTTTACAGTGACTCACACAGTGCTTGACAGTAATGCCTGCGTCTGATTTTGTCTAGGGTCTTCACGAATCCCAGATGACCGGATATTGGAGCATTGTGGAAATATTTGTGAATAGCTGGCTGGAGATAAGCTGGAACGACCAGTAGCCATTTGCAACCCAGTGGATCGTAGTTGCTCTTATACAATGTCCCGTTTATAAGTTGGAACTCTCCATTGGTCGGTTCTCCTTTCTCCAAGGCCTCTATCGTTTTTAATAGTGCTGGGTCTTCCCTCTGTTCAGTTGTAACGTCACCTAATTCAGTGAAGGCTGAAATTTCATTCATGCTGTTGTGTTCCACTAATGGATTCCTCGAAAGGCAGTCGGCATCCTTGTGTTTGCGCCAGTTCTTGAATACCACTGTGACGTCGTACTCTTGACGTCTTAGTGCCTATCTTGTCGACCTGATGGATCATTGAAACTAGTCAGCCAACACAATGGTGGTCCGTCACGACGGTGAATGGTTTGCCGAATGCTAGAAATTCTTTCTCGGTTGTAGAGTAGTTTATCTCGGACTTTGAGAATATTCTCGATGCATAGGCTATCACTTTTCAGTACCTTCCTGAACTTGTACAAGCACTGCACCTATCCCATCACCACTAGCGTCTATGTGAAGTTCAGTTTCCGCATTTTCGTCGTACAAGGCCAGAACTGGTGCGGAAGTTAGAGCCTCCTTAAGTGCTCGGAAAGCTCTTTCTTTTGTCTCATCCCAGTAAAACTTAGCGTCTCCCTGCAGACGTTCTTGCAATGGGCGTGCCTTGTTACAAAATCCTTTAATGATACGTTGGTAGTATGAGCTAAATGTGCTGAGTAGTTGGAAATTCTGTGACTGCCCTTACTGTATCTGGATCAGGACAGACACCATCTCCGGCGACTAGGTGCCCCAGGAGTTTTATCTCTTTGGCGACTAAGAGGCACTTCTTTGGATTGAGGCGGAGTCCGTCAATCTGAACACACTTCCAGTTGACAGGCGACTCAGGTGTTCTTCGAATGTTTTCGGGAAAACGACAATGTCATCTAAATAGCAAAGACACATCGTCCACTTAAAGTGTCGAAGCATGCGTTAGAATGTGGCCGGAGCATTGCATAATCCGAATGGCATTACTTTGAATTCATAGAGGCTGTCAGGTGTGTCAACCTCGATTTGCTAGTAACCTGTCTGTATGTGCATAGTTGAGAAGTGTGTAGCTCCTTTTAAGCAGTCTAAGGTGTCGTCAATACGCGGCAATGGGTAGACATCTTTCTTTGTAATTTTGTTCTGCCGCCGATAGTCGACACAGAATAGCCACGTGCCATCCTCCTTCTTTACGAGGACCACCGGAGACGACCAAGGACTCTCTGAAGGTTGAATAATGTCATCGTGCAACTTCCTTCCGAATTATCCGTCTTTTAACTGGCGACACTCTATACGAACGCTGGCCAATTAGCGGATGATCTCCAGTATTGATACGGTGCTTTATCGTGGGCCGTTTCGTCTGACGTTCCTCCTGCTGGCGTGTGAATGCACCCGAAAATGCGTAGTATAGCTAACATACGCTGGCGTTGTTCCTTGATCAGTCCAGGCACTACTGGCAGTTCCACGTTTGTTTTCTCCAGCGTGTTGTGCTAACAGCAGAGCCTGGGCCTTCATTGATGACGTGTAGCTCACCATCCGGGATTGGTTCAGTTGTTCCGATAACCATTCCTTTGGGGATAAGCGAGGTGACCATCTACGGAGGTGAGGCCGCCGCAAATGAAAATCCTCCATCTCATCGACGTCGTAATCGACGACCTTCAGCACCACAACCGGTGATGCTATCGATTGCGCAACGCCGGCAGTTGGTTAACTCGGGCTCTCGCGACATTATTTATCGGAGAATATACAGAGTGTTTCACTAAGTGTGTTTGCCTCTGTAACTTATAAAATAATAGGTAACGGGAAATTGTAATGCGGTAAGTCAATACAAGAAATGTTGCACTTTCTGCGGACCTATGAACATAGTTTATTGTATCATTTTCCAAAGAGTTACAGCACAAAGATATTTTTTTAATGGAACAATAGTTTTTTCTATAGTGCATAGGATTCGTTGAAACCAGATGCGTCCAAATCAATTTAAACTACATTCCTATCTCTTGTTAGTTTGGGAGCTACAACCTTTCAAAGTTTCAGGGGCAGATACCACACGCTGTACATAATACATGGCTGTGTGGTAGGTGATGGATGTTATGGCGGTGGGAAGTTGATTTATATGAGATGTTCAAATGTGTGTCCATGTTACTCAATGCATAATGCAATGCGTCGTCGAAAGGATCAACTTCCCACCGCCATAACATCCATCGCTTCGCGTATGTACAGGCGACCGAATGGGTAACCCAGTAGACAAACGAAGCCAAGTCGCGAAGTTGTTTGAGAATGTATACTTTTCTCCTGCTCAGAGAAATGAAGTTTTTCGATTCTGTCGTAAGTTTTTAGGAGGTGATACTATACAGGAATTGCTTTAAAAATTTAATGTAACATATGTACAATTTTTATTGAATACAGAGATATAGCTGTTAATATGAAAACCAAACAAACTTAGTGCAAATGTAAATGAGGACATTTTCACTGATTTATCCGTCGGTTCTTGGTAGTACGACAACACAGTGCCTTCAAAGTAGAATTTTGTGTATGTTCTACACGTTCATTACCACTTAGTTTCCCGGTTTTCGGCTTACCAGGACATATTCAGACTTTAAAGTACGTCGAAAACCGGTTGTTTAAATAAAAATCAATATGGTGTTCTACCAAGAACCGACGAAAGAATGTCAAAAAAATTCAAATTTGGATGTGCTTTAAATTTGTTGTACATACTAAGAGCTGTACCCGATAAAAACTGGACACACGTCGTATGAAATTTTAACTGTAAATTGTCTTTATTACCACCTTCTACAATATTTGTTAATTTTCTAAAACATTCTGTAGTTAATAGATGAAATATTTGTTTTTGGTGAGCATTTTGTGAAGTTTTATCACAGTTAAAGGTCTATGAATCACAGTTACAGGTCTATGTATAGTCTGAGCTTGTTCATCATATACCGCAACCGCAACCTGCAAACCGCAGGTGCTGAAGGTATGTAGTCGCATTTTATAATGAGGACGTAAACGCAAGTGAGCGACGTAATTACCAATAACTGCACGAAAAGAGATTCATAGTGGTAGTCTACAATACAAATAAATGTTTTAATCATCACAATAATCATAATATATCATACAGTTTCAAAAAGTGATCTTAACTTGGCGATTCATTTGTTGTAATTTGACAACAAACCAAGCAGAGACGTAAAGCAGACGATTCGACAAACGCGTACCGTTTGAACGCTTCTTTGTAGTTCGACGGTCTATCGCAAGGAGCGCTGCAGCTGACAACGACTTTCTTTTGCGTGTTGCACGTCTCGTATAGAAAGGACTTAAAATTTCCTACGGCCTAAATTTGTAGTGTAGAAATATAAATTGTAATGTCATACCGAATGCCGTAGTTTTAGTCCATGAACAGCGAAAAAGTAGCAAGCGAGCAACTTTTTTCCTTTCATAATTTTTCTGTGGTTGTCAGCGAGAAAAAGTTCAATAAAGGTTTGAAATTATGTTCAAAGTTTGTTGCAAGTCGCTAAGTACTGTAATTCCCATACAGTGTGTAAATAAAGTCTCGTTGCATTAAATTACAGTTTCTTGCAAGTCCTATTGTTTATGACGTTATATCTCCTGAATCATGTGCCGTATGTGATTCTTCCCCAGACAGCATTGTTACCTCGCGGTAAGTAATATTTGCACTAAATTTGGTTAACATCGGTCTAGTGGTGTAGGAGGAAATGTGCAAAACTGTCGTTTGATGCAGCACTTTTTCCAGAATCTCATTGTTTATGATGTCATATCTCGTGAACGATATATTTTACGTGATACTAACACTTATAGCAACCGTCCTCATGGATTGAAGCTTACGTTTGCAAAATTTCATAAACATTGGAAGAAAAATGTAGATTTTTATACAAGTTCATGCCTGATACGACAGTTTTACGGCATCTACAGCGAGACTGTTGTGAGTGGTAGACTTCTTTTCGTTTCATCCAATTGAAAGACTTGCACCAGGACAATGAGCCACACGAAATTATTATTATCGGATGGTGGGGGAGGGGGCAGTTTCAAAACTCTTAATAAAAGTCGGAAATTACGTGAAAACTTAATTGCAGGTCTCAACTACTGCCATTTTCCAATAATTGACGCATAAATCTGTGTATTCTCATGCGGTGGCCTCTCATTATTAATGACGTCATATCTCCTGAGCTACGTCTCGTGCTCTCTTGGTTTCGGGTCAGGAGCCTTCGGGGGAGGACGGGGAACAGTTAACCAAAGTTTATGAACATACAGTGACATACAGACAAACATTCATTTATATATTGAGTCAACACTAGCACAGGTTAAGAGGTATCCCTGCGACATTACAAGATGTGTGAAATAATACAAATATTTCCTGATGCAGTTAACGGTATTGTCAATATGTCAACAGATAGTCTTCTGAGACTTTCGTCTGTAGAACGAAGACATTCCTCAGGAGTCATCATTGAAGTTATAAAGTGAACCTCCCACGCTACACGTCTAGGAATTTTGAATGGGCTATCAAACTCATTCAGATCTCAGTAAGGCAGTCAAACGCAACCGAGCTGCAAAAGCTTGCCGTCTTGGTCCACCGGTCTGGGAAAAAGCTCTTTTGTTCGCTCTTCCACTTTGTAGCCGCGCCGGAAGGGATTGCTTCTTTTGTGGAGATGGAAACGACAGTGCACTCACTGCAAGGCTGCTTCCCTCTGCCAAGCGAAGAAGCAGCGGCCGCAAGCGCATCCCTTTAACGCTAACGCCTTCTATCTTTAAGTACAGAAGTAGCGAGTCGACTCGTTCTCACTAGAGGGACATCAAGGAAGCAAAATGGTATTGATCAAGATGGGAACACTCGTAAGTAATCGAAGGCGAAACATGTTTCCTCTGCTCATTGTGCTGTGAATAAAGTACTTTGCTCTATTGCCGGTTATCGGCGATTCTAAAAACGTGTTCACCTTCAGTATTTACGTCTTATTCTGTCTACAATTGGGTCAGTTCTTTTCACACCGGAAGTTTTTCCCTTTTTGTTACAACGAATCTTGTTGGGTTGGTGTTAACCCGCCTTGTCATCTTCATTGAACACCTCCGCCTTCGATCACCAGTAAATTACACCCGCCCAATCCTCTCGTCCATGCCCTCTTCTTAGATTCCGGTTCGCTTCCACGCCTTCTTCACTGTGTTCCCCTGTCCTCCACCTGTCCACCTTCCACATTCTCTCCCATGGCAACTTCCGTACCCTCCTACTCCCGGATGATGCCGTCCAGCTTGACATTTATCCTTCTACAGCCAGCAACGGTTGTTGGTGTTTTACATTGCCCGGGTTCTGGCTCCTCCCCGCCATCCGAACCATAGGCTTCTCTTCCCAACTTCTACACTCCCTTCCCCACGACGTCGGCCCAGGTAGGGTTTTCCGATTGCGGTCCATGTCCGTTCCCTTCTCTCTTCACTTGGTTCCCTTCCCCTCCCTCCTCCTTTCCACTACTCCCCCCTCCCCGTATCCTCCCCTCCCCCCCCCCCCCATGGACAATTCCTCGCCTGGAGCTTCAGTTGGATTTGTCCCGCGATTTGAAAGCCTCCACTCCACCATTCTCCGTCGCCAGTTGAAAGCACTACTTCACACATTTCACTGTGCAAACGTTATTTACACGGACGGTTCTTTGGTCGATGGCCATGTTGGATGTGCCTTTGTATGTGGTGACCACATCGAACAGCGATCATTGCCTTGTGGAAGCAGCATCTTCACTCACGGTTCTTTCGTGAGTACGTGCATGGCGAGCACGGGCCCCCGAGCTAATTCAGTCTTCCTTCCTTTTTTACTTCCTGGACTACGTTTCCTTTCTCCCTTCCATCCTTTCCTATTCTCACTCCTTCCCCTCCCCACCGGGGGACTGATAACCGCAGTAGTTTAGTTCCCCTAATCCAAACAACCCAACCCAACCCGCATCTTCACCCCGGAGCTGGTCGGTATTTTGACAACTCATGAACACTTCAGAGCTCGCCCCAGGGGGTCGTTTGTCATCTGCAGCGACTCCCTGAGTGGCTTACAGGCCCTCGAGCAGTTTCTCCCCAAACACACTGCGGTGCGATCAATTCAAGATGCTGTCTTCGCCCTTGGTGAGTCAGACCGGTCTGTCGCTTTTGTCTGGACGCCGGACCACATAGGTATACCGGGCAATGAACGCGTCGATCAGCTGACCAAGCAGGCCATCACTTCACGGTGCCGGCCGCGGTGGCCGAGGAGACTAAGGCGCTTCAGTCACGGTCTGCACGGTCACTACGGTCGGGGGTTCTAATCCCCCCTCGGGCATGGATATTTGTGCCGTCCTAGTTCGTAAGTAGTTCATAAGTAGTTTGTAAGTTTAGGGACTGATGACCCCCGTAGTTAAGTCCCATAAGCTTTACAAACATTTTAACATTTGAACACTTCACGGTCCCTGGATATTGGCCTCCCAGACTCAGACCTCCGATCCCAGCTAAGCCGCAAGGCCATTGGGTTTGGAATTCTGAATGGGCAGACTCGACCGAACCAAATAAGCTCCGAGTTGTCAAGCCCTCTACCGCTGCATGGCAGACCTCCCTGAGGGCATCTCGCAGGGAGTCGGTTGTTCTTTCCCGACTCTGTATAGACCATTGCTTTAGCCGATAACGCCTCCATAGTTGATACTGTTTTAAATTTCATCCGTGAGTGTGCATTGTACAAATCCATATAAAGTTTGTGTGTGTCTGTCATTTGTCTGTCCTACAAACACCTAAGTCTTTTAGGTAGGCGTATTTAATGTGTCCCAGAGTGGCTGAATCTCTTACTTATATTTCTGTGATCACCCAGCAAAAACACTCTTGTACTGTTTCAGCCCTTTTATCCCTTCTTCGATTTTACTTGTATCCTTTCTTCATATTTACCTGTTCCTTTTCAACTGTGACACGTTAACGCATTTACTTAGGAACGTTTAACACAATGTTTTACCTCTAAGACTGAAACAAGGGACTGATAACCGCGCAGTTTAGTCCCTTCCAAAAACCAACAACAACAACAACAGGAACAACAATTCATCCTTCGTACCAGCTGAGGTTCTCCACCTCCCTCCCTCCACCTATCCCTCGCAAAGGGCCCCATCCCTCCTCTCTCCCCCTATCTCACCGCGCATCCTTCAACTCTCCCACCCTTCCTGCCTTGCCGGCACGTGCTGTCTCGCCTTCCTTCTCCCGGCCCTTTAGCTCCTCCTCGATTCCATCTCCTCGCTTCTCCTCCCACCCCCTTCCCCACCTTCCTCCCCAGCTCCCCTCGCTATCAATCATCATGTTTGTTCAGGTTCTACGTCAACTTGTGTTATAACAAAGTGAGCGAAAGCCAACCTGCAGCCGACGCCATTTGTGTTTTAAATTTTTTTCCGCTATCCGTCTCCCTCTCCACCCATCTCATCATCTCCAGTGGGTTAGAGAGTGCTTATGGAATGTCACGTCCTCTCAATGTGGTGTTGTATTTTACGAACAGTGAACTGAAAACCCGCAACCGACACCTTGTGTTTCTTTTAGACGTGTTATATGCTACAGTGTCTCTGATTTTATTTTATTTACGTACGATGTGCAGTGTCCGTGTTTACTGATATAACTAAGCAAATGTCCTTCAGACATGCATGTATGTCTGAAGGTCATTTACTTAGTTCTATCAATAAACACGGTCACTGCACATCGTATTTAAAATCAGTCATAGCAAGGCTTGCGACAAATGTACGAATAAGTCTCACCCTATGCGGGAATTACATCATAGAATGTACGAGCACTCATGGGCAGTAGACACTGTGTGCCATATGAAGGTCTGGGTCGTTCCGGGAAGCGTGCGCGGGTAGCGTAATGGCAACGCGACCGCTCGCGATAAGCTGGAAATCTGGGTTCGAGTCCCGGCCTGGCACAAATTTTCATATTTCACCATTACACCCTACAGCTGATGCTGATTAATACTGGCAATTGCGAATACATTTCTTGTATTTTATTTATTTATTTATTTCTCTTTATTGTCGACGTGTCCAGGCAGAAAGACTGCATTCTTTCTCCATTTTAACTCGTGTACTCTTTCTTCAACACTGTCACTATGCAAATTTTAATTACCTTCTAATTTAATCACCTTTACTTTCTTTGTGCACTCAGGTTTTGTTACTGTGTATCTCTCGGCGTGCGCTGACAGCCCGCTCCGTTGAGGGGAATTGAAATAACGGTAAAGGAAAAAAGAAAATATTGGTGCTCCTGTCACTTCTTTAAATCCCACTGCCTGTTTTTCCGTCTTGTTGGGTCAGATTAGTGAATTTTCGATGTAGCTTTCTGTTTGTTATCCTCCGAAATGTTAACTTCAGCCGGCCGAGGGGGCCGAGGGGACTAAGGCGCTCCAGTCACGGCCACTACGGTCTGGGGTTCGAATCTCCCCTCGGTCATGGATATTTGTGCCGTCCTAGTTCGTAAGTAGTTCATAAGTAGTTTGTAAGTTTAGGGACTGATGACTCCGTAGTTAAGTCCCATAGACTATACAAACATTTGAACATTTGTTAACTTCATTTGTGGCACTGAAAACACAAATCAGATGAAAGAAAAAATGTGCGTCAAATTGGCATAATTTGATGAGTGTAACAAAAACACCTCAGAGAACAAGACAAGAATAAAGACAGTGGGAAGTAAAGAACTGTCATTAACACCAACCACAGAAAATGTTGTACAAAAAGAAATCGAAACATTTCTTGCGTTAAAAAAACTGTGTTAATTGCAGTAAATCTAGGACGGGAAACCTATTTCAATTAATTTCAACAGATATTGAGGACGATGGTCACACAAATAACAATAATATTTATACACTGCATTTCAGTTTCCATTATGATGAAAGATTTGTCGACTTCAAATTAACTACCTTAAATGAAACAATAATAGTATCGCTATTACCAGTAAAGAATTTATTCGAGCTTCCATAATATAAATCACGTGATTATATTGCAGGAATAAGGGACACTTTTCACCATAAAAACTCGGAAGTGCTCGAAACAATTCTTACACTAATACTCGATAATAAAAGGAAACAGTGGCGTACACACATTTTCATATTATTTTTACGGAGAGCGGCTATTCGAAATTTTGGTCTTATAGCCTATGTACCATACTTCAATAGCAATGTTTATTGTTAGGTTACACGTCAAATGTTCTGTGGTTACAATTCTCAATTCCAACTGCACTTTCCACACCCGATAAATAGTCTTAGTACTGTTGTTGTTTGGATGTTTTAGGGGGACAAAACTACGGAGGTCATCAGTCCCTCAGTCTTAGTACTGATGAAAAGTAATAACTTATTTTACTTATTCTTAATTTAATTACAGAAGTTATGTAGGCAGAATTTTCCTTATTTCCTACATGTTTGTTTATTTATGGTTTTCCGTTTTTACGTTATTAATTCTGTGACCACAGCACTCATAAAGATTACATTTGCTATGTCTTGTAGCATGCCTAGATGACTATCATCTCTTTCGCTGCTGTATACAAGTATTGTAATTCCTTTACGCAGGTAGGCAGTTAAACGTCTAAATATGGCCGAAAACCGATGAACTAAATGAAATAGTGCTTGGAAATGGAGAAAATGTTGTGCTTCACATTTAGTAAATTATTGTGTTGCTTTTAAAGAATAGAAAGAAAATATAAACATTCGTGGTTTAATATTAAACGTGAAAGAAAAACGCTAAACGTGAGGTGAGCAAGATGGTACTGTGGTGCTCCCTTTCGCAGGTACAAATGTCACTCGGTAGGGGTTATAGCAAATGCTGACCTTTGAACAAAGATGGAATATCAGAACATAGTTTAATAAATGCTGGATCTCCCTCTCTATTCAAGAATTAACACTAGAGGCAGTAAAGCCCTCCTGGTACCCGACGAAAGGCTGTCTGTTGTTGCTGTTAAAGGATATGGGTAGGGGAGGATAGAGGTGGGTGTTGTATATGGAGAACTACAATTGTGAATTAGCATTCACTTATGACGAAGCATGCACTTCAATGCGGCTTGCAAAGTGTTTACGTAGGTGTAGATTCCATGGATATGATACGGGCTCTATACGAAAATTAAATGTTTGTACATCTGTGGGACTTAACTGCACCGGTCATCAGTCCCTAGGTTAACAAACTACTTAAACTAACTTATTTATGCCAAGGACAACAAATACACTCATGCCCAAGGGAGGACTCGAGCCTCCGACGGCGAGCATGCGGCGCGCTCTGCAGCCAGGAGCCTTAGAATGCCCAACCACTCCACCGCGGAGGCACTATACGCAAATGAAATTACATAATGTCAATGAAAATTAAATTACCTGGTGGAAATTTTATGAAATATTCTAATTAATTTAGTAATACACATGTTCTTGTTCTCGTTTTTGTATGGCGTAAACGCGCTACTTCTACCAAATATAAGACATCAGATTCTTGTTTGGTATTGTCTAATCTTGTGAAATACATAAAAAGATTGTGCTTGTTGTCGTTTTTGTAGTCTTAAGTCCAACGATTGGTTTGATACACCTGTCCATGCTACCGTAACATGTACGAGCTTCTTCGTCTCTCTATAAGAAAGCAATAGTCATTAAACATGCTTACTGCATTCGTCTCTCGGTCTCCCTCACCGAGTTTTGCCACACACACACTTCAACGCTGAATTTACGATTCCTTGATGTCACGATGTGTCATCAATTTGTTTTGTCCCCCTTCTATTATCCAGACCTAGCGAGGTGGCGCAGTGGTTACACACTGGACTCGCATTCGGAAGGATGGTGGTTCAAATCCACCTCCGGCCATCCCGATTTAGGTTTTCCGTGATTTCCCTAAATGACTCCAGGCAAATTCCGGGATGGTTCCTTTCAAAGGGCACGGCCGATTTCATTCCCCATCCTTACCCAAACAACCCGAGCGTAAGCTCCGCCTCTAATGACCACGCTATCGACGGTACGTTAAACACTAATCTTCCTTCCTCCTCTTCATATTATCTTCTTATTAGTTACGCGATCCACCAATCTAACCTTTGCACCAGATTTTGAAAGAGTCTATTATATTTTTGTCTGAAGTCCTTGTCGACCACACTTCACTCCCGTACAGTGTAACCTAATTCCTTCAGCATCTACCTTACACAGAGGAATAGATAAACATCTTAGGTACCGTTAATCCGATGCAACACAGATAACTTTCAAAAATGTTTTGTTACCAATACTACAGCGTGCCTCATGTTAATAATGGAAATGCACGTTTGATTACATTTGCCCTTAAATATTCGGGATTCGTGGAGAGTCGGATATTTCATTTCAGTACTGCCAATCTCTTGTTTCGTTTTTACTGCTCACACCCAAACCTCCACATGTCAGACAGTCAAATCTGTACCACACGTTGTATATCTACAGAGTATCAACCAAAATTTCGATATAATTCGTGCTACGTGCTGCCGTCCAGGATAATGTACGTAAATGAGAAGTAATAAGTAACACCCTTCCTAAGCAGTACAGGAAAAGCATACATGTTAGAGCGCCTTATGTTCAGCTTCCGTGCGGAATTTGGTAGAGCTTCCGTTTGTCGTTTAAAGGGTCCTGGGTCCAAGCCCTGGTGATGCAAAACTTTCTTTTTGTATTTTCTTGGAAATTGTTCTACATCTACATATACGGAGCGTTATATGGAACAACATGTTCATGACATGTAATAGAGAAAGGACTGTTTGGATTTTACAGCATTGTGTTATCGGCAGTATGCTTCCAATCCGCTATCTACAGGTTCGATGCACAGATGCAGGATTCATCAAATGAGCTTTGTGCACAAGAGTAACTTGCTTCACACACTTTTTTTGTACAAAACGCCGCTGAATGTACTTATTATTCCCATTGTTACTAGTATTATTTCTTACTACTTTTATTATTACTATTACAATTGTTATTGAAGCGGTACTTACAAGTCACACAATAAAAGTTACAAATAAGCTGTAAAGCTTACGTCACAATTTTTAAAAGGAAATGTAAAAATAGCTAGCCACTAGCCTGCACGGAGACATCATGAAGTCCAATGTCTCCGTGCAGGCGTGCAGCCCCTAGTGGCTAACTCTTTTTACATTTCCTTTTAAAAAATCGTGACGTAAGCTTAACAGCTGATTTGTAACTTTTATTGTATGACTTGTAAGTACTGCTTCAATGCTCTACCTCAAATTAGTACTTATATTCTCTTTCTTGTAAAAACTGACTCGTTTATAAGTTTTGCAATATCATGTTATAGGTTTAATTTATATTTTCTGATGTAGGCAATCATAGTTATTCCCGAAACCAGGTTTAATAATTTATCTTCGCGACCGAGGGTGCACTTTACGTTGGTGCCAGGGACCACGTTGCTTTGGATATCTTACCTTGCGTTTCACAAACGTAGTGTAAAGGAATGGAATTATGTAACTTAGCCACTGTGCATTAATTTCTGTTGATACAAAAGCTAACGCTGTTGAAGTGAAGTTTGTTTGCAGGGCTGACTGTCAAGATTCAAATGTAAATCATCCCTCTTATGAATCGTTATGCGGGATACCACTAAACATTCGGCAGATATTTCTAGTTTTCATTTTGCAATGTACACTGTGTCATGCCAAACAAATTCTGTTCGGCATCTCTTTCATGAGATGCCCGTTAACGATGGAAATCTGAAAGTCATTTACAGTTACAAATAAATGGGTTTTTAAAGAGGAATTTTATGGGCCCATTCGATAAAGCGCTCCTGAACTAGAGGGATATTCGTGTTACTGCTTTCCGTTAAAAGCGGCAGTGGATATCGAACACGCGGAGAGCGTAACCGTTTCGACAATACGGTGCTATAGCTACTGGATTACTGGCTGTGTGTTGCCGTACATCGTAATACCTACGGATAAAACGAATTCAGCAATATCTGCACAAAAGCGTGTCATTAGAATACTTTCTGGAGCCCACCCGAGATGATCTTGCACAGGCTTTTTTAGGGATCCAGCTATCTACACAGCAACTTAAAATATACATATTCTCTTATGAAATTTGTTATTAATAACCCAACCTAATTAAAAAGTAATATCAATATGCACAGCTAAAAAAACTAGGAGAAACGATTATCTACATATTCAAGGTTAAATCTAACTTTGGCACAGAAGGGAGTGAATTATGCTGCCACAAAACTCTTCGGTCATTTACCAGTTAACGTCAAATGTTTGAGAGATAAACAACCAGCATTTAAAAAGAAACTGAACGAAATTCTAAATGACAACCGCTTCTACTCAGTGGATGAATTATTGCATATAAATTAGTGATCTTACCATAAAATCTCTATCTATATAAAAGTGAAAATAGACTCATTCACACACTCACTCACTCACTATGAAGCTGAAATTTGGCAGGAATGTCGTGTATAGTAGACGTCAGCTAAGAAAGGACTTTTGCGATAGTGCCGATAGTTGCGGAGATATGACGTCATAAACAATGAAAACTTTCCCGTCTTGCGGAACGTGATAGTGTGACTTTATCAGTCCACTATTTGAGAAGGAGAGCATTTAGCGACTTGCAACAAACTTTAAACATAATTTCAAACCTCTAGAAAACTTTTTCTCACTGACACCATAGCAAAATCATGAAAGGAAAAAAGTTTCTCGCTTACTACTTTTCCGCTGTTTACGGAGTAAAACTACGGCATTCGGTATAACGTTGCAATTTATGATTTTTACACTACGTATTGAAACCATAGGAAATTTTACAAACAGAATTCACATATACATCTGACTGTGCCTTGGAAACTGTATCACAGTACGAGACGTAGGTCATGAGATATGAACACATAAACAGTAACGTTAATGGAAAACCGCCCCAAGTTTGTATAAATTACTTCTTTACTACTATTTGTATTCGCAACAGATTTTGCATACATACAGCACTTATACAAATGAATATGTACCTGAAAATTATACAGTTGTACAACATATAACTCAATAAATATGGGATCATATATACTGTGATGGGTAAAAACTTTTCACTTCACACACCCCGTTTTATTACATTTCTTTTTTAATGGTAAGACACTCCTGTATTCTTGAAAGATGACAGTGCTGTTGAAAACGTCGAAGCATTTTTGAACTGTGAATCGGATACCGTTGGAGGAAGAAGCAATAGACTTCTACAGAGCTACAAGGAAAGGAAGAGAATGAAACAGTGTACTTCCGACGAATACTCATTACTTTCGACAGATTTGGGCTTTAATTTTAAGAGACTGCAGTTTGCAGTGAGACTTGCATTTTCTATTATGATTTATAAATCACAGGCCAATCTAGTGTTGAGCGTATTTGCAATCTCAATTTTTCTCACACGGACAGCTTTATGCCGCGGTGGAGTAGCCGAGCGGTCTAAAGCGTCTCGCTGCGGAGCGCGCGGTTGCTCGCCGTGGAGGTTCGAGTCCTCCCTCGGGCATGGGCGTGTGTGTTTGTCCTTAGGTTAGTTTACCTAGATATAAGTAGTTTGTAAGCTACGGACTGATGACCACGTAGTTTGGTCCGGTAGAATTACAAACATTAAAAAAAAAAAAAAAAAAAAAAAAAAAAAAAATACAGCTCTATGTTGCTTGCTCAGAGAAGGGCTCACCACACAAAATATTCATATTAAATGTTGGACGAGTCACAAGAAATATTGTTTATAGTCAGGAAGGAAAGGAAGTGGTCATTACAGGCGGAGCTTACACTCGGACTATTTGGCTAAGGATACGGAAGGAAATCAGCCGCGCCCTTTGAAAAGAACTGCCCCGGCATTTGCCTGGAGATATTTAGGGAAAACACGGATGGCTGAACTTGAAATTTTGTACATTATGCAATATAGCCTAATTTCTTAGAAAAAAGGAGATGGACAGAGAGAGAAGGAATGGCAAAAGTACTGACTCATGGCATGAATAAATAAATACTCGTCAACGCCGGGTTTTCAACTAGTCTAATATATAAAAATAAATGTTTGTGTTCGTATTCTATGCATGGCCGTACCGTTCTACCGATTGTGATGAAACTTTTTCAACACGTTGATTGGACTTTCGCGACGGTCATACTCACCATTAAAGGACTGTACGACAAATAGTTCAGGAGATATGACATAATAAACAATGAAATGCGCGGGAAAGTGCTGCTTCTAAACCACTGCACCGATTGCAACCAAATTTGGTACACATATTCCTATCATGAGGTAACATTTGAGGTAGTGGTAAGAACAACTTACGACATATAGTGAAGCAGATATGTCATAAAACCTGTGGCATCATGCGACATGCCAATACGGACACTTTATTCATTATAAAATCTTAATGACATTTTGGACACTTGACCTTCAAAACAAGAGGAAGGTCACTGTCACATAAAATTTTGGATGATGCATGAGGAGGATACTTTACATATGGACTTCGTCCGATTCCACAGTTGTATTCCGAACCTGATGAAATTTTTAAATATGATTGAACGATTCAGTTTATCACTGCAGTGTTGATATATGCAGATTACCTGCAATCATGTCAATTAATTAACGTGACTAAACAGTCAATATTCAGATTTCGCCGAAGTTTCGAATGAAACACATTTCTGAAAATTCTGCCTGCTCTGTCTGGAAGTTACATTTTGGAGGGTGATAAAGAAACATTTAAAATATTATTATTGTTCACACCATGTGAATTTTATGTAGTAAATTTAAAGTATATATATATATATATATATATATATATATATATATATACTTTAAATTTACTACATAAAATTCACATGGTGTGAACAATAATAATGTTTCTTTATCACCCTCCAAAATGTAACTTCCAGACAGAGTAGGCAGAATTTTCAGAAATGTGTTTCATTCGAAACTTCGGCGAAATCTGAATATCGACTGTTTAGTCACGTTAATTAATTGACATGATTGCAGGTAATATATATATATATATACATATATATAGGGTATTTCACTGTGTTTGCTTCTGTAACTTATAAAATAATAGGTGACGGGAAATTTTAATGTGGTAGGTCAACCCAAGAAATGTTACACTTTCTGCGGGCTATGAAAATAGTTTATTGTGTCATTTTCCAATCAGTTACAGCACAAAGATATAATTTTTTAAATTGGAACAATAGTTTTTTCTATCGTGCAATGGATTCGTTAAAACCAGCTGCGTCCAAATCAAACTACATTCCTATCACTGTTAGTTTGGGAGCTACAACCCTTCAAAGTTTCAGGGGCAGATACCACAAACGCTGCGCATAATGCAATGCGCCTTCTAAATGTGGTGCGGCCGAGTTGTAACGTCGCCAGTGTCACGGAGCGAGAAGCTTCCTCGATGCGCTGTTAGACTGCCGCACACGGCCGTATACCCGACAGTTGGAGCCACACAAAACAACCGGGGCTCAAATAACCACAGTTACTGACATCGGATGACGAGGGCATACACGAACAACGAGTACGTTGACATGTTGCTGATGCTCGGCGAGTGCCGAAACGATGCCACTGAAGCAGCCACGGCGTATGCCGTGAGATATTCTAGGCGAAGAGCCCCGGCAGCCATTACGTTCTTACGTGCCGAACAATGACTTCGGGAAACAGGCAGCTTGGTAATGCGCCGCAGTAACAGACGAAGACCGGCAAGAAATGAGGAGACGGAGGTGTTTGTTTTAGCTGCACTACACCACGATCCTCATGTCAGCTTACGAGCCGTTGCTGCAGTCGCTGGTGTCAGTCTCACATCAGTATGGCGTATAGTACACGGCCACAGGTTTTACCCGTACCGCCTGTCACTGACCCAGGAGCTGCATGGGAACTATTTCCGTGCAAGTGACATTCTGTGAGTGGCCCATGCGTAATTTCACACTGGAGTCTTTACAAAGTGTTCTTTGAAGAGTCCACGTTCACAAATTATGGTGCAGTGAATCGCCATAACATGCACTACTGGGCCGCGGACAATCCTCGGTGGGTACGACTTGTCGGCCGTCAACGTAGGTGGTCTATTAACGTGTGGTTTGGAATCCTTGGGGATGAAATCATCGGCCCACACTACTTCCCAGGTACACTGACAGGTGAGTTGTATCGCGCTTTTATAGCCGACAGTTTGGGTGGTCTCCTTGAACATGTGTGTCTAAACACGAGAATCCATATGTGGATGCAGCACGATGGTCACCCAGCCCATTTTGCGCGTGCTGTTGTGGAAGAACTAAACAACAGGTTTGCAGGAAGATGCTTGGAGCGCCATGGTCCTCATTCATGGCCCGCAAGGTAGCTCCATTTAACACCAGTACATTTCTTTTTGTGGGGATATCTAAAGGATCGTGTTTATGTCACTGAGCCCACATCCCCAGATGATCTAAAACGGCGCATCGAGGACGCATGTCGCTCCGTCACACCGGCGATGTTACATCTTGTCCGCAGATCCTTTCGACGGCGCATTGCATTATGCATTGAGGAACATGGACACACATTTGAACATCTCATGTAAATCAACTTCCCACCGCCATAACATCCATCACCCACCACAGAGCCATGTATTATGTACAGCGTGTGGTATCTGCCCCTGAAACTTTGAAAGGTTGTAGCTCCCAACCTAACAGAGATAGGAATGTAGTTTAAATTGATTTGGACGCAGCTGGTTTCAACGATTCCAATGCACGATAGAAAAAACTATTGTTCCATTTAAAAAATTATATCTTTGTGCTGTAACTCTGTGGAAAATGATACAATAAACTATGTCCATAGCTACGCAGAAAGTGTATCATTTCTTGGGTTGACCTACCGCATTAAAATTTCCAGTGACTGTGATATTCCTGGCCTGTGGCCACTTCATATTTCTGGCCGCTGGCCGTTTCTTTGCTAACATTGTACGTGTCTTAAATGCGGAAGAAAGACAGATGTGCAGCATATGTTGAAGTGTGGGGTGAGGAGCAGTAGCATATGGCACAGTAGGTGCTGGTTCCCGTGGGAAAGCCCGCCTACGTTACTGGTGCTCTCCTCGCATTGGCTGCTGCATTTCACGTCACGTGATTTATTTTGAAATTACTTTTGTTTATTATAAACTAAATATTAATTATTCAGATCTGAGAATTTGTAATAAATATCTCTCAAGGACAAGCTAGATTTTGGCAGTTTAAAAAGTTTAACGTGCCTTCTCTTATTGTAACAAGAGAAGAGCGATTTTGCAGAAGGTGCGCGACGGCCCTGTTTTGGCGCGAAATAGAGCGTCAGGTGCCCTCTAGTCTCGCAACGCGCCGCAGTTTCAGTCTCGAGCTGACCACTATACGCGCCGCACCGCGGTCATGAGTAAAGATTTTTGCGTAAATGTGATAACAGTCGAGGTCTCAACATGAACTATGGGCAGCATAGGCCGTATCATATTAACAATAGTTGCTCATTTTTTAAATTATTTATTTAATAAATGGCAACCCTGACAATTAAAAATCTCGCGAGTCGCTTATTATGCTTCCATCATAAAGAACTTTAGCCTCACTTGTATGCTGTAGAAGAACCAACGACCTGTGTGCTGTCTTTTGCGCTGGGGACACAACTATAGAAGACAACAGGTTAGTCAGAACACTATGCTGTCCATAAAGTCTTGGACAGCAACTACAGCACCTCGTGCGTACTGTAGGGCGGTACAAACGCACACTGCTACGCAACAGCATCCGCAAGGATTTAGGGGACTTGTGGGAGGAAGCAGTACTAACTTCTCCGTCTGCAGGTAAAAACCCTAGGAAGCTTGTATGACCTATTATTTTATAAGTTACAGAGGCAAACACACTTAGTGAAACACCCTGTATATAGCGTACCGAATCATTGGGGTGAAAACCACCGGCAGAAGTAGTTTGTTGTTGCCAAAGTATGGTTTTAATGCGAATTTGAAAATAAATCGAACATATAAAAATTAATATTTGTTTGTCTTTTTGTTCGTACTTTATGCATGGCCATAATCTACATCCGATTGCGATAAATGTAGGTCGAGGAGGAGACGGACTGAAAGGGGGAGACGGACAGAGAGAGAGAGGGTGGAGGAGGAGAATGAAAGAGGGGAGATGGTGATAGACAGGTGAAAGGAGACGAACGTGGTGAGGCTGAGGAGGATATGGACAGAGAAGGGGACAGGAGGAGACGTTGCGACTTCAAGAAATATATGACATTAACTGCGATTGTTCAAAGCTGTACCCAAACAGGATTTGAACCCGGCTCTCCTGCTTTCTAGGCAGTTTCGCTGACCGCTACATAACTGGGGACACAGTGATCACCGCACCTGCAAGGACTACCTAAGCACGCCTTCCGTCAGATACAAATTCCCAGCTTCACCCTGCCCACAGTACTCAAACTCATAGTTATGAAACTAATTCCTGTACGAGTAAGGGCCACAAACGTGACCACTCCTTCCCACTAACGAAAGGATAATTGCCCGTCACCGGCAAAAAGACGCCATATATGCCGGGCACGGCACCGCATTGTGCTTCCGCTGTTCAAAAGTAGTCCCTGTAGCCAACCTTACAGGTAGGGAGAGAAACCATTCGGGAAGTTTATCCCTTGTGGGCGGCACTGTGTCTCGGACACTCAGGTTGGGACACCTGTTTGGACTGCGTGACAAAGCTGGTATGCCTCCGCCACGGCGTCGCTTCCGGTTGCCTCTATATTTAACGGCTTCGGGAAATTCTCCATTTTGACCAATTTGTAGGTTAACCAAACGGGTAATGTAGAAATTATTCTGTTCCTTCCATTCGATTGTCCTCTAAGTAAGCAATCATTCTGTAATGCTCCTTGGTTGGTGAAAATTTATAAACCGTACTAAATTAATTGATTTAATTTTGCTGATTTTTAATTAAGGACCCGTCTGGTTTGTTATTGGTATGCGGGAGTTCGTAATTTTACTGGCAACTCCAATCCGCGCTCGGAATAACATATTTAATTTTATTTGGCTCTGATTTCTTTTTTATGGCACAGCCGTTGCGGCCGTGCATTGTATGTCTTCAAAAGTCTGTGCGTTACAAATGCAACAGTATTATTTTTGGAGCACTCTATCTAAAATGTACTTAAAAGCAACCCGTTTAAAACATTTGAAGTGACATTGAAATCGACCTTTTCTGTAGTCACTGGACATCTCATGATTTACATCGTGAGCAGTTCTAATTTGGGTACCTCCAACTATCTATTGCAAATATCTGCCGAAAAAGCAGAGAACATCCTATGGGTAATAAAACCCATGGGTACTTCGTAATATCGTGTCAGACCTCCTTTTTCTCGCCGAAATACAACAATTTGAAATGCCATGAAACGACTAGTAGTTGTAAGTCCCTGCACGAACACTGAGCTATGCTGCCCCTATAGTCGTCCGTAACTGCAAACAAAACAGTTGCTCGTGCAGAATCTGCTGCACGAACCGACCTCTCGATTAGATCTCACAAATGTTCAATGGAATTCATGTCAGGCGATCGCGGTTGTCGAATCATTCGCTGGAACTTCCCACCATGTTCTTCAAACCAGTCATCAAAATTTAAGACCCAATGATACGGCACACTGCCGTCTATAAAAATTATATCCCTGTCTTTTTATTTTTTTTTCTGCTACAAATGGTTTCCAAGTAATCAAACGTAACAAAAAAATGTTCAAATGTTTGTTAAGCTTATGGGACTTAACTACGGGGTCATCAGTCCCTAAACTTACAAACTACTTATGAACTACTTACGAACTAGGACGGCACAAATATCCATGCCCAAGGGAGGATTCGAACCCCCGACCGTAGTGGCCGTGCAGACCGTGACTGGAGCGCCTCAGTCCCCTCGGCCACCGCGGCCGGCACAAACGTAACCATTTACAGTCGCTAATCTGTACACTCTGACCAGGGATCACAGTCCATTCCAAGTGAAAGCACACACACACGTACATACACTATTGTCGAACCACGATCATCCAGCACGGTACCTTGTCGATGGGTGCACAATTTCATAGGGGCTTAGCCACACTCGAAATCTACCAACAGCTCATACCAATTGGAAATGGGACTCATCTGACCAAATAACGGTTTTCCAGTCGCCTAGAAATGAACTGATACGGTCACTGACCCTGAGGAGCTGCTGCTGGCAAAGACAGTCGAGTCAGTCGTATGCTGCTATAGTCGTCACAATCAGAGGCTACTGCCCCAACAGGTACGTTCGACGTACGTCCTAAATTGGTGTCTGCGGTTATGTCAGCCAGTGCTTCTTGTCTAAAGGTCGCAAGGTATCTATCGCGTAGACCAAAGTGGTCACAGTTCCCTGGACAAGCACCAGTTGGGATTTGTGGTGTAATGGGTTTGCAGCAATTGGTGAGATCGCATGTACGGCCCTATCGCTAATTTGCATGTGGTTTACCAGGCTTACGGTATCATTAGGAAAATAAATATGAATCACTCCTCTCAATTAGGCAATCAAAGATACGAAAATATATGATTTGAATCTTAGACAATTGCTTATCACTGGATATAGCTGGGATTCTTAATCCTAATAAATAAGAAATAGGAGGATTTTAAAAAAGGACGGTACAAAAATTCAGGAATGAGTAATGATACAGAAGTAATGAATCTCTAACAAGGATAGCACAATCTCTACATATTAAAAATAAACAAATAAAAATATAAAGGTTGATACTGAGGAAGTGTTAATTGTTTTAAAGGAAATTAAAAATCGCTATCCAACTTGGTGGAGAATACAACTAGAAGCTCAAGAACACATCCAACTAGTGGAAGGTACATTTAATTGCGCTATAGCAAATGCAATGTGCGTATATCACAAATTCCCAATGCTGCTCTGACAAGACGAATGGCGGCTGGCCACCGTAGATAGGTCGGTTCGATGTGAAGCTGAAGCTGTAATGATGGCTATGCAGTGAACGAACTACTTCGTTAAAAAAACTGCTATTTTGAAGTCACTCAAGTATCAAAGGCCAACAAGAGGTTGTCGCAAACTGCTTGCCTCACTGGCCAGAAGCAGACGAGAAGCTCAATTTGTAAGCTTGTAAATGAGTGCTTCGAAATATAAATACAATACACTGAAAAGCCAAGATCGCACATTAATAATATATTAAATGACGACCGGTTTCGGTGCACTGTGTCACCATCATCTGGGCACATATATGTTACGATCTGGTCATCTTGTTAAGTAAGCTGACACGTTTTTAACTTGTGTATTTTTCATATAGTGACTATGTGCAATGTTGCACTTGTTATTTTATACCCAACTGTTTTAACAAGATGACCAGTTTGTAACATATGTGACCAGATGATGGTGATACAGTGCACCGAAACCGGTCGTCATATAATAAATTATTAATGTGCTATCTTGGCTTTTTATTATGAAAACTATAAATCGATCAGATCGCCTCCAAACCCGACTATGTCAGGTATTCTTAACAATGCACAGAAGTAGTAATTTTGTTCTTCTGTTCACGGAGAAACACTTATGAATACTTACAGCAATGCAGTCTGCACTTGCAACTAGTTGTGAGCTAAGTCACTGGTCGCTTTGCCAGCAACTGCCCACCTGCGTCCTCGCACCAAGAGCGTAGCTAGCCGAATTCCCAACTTGCTGTACTTTTCAGCAAGTCACAAGTCTCTCCAGACCGGTTTTCTAAGAGCCAGTCACAGTTATAGCTTCAAATCTCTCTCCCCCCCCCCACCAGTACTTCTTTGTAACCACTTTTCGCAGAGAAAGAGCCTCTAGAGACTTCCAGAATGTTTCTAGAACCGTTTGGCGCTTGAAATTATCTCCCACTCTATCGTCACCCGCGAGTTTTGGCGCGGTCATAGGCCGGTCAGTAACCTGTGACCTCACACTGGCAGGTCAACACGCCACACCCTTCGTGACACCTTTCAGACTCCCCTCGCCGCTAGTCGCCCTCTCTCACTGACTTCGCTTCGTTCCCGTGTTAATATTCCCACTCAGATTATACAGAATCAAAAGGATACCAGTAATTACATTATAAATAAATGCATGTTATTACATTAGTACGTAAACATAGCACGTAAGGTAGGGAAATTTCCTGCCGCATTACAGTGGTTGTACCAAACAGCATCGCAAACCTTACGGCCGTGAGGTAGCGCTGTATTGTACTGAACTGTTGCTGTCACCTGTAATGCTCGTTTCTCTTTCTGAGATGGACCAGAATGTGACCATCATTTTGAAACAAACAGATGGCACAGTTCTCACCAGTGCCATCGACCGAAACCGAGCAGCCACAGCTTGTGCTGTACGGGCCCGTGCATTGTCGTGAAAAATGATGGGCGGGTTGCGCGAAAGTGTTGCCGCTTCTTTTGCAACACTATTGGCAGGTGATGATGCAAAAACGAACATGAATACTGTGCGTTAACGGTCTGCCGTGGAGGAACGTAGTGCATTCTCGTACACGAGGATCGCAGTAACTTTCAGCATACTAGGGCTGTGACGCACTTTCGTCTTTCGTGGCGACCCATAATATAATTCTTTAGATTGGCGTTTCAGTTTTTGCTCATGTCGGCAATACGGTGATACAGTGTAAGAAAGCCTCTCCTTCGCGCTCACAGTGCTCCAAGTGCGTCTGAGCAGCGTCGTAACGCATCCACCTTTTCATTTTCGTCAATTTATGCGGAACCCTTCGTAAAGCAATTTTTCGCATTCCCATGAGTTCCGTCAGCATGCGAAGCACAGTGGTACGGGCTAATCCGGTTTACAGACGAGTTCACGAATCGTCTGGCGTCGATCATTGTACTCTCGCTCAGTAACAGTATGCACTTCTTCAGAGACGCTAGAACGACCTGTCCCAGTTTGACGACCTTCCTTGAAGGCATCTTACCCAACGTGACACCGTTCTGTACGAGATTCGATTTCTCACTCGCCTCTTGAAGACCTTTACGACACTGTCGGGCTGTACGACCTCTAGCATATTCGATCTCGATCCAATTCCGTTGTACCTGTTTCGAAAACATACGTTAAACCGCTTGCTCACAAGTGACTGTGATTCCCTCGATTGTGCACACGTTTGTGACGTGGGACGGACTTGTCCATTTGATCGGAGGTTTGGTATGTATTACTTGCACAAAGTGTGCTATCAGCGACAACATTAGATTTCGTAGCGTAGTGTCCTCACAGCGATGTTGCCACTACTTAAGTTCCAACAATCGTAAATAGTAGGAAAAACTCGTAGAGATTTGATATTCGAGGGATGAACTGCATGTAAACATAATTAACTTGTAATGCACGAGTCTTCCTCACAACGTTTGGTAGATTAATGAGCCGCTTCGGTTCGTATTGCCCGCCATAAATGTGGTGACCAGCGTCGTAACTGGACTCGGCGGCGCTACCAGCGTCCTTCGTTACCCCCATTGGTGTCTGCCAACGAGCTAGAATATCATGGAGTGGCTATAGGTCCGCCATATTCGAGGCAAATTGAACTGCCGTCAGCCATTATTTGTGGTATCCGCTGACAGCTGGTACGACTCATCCACTCGAGATTTTTACCTATTTACAGTTACACGTTTTAAATGTAGACTATTGAGCAAGGATGTGCATCAAGTTCCGTCAGACTTTATCGAAGTTGCGAATTGAAGAGACTGCTAATATATTCTCTAAAAATGCTGTAATGAAATACCATGAGCCTGTCCGTAATACATGAAATATATCGCAATTTGCGATCAGTTACGGCTTCACTGTACTAGTGTCGTGTCCTACATAGGAAAGAGGGAAGAGGTAGCAAGGTCAGTCTGCATATCCCGAGCGGAAGGAGTGATTGCAGAGAGACAGTAAAGGCATCTACTAGAGATGCAGATTTCGGTACTCGAGAGGATACTTGTTTAGGAAACTTTATGGAACTCCTAGGTACCTTGCATTGAATTTATTGCATCCCATTCTAAGTCTACTACACTGGGGTTAGTTATTTAAAAAAAAAATAAATAAATAAATCGTTTGCCACAACAGAAGCCAGTAATTACGTTCCCTGGTAGCATCCCCTAGACAGACGCACTCCCCGCGAGAAACAGACTGTCATGGAGCACCCCGAGGCCGACGGCGATAGTCTCGGGCTGGCGCCCGACTCGTCTGACTGAGAACTCCCCTCTTGATCCAAAAACCGGGGGTTTTAACGGCCGTTGTGGGCACACCTCTTTTCCCCACTTTCCGACAGATAACAATTTCCTATTGGCTGCTGCTTGGTTCAACCAATCTAAATTGTGGCTTGCCATCTCTCTGAGTCCTCTAGCGAACCATGTTTCAGCCCTGTCCTTTCTGCCATTCCCCGGGTGGGGAGGTGACTTGTTTGTGCACTAACAAAATCCATACTTGGTAGCAACGTTGTTCAGCTGAAAGTAAAACGTCATGAGGCTACCCAATATGGGCAACAACAACAATGTTTTACGTCAATTGGCCACACCTTAGGCTCCGCCTTAGGCCACGCCTCAGGGGAGCTGCTAACTTGCAGTTTTTCTTCTTTACCCTCTCACTCTAGCCTCGTGGAACCACTGACGTTGCTGTTCCTAAGTGACTGGTATCAACTTTGCTACGTACATTAAAACGTGCCTGTTGGCCACCAAGTACTAATGTAATGTCTTAAAACAACGTCTAGACGCTATATTAAGTTACGCCCATCTTCTCCGAAAGGTAACCTCCACCCTGGGACGGTGGCTGAGGGCATCAGCAGTTCGCTAGGAGATTTCTTTAGTGCCTACATCTTGTAAGATATACGTGTCTGTTTTAGCCTGTTATCTGCAATGGTCTCTATTTCTCAGCCTGGAGTGCGTCTCTGTGGCTCACACAGCCTCTCAACAATTCCAACAGTAAAATCAATATATGACACTAGGTTTAGATGGAATACCAAAGTGCGGCGAATTAAAATTTGTGCCCGGCCAGAATTCGAACTTGCGATCTCCTGCTTACTAGGCAGACGCGTTGACCAATCCGCCAGCGAGGACACAGTGACGAACCCGACTGGAGAGGACTCTTCCCTGCACGTCTCCCGCCACAGCCAAATCTCCATTCGCCACGCTGTATCTTTCTTATTATCACAGCCTAGTACAGTGAAGCCATAACTGATCGCAAATTGTGATATATTTCATTCATTGAAAGCTGTAACGTCGTCAAAAATATATAATTGTCAGTAATACAGTTCCATTTCGCAGTATAACAGTTAGCTGAGGTTTGCAATAACAACGAAAGTGTCACTGTGAAGATATTTATGTTGATTTTAATGCAAGTACATGGTCTAAAAGAGCCGCGAAACATACAGTGAACAGTAATTGTTACAACAAACAATCACGACCACTGATTTGCATCTGTTGTTAATATGTAGAACAACTGCTTTCATAAAGTCTAGTACACATTTATCTTGTGTTTACTAAACGCATTAAGCTTACAAAGTTGTAAAATTGCTGTCCAAGTGTTTGGTTGTGAACTTTGGTGCACGAAACTGAGTATAAAAACGAAAGTGACAACAAAATACTGCAGTTAAAAATGTGCCTTCCTCATCTGTCACAAAAACATTCCACGTCGAAATATTGTGTCGTTAATAACTTTCCTTATTGTCATGCTGAAACAAGTATGGTTTGGTACGTGAAATTTGAGTACAATGACGAAAGTGACAACAGAACAGTGCAATAAAAATGCGACTGGGTCAGCTGCCACAACAGCATTCCACACCGAAACAACGTATAATTAATAACGTTCGTTGTTGCCACGCTGAAACAAATACGGTGGTATTTCAGAAAGAAAAGATAGACTGTAGGCGAGAGGCACAGAAGAGTTTTGGCGAGCATGTTGGCAACACTGGTGTTAACCTTGAACCGTTAGCTTTCTCCTCGCGGTCGTTTGGCAGTTGAACGTTGCTTCTGGTTGGAGTAGGTCGTGCTGCGCAGATTCAGAATCCCGTCAAATGCGAAGTGCTCTCCGTCATATGTTTTCACATGCAAATGGTCAGCGACCAGCGAAAGAAATTGTTTCTGTTTATGGGAACATTTTGAATCGACCAAAATAACGAAATTGTGTCTTCATTTCTCTGAAGGTAGGACCGATGTTCATGACGAACAAAGAACAGGTCGGCCATCTGTGATCTCTGATGCCCTTCTTCGGAGAACGGAGGAAGAAATTCATGAGAATATATGTCTCAGATTGAAAGAATTGCATCATATCATACCGGACGTGTCAGTAACAACTCTTTATGACGCTGTGACTGTCAAGTTAGGTTACAGGAAATTGTGTGCGCGCTGTGTTCCAAAAATGTTAACGGAATTTATGCCTCCTGGAACGATAATTAATGCTGCTGCATATTGCCAGACTTTGAAACGTTTTCGAAGGGCAATTCAATACAAACGCAGGGGAATGCTGACAAATGGAGTCCGCGTGCTTCATGACAACGCTCGGCCTCAGACAGCGCTCGTAACCAAAGCACTACGCAAACAATTCAAATGGGACGTTTTGGAGCATACACCATACAGCCCGGACCTTCGCTCATCGACTTCCATGTCTTCCGTTACCTGATGTCACATCTTGGTGGAAAATCATTCCACGACGATGAAGAACTCAAAGATGAAGTTGAAATATGGTTCTGACAACAGGCGGCAACCTTATATGACTATGGGATATAAAAGCTTGTGCACCTACTTAACAAATGTTTGGATAATGGGGATCATTATGTAGAAGAATAAGAAATAATCCACTTAAGATATAACTGACGTTTTCTAAGGAAATGTTCTATTTAAGGAATGTGAGCCATTGCATCTTTACTTTTCGAAATGCCCTCGTACATATTTGTTGTAAAGAACAGTGGAAAAATTCTGGCTGATACTATTGCTTCGACACTTTGCACTGGATACATGTCAATCATCCTTGATCTGTTATTGTCAGCAACAAATAAAAATGTTTTTAAAGAAGGTGTAAACACTCAAAAGTGTATTTTCGTCAACCACAGAAGCAACAGAAAACGAAATAGCGGAAACTTCAACCCTAGGTAGAAAACGGAGCATTTCTTTATGGTGTGTACTTAAAGGAAATTGCAGGATAGGTCATCTGAAGCTTCACTCTTGGGGCAGCTCAATGCCATTAGCCAGCCGCGGTGGCTGAGGAGACTGAGGCGCTCCAGTCACGGTCTGCACGGCCACTACGGTCGGAGGTTCGAATCCCCCCTCGGGCATGGATATTTGTGCCGTCCTTAGTATAAGGTAGTTGATAAGTAGTTTGTAAGTTTAGGGACTGATGACCCCATAGTTAAGTCCCATAAGCTTTACAAACATTTGACATTTGACAATGCCATTAGTCAGGAATTTTGTCTCAGTATAGACAGTCTGAGCTCAAACAAGGCAAAACATTTGGTGTCCTTGCATAAAGTGCATGTCGTTTTATTACTTTGCTTGTTGAACACACTTTAGACATATTTCAGCAGCAAAAATTGTACAGACAATACACACTAAATACAACACTTCAGACTCCTGTCAAGTGTGCTGACCACCAAAAATATGGCGGCCGAGTTTACGCAGGTTGCCGCAAAGAGCGCTGTAGCTCGTGTGTCAGCCACTACGTGACATTTCAGCTCGTCGGTGCCTGCCCTCGTGGCCCAGTGGCGTGTTAAGTGTCCCAAACGGCTCTTCCTCGTCCTGACTAGCCGGCGCTTACACATGCTTTACCACTCGGGCGATGGGCCGGATCATTGACGATTTGCCGTGAGGAACGTCGCCGTATGTCTCTGGACTTTTGGAGAGTTAAGTACCAGTCCACCTGTTGTTTCTGCGCCGCTGTTGTACCAGTGGTTATCGTTTTGCGTTGCGTTTGGAACTTAATTGATTCTGATGTGCGTTTAACGAGAGGTTTAGTTTACGGTGGCGTCATGCCCTTTCGCGTTCTGGTTGCTGTTCCTCTGGCGTGGTCGTAGATTTTACGGTTCAGCATTTTCCCCTCCGTCCGAATTACCTGTACTCGAACGGTTTTCTTTCTCAATATCATTGGTATTTCCTCTTGGTCCATTTCGGCATTTAGCATTGGTTTTGAATGGACTGGTTAATGTTATGAACTTTGGGTAGAATAAACTGTGTAATCTTTTGTCATCCGTGGTGGCCGTCTGGCAGAGATCAGAACTTGTTTGGCCGTTGGTAGTATGCTATCTTGTTGACGTTTGCAAGCAAGTACCAACAAGCCAGCCCTGAACAAAATGCACATTGTAACCTACGTGATTGAAATTGAAGCAAGTGTTAAATTTGAGGTAATTTCAAAGTATCACAAATTACTGAAATCTGTGTCTAGTAAACCGCAATCTTTCCTCCTTTGTCATTTGTACTTTTAAAAATTGCTGTAAATTTGGTCAATAGTTAACCTTTACCCTTAACCACCTTAATTATTGTAAACTGGCCGCGTTGGAGTAGCCGAGTGGTCTAAGGCCCTCGCTGCGGATAGCGCGGTTGCTCGCCGTCGGACGTTAGAGTCCTCCCTTGGGCATGGGTGTGTGTGTTGTCCTTAGGTTAGTTTACCTTACTTTAAGTAGTTCGTAAGCTACGGACTGAAGACCACGCAGTTTGGTCCGATAGATTTACAGACATTTGAACATTTGAGGAACGGCCTCGTGCATTAGAACATTGCGTCTCAATGCTCTTGGCCGCTCCGACTCAGCGAGCATTACTTGTGTTTTTGCTGTTATAAAAGAGGCCTCCCTGCCGTACCACAATTTTTAGCTTTAAATATTGTAAATTTGTTGAAGCTTTAATTGCTACTCTTATCAACTTTAATTATTATAAATTGTTTATTTTAAATCCGCCGCTTTCCTTTAAATGACCATTACTGTTAAAATAATATTGAAGTGCTTATCCTTAAATTAAATTGCTGTATAGAAAAATCTATTTGTTTATTCCACAAATGTTTTCAAGTTAACCTAATCACAATTAAAATCTGAGGCACTAATTATCACGATGGTACATATCGCTCCACTTCACCTCATACCTTCCGCAAAATAATATATATATATATATATATATATATATATTTGTTTTGTCCTCCCCAGCCTGTCTGTTCAGGAATGGATATGCTCAGGACACGTGGGATGTGTGGGCAGCTAAAACAGCTATACAGATTAGTAATACAAGTTTTATTTACTAAAGTTTGCAAGTACTCAACTTTTCAGAGACTATGTCTGTTCTCGCGGCGGCGTCTTCTTGCACAATGCTAGCTGTGCTGAGTCCTAGTGACTGCCTAGTTCGGAGCCGAGTTCAGAGGTGCCCTTCCAGGCGCATTTCGGCCTAGGTATAGCTGCTTGCAGAGGGCGCGCCTCTCGGTTGCTCCCTCCAGGGGACGCGACCTGGGCGTGTGATTGGCTGCCGGTCGTCCGCTGCCTTCTTCATGATCGTTCTCTTGCGTCTGGTGTCTGGCGCTGACTTTACGTGACAACATTTTTATTTTCACCTCTTCAGTACCACCAGAATATTTGGCCCGACGTATTATTTGTGGCTTCTTTACACATATTGCCCTACGAACAAATTTTTTCAGGGTATTAGCCTCTTAATAAAGCTGCAGAGTTGTTAAGTTGGAGAACATGTAGTTCACGAGACGCGGCGTAATTTGGCGGCACCGCGTTCGGTGATTGCCTGAGGCGGATCACGTTTTAATTACTCCTCGAAGAGGAGGGAGGCTTGCAGCCACCTCTGACTGAGGCGACCGGTGGCCGTGAAGGGAAGACCGCGAAGTGCTGGGTGGGGCGACGCTTTGAGCAGAGCGGGCAGTCATGGGGCGGTAAGTTAACACCCTGCCGTCCAGGGGGGAGACGGAGTCCGCTGGAAGGAACGAGAGCTAGAGGTACGAGGATATTACACGTCTTGCTAAGACAATATGTGCTCAACGAAAGTTTTACCACATACTCGTGTTTACATTCACCGTACACGAACTACAATCTTGGACAATAAAATTCGGTTATTAGTCCCCTAATATTATAGTAGATGAATTAACAAGGAGACCAAATGGGTATCGGATTTTAGCATGTCTTTATATTCATGATGCATAAAGTTCGGGACATAAACAATAATCATCCAAAGCCATTCAACGCAAGTCTAAAAAAATTCTCTAGTAATTCGAGTTTGAAGTTTTACAAGTAATCACTAAATGAATGGCAGCATCTGTCGGTGTAGCTCAGGTGACAGGCTTCTGGCCTCCCAACCATAGAGTCGGTGGTTCGAATCCTGCCACCAGGCTCAGCACCACCGGTCAGAGGGCTGAACGTCCTCTGTAATAAAAAATCTAAGCGAAATCGTCAACGATCAACCGAGCACGACCATGAAGCAACGACCGCAATGAATGGAACTACCAGAAGAAAAACAGGATCCCGCTGTGACAGATATTTTTTCGTTGTTTTTGAATTCAGATATATAAAAGATTTTAGGCTATCCAATTCCAAGTGTTTTTGTTTATGTGTATGTGACACCTAGTCGTCACCTAAAACGATGGTTGAGAAGGTTAGCTGCTTGGAACGGCATCAGTAGCTGTGGAGATGACTTTCCAAAAACAGCGACGTAGCTCTTCACAAACTGAACAATCAAAGACAACCGTTCTTGACTAATAGTGAACCCAACACTGAAAAAAAAATTACTTATGTTTTTTTTTTCTTCTTTTTTTTTATCGAAACCATCATTCATATTACGAATATACAAGAACATGTGCATTTATCATAAAAATTGCCATTAGATATTAAAATTGGGTAAGTATTTGAACACAACGAATAAAAATTAAAAAAAAAAAGAAGTCTGTCACGGTAGGAATCGAACACCGACTCTATGTTTGTAAGGCCACAACGCTACCATCCTTTTTTGTATTTATTTTGCTTTTCGTTTTTGGAGTGGCTGAGAGTGTGTTTAGTTGCTGTTAGATGTGTTCTTGGCTCAGGTTTTCTATTACAAAGGGCGTTGAGTTATCTGACCGGGTGCTCTGAGCCATGGCGCCCAGATTTGAGCTACACGGATGGATACTGCAAATCATTGTTACTTACGTGTACTTGCTTAGACAGTTGCGTCGAATGGCTTTGGGTGATTGTCATTTGGGCTCTGAACTTTATGTACGATAAGTATCAAAAAATTGTAAAATCCAATACCCATGTGGTGACCTTGTAAAAGTTACAGTTATCTTATTGTCCTTCGAAATAGTCACTTTCCATAACTGTCCGCCGACCAGATCTGCGAAACATGTTCTGGAAGCTTTGCACTAAATCTTCCTTTGGGATGCTGATCAAAAACTACGTCAAATCCCTTTCTTTCAAAGCGAGTTTCAGCCGATGGAACAGGTACAAATTTGGAACATTGATATCTGGCGAGTATGGTGAAATTCCAAGTTTTTGGCAGCAGCTGTTTGACGATATTAGCTGCGTGTGGGCGAGCGTTGTCGTGAACAAAAAACCAGGACCAGTTTCAACATACCTCGCAGCGTTCAACGTAGTTTCCTCGGGTAGGAATTCCTTGTGAGTGAAGCATTGACTATCGACAAAGGTGGTGGTGAAAGGTGGCAACACTACACTCTAATTTACCGTTTCTGGTCAGAGAGGTTGGTGGCTGTGAACTGTGAGTCGTCGATGGAGGGTAGTAGTAGACAGTCGGTACAGAGTAGTAGGCTGAGAATCATATGCCATTGTGTGGAGCATTCAGAAGAAAGGGATTGATGGCAATTTCGATGTTGCTATGTATTCTTTTCATTAAAATTGTGGTGGTATTTGAAAACTAATAATAATAATAATAAATAATAATAATAATTTGTAATTTGTGTTTGACTTATGTCAGCAATGATCATTTATTTATTATTTCCATCGCCACGTTATATGATAGCTTCATTTCATTCCTGTGAGCTTCAGCAGTTACGGTAGGATAGATAAAAGTTTCAGCTGTACAGAGTATATTTTATAATTAATATACTGCATGTCGCCAAACTGCTATCAACAGAAAAGAGGTGAGTGAATTTAAATTTATTTATGATTTGAATTTCGAATGGGGAGTCAGATTGTTGTGTGTCTGTTAAGCATTTTGCACGTACTTAGTACACCGGTTGTTACGCTCTTACATTTTCGTTACAGAAATCGTAATAAATTACTTTATCAGGTAGCTGCCAATATGTCTTGACACTCGTGTAAAGTGCTCTATATACCAAACTAGGAGAAAACGCGGCGGTTCCCGGACATTTCTTTATTTATTCCTGCCACTTTTCAGCTATATATCCATTTGCACAACGGCTGTATGTCTGTAAAATCTCTTGAGAATACAATTAGTAGTAAAGAAGTAATATATTAAAACTTGATGCGGGAAGGACGGTTTTCCATGAACGTTACTGTTTTGTGCTCATATGTCATGAAATACGTGTCGCACTGCGATAAAATTTACAAGGTACAGTACATTCAACTACATGTGTATATACTGTCTGTAAAATTTCCTTCGGCTACAATTTGTAGGGTACAAATTACAAATTGTAACGCCATACCGAATGCCATAGTTTTATTGCGTAAATAGCGGAAATGTAATAAGCGAGAAACTTTTTTTCCGGTAATCATTTTGCTATGGTTGTTAGCGAGAAAAGTTTAATAAAGTTTTGAAATTATGTTTAAAGTTTGTTGCAAGTCGCTAAGTATTCTCAATCTCCTATAGCGTATTATGTGGCATTATGTGGCAGTTTTTTGCGATTGGTATCGTTTATGACGTCATATCTCGTGAACTATGTATCGTACCTGCTTCTTACACTTACGGTGACCGTCCTTATGGATTGAAGCTTATGTGTACAAAATTTCATAAAGATTAGAATATAACTGTACACAGAAACACGTACACAGAAACAAACAAACCCATAAAAAACAAACATAAGGACATTCTGCGTTATATATTAGATTAATTACTCCACTTGCTTATTTTTCAAGTTTTTTATGTCATTCACATTCAGTCGTAGAAGTCGTAAGCAACGAGTTCATCAGGTAGCTACCAGCATCTCTTGTCTATAGTGTGAAACACTTTTCTTACACAAATATTAATTAAACCACTTGCCGGAAATACAGTAATTATTGGAATTGTCACAAATGAATACATACTTGGTCAGTTTTTGCACTTAATAAACTAAACTTTGATTTTAAGTTTAAATAATTAGTCAATTACACAACTGTCGACTTAGGCGTTTCTATACTACACAACATTGTACAAGTACTTTTTGTTTCTCTCATTCGCACACAGTGTTCTGGCTGGTCCTACATTACACGATGCAGTCCTAGAAGATGGACGTCTGCTTCGGAACCTTCGTGTGGTCGTAGTCCATGCCCGCTAGGACACGTTCTGCGACTGACGAATAGCTGGGTTGCTGTAATCTTCTGCGTCGTTGGTGTTCTCAGCACCGATCTTCGACAATACACAATTTCTGTGCTATTTATGTCGCACCAGACAGTGTGTACCATCGAAGTTCGGCACCGACGGAGAGTCATGTTTGTAACAATTAACTCATCAAATATTACATGCCTTAAATAATGTAATACCCATTGTTTAATTTTTTAAATCTTTTGAAGAAGTCTGATTGTGTAGAACATGTTACTATAGTAGAAAGACGATTTTATGAAATTTGTTGCTTTAAACACAAATGATTTCAATGATACATAAAACAAAACATTTTTCAGAGTATTATAATTTAGATATTTAACTAATATTGTCATCAGTCACTTTGAAAAGGTTGAGACAAATGGAATATTCAAAGTTATATATTGGGACAGATATGTGGATGACATATTTGATAATGAGCCAAATGAAAAAAAAAAGAAAAAAAAATAGATGAACTTCACTCTGAAATAAACAAAGCGCAAAAGTACATAAAGTTCACAATTGAGAAAAAATATCAGCAAAATAAATTTTCTTGATTTAACAACAGCAAAAGGAAAGGGTAAACATTCGTTCAAAATTTATCGAAAACGAACAGTGACAGACATGATTATACATTCTTCCTCCGGCAAAAAGAACAAGTAACTTGCTGCATTTAGACGCATTGTATATAGGCTAAAAAGAAAACAAGAAAATCTATCAACGAAAAATGAAAACAGTTGTAAAATAACAAGGAACAATCGTTACGACACACGAGTAATAGGAAACTCAATAAGAAAAAGACAAATACGGAAATAAACACAATATTTCAAACACTACACTAAACTGCAAAACTGCAAAATACGCAACACACAAACACACATAACAATCACACACAATGACAACGCCATACAAAAACAAACCAAATGGTACACTGTGATATTCACACACAAGTTAACACACTGAGTAACAAACATACTGAAGAAACAGGGACTTCACATAGCATATAAAGCTGCCCAGTCACTACAAACAACTCTGTAACCCAAAATCAACAAAGATATCTACATCTACATGGGATTCTCTGCAAATCATATTTAAGTGCCTTGCAGAGGGTTCATCGACCCACAATTATACTATTTATCTCCCATTCCATTCTCGAATAGCGCGCAACAAGAAAGAACATCTGAATCTCTCTGTTCGAGCTCTGATTTCTCGTATTTTATTCTGATGATCATTTCTATCTATGTAAGTGGGAGTCAACAACATATTTTCGCATTCGGAGGAAAATGTTGGCGACTGGAATTTCCAAGTAGCCCACGCCGCAGCGATAGCGCCGTTGTGTTAATGATTCCCATCCTAGATCCTGTATCATTTCCGTAACGCTGTCTCCCCTGTATCGTGACAGTACGAAACGAGCTGCCCTTCTTTGGACACTTTCGATGTCCTCCGTCAAACCCTCCTGATAAGGATCCCACACTGGGCTGCAATACTCCAAAAATGGACGGACAAGCGTAGTGTATGCACTTTCTTTAGTAGTTCAGTTGCATCTTTTAAGGGTTCTGCCAATAAAACGCAGTCCTTTGTTCGCCTTTCCCACGACATTATCTACGTGATCTTTCCAGTTTAAGTCTGAAGTAACAGTATTTTCTAGGTATTTTGTGGAGTTTACGGCCTTCACATTTGATTGATTTATCTTGTAAACAAAGTTTAACGGATTTCTTTTCGTACTCATGTGGACGACTTCACACTTCTTATTATTTAGAGTCAATTGCCAATTTTACACCATACTGATATCTTATTCAGATCGTTCTGCTGTTGGTTTTCATCTTCAGAAGATTTTACTAGACGGTAATGGCGGTAATGACGGCGTCATCTGCAAAAAAGCTAAGAGAGCTACTTAGACTTTCCCCTAAATCGTTTATGTAAATAAGGAACAGCAGAGGACCAATAACACTAGCCTGTGGAACGCCCGACATCACCTCTGTTTTAGTCGATGCCTTACCATCGATTACTACGAACTGTGTCCTCTCTGACAAGAAATCCCCTATCCAATCGCAAATTTGGGGCGATGTACCATAACCACGCAATTTGATTAAAAACCGTTTGTGAGGTACGGTGTCAAAAGCTTTCTGGAAATCAAGAAATACGGAATCGATTTGCGAACCTTTGTCGATAGCACCCATCACTTCGTGTGAATAAAGAGCTACTTGTATTTCGCATGAACGATATTTTCTAAATCCGTGTTGACCTTGGGTCAATAGATCGTTCTGTTCGAGATAATTCATAATATTTGAATACAGGATATGTTCCAAAACCCTGCTGCAAATTGACATCAATGAAATAGGCCTGTAGTTTAGTGGGTTACTCCTACTGCCTTTCTTGAATATAGGTGTGACCTGGGCAACTTTCCAATCTTTTGTACAGATCCTTCTATGAGAGAGCGGTTGTATATGAGTGTTAAGTAAGGAGCTATCGCTTCAGCATAATCACATAGAAATCTAATGGGTATACAATCCGGACCAGAAGTCTTGTTCTTGTTAAGTGATTTTAGCTGCTGCACTACTCCGATGATATCTACTTCTACGTTACTCATTACGGCATCTGTTCGTAATTCGAAATCTGGAATATTGGTTTCGTCTTCTTTGGTGAATGAGTTTCTAAAAGCTATGTATAGTAACTCTGCTTTAGTAGCGCTGTCATCGGCCGAATCGCCATTACTATCACATAGTGAAGGTATTGTTTGTGATTTGCCCCGAGTATATTTGACATAAGACCAAAATCTCTTTGGGTTTTCAGTCAAATTTCGAGACAGAGTTTCGTTGTGATAAATATTGTAGGCATCTCGCATTGAAATCCTCGCTAAATTTCGAGCTTCTGAGTACGATCGCCAATCCTGGGAATTTTGTGTTCGTTTAAATTTAGTATGCCTTTCCCTTTGCTTTTGCAACAGTGTCCTGACCTGTTTTGTGTACCAAGGGGCATCGCCTCCTTTTATTAATTTATTTGGTATAAAACTGTCAATTGCTGTCGATACCACTTCTTTGAATTTGAGCCACATCTGGTCTACATCTATGTTTAGTGTTAGAAACGAGTGGAAGCTGTCTATCAAGAAGGAATGTATTTTGTTTCTATCTGCTTTCCTGAATAAATATACTTTGCGTTAAATTTTGGTAACTTTGGAACTTTCGATATTCAGTTTCGCTACGACAGCTCTGTGTTCACTAATACCTGTATCCGTTTTGATGCACGTTATGAGCTCAGGATTATTTGTTGCTAAGAGATCAAGAGTATTTTGACATCCATTTACAATTCTAGTTGGCTCATGAACTAATAGTTCGAAGTAATTCTCAGGCAATGCGTTGAGTTCAATTTCGGACGACGTTTTATGCCTACCTCCTGATTTGAAAATATAATTTCGCCAACAGATCGAGGGTAAATTAAAATCACCACCTACTATTATTGTGTGAGTCGGGTACGTTTTTGTAATTAGACTCAGGTTTTCTTTGAACATTTCTGCTATTGTATCGTCAGAGTCGGGAGGCCGGTAAAAGGAACCGATTATTAACTTCTTACGATTTTCGGGTACAACCTCTACCCATAATAGCTCGCAGGAACCATCAACTTCAACTTCGCTACATTAAATACTACTTTTGACGGCGACAAACAAGCCCCCACCTATTTTGTTTAATCTATCCTTTCTGAGCACCGTTAGATCTTTTGCAAATACTTCTTCTGAACTTATTTCCGGCTTGAGCCAACTTTCGCTGCCTATAATGATGTGTGTTTTGGTACTTTCTATTAACGCTTGGAGTTCTGGTACTTTCCCGACACAGCTACGACAATTTACAACTGTTATACCGATAGTTTCCGCATCTACATTTCTCCTGTGATCCACCTGCACCCTTTGAAATTGCCCATTTTGTTTTCCCCTAAGCTCTTTATCCTAAAAAACCGCCCAGTCCACGCCACACAGCCCCCGCTACCCGTGTAGCCGCTTCCTGCGTATAGTGGACTCCTGACCTATTCAGCGGAACCCGGAAAGCCACCACCCGATGGCGCAAGTCAAGAAATCTGCAGCCTACACGGTCGCAGAATCGTCTGAGCCTCTGATTCAGAACCTCCACTCCGCTCTGTACCAGAGGTCCACAGTCGGTCCTGTCAACTATGCTGCAAATGGTGAGCTCTGCTTTCATCTTGCAAGCAAGACTGGCAGTCTTTACTACTTCAGTTAGCCGCTCGAAACCTGAGACGATCTCTTCAGATCCGAAACGACACACGTCATTGGTACCGACGTGAGCCACCAGGACCAGGAATATTCAAACTCGAATGCCACAACAAATTTTGTTGCAGATGAAGCACCATAAGAGATTAATGGTGTGGTTTCCTGACAATGGAGTATATGTTACATTTGACAAAACACATTATATTCAGATTTCGTTAATCTAGTGACTAGTCATGTCCACACATAAATATACACATTCCGCATCACTTCTGAACAAATGTTTCGATATCAGTTCACACAGGGACATGACTTTGTAACAAACATGCCACTGTCATGGTAAGGTGGCAACAGCATTCACGGACAGTGGGGAGCTCAGTAAAAAAAAAAAAAAAAAAAAAAAACAAAAAAAAAAAAAAGTTTGATATCCCGATAAGAAAGTAACGCAATATAGTAACAAACGTGTTTATCATCAGACAGCAACGAAGGCTGGTGTAAAATGTTTAGACAGCATGATTAGACAAATAAACTGCAAAATCGTTTTAAGATAGTAACGGAGCAAGGTAAGAAACATGTCAATAGTGTGATCAGACACTTCCAGAGCTCTTCAACAAAGCTGTGGATAGCATGGTAAGATGTAAACAGAAGTCAGTGACGCACGTATCTGTTCGAACGCAGTGAATAGCTCGGCAACAAACATGTTGATGTCATGTTAAGCGAGTAGCGGAACTCGATTGCAAGGTAGTGCATTGACAGAGATTAATAACAAACGTTTCGATATTTTGGTAAGATTGTAACGAGACTCAGTAACACGTAAATACCATGGTAAAACAGTAACAGAACTCCGAAGGAAACTTTCACTATTATCAGGAGATTCTATCAGAGATCGGTAGCAAAGGTATTATTGAAACCATAATAAACAATAAGAATGGTCAGGAACATACTGTCGATAAAAACGAATTATTAAATTTTATTGTTTTTCAACAGATCCATTCAAGGTTTCAATAAGTTTGCATTGTCATGAAATGTAATAAATAAATAAATAAATAAATAACTAAGCCGAAACATTCGGGCAGGTTAAAATTGTGTGCTGGAACTGGGACTCGAACCACGGACCTTTACTTTTTACGGGCAAGCGCTGCACCGACTGAGCTATGCACGCTTCACGGTCATTCCTCACAACTTCACTTCTGCCAGCACCTTCACAGAAGTTCTCCTGCGAAACTTGTAGAACTAGCTCTGCTTAAAGAAAGGATATGGTGGAGACATGGTTTAGCCACAGCCTAACTGGGAGAAGTTGCGGGTACGGACCGTGAAGCATGCCGGAAGAGCTCTTGCCCGAGAAAGGGAAAGATCCCACGTTCTAGTCCCGGTTCCGGCACACAATCTTAATATGCCAAAAAGTTTCATGTCAAAGCACACTCAGCTGCAGAGTAAAAGTTTCATTCTAATAACTAACCTACTTCAAATTTTTATAGTAATTTAATTGTACAGTGAATAAAATTTTCATTTAATTGTACACATTATTGTAAAAATGTCAGTTATTACATCTTTATTTATTTTGTTATTGAGTGTGAAGATGGACAAAAGGGGTCGAAACATGTTATGGAAAATATTGTGTATATATTAACAATGAGGATAAAACGTAATAAATTGCTTTAACTATTATTAGAGTTGCTAATTGTCTTAAGTCCATTATGTCCACTATATAACGTCAGTATCATGGTCTGACAGTGAATACCGGTATTTTAATCCCTTTAATAAAATGACACGGATACTGGGCACAGGAGGGTATCACTGATGGACATTTTCATCAAAATACCAAGACAATGTAATTTATTAGTAAGAGCAAAATTTAACATCACGCTTAACATCGGATAACAGCTGGCATGAATAGATAAACATACAGATGCTCACCACAATACAATAAGGAGATCCTCTAAATTTAAAGGAAGAAAGGAGCAATCATTTGCCTTTACAATGTAACAGGTGAGATAAGAAAAGCAATATTACAACAAGGATACCATTTTCAAAGAAAGATAGAGCAAGGAATAGCAAAGGCAGTAACACTAGATATAATTAACAGTGGGCGCTACAGGCATTTCTTAGGCAAGTATACAAACACCAGCAGTTTAACTGAGCCGTGCGTCTGTGCAGTTTAGAATGAAACCTCACCACGTAACATAAATGACCATTTGCAATAATTAAGACTACAGTTACAATCTACTGGCCCGAAAGATGCACACAATAACCCTAGATAGATTAAAGTTTTTTTTTTATTTATTCATTTTTTTTATTATTTAGAAATTTTCACAATGAAAATACCTTTAAAAAAACTTTGGCCAGAACTAGACAATTAACAGGCAGTAACACTAGATATATTAAGGTACCCCTTTGGGTTAATATACAATATACCAAAACCATCAACAGAGTAATTGAACAACACCTTTTAAATACTGGCCAGAACATGTTGCGCAACAGAGAGAAGGCACTAAACATCTGCTGGCGCTCAAAAGAAGGAAAGCCAATTACTCTAGATATATTATAAACAATGCCCTTTTCGGATGCTATATAGGCAATTTCCTTTCGTAGACCTATGGCTCCAATCAAGTTTGGAACTTCACAATAAAGATACCATATTACAGAATACATTGGCCAAACGAGATGATGATAACAATAGACAATATACGAGCACCAACGTCAACAGTGTAATTGACCAGTGCCCTTTAAATACTGGCCAGAGCACATTGCGTACATCAGGTAAAGCTTCTGCTACGAGTTTGCTAAACAGTGATACAACAACAATCTCTAAATTAATCATAACACATGAGCACCTTTATAGGGAGAGGACCGCCACGGCAGCCATAGTGGAGGAGGCGAAAAACTGTTAAAACCAGACTTCCTCGAAGGCCGCGGGCTAGGGTCACTGCCACGTGTATGGATAGCCACCAGACCACTCAGAAAAGACGCGAACAGAAGGCTGCAAACTACTACTCGCCGACGGCAGCAACGACGAAGAGAGGGAAAAGGGCCAAACCCTAATTTCCGACTAAGCCTGGGGGTGGCAACCAAGCCGCAGAAGGGCAAACGCCAAATAAATTCTGCTCGTTACCCTCAATATACCAATTCAAGATCGTCCTCGCATGGGAGGCGAGACATTTCAAAACGCGTAACTAACGCAACAGCGAAGTCAAACGCCCGAGCGGAGAACGTTCACGGACCCGGCCCAAGCGTCCGCACGGCTGTCACCAAAGAGCTTAAATTTCATAGAGCGTCTATCCCATGGAGGTAAGAATAAACGGAGGTGCTCTGACGCCACAGCTGTGAAGCCAAGCCGCGATCCGACCAAAACATTGCTGTATTTACTTTGTCTGCGTATGCTTGTAGCCCGTTTTTGGAAGGATTTTCCACTGTTAAGGTGACTTGAGTGATGTTTGTGTGTACGAATCGTTCCGATTGTGACGCTAAATCAAGGAAATACCATTTCATGTGTAAATTGCCTCGCTAACGTGTGATTTTACCAGTTTTATTGTGAACGAACCTATACAACATCTTTACTTGCAATGAACTTTCTCTTATGATTTTCGATTTCCTAAAGGTGAAAGTTATTTTTCCCACTTCACATACTCTTTACTATTTGCTATTTTCCAATAAATAAGTAATAAAAATATTAATTTGATTTCTATTAAGTCAATGACTTCAAAACCAAAACCTAGTTTCAATATTAATGAAACTTACTATACAAAGAAAAGATATCGTGACTGTGCTCGTAAATCTGGCATTGGTTCACTCAATCTAATTATTTTATCTGACGATCGTCAGATTATCTAAAGAAAGAACCGACGTATGTGATTCGTAATATTGTAGTAACAACTATTTTTAAACAGAATAAACGCGAAATTTTTCCGTTTTTCGAGATTTTATTTTAAAGAAAAACTTGAAACAGCCAGTTTGAGGACGTTAGAAGCGTGTATGATGCAATTAGCGACTGTAAATGCAGACACATCTGTAACACACTGTCAGTGTTTTGGTCGGAGTGTCATGGCGGCCACGGCTTCAAGGCGTAGTACGTCTGGGATTCGTAGCGCCATCTCCCTTTATTCTTACCTCTATGTGGCTAACACACGAGCTACAACGCTCTTTGCGGCAACCTGTGTAAACTCGGCCGCCATATTTTTTGTGGTCAGTACACTTAAGAGTAGGCCTAGTCTCTCTGTTGTATGTTGTTGTCGTATTTAGTATATGTTGTAGTTAGTGGGTATTGCCTGTACAATTTTTGCTGCTGAAATATGCCTGAAATGTGTTCAACATTTAAATGCACAAATCGAAGTAATAAAACGACAAGTACTTCGTGCAAGAACACCAAATGATTCACCTTGTTTGATCTCAGTTTATCTACACTCAAACAAAATTCCTGACTAACAGCACTTCGCTGCACTAATAGTGAAGCTTCAGATGTCCTATCCTGCAATTCTCTTTAAGTACACGCCATAAGAAAGTACCTAGTGTTCGGGTTCATTTGAGATATCCTTTCTGTCGCTCCTGCGGTTGATGAAACCACATTTTTTTTCCTTTTTTGTTAACAATGCTCGATCGAGCATGGTTGACATGCAACCAGTGTAAATTATGGAAGCAGTACTGAGAGCCAGAATTTTTTCACTTGTATATGCATGTGTTCTTTGCAAAAAATATGTAGTTATTTCAGTGTGGCAACAACGAAAATTATTAAATATACCTAATTTCGGTGTGACAGCTGACACATGCGCATTATTATTGCAATATTCTGTAGTCATTTTCGTCTTTGGTCAAATTTCAAGTACCAAACTTTACTTGTTTCAGCATGGCAATACGGAAAGTTCTTAACGACACCTTACATCGACGTGGAATGCTTTTGTGGAAGATGACCTAGGAGCATTTTTAACTGCAGTTTTTTGTTGTCACTTTCGTCTTTGTACTGAAATTTCGTCAACTATAGGTTACAACCAAATCCTTCAACAGCAATTTTACAAGTTTCTATCCTTAATAGGTTTAGTAAATACAAGTGAGCGTATACCTGACTTTATGAAAGTAGTTGTTACAACACATTAAAGGCAGATGCAAATCCATGGTCATGATTCTTCGTCATACGAATTACTGTTCAATGAATGTTTTTCAGCTCGTTCAGACCATGGACTTACATTGAAATCAAGTTTCGTTGCTGTTGCAAACCTCAGCTAACTTTTATACTTCGAACTGTAACTGTAATACTGACAGTTTCGTGATAATTCACTACCACAGTTTTATGAAATTACAACCAGGCTCGTCACTTCGCAGCTTCGAAATTGTCTGATGGAACTTGATGCACATCCTTATTCAATAGTTTTTACTTAAAACGTGGAACTGTAAATAGGTAAAATTCTCTAATCGGTGTGGCATACCAGCTGTCAGGCGATACCCCAAATAACATGGCGGAAGCCAGCTCAATGTGCCTCAAACATGACGGACCTATCGACACTTATGAAATTTAAGGTCATTGGCTGTCACAGACCCACTCTCTTGGCTGTCGTGTTCCGGCGGTCGACGGAAACACCAACGGAGGTAGCGCCACCACAGTTAGGAGGAGAAATAAACACAAATCGGGGTGCGGATTTCGAACAGAACGATCCCACGGCTCAGACAACAACAGAACTCGGCAACGAACGTGTCAATAATTCGATAACATACGGGTCGGTGTCATGGTAAGGCAATAACACTGTAGTGACAAAAGATGTAATGGTGGACGACGACAGGACTGAAGAAGGTATGTAGATGTCGTGATATTGCAGTGGGAGACATGAGTTTAGACCTGCTTCTGAGGCAGTGTATGTCTGTTTCGCTGTATCATGGGCAGGTAGTAGCAGTAGCAGTGGACGTGTGTTACCTGTATCATGGCCAGACAGTGTGGTGTCACACAAGTCTGAAGTGCGCGCCACGTACTTTCGCCGCGCCGCCATGCAAGCACGGCGCGGCGTTCTTACGACGTCGGCCACGAGCGCCCTCTGCTGCAATCCCGCTCGTGGCCACCACTGAACTGCATCGGTCGCTTGGCTATAAGACAGGCACTAGGACTCTCCTCAGTAGGCAGGCCATTACCTAGTTTAACTATGTATCAGAATTCTGCAGTCATGAAACTTGTAAAAGTTAAGTATTATCATATTGATACAAAATACATATCTTGTTCTAATCTAGCTTAGTGTTTCTAGTTTTTGCTGTCCCACTGGCTGGTCACCTCAGACTCTGTACCCGCACACGCGTGCATCCTATTTCCCTGTGTCGGCCACCGACACCCAGGACAACCGGCGGAAACGAGACACAAAAGACAGTATCAGCAGCAGTGGAGGTGTCTCACCTGTATCATGGTCAGGCAGCAGCAGTATCAGTAGTAGTGGATGTAATTTACTTGTATCATGGCCAGACAGTATCAGTAGCAGTGGATGTGGTTTACATGTTTCATGGCCAAATAGTATCAGTAGTAGTGGATTTGATTTACGTGTATCATGGCCAGACGGTATCAGCAGCAGTGGATGTGATTTACCTGTATCATGGCGAGACAGTATCAGTAGCAGTGGAGGCGCCTTACCTGTATCATGGTCAGACAGTAGCAGTATCAGTATCAGCAGCAGTGGGGACGCCTTACCTGTATCATGGGCAGACAGTAGCAGAGCGCGCGGCCCAGCACCCAGGGCTGCAGCAGCAGCACCAGCAGCGTGGCGGGCAGCACCACCGCCGCCTGCACCAGGTTGCACGCCGCCAGGTTGCACACCAGGCCCGTGTCTTCCATACCTGCAACACAGAGGCAGCTGTCTCCAGAAACAACACCACCACAACACCTAAACACAGATACACACTTTCTGGTCAAAAGTATCCGGACACATGGCTGAAATGACTTCAAAAGATCGTGGCTCCCTGCACCGGTAATGCTGGAATTCAACTTGGTGTTGGCCCACGATTAGTCTTGAAGACAGCTTCCAATCTCACAGGCATAATTCCAATTAGGTGCTGGTTGGGGAATAGCAGCCCATTCTCCCACCACAAGATGTTATAGAAATTCATTTTTCGATCCTTAGTACCAAAGTGTATATCAAGTTGGCGAACGAAGAGATGTGCACCGACGTAGTACGGCGCCATGCTAATGATCTCAAGTTCCGATACTCTGACGGCCATATTGGGTCCGTTGAGACTGATCATGTAGGTTTCGGCCTGAGAACATTGCGAGCTTTCGAACTTCCGTTTGAGGTGCCGTCGGACGAGGTGGTGGCCGCGTTTCAACCCTACGGCAACGTACTTAATCACGTTGCAGAAACATGGAAGCCCTTTGAAACGTACCGTGTCCTCAACGGCGTCCGGCAGATAAAAATTGAACTTCGAAAGCATGTGCCTTCCTACCTCGTCATAGCCGGCTGTAGGGCTGTCGTAATGTACGATGGCCAGCCTCGCACTTGCTCCGGTTGTGGACAGGCCACTTCCGTTCAGAATGCCTCCGACGCAGACTGACACAGACGCCGATTGGAAACGACGCTCGCCCAGCGGCGCCCACTGCGCTACCTCTGACGTACGCGCACGCGGCTAGGCGGCCTGTTACGCCTACGCTGAACCAGTCCGCACCGGCGTCGAACCAACTCGAAGATGAAATGGAAGTTGCATCTGTCTCCCACACACCAGCACTGGACACAGTACTAACAGGTGATGCCCAAGCAGCACCACAAGACGTCTGTTCCGACCCCATGGAAGTTGAAACTGGAACTGTACCGCCATCTGATGTTATGCAATCCAGCCAGATGTCAGACGACAGTCGTACAACATCCGACACGGAGCAGCATGTACGGAAGGAACGTTCACCAAAGAAATGGAAGAGACAGCGCCGTGCTTCAGCAGACGACAGCCTTAAATAGTTAAATGTTCAAGATGGCGACTCTACTCTCGATAATGCGCAATCCACTAGTGCCATAGCACCTGACGAAGAGCCACCCACATCATTCAACAGTCAAAAGCCAAATAAAGATTTTACATCGCTACTGTCTGATAGAGTTTCATCCATTCCAGTGTCTGATGGTACTTCCTTGCCCACCAATGAACCTATTCTACCGACCAATCATGGAGAGGCACCCGTCAACTGGGGAGACACTATTCCTGAAGAAGATGGATGTTCTGGTGGTGTAGAGGGAGGAGGAACACATTAAACGACGTCAGCCCCATCCCAGTTGGGGTGATGTGCTTCCATGCAGTGCATCACCCATTCTCCTGATGATGGCAGCGTTTCAAACTTATCTCATAGCTACGATCAACATCAATACCATTCGTGCGCGCCATAAACTGACATTACTTCACGACATGATATACGCTGCGGATGTTGACATCGTCCTGCTTCAGGAGGTACATGTTGCCACCTTCTACGCTCCCCATGGATTTACGGCACACGTCTCCCACGCCTCCCATGCAGGTAGTGGGGTGGCGATCCTCTTACGTGACGGCATTGACGCTAATGAAGTTATATACCTCCCGGATGCCAGAGGTATGGCTCTCACGTATGGTGGAGTACGAATCATCAACGCCTATGCACCATCTGGTTCAGGTCGGCGCCATGAACGTTCTACTTTCTTCTCTGAAGGAGTAACGCGTCTCTTTGTGGGTCGGCAAGATTCCTTGATCATAGGAGGTGACTTCAACTCCACCCAGGCGCCCAAAGACCAACTGCCACGCCACTCTCCATGCGCGGCAGTAGCAACAATTATTCAGAACCTCAATTAGTGGACTCGTGGGAGCATGTTCATGGCAATCGTCCGGGATTTACACATTTCACTAGCCATTCATCCAGTCGCCTTTATCGGGTCTACATCTCCCGAGACATTGTCGGTGGCACTCAGGCTGCTGAAATCTGGCCAGCTGCATTCTCCAATCATGAAGCATATATTTGTACCGTCAACATCTGCCAACAAAAGGTGTGGCGCGGCAAGGGACTATGGAAACTGAACATAAAACATCTTACTTCACTGAATTGTCGGCAAGAGATTGAGACATCATGGACGGCTTGTCTTCAACGCCGCAACAGATATCAGTCTGCCCTATCGTGGTGGGTTCTTTATGCAAAGCCTACACTACGCAAGGCCTTGATTAAATACGGAAGGGAGATCGCGGAATGGCGACGACACACTCAGGAGCTCTACTTCGCCATCCTCCGAGAATGTACGACAATGCCTTAGTCACCAGAACGTCAGGTGATAGTAAATCGAGCAAAGGCACAGCTCACTGCCCTTTCCCGCCGACATCTTGAAGGAACTGTGATCAGGGCGCGCACACAAGGATATTTAACGCAGGAACGTCCAAGTATGTTTCATGTGATATCTGAAAGGCGCCACCGACGGAGGAATTTGATTACTGTTCTGACAACTGAGGATGGAAGACGCGTCGATAACCAAGCTGAAATAGTGTATGCACTTCGCTGTATTCTGCACACCGTCGTCACCCTACACATTGCGGAGGTACCCCGACTTACATTTGGCTCGGTTCCTGAGGATGCAAAACTGGATATGCTTGCTGACGTCACAGAGGAAGAAGTCAATGATGTTATCAAAGCAGGATCTACCAACAAGTCACCTGGCCCTGACGGCATCCCACTTGAGTTTTATCGAATATTTCGCCACCTGCTAATTCCGATGTGGACAGAAATTTGTCGGGACCTTATGTCACCCCAGGTGCAGAACCCTGAAGGTTTCCTTGATGGTATCGTCATTCCCATACATAAACCTCATGGTACATCAAGGATAAGCGATTATCGTCCATTGACGTTGCTCAACAGCGCTACAAAGCTATTTACTCGACTTCTGGCCTCACGGCTCAAACGCACGGCAAGATATGTGGTTTCTCCTGATCAAGCTTCCTTGGGTGGTGTTAACAACATCCGCACCGCCCTTGCTCGTTATAGAGACATAATCGCTCTAGCTCATGCTCGAAGTATGCCTGGGTTTTTGGCCACTCTTGACTTCAGCCAAGCTTTTGACACAGTTGATCACGAGTACTTGGAAGAGGTACACCGTAATATGAAATACCATGATACTGCCGTCAACGTCATCATGCGCCTTCTTCGAGGACCGACGTCCCGTGTACTATACAACGGTCGCCTTGCTCAACTAATAACGATACAGCGTTCGGTGTGTCAAGGTTGTCCGCTTTCTGCATTGTTGTATGCTTATGCAATGGAACCGTTGCTTTGTGGACTCCGTCAGCGGCTGTCAGGGATGTCACTCGATGGGCATCTATTTTGCTGCACTGTTTATGCTGACGATCTCGTCCTCGTTCTACGCAGCGATGCAGAAGTAAGAGAGTCCCTGGAGTGGGTGAGCACGTATGGTGAAGCATCTTGCAGCTGTCTTAATGTCCGAAAATCATGTGTCATGCCTATAGGTGTGGGGCTTCCTGCAGACAGCGCTGCTCCTTTGCGAATAACTACTGCTATCCGATGCTTAGGACTCGACTTCACAGGGGACATGCGGCGAACGATCGCCCTCAACTGCCGGCGCCTACTAAACCAGTTACGCGCTGGTCTTCTCGATCATCGTCTCAGGGCTCTCGACCTTCTACAGCGGACACAGTATGTTAATATATATTTGGCGTCACGTATCCCTCACGTAGCACAATCCCTACCCATTCCGCCATCCATGGCATTACGCATGTTAGCTGCACTGGGTTCATATGTTTTCCATGGCTTGCTGTTCAAGATAAGATACGAGACCCTCACTCTCCCGAGAAACAGAGGTGGACTAGTGCTGTACCATGAGCCTGACAGAGCAACAGCCTTCTTCATCAGCAGTCACATGATGCTGTGGCGCCGTAATAACACACGCCTTACCAGCCTGTTGCTGGAGGCCTTTGCACCGCGCTCTCTCTCGGCTCCTGTCATGCTTTCAGATGTTCCGGCGCCATTCTTTTACTTCCGCCGCTTTTTCCTCGAACTGAGCTATGTCCACACTGCGATACTGCCGACACGCTTGATGTCTACGAAGGCGATCTACGGCTTTCTTCAGAAGAACCGATCACCAAATGTGATTGAAGGGAAGCATCCCAGCGTCAACTGGAGTGTCGTTTGGCTCTCAGTGAGTGCTCCTTACCTTGCCACTGACGTCCAGTCAACCTGGTACCTGACAGTCAACGGGAAACAAGTTCGCCAGTCACGATTTCACAGAATTCACCTCGCAGACACACCAATGTGTGTGGCCTGTGATGTAATGGACACGGACGAGCATCGACTCGTATGCGGATCTGCGGAAGGTGTCTGGATGTTGGTGCGACCGATGCTGGCTTTGATTACCCGTACGACCCCTCATTACATTCTTTCTCATTTGCTCCTCTTTCCAGACTCGGAACATTACCCACAAACGAAGACAAACGCTGTGAAATGGATATGTGGACATGCGGTTCACTACTTGTTTGTACATAGAGAGAAAAACGAACTTGATTTTTGGAACTTTCTGAACGAACGACATTGCACAAAATACTGGCAATATTTCTCAAATTTTCTTTATAGTGTTTTTCGTAATCCACCCAGACGTTGGATTGTTCCTGCCATGAAGTAGTTGATCCTTACATTTTCTTTTGCGAGAAACAATAATAAAATATATATGGAGGAGAAATAAAATAAAAATATATAACTAAATAAATTGAATAAAATGAACTTAAAATGAATTAATACACTTCACTTTTGTAGCTACACTGAATGTCCTTCCATTTTTTACTCTTTTATTTATTTTCCCCCTATTAGAAATAGGTTAGTTGAACTATGCCTACGATACGATAGGGCCAACGCCTGAAGTGGTGTAGTTTGTCATTTATTTTATTTTATTTTCTAGGGTAAAAGTGGCGGTGGCAAGTAAAAAAGCGTAGTGGGCAAGGCGTTTGACTATGATGCCAAAGGTCGGTGGTTCGGAACCCGTCACTACCCAATTTTTTTTCCTGAAACGGTTTCAGAGACTCTTATTAATTGATTTTTTTATTATTTAGATTATTATTAAAAAATAGCGTAGTGGGCAAGGTGCTGGACTGTGACGCGAAAGGTCGGTGGTTCGAATACCGCCACTACCTATAATTTTTTTTTCCTAAAAGAGTTTCAGACACTTGTTAATTAATTTATTATCAATTAGATTATTATTTTGGTCCAAAATAAAAAAAATAAAAAAGGGGGACTGACGCGCTCCAGTCACGGTCTGCACGGCCACTACGGTCGGGGGTTCGAATCCCCCCTCGAGCATGGATACTTTTTCCGTCCTTAGGATAAGCTAGTTGATAAGTAGTTTGTAAGTTTAGGGACTGATGACCCTGTAGTTAAGTCCCATAAGCTATACAAACATTTGAAAATTTTGAATTTGAAAAACACGACCACACCATAACACCACCGCTTCCGGATTTCACTGTTGGCACTACACACGCTGGCAGATGACATTCGCCGGCCATTTGCCATACCCACACCCTACCATCGCATCGCCAAATTGTGTGCCGTGATTCGTCACACCACACAACGTTTTTCTACTGTTTAGTTGTCAATTTTCCGCTCCTGTCACCAAGCGAACGTCGTTTGGCATTTAGCTACGTGATATATGACTTATGAACTGCTGCTCGTTCATGAAATGCAAGTTTTCTCACCTTCCAACAAACTGTTACAGTACTGGGGGTGGATCCTGATGCAATTTGGAACTCCTGTAGCATGGTCTGGATAGACGCCTGTCTTCTGCACTGTACGACCCTCTTCAACTGTCGGCGGTCTCTATCAGTCAACGGAAGTGGTGTGCCTCTTCGCTTTCGTGCTGTACGTGTCCCTACACGTTTCCACTTCACTATCTCATCAGAAACAGTCGAGTTTGGAAATCTCGCGTAGAGACGTGATACAATTGACACCCAAATCACGAGACCTCGTTCGAAGTCCGTCAGTTTCGCGGAGCACGCCATTCTGCTCTGACAATGTCAAATGACTTCTGAGGTCATACTGATATACTAGTAGCTGCAGTAGGTGACCCCCACAATTCACCTAATACGGAAAACGTATATTCTGGGGATTTCCGCATGTATGTATCTTCACCAAAACACTCCAAGACGGCTGGAGGAATTTTGATGACATATTCAGGAAATATTCACATTCGCTCAGCAGGACATCTTGTCTTGTTTGTTAGCGATCGGATAAAGATGTTTATTAATGTGTATGTGAAAGTTTGTCTGTGTCTTGGAATGACAGTTGCCCAGTAGTGGACAAACAGCCAACCATTGGTGTCACGCAATCCTCATGTAACTGAAACGCTGCAGCTCGGAGCGCTAGCATCGCTTCCGTCATTGTTAGCGTTGCTAGTGCCACTACGGTTGACTGTTTCTCCGCTAGGGGCACTCTTATATAGACAGTGGTATTAATATGTCGATTTCAATTTAACAGACTGAGGATTGTATAAACAAAATATACAATGCGTTTATCAGGCAGTCTAAAACTTTAAAAAATATATTTTCAACACAAACGTTTTTAGTGGCTAACCCGTACTATTCCTCTTGCAAGCCGCGGAGGAGTAGCCGAAAGGTCTAAAGCGTCTCGCTGCGGAGCGCGCGGTTGCTCGCCGTGGAGGTTCGAGTCCTCCCTGGGGCATGGGTGTATGTGTTGTTCTTAGGTTAGTTTACTTTAGTTTCAGCAGTTTGTAAGCTACGGACTGATGACCACGCAGTGTGGTCCGATAGATTTACAAACATTTGAACATTTTACTCTTGCAATCAATAACATCAAAAATCACTAAAATAATGCCATTTATTGCATCATATTAGTCAGTTATTTCCCGATATTTTCTTACGCGAATCTGACACTTGACCTAACTCAAGTACGTATCTAGCACGTGATTGGGCAATTATGAAGTTCATGATTAGCAGGACGCGTGATAGAGCGATTTATTTATCTCAAGCCTCAACCTCGCTTCAGAATTTCTTGGGATGTAATTTATGATATGAGATGCAACAAACTTAATTCTTTTCATTTTTCACGCCGTTGATTGTACGAGAAATAAAATGGCGTGTAAATTAACGAAAACCATTAGTTTGTGTTGGAAGTAATATCTGTTTACGACTGGGAATGGCTCACTGTAGCCGCGCGGGGGTAGCCGAGCGGTCGGTGTGCCACGTTAAGGATCGCGCGGCCTCCCGCGTTGGAGGTTCGTTTCCTCCCTCGGGCATGGATGCGTGTGTTGTCCTTAGGTTACCTGACATAAACAAGTGCAACATTGCACTTAGTCGCTATATAAAAAATACACAAGTTAAAAACATGACAGCTTACAAAATACTTTGTAAGCTGTCATGTTTTTAGCTTGTGTATGTTTTATGTAGCGACTAAGTGGAATGTTGCACTTGTTATTTTATACCCAATTTTTTTAACAATATGACCAGCTTATAACACATATGTGACCAGATGATGGTGACACAGTGCACCGAAACCGGTCGTCATTTAATAAATTATTAATGAGCGATCTTGGCTTTTCATTTTGAAAACTATAAAGTAAATTAGTTTAAGTATCTTGTAAGACTACGGACTGATGACCAACGTAGTTTGGTCCCCTAGGATTACAAAAAAATTGGAACATTTTTGGCTCACTGCAGTTGTCTCTGGAAATAGATACAACAATGTGAAAATCGTTTTTCAATATGTACTGTTAGATATTTCGTATGAAATGTTTAATGGGAACACCATATATACCATGGTTGGAAGTTAAATAGTGGCAACACTGCTGTGGAGACACTATGCAATAGAATCCGCTATTGTCGCCGATAGCAAACATTGTTGACATAGCTACTTTACCTCCAAGCAAATGGACTCCCCCGTCCATCGTCACCGGCTTGGGCACCATCTACGGAAACACAGTCTCCTCTGAGCGAGCGGTCTAACGTAACTGTGTCACTCTTCGGCCGGCCGCGGTGGCCGACCGGTCTGCGGCTCGCCAGTCACACTCGAGGGTTCGAATCCCCCCCTCGGGCATGGATATTTGTGTCGTCTTTAGTATAAGGTAGTTCATAAGTAGTTCGTAAGTTTAGGGACTAATAACCCCTCAGTTAAGTCCCATATGCACGACAAATATTCGGATTTTTCTTCTTTTTAACCTATTTGACGGGGATCCCAAACACATGAGCAATACTCAAGACGCGGTCCCTCAAGCGTTTTATGTGCGGCCTCTTTTACAGACGAATCAGATCTTCCCAAAAATTATCCCATTAAACCGAAGTCGACCATTTGCCTTTCCCACGACTGTCCTTATATGCTCGTTCCATTTCATATCGCTGTGCAGCGCTGCTCCTAGATATTTGATTGACTCGACTCTTCAAGCAGCACACTACAAATGCTATATTCCAACACTGCGCGAGTGTTTCTCCTACTCATCTGCATCACCTTACATTTTTCTACGTTTAGCGCTATATGGCGTTCCTCACACCACCTAGGAATTTCAGTCAAGTCCTCCTGCATCCTACTGCACTCATTCAATGACGACACCCTCTTGTACACCACAGCATCATCAGAAAACAGCTGCAGATTGTAACTCACTCTGCCCGTCAGATCATTGATATAGAAAGAAAATAATAGCGGTCCTATCACACATCGAGGCACCCCTGATGATATCCTAATCTCTGAACACTTGCCATCGAAGACAACGTGCTGTGGTCTATTACTTAAGTATTCTAGCCACTCACATATTTGGGTACCTATTCCATAACCTCATTCCTTCGTTACCAGTCTGCAGTGCGGTACCGGTCAAACGCCTGTCGAATATCGAGAAATATGTCCTTCATCCATAGCAGGCAAGATTTCTCAGAGGGTTGGTTTGTGAGAGTGGTGGGTAGTTGGTTCGTGAAGTTAAGCAAGGATATTCAGTTCAGGTTCCATTTATTTTAATTAAGATATATATTTGATCCACCCCCATGAACCACAGACATTGCCGAGGTGGGATCGCTTGCGTGCCTCAACGATGCAGATAGCCGTACCGTAGGTGCAACCACAGCGGAGGGGAATCTGTGGAGAGGCCAGACAAACGTGTGGTTCCTGAAGAGGGGCAGCAGCCTTTTCAGTAGTTACAGGGGCAACAGTCTGGATGATTGACTGAGCTGGCCTTGTAACATCAGATAATGTGGCTTTGCCACACAGCTACTGCGAACGGTTGAAAGCAAGGGGAAACTACAGCCGTTACTTTTCCGGAGGACATGCAGCTCTACTGTATGGAAATATGATGATGGCATCCTCTCGGGTAAAATATTCCGGAGGTAAAATAGTTCCCCATTCGGATCTCAGGGCGGGGACTACTCAGGAGGATGTTGTCATCAGGAAAGACAATACTGGCATTCTACGGATTGAGCGTGGAATGTTAGATCCCTTAATCGGGTAGGAAAATTAAAAAAATTAAAAAGGGAAATGGATAGGTTGAAGTTAGATATAGTGGGGATTAGTGTAGTTCGGTGGCAGGATGAACAGGATTTCTGGTCAGGTGAGTACAGGATTATAAATACAAAATCAGTTGGGGGTATCACAGGAGTAGGACTGATAATGAATAAGAAAATAGGAATGCGGGTAAACTACTATGAGCAGCACAGTGATCGCATTATCATTGTCAAGATAGATACGAAGGCAACACCGACCACATTAGTACAGGTTTATATGCCAACTAGCTCTGCCGATGATGAGGAGATCGAAGAAATATATGAGGAGCTAAAGGAAATTATTCAAACAGTTAAGGGAGAGGAAAACTTAATTGTGATGGGAGACTGGAATTCGGCAGTAGGAAAAGGAAGAGAAGGAAAAATAGTAGGTGAATATGGACTGGGCAGGAGGAATGAAAGAGGAAGTCGCCTGGTAGAATTTTGCACGGAACATGATTTAATCGTAACAAACACGTGGTTTAAGAATCACAAAAGAAGGTTGTATACGTGGAAGAGACCAGGAGATATCGGAAGGTATCAGATTTTATAATGGTAAGACGTAGATTCCGGAACCAGGTGATAAACTGTAAGACGTACCCAGGGGCAGATATAGACTCTGACCATAACTTGTTAGTCATGAACTGTAGGCTGAAACTGAAAAAAAACTGCAGAAAGGTAGGAAAATAAGGAGATGGGACTTAGATAAATTGAAAGAAAGTGAAGTTCTGGAGAATTTCAGAGGGAGATTTAGGCAACAATTGACAGAAACAGGGGGAAATAAAACAGTAGAAGAGGAATGGGTAGCATTGAGAGATGAAATAGTGAAGGCAGCAGAGGACAAAATACGTAGAAAGGCAAGACGTACAAAAAATCCTTGGTTATCACAGGAAATACTAAATTTAATTGATGAAAAGAGAGAATATAAAAATGCAGCAAATGAACCAGGCAAAATGGAGTACAGACGACTAAAAAATGAGATTGACAGGAAGTGTAAAATGGCTAAGCAGGAGTGGCTAGAAGCCAAATGCTAATCTGTAGAAGAATGTATAAGAAGGGGAAAAGTAGATACCGCCTACAGGAAAATAAAAGAGACATTTGGGGACAAGAAAAGCAACTCTACGAATATCAAGAACTCAGATGGGAAACCAGTTCTCAGCAAAGAAGGGAAAGCTGAAAGGTGGAAAGAGTACATAGAGCAGCTCTACAAAGGAAATGAACTTAGAGACGATGTTGTAGGGAGGGAAGAGGAAGTAGATCAAGATAAATAGGAGATAGTATACTGAGAGATGAATTTGACAGAGCTTTGAAAGACCTATGTCAGAACGAGGCCCCAGGAGTAGATGACATACCTTCAGAGCTACTAAAGTCTCTGGGGGAGCCACCCATGACAAGACTATTTGAAGTGGGTGTAGAATGTACGAGACAGGAAATACCCTCCGTTTTTAAGAAAAACGTAATAATCCCCATTCCAAAGAAATCAGGCGCAGACAGGTGTGAAAATTACAGAACCATCAGTTTGATAAGTCATGGTTGCAAAATTTTAACATGAATTATCTACAAGAGAATGGAAAAGCTGGTAGAAGCTGACCTCGGGGAAGATCAGTTTGGATTCAGGAGGAACATAGGAACACGGGAGGCAATACTCACTTTACATCTTATCTTAGAAGATAGATTAAGGAAAGGCAAACCTACATTTTTAGCTTTTGTAGATTTGGAGAAAGCATTTGACAATGTTGACTGGAATACATTCTTTCAAATTCTGAAGTCAGCAGGGGTAAAATATAGGGAAAGGCGAGTTATTTACAACTTGTACAAAAGCCAGACCGCAGTTATTAGATTCGAAGGGCATGAAAGGGAAGCATCAGTTGGGAAGGGAGTAAGACAGGGTTGTAGCCTTTCTCCGATGTTATTCAATTTGTACATCGAGCAGGCGGTGAAGGAAAGCAAGGAAAAATTTGGAATAGGGATTAAAGTTCAGGGGGAAGAAATAAAAACATTGCGTGTTCCTGATGACATTGTAATTCTATCAGAGACAGCAAAGGACCTGGAAGAGCAGTTGAATGGAATGGACAGTGTGTTGAAGAGAGCGTATAAAATGAACATTAACAAGAGCAAAACAAAAATAATGGAATGCGGTCTTAGAAAATCAGGCGATGCTGAAAGAATTAGATTAGGTAACGAAACAATGAAGGTGGTAGATGAGTTTTGTTACTTGGGTAGTAAAATAACATGCGATGGTCGCAGTACAGAGGATAAAAATGCAGAATGGCAATGGGGAGAAAAGCATTTTTGGAAAAGAGAAATTTGCTAACATCGAATATTAATTTAAGTGTAAGGAAGTCTTTTGTGAAGGCATTTGTGTGGAGTGTTGCCTTGTACGGCAGTGATACATGGACGATAAGCAGTGCGGACAGGAAGAGAATAGAAGCTTTTGAAATGTGGTGCTAGAGAAGAATGCTGAAGATTAGGTGGGTAGATCGCATAACTAATGAAGAGGTACTGAACCGAATTGGGGAGAAAGGGAATTTTTGGTATACCCTGACTAAAAGAAGGGTTCGCTTGGTAGGACACATTCTTAGACATCGGGGAATCGTAAACTTAGCATTGGAGGGAAGTGTGTGGCGTAAAAATCGCAGAGGGAGACCGAGAGACGCGTATAGTAAGCAGATTCAAGTGGATGTGGGTTGCCGTTCTTATGAGGAGATGAAAAGGCTTGCTCAGCATAGAGTAGGGTGGAGAGCTGCATCAAACCAGTCTCTGGACTGAAGACCATAACAACATATATTTGATATTACAATCATAGGCTGAAGGGTCAAAAAGACAGTTTAGATAATCGATGCAAGGCAGAAGGCCAAGTTGAGAGAACAAATTTTGTGATAAGTTAATAAGGCTGGAAATTCAGTAAAAGCAACTGTTTAAAATACAATAAAAGGCACTATGAGCCCAGCAATTTAAGCGAACGTTTTAGATGAAAACAACCCTTATAAATACGATATAATATACAAATGACCCCTGCAATTTAAAGGAAAACAAAGGAAAACAACTCACTGTAATAATCAAAATCACCCTAAAGTGGGACTCAAAAACTTAAGTAAAGTATGACTTTTACTGTAACTGGTTGCAGGAGACTGTGCTCAATAATATCAGTAGAACACAGTAGAATTTAAAAATGAGCCCTCCAATTTAAATGACAGCACTTCAGATTAGTTGCAGGAAAATCACACTGAGGTGGGGGAGCTGGTTACTCGTTAATTTAATACACCCACACAGGTAAAGCAGATGAGCTGACTCGAATCAGGAACGAGAGGGATAAGGTGCCCAACGGCCAAGAAGAACTACGGAACTGACACGAAGGGGCTTACACAAACGGATAAAACGCCAAATACGACGGCAGGGTGGCGATGCCTCATGGAGGGAAAAACTTCTGCAAGGAAAAAAAAAAATAAAAACAAAGCCACACAACTATCGCCTATGCAGATGCGAGCTAGCAGAGGGGTACAAACCAGATAAATTCCCCAGTTACGATATCCAAGTTAATGTAAATAGGGTACTTGCTACTGAGTGCAAAGGGAAAAGAAAAATACCATTGAACCGAACAAAAAGTGCGGTATCACACATAAATATACAACTAACTACGTAGATAGAGGCAACGACGGTCCCTGGGGAACGAGCACGACTCCTAATAAATTCACGCACACACAAATTTGCGTAACACGACTGTATCAGTCACTTTTATATTCCTTACTACACGACGAGCGCAGGCTCCCTCGCAATGGAGTAGGAGGAGGGTGTCAACCAACGTCCGGAAACATTTCATAAACCCAAGATGAAAAGCAGCTGGAACGACGCGAGGCGCAGCCGGGGCTGAGTGCAGAGTACCAGACGCTTGGCGAGGGACGAACGCCTTGTCGCATGGCTGCTAGGAACAGCCGGGGCGAGGTAGGCAGCCTCTCGGGACCAACTTGTTCAGCTCATGGCATGCATGGTTCCTCACGGACAGAGTTCCACCCAGAACAACTCGGATGCACACGCCGGGCCCGGCCACAAATGGCCCCTTAATCAAAGTAACTCGACCCTGGCGATGCCATGCATCGTATCAAACTCACTGCCTGATAACAACTGCCTCGGCGTGCCACCGTAGCGCCACCCGAGGCAAGGAAAACACACGTCAGAAGACAATTGACGCGCTGTAGATAGAGCCAGGAGCGCTGCAAGCACAGAGATCGATGGTACTTACGCAGGTAATTAAATAACGGACAGGGCCAATCTAAGAAAAAGAAGCGGGGATGGCTCATTAGAGGCAAGCTGACTTTCGTCCTGACTCTGTCGCCAAGTTAACCTCCTCCTCCTCCCCCTCCTCCTCCTCCCCCTCCTCCTCCTCCTCTTCTACGTATTTCTACTCCCCACTCCATCCACCCATCCTTCCATTCCCCCACCCCACTCCTCTCATTAACTGCCCCGCCCCCACTCTCTGCAATTACATAGTTACATCTGCCAAATTTCATGGAGATCGCCCAAACGGTCTGATAATTTGGAGTACTTCACGAAATCCTTCGTACACAATGCCGTATCTCTTGTTTTCAATGCGAGGTGTGTGAAATTTTATCGCGATTGGAATAACAATATTGCAGTCTATAAAATACGAATCTAATGCAAAGGGGCAATGCCCAATAAAAAGTTACCAACTTAGATTTTTTCGATTTTTAACAGTTCCTTTGGGTCTGTTTTTTTTTTTTTTTTTCTTCCTCGACAATGGTTTTAGTAACTTAAAGGGGAGAAAAAATATATATATAGCTGGACTAGCGCACCATAAAGACAAAATCCCATGGACGTGTATGTTTGAATTTCGTTGGAAGTTACGATCAGCGTGCTTCGTATGGTGACAGGACAGATGCACAGTGTCAGGTGAGGCGGTGTTTGTCCTGTACACGGATGGAGCGGCGAGAGGCGGGCCGGATATGCGCAGCACGCTCGGCATGTTTACAGCTGTACTGCACTGTTTGCTCCGCTCGGCAACACGCAACGCCTAGAGCTGTCGACGTAAGCGTCGCGTTGTTATTGCCGTGGCAGGTTCCACAAACAGCGAGTACACCGACACACGCTCACACACACGCACGCACACACACGCACACACACACACACACACACACACACAGCTTGTCGACAAAGGAGCTGACGTTGGAAGCAAACCACATTACGAGAGGTAATCGTCGTCTTCCATCAGCAAAAAATATTTTAATCCGTCCAAAATGCCTACAAGGAGTATGGTTAACGTGTGGTACCTTTAGGATTTAGTAACCGATGTGAACAAACGACGTGCAGTTCACATACAAAGGGAATTTCTTACAATCTGATACTTCGTGGCAGATTAATACCCTCTGCTGCACCGGAATTCGAACCGAAGACCTCTGCCGTTCGCGAGCAATTTGGGACTGCAGGAGACGAAGGACTGGCAGAATTACAGGTGTGAGGAGGAGCGGTGAGGCGTACACAGGTAGCCCAGTCCTTAGCGCAAAGGTTCCGGGTTCGAATCTCGCTCTGACAATTTCAACCTGCCAGTTTAATTCAGCGGACACTCCGTTTGAATGTGAGAATACCGTACTCTACACTGTACAGACAACATTACCATCCATTTCGAATAAATAACGTACAAATATTGTTGTCAAAATACTACCGGTCTAGTGACTTTGGAAGAAGAAAATCTATACAGCTTAAAATGATAGATAATTAATCTTCTGGCGCCTATGTGGAGAGGGTGTTCAGTTTTACAGTACTAGGAAGAGGAGGAGGAGGACGGAAAAAAAAGTAGTAGAAGAAGAAGAAAAATAATGGCTTCAAGGCTTCCTGAACTTTGTCGGAAGGGGGGGGGGGGGTGATATCTCCACCTCTGGGTACAAAACAGGGATTCGGTGTACCAACAACATTCCAATGTCAGCGCACTTCATCTGAACAGTTCGGCGCCACATGGCCAATTCCTTCCCTTCCAAATGCATTGGTCTTGGAAGCCCTGCAGCCAGCTAAGTCACCACATTGTAATCCAGTAACCACGCAAAAACGGAGATATTATGAACGACCTATTGTTGATATTAAAAACGTTTCAAAATGACTGATATTATGCGAAGGCATGCCGACTTTCATTATTTTATTCGACATCGTTGTTTAGGAGCGTGACTGAAATTGATGTTTATCATTATATACCTCATATATATATACAGTGGAGCCAGGCCATCTAGAGGAGTCAAAGTGGCCCCCAAATGTCTGCTATCTCCACAGAATACGGTATAACACCATTTGCGGCCATATTTTACCCCATTACATATAGCAGCCGAAAAAGCAGGAAAGCTGGATTGGTGAAATAGATTGTAATATACAGCTTTGCTATCGTATAATATAGCATGCACAGGCAAGACTTTCTGCAAACTAAAAATAAAAAATAAAAAAATAGGGAACAATTAGTACGCATGCTGGCGAGAACTAGAATGCGTACATTAATTAAAGGTATCTTCAGAATTCTGAAGTGCGTCTGATTTAGACCTTGAGAAAGATGAATTCAGTCGTTTTATTATTGACATGTAAATTTTATTTCGATGACACATCAAGGTGGATCTATACCAAATTTGTATGTTAAAATTGTTGCAATAGCAGTGTTGTAAAAAATTACGACAGGTCTGAAGATGGCGCCTAGCACACCGAATCCGGTCATTTAATTAAAACAAGAAAGCGATCGTGGCTGAAAACCTCTTATTAAACAACTCTAGATCGCCCCAATAATGTGTTCCTTATATAAATAACTTACGTTCATGGTAAAATAAAATAAAATCGTTGCTTTTAAAATAATTGTATCTCTTAAGTATTACCCTTTGGAAAATAACAAAATCAAGTATATTCATAGCTCTTATGATCTGAAACGGCGCACTACAACTTTTCTTGTCATCTAATATTTTCTTTATTGAGCGACGTGGCACATTGGTACTACACTGGACTTGCATTAGGGAGGACAGTGGTTCAAATCCACGTCCGACCACGCACATTTAGGTTTTCCGTGATTTCCCTAAATAAGTCCAAGCACATGCCGGGATGGTTGCTCTGACAGGGCACGTCTGATTTCCTTCCCCATTCGTACCTAAATAATCCAAGCCTGAGTTCCGTGTCCAATGATCACACTGTCGTCGGGACTTAAACTGTAAGCTTCCTTCCCCCTTCTTTTACGTTTTTTTTAAATACACAGGCTAACACTTCAACTGAAACAACCTATTGAAATATCTATAAAGACGACCATCGCTAAGATCATAGTGACTATGCTGTATCGTGGAAATATGTGGCATGTCCAGAATCACAGTAGTTCAATCTGAACGGCGCAGCGCTGGAATGGTCGCCCGGTTTGGGGCTTCTTATCACAGTTGTGCTTTTGCTCCCGTCGGAGTTTTGAGTCCTTCGTCGGTCGTGTGTGTGTGTGTGTGTGTGTGTGTGTTTTGTCCTTAGCATAAGTTAGAGTAAACATAAAAATTTTCTGGGTGTTGTACTGCGTCATAATGTGAGATGACTATTACTTCAATAAGCGAAGTTTTGGCCAACGTTAGATTAACGTTGACGGAAACGTCGGTTATTAAAGTAATAGCCATCTCACACTGTGACGTGGTACAACACCCAGAAGACTTTTATGTCAACTGACACCAACCGCGGAAACCTACGCAGTTATGTTAGTGAGTAGTCTACGGATCTATAACAACAGTAGTTTTCTCCCATAAGAATTAAAAACATTTGAACATTTTCTTTTAATTTGAAAGTCTGATGCAAATTTGAATCCAACCGAACCACTGCGACTGTATATGCTGATAGATCAGTACCGCCACCTGAAGCATTCAGTATATTCTTGGCCGTCTTACAAAATCTATGTAAGCATAGTGGAACAGCGTGCATAGTGAAAAGTCCATTTATATTTGGCAGAAATGCTACTTACGTTCGTACAAAATAGAGCAGCTGTGGTGGAAAGGTCAGTGCGCTATCGAACAGTTTCACTTCGGACGGAGTCTTTCTATTGCGGAAACACAGTTATGGCAGTTTCGCTGTCAAGTGAGCGATTGGTATCTGCATATATGCAACTAGTGGTTGTTTCCGACACAGTTTAACGGAGAAACCATATCTGACTATGGGAGGACGGTTCTTAAAGGTGCATAAGCACTGTTCAAAAGCAGTGGCGGAGCGTCTTATGTGTTCACTGGTTCAGTGAACCCCCGAAAAATGCTCGTGTTGTCGTGGTATTCATTCCGCAGACTGGTTTGATGCAGCTCACCACGCTTCCCTGTCCTGTGTAAGTCTCTTCATCCGAGAATGCGTACGGCTACATATGTCCTTTTGAATCTGCTTACTATATTCGTCTCTGGGTCTCACCACACACTTCCTTCTAATGCTAAGTTGACGATTTCTTGATGTGTCAGAATGTGTCCAACCAATCTGTCCCTTCTCTTAGTCAGGATATGCCAGAAACTTTTTTCTCCTCAATTAGGTTAAGCACCTCCTCATTAGTTAAGTGATCTACCCACCTAATTTTCATTATATGTCTTTAGCACCACAGTTCAAAAGCTTCTATCATCTTTTAGTCAGAACTTCTTATCGTCCACGTTTCACTGCCATACAATGCTACACTCCAGACAAATGCTTTCAGAAAGGACTTCCTAACGTTTAAATAAATATTCTATCTCAACAAATTTCGCTTACTCAGAAACGATTTTCTTCCTATAGCCATTTCGCATTTTATATCTTCTTTACTTTGTCAATTACCAAATAACAAAACTCATCTACTACTTTTATTGTCTCATTACCTAATCTAATTCCTTCAGCATCGCCTGACTTTCTGACGCTACGTTCCATTATCCTTGTTTTATTCTTGTTGATGTTCATCTTCAAGAAACTGTTCATTCCATTTAATTTCTCTGCACGATCCTTTGCGGTCTCTGACAGAATTACTATGTCATCGGCAAACCGCAAAGTTTTTACTTCTTTTCCCTTAACTTTAATTCACTCTCCAAAATTATCCTTGCTTTTCTTCACTGCTTGCTCAATATACAGATTGAACAACATTTGGGAAAGGCTACAACCCTGTCTTACTCTGTTCCCAACCTCTGCGTCCCTTTCACGCCCTTCGACTCTAATAACCGCTGTATGGTTTTCGCCCCATATATTTTATCACTGTTACCTTCAGAATTTGAAAGAGTTTATTCCGGTCGACATTGTCAAAAGCTTTCACCAAACCTACAAATGCTAAAAACGTAGGTTTGCCTTTCCTTAGGCTATCTTCTAAGATAAGTCTTAATGTGAGTATTGCCTCCCGTGTTCCTACATTTCTCCTAAATCCAAACTGACCTTCCCCATGTTTGGATTCCACAATTTTCCCATTCGTCTGTAAATAATTCGTGTTAGTATTATGCAACTATGACTTATTAAATTGATATTTTTGTAATTTTCACATTTATCTGCACTTGCTTTCTTTGGAATTGGAATTACTATATTCTTCTTGAAGTCGGAGGTTATTTCCCCTGTCTCATACATCTTGCATACCAGGAACAACAATTTCTTCATGATTGGCTCTCCTCCACTATGAAGATCCGACACTCAAACAAGTGAACCCCCAGTCATCTGAAGTAACAGCCGCCACTGGTAGCAAGCCATTTAACTGACCTGTATAAGCGGATGCCGTGTGTCGACGCCGTGTCAACCTTGAGCGATTAGATGGGGATATTATTTTCAGACGCATTATTCCGACAATTGAAACCTGGGTACCAGCGTACGATTCAGAATAGTAGACACAGTGAGACAGCCACTGTGTACATAATGGGTTATGTTACCATTCCTCCCATTACCCCCAGATTCTAAATATCCCCCCCCCCCCCCCGGTGACTTAAACTATGTGTGCAGATCCAAACAAGCCATGGACGTGTTGTGTAGAAATACTGTCGCAGCTTCTTCTTCGGCCTCTGCAGGATTGCCGCCTTCCTTCACTGTCCTGCTATGGGGACACAGTTTCTAAATGGCCGGCAGCGCCTCTGGTGAAGTAGAGCCACGTCGCCTGGCGCCATCGCTCTTGCCTCTCGACGACGCAGCAGTTCAGGCGCGACGACAGAGACGAATGCGCACCTGCTTTCTCGCCACATCCCCATTTATATGGGGAAAGAAGCAAGCACGAAGCGTGCCAGAACAAACTTCGCACTGTTCGTGTATATATAATTGTACTGAAATTCTGTGCAAAGTAACCACGACTTTCTGTCGAGTAGCAGGATTCTATTTAACCCGTGATCGATTTTATGTAATGACGGACTTTATTTGTCACATATAAACCCGTAAAATAGATTTAAATAATTATAGGAAACTCAGTTTTAATTAGAACTAGAAAAAGATCTTTTGAATAAAAGAAATATTTATTCGAAAAACTAGACTAGGTGATACGTTTTTAAATATGTCTGTTCCCTTTCTCTTTTGTCTCTCTTTAAAAAAAATTAACTTTTACATTATTCTATCCAGTTTGTGCATCGACAATTTTTTTTTCATTCTATTTTTGTCGTAAGAACTGGTAGGATACATTGTATATGCAAACAAGCAATACTGCCACCTGCAATTATACAGAGCTTATCCTTCATTTCACAGCACAAGTACGAAATATATATTCCTTAAAACCGTCTTGATAGCAAATTTTTTATCAGTTAATGACGCGTTTCGCCCTTTAGCAGGGCATCTTCAGATTATCTGCGTGAAAGAATTTACACAAAATTACAAGGCGGAATTACAAACGGTTATAATGGTACATGGACTTATTTTGCGTTAAGAAGACAGTATAAAGGGTAAACAAAGCTTACAATGCGCTTTCCGTAGTGTGACACCGTAAGTTGTTATTGCGGTGTTTCTATTTTTCTGGAATGTTTTTTGGATTTTCTTGTGGTCCTACAAATGTTCGGGTAACAACGAATTACAGTTGGAACATACTCAGTAAAGATGTGAGAAACATAAAACCGATTATTAAGATTACCTTAATAGAAGCGGTGGTGTCTGGTGATACAAGATAAGCCCATGTTTACAATTGCGCTCACGGGCGGTGGGCGGGCGTGGTATGCTGCTCCGCCGGCTTGTACAGACTAAGGGAATGTGGGTAGGGAGTGACATAGGAAGCCGATGTATAAGACGGAACGGGTGAAATCTAGCTATCTGAATACAAATTTAACGAAAGGGAGGTTATTAAGCAGGACAGAAGTTTATAATTTATGCTGGTATTTGTAAATGAGAGGAATTTTATTTGAACAGAGAATATTTATTCTGATTGCTGCTGTACACCATGGATTGGAAATCATTTTAGTACGAAATATCGTTAATTAATGTATTACGATTTTCGACTTTTAATTTATTCTTTTTTTTTTAAAGGAATTTACTAACAGACAATCATATAAGCCTAGAAAGTAGGAAAAAGTTTGCCAAAACTTTTGTTTGGAGTGTCTTAATATACAGATGTTAAGTGTGGACTCTGTGAAAGGCAGAAAAGAGAGACTGGAAGTAATGGAAATGTGGATATGGAGAAGAATGACGTAAACAAGCTGGGTAGATAGGAAAATTAATGAACAGGTCTTCAGAGAAGTGAGTGAGAAGAGAACGCTGCTAAATTATATGGGAAGAAGAAAATCAAAAATGATAGGGCACGTAATGAAACACAACCATTTCCCAAAGAATTTATTTGAAGAAAAAGTTTTAGGTAAAAAACCGAGAGGCAGGCCAAGAGCAACGTATTTTAATAACACCAAAGAAGATATGGGGATAAAATCGTACGAAGAATTGAAGAGGATGATAATGGAGAGAGGGACGTGTCTAAATAGACAAGACACAGCCTTTATGATGATGAATTAATTCTCGGGCTTTCATTTTACTATTGGAACAAAAACCAATTATCTTGTCATTTGTGTACCATTACTTTTGTTGCGAATCGTGGAAAGCGATCGAAACACCAAAATTAATTACACCACTCGATCAAAACTTAATATTTTCTTTGTTATTGACATTAAATCTCTGTTTCACGGCAAGTAATAATTCAGACTACCTGATTGCTTCGACGTATTATAAGACCATGTCGATTTGCGTCATCGTTAACCAGACTGATTACATAAAATATACACATTCAGCCAGGCACACGATCACATGTAACCTGATACACCGATACGCTTTCCCTACAAATTTTTTAAGGTTGTTTTATTTATTATATACTTTTCACTGCTCTTTATTTCTTCTCCATCTATTTCAATAATTTGTCGCATTACTAATTAGTTACCTTAAGGGTGTTAGCTTCCGTGTTTCAGACATATGAAACAGTAAAACTACAAGATACATATCTATACAAATTAGTGGATAAATGCGTGTTTGCATGTTCCAAAGTTACTCCTAAAGGACTAGAGTAATATCAACGACTCCTGGCGATAAGAACTGCTTTATACTTTACTTCAGGAGTGCGGCGTCATAAATAGTTCAATATGAAAATAAATTAGAAAGAAAAGGAAAAGTGACGAAACATACTTCAACATCCACTATTATAGAATGAGGGCATTTAGCGACTTGGGACAAATTTTACGCATTATCGGAAATATTTGCTCGCCGACACTCCCATCAACATCACAAAATAAGTTTATCGCTCAGCTATATTTCCGGTGTTCCTGCAGTACAACTACGGCTTGAGGTATGACGTTGCAATGTATTATTTTTACATTACTAACTGTATTTGAAAGATATTTTACAAGCAGTATACATGTACACAACTAACTGTACCTTTGAAATTTTATCACAATACTTCACACAGTTCATGTGACATGAGATCATACATAAGGACAACGAAAAACACTCATCACAGTTGAGTTTTAATTCATTACGTCTTTAGTACGAAACATCATTCAGGACGCCTTTGCGTTCTGAATATACGTTTGCCATTGAATTACCTTCAAAATTAAATCGAACAACGACACATGTGTACTTTATGGGATAATGTTTCGTAACACGTTTCACAGTTAGCTTCTCAATGTTCCACTACACACAACTGGGAAATAAAATTAATATGGGACACATTATTCAAAAGATGTGTTGTCACAAGGAAGAATTTCGTGATCAACAAATCTTTCCCGTCGGCGCCTGTGATTGAGGTGTGTGACAACCAAACTACAGGTCGAAAACTGCTACAGATAGTGGTGGAATAGTGTGAAGAAAGTCGATGGTCAGACAGAAAGAAGAAGGAAACAGGGAGAAAGAGATAAGAGCGCAATCCCGGGTAACTACGCTAGTTAGCTTATAATAGGAAACAAAATACTGGTGAAAAAATGATATTAAATCAGCACAAAATAAAGAAAATATAACAGTCTCTCATTTCGGGCTTGTAGATTTGATTGCCACTTCTTCCAGGATTCGGAGGCGAGAAAACAGTGCACTGAACCCCATAATTCATGAGTACCATAATCTGCAGTAACAGGAATGTAAAATATTTAAAAACTTTGACATTAAAAGAACACGAATATTGCATGTGTGTGGGCGGTGGTCATCCTAAAGATGTTTTCAGATTGTAGCACACATTTTCCACAACAATACCAGTTTATGAAGTATACTTCTGTGACAGGTCAACAACAAATAAGATATGTCTTATTAAGTTGCAAGAGTTGAAGAGCATGAAACGAAAGCTTTGAATGGAAGAGAGTGAGACAGGTTCGTAGCCTTTCACAGTGTTGTCCGATGTGTACATCGAGTATGCTGTGAAGGATAAAAAGGAGATGTAAGGTGAAGGAATTATAGTTCAGGGTGAAGAAATAAAAACTTCGTGGTTAGCCGATTACATTGCAATTATGGAACAGAGTAATATGTTAACATCGAATTTTAAGTGTTAGGATGACTTTTCTGAACGTATTTGTGTGGAGCGTTTCTTTGTACAGTAGTGAAACACGGAAGATTAATATTTCACACTAGAAGAGGACAGAAGCTGTTAAGATATGGTGCTGCATAAGAACGCTGTAAATTAGATGGTTGGGTAGGTCGCAAAACTAATGAAGAGGTACTGAACAGAACTGGGGAGAAAAGGAATTTCTGGAATACCTTGTCAGAAATAAGGGATCGATTGGTAGGACACATTATTAGGCATCAATTGTCAAATTAGCATTGGAGAAAAATATGTGTGGTAAAAATCTCAGAGTATTCTTATAAGGAGATGAGGGTGGGGGGGGCGAATGTTTCGTATTTTACTAAATGCTTTAGTGTGGAATAGTTGTCTACTGTCATTAGAAGAAATACGATATAAAAAAATAAAATAGCTTAGAAATTCAGTATGCGCATTGCACTTACAGATAATGGAAAATTATTAGAGAGTGCCTCTTTTGAATTTTTGAAAGTTATACTTTAAAAATAAACTTACGTTTGTTTTAATGTTTTATTAGTGGTTTAAATAAGTTAAATAAAATCGGGGTAGTAATATAAAATCAGAAATTGATAAAAATTTCGCAGTTTTCACTGTGCACTTCTTCGCTCGTTTTGCGAGAGCAGAACGAACAGAACTCACCAAGTGGAGGTAGTTACAAATCATCTGCATGTACATAGATACTCTGCAAATCACATTTAAGTGCCTGGCAGAGTGTTCATTAACCAATTTCATAACCCATCTCTACCGTTCCATAATAGCGCTTGGGAAGAAAGAACACCTAAATCGTTTCGTTTTCGTTCTGATTTCTGTTACTTTATTGGGATGGTCATGACTCCCTATGTAGGTGGGTGCCAGTAAAATATATTCACATTCAGAAGTAAAAGTCGGTGATTGAAATTTCGCAAATTGATCTCGCCGCAGCGAATAACGTCTTCCTTTTTATGATTTCCACCTCAAATCATGCAACATTTCCGTGTCGCTCTCACTTCTGTAAAGTGATAAAAAAAGACGAGCTGCCCTTCTCTGGACCTTATCAATTTCCTCCGTCAGTCCCACCTGATGAGGGTCACACACTGGGCAACAGTACTCCAGGAGAGGACGCACAAGTGTGATGTAGGCAGTCTCTTTGGTGGAGCTGGTGCATCTTAGAAGCGTTCTGCCAATGAAATGTAACGTTCGGTTCGCCTTCCCCACAATATTTTCTATGTGTTCTCTCCATTCTAAGTTGTTCGTAATTGTAACTCCTAGGTATTTGGTAGAATTTACGACCTTAAGCTTTGACTGAATTATCGTGTAATTGAAGTTCAGCGGATTTCTTTTAGTGGTCATGTGTATTACTTCACACTTTGCATTACTTAGTGTTAATTGACAATTTTCGCACAATGTAGAAATTTTGTTTAAATCGCTTTGCAGCGGCTACACAGAGAGTTCTCCCACACCCCACCCACCAACCATCCATTTGTTAGGTGTGGTATGTACAATATATAGTTATACCATTTTTACGAAATTTACTCTTAGAGTACAATTAACCCTTAACGTCCCAGGTGCGGTCTCACAGACCGCAAGCGCTTATTGTTATTCAATTGTTAGTGGACAGGGGTGGGTAAGGATAATACAGGGTTGCGTAATCGTTGCTTCCAACACCTGCACTGTTTTCCACTGTCAGTAGCCACGTTAACACGAGTCGCAGCAATATTATTACATCTTCTTTTATGATAGCGGTCTCAGAGACCGCACCTGAGCCTTTGCGTTACGGATTCAGCACCGAGATCTACCTCTACTGTGCGTGTTACAGACACTCATCCTCATTTTGAGGATACTGTTTTGAAATGGTTTGAAGACCCTTTAGGAAGTGATGTGGGATCAGACAGTGACTATGAGATTCAAAGTGAACATAATTCAGACATAACAGTGTGAAAGTGAAGAAGAAATTGTATTGCCACCTGTGGATTCCTCGAGTGAAACAAATAATCGAAATGACATATCGAGACAGTATCATCAGCTAAGAATTCTGCAAGAAATATTTTTCGTCGAAACAATTTTCGTTGGTCTTGGAAGAGACTTTTGAGAACTCTCGTGTGCGTCAGCATAATACCATTCGTTTGCCGACTGTACGACCACCTGCTCAAGTAGGTAACAATCCAGATCCACTCACTATTTGGAATTTGCTGATGACTGACGATATTTTTAATATTATAGTAAAGTTGACTAATGTAAAAATAAACAAAGAAAAGCCTGAAAATGAATCAAATGTTTGGCATGAAATAGATTTATATGAACTAAAAGCTTTTATTGGCTTACTATTTTACTCAGCTATTTTCAAATCAAACAGAGAAGATTATAAATCATTTAATGCCACAGATGGTACTGGACGTGATATTTTTAGATGCGTTATAGAGAAAAACCGGTTTGGCGTACTTGTAACATGCTTGAGATTTGATGATCCTGCAACCCGTTTCGAACGCAAGCAAAACAATCCTTTAGCCTTTAGTTGTACAAGAATGGGGAATGTGCATGCGTCGATGATTGGCTTACTTTTTCTGGTACCGTCTGTTATACACATTGAAATATCACATACCCGAACTGGACTTTAAGTGTTGATCGGATATAGCCCCTCTAGCTACCTGTCGGCATACTTTATATGGAGCCTCTACCACCAGACTGACGCACCTCTCCATGGCTCCAGTGTGACAGGGAGACTTTCACCTTTCTCTCACGAGCTTTGTGTCAGAACTGATCAGTGATTTAAGATCATCTTCAGTTAAGTCTCGCAGCATTGGGGGCCGAGACACCAATCAATAAATTCAAAGTAATCAGAAGTTTACAAGTTTAATTTCGTTGGCACGAAATTTCTAACCGTTTTTCTCTTTAGGGCAGTATGTCTTGCTTTCAAGATCCCTCTGTAACCGATTCTCGAATATGTCCCTTTCATCAACAATCAATGGCAGTAGGATGAAACTTTCACTCTACAGCGGAGTGTGCACTGATATGAAACTTCCTGGCAGATTAAAATTGTGTGCCGAAAACAGGACTCGAACCTGGGACCTTTGCCTTTTGCGGGCAAGCGCACTACCGACTGTGCTATCCCGACACGAGTCACGACGCCGACTCACAACTTTACTTCCGCCAGTACTTCGCCTCCTACTTTCCAAACTTCACAGTAGGAGGCGAGGTACTGGCGGAAGTAAGGTTGTGAGGCGGCGTCGTGAGTCGTGTCGGGATAGCACAGTCGTAGTGCGCTTGCCCGCGAAAGGCAAAGGTCCCAGGTTCGAGTCCCGGTTCCGGCACACAATTTTAATCTGCCATGAAGTTTCATATCAGCGCATACTCAGCTGCAGAGTGAAAGTTTCATACTGGGAACATCCCTTAGCCTGTGGCTAAGCCATGTCTCCACCTTATCCTTCCTTCCAGGAGTGCTAGTCTTGCATGGTTCGCAGGAGAGCTTCTGTGAAGTTTGGAAAGTAGGAGGCGAGGTACTGGCGGAAGTAAAGTTGTGAGGCGGCGTCGTAAATCGTGTCGGGATAGCACAGTCGGTAGTGCGCTTGTCCGCGAAAGGCAAAGGTCCCAGGTTCGAGTCCCGGTTCCGGCACACAATTTTAATCTGCCAGGAAGTTTCAATGGCAGTAGGAGATTTTCTGGGGGGAGCAGTTATATTAGTCGCTCCACTACTTCCAGTAATTCGCCAGATAAATACCGTAATGTTTGAATTGCTTGAAATAAATGTTGCGGCCTGTCAGTTAGGACATTTGCTCTTTTTTTGTGGCAAACTACAACGGCGTGTATGATTTACAAAGTCCGAAGGTGACTGCATTTGAAATGCTGTGAAGATACTGTTGCTCGTTACTCAACAAAATTCTGTCTATATGAGGAACCGAAGAAGTTGTGGGGATTACTATGGACGACAGGGAGTTCTTCACAGCAGTTGAGCTGCTGTCTGACTCGTCCACTAAAAGATTATACCCTGCAGTTTGACTGTCAATTTTTCCGCCAAAGGAGATCATTAAAATAGAGGAGGCATACACTCCACTGTTATGGGCAATCTGCATTATTTTCTAGTCAGTGAATGGCACAGTTTTTCGGTCATGTGTTGGTTGAAGTGCCTTCATACACTGTTATGTTTAGTTTTTCTAGTGATATTGATTGTTCAGACAAACTAGAACCAATCCCTTGAGTTGTACTATTTATTGAACTTGAGGTTGGAGATACATGTACAGCATAAGTTGATACATGTTCCTGTATAAGAGAATAATGTTCTAATTTCACATTCCTGCGAAATCTTGTCATTCATGTCGTTTCAAAACAGTGCATATCATTTGAAGCAGTTTCAAATGGGTTTGAATCTTTCGTTGTACCAAAGCGCCTCAAGAGTTAGACTGCGAAAATTGCGAAATATAGCTTAATTTCTGTTTCTTCTACGACAGTTCACGCACGGAAAAGGTTATATAATTACCATGATTTGAATTTATTTAACTTATTTCAATTATACATGATGCATAAAAATTTAAGGTGAGTCTATTTTCAAAATTTTAACTAACATTAACACTGTAATGATCGCATCACAATGATGAATAGTAGTGGTCGCCTTGTATCTGTGACATACAGGGTCAGCACTGCACCGTTAGCTTTAATTGACCTCAGATGTTGCAGTGAATAAGTAAACAAATCGAGGGATAAACACGCAAGTATTACAATAGTAGTAACTGAACATTTATTTTATGGAAATTAACAATAGTTCCGCTGACGGTTGCCTAATCTCTGAAGATATATCTGTGAGAACCCACACCACCGTTAAAGTGTATAAAAAATCCAAAGAAGGGACATTTTTAATTTTCCATTGTCTCCAAGTACGATGCGCGAACAGAAGATATTAACTAATTTAAATTTTTCTCATGATGTATTTCTTCTAATGACAATAGGCCACTTTTCTTCACTAAATCATTTCGTAACAAAAAGAAAAAAAATCTTTTTGACCAACCCTATTGTTCAGGATAGAGTTGGGTGAAGTGCTGCATCCAACCAGTTTCCAAACTCAAGATCACAACAACAACAATTATTTTTCTTGTAGTATGATACACAAAGAAATGTACGATATTAGCAGCCAGGTGCAATGAATTCAGTCAATGGGAAATGTTTTTTTACTTGTGGTGGGCCAAGATTCGAACTTGGATATCTCGCTTACCAGGCAGGACGCTATCGTCGTGAGACACCCGTATGCAGTGAGCCCCCTACACCAGTGTTCCACCACACTCAATTGTTTGACAAATGCACTCACTAGTAAAGCAGTACCGCTACCCGTTTGTAATTACTTCCAGAATTCCACAATTCCCACCAGAGTTTGAAAGACGACCGTCTGTGGACTTACATATTTTTTTTTATAAAATTATAATTTATTTGATATCGCTAGATTAGAATTTTGTTAAAACCAGAACCCCCACTCTTTTCGAGGCATGAGGAATAGCATTTTTATTTCAAAATATTGGTTTCTGCAAAATTAGTTTTATATTGCTAGCATTTGGTTATTATAATAATTTATTATTGGGGTTCTGAATATGTCAATAAGTACGGCTTCTCCGCTACACCACTGTCCCTGTGAGATTGTGTACTTCTTTTACTTTTAAGTGGATGTGCGAGAATCTCATGGCTGTCTGAATGTGGGTAGTAATAGTTCGCTTTGCATGGTTCTCTGTGGCTCAGAGTTGATAGTTAGTCGTTATCAACCTCTGCTTCTAATGCTACCAAAGAGGTTTCTACACCCTTTACTTACAAGCCAGTCGGCGAGCCCTCGCCAGGGCGAGTCTCACATTCCCACCACTGCTGTGTCTTGGGTTTTGCCAGTTTCCGGTAGCTTAGCTTTCCCGCCTCCTGGCCGCTCGGTCTTCACTTTGTGCTGGGATCGTGGTGAGGTAAGGTTGGTTCACCTCTTGTGTCCGGCGGAGATGGTAGTGATTCGTTGTCTAGCATGTTTAACTTAGACTCTCTAACTTAGATTCATTTTTCGAAATATTTTTTCGGATCATGCGCAGAAATGTGTTCAAGTTTTTCAATCCAGTGATTTCCTACAGATAAACGTGGAATATGTGTTACTAGTTACAGTTTGATAACGGCCTGGTATATTCAAACCTTTTGTGATTATGTGGCAGTGTACGAACTGTGTGTAAATTCTTTCTAGCTTTGTGGGGCCAGATTCTAAAAGACGATATGTTCAGTTTTGTACAGTTCATGTAAAATTTTTCTAATCGTTTCCTTCCTATAGTGATATGTGTTCCACGTTATTGGTTCTTAGAACAAAGTCCTCAGCTTTCACTATTGTTTGTTCCATGCCCATCAGGCAAATAACTATGCATGTATCCTTCTGAATTCCACTAACATTTCGCGATCTTCTCTCCCCGAGTATTTTAATTCTGCTGTTTCTTCTCCAAACTTGTAGTATGCACTTAGTCTTTGCCAGTAATACTCTCCGAGCCTTGTACAACCTCCTTCAATAGCTTGCTTATGAAATTCTGTGTATTTCTAAGGGTTGCATGCCATAGTTTTTATTTTAATTTTTCCGACTTTGTAATTATTTCACTTTTCCGGGTTTTGAGACTGGACTTCCGTCTCTGTGAACGCTCTCAATCGCATGTTGCTGCATTTCAGTAGTTTCCTTATGGAATTCTACGCAGTTCTAGAGATTGCATGCCGTAGTTAATTTTCTTTATTTTTCGGAAATTGAATTTATACATTTTTATCGGTTTTCGCAACCACGTGGGTCCGAACTCCGACTTCAGAGGTTTGCAGGCAGTCACCTGAATTCACGCCACTCCTCATAAAACCAGTGCCTACTGTCAGATTGCAACTTAAGAGTCCGCCGTTATTTTGTGTAATGAATGCGATTTTTAGCCACTTCACCTGAAGTGGAGTGCGATCGCGTAACGTAGCCGTGTGTCGCCGTTAGCGTGTGTGCCCGCGGTCTAATCTAAATGCAAGTTAACTTTGCTGTACTCACGCACCATCTCAAATCAGGTACGACAGACCAGAGACACCTTCGCAGATTTATTGTATATTGTGTTGTGAGGTACCTCCGGGTTTGCTGAATTTCGCCTAGGATAGCGGCGCCTGCTTCTGCCTCGTTTCAGCACGCTGATTTTGGTGAGTTTCGTTGTTGCATTGCCTGTGTTTCAGCGAATGAGTATTGTTTGTAAATCCTTCCCCCACTAGCGTTAAGTTCTGTGTAATTTATGCTAAATTCAATGCTCAGCATCGTCCCTATTAGATAATGTAAATGCGATGCATTTTTATTGTATTAACAAACTTGGTTCCCCATTTTGCTTGCATTCGACCTGAATAAACAAGTTAAGTTCCGTATAATTTTGACTTGCCTATAAATTGTAGTTTTCGAGCACCTACCCCCTTTTATTTAATATTGTTGTTCACTAGTGCTGAGAACAAGCTCAGATGCAATTTTTTATGTTTAAGTTCCGTTGCGCCATAAATGTTTTTCTTTAGACACCTTTAATGAAATAACTTTAATTGTGGTGGTTTGTTTATTAATGCCTGCATGTAAGTTCGTGTGAGTTGCTACGTATATTGGCCACTGTATCGTTAACTTCCTGTTATTAGAGCAATTTGAACCACGTCAGTTCTCAATTTGGGCCAGGGAACACGGTTTTGCAGCAGGGAGTAGCCAGCAGTTCATAGGACCTTTTGCTAATTTTACTGCTAAAATTAAGCTTTTTTATAACAGTAAATTCTTATTTGGGCACTTCCTACCAGAATTAAGCTTTTATTTCATACAGTGGCCCACTTTTATCTGGCTTACCGCTGCCAGGATTCGCTCTTCTAGCGGACCATCTGTTCAATTTAATGCGTACTGGAATATTAAAAAAAAATTTTTTTTCTCTCCCAGTGGGTGAATTTGTGATATTAGCAGCGCGCATTAATCTATTTCAACTTATGTTTTCAGCAATCGTGTGTTTCAATGTATTTTTATGTCATTTTGTATGGGTTATTTTATTTACTTGTTTTTGTAAAAAAGAGCACAGCCACAGTGAAGGAATTAGTTTGTGTTTCGTCAGACGGTTTTGTCGGGCTAATCTGGCTTTTGTTACTTTAGTTGTTACAAACTACTTGTGATGATGGAAAATAGTTGTGCCTTGTCCGTTTCCACTCGCTCTAGGCGATTAAACCAAAGTGAGGATCGTGAAAAGTCGTCTAAGACAGATCTTTCGACCGAAAGGGAAAAGTAGCGAATACAGAAGGCCGCGTTCCTGTTGAAAACGCGACTAGTTGAAACGGATGCCGGACACTTGCCACGCCGGACACTTGCCACACCTGACCCTTCGCCAGGTAGTCGGATTAGCGGCCCCTCAGGGAAGGGACGCCCTTCCCCGTAATCCGGCTATTTGCGTCCAAACCTCCGTCTCCGATCTTACTCGAAACAGCCAATACGAACGAGATATTTTTGTTTGACATCTCGCCGAAATGTACAACTTCTTTTCAATATCGCGAAATCGAAATATTCATAACTTTTGGGAAACGAAAGCAATACTATCGGCAATGTCACTGTGTAATTAGTTCTTCCAACCACAAATATAGATCCATTCTCCTTCCGTTTATGCGATAGCTTTCTTCCACACTTACTGATTGCGATAAAAACAGTCCATCGCCATGGAAGGAACATGAAAGGAACGATATAAAGATAATTCGAATGTTCGCTTATCATTCAAGTTGGATCACTTCATTTGTACATAAATTGCTACAACTGCGTGAGAAAAAAGCAGGAAAGAAGAACGATACACTTCATAAATTTACTCTTTTGCGGCGAAATATTAGTTAATAAAGTAAATTGGACAATGTTCAAATCAATGACGGAAAATACGTTTACAAAATATAGATAAGAGTGTCTATGTTTGACAGATCACCTAAACTCGACATACAAATTGGAAATAAAGAAGTGAAGGAATATAGAATGCTATGCTTGTAAAGTACACTGTTGATCTACATTGTTTAGCTGAGTTTCAGAGGAAACACCCTAGTTTTTAATGGAAATGCCATAATTCCTATGATCTCCACTACAAAAGAAACAAAAAGCACAATGTAATATGTGTACTAGCTCGCAAGCGAAACTGAAGTCGATAGTTCCTGTCAGTGTGAGCAGATGTTATACTCGACTACCGGAATAAATTAATAACTGCCGCGGCGGAGCGGCCAAGCGCATTGAGGCGCTATGCTGCGATGCGCGAGGCCGTTTCCCATCGGGGGTTCGAATCCCTCATCGGGCATGAATGTTTGTGTCGTCTTTTGTATAAGCTAGTTCATAAGTATTTTGTAAGTTTAAGAACTGATGACCCTGCAGTTAAGTCCCTTAAGCTTATCAAACAATTGAACATTTTAATTTACCGACCCCGGCACTCTCATGACGCAGCCGCTGAACAGTTCATAGAAAACTTGAGTTTCAACACCAATAGGTACACTACTCATACAATTATAGTTGTCGGTGACTTAAATCTACAATCCGTATGTTGACAAAAATACACCTTCTGATAAGGTGGCAGATACATCTTCCGATATTGTTCTAAATGCTTTTTTTAAAATTATTGTGAACAATTAGTTCACGAGTCAATTAAAATTGTAAATGTTTTCGGAAACACACTTGAGCTCTTAGTCACAAATACTCCAGAGCATCACGATGGATACAAGGGTAAGTGAACCCAAAGTTGTAACGAGCTCAAATCTGTAACAAAGATATTCACCAAAACCAAACTCTAAATACGTCTATTAAAAAAAGAAAATATAAAAATTCGGTTGACATCTTCCTAGGAGACAGTCTCCATTTTTTCTAAATTAACTATGTAAGTGAAGATCATATGTGGCTTACATTCAAAGAAATAGTATCAACAGCGCTGGATGGATTCCTACCAAATAAATTAATAAGTGATTGAACTGGTCCCCCATGGTACATAAAACAGAACAGAAAGCTTTTGCAGAAAATTTAGACGAATTCAAAATAACCCAAGATTGCCGATGTTTTACTGAAACTAGAAGTAGCGCGGCCTTCAATGCGACATTTGTTTATTATTTTTCACAACGAAAATCTTCGTAGAAATGTGGCGGAAAATCCAAATAGATTCTGGTCCTACGCTATATACAGCAGCGAAAAGACTAAATGAATGCCTTTATTGCGCGATAGCGACGGTAATGTTACTGAACACAGTGCCACTAAAGCGTAGTTGTTAAATGCAGTTTTCAGAAATTCTTTCATCAAATAAGACGAAGTAAATACTCCACAATTCGAAATGAGAACTGCTGCAAACATAACATAGAAGTAAATACCCTTGGTGATCCAAAGCAAATCACCCTATCAGATAAGTGATGTTGCAGACGAAATGATCAAATATGTTTTCAAAAGTTTCTAATGCATAAGAAAAATACGTCTAATACATTTGTTTATGATATTCTTTAGTAACAATTATTTTTGAATAGTAAGATCCTTACCTTGTTTCCATAACTTTTACTGGCTTGATTAAAGATAATCAACAACATGGTGAGAAACTTTAATTTTAAGAACTACGTTTAAATGTACTTCATGAGATCTACGTCTGCTGTAAACTTATTTCTATCCTTGTCTAATTTTGAAGATATGGGAATTATTTCAACACTATAGCTGCGGAACTTGTCAATCTTAAGAGCAGATCTGTTTTAGGATGTGTATTATTGGTGCAATTCTAAAGTTCAGTATCTTTTTAAAACCCAAACTGTACCATATCAGTTTAACAAAAATGCTATTTTTAGGAGCTAATTGCGGCTCTGAAATTACAGGAATAATTTTAGAACTCACAATTTTTGACGGTATTAGAAGGAAGAAAAAAGTTCTCTTAACGTGTCAACTGTAGAAGCTTTTACCTAAATATTAAATTGCGAATTGAAAAGCGGTAGATTTAACTATAAGTTCTGGTTGCAGGAGGATCATTTGAGTGATGTTTAATGTATTTGCTTCGTTGAGTCATATTTCACCGTGTATTGATTAAACGCTAGTTAAACGAACTGTGACCAGCTATCTTCATTATTAAGTTATTTAAGGATACTGAGGTCTGATACACTCTTTTTATTTTTACAATTAATAAAGATCGCATCGTTAGGTGGTCCTCACAGGTGTTATCTACGTTCAATACCTCTCCGTTCTTCGAAATCAGCTTTACCTTGCCATGATCATGTTTTCGGAGTAAGCACATCCACACCTTATTATCGCGTAACCATGGTAGTGGGCAAAGGCTTGCCCTCGGCCGTTATAATAACTTCATACTGACGGTCGTACTACGAAATGCAGAAGCGACCAGAGTGCATATGTCGGGACAACGTCCACCGAGTTCTCGGGTCGGGTGGTAGGAGGGGAGGGGGGAGGAGGAGGAGGAGGAGACAAGGGTACCCGGCCCTTCGTAGCAGGTAAAAGTGTGGCAAATGTCCGGCGTGGCATGGATGGAAGCGGAGAATGCTTCAGTCCAAGAATTAACAGCAGGGATAGAAACGCAGAATGCTTCTGTTCGGGAATTAAAAGCAGGGATGGAAGCGCAAAATGCTTCAGTTCAGAAATTAAAAGCAGGGATGGAAGCGCAAAATGCTTATCAAAGTTTCTGCGCAGTTCAGGGATGCGCAAAGTAACTCCGTTCAGGTTATTAACAATAATCTGGATGGGTTGCGCACCGATATAGCGCGGCTAGTTCAGGAACGGCATGAGGTAGCAATGCTTGGTATCTCAGAAAACACGACTAAAATTTCAGGGACTGCAGAAGCTATATCTGCCCTCTCCGACCGTGTAGTTACTAATATCCACTCTCTTGAGGAGAAAGTCGAATTAGTTAAGACGTCCACTCCCTTAAGGAGAGAGTCGATTTGGTAGACGGTCGTAGTCCAGTCACTTGGTGTCCAAAAGGGGATTACTGGAAAGTTTTGCGGGAGTTTTGAAAATTAGTATGCTTGTAGATTTTGATGTGCTCGTTTCGAATTTTCACTTTTCCGCCTCGTATCTTTGCCGCTCGCGCCGCCATATTGGAAAAACGGCGCCCAAAAACAGTTTTTTGACGATATCTCCTTTTCGACACATTTTACGTTGAAAATAGTTATGAGATAAATTAAACTAGAGAAAATTTCCTACAATTTATGTCTTTACCGTTCTTATTGTAAAATAAATAGTTTCCCTGTACGAGCGCAGCAAAGGCTACTAAACGAAAAATATTTTACTTAGCGGTGAAAACCTAGTCTGCTGTGGCCTGCCCGTGGCTACACGGCCTGTCTCAGGTATAGCGGGATTTCCCTTCTTGACCCTGGGGACTTTCGGACCCCTTCCCGATACGTGTGCCGCAAAATCTACTGCGGCCTACTTGAGGCTACACGGGCCGTCACAGGTATAGCGGGATTTCCTTCCTTTACCCTGTGGACGTATGGATCCCTTCCACGAAATGTCTGCCAACCGAGCTCAAATGTTCTACATGAAAATCAGTACGAGTGCATTGTTCTACAGTAGGTTCGTTCGAGTGGCCCAAACGCTGATAGTTCCTGATAGTTAGTGACGATTTGGAAGGCCCCCACTGCGCATGGGCGCTTTTTGACAGTTGCCAACTCCGAAGCCAACTCGAACGCTTATTTCACCTGTTTCGCAGTTTGGCCACTCATAGCGCTAGTTGGCATCTTTTCTCTCCACCGATGTTGAAAGTGAGGTTATGACTGGCGATATGTTATGTGTTTCTCAATTGAGAAAACTATTTAAGTTGTCATGAAACATTTGCAATTTACCGTTAAACCAAAGTATAATAATAAAGATTAACAAGACACATTTGCCTGCAAACCGTGTATCTGTCGAGTATAAAATTCGCGTGACGAAACTAGGTTAACTTGCGAGTCGCGATGTTACGACCATTCCATCAAAACATTCTTCTTGAGAAAGCTCACGTCGACGTGAGGTGGCGGACCGGAGACGGTCAGTGTGCATTCCGACATTAGAAATACATTGTGGATTAAATTCTGATCATAAACTTCGACAAAACGCAAAATATACGTAAACATGTCCCCCCATTTATAAATAATGTAGCCAAATTAACCTGACAAAACCTCATACAAAAATGAGGTAAATTAGGATAGTTGTGTGTGAAAGGAATATTTGGTAACAAATTCATATGCATTTTTCCCATTATTATGAGTTACAATAAAATTTAAAAAAATGAAACATACAAATTAATATACAAAAATTTGCAGGTGTTGTGCAAGAATTATCATCGCACATGATTTTCCCAGAAGTTACACATTTAGTGTAGAAACGCCCACATTGGCACTAATAGATTTCTATAATATATAACCACAAGGAGAAAAATGGAACAGTAATTGTGAGACGCTATAGTGGCATATATGTCGGTTATAAAAATCTATCACTGCTAATGCCTGTTGTGAACTATATTATTCTTATGTGTCAATTACTTGATTTACAGATGGCACAGAAAATCTCAGTAGGACTATTTTGACTTCATTTTCAGGCAAATATATCACAATCCAAACTGTAAAAACATACACATTCATCTTTAAATCCGTATGTTATGAAAATTTCCACACCTTTTATTTATAGTATGTATGGGTGTAATAAAAAGGGGACGTACTGTATTAGAAGGCCACATAAGTTGAAAGAATGCCTGTCTAATATACAAACTCAGCCTCAATCAAGAGAAAATCGAAGACTTACAACACAAACCTCTTCGTAAATATGCGGGCTTGTCTTTTGGAGAAGTCTTGTTAAACGCTTTAGAGTCAATCAGAAAACAGTTTGACGAAAATCCGCTGACTTAAACTTACGGTCGCCAACTATCAGCTCCGCCACTCGAACACCAAATTGGCCAGTCAGATATCGTCAGAAAGAGTCAAAAGTGCCACTCGAACGCCTCAAACTGTTCTTGGCCGTCAGCAGCGCCACTCGAACGAAGCTAGTGTCGTTCGCATTTTCAGTACCATGGATCCTGAGGAAGGGAACTGTTTTATCTGTGAAAATCCATTGCAAGGAAGTGAGGTGAATGAAGTGAAGGAGAAAGGGTTGGAGACATTTCGTAAGTCAATTGCTAAAAGAAAGGACAATAAGAAAAAACTCTTGGAGAGTCTGAAAACGATAGTGGTTCACGATGTGTGACGCAAATGCTACAATAATGAGAAATTAATCTCTGCATTTTTACGTAGAGGAGGCGATGTCGAATCTTCTCATCCACGACTGCGATCCACAACTACCGCGATATTCTCATTCAGAAATCATTGCTTTTTGTGCGCTGCTGAAATAACGGCAGAGTTTATAGCGAAACAAAAACAGACGCGCTTATGAGAGCAAGTAAATGATTTGGTCACAGCCGATGCACTGTATCACAACCCGTGCATGAAAAAATTGTACCAAAGGCCAACGAATGAAGATATAAAAAAAGAGATCCGTGTGCAAACGAAATCGATACTGCAATGCAGTATATTTACTCTTATCCTGAACAGAATTCTGAAGAGTGTCAGTTCCCTCTAGATGAACTTATGACCAAAATTGAATGCGATTACCACCAACACATAAAAACAGTGAAAGCACAGCTCCTCAGAAAATACGGTAACGATATTTTGATTGCCTACACTGCCAATAAGGCTCCTGTGGTTTGCTTCCGAAACACAGGGTATAAATTACTGACGGAAGCCTGGTACAACAAAAAACTGCAAACAAGGCCGAAGAACGTCGACGAATTGTAAAGACAGCTGCAGCAATCGTTCTAGAGGATATTCGGTCCAAGGTATATGAGACAACATATTATCCTCCATCAGATAATTTTTTTCAAGCAGTAGAGTCCGATATACCTGAGACTTTAGGGGTTTTCCTGGACCATATGATATTGAGAAATATACGGGCGTCTCTTGAGATATGGAAGAAAAATATTTCTCTTGCTCACTGCATAATTACCGCAGCAATACCGAAATCTTTCGTGTCGGAAATGCAATGTATCAAAAGTATGGATCTCGGCGACCAATAGATACATTGTCATCTCCGGATATTGCTCCTCGTACAACGAAGCAATGTTTTTTGGAATTTCGGCTATAATGCGCCCACCGTTGGAAATCTACAGCTATGCAGGTTACTTTACAATTAGACGTTCCGACAAATTTTTGTGTGGTACGTGGTCAGATATGACGGTTGAGCAATCATTGATGAAGACAATGAAAGGCCTAGGCGGTCTGACTCATGGGTGAGGAATCGAGGATAGCGTGTTTTCCAAGTGGACTTTAGGAACGGTGTTCCTGCACAATTTTTGTGACGAAGTTGAACAATTTTGCACCGTAGCTTGCTCCACTTCCGAGCAGCATGTCGAAATGACAAACTCACGGATTAATCGTGACAATGGCGACGTACAAAAGCTAACGGATTGGTTGTGCCAGCATTTTCCTTTCCCAGAAGTAAAGGAACTCATGTCAATAAGCGCAGGAACTATTGGAGATGAGAAAATAAACTGTCACATGGCTGAAGAAATTGGTAGCACTGTAATTTCAAACATCCTCGGTGGAGATTTCTATAACGTAAAATTCAAACGGAATGATAGAGTGAAAGCACTTGGTGTTATGAATACGGACATTCGGATAGATGACTACATTATATCGATTAATCCATTGTTCATTTGTCAAGGAATGTACATTGCAAAAAAATCTGATGAGGAATTTGAAAATTTCCTTGCATACGAACTTGCGCCGTTTCCTTTATCGCTTGTCAATTACGAAGGCATGCGCAAGTGCGTTAAATCTTCTCTGTATAAGGCATTTGAGGAATGTTATACAGAAATAAATTTTGGAAATTCCATGTATGTCATCGGCGGAGGATACTTATTGCACAGAGTCATTTGGAATCGTGGTGAAACGTTTCGATCCATTTGCAATAATAATGTTGCATTTGTTAAATCCAAATATACATCCAATGCCATCATCGTATTCGATGGATATCCGGAAGATGCAGCAGAACGTAGTACCAAATATGCGGAGTGATCTCGACGATAACGGAAACATGCTTTAGTAGATATGCTTTTTGATGAGACAATGATCTTAACTGTGTCGCAAGACTAGTTTCTGGGCAACGATGCAAACAAGAACCGCCTCATCAGAATGTTGGAAACCAAATTTCAAGCTGCAAACTTCGTGGTTAAGCAAGCAACGGAAGATGCAGATACGCTAATAATCAACACGGTAATCTGCATTTGATTCCGTAATAGTTGTCGGTGAAGATGTAGCTATTCTTATTCTTTTGACGGCTCTATCCCCGCGTTCAAACATATATATTCTCAAAACAGGAAAAGGAACAATTTCGCAACGAATATATTCAACAGAAAGTATCACAGATAAAACAGTCGCAGATAACATACTATTCTTGCATGCCTTCAGTGGCTGTGATACAACATCAGCACTCTTCAATCAAGGAAAAATTAAATGTGTCAATCTACTCAATAATAATAATAATAATAATAATAATAATAAACAGATTTAAAGGAGCTTGTTCAGGCATTTAAAAACCCAATTAGCGACCCGGAAATCATTGCTGAAGCTGGAGAACGCTTCGTCCTTGCATTATATTGTTACAGTGCCGTAAAAAGTACGTCGTTAAACAACTATAGATATAAATGCTTCACAAAATCAGCATTCAGAGGTAAATTTGAACTTGCATCGCTGCCACCGACAAAAGCAGCAGCACAACATTCATTTCGAACCTATCACCAAGTTCAGACATGGTATGGAATGGGAAAAAATGCAGTACGATGGGGATGAAAAAAAAGCAAGAATGGGCTAATTGCTGTCACTTCATTCGAGTCCCCAGCTCCAGAGAAATTATTGAAACTTATTTCTTGCAAATGCAGAAAGGGCTGTCAGGCAGCTTGTGGATGCAGAAAGGCTGGATTAAAATACTCCGTAATTTGCGTGAATTGCAGTGGTACCTGTCATAATTCCGAAGTTCCACAACAGGATAGTGATGAACAGGAAGAAACGGAGACTGTTCTTCAGCAAACCTAATACGAAATCGAGGAAAAAGGTGATAACGTCGAAGAAGAGAACCCTAAACGGGGTAGTGCGTAAGAACTTTGAATCCGTGAAATTTTGCTGAATTTTGTACACGAAGAACTCGCAGAACTTGGTCTCTCAGGGATAGCGTGGCAAAGAAGAATGCACTAAATTTAATGATCAGAGCATCATTTGTGGACTAGGCCAACTGGGGATACCACCAAAAACAACGCGCCAGTTACTCCGTGGTGGTGTGGAAATGAGTTTTTTCGTCAATACGCGTGTATTGACGCTCTTAACATGAAACTATTCATTTCACAAAAAAACATTAGGTCATAAATTGTAGGAAATTTTCTCGCGTTTAATTTATCTCGTAACTACTTTCATCGTAAAATGCGTCGGGAAGGAAATATCGTCAAAAAACTGTTTTTGGGCCATTTTTCCAATATGGCGGCAAGAGCGGCAAAGATACGAGGTGGCAAAGTAAAAATTCGAAAAGTACACCAATTTTCAAAACTCCCGCAAAACTTTCCAGGTAAAACTACCAAATGACTGGACTAGTCGGGCGAAAACGCGCACCGACGAACCAGGCGCGCGCGTTGAAGAGCTGGCCACCTCGGCAGCGCAACTTCTAGAGACCAGCCAATATCTGGAACAGTTCTGAAGCGAATGCCACGAAGTGGTTCCTTCATCTTCGGAATCGAATCAAAGTCACAAGGATTTACGTCCGTGTAGTATGGTGGATGGTACAGTACTTCCCAGTCTCATCGACGGTAAAAGAAGTAGCCACAGCTTGTGCTGTATGCGCCCGCAAATCGTCGTGCAAAATGATGGGTGGGTTGTGAAGTGTCTTGCAAACTAAGTCGTGACTGTTCTATCAAGACACAATTTATTGACTGAAGTAGTGGAGCTAAGCCACGCAACAATCAAAATAATAAATCTTCTTATAATTATAAAATAACAATTTTCCTGAGAAGTTTTTGTTTAAATTCTTGTCATAACAGTTTCTTCAGTATAATTCTCGTGAAAATATTGCAATATACTTGACAACCAAGATTCACAAGCAATGCAGCTGCTCCTAAAGCAGAGTAATGAAAGGTAGAAATGATTACGATCCTTGGGTTCCTGCGTTCCTGGCGAAGCCTTCCGTGGAGAGCAGAGGTGGCCGGGCGGAGACCGGGAGTTGGGCAGCGTGGCGTGGCGAGACGACGGCCGAGAGACTCCAGCAGCTTCCAGCGGCGACTCCGTTCCTCGCGGGGGCGTGGTCCAGGACGCCTTGACGTGGCTGTAGGGCCGGTATTTAATGCGGCGCGGAAGGAGACACTCGAAGCTGCCTGGCGGTCCGCGGCGTGCTGTGATAGGCCGCTTCAGTGTCTACTTCCCCCACGTCAAGTAGTCCGTGGTGTCGCTGATACTGCGCCGGCGCCCGGTGGGAAGGGCCTAGCGACATCTCTCGGCCACGGCTGGCCTGCGTGCCTCGTGACGTAGCTGAGGCACAGACAAATATATATAGACGGGAAACCTCCGTAAGGGCCAGGTCCTACGCTCAGGGGTGTGGGAAGGGAGGGTTTCCAGCAGTTCCGTAAGATGTCCCATGATGGCGCTGCGGTCAGAAGCAGTTCTTTAAACTGGCCAGAGCTGGCGGCAGGTAGCGATTGCCCCCACCACCACTTCCCCTCAAACGCCAGCAAGCTGGACACAGCCGTGGCCACGTGGCAGGCGGCACAAGCTCTCCCCTCAGCCTCCCCTCCACATTACCCTCTGACGTGCAAGAGGCACCCTAAGCCAGCGATCCGCCTGACATCTGCTAGCATCTTACGGAACTACGAGGGGATCATAGGACAGTGGTTTAGGGAGGGCTACTCCTCTGTATATGTTACTCTGTGGTCGAGGCGAGGCGCGGGGTTTAAGCAGGGTGCGCTCGGCGACACTGTTGCTCCGTGGCGCGTGTACTGGCGCACTTTTGTCTGTTGCCGTTGCGCGCCACGGCAGGTTGCTCAGAAAGTGTTGCTGCTTCTTTCACAAAACTGGTCGCAGGCGATGGTAAAAAAATGAACAGTAATACTGTGCGTTAACGGTGTGCCGTGGAGGAACGTAATGCGTTAGGATAACACTATCACAGTCTTACACGAGATTCACAATAAGTTTCACCATACTCAGACTCAGACGCATTTTACACTTTAGTGGTCACCCATAATGACGCCATTCGTTGGTTTGGCATTTCGGTTTTGGCTCATAGCATGTGGCACATCTTTCATCCAGTGTTACGATACAGCATACGAAAGCCTGTCCTTCGCGCTCATAGCGCTCCAAGTGCATCTGAGCAGTGTCGTAAGGTATCCATTTGTGCATTTCCATCAATTCACGCGAAACCCACCATGATGAAATTTTTCTCATGCTCAGGTGTTCGTTCAGGATGCATAGCACAGTCATATGAGCTATTTCGGTTTCGTGGGCGAGCTCACGAATCGTCTGACGACGATCACTGTATGCACTACTTTCTCAGAGACGCTAGGATGATCTGCCTGATGAATGTCTGCCACAGTTCGCCGACCTTCGTTGAAGATTTTTACCGAACGTGCCAATGTTGTGTACAGCTATGCCGATTCCCCACACGCCTCTTGAAGACCTTGATGACAGTTTCGTTCTGTACAACCTCTGGCACGTTCAATCTGGATCCTGCTCCATTGTTCCTGTTTAGAAAACATAGTGACACCGTTACATTAGCCCGCTCGCTCACAAGTGACTGTGTTCCCCTCAATTGTGCGCACGCCGGTGACGTGGGATGAGAGAGTCCATTTGCTCGAAGGTAAGTAGTAGGTATGTCAACAACGTGTGTACATAGCAATGTTGTCACTATTTAGATTCCAACCCTCGTGTGTGTGTATGTCACATAATTTGTGATTCAGTTATTGAAGCAAGAAAAATAAAATTAGGCATTATGAAAGGCGTCAAGCGTTAGCGACCTCGTTACATCCAATTTTTGAACATTCTAGCGAAAAGGAAGCCTATTTATGATTAATTGCCGGCCGCGGTGGCCGCGGGGACTGAGGCGCTCCAGTCACGATCTGCACGGCCAATACGGTCGGGGTTCGAATCCCCCCTCGAGCATGGATATTAGTGCCGTCCTCAGTATAAGGTAGTTCATAAGTAGTTTGTAAGTTTAGGGACTGATTACCCCGTAGTTAAGTCCCATAAGCTTAACAAACATTTGAACGTTTTTTATGATTAATTTGTAGTTCAAGTGTCATATATACGATGAGAATTAACGAGAGTAGTTACTGCACTTGCAGAAATATTTGCGTTTCATACACCACATACATTAGAGTGTGGCACCATACAGACAAGGGGAAAATCCAGCTCGCGCGAAAGTGTAAGGGGGGCATTTTAACCGCGGTGGAGTAGCCGAGTGGTCTAAAGCGTCTCGCTGCGGAACGCGCGGTTTCTCGCCTGGGCATGGGTGTGTGTGTGTTTGTCCTTAGGCTAGTTTACCTAGGTTTAAGCAGTTTGGTCCGATAGATTTACAAACATTTGAACATTTTTTGAGACATGACCATCCCAATAAAATATAAGAAATCAGCTCAAAAACGGAACGATTTAGATGTTCTTTCTTCCCGCGCGCTATTAGAGAATGGAACGGTAGAGAAAGGTTATAAAAGTGGTTACTGAACCCTCTGCCAGGCACTTAAATGTGATTTGCAGAGTATCTATGTAGATATGTGCTCGTGCGGCCCTGCACTATAGTATGCACATGTATGAGTTTCTATAGTGCAGATAAATTGTAATACTGTTTCTTTTGACTGTGATATTCATCAGTGAATACGGTTGCCATTGTAATAATACCCTCTTAATAAAAACTGTTATTTATACCCACGTTTTCAGTGAACATTTATCTAGTAGCACCGTAATATTTGAAATCGGCATCGCTTTATAAGCAAAATAATATTAGTCGAGGCGAAACAAAATTTTCCTGCACGTTTAATGCCACAGCATTAACGCTCGTTTCATTTTAATTATTCACTCCCGGATAAGATAGTTCACACATGAAATATTTAGCAGAGCGGAAACATTGACCTATTGTCGTTGACGTACGCGTTCCAATTAGTTTTATTCGCAGAACGACTGTAATAAATGCCAGAATCACAACACTCCTATGCAGATAAATTGACAGCAATTGTGGCAAATTATTTGCATCGCACGCACTGCATTTCCAAAGCAAACACTTTGCCAATCTGTTCGATAGCGCACTGACCTTTCCATCACAGCTGCTCGTAGTTTTTGCCGTGGTGGAGTAGCCGAGCGGTCTAAAGCGTTTAATGCCACAGCTTTAACGCTCGTTTCATTTTAATTATTCACTACCGGATAAGATAGTTCACACATGAAATATTTAGCAGAGCGGAAACATTGAACTATTGTCGTTTGCGTACACGTTCCAATTAGTTTTAATCGCAGAACGGCTGTAATAAATGCCAGAATCACAACACTGCAATACAGATAAATTGACAGCAATTGTGGCAAATTATTTGCATCGCACGGACCGCAGTTCGAAAGCAAACATTCTGCCAATCTGTTCGATAGCGGACTGACCTTTCCATCACAGCTGCTCGTAGTTTGTGCCGCGGTGGAGTAGCCGAGCGGTCTAAAGCGTCTCGCTGCGGGGCGCGCGGTTGCTCGCCGTGGAGGTTCCAGTCCTCCCTGGGACATGGGTGTGTGTGTGTGTGTGTGTGTGTGTGTGTGTGTGTGTGTGTGTGTGTGTGTGTTTGTCCTTATGTAAGTTTACCTTAGTTTAAGTAGTTTGTAAGCTACGGACTGATGACCACGCAGTTTGGTCCGATAGATTTACAGATATTTGGACATTTTAGGAGGCGGACGGAAGACTAACGCGCGGCTTATTATCCCGTCCTCTTAAAAATTCTTTTGCGTTTCATGTGACTCACATTAACGGCTCAGCCATCTGCCTTGTGGAGAGTGGATACGTAAGAGTGTGTGTGTGTGTGTGTGTGTGTGTGTGTGAATGTCGTTCCCATTCTTAACTATGTATCAGGTCTTGGCGTTTGCCGTAGAAGCATAAGAAGGAGTTTGACGTATGAAAAAATCGCCTAGTCGTTATCACTGAACCACTCATTGCTGTTGAAGCAAAGTGTGAGCTAACAACGAATCAGGGGGAAATACTACCTGACAGACAGAGACTTCCACTATCTTGTGTCAAAGCTTCTCTTGAGGTCGGAGGCGACCTGGAGACGAAGTGTTCTTCTGTGGCTAAATAGTGGCTGGCTCTGATTTGCTGACTGGGAGGAAGAGCATGGCGCGGTGCTAAGCGTTGAACAGCACGCATCATACGTAATAAAGCACTTCACATAGCGAGCAGAGGACATTTTTGCCAGCCCACGATATTTAGTTAACATCTGAGGACAATTACTGAGCAGTATGTTGGTAGACTGATTTGCATAATAAGTGTACTTTGTCACCTACACTTTAACTAGCGGATTCGCATTCGGAAGGATGGTGGTTCAAATCCACCCCCGGCCATCCTGATTTAGGTTTTCCGTGATTTCCCTAAATCACTCCAGGCAGATGCCGGGATGGTTCCTTTCAAAGGACACGGCCGATTTCCTTCCACATCCTTACCCAAACACTCCGAGCGTAAGCTCCGTCTCTAATGACCACGCTGTCGACGGGACGTTAAACTCCGAGCTTCCTTCCTTCCTTTGACTAGCGAGTCTTGACTTCATCAGTAGTATCAGCAAGTTCTGGCAGCTTTTATTGTCTCAGGTTAGCAAGACAGGTTTTTATAGCAATTTTAGAACGCACAATGGAGAACAGAGATCTTAAAATAACGGTTAAAATTAAAATCAGACCGCAGAATCTGGACTGTTTTAAGGTTTTGATGGTATTCAGAGTGTCAAACACAGCCATTAGCCATCGTAATGAACATGTAAGTGCGTTTACGCAAAGCTTCTTTCAGACTCGTTTCCATACTTGGCAACAACAGCACATTACTATTTCATTTTAATGCGACAGCCTTTACTGTTTAACTTCAACTGTAAAATCAAATATAGGCTCGAAATCTCAGCCATCCTCCAGGTTATTAATGATAGATGTCTTTCGTGATAAATTATCTCATTTATTTTTGTTTACATTGAGGTTCAGACTGTCAAAGTGACAGCATTAAAACAAGGCCCACGAATTACTTGTTCAACATAAATGTTAGTAGCCGCGGCAGAAGAGCCGTACGCATTGTGGCGAACAGCTGCGATGCGCGTGATCCTTCGCTTCGGGGGTTGGAGTCCTTCCTCGGGCATGGGTGTTTGTGTTGTCCTTAGCATAAGTTACTTTAAGTTAGTATAAGTAGTTTGTAAGACTAGGTACTGATGATCAACGTAGTTAAGTCCCTTAGATTTACAAACATTTGAAATGTTAGTATTGCTTTCAATTTAAAAAAAAGGGTAAATTCTTTCCTTTTAGCGAGAAACTTTTTTACTGAAATACTGCTACATACACCATTTCCGTACCAGGTGAGATAATTAAGCAGATAAATTTTTGTTGTAGTGAGAAACTCTTTTACTGAAATACACCATTGTAAAATGTAAACTTTCACGGCCGGAATGGTCAAAATTACTAAAACTTTCCGGGCTGTTATGCCGTGGTCTATTGGATTTATTATTAAAACCCAACGTTTCGTCCCCGACTGCGGAGGACATTCTCAGGGGGGATCGTGGCACTTTTGGATGTCCGATTCACACCCTGGCTCGCTACTGACTGAAGCAAAATTCCGTTTACAAGGGCTCGCGCGCAGTGGTGTGACGTCAGATGTTTTTGACATGCGCGCGCAATTCGTCGTTGCCATCCTATAAATTCCTGCTTTTTCCAGCGGTTTGCGAGCATCCTTTGTCGATTTCAGGTGATCCTGTATCTTCCGAGTAGGTTTGTAAATAACGGCAACATTCCGTTTCGTCAAAATTTTACCGATGCGGTCGGTGACGTCCTTAATTTTATAATAAATCCACTAGACCACGGCATAACATTAATATTCATAGAATATATGACATCAACTGCGATTGAGCAAAGCTGAAAATGTGTACCCAGCCGGGATTCGAACCCGGGTCTCCTGCTTTCTAGGCAGTTGCGCAGACCCCTACACCACTTTTTTTTTTTTTTTTTTTTTTTTTTTTTGGGCCTCCCATCTCCCCTTCTAGCCCATCCTTGCGCTCTCCATATATGCCTTCAAAACGGCGAGCTTCGTTTGCTGTAAGCTTGTTTTTGTTTTAAGTGAAGTTTCTGGAACGGAAATGAAACTTGTATTCAGATTACCTTAGACGTTCTCCTAACGATCGTTGTAACAAAATTAAATTTTTTCTCCAAAACTTAAGAACTTCTTTGTTAAAATTATTCTTTGATGAACCGATTCCTATGTAAGTAATGTCGACAAAAATAATATTCTCATTCTGTAAATTCATCAGTAATGAACTGATTGGCCGTTTAGTTCTTTAATGTGAAATTATTTCCACATTTAAACTAAAATGTCTTCATGTATACATTATATGTATATTCTTTCAAAGTAAGAAACTAAAGCGTAAGTAGAAGTGATTGAATATATAGACATAAAATTGACGTTGATATGTGTCGCATTGCACCCAAATGATGGTCTGTGAGCAGCCGACGAGCAACGGTCGCAGAATTGCATCTTCTTTCAGAGCAGAAGTTCTAGCCTATCCCTGTCTTTTTAAAGATTATCTTAAGTGCGTTCTCAAACTTCTTCTTATGGTCCCCGTAATTCCATGTTCTCGCATACTCCGTTTCCATATATGTCATAAACTCTATAAGGTTGTCACTACCGATTTTATTAACGACGTAACTGGTATAATGCCCAAGTAGCCACATCACAGTATTGTTTTTCCATTGCGGATAGTATTTTTTGTCTGGTCTATACAATAGTTTTGTTTCTATACATTCCGGTGAGTTCCTGGTTACAAGTGCTATCTGTCGCCTAATCCACTTCCAGTGATGGTCGCGGTTTCCGCACGTGAATCTGTGTGGAATAGTGTCCACTAGATTACAGGTGAGGCATCGTTCTGTGTCACTCAGTCCAATTGCATAAAGCCTCTCATTGGTGCTTACGATGTTGTTTATCGTTTTGTATAGCGCTGACTTAACGTTCGAAGGAAGTACGCAGCTGTTAATATTCTGCCACACTGCTTCCCAGTTGACTCCAATGTACTTCGATTCTATTTTATTCCTTCCTTCGTGTTTTCTTCTGTATTCCAAAATGTCTCTTGCAGTTAAGTTCTTGTAATTTTTTAGTCGTTCGCTCAGATAACTTCTCTCAAGATAGTACTCCCGGATATGTTTTAACTGAAAACTTATTGTTTGGACATTTATCGGTGAATCTGTACTTTCTGGTTTGACTGCTTCGAACAGCTTCGTAGTAAGGCTGTCAGGGTTGCTGTGTATGTGGTTGGTCATTCGTTTAATATATAGCGCAGTTGCTTTATTTCTTATATTAGTCAAACCCAGTCCGCCGTGTGTGGGGTCTAGCGTTACAGTTGTAGAGTCTACTCTGAATAGTTCACCCTTCCATATAAATGATGTCGCCTTTGACGTTATTGTCTTCGCTACCAGTTTAGGGATTGGAAATAACTGTGCTATGTAATATGCTTTTGACAGGATGTACGTATTTACATACTTAACTCTCTGGTACTGATCCAAACTTCGGTAGTTATTTTCAAGCAGTGCTCCCTTGATTTTTTGCGCTACATCCCTCCAATTTTTTGCCATCATCTGTAAGGGGACGGTTGTCAGAATAGTTCCAAGAGCTTTATGTTCCACGACGTTTTTAGCCCAGTCGAGCCTGATGTCTTGCAATCCTCGTATACTTAAAAATTTACTTTTATTTTCGTTCATTTTTGCTCCTGATGCTAGACAATATTTATTTAGTTGTCTCTCTAGAGCCATCACGTCTTCTCTGTTCCTTACTATTATCCCTACATCATCAGCGTAGGCGCCAACCACTATTTTCCTTTCATAGATTGTAAGACCTGTCAGTTTAGCTTGCAGTTGCCTTAATAATGGTTCCAGTGATATTACAAAAAGTAACATCGATAGAGGACTTCCCTGAGGTACTCCTCGTTTAATTTGTATCTGTTTCGTCAGTTGGCCGTTAACAGAAACTTTAGCCGAGATCCCCAGTGCGACATTTTTGACGATGTTTATAGTTCCTGGAAGAAATCCCATTCGTTTCATGGTTCCTAGAAGATACTTGTGTTCGACCTGGTCGAAAGCTTTATAAAAATCGACGAAGAGGAGACCGCAGTGAATATTGCTAACAGATGTTAAAGTAATAATGTCCCTATATTGCTCAGCAGTTTGGAGTATCGTCCTTCCATAGGCACAAGTCTGATAATGACAGATAATTTTCTCAGTTAGTGGTACGATACGTTTATTTACTGCCCTTGCAATAATCTTGTAGTCAGAATTCAGTAGGGAAATTGGTCGAAGATTGTTGATTTTCTTGCATCCTTTGTTTTTTGGGATCAGAACAATTTTACATTCTTTCAATTCTGAGGGGACACATTTACCCTGAAACACTTCATTCACAATTTCTGTCATCTTATCTCCTATCAAATCCCAGTACCTTTTATAAAATTCGATGGGTAAACCATCGGGTCCTGGTGACTTCCTAGTGGAAGAACTGCGTATAATTTCCAGTACTTCTTGATTAGTAAAGGCTGAAGACAACTGTTCATTGTCTTCTCTAGTTATTTTAGAAGTCACGTTTTCAAACAGTTCATCGTAATAGTCTTCATTAGAGTCACATGGTTCATATATATCTCTGTAGTACCGATGTATTTCACGAATTATTTCATTTTGTTTGGTGAGGACAGTACCATCTACCAGCTTGAGCTCATCCATGAAAGTTCTTCGGCGGTTTTTGTTGTGTTTTATTAAGTGATACAAAGCCGCAGATTCGTCCTCACTGACTGATTTTGCTTTAGATTTAAGCTTAAGTCCTTCTAATTGTTGTCTCTTCAATGCTATTAACTTTGCTTTTATCTTTTTAATATCTTGCAGTCGAGTCGTAATTCCGTCTACCTGATCATATAACCCTCTCAATACACTGTAATAGAATTCCATTGACTGTTTGATTTCCCGAGAGCGCTCTATGCTATAACAAATAATTACTTTACGTAACTTTGGCTTCGCTCTAGTGGTCCACCACTCTAAAACACTATTATAGCTGTTAACTGAGCGTAGACACAGTTCCCATGCACGATTAAGTTCTTCTTCTAATTCCTTGTCCATTAAAACAGCAGCGTTCAAACACAATTGGCCCCTGTACCAACATGTTGGTTGTTGATCTAAATTGATACAGGTAGAAATGCTGCTGTGATCTGAAAAGCTTGCAGGAATTGTTTCCGCTTTAAGTACATTGGTCGCTAGGTTGTCCGACACATAGATCCTATCAATTCTACTGGAGGATGTACTGGACCAGTGTCGGATACTTAATTTCCCAAACGTCCCTCAGTTTCAGTTCTCTGACAAGACGGTTCAGCTCGTTTGAATAATTAAAATTGGGAAACTGGTCTTTTCGGTTCAGAACACAATTAAAATAACCCGATAGTATGAGTTTTTGAGGGTCCTTCCGAAGTAGATAAATTATATCTTCTTTAAAAAAACTTTGCTCTTTCGGAACTATACGTATTGCCAGAGGGTGCGTAAAGGTTAATAATTGTGACACCCATTATGCTCACCCCTATTCCTCTTCCAGATTCAAGCATTTCTACACCATTTACAGGAATACCGTCTTTTATTAAAATTGCCGTGCCAACATTCATTTCAGGTGCAGAATTAATGAGAACAACATATCCGGGTATTGTAAAATCTGTCATTAGCACCTCTTGCAAGAGAGCAATGTCTGTTGCTGATTCGTACAAAAATTGTTTTAAAGCTTCGGTTTTAACTTTAGACGTAATCTTATTTATATTTATTGACGTTATTGTATAGGCCTGTAGCATTTTTTGAGACTATATAATGAATTAATTGCCAAAGTTGGGAGGTTATCCGAATAAGGATGCCATGGCCAACAGCAGCAATAAAATACTTACGAAAATATAAAAAGAAAAAAAAAACATATTGCTATGATACTTCATGAACGTCTTTTAGATGCAGCAAATATTTGTTAAAAACTGATTGAATCCCTCTTTTTTTTTCCGCTAAGTGTTGCCTTCAGATGTCAAACCCTGGGATATATCTGTACGTTCATTACAGGGGGAAGTTCCTTGTAAGACATTTTTGGAATTTCCCTTCAAGGAACCTTCAGTGACTATTTCATATTTGATATTTGGCGGCTTTTTATTGCCCCTGGCGGGCTGTTGTCTGCTTTGCTTCCGAGTAACTCTCAGATTTTGTTGCGGTTTGACTCGGCGGCGCAGCAAGTCTTGAGTCACCGTGGTTTCCTGTTCACTTTCCTTGTTTTCGTCTGTCGTGTTAGAACTTCGATCAGGCGAAGTCTGTTGTCCGCTTCCGCGTTGCTGTTGACGGTCTTGCGCGACCTGCATCGGTGTGTCTGACGCGGCGTGTTGCTCGTCGACTGCTGCCTCGGTCTGCTTGTGTTGAGACACGTCCAGCTCCTCAGAGAGCAGCAACTCGTTCGCCGACGTGTCAGGCACTATTTTATCAGATTCCGTCTCTTGCATTACTTCTTTTTCTTTGTCTGACAGATTGTAGCGTGGTTTCGTCCTCCGAAGGCAGTTCTTTCATGTCTACGTTCCCTGTTCCCTCTAGCTCTTCCGCTTCTCACGGCTTCTGCTTGCGGGCGGAATGAACAGGAGAGGAATCTTCATCAGATTGATCTTCCGTTTTTTCTAGGGGTCTTTTCTTGGGTTGCTGCTCACTTTCACGCACAGCAGAACCGCTATTTGTAACTGGATTCAAGGGTGGGAACTCCTTTTCGGGTATGGTGACCACATCAGAAGTACCTTCCATGGCGACCTTAACAGGAGGGGGTGTGAGTCGTTGCCGCTGTATTAAATTGGTTCTCAAAACAACGGCACGACGTGGGCAGTCCTGTCGGAAGTGTCCAGATTCGTTACAAATTTGACAAGTTTGGTCTTGTCCAGAATACACAATGTGAGCTTTATAACCTTCTACGGTAATATAAGAGGGAATATTAGTTTTAACTTCCATTTCTACAGATCGTATTCCATTATAACATTGCAATTTGTACTGCTTGGACCACCGTTCATTCACAATTGAAATAACGTCCCCATATTTTGAAAGTGCTTCCTTAATCAACAGATTATCAATTTCAATAGGGATATTTAAAACCCTCACAGTTTTATACGTGATATCAGCTTTCCGTACTGAGACTATACTTTTAGATCCATCTCTATGTTCAAATTCTACAGCATTACCCCACTTTGTCAGAAATTTGTCGACCGTCACCCGACTAAAAAACTTTACAAACACACAGTATTGATCAGCGTCTAATTGACCCATTACCTCAAACAGCCAGTCGTGTAATTCCAGAGCAGACGGTTGAACAGGACGAGTTTCCCTCTTGAAAGAGAAAACCAGATTATTTTTTCGTGCAGAATCAGCCATTTTCTTCAGCGGCGTAGAAATCCCGCCAAATGACGAGACGTTCACAAACGAAACGCGTAAACACCGCTATACAGCACTTCAAGTACGTGTACGAACACAGAAAGAACAGGAACACTGAACGTAAACAAATACACCGGCGCGAGCGCTAACGTATACGTAGCAGCAGCGGGCAGGTCCGTTCGCGTTGGCAGCTGAAGCCGAACTAACCACTGGGGACACAGTGATTACCGCAGCTGCAAGGACTACCTAAGCACGCCTCCCGTCAGATACAAATTCCCAGCTTCGCCCTGCCCACAGTACTCAAACTCGTAGTTTAACTAATTCCCGTAAGAGTAAGGGCTTCAAACTTTGCCCACCCCTCCCCACTAACCATAGGATCATTGCCCGTCACCGGCATATTCGTCTGTTGCGAGAGAACAGACGTCACTTCTGATCCTGCAGTTATTATTTAATATTCATAGAATATATGACATCAACTGATTATTTAATATTCATAGAATATATGACATCAACTGATGTCATATATTCTATGAATATTAAATAATAACAACTGCAGGATCAGAAGTGACGCCTGTTCTCTCGCAACAGACGCCAAATGTATATACACGGCATAACAGCCCGGAAATTTTTAGTAATTTACATACACCATTTCCGTATCAGGTGACATCATTAAGCAGATAAATTTTTGTTGTTTATCTTACAGGAGTGGTAATTCGATTCGTTTTGAGTAACAGCTCAGAACCTCTTGCCTTTGTTTCACTGAAATGTGCTCTGCTTTCTGCTTTTTACAAACTTACAGATCAGTCCTTACATGCAACTTGAGGTGAGGGGAAATTGCATGTTTATTTAGAGGAACAGACCAGCTATACGTAACGTTAAACGTGCTAAAACAATAAAGAACAGCAAAGACTTCTCAAATTTGCAAAGCCGAATCAGCACCCTTTTCCTTTCGTTTTCCACTTGGTTAAGCGGTAAAAGTAATTGGTAGATGTTTATCATCTTGGATCGGTCTACCCAACACAACCATCGACCAATCGCCAAAGAACAAGGTGTGAAAATCATCAGGACCAACAAGCTCAGCAAACATCTTACAAAGACACAACACTAGAACATCTAGAAATCCATAGCCGAGAACAAGCAGGTAATACATGGACACGCAAACACAAATGAAAACTCATTTCTAAATTGAAAAGTGATAAACTGCTTAAAAGAAAAATCCCTACACACACACACACACACACACACATACACACACACACACACACACATACATACATACATACACACACACACAGACGTAAAGCACAGGTCATACACTTCTGAAATTATTTCCAGACTTCGGGAACAATCCATTCTTTAAGTGAAAAAAATCCCAAGATCGCCTTAAAATACAGCGATGTTGGATAACCTAAGCAGTTTTGCATTTAAAAAAAGTACTCATAAACTTTCAGCAGTCACTAAAGAACATTCAACAGTTGGCAACACCATCTGTGCCTAGTCCTGGGCGACAAAACTCGACATGTCATACAGACGAAAAGAGAAACAGAAGTGGCAACACAAAAGATGTAACTTTTCATCTAAAAAACAGTAGCTAATATAATCAAAATATTGCTAATCGGTGGACGAGAAAAAACGCCAAAAATATTGAATCGAAGCAAGGTAAAAACTAAACATCATATTCCAAGTAACCGAATATGCATTGTAAATCATGTAAATGTGAAAATCGTATGATATACAGCATAGACTGTCGCTAGGTAATAAATATCTGCACGTAATTATGAGCATCTGAGAAAAAGGACGATAGCAACAATCAGCTATAAACATTTGATTTTGAAAATATAAAGAAATAAAAAGCAGTTTTATTCGTGTTTTGTATCTGACTTTCATTTTTTTTCTTGAAGAAACAACACGTGGTGTTTTGTAACCTGCCTTTCTTCAGCATGTAATCAAGGGTTTGCCCTTCTGAACCACAGAAAGGTCTAACAATAAATTTGAGGACAGCAGATAAGAAAATTAAACGATTCTGAACAATCGAAAATTATTGAAGATGCCTAAAACCGGTGAATCAGCTTTCGGAGGTTATTTAATAGAGATTAGTACTATTATTATCTAGATGATGGACACAGAAACGATATGAGGTGCTACCACACAAGCAACAACTCGAATGAATAGATCATCAGCAGGTTATTCTCAAATCTAAACCGTCCAACAGTATTTAAGTTTTAATAGCCGCAGAAGATTAGCTTTCCGGATTTTACGTTATTCTCAGTATTTTCTACAGCAACTCACATATTGTTGATCACCATTTCATCTTTTACTGTAACTGACTTTACCATGCGGCTTTACCATGGCATTTGCACTATTTTTTCGAGTGGAAACTTATCAAAGTTTTCTCCCGTTCTGTATTTTTTTCTATTTTACATACAAATCCCTGCAGAGAATGTGATCCCGTGAGGAAGTAAAAGCATGAATTGCAAAGCACGTGATCCATCATCCTAGGCCTCCTCGTGGATAGCATATACAGGAGCTCCATCATGCAGAACAAACATGCCAAAACCTGTAGATAATGTAAACTATAGGAAATTTACATTTAAAAAAGACTCTGAACTGCCGTATCCTATTACGAATATGTATGGATAAATTTCCCAAAGAAAAGATGGCTTTCACTGACGATATTTATGCCACCCATTAGGACACTGTCGTGTCGTATATGAGATCAATGTCGGCATTTTAACTTCCATCACAGAGGGCTCAACAGAAGCGGAGGAATGGGGATGGTAGGAGTGGCGACGATCCCATCGTGTGGTGCGTCCGCGGATGCGTTGTGGTGAAATACTCGGTGACATTGTGGCAGCGATGTTGTTGTTGTGGTCTTCCGGCCGGGGAATGGTTTGTTGCACCTCTCCACCCTGCTCTATCCTGTGGAAGCCTGTGCCTCAAACAGTTCCTACATTGCTAAATTGACTATTCTATAGTGTCTCGGAATGTTTCCTACCAACAGATCCCTTCTCATAGTCAAGATATGCAAGAATTAATTTCTACCCGATTCTGTGCAGCATATCCTCATTAGTTTCACAGAAATAACCCACGTTATGCGTCGCACGAATTTCTGACCTCTGGTTTTTTTCTGCTGGCATCAACACGTTGCAGTGTGAATAGTTACCGAGAGCAAGGGTGACTTTAAGACCATAGCAGGAGAAGGTGGAATGTTCCTTTGAGCGTAATCTCAAGCTTCCGATTGATAATAGTGGGAAATATTTACGAACTTTCGAATTGCTGACCCTCTATTTTTGTTGCGCAATGTATATGGTGAATGGATCGATCTAATGTGCCAGGTCTTTCATACATCTCTGAAGAAACAGAAGCCATACATCTAATTTACTAGTGAATTTGTTTACGTTTAGTGAAGGATTTACGTTCACATTTACTCAGATACTCCTGCCATTACTGGGCCACGGTATGAGAACACTAGTTCACAAAATAGCCTCGAGTTTAGGATATACAATATGTTACAGCTTCAAAGTTGCAATTAATTATGACAAGTAGTTTTGTTTTAAAGTTTTCAGTGCTGTTCACTCAATTGTAGAAGTATCATTACTTTTGTAGTAGTTGGTTCCCGGCGCTATGTGGGTATTCATTTATTCTCATCTTATGATAGTCCATCACCTTCTTCAGACCATCTCCTATAGCCCCATTCTGTGTCCTGTATGTTTCGTTTGCATGCATATCAATCTTTATGTCGTCCTATTCCCTGAGTACTGTGTTCTATAATATAACTTTTCATTGTTCATAGAGTGAAACATTAGGAAAATCCGTGCTAAATGTGTTGCGAATTGATATGATGGTGAAGTCTTAATATATTATAAACTCATTCGCAATGGGACGATTTTTTATCCGTTGCATTGATTTTAATTTTCATTTCATAAACTATGTGTCGTACTATGACGTAATGTCGAACGTTTCATTGGCATATGTACATACAGTCAGTAATATATATTGCCAATAGAGGTAATAGTGAAGATGTAACAAATCGAAACCTCGTATGTAATGTACCATCTCATATCTCATGAATTTCTCATACTATGATCTAACTTCTAAGGCATATTCAGTATATACTGCTTGTGAATTTTCGAGTTAAAGGAATATATATATATATAAACTTTAGCTCCGTACCGAATGGCATAGTTTTACAAGTGGATTTATTAAGTGTCCGTATATCTAACCGTCGTGTAATAGTACTTCTTTTCGGACACGATCATTGTTCATAAGATCATTTCTTCTGCAGTATGTGTGGCATATTTTTTTAATCCCATTTTCGCATGTTCTGAACTTCGTGTGATAAGTGGTTCGTACCGCAGCAGCGATTGAGGGTTAATAGCAGGTAATGATGTAGTGTTGCGTGTGCCGCTTCAAAATGAAAGCGCTAGAATGAGCAAATGAAAAACCTGACAACGACCGGTTGCTGCAGTCGATCCTCTCTCTCTCTCTCTCTCTCTCTCTCTCTCTCTCTCTCTCTCTTTCTCTCTCTGTCTCTGAAAGTCGTTAACTATTCAGAAGGATGATTTCATTTTACTTCCCTAATTGGATTTATTAAACATAAGGAAAGGCACTGAATTATGTGGTGGCCGGGATTCGAACCCGGGACCTCCTACTTACTAGGTAGCTAACACCGCGTTGTAGCCAAAACAACTACACGGACTGTCTTAAAGCACGTCTCCCTCCACACCATATACTATAATTCTGCCTCATGTTCCCTGTGAAATGCGTAACAAATTGCCAGGGCTCTCCTACATTGGAATAGCACCCCAGCAAAGAACGCGAATAGGAACTATCCCGCCTTGCTTATTTGAATAATCAAAGTTAATGTGTTTTATTTTACACAAAACGATTGTGGTTTCCACCACCGACTTAGGAAAGGAACTAATTGTTGGAGACATAACTTCTCTTTCGTAGAAATTTCTTTTTTTCATTCATAGCTTCGCTAATATGTCCCTGAGAATTTATGCCGATTTATAAATTTCATGTTATCTTTTTTGTTAGCTGTAGTCAACTTAGATAAATCGGTAAAAAGACATCTCCAACAGGTATTTTCAATTGCGGTTACCAGCAGCAGAATCGGAACAGCCATATCCATTTAGAAGATCGATTAAATGGTCCGTTGGTTCCATTGTTTTTTCTGTGCCGCTTAATATTCCGTTCACTTATAAAATGCCGACACGTAACTTTAAATGTAAATCGAACGACACAAAAAATTTGGAATATATCTCCCGGTTAATATTTTGCGCGAATTACGGTTCGTAAGTTTGCGCAGATTTTATTTTACGAATTCAGTTAGTTGTCGAAAAAATTTATTTTCTGGTGCACCTAAATTTTGAACACAGAATACGATTGACCTATATTTATGGTTTTCATTGTGTTACAGTAATATAGATGGGTTGGAACTTAAATAGTGGCATCTATTTATTTACAACCGATACAAAAACTTTGTGCGTTTGCACCTGCTATCAACGTTCAGAGGAGTCACCAGCGTTGTGTAGAATCCGTATCCAGGCCATTGCAGGTCGTTAGCAGGGCCTGTTCTGTTGATGGTGCGTATGGAGCGTTACACTGCCTGTCGAATCTCTGGAACTGTTTTGAAGCGAATGCCGGTTCCTTTATCTTCGGAATCTAAGTCACAAGGACAATGGAGTATAGTGGAACGTACAGTACTTCTAAGTCAATGCAAAGTATTATTGTTAATTTTTGGAGCATCACCTGCGACCAGGCTTGCGAAAGAAGCGGTAACACTTTCTGCGCAACCCACCCATAATTCTGAACGACAATGCGCGGGCGCATACAGTGCAAGATGTGGCTGCTCTATTGCGTCGATGCGACTGGGGAGTACTGTACCATCCACCATATTTCCCGAACCTAAGTCCTTGTGACTTTCATTTGATTCCGAAGATGAAAGAACCACTTCGTTGCATTCGCTTCAGAACTGTTCCTGAGATTCGATAGGCGACAGATCGCACCATTTGCACCGTCAACAAAACAGGATCTGCTAACGGTATACTACGGCTTCCGTATCCCTGGCAATGGGTTCTACACAACGCTGATGACTACTTTGAATGACAGTAACAGGTACAAATATGTAACGCTTTTATATCGGTTATGAATAAATAGTTGCCACTATATAAGTACCCATTCTCGTATTTTTCTAATTAACAACAATTACTAATATCATTATTACTAGAAACTTTAGAGAGGTATATAGTAATGTGTGCACAATGTCGGATTTAAAACGGTGCGTTAGTTTCCAAGGAAATGTGAAACGTGTACACACACACACACACACACACACACACGCATTCATAGATAACGTACATATGTAAATGTACCGCTAAATAATGTTTTGTCGTGTCTTATGATTCTGAAAGTCCACTGTCAGACAGAACAAATCTATGTCAAAATATTTGAAATGAAGCATTGAAGAAACGGAGAAAGTGAAATGGACTGACAGGTTGAGAAGCGAGGTTTTGAAAATGGTTGGTAATGGCACTGCATCAGGATGATACAGAAGAGGACAACGTCTTGTATGGGACACACATCTCACAGAAACTCAGACCGTAATGGAGGGAAAATTAGAAGGAACTACACAGCGATGAAGAAGCTTTGGGATCTAAAAAGACGTGAAGAAAGGATTAAGCAAATGAAGGAGAATAGAGACATGGAGGACGTATAGTTCATACCTGAAAGAAAAAATAGAAGACACCTAAACTGGGAAGAACAAACATTTCTAGCGTGCTGGAAATAGCTCTCATCCCTATATTCAATCCAAAAATTTAGAAAAATATTTCCAACCCAAGTTTAACAAAAATTAGTCCAAAACTTGTGTTGCCACATCTTTACTACTGTGATGTAGTTCAACAAGGCACAAATAGTGAAAATTGGAGACGTCTTGAGATAGTAATGAATGCGTTAGGTACGTGTGCAATATATGATTGAAGGATCATACCAGTTCTTCATATACCCAGCTAGGTTGGATGCGTCCTTACAAGTGGCGCGATTTTCAAACCCTATGCTTACTTCATCGATTTCTCAGCCACCAGTGCTCCCAATACTTATCTTCTCATATTAAACAGCTATCATCATTCCACAACCGCAATACCAGGTCGGATACGTGTAGTATCGTGGCTGTACCTTCAGACATCACTCTTTCTCCGTGTCGTTCTCTTTCTCAGCTATACGACTATGGAACGCTACTGCTATCTGATCTACGTATTACACTAAACCAGTCAGCATTCAAGAGGAAACTCAAAACTCACATATAAACGACAGCATAGTTTCCATTGTAACCCTGCTCCCAGTTCTTGCTTTCCATCATAGCTTTGAAACTTACCATTCTATTTCTCTTCCTCTAACCAATCTACCTTTCCTGTATCTCCCTCACCACAGTCTATCGTCTTATGTCTCTGCTGGATGTGAATAACTCACATTCTGTAAGTACATAACGAGGCAATTGCTACATTGTAATAGGGCTCATGTTGAAAATATGAAACAATTTTACTATACTCTGCAAATTAATAATAATAATTATTATTATTATTACTGTTATTATTATAATTTTTGTTCCTTATAAATTATCTAAGTATTATTGTTACAATTATATTCTATTAATAATCTGTAACTTTTTTAACTTTAATACTTGTATTACACACTACTGCCCATTAAAATTGCTACACCAAGAAGAAATGCAGATGATAAACGGGTATACATTGGACAAATATATTATACTAGAACTGACATGTGATTACATTTTCACGCAATTTGGGTGCATAGATCCTGGGAAATCAGTACCCAGTACGCTCTTGATACGCCTAGGCATTGTGTAAAACAGAGCTTCGATGACGTATACAGGTACAAATGGCCATGCAGCTTCAACACGATACCACAGTTCATCAAGAGTAGTGACTGGTGTATTCTGAAGAGCCAGTTGCTCGGCCACCATTGACCAGACGATTTCAATTGGTATATCTGGAGAATGTGCTGGCCAGGGCAGAAGTCGAACATTTTCCGTATCCGGAAAGGTCCGTACCGGACCTGGAACATGCAATCGTGCATTATCCTGCTGAAATGTAGGGTTTCGCAGGGATCGAATGAAGGGTAGAGCCACGGGTCGTAACACATCTGACAATTAACGGCAACTATTCAAAGTGCCGTCGATGCCAATGGCTCCCTATACCATGACGCCGGTGATACGTTAGTGTGGCGATGACGAATACACGCTTCCAATGTGCGTTCACCGCGATGTCGCCAAACACGGATGCGACCATAAAGACGCTGTAAACAGAACCTGGACTCATCCCAAAAAGTGACTTTATGCCATTCGTGCGTCCACGTTCGTCGTTGCGTACACCATTGCAGGCGCTCCTGTCAGTGATGCAGCGTCAAGGGTAACCGCAGCCATGGTCTACGAGCTAATAGTCCATGCTGCTGCAAATGTCGTCCGGCGAATGGTTGTTGTCTTGCAAACGTCCCTATCTGTTGACTCAGGGATCGAGACGTGGCTGCAAGATCCGTTACAGCCATGCGTATGAAATGCCTGTCATGTCGACCGCTAGTGATACGAGGAGGTTGGGATCCAGCTCTTCGTTCCGTATTGCCATCCTGAACTCACCGATTCGATATTCTGCCAACAGTCATTGGATCGCGACTAACGCGAGCAGCAATGTCGCGATACGATAAACCGCATTTCTCCTCCTGATACTAAGCATTACAACAACGTTTCACCCGGCATCGCCGGTCAACTGTTGTTTGTGTATGAGAATTCGGTTGGAAACTTTCCTCATGTTAGCACGTTGTAGGTGACGCCACCGGCGCCAACCTTCTGTGAATGCTCTGAAAAGCTGATAATTTGCGTATCACAGCATCTTCTTCCTGGCGGTTAAATTGTGCGTCTGTAGTACGTCATCTTCATGGTTTATGAATTTTAATGGCTACGAGTGTATACGATCGTGTGTCTTGTACATCCTCAAGAATGTGTCAATATATTTCCTGTGTGTTGGCTGGGTCGACGTATTCATGGTATTCTTTTTTCATTTCCAGGAGTGTTTAAGAAATACGTGTTTCTTAGTTTGAGCCGAACTACAACATACTGGAAATGACGAGAGTAACTTGGTAGCAATTTATGAGATACAAAGTATCTGCAACTCGAGGAAAATGGCAATGGGGTGTGAAAACAGCATAAGTTAAAATGATAAAAATAATGGCCTGCAGAAAGAAACGTTTCTTCCATATCGATTACAAAAGGCGAGCAATACTGAGCACGTCACGAAGGAACATTACATTGTTCGCGACCTTTATCAAAGTGATGGTACGCATTTCTCTTTCTTACACGAGGAATGAAAACTTTTCACCAGGCAACGCCGGTGATCTTCTGTTTGTGTATGGGGGCATGTCAGCACGTTGTAGGCGCCGTGTGATTGCTCTGTAAAGCAATTCTTTTGCATATCACAGCATCTTCCTCCTGTTGGTTAAATTTCGCGTGTGTAGCACGTCATCTTCGTGATGTAGCAATTTTAAAGGCCAGGAGTGTACATTTGTCTATAATGTACTAAATAAATTGTTCACCTTCAGTAAGCCTTGTTAGGTGTAAGAGAGGGCCTGAAGGCCCTAATCTTGCCAGGTAAAATAAATAAACAGGACTAGATAGGTAGAGAGATGGCAGGTGTTGAGTACTGACCCTTGGCGATGAGCCAGAGGACGGCGGCGTTGGCGGCGGCGCCCGCGGCGCCCAGACAGCCGTAGAGCGCGGCGAGCGCGGGCCACGCGGCCGACAGCGACTGGCGCAGGTGCGGCGCCGCCGCCTCGCCCGCCAGGCTCGCGTTGCCCGACAGCAGCAGCGTCGCCGCCTCCAGCAGCAGCGACTGCTCCGGCTCCGACATCTGCAACACGCCATGCACCACACTTGTTGTGAAGCGCCAGCCACCTGACATGCGCGGCGCTCCGCCTGACGCGTACGCAACACTTCAGCCTCTCCTGCGGTGCGGGCAGCCTACCTGTCAGGTGCAACACAGAGCCTAGCTGCGAGTGCTTCGCCTTCAGCTTATGCAACACTTCGTGCAGTCCTGCTGTGCGGGCAGTCTACATGTTAGGTGCAGCGACTGCTTCGCTAGGAGACTTTCCAACAGTCCGTATACAATGGCGGGCGGGTTTTCCGGCTTGCCATATGACAGTAACTATACATATCTTCTGAAGTATGTGTCACAGATGTTTTTAATGCCAAAGCGCATTTTCTCGAACGGTGGAGAATATTTGCACTAAATTTGGTTGACATCAGTGTACTAGTATAGGAGGAGATGTGAAACATTGTTGCATAATGTGGCAGTTTTCCGAGAATTGGATTGCTTATGACGTCTCATGTGCTGGACTTTGTGTTCTAAGTGGTTCGTACCGCACCAGTGACTGAATGTTAATAGTAGGTAATGATGTAGTGTTACATGTGCCGCCTCAAAATGAAAGCGCTAGATTGAACAAATGAAAAACCTATCACTATTTGCATTTTCTGTTAAATTAATAATGCTATGAACAATTTTTAAATGCGAATACAATAACTGTGAATATATCGCAATAAGTAAGTAATTTCCGATAAACAATCTAATGAAGTTTTGATATGTTTTTATACCAAGAGGTTGCTGCAGCCGATCCGCTTCCTCTCTCTCTCTCTCTCTCTCTCTCTCTCTCTCTCTCTCTCTCTCTCTCTCTCTCTCTGAAAGTTGTTTACTATTCAGAAGGATGATTTCATTTTACTTTCCTAATTGGATTTACTTGAATAATCAAAAGAGCTGACAGGCAGCAGCGTTAGCACATGTACACTCGTGTTGTTCCGCTGTTGGAAGCGTGTCGCACTTATGCTTTACTGTAAATAGAAATTAGAAATATTCTAATCAGTTGACAGCCAACAAATCTTGATTTGCCTACGTAGTTTATTTCTAAAAATTCGTATACACTCGTTGCCTCCTCCTCATTTCTGCTGCGATTGTCGCGCGTTTAATTCAAATAGTTGACATTGCTGAAGATGCTTCCTGTTAAGCAGTGAAACAGACTAGTAGAAAACAGTTACAAAGTTGATTCATGGAGTCTGTTGATAACCACCTCGTTATCGGTGTAGGGGAGATTGTTCCAGAACTGTCATTTATTCTTCGAGTACGGATATGGAAGGCGTTAAATAGATAATCAAACAAGAGTGAGTAATATTGATACAGTTCTTCTTAGAAAATCTTCCATTCCGTACGTTCTCCCTAGTTAGAGTAAGAACATTACCCTAAGAGTTTTGGAATTATCGCTGTTGAAAAACATCTGATGACACCTGATAGAGGCGAAACGCATTATTAACATGTGATGACAATAAAATTCCTCAACCAAAACTGTCTATTCTCTCTCGTGCATGAAACTCCTCGCTGTATCGGACGAGACATGTGATGGAACTTTTTTATGATATTTACGTTTAGTTGAGAGATATGAATTAACAATACAAAAATAATGAATTTCATATGATTTTTTAATTGGGTTGGTCGACCTTCAGCAAAATACTGTTTCTTGTTACCCACAAATGTTTCGCTGAAGTTTCAGCATTTTCAGTGGACATTACTTAATTTAAATCGGACCACTTAAAATATTTTTACAGTATCTACTTCATATGTACAAATTATCAAACATGCAATATCTTATATATACCTGTACGTTTATCTTGGCAGTTTCCTGGGTTGTAGTGTCCCATTATTCTATTTTGTCATTTGCAACTATTTATGAACATATGTGCGTGTTTTTGCTTTAATTATGAACATCATCATCATCATCATCATCATCATCATCATCATCAACAACAACAACAACAACAACACACACACACACACACACACACACACACACACACACACACACACACACACACATACGCGCGCGCGGTATCGTTTTCTGTAATAAATCTAATTTATGGTATTTCTGTCTTAGATTTATACACGAACTAATAGAAAACATGGAGTTCTGTGTATTTATTCCAATCTTCTGCCTGTCCTCTTCCTTCCTCACTTCCTTCCTCTATCCACCATATCCTACATATCTGTTTGCCCCCGTCTTTCGCCATCGTCCTCCTCCTCCTCCTCATCTGTACATTCAATTCCTCTACTCCTCTCATTTCAACTGCTTCTGAAATATTAAATGTACCGTTGCATTGGGGTCGAGTATAATCAGCCATTATATCTATTGTCACGCTGTTCAGACATATAGTTCAATCTGCTACGAGTGTTAGAGAGTTAATTAATTTGGTCAATTCCATCCTAGTTAGTTACATAGAATAATGACAATTGTGCTTACGCTAAAATAAAAGTGTTTGGAACTATTTACTCGGGTGATCTGTTATGTGTAAAAGTAATATGTAAACTTTTGTCTTACATTTGAGAAAGCTATGTCATAAATGTATTGAGTTTATTGTTGGGTAACAATCATCAAAAGGTAAACGCCCTCATAGTTCTTATAGTATTGATGTGGACTCTTGCGGTAATTAATAGGCTTAACAGAGGTATTTGATAGTACATTTGATAGTACATTCTGCAACGAAGTTTTAGATAAATCATATAAAGCACGGATGTAAGAAAACGACGACCAGAATTGAAAGATCCTTTTCCTATTCCTTCTGTACTAAACATTGGGGATTTTAGATCAGCATCTCGATACGCAACTTGTGTCAAATACTACGACCGCATACCATCGGTGGAAGTGCGCGGAAGAACAACTAAACGCCTTTTATTCCCGTTCATCTAGTTATAAGGTCACCGATTATTCCCTACATGGTCCAGTTGCTACATTTTATTAATAGATTAACAGTTAATGATTTTGAGCCACAGTACTCACATAATCGCCGGTAAAAACAAGAAAAATTACAGCTTACTGGAATGCATCTTCCAGCAAGTAGCATATGGTGCGTTGTGGACCATAAGAAACTTTGCTCTCAGGAACAAAATAACTAATATAGTGATTTGTCAAATACGTCAAAAAGAAAATGTAGCAAAATTAAAATAAAAAAAAAATCAAGAAAGGAAATTGGTTGACGTGGTTTCAGTTATATAAAAGAAGATTAAAATAATTTCGGATTATATAGAGCTGAACTGTTGAACGTGAGATTAGATCTACTATTGTAATTTGTTATGAGAGTCTTACAGCCTTTTTCAAAATTTAAAAAAGCATTACATCGTCTTTTACAAAGATGATAAGCTGTACTTTCATGTACTCTTGCACGCCAAACACCTTGTAATTAAATTAACACTGTTGAAAGTCATCAGTTAATAATTTTATATACTTGATTTTGCATTTAAATACTTGTATAAAAGAAATATTGATACAGTTAATTTTGTAAGCAATTGAGAGTCGTCACACTTTCCGATACATCTACATCTACATACATACTCCGCAATTCACCGTAAGGTGCGTGGCGGAGGGTACACTGTACCACTACTAGGCATTTCCTTTCCTATTCCACTCCCAAATTGAACGAGGAAGAAAAGAATGCCTATATGCCTCCGTACGAGCCCTAATTTCTCTTATCTTGTCTTTGTGATCTTTACGCGAAATGTAAGTAGGCGGCAGCAACATCGTACTACACTCAGCTTCAAATTCCCGCCCTCTAAATTTACTTAACAGAAATTCACGAAAAGAACGTCGTCTTTCTTCCAGCGATCCGCAATTGAGTTGCCGGAGCATTTCCGTGACACTCGCGCATTGGTCGAACCTACCGGTAACAAATCTAGCTGCTCCCCTCTGAACCGCCTCTATGTCTTCCTTCAAACCGATCTGCTGCGGGTCCCAAATACTTGAGCAATACTCAAGACGTGGTCGTACAAGCGTTTTATACGCGGTCTCCTTTACAGGTGAAGTACATCTTCCCAAAATTCTCCCAATAAACCGAAGTCGGCTGTCTGCCTTACTCACAGCTGTCCTTACATGCTCGTTCCATTTCATATCGCTCTGCAATGTTACGCATCAAGAAGCTCACTACTGATGCTGTATTCGAACATTATAGGATTGTTTTTTCTACTCATGCGCATCACCTTGCATTTTTCTACATTGAGAGCTAGCTGCCATTCTTCGCACCAACTAGAAATTTCGTCTAAGTCAACCTGTATGCTATTACAGTCAGTTACAGACGACACCCTCCCGTACACCACAGCATCATCAGCAAACAGCCGCAAATTAAAACTTACTCTGTCCATCAGATCATTTATATAGATAGAAAATAATAGCGGTCCTATCACACTCCCCTGGGGCACGCCTGACGATACACTCGTCTCTGATGAACACTCGCCGTCGAGAACAACGTACTGCGTTCTATTACTTAGGAAGTCTTCCAGCCAGTCACAAATCTGTGAACCTATTCCATAAGCTCGTATCTTCGTTAGCAGTCTGCAGTGTGGCACCGTGTCGAACGACTTTTTGAAGTCGAGAAAAACACAATCCGCCTGTTGCCCTTCGTCCATGGCTCGCAAGATGTCATGTGAGAAAAGGGCAAGCTGAGTTTCACATGAACGATGTTTCCTAAACCCGTGCTGATTCATGGAAAGAAGCTTTTCCGTTTCAAGGAAATTTACTATATTCGAACTGAGAATATGCTCCAAAATTCTACATGAACCCGATGTCAACGATATTGGCCTGTAATTGTATGGGTCAGTTCTCTTTCCTTTCTTATACACGGGAGTCACCTGCTCTTTTTTCCAATCACTAGGAACTTTGCGCTGAATTAAAGATTCGCTATAAATGCAAGCTAAGTAGGGGGCTAATGCCGCAGAATAGTCTTTGTAAAGCCGAACTGGTATTCCATCCGGACCAGCAGACTTTTTCGTATTTAGCTCTCTCAGCTGCTTCTCTACACCGGAAATACCTATTGCTATGTCCCCCATTTCGGAATTAGTACGTTGATCAAATGATGGTATATTTGTGCGGTCCTCCTGCGTAAAAGATTTCTTAAAGGTTAAATTTAGAACTTCAGCTTTCCGTTTGCTTTCTTCTATTACTGCCCGGGAATGATCAACTAGTGACTGGACAGTGGGCTTTGACTCGCTTATCGATTTTACATAGGACCAGAATTTTTTCGGGTTCTCGGAAAGATCTTTTGCTAAGGTATGGCTGTGATAATTATTGTATGCTTCACGCATCGATCTTTTTATAGACGCACGAATCTCTACTAATTTTTGCCTGTCATCATTTGCGTGGTTTTTTTTTTTTTTTTTTTTTTTTTTTTTTTGAATCGAGAGTGCAACAGCCTTTGCTTTCTCAGCAGCTTTCTAACATTATTATTATACCACGGTGGATCTTTTCCATCCTTAATCGTCTTTACTGGCACATATTTCTCTAACCCTTCATTAACAATGCATTTAAATTTAGTCCACAATTCCTCTACATCCATAGTCCCGGAATTAAACGATGCCCATTCATTTTCTAAGTGCGATCGTAACATTTTCTTGTCGGCTTTTCCAAAAAAAAAAAAAAAAAAAAAAAAAAAAAAAAAAAAAAAAAAAAAAAAAAAAAAAAACACGCTCCTAGCCTTCTTGACTGGTTTATGAACTTTGGTCACCATCGACGCTATGACGATATCATGATCACTAATTCCTGTCTCTAGACAGACATCGTTAATAAGGTCAGGCCTGTTTGTGGCTATAAGGTCTAGAATATTTCCATTGCGCGTGGGTTGCCGGTTTAACTGCTCAAGACAGTTTTCGGAGAATGTGTCCAAAAGTAGCTCGCAAGACTGCTTGTCTGTACCGCCTGAAATGTAACTAGCGAGGTCCCAATCTATACTCTTAAGGTTGAAGTCACCTCCGACGAATATTGCATGGCCCGGATACCTATGCACTACCTGGTGTAGACTTTCCTTGAATGATTCTAAAACTGCTACAGCAGCACTGGGGGCCGGTAAAAACACCCAACTATTAACTTTACTTCTTGTAGAGCTGTTATGCGTGCCCAGATAACTTCACAGTTACTTTCAACCTCGATCTCAGTAGAAACAATATCTTTGTCCACAGCGATGAACACTCCTCCTCCAGTTGTATCAGATCTATCTTTCCGATATACATTCCACGCTTCGCTAAATATTTCTGAACTTGCCACATCATCATTTAGCCAGCTTTCGGTGCCTAAAACTATCTGAGCGCAATAACTTCCATGCAGCGCTGCAAATTCGGGAACTTTGTTTCTAATACTTTGTAAGTTCGCAGCTAATATTTTTATCTTCGAATTTTTGTTCCGAACGTGGCCTGAATTCGCTGTTTGAATGCTGACAGGCGAGTGCTCATCAGAGTTAGCGCCTAGCCTAAAAAAAACCCATGTGCACTCCACAAGTACTCTGCTACCCGAGTAGCCGCTTCCTTAGTGTAGTGTACCCCTGATCCTTCTAGGGGCACCCTACAATTCCCCACCCGATAACGCAGATCCAGAAATCTGCAGCCATGACTGTCACAGAGTCGGCGAAGCCTCTGGTTCAGACCCTCCACTCGGCTCCAAACCAAAGGACCCCGATCAACCCTGGGAACAATGCTGCAAATCGACAGCTCTGTTTGCACCCCGCGTGCGAAGGCAGCAAGCAGCCTTCACCAATTCCGCCAGCCGCTCGTAGGACCTGAGGATGTCCTCAGAACCCAAGCGACAAGCGTCATTGGTGCCGACGTGAGCTACGACTTGCAGTCGACTGCACCCCGCACCCTCGATAGCCGCCGGCAAGGCCGCCTCCACATCTCGGATGAGGCCCCCCGGCAAACACACCGAGTGCACGTTGGAATTCCTTCCAGATCTGGACGCTATCTGCCTAAGGGGCTCCATCACGCGCCTGACATTGGAGCTCCCAATAACTAATAATCCCCTCCCCCCGTGCATCTGCTCGGACCCTGCTGCAGGAGTGGCCACACTTTCACTCACAGGACGAACGGGCGCGGACGGACGTCCAGCCTCCACATTGGCCTTCCGCCTCGAGCGACGCGAACGCCGTACAACCCGCCACCCCCCTTGCGGAGAAGGCGGCTCGAAGGTGCCTCGGTAGCAGGGACAGAGAGCGTAGCGTGAGACACCTGAGGTGTCCCACTCGACGAACCAGACTCCCCACCATCGCTGCACCCCGAGACAGCAGCCTGAAGACGGCTGACCGTAGTCATCAGCACGCTCAGCTGTTCGCGAACCGCGGCCAACTCCTTCTGCGTCCGCACACAGCAGGCACACATCCTATCCATCCTATCGATACAATTAACAGCAATTAACAACTTTAAATAAGCCTAGTACTCTAATGAAGGCGGCTGGCTGCTGACTTAACTGTGGTCAGTGGTAACTACACTATCGAATCAACAAAACTGAGTCCGGCAGCTTTAGCGCTGTTAACGCTGCGGCACTCGTGGCAGCTGGCTCTGGACTGACTGATAACGAGCTTAGTAACGGTCTCTGACTGGTTTTGAAATACACCGGTCAAAGACGAAGACTAAACACAACGGTATTTATCAAATACGATAGAATAAACAATTAAAACAGTAGTACAAACGAAATCTGCAAGTACGCGGGAATAAACCTCTTAAAACAGTACTACCGAAAATGAACTAGACTGGCAAATTAAATTTGACACAAATTAAATTCAGATACTTAGCGCTGTTTACGCCGCGACACTGGTGACAGCTGGCACTGGATAGTCTTGGAGGCTTAACTCAAAAGTGTAAAATAAACAATGTCCATAACGGTCGGAGCGAAACATGTTGTCACTGTTGAATAGCGGCTTTCTGGTATGTGCGGAATAACACTGGCACGTAACTAGCGATGCTACGTGCGTTACGTGCTCCGAGATAAAGCTAAACCAGGAGCCCTTCACGCAGCCGAGTAGTTCGGAGAGCATAGTTGACGTTCCATTCGTCCGGAATGCACGGCCATTCCTGTCCAGCCAGGAAGCTAAGACGTAATTGCGCGCAGCAGAACGCCGTCAGAGTTACTTGAGGATGCCCAATACGTTCTTGTTCGAGGCTGCAGTAGGGTCTCGCTGCCTAGACGCTGTCGCTGGGAGGTACGAGTGGAACATTCCGCTTCCATGTTAACAGTTAGTACGTACTAACCCTTAATGCTCACCCGCCGGACCAGCCACGACAGCGTGAATATAGCAGCACACTAACATGTCAAGCGTCACCCGACACAACTTCATTCCCATGTAAGTTCATGTCAGGCATCATTACCCCAGTTCTCGTACGTAATTCTTCTGACATCTTTAGAAAGGTGAACAGATGGGGTTTAACAGATTTAATATAATTGCAAAATGACATAGTGACCATAGCTACTTTTTTTATCTTATTGAAACCGGCTTCGGTTAGTTTACCATTTTCAAGTGTTAGCAAAGTTTAGCTAATAAAAATGTCGATAAGTAGTTCAGTATGATCACAAATAATTATGTTACAATTTTGCAATGTTGTATTATAACATGTTAACCCTCCTACTACCAAATTTTTTTTGTTACACTGAGTACCGTTGGGGTCAATATGACCCCAAGTAATTATCACGGGATACATTGACAATATTTAATTTATTTTAATGAACTAACACAAAAGCATACATTAGTGATTGAAACCAGGTGAAGTAGATATATAAGCACTTAAAGATCTTGTCCCAACACTTGATCTTATAGATCCTTACATGTGAAACAAAAAATCTCTTTACATTTAGAACAAAGAATGTCTGAATGGTGTTTACAGACAAAGGAAAAACATCTTTTGCACGTTTCTGGATGTTTTCTATCCACTGAACTTTCGCACAGGTAGCACCATCCACGTTTTACACCCGTATCCACTTGTGCTGAAGGAGGAGGAGGATGAGGCAGAGAAACTTTGTTGCGCTGACTTCTGTCTTTCTGTACTGGACTTGTTCCCGGTTCCAGAAGAAATTATTTTCTTTTGTAGTTGGTTTTTTTATTCCAGTCAGGATTTAAGTCCAACCAAATTATGAAAGCATTCAGGGCACTAATATCCAAAATATTATAGAAAAATCACCATGGGCCATCTTCTTGTCATACATTTTGTAGTTTAGGTTCTGACTAACTTGTTCATAGTGTCTACACCTGATTTTGTTGCATTATAGTCTAGGATTATAATAGGTTTCGCTGCTTTGCCGTCACCTATTTACTCCCTGAAATGCATAGTACTCAGTAAATCTCCAATGTCTTCATCAGAATCTTCAGTTGATTCACTACCTCCAGAAATAACACCATCAATCTCTTCGTCGTCATCAGACGCTGTATCTCCTAATTCTTCTTCTTCATTCAAAATTGCTTGTATTTCAACACTACTCAGACGTTTTCTAGACATAATGTAGTTCTTTCACACGCTGCGACAAAACACTAGCAACAACTGAGGCAACACACAACTGCTGAGGAAAGAAACGACAACAATGGGTATAAATAAGAAGTGGAAAGTGTTAGTTTCATTGTTGCAGATGTTTCCTATAACATTTGTTCAACGTAATATTCGCTGTTCTGTTTTTATAATGTTACATTCAAGAAACAAAACAAAAAAAATTAGATTGGGGTCATGCTGACCCCAGTGGTACTCAATGCATAGTCCATGAATAAATTTTGATATGTTGTAAATGTAAAACTGAATATGATGTCATTGCATACAAGTAAGTTAGAGAGACAAAGTCATAAATTTTGAAAATAATCGCATTGAAAATAAGGGAGATATAGATTTCAAATGTGCTTATGGTGTCATATTGACCCCAGTGGTAGTAGGAGGGTTAAGCTATTAGCTAAACACTGCTAACGATTGAAAACGGTAAACTAACCGAAACCGGTAGCACCGAGAATGGAAAAAAAGAGCTATGTTCAATATGTCATTTTACTATCTTCTTACATAAGTTGGTCAATGGTATGAGTACGATGAAACCCATTTGTCGATACCAGTGTCAAAAAAGAGCTGAGGAGGAACAATCCTAAAGCCCAAAACCATTTGTGAAACAAATAAAAAAAATCATTGAAAACAGTTTGAGTAAGGGTTGTGCTGTTAGCAGTAACAGGAAGCGAGAAGGTGGTAGCAGGTAAACTTATTCCTGTTACAATCCGAAATATATTTGGAGGAAATTTTTAAACAATACCATAAGTTCGTGAAGTATAGGGAACTAACGTACTCCAGATCCACACGAGTAGAATTTACATCGATATGTATAAAACTCGATGTGTTTATGTATTTAATTGGTCGCTGTGTTCTACGTGGTGTGATTAAAAACAACGAATACCATGCTTATTCTATTCTCAGGGTGTTTAATCCATACTGAGGTACTAATATCACAGTCAAAAGCAGCGGCGAAATTTCAGTTCTGAATCTACCAGACAGTATAACAATTTTGTTCGCAACAACCCCCTTTCAGTGACCGAATAATATTTTTACACATGGAGCCATAAAGAACCACACATACAAGTGACATAGGCTACGATATTATGTGTAGCACTTCATTTTTGTGCTGCGTTCCCTTTCTGCTGAGAAGAACCAATTACCAGTGTCACCTTTGGGTGAACCTCAGACAGAGGAAGTTCATTAACAGATATTAGCAGAAATACTTCTAGAGTACCTGTCCATAGTTAAGTCCTGTTCGCTACCTTTACTATTTAGTTTTGGTGATAGCTCTGCTAATACGTTTTTCGTGGCACTTCTGGTTGAATTTTAGCGATGAATTACCTGACGATGTGTAAAGGTGTTTAATAGGAGTAAATAAAATATGGAAGATAAATGTGAAATAGTCAAAAGCGGTAACTGCAACAACTTTCAAGAACGGCTATTAAGAACCCGTCAGAAATAAAAACATCAATCGTGTGAGTTTGACCACACTCCAACTCAGACAGCTCAGCTCATTCGGTAATCTGGCCGCTTGAAAGCGCCAGAAAAAAATATTTCAAGCAGAGTCTGTTAATCAGGTTGCTTGCTGCCGTTGCTTACACAGCAAACAGCCGCAACTCAAATACACAGAATCAGGAGAAGGCGCAGCTGATACACAATTTCAGGTCTGCACATAAGAATAAACCCACTGACAGCTAAAGTATACGGAGAATGTACACTAGCCGTAATGTCAAGACGAAACTACTAGTGTTCTATGAGATCTGTTATTTGCACTAATACTGAGAAAGGATATTAAAATGTTAATAGTGATACAACTATATTTCTTATTAATCATTATAACTATCGCATACCACTTCAAGCTTGTACATATCTGAACCGAACTCCAGTGTTTCCAGAAAATAAAATGTATATGTATGCCCAGATCAGCAGCTACCAAGAGCATAGAAATAGACAATCGTAGCGCCACTATCAACGCGAACAGTCACGAAATCGTCCAAGCGGAAACATTCCAGTTACAAAATAATGGCGTGATATATACGGTTAGCTCTTTCTCCACTACGGACTCTGTCGTTCAAGTGTCAGACGTAAACCTTTACATAAACAATAAATATCTTGATCCGATCGCTACCAAATTTCACAGGGCTACCTGCTGGGCTATCGGACGAGTTCCTGACGATTGCATCAAAATCGCTCCAGCTGTCTAGGAGTTGTTGTGGTCTCCAGTCCGCAGACTGGTTTGATGCAGAGCTCTCCACGCTACCCTGTCGTGAGCAAGTCTCTTCATCTGAGAATACATTCGGCAACCTACATCCTTTTGAATCTTCCTCTACGATTGTCACCCTACACACTTCCTTCTAATGATAAGTTTTCAATTCCTTGATGACTCAGAATGTGTCCTACCAATCTATTACTTCTCTTAGTCAGGATATTCCAGAGTCTTTTCTCCCCAATTCGGTTAAGCACCTCCTCATTAGTCACGTGATCTACCCATCTAATCTTCATCATTCGTCTGTAGCACCACATTTCAAATGCTTCTATAATCTTTTTGTCTTAAGTCCTTATCGTCCACGTTTCACTGCCATACAATGCTACACTCCAGACAAATGCTTTTAGGAAGGACTTTCTAACAGTTAAATTAATATTGGAGGTTAACAAGTATCGCTTCTTTAGAAACGCTTTTCTCCCCATAGCCATTCTGCATTTTATATCTTCTTTACTTCGGCCATCGGAAGTTATCTTCTAACCAAGTAACAAAACTCGCCTACGACTTTTATTGTCTCGTTACATAATCTAACACCCTCAGCATCGCCTGAGTTTCTGACGTTACATTACATTATCCTTGTTTTACTCTTGTTAATGTTCATCTTATATATTCCTTTCAAGACACTGTCAATTCCATTCAATTGCTCTTCCAGGTCCTTTGTAGTCTCTCACAAAATTACTATGTCATCGGCAAACTGCAAACTTTTTATTTCTTCTCCCTGAACTTTAATTCCCTCTCCAAATTTCTCCTTCCATTCCTTCACTGCATGCTCAATGTACAGATTGAACAACATTTGGGAAAGGCTACAACCCTGTCTTACCGCCCTTCCCAACCTCTGCGTCCCTTTCTGTCCCTTCGACTCTAATAACCGCTCTCTGGTTTTTGTATAGGTTGAATATAACTCTTCGCTCCATCCCTGCTACCTTCAGAATTTGGAAGAGTGTATTCCAGTCGACAGTTTCAAAAGCTTTCTCCAAATCCACAAATGCCAAAAACGTACGTTTGCCCTTCCTTAGCCTACTTACAAGATAATTCGGAATTGCCTCCCGTGTTCCTACATTTTTCCTGAATGCAAACTCATCTTCCCCGAGGTAATATTCCACAATTTCTTCCATTCGTCTGAAAATAATTCGTATTAGTATTTTGCAACCATGAATTATTAAACTGATAGTTCTGTAATTTTCACAATTGTCTGCATTTGCTTTCTTTGGAATTAGAATTACTATATTCTTCTTGAAGTCGAGGTTACTACTCGCTTGGAAGTCGGAGGGTATTTCCCCTGTCTCATACATCTTGCATATCGGGTTGAACATTTTCTTTTTTCTTTTTTTTTTCATGATTGGCTCTCCTAACTTAGGAGTACCATACATAAATACTCACATCGATTATTCATAGATAGATAGATAGATACGAAATACATGCATATAAATAAATACGACGTGATACCTGTTGTAATGTATGTGTAATTCGTTGCATTACTTGCTTATAGTTAGCCTTGGCATAATTTCATTAGATGTAATACAGGTTAATTTCAGTGCATACGTGACGAGTGCAGGGATGATACAGGGTCAAAAGAAGCCGAGTGGAAAGAATTATACGCGACACGTCCATTTTGAGACAGTTAAGAAGGGACCTTTGCTTGTTATGTTCAGAATGTCAATCGGTAATCATTGAAGTCTTACGGGATCTAAAAAGCTAAAAAAGAATTGCTAAGCGCAAAATACGGGAACGGCTGGACCAGTTTACCTATTTTTCTTTTCTTAAAATAATCGTTGTCCGACTGTAAAGTAACCCTTACATGTTAACCGAATGAAAACTATTTTTGAGAAATTTATTCATTTAAAAATGTGTGAAATGTCTAAGTTAATTTTATGTTGCATAAATGTCACCTCACTGATGACGCACAGTGTAACATGTGTGTATTCTATGTAAACGTAATGACCTGTTGTCATCTGTTCAGTATAACCTATATTGTATTTGTCAATGTTTATTTCATATTTTAATAACTGTTTTGTAAATGCATTTTGCACTAGTTGTATTTACTTATGATGTCTTGTTTAGTTATGTAAAATTTTTCGCTTTGTGTGGAAATTCAAAGATCGGTACTTACATAAAGCAGCTTCTTTCAGACGAAAGACAATGTTCGACTATGGCGTTTACTAGTGGTAGCGCAGGTAGCCTGTGACAATTCTCGAACGTACGTATCGCGGCTCACGGAGTGCTTAATTTGATAATGAAACAGTACTATTTTGAAAGTGAAAAGTATTAAAATTACAAGTGTTAAAAGTGAAAGAAGTGAAATATATTAAATAATCAAGTTATTCGTTCGTCCTGCTCAAGGCAGAATTCGTGCGTGCAAAATCGGTTTCCGTCGTGTCATGCGAAAAGGGTATAGCGTCGTCGCGGACGCTAACTGTTTCGGATAAATATCCGGTACGCGAAAATAAATCAGCATACTGCTATTGAGCTGTGGAAGGAGGCGCAAAGAGAATATTCTGTGCAAAAGAAAAATCTTGTAAGCTGATGATTGTACTGGAGAGAAACCATTGTCAGTGAAATTGTAATGGACATCGCTGCACAATTAACTGAGATAAGTAGCAACTGCATATGCATGTCAAACTATTTGTAATTGATGCCAGATGTAACTTTTCTTGCTGAATTGAGTATTTTGAAATCTAAAGTTATGTAACTTCTCCTTCTCTAATGAGCAGTTACCCCATTCTTGATCTAAGTAACAAAGCACATTAATGATAATAGAACAATCGAGCCTAAACTTTGATATAATTCTGTAGAGAGGGAGAGAGATAACTTGAGCAGCGGCGGAGTGGTCAAGCGCAATGAGGCGCTATTCTACGATGTGCGAGGCCATTCCCCGTCGGACATGGATGCTTGTGCTGTCTTAGGTATAAGCTAGTTGTTCGTAAGTAGTTTGTAAGTTTAGGGATTGATGACCCCACAGTTAATTCCCATAAAAAAGGTGAATGCAGGTTCAGTAATGAATAATTATCTAGACTGTGAATTTTGATTACCTTAACTGCACTTGAACTTAGAATGGCAGACGCTATTACTACGATACCTATTGATGATCAGTAAATGAACTCTGGTAAGACTTTGATAATCACTAATACTGAACAAACATTATTTCAAAATAATAACAATTTAAATTTTATTAATTGCATAACTTATTAATTAGGGCTCACTGAAAACTGAATACAACAATTCTTGCCACCACCAAAATCTATCTTACCAGAACCAAGCATTTTTCAATTAACGAATGCAAATATTTTCAAAGCTTAACTTACGTAAAACTTGCAATTTCACCAAAAGAAGTGCTATGTATAAAATATTAAGGTTAGTGGTTGGATTGCACCCACCTACTAACCACGTCGCCTTAATTATCACAGAAAGTTATTATTCAAAATTATTGCTATCATACGTGCAGAAATTACAAAATACGCATTGCACATACGCGGTAGATTTATTTTCAGCTATCTGGTGGTGAAGGTGAGTGAACTGTTTTCTGAAGATCGGCTCATAGCTTTGTTAATTACACTAACTGGTTTGCAAATTAATCAAAATTTAATTACATTCAATTGACATTTTATATATGAGTTTAAACGTAGTTAAAACGAGTTGAAGATCAGGTCAGTTGCGTTACACAACCATTATTGCACACACAATACACGTTTACTTATAAAAAAAATAATCTTGATAACCCAAACACCAACCTTTCTTCCTTTCCTTACACGACAAAGGTTGTTATGAAGAGAAAATAGAAAAACGTAAATCCTTATACATATTCAAACTTGTAAACCCCTGGACCTATTTCGATGAAATTTTGTTGTTTTAGTGGGATTCTGCATTTTTGCATTTTTCGTATCGGGACTCACACAGTTCCTGTAAATAATTTCGAGACCCAATGGAACCACTACAGCGATCAATAGTAAAATGAAATTATAAGCAACGTGAGTTGTTCCATTTATGTGGGAATGGGGAATATACTTTAAAAAATGCTTTACTGAGTAAAAAGAAAACATACGTTATCAAAGCAAAATACTTTTTTTTCAGTACGTATTTTCATTTACAAGTTATATCTATTTATATATTCCACAATCCACAACCGAGTGAAGTGGCGCAGTGGCAACACACTGGACTCGCATTCGGGAAGACGGTGGTTCAGATCCACCTCCGGCCATCCTTTGAAAGGGCACGGTCGATTTCCTTCCGCATCGTTACCCACAAATCCTTGCGTGAGCTCCGTCTCTAATGACCACACTGTCGACGGGACGTTAAACCCTAAGCTTCCTCGCTTCCTTCCACATACGATGTGTGGCGGATGGTACACTGTACCACTACTAGGCATTGTGACCTTTCCTATTCCACTCCCAAATAGTACGAAGGAAATAATAATGTCTATATGCCTCTGTACAAGCCCTAATTTCTTTTGTCTTTGTTATCTTTATGTGAAATTTAGGTAGGCGGCAAGAAGAGCGTTCTACCCCCCACCTCAGTTTCTGGCCCTCTAAATTTCCTCAACAGAATTTCTCGAAAAGAACATTGTCTTTCTCTACCGATCTTCTTTCGAGTTCCCAGAGCATTTCTGTGACACTCGCGCATTGGTCGAACCTACCAGAAGCGAATTTAGCTGCTCATCTTTGAACTGCTTCCATGTCTTCTTCTAAACATCCGCTGCAGGTCTCAAACACTTATGCAATATTCAAGACGTGGTCATACAAGCGTTTTATACGCGGTCTCCTTTAGAAATGAAGAACATCTTCCCAAAATTCTCCCTATAAACCGTTGTCCGCTGTCTACCTTACTCACAACTGTTCGTACATGTTCAGTTAAATGGTACACACAATACGATTTGTGACATTTATTATTCTTCGTGTTAATGTATTGTCTGTATCTGGAATAGAACTTGTTGGATTTAGGCGTAAATCGTTATCCATACAAATTTGAAATCTATGTCAACAAAAAAGTATAAAATGCATTCTCAGTTATTAGGTAGTGGTGTACGTGATTAATTCGTTAAATTCTACACTTCAATGAAATCAATATTCTCCCATTATTTTGATCGATATTGGTATACTGCTTTAGTTTTTAATGGGAGTTTTCAAGAAAGAATCCACGGCAGTTATATCAGGGTATCTTTATCAGATGATGAAAGTTTTAGAAATTGTAGGTTGCGTTCACAACATAACAGACAAGCAGGAATTCTTCTGCAGTAGCTAATAATACAAGGATGAATTTTAGGTAATAGTCTTGCAGAACAAAAACATTTGACTCAGAGTAACATAAAAATATGAAAACATTTGAGTTAAAAGTAACTCATAAGAACTCTCATTTTAAATAAAGAAGCGGTAGTATTAAATTCCTAGTTTTAATTTTTGAAAGACATATAATATAATGAAAAGACGTCCTCAAGCGTATCACGTATTTTACACATATATTTTAAAAGTTATCAGTCACTTCCATCGGAGGTTCGAGTCTGCATGGTTGTGTGTGTGTGTGTGTGTGTGTGTGTGTGTGTGTGCTGCCTTTAGAATAAGATACCTTTAGTAGTTTGTAAATCTATGGACTGGTGACGCAAGAAGTTAAGAGCCTTAGGCTTACAAACATTTTAACATTTTTTAAAGTTATCCAGTGACCTATTTGTATATATCATATAACCTACTATTGAATCACTGCTTTACATTCTAGCCCACTGAGTAAGCTAAAAATGAAAAATTAATATTCAAGCACTGGCAAACCAATCATGAGATTGTGATAAAATGAGGACGACCACTGTCTCCATAAATTTACATATGGTGCATGGAAGAGGGTACTTTGGTTATGGTATAGACAACAACAAAATCTACAGTTTTCTTCTGTTATTGATTAAATTTTGCGCATTTGTTCTTCAAAACAGTAGGAATATCACTGTCTACATACAATTTTGTATGGAGCCTGGCAGAGGGTACTTTACTTAAAGAATTCGGCAGATACCGAGTGTTTTATTCTTTTTAAACGTTTTCAAACAATTCATAACTAGGCAGATGTTGAAATTACACTACAGCATTCAAAATAACTTTTGCATATTACTTATCACATTCTTAGCAAGTATAACCACAGAGATATAGGCAACAAATTGATTAGCAATCTGCTCTGTCTACAACAAATTCAACATTTGTGGAACCTTGACGTACAAGGAAGGTACCCTATGTAGGTACAGTGATTAAGGAAAAGTTCAAAATATCAAACACTATTTCGAATGCAAGCAGTAATTATTTACACAAAATTGGACACCATTGGTCTCTGCACAGTTACTACATTGTTTATAATTGATTACTGTAGTGGCAACGTCGTTTAGTGGCAACAATTTTGGCCGGAAGGCTCGATTATAATCAGCTCTTAGGTTCTCTTCTTAGTATAGGATTTTTTGCCAGTTAGAGCTCCACATAATTTTCCATACAATAATCAACATCTGGGGTATTCTTGAACAAAAAAGGCAATATTCCATGTCTCCAAAACTCGCTGCTATTCAAAGTGAACACCGTGATGCCTCGCGTTCAACTCCTGTCCGTCTGTGCCCCACTCTAAGGATCGCGAACATGACCGCCAGAGCTCACGTTTTACATTGTTACCTACACACTTCCGTGATGGAGGAAACCCTTCCACCTGTGATATCCAAGAATTTACACACCCTATGCATGAACCAAAACCTTAACATAAAACTGCAAACCAACATTTTTCGTAATAATGTATTTTCAGAAAAATAAAAATAACTTTCATACATAAAATTGGGCACACAAAATATAAAGCATCAAAGTTCATCCCAAAGATAAAAAATTACCAAAACAATCGATATATAAAAACAGGAGACTGACTTTTAGTGCTATAGGTAACGTACAGCAGACTTTGACGCCGTTTTTCCAGTTACCATGAAATTTAGCTCATAATCGCGTGTTTACTGGGATAAGGCTTTTGTAATCCGCAATCAACAGGATGATGCATGGCAAAGGTACCTTACAATAAACTGTGGCTCGTTTTCGCTGATCTAGGCGGGAGTTTATATAAACATAAGGGGTGGGGGGGAGGGGAGAGATGAACCGTGGTGCCCAAGGGGAAGAAATGGGTTGAAAAAGAGCAAAAACCGGCCGCAGTGGCCGAGCGGTCTGCGGTTCGCCAGTCACAATCTGCACGGCCACTACGGTCGGGGATTCGAATGTTCCCGTCGGGCATGGATGTTTGTGTCGTCTTAGTATAAGGTAGTTTATAAGTTTAGGGACTGATGACCTCGCAGTTAAGCCCCTTAAGCTTAAAAAACATTTGAACATTTTTGAGAGGAAAAGCTGATCGATGGAGAGAACGGAGCCAATGTGGACTACCAGACTAGATAATAAATAAATACCCATAAACGCCAGGTTTTCAACTATTCTTCAATGAATTTATATCTTCTATCAAAGAAGTAAAACAAATTGCCAGAAAATTTTTGTACCCCAGGAAAGTTATCTCTAAAGTTATAACAAACATGTAAGTTCATATGTTTCTTAAGATAACGACATGAACATTAACCTTTACTTTAAACATATAGTGAATTGTACTTCTGACTGAAATCGAACTGTAAAGCTTCACTTTATAAAGACTATAATTGAATGAGTCATTTCGAAAAGGCAATGTGTCCATTCCCACCACATTTCCATTTCTGTTCAAAATCAGGAAATACTTAAAGTAAGCGCAGTCCCTGTAAGAAGATCAAATTCTATTCATGTAAGTATAACAGACTACATTTCACACTTCGGTACTGAAACACAACCAGTTTTCGTTTTTTCTGAAAAATATATTTCGGTGGCTATATGCCGTTTCCGAAATGACCGATTCAAATATGATCGTATCTTCCGTATGTAATATCTGTGCAAGTCGCACTTCAATTTAATTGCGACTGCGTAATTTTAACGATGGTTTAATAAATGGAAAGGCAGCCTGTCAGCGAACAAAAAATTTTTTTTAGAATGTTGCGAAAGTGTTTTCAAATCTGTCTAGCGCTGACGGAGAAACGAAAAAAGCACTTGAAGTTAAATCACGTTAAGTTAAAAATATATTGGCTCAGTTCTCCACGATATCTGTAAGGCTCCAACTTGCGAGGTTGTACGTTCCGGTTCAGCAGAAATTTCCTTTCATTTCAGAAATCCCAAACCACATCGGAAAGAGTTTGCGTGGTGAGTGGAGGGAAAATATTCCGCTGGAAAGTCGGCTTGTTTGCTTTGCGCCTTTACCCATGAATTAATTCCGCGTGGAAAATTTTTATTTCAGACTACGACTTTAGTCCGATGAAGGTGTTTAAGGGCAGTTGAAGGCGAGACCAAAGGGCCGAAGGAGCGGAAATGAAAATTCTGGCTGTGAGGTGATCTGCGGCAGCGTTACGTAAACGTAGGGTCCAGGACTCTGTTCTGAATTGACGTTCAGTACTAACATGAACATCTGCACAGTGTACTGTGTGTGACAGACTCCATGCTGACCGATCAAACGGTGTCCAATTCTTACCTTGACACAGACCTTATTTTAAAGGCCTCCAAGATCGGAATAAAATTGTAGATTTATATTAATTATAAATAAACAAATGGACACTCTCCTTTATACGTGGTTCTGGAGGAATGGTAAATATTTTTGGAGGTGAGAGTACAGAGAAACTGCAATAAAATGCCATATACGACGTGACTAATTTTATTGACTATGGGCACACAGTTGATATTTGGTAATTTAAAGGTAAGCGAATGAGAATATTTTTACTGATTCTTTCGTCGGTTCTTGCTCCAATACTACCGTATTTATTTAAAGGCGAAGAAGGGCAATTTGTATATGTTATGCAAGTTTACTTTTATATAATTAACCGCTATTCATTCCACAAGGACATCTTTCGAGATTAAAGTGTTGTAGGACATACACATAATTATGTTTTTAATTCAACATCGCGGTGACTTACAAAGAATCGACGGAAGGGTCAGCGAAATTGGCCTGATTTTTCATTGCTTGAAGTTTGTTGTTTTACATACTGACAGCTGCATCTCAACCCGGAAGTTTGCAGTTACTACCGTGGATGCGTACCATTGTATGATTAGGGGATGTTTATTTATAGATAAAATAAATTTAAATAAATCGCCATATCAGATCAGACCACGACAAAAAGTTCGCGAAGAAACAACGACATTCTAACTCATCAAAAGGCGAACAACGAAGGAGATAACTGCTATCGTTTTCCTTACAAGAAGTAGGTGAAAGTTGAAAGTCGAATACAAAACTGGGTTGTGGTTTATTATGAAAGGAGAACGGAATCGAAAGCGGCAAGTACCGATTTTATGTTTGAAAAATTGTATCACTATAAGTACCACAAGCTAAAGCATTTACCTTTTCTGCCAAAACATCCTGCATATAAAATATGTATTGATATATATAAAACTTGAGAACGAAGTCTTTCGCGACGACACTGCTGTACAGAACACTAGCTACCCGTCCCGACTTTGCACGGGCAGCAGCAACTGCTGTAGCCAGATGACTTACGGTGGATGGACGGGGAAAATAGTGTGACGAAGTTGTTGCGGGTATCTTTACAGGTATAGTGTACTACTACTCCCTAGGAAAAGGACACTTTATTTAATTCTGCGTTATTACGGGTGCTTCGAATGAGTTCAAATATTGTCGGGTAATTGACGATTAAACTCTACATTCTAACTGATGCCAATATCCAATTTATGATAAATGATTTGCCTGTTTATCCTGTTTCATCGAGGAAAAAAAGCCTGCTGTTTCCGACTGCTATATGTTACCTGACTTTGTGATAAGCATTTTTGATGGGCCTGCTACTGATTTAATACAGTTACGATTCTGATTCCCCCCACAAATATCTGTGAACGGTATGTATTGCACTACAATGCAGGCTGATATTAACAGGAGTTTTATATTGCTTATATTTTTTTTAGTATATTACTTTAGTCAGTTTTTCTATTCGTATTGGAAAATTCACCAAAATTTTAGCGACAGGGAATTATGTAAATAAAAACATTAAAAATTGCAAATTTTCCGTTTGTGTTATACCATTCTTCAGTTACTGCAATGCTTCCGTCTGGAGCGCTAGCGTCGCTTTCGTGACTCCATCTTAGACTGTTTTGCTACTGCCTCTACAGAAGGCTTCTACTCCACCAGAGGCGTTGCTGTATTTCCATGTAAATAAATGTTTTGTTATACGTTGAAATGTAGTATTAGTTTGAAAATATGGATTAAAGGTGCTGAGGCTCTATAAATAAAGTGTAGATTTTGTTGCATCATGTTACATAGAACCCAGCAACCAATAAAAGTATATTCTGAAATATGGTGAACTTGAAGTATCGTAAACAGCTTTTCCAAATCGTAATTAATGCAGAAATATTTCATGTTATATTCTTCACAAATGTCTTGTTCCGATCGTTAGTACACTTCATAAGAGTTACATATACATCTACATGGGATACTCTGAAAATCACATTTAAGTACCTGGCAGAGGGTTCATCGAACCACCTTTATACTACGTACTTATCTCCCATTCCATTCTCGAATAGGGCGCGGGAAGAAAGAACACGTGAATCTTTCCGTTCGAGCTCTGATTTCTCGTATTTTATTTTGATGTTCTTTTCTACCTATGTCGGTGGGAGTCAACAATATATTTTCGTACTCGGAGGAGAATGTTGGCGATTGGAGTTTCGCAAGTAGCCCACGCCGCAGCGATAAGCGCCGTTGTTGTAATGATTCCCATCCCAGATCCTTTATCATTTCCGTAACGCTGTCCGCCTCCGTAGTCCAGTGGACAGCGTGGTGGGTTGCCACGCAGGGGGCCCGGGTTCGATTCCCGGTCGGGTTGGAAATTTTATCCACTCGGAGACTGGGTGTTGTGTCGTCCTCATCATCATTCCATCATCATTGACACGCAAGTCGCCGAAGTGGCGTCAGATAAAAAGACTTGCACCAGGCAGGCTGAACACGACCCCAGTTGGGGTCTAACGGTCATTAATGCCACACGATCATCATCATCATCCGTAACGCTGTCTCCCCTGTATCGTGACAATACAAAACGAGCTGCCCTTCTTTGAACTCTTTCGATGTCCTCCGTCAGTCCCACCTCACAAGGTTCCCACACTGGGAGCAATACTCCAAAAAAGGACGGACAATCGTAGTGTCTTCAGTAGTTCTGTTGCATCTACTAAGCGTTCTTCCAATAAGATGGAGTCTCTGTTTCGCCTTTCACTAGACATTATCTACGTGTTCTTTCCAGTTTATGACTGAAGTAATAGTAATTCCAAGGTATTTAGTGGAGTTTACGGCCTTCCCTTTTGATTGATTTATCTTATAAACAACGTTTAACGGATTTATTTTCGTACTCATGTGGACGACTTCGCACCTCTCATTGTTTAGAGTTAATTGCCAATTTTTACACCATAGTGATATCTTATTTAAATCGTTCTGCAGTTGGTTTTGATCTTCAGATGGTATTACTAGACGGTAAATGACGGCGTCGTCTGCAAACAACCTAAGAGAACTGCTTAGATTTATCCCATATAGTTTATGAAAATAAGGAACAGCAGAAGACCAATAACACAACTCTGTGGAACGCTCGAAATCACCTCGGTTTTATTCGATGCCTTACCATCGATTACTACAAACTGTGTCCTCTCTGACACGAAATCCTCTATCCAGTCGCAAACTTAGGGCAATTTGATTAAAAGCCGTTTGCAAGGTACGTGTCAAACGTCTTCTGGAAATCAAGAAATTCAGAATCAACTTGACAAACCTTGTCGATAGAACTTCGTATGAGTAAAGACCTAGTTGTTTTCACCTTAGTTTAAGTATTTTGTAAGTTAGGGACTAATGGCCAAGCAGCTGAGACCGATAGATTTAGAAACATTCGAACATTTGATCTTGACCGCCTCGCAACGCACCGGTCGTTGACTGCACGGACACTACAATAGACGGTAGGGGTCAACCGCCGGATGCGCAGTCGTATGCCGCGCCACTGACGTCACCAGGAGACCAGCACAGTTTGCCGCGCGACCTTAGCCTTGCTATTATGAGTATCTCCACAGAAATGTTTTGTATGTTGTGTACGTGTTAAATACTTGTAAGTGAGAAGTGATAGCTCATTAATGACGATGGTTTTATGCTGTTGCGTGCTATACGAACCACGGCAGACAGAAGAATGCGATATTTCACAGATTTCCAAGAGATAAAGAGGTAAGGTTAAAGTGGATAAACGCATGTAAGCGATTTAGACGCTCTCAACCCTGATACTGGCCGTGTATGTTCAGAACATTTTAAAGAGTCTGCTTATGTTTTATACTTGAAAAATGAACTTTCAAACCTTCCATTGAACCGTATATTAAAGACAGATGTGGTCCCTACTTAGAAGCTGCTTAAGTGCATCGACGTAATCAAGGCAGGTTCTTCTTAATGCGGTGAAGAAAGACGGAACAGCCGAAAAGAAGTACAAAAGTTACTGTTAACAAAAAATGACAAGGATGACAGCATAAATTCTATTCCGTTGAGGAAATCAGTAGGTGTACTAATTCCGAAATCCCCTCAGTGAGACCTGCCGTTGACGATGATGCAATAATTGTAGCTTAATTAACTAGAGGAGTTAACGATTTAAGAAGTGAGAACAATAAACTAATACATGAAATAATCATTTACTTCGACATGTTCACTACATTTATAAGCAGCAACGTATTGTATAAAATGAAAAATACGCAAAGTCTACGCAATGCGTTTTTACCTCTACAATATCATATAATTTACTGCAACCATTTACTTCATTAATACAGCATAGAAAAAGTATGCAGAATAATAAAAAGAAATTCAGTCCATCGAGAGGAGCTGTCAAGCTGTAAAAATCAAATTTTTTCCTACCATCGTTTGATAAGTTTTTCGTGGCGGCCGTTCGTGTCGGATGTGGCCACCGGGTGACGTCACAGCGCACGGCCTGCCCCCCCCCCCCCCCCCCCCAACCTGCGCCTGACCACTACCGTCTATTCCTGCATCCGCGGTTGACTGTGAAACAGACGGTGTCAACGACTGCATTGCCGCCGCTGTCACTGCCTCAGTGTCAAGGGTGCTGTGGGGAGTGTCTCTTCTGCTCTTCTGTATCGAGCGCTCTCTTACGCGCACCGCTGAGATTGTAACCGCCATCACGATTAAAGTTGATGTTGAAAGTAGGCAGCTATATTCTGAAGATAATTATTTATGCATTTTTCTGTGATATTTTTGTGAATCTGGACATGTATTTGCCTTAAGACTTTATTTTGTATGTAAAATTCATCTATTATATGCTTCGATAATCTCAGATGGTGTTCGTAACCACTGCACACCATAATTTGTTTGTAACTGAGATGTAGCATCTGCGCTACAGCAGCATCTTTGACCGCTAAGGCGGGCAGTGGACGGTAGACTAGTTGACACAGTCGAGTGGAAGGTAGGCTACAGTACAGTCGTATGGTAGTCACCGTGTTGTACGGTTCAGGTGATCAGCTACGATTTACGTGCCGAGTTTGATTGATGGGATGTTGTACCTATGAATGTATCCCGCCAGAGGGTTATGACATTTCATTTGATATTGGAAGAGGAATTTTGTATTAAGAGGTCGAGAATATTTGTATGGAACGGTATTGTACAAAGCCATTGTAATCATCATTATTGCCGAGTCAAAAACAAAGTTATGTTTCTTTAGTAAAAATAAATAATTTAACGATCACTAATGTTCTCATTTCAGCTCAACCTAGTCCCTCATTTTTCCGATTGTCGCATTTTTCTAGTTTTATTTATTTATTTATTTATTTATATTTATTTATTTATTTATTTATTTGCATGGTACGTGACGAGTTTGAGATTTTCTTTAAATGTAAATGGTCACGTGCCAGGAAAGTAATTAGTTATTGCCACTGAAATCTAATTTCCAAAAATCAATGCTCACAGAAGCACAGATTATTTTATAAGTATAAAATTATAGGCGGACCGACTCAGAGGCGCAGCTCTCATGCTGGCCACGGTGGCCAAGCTGTCTGCTTCGCGCCAGTCGCGGTCTGCAAGGCCACTACGATCGGGGGTTCGAATCCCACCTCGGCCATGGATATTTGTGCCGTCCTTAGTATTAGCTAGTTCATAAGTAGTTTGTAAGTTTAGGGCCTGATAACCCGGTAGTCAAGTCCCATAAGCTCTACAAACATTTGAACATTTTTTGAGCAGCTATTATTATTATTTATTTATTTATTCTTTGTAGAAGATAGTATTATAGGGCCTAATTAACTTAGTACGTTACTCATATGTGTTTAGAAAGACTGGTGATTTTATAGAGAGTTCACAGGCCTATATGTGTTTAATATTTGTTGGCAAACGGAAAGCAAAGAAATAATGCTGTTCCCGCTCTGTGATAGATTTTTATAAATTCAGTTTGTGACGCTCTCTCATCAGATTCATGAAGAGAGATTTAATTAGAGCTTTCAAATAGCAACCTTCAAACGAGAAACTTTCAACAGTTTTAGATTCAGTAAAACTTGCTTGATTTAGGCACTTTCACTTTACTTTAAATTAGAAATTTTCTATGTTGCACAATTCTCATTTCCACAGCGAATTTAATGAAAGGAACCCAGTATGTGGAGACCTGGGACAAAACTGTTTTCTTTCAAAGAGGACTTCTCTTTTCTTTTTCAGCTTGTTCTCAGCTCTCGGTTTTTAGTACGCCGTTGTTGTTCTGCCCAGCTTTATACATACAAAGCCTTCATCCGTCCCATCGTTTTCGTAGCCCAAGCCGCCTGGATCTTCCCCCTCCCCTTCGCCTTCTACAAATCCCTCGAGATCCTGGAACGCCATGCACCCCACCTCGCCTTCCGTATCTCCCTTTATCCCTTATCCCCGTCGCGGATCCTATACGGCCTCGTCCCCTTCGCCCGTCTTGTCCTCTTGTCCGTCTTGTGTTTCTTTGAACACCGCCGCCTCCGCTACCTCTCCTGCAAATTAGACCCGCCCAGCCCCCTCGTCTACCCCCTCCTCACAGATCCTGGTTAGTTGCCGCACCTCCTTTACCGTGTTCCCCCTGCTCTCCACTTGTCTACCCACAGTATTCTTCGCCTACCGGACGGTGACCTCCGGCATGACGCTTAACCTTCCTACCAGCTTTGATCATCCACCTCCGTTCCTCCTCCCAGAGGGTCCCATTCTTTCTCTCTCTTCTATCCCTTTCTTCCTCCACCTGTCCTCTGGCATACCTCTCCTCTCCCATCCCTTCTGATCCTGGAACATCCTGCCTCTTTTTCCTCCTTTCCTCCTCGATCCCCTCCCCCCCACCTCATCCCCTAGCACCCGATCCTATCACTCATCGCCATCAAGGTGTTCTGGTGCCACGTCCAAGTGTATTTTAACAAAGTGTGGTTTTTTAAAACGAACAGCGAACGTCCAAGTGCCGCCGATGCCGTGTGTGTGTTTTAATTGTCCGTGTATTTTACACCACTCTCACCCCCTCTCCCCAAATCTCATCTACAGTCTTTTTAGCGAGTCTTAGAGAATATTGCGTATTTTCAGTGTGAAGTTTTATTTTATGAGTGAACGGCATACCCGCAGCCAACACCTTGTGTTTCTTTTAAATATTTTATGTGCTGTAGTGACTCCAAGACTGTTTTATTTTATTTCTTTTATCGTCATTGTCACCGTGTTCATGCGAAGAACTGCATTGTTCTCTAAATTGTATCGCATGCATTGGTTCTTCAATACTGTCACCATGTAAATTTTAATTGCCTTGTACTTTTATCACTTATTTGTGCACGCCTTTTCTTTGTTATTGTATCTCTCGGCTAAAGAGCGCTTGCATGCGGTGACAATTCACCCCATTTAGAGCTGTGTGCAGGTAGGAAGGCGGCTGAGCGAAAGGTTCTGCGCAGACAGAGAGGGAGCACACAGCGCGACGCCGCCAGATCGCCGCTTCCTCTCCTCCCCCGGCTGTCAGTTGACCGCTGTCAGTTGTCAGCTGACTGGCCGCTGCGGCCATTTTGTCAGAACTATGTTGAGGGGGCTATATTAAATTGGCGTAGATGAAAACAAAGTGATTCTCGCTTTGAAAGGTGTAACACAATTACTCGATGATCCCTTACTTCAGCGGGACTTGGCTTTCATTAGAGCCAACTACACATTTATGGGGACAATTATTCCCGATGTATTAGTTTAATGTTAACCTATCTATAAGAATACGGCTTTTCCAGTGGAAGTAAAAAAGGAAATTACTGAAGCGTAGGTAACGTGGGAGAAAAAGAACGGGAAAATTTCAGCAGATTTTCCATAACAACACCGGCCTGAAGAGACTTTGCGAAACATCCAGGTCTACTGAATGCTGCATTCCCGTCCAAAATGTATACCGAAAGTGAAGTGCGCCTCTGTCAGATACGTTGATATACAACGTCCATTCACGGCTTATAAATTAATTATACGAGCACCGTGGTTTTTCTCTGGGAAACCTTCAAAAGTTTTCAGTAATTTACTGTGAAACCATTTAGGTTATGAATGTTTGAAACCTCTGGTTTATTCTGTGTTTGGTAAATTGTATAGACCTGTTACATGTATTTCAGCACTGGCTTCTGAATTGCATTGTATTTTTATCATCTGATCAATTCTTTTCGGGGCCTGTTTTAGATTTTATTTGCCCTAGATGAGGTAATGAATGGCCTATTTTAGACGTCTAAAATGCCGTTTTTCCGACCTAATAATCCTCGGCCTAGTGACCACTGCTGACCTGGCGACTTAAGAGACGCCGGCCCACTGCCTGTGACGGCCGCGTTCGCCTCCCTGGAAGTCCACAGTGGCACGCCGCGCGCCTCAGCCGCCCCCGGCTGGCTGTGGTAACGTTGTGTCAGCACCACGTGGCGGCCAGTCGTCTGCTCCCGCCTCCCTTCTTAAGCAGTCAAACACTCAGACCACAACAGATCTTGCTTTGTTATGTAACTCTTGGCGCATTTTTGATCCGTCATTCATAACGAACACTTCGCAAAGTATAACTTCAGTATACGACCACTGGAAGAAAAATCAGGATTATACGTTCAAAGCACACTCGTCACGGCGCGAAACTGCGAAATGACGCTATTGGCTCGGTCGTTACGAGTCGTCACGTGGTACACAGGCTCTTGCTACTGCGCATCGCCCCACCACCCGCCTTCGTAGCTGCACACAGCTCTAACGGGGGACTGAAATAAGAATAAAGACAAAAAATCTTTACAGTGGTCGGAAACAGTACGGAAGGACTGACAAATGTAATATTACTTCCGCATTCTCATGGTGTGTTTTAAATACCAGTGATCCTGAAGCAGAGACTGTCCTTAACAGGGCGCAGCAGCCCCTGTGCTTTTCCTAGAAGTTGGGGTAATTGATCTAACACTTCGACTCCCCAGGACTCTGCCTACTTTGCTGGACCTAGCGCCGCAGAAAGGAAGAAACTCAGTCGGATGCCCATCACGTGATTCTTCAACACTTCCACGTTTCCCTTTCTGGTGAAGAATATCTTTATAGCACGTGGTCCATAGTCGTTCTTCCGTAACACGTACTTCAGATGATTAATTTCGGTATTAAGTGGACCCCATCACACCACTGGAATTGTATAACTAACCCTTTGGAAGCTAACGGGACACCCATTTCTCATAAGAAGTCCCAAGTAGACTTTTGGGATAAAAAGGTCACAATTTTGCAATGAATTTGCACATTACAGTGTTTTAAACTTTCTTCCTTGAGGCAGGACTGGTATGATGTATGTACAGTGAACAGACAGACAGAAGAGGGAAATAAATTGGTTGTAGAGTGCCCAGTGGCACTGAAAATTTGGGTGGCGTGGACGTGGCTGATCAGATGAGTACACTGACAGGAAATCTGATAAATGGTGGAGGAAAGATTCTTAGAAACTATTGCTAACTAGTGTTGTAAATACCTGAATTTTACAAAAGGAAATTCAACCCAAGACAGTGCCACTAGAACATTTTATAGTGAATCTAGCTGAACAGTTGATTGCCAAGGGGGAAAAAGCCTCTCCATGGCGTTTCTGCTATTCTCTGCCCATTCATCGTTTGCTGTAGTGAATTTCGGCTTGTAGTTTCGTTTTCACGTAGCTCAAACGTTAAGACGTTGTATCTCGTTATCAAGGTGTCACACAGTAGTGGTGAAGATTGTGTAAATTAAAATCTGCCATACATGTATTTCAGTATTTTTCAATCTTTTTGAATATGTGGCCACTTTCAAAGTAAAAATTTTCTGATGAGCCCCCCCCCCCCCGCCCCCCCCCCCCCACACACACACACCTCCCGAACCGTAACAAACCTATCTTACGTAAAAGAAAACAAATTTAATCTTTTTTCTCTTGCTACAGCTTTCTTTTAAATCGTTGGACGACGCGTCTGTCGATTTTTCGAAATGTAACACGTTATTGTTACATGATTTCCGACAGAAAAATGTATTTTGCTTAACGAATGTTTCAGATTTCCAGCAAAACTCAGATGCGAATTACGCTCATTAAGAAAGGGCGCAAAGATTTGTAAAGAATTATATCCTTTTTTCGAATTTTCAGAATTACGTATTGTTTCAAGTTCGTTTAACTATTGAATGGTTCCTGAAAACAGTTCTCAGGCTTCGCAGTTATTCATGACTTTCAATTCATAGTTAATGTTACACAAGGAACTCCGTTATTTCAACATTAACCTCCTCATTCCCGAGCACATATTGGAAATGTAAATGAACTATTTTTTGTGCTATTTGGCTTATTTTAATGCTAATTAACAATAAATTACAGTCCAAAAAATTTTGCAAGCGTACTGATTATTTTTTTTTTTTTTTTTTTTTTTTTTAGTTGGTATCATATACGATACCTCGGGACTTGAGCAGGACAGAGTTATACACACATCTATGTGGTTTCATGTTCCTTTATTTCACAGATAAATTGTCACAAACATTACACTTATAGTTCTTATTTGTCGCAGAATTTTATAACATTTCAAAATTCAAACTTCTCATATTGGTAACTAAACAATTAAAATTTTTCAAACAAAATTACCATTACAAAATTTCAATTGTTTTGTTGCCTTTTTCATTTTACCTCATGTATTAGAATAGGGTTTGTGTTAAAAGTAGTAATTAATGGAAATTCTTGGTACAATTCCTGTCAGTAGTGAAGCAAAGGAAGACCTTACACGTCTCACACAGTACAAATGTGAGGCCTTTGCAGCCTTCTGCCTTGCATTTTAACCTGTTCTTCTGAATATGGTTAATCATTTCAGGGAAACGATACATACTTGCTCGCCATATCTCCTTTAGTGGTAGTGGATCAGGACATCTTGACCTGTTTCTTTCTTGGGAGCAATCTTCATCGGAGTCTGATTCTTGCCCCACAGGTTCAATCTGCAAATTTGACCTTTTGTGGGAATATATTAAGTTTTCAGCAATATCAAGCTTGAACTGCTAGTATGGCATTGTATGTTTCTTTGCAGTACCACTTTGCATTGCACTCACCCTGTATTGCAACCACGGAGCAGCAATTGCAAAATCCATGAAGTGATGAATCACTCTAATAGTCCATTTGTGGGTCTTATGTTAGCACTGTATGCGTTTACCACACATGGGCGAGGAAAGTGGACTTGAACTTTTTTCAGTTTCATTTCATTGAATTAAAACATCGTCTTCATCATTAGATCCATCAATTTCTACATCAGAATCATCTGGATTTATTCTGTTCACCAACTCAAAGATCTCATCATCAGTCAAGCGATAAAAAAGTATAACCTCACTTCCACTGACGTAAACAAAGTCGGCATTGAATCCCGAGGTATCGTATATGATACCCGAAAGTTTAAAGCTTTATAATCTGTTATTGCGTCGATTTACAGTTAGATAGTAACTGAGGGGTGTTTGTGCACTTTCGAAATGATATTTAGGCATGTAAAACACAATTAATCAAGAAAACAGCTCTTTACCTTTATTTCGTCGAGACATGTTATGGACTTGCGGAATCCGAAGTTTTCAAAAGGTGCTGTCAAGTATTAGCATTCAGGAGAGGACCGAACAAATGAGCTGCAGCAAGTGCGAAGTCTATAGTACATGATACCACAGGAAAGAAAACATTCAGCTGCGTGGGACGCCAAGGAAAAAAAAAAAAAAAAAAAAAAAAAAAAAAAAAAAAAAAAAAAAAAAAAAAAACCCTAAAGGTATCATATATGATACGGGGAACTGAAGAGGTTAAATAAATTTCACGTAGGCATACGCTTTGTATTACTGAGCCGCGCGGGAGTAACAGAGTGGTCTGCAGCGCCACGTTACGGATCCCTCGGCCCACCGCGTCGGAGGTTCGAACCTCCCCTCGGGCATGAGTGTGTGTGTGTGTGTGTGTGTGTGTGTGTGTGTGTGTGTGTGATGTCCTTAGGTAAGTTTAAAACAGTTTAAGTAGTTTGTAAGCCTAAGGACGAATGAGCAAAGTAGTTTCGTCCCATAGAATTACAAACATTTGATTTAGTGTTATTGAACCCCTGGTTGTTTTATGGTTCAAGTACTTTCTCCTGTGACAGCGAACGCCGTGAGGGTCGCGACCCATAGATTGAAGACGCTCAGCCATTTGTCAAATCATTTGAACGATATATCATTCTACGATATAACTTTGTGTGACCACATCACATTATAGCATGAGGCCTTTTGATATTTTAATGGTATGATGACAAGCCAACAATAATGTTGGCAAATAAGTTTAATTTAAAGTATATGTGTGATGTGATGATTGAAATGAAAGACCCGAAGCGGTAATCGAAAAAAGAAATTATAAGCAATCTCGGATGTTATCCTTAATCAGTTGATTGAAAAGATCGCTCCAAAAAATGACAAACTTTTATGAAATAAATATTTTGCAATATTTTCAGAAAATCTGACAGAAGTAGTTATTCAAACAGATCCACTGGCGGAAAAAAAATTGCAAAAAGTACAGCTCTCAACGAAATTTATGACAGTCATAAAATATTCACTGAGATCCATAAAAACCCAAATAGACAAAATAGAGCGAGTCAGTAAATATAAATAAAGCAGAATGGCTTAAAATAGTTTGCAATAAATACGAGTTGAAAAAAAAAAACGGAAAAGACATATGGTTTGATAAAGAATATTTACAATAAGAAATGCATGTCTAGAGAAACAAAACTGAAGCACTGTACTACACTTATGCAACGACAATGTTTATGTGGACGGGAATGTCTAACGATCAACGATAAGCTAGACACAATAGAACTACCTGACATGGACATTATTAAAAAAATTGTCAATCGAATAGAAACTACAGATGGGTGGAAAATGAAAAGTAATGAAAAGACCTACACAGATATAGAGAAAATATCTGTCATGGTTAAGAGAAGATTGGACTTCCTTTGGACACCTCTCCCGAATTAACGAAAACCGACAAATAAAACAGAATTCCTGTACTTTCTGACAGAAGAAATCAACAATAGCATGGGTTAAGGAATGAATTAGAAAGAATATCAAAGAATTTGAAAGAACAGAAAGAAACCTTTTAAAGAATAAGGTACTAATTCAGAAGGCTTTAGAGGCTGAAGAAATAAGTAATAGGAAACGACGTGAACAGAAGAAACGAGAAGACAACATGCGGAGAAAATGATTACTGGAAGAACAGGAAACAAAAACAAAGAAACAAGAACAACAGTTGTTATTTTGTGATCCTAGTTGCTTAATTCGTAAATACTGACTGGCTGAATTTTCACTAAATCTGTAAATGTAACTTTTTTCATATTAAAAAATCATATTGCACCAATTTTATGTTGGGGAGTACGTTGCTTTAGGGCGACATTCCTATTAGCTGAATCGTTTTCAGATATTATCTGAATTAAGAAGAATGCGCAAAGAGTGAATATTAAGCGGGTAAGGTATGTAGACAGTATAAAATTAATTATAGACTTAATATCATTTAATCGAAATATGATATTACAATATGAAATGAATCTCCATAATTCGGCTGGTATTTGCATCGTATGTCTTGCAATCAGTGCCACAGTCGGAATATTTGTCGTTAATTTCCATTGGTTAGTATTTTCGTATAAAGCAGAGCTTCGCATGACGTATTTTCAGGACTGCAACAAGAACAACTGACGCAAATTTGCAGTTATTTGCAAGGACAAACATATTCCAGGAAGACTAATGTTTGTTCCCAAGTAATGGCGAACTGGAGCAGCTTAGAGATTGGCAGTGTGTTTGCTTTGGAACTGCAGTCCGTGCGATGCAAATAATTTGCCACAATTGCTGTCAATTTATCTGCATAGCAGTGTTGCGATTCTGGCATTTATTACAGCCGTTCTGCGATTAAAACTAATTGGAACGCGTACGCCAACGGCAATAGTTCAATGTTCCCGCTCTGCTAAATATTTCATGTGTGAACTATCTCATCCGGTCGTGAATAATTAATATGAAATGAGCGTTAAATCTGTGGCGTTAAACGCGCAGGAAAACTTCGTTTTGCCTCGACTAATATTATTTTGCTTATAAAACGATACCGATTACAAATATTACGCTGTTACTAGATAGATGTTCACTGCAAACGTAGGTATAAATAACAGTTTTTATTAAGAGGGTATTATTACAATGGTAATCATATTAACTGATGTATATCACAACCAAAAGAAACAGTATTGCAATTTATCTACACTATAGAAACTGATACACATGCATAATATAGTTCAGGCCCACGCGAGCACGCATCTACGTATCTTCATAGATACTCTGCAAATCACATTTAAGTGCCTGGCAGAGGGTTCAGTAACCACTTTCAAAACCTTTCTCTACCGTTCCATTCTCTAATTGCGCGCGGGAAGAAAGAACACCTAAATCGTTCCGTTTTCGATCTGATTTCTCTTATTTTATTGGGATGGTTATGTCTCCCTATGTAGGTTGGAGCTAGCAAAATTTTTTCACACTTGGAAGTAGAAGTGAGTGATTGAAATTTCGCAAATACTGGGTGATCAAAAAGTCACTATAAATTAGAAAACTTAATAAATCACGGAATAATGTAGATAGAGGGGTAAAAATTGAAACACATGCTTGGAATGACATGGGGTTTTATTAGGGAAAAATATTAAAGTTCAAAAAATGTTTGACAGATGGCGCGTGATTCTGGTTTTGTAACTGCTACCGTGACGGGTGACAGGTACGCCCATATGCTACAGAATCGCATCATCCCCAACCTTGCTGATAAACACCTGCTGGAACGTACGATTTTTATCAGGATGGCTAGATGCGTGAAAGATCTCTTGCGCGCGTCCTTTGGTGATGATCGTGTGCTCAGCTGCCACTTTCGTCTTGCTTGGTCTCCCAGGTTCCCAGACCTCAGTCCGTGTGATTATTGGCTTTGGGGTTACCTGAAGTCGCAAGTGTATCGTGATCGACCGACATCTCTAGAGATGGTGAAAGACAACATCCGACGCCAATGCCTCACCATAACTGTTCAAATGTCTGTAAATCTATCGGACCAAACTGCGTGGTCATCAGTCCGTAGCTTACAAACTACTTAAACCTAGGTAAACTAAACTAAGGACAGACACACACACCCATGCCCCAGGGAGGACTCGAACCTCACCATAACTCCGGACATGCTTTACACTGGTGTTCATAACATTATTCCTCGACTACAGCTATTGTTGAAGAATGATGGTGCACATATTGACAATTTCCTGTAAAGAACATCATCTTTCCTTTGTATTAATTTTTTATGCTGATTATTGCATTTCTGATCAGATGAAGCACCATCTGTCGAACATTTTTTGATTTTTTTTGTTCTAATAAACCCCATGTCATTCCAAGCATGTGTGTCAATTTTTACCTCTCTAGCTACATTATTCCGTGGTTTATTAAGTTTTCAAATTTATACTAACTTTTTGATCACCCGGTGGATCCCGCCGCAACAAATAACGTCGTTCTTTTAATGATTTCCACCTCAAATCGTGCAACATTTCCGTGACGCTTTCCTCCATGTAACGCCATAAAACAAAACGAGCTGCCCTTCTCAATGTCTTCCGTCAGTCCCATCAGGTGAGTCATGGGCACGACGTGGCGTTGGCACAACTAGTAGTTCTGGAAGGAATACATGCGTTCTACAGGACTATCCATAAAATCCCTAAGAATAGGAGGGAATGGAGATCTCTTGTGTTAGTGGAGCCACTCCGTAGAACGTTTGTAGTGTCACATTGTCGTTCTGGAATTTCTCTCGTTTGTCGCTATGCACAATGAATATTTCAAATTTTAAATGTTTGTAAATCTATCGGACCAAACTGCGTGGTCATCAGTCCGTAGCTTACAAACTACGTAAACCTAGATAAACTAACCTACACACACCCATGCCCCAGGGAGGACTCGAATCTCCATCGCCAGCAACAGCGCGCTCCGCAGCGAGACGTTTTAGAACGCTCGGCAACTCCACCGCAGCCGACAATGAATTTGAATGTGTGCAGGTTAACTTTCAGGATGCGTAAGTATGTCTTATCTGTTGACACGCAGACTCCATGGATTCATGAGGTTGTCATACACATTATTTCGCTCGGTAAAATTAGAAACGCGAATCATTAGACTAGACAAAATTTTTTCAGTCACCGTCCAATGTCGATGTTTACGAAACTATGCGAGGCGTAACTTTATATCGTGCCGTCAGCAAGTGTGCACGAGTAGGCTTTCGGCTGCGAAAGCCCATATCGATGATGTTTCGTTATTAGCACTAGTTTACCCCTGCGAATAATTCCCACTCTATCCTGATCAGTCACGGATTGGTAGGATAGAAATGGAAATGAGGCAGATGCAAGTAAATATGTATAAAATATTATAAATTTCGAATAGTAGTAAAAATATTATTTTCATTGTAAGAAATTTTATATAATTAAATACATTGAGTAACTTTGAAACATCTAAGAAATTAGTTATTGACTTTTTCATGTTTATTTTATTCCTTGAAATTTGTTTACTTTACAAAATTCAGTTCATTCTCGCAGTACATAACAGATGCTTGAATAAAAAACTAACAGTTCAAAAATGTTCAAATGTTTGTAAATCTTATGGGACTCAACAACGTGGTCATCAGTCCCTAAACTTGCAAACTACTTATGAACTACTTACGAACTAGGACGGCACAAATATCCATGCCCGAGGGGGGATTCGAACCCCGTAGTGGCCGTGCAGACCGTGATTGAAGCGCCTCAGTTCTCTCGGCCACCGCGGCCAGCAAATGAACAATTCCAACAGCTATTGCGCATCAACGTGTGTAACAGAAATCTCGTGATAAAGTGCGCTTGCGTGAAGAATGTAAGCAACTGCAAGAGGTGTCGTGCTTGTTAGTTAAATTATTTGTGTATTTTTCGTCGTTACAGTCAAAATTGACTATGTTTCCTTCAAAGAAGTTCTTTGGTTTGCATAAAGAATAAAGAATCTAAACAACCGCAACAGTGGTCGTTCATGTTAGTTAAACTATATATGGCACCTGCTACATTGCTTTTATATCGGCCGCGCAAACTAAGTTGATACTCGGCGCGGTGGCTGATGGGAGCAACCGTAAATACATGTACCACTTACGATCGTTAGCCGGGTATCAACTTAGATTGTACGAACAGTACTTTTTTTTTCGAATTAAAATTTTGTAAAAACAATAACTTTAAATTATCTCTGTATTTTTCGTCATCAGTGGAGAACGAAACCTTGAAAATCATGAATTTTGAATGCGTAATATGGGAGATAGGCGTACCCACTAAAAACACCAATGAGAAATAATATGTATGATTCTGAGGCTTGTTCACGGCCCAGCATTTAAATTTCTCAGCAATTTGCGGAAGGGTCACACTTCTGTCTCGTTGAACGACCCTCTTTAGTCGTTATTGTAGAACTTTCCCGGACACAGAGATGTCGGAAATCATACGTTTTACAGGATTTCCGATATTCAGACTGCATTCGTGAAATGTTCGTACGGGAAATCCCGTACCTAGCCGATATCTCGGGAATTCTGATTCCCGTCTCTAGTGCCCAGACTGTAACACTACCTTCAAACTCAGTTAAATCGTTACAAGCTGTAGCAGCAATAAGTGTCTTAACGAATGCGCCAGACAAATGTTGTCTTATATAGGCACCGCCTACCCCAGCGCCGACCTTTGATCCTGTGTGTGTTCATACGCATGTCTGTCCAGTTTCTTTGGATCTGGTCGTAACACACAACGTAGTAACTTCTAAACTTACACTGGATATTTTAAAAAAATGCCCAATACTTTGAGAGGTGTTAAGGGGAAAAATGAAAGTCTAGTACATCAGGTTCGAAAACCCATACTTTCTGACATAATCACTTGTATACAAAGGACTTCGTAATGCTTGATTTTATATACTAGCATGATTTGCTATAGATTAATAGAGCCATAAGTGCTACCACAGAGATTAAAAGCGGTTCATTACTGGATTTCTATATTAAAGGAAGTTAGAACGGACTTTTGTTTCACATTTTCGTATTTTTATCATATTATAAAATTTGAAATTTTTCGAATCACTTATGGAAAGTATTTTATTTTTTAAATATGAACTACACCTGTTGAAATGAAAAATAAAATTACCTGCGTTACTTCAGCATCTAATAAAATCGGTCATTATTTTTATATACAGGGTGTTCCAGCTATCTTGCTTACCCAAAATATCTTTGGACCAACAACAGCAAAACGACTTTCAACGGTATCAATGTAAGGATGGGGCCCATGAATGTACATATTTTGAAACATCCTAAACCGAAAGCATAGGTGACGTTTTTTTAACACAAACATATATTTTTTTAAATGGACACCCTATATTATTTCTTCAGCAATCTATAACGTGACAAATCACATAAATGATGGTGTAGATTGCATCGCAGTACGTCAATTACATCCCGAGATATTGAGACGCGAAGTTGCTTGAACTTATGTCGGGATGTAATTGACGTACTGCGATGCGATTTGTCACGTTATAGTTTGCTGAAGAAATAATATAGGGTGACCACAAAAAAAAAAAATTGTTTAAAAAACCTATGCTTTCGGTTTAGGATGTTTCAAAATATGTACATTCATGAGCCCCATCCTTACATTGATACAGTTGAAAGTCGTTTTACAATAGCTGTTGTTGGTCCAAAGATATTTTGGGTGAGCAAGATAGCTAGGGCACCCTGTAGAACACTGTGCATTGCTGTGTTATAAAAGTTAAATTACTTGTCTGTATTAGTAACACTGTCGAAAACAGCATCGCATCTTATCATAGTATAAACACGGGTTGTATGAAAGCATTGTTTAGCGGCGAGTTATTAAAATTTTCTTGGGTTTCCGGCCACGTCATGTCGTTTACTATCCACGGCGTTTCTGCCGTGATCTCTTCGGCCATTGTCAACTGGTTGACGAATGATTGTTGCTGTTGTCCTTATATAGCTGCACTGTTGGCTGTGACGTCACTGGTGTTACGACATGACGAAAATAGGCAATGTTTTGGACACTTCAGTCTTCCGATCGCCGGGTTCCAAGCTGCAAGCCGCCGTTTATATTAATTGTCAGCTACTTTGATCTCAATCGCCTCTTTTATCACACTATCCCAGAAACTGTTCGTTCTTGTATTGATGGATGTCTCCTCAAACGCAATAGGAAGTCTGTTTTCAAGTGCATGCTCCGCAATTGCTGATATTTCGGAATAACGTATAAAAAAACGTCATTCGTGTTCCACACAGCGTTGTTCAATAGTGCGCACTACGTAAAACATTGCCTTTTATGGTCATGTCGCGAGCATTTGTAACGTCACAGCCACCAGTGGAGATATATAAGGACGACAGCAACAATCATTTGATAGTCAACCACTTGACAATGGCCGAGGAGATCTCGGCGAAACGTCGTGGATAGTAAACGACATGACGCGGCTGGAAACCAGGGAAAATTTTATCAACACGCGTTGCATGTGAGAGTGTTAATGTTTTTCGATGAAAAGTGATGAATAGATTGGTAAATCTCTCAAAGTTAAGTATGATGCGAAATGAAGTGGTTTTTAAGAAACGTGGGTTTCATGGTAACAGATTTTCGAATAAAGGAAAGCCATACATAACCTTTGCCCTCCTGGACCTAATTTATGGTGCAATTACCGCGATGTCTAGTACTCAAACAGTTCATAAAGAAATAAACATCCAATTTCAGCAACAGATATCATACAAACTTTTTACAGAAACCTGGCAAAAACTTAATTACTGAAGAAGTGACTGCATGGTCACACTCAATTTTTTTGTTTGTGACCTAACTGCGGGGTCATTAGTCCTTAAACTTACTAATTACTTATACTAAAGACAGCACCAACATTCATGCCCGAGGAGGGATCTAAACCCCCGACTAGGAACGGCCTCGCGTATCGGAGCATAGCGCCTCAATACGCTTGGCCACTCCGCCGCGGATCACACTCAAAATCCCAATCATTAGTTCAATAATCTTGTATGGACTAGCTCAAAAAAATGTTATTGCTGCAATGAAGATACTAAATCGGTGGGGTCAGTGATGCTGTTATTGCTTTTAATGTTGGCAACATTGGTAGGATGACGTCATACAACATTTGGCAATTAATCCTGCAGTACACTGCATCGGGCGACTTGCTTGAATGGACAATGTTCGCACTGATAAAGCAGAACGAAAGAGCATGATCAAGAGGAAAGATCAAGAGCTTGATATACATTATGGAACTTTTAAGTGACTAAAACTAAAAATGAAGTCTATATTGAGTTACAGACTTTCTGAACTTCAGAAGCCGTCATTAAAATTTAAATTTCAGTTTCATTTTCCTCTGAATCTCATTAAACCCTTCGAGTACAGTGTTAAAATTTTCTAATTAGATACATCTCCTGAGTCTACTGAACTAAAAGAAGAACATAATGTCACGTACAATTAAAACTTTTTAGGATAACGTAGGTAAAAGTAAACAAAATTATAACCGTGTAATTAAAAAAAATGTATCTCCGAAAGCAGTGGTTGAAAAGCAATTATTGTAGTTAAGTAGACTCAGTAAAACAGTTTAATCTGCTATAAAAGTTTCATATCAATGGCTACAGTAGTTGCTGAAATACAGGGAAGCCAAATCACTAAAGTTAACATTGTCGGGATAGGGCGCTCCAACTCCCCTTAATGTATTGCATTCGGTGTTGGAAGACGTACCTTCGCAGCTACTATTACACATGTGTTTCATATATGATGGCACGCCAGCACAATCTGCACAATTTCGTTACGATGTGCTCGGCCATCTGGCGCAGACATTTTTGGATAGTTGGATTGGTCGTGGAACTGCATATCCATTCCTAAGGTCGAAGTCATTGCCATGAGCGGACGCCACCTATGAACACGTGTTTATATCAGAATGTACGCTCTCCCAGACCCATGTTTACTGGCCTTATTATTCTTGTATCGAGCTGTAGGACCACTACCACCTCCTCACAATAACACTTTTTTTGACACCATATTTAAAAATCGTATTCTATCGCGTTCGAAAGCCGAAATGTTATCTGCTTCGCCATAAACGGGCGTCCTGACATCACTTACGTGGTACAACGTCAAGATTCAACTAGATATCAGTATCCGCAATGCTAGGATAAGTAAAACACGAGATGTTGTGAAACTAAATTGTAATTCTGAGTCGTCGACTGACATTCAAGATCAAGGGTGATGCCTACCTCTCACTGCGTAGACGATTGCAGCCAGCATCGTTGCACAACTCTTGCAGCGCGTGCAACTCCTGCGACTTTCCTTCGCAAGCACCGTCCCGCCACTCAGAAGTTTTCTAAGTTGGTCAGTTGGGTGTACGAACAACGAATAGGTCTCACTGTCATGGCGACGTTGAAACCAGTATCAGCACATCCAAGATTCACGGCTTCTGCCGCCATCGGATATAGTTCAAAGTCATCTTTCCAGGTGTACTAATTTCATTTTTCGGCCGTGTATCTTCTTGTTTATGTTGTACAGCTCTTGCCGGTATTCCTCCGCCTGGGCTGTAATCTCTCCTATTTTATCTTTGCGGTTTTTTCGCGAGATTTATGACGGTTGGAACTTAAATAGTAACAACTATTACAACCGGTAGAAAAGCGTTACATGTTTGCACCTATTACTGTCGTTCAAAGTAGTGAACAGCGTTGTGTACAACCCATTGAAAGCGATTTGGAAGGCATATCATACCGTTAGCAGAGCCAGTTCTGTTGATGGTACGAATGGAGCGGTCTGCTGCCTGTCGAATCTCAGGAACAGTTCTAAAGCGAATGCCACGAAGTGGTTCATTCATCTTCGAAACCAAATCAAAGTCGTAAGGACTTAAGGTCTGGGAGTGTGGTGGATGCTACAGTACTTCCCAGTCCCATCGACCGAACAGAGCAACCACTGCTTGAGCTGTATGCGCCCACACATGGCTGGGTTGCGCAGTAAGTGTTGCCGCTTCATTCGCAAAGCTGGTCGCAGGTGATGTCAGAAAAACGAACAGTAACACTGTGGATTCACGATCTCTGTTGTTCCTGTTTGGAAAACGTTAGACCGATTGCTCGAAAGTGGCTGTGCTTTCCCTCAGATTGTACGCGCACTGGTGACATGGGGAGTCCATTTGCTCGGAGGGAAGGCACGTGTGTCAACAAAGTGTGCTATCAGCGACAATAGTAGATTCCACTGCATAGTGTGTCAAAAGCAATGTTGCCACTATTTGAGTTCTGGGTCTTGTATGTAAAAGGAAGCAACATACACACCCTTTTACATACTTCGACTCCTGGAGAAATGAATCTTTGACAGAAGCTCGTACCGCTCTCTCTCTCGCAACGTCTGCCATTGTAATTTCCTGATCCTCTCGTGTCGCTTCTGGGCTTACTAACCCTGCCAGTAGCGAAGCATGCTGCTCTCCGTTCGATCGTCTTCTATAGACTCTCCCTAGTGCAGACCCCACACTGATGAGCAACACTCAAGCGCTACATGAACCAGACTACTGTAACCTACTTCCTTTATTGACTAAGTTCGTATCCTGAGGATTCTTCCAGAATGTCTGGCATTGCCTTACCCAAGACTGATTTTGTGTGTTCTTTCCATTTCATATGGTTCCTTAGCACTATTCTCAGATACTCCTTTCGGCAGATGAAACTGGCATCATTGGATCTTTCATTTCAAGCACATATGTTATGTGGGGCATGAAAGATTCTTTGATTCTAGTTTCATCTGACGAAACTATCTATCTTAATAAAGATAATTATCTTGGCTGTTTTATATATATGAATTACTTGAGAAGACTTCCCTCTCCCCGCCCAATTACGATGAAATTTTACTATATGCAAGTAACAGCTTTCGGTATTTGACCTGCTATTTCGTAGTACAGTGAAATAGCGAAGAAAATCATACGGTATGCTTATGCAAAGATATACGTAAACAGTAGACAGGGCTCCGGTCAAAATCGCCCATATAAAACAACAAGTGACTGGCGCTGAATGCGCTACAATGGCAGGTTATCACGATTGAAGTGAGTTTGAACTAGGTTTTATACTCGACTGACGAAAGACGTGACTCATCCGGTACTACCAAAAAAGTACGACCATTTCACGAGTGCACGGTGAATATCGGGAATCCGGTAAAACATCAAATCTCTGACGTCGCTATGACCGGAAATAATGCTGGAAGAACGATCGCTACGATGACTGTAGAGAACAGTTCAGTGTGACAGGAGTGTAACCCTTCCACAACTTCTGCAGAATTCAATTCTGGGCCATCAGCAAGTGTCAGGGTGGGAATCATTTAATGAAACATCATTGGTCGGGGCTTTTGGGGCCGAAGGGCCACTGACGTACCATTGTTGACTGCACGACACAAAGCTTTATGTCCTCACCGATGACTGAAACCATGTTGCCTGGTCTGACGATGCACTTCTACAGTGATATCGAGTGGAAGGATGTAGGTATGGAGACAACCTCATGTATCTATAGACCCTGCATGTCAGCAGGAGACCACACCGCCTCTGTAGTTTAGTGGACAGCGTGCTGGATTGCCACAGAGGTGGCCCAGGTTCGATTACCTGTCGGGTAGGAGATTTTCTACGCCTGGGGACTGGATGTTGTTCCCATTATCGTTCTCATCATCATAGACAGGCAAGTCACCGAAGTGACATCAGAAAGAAATACTTGCACCAGGAAAGCTGAACAGGATCCTAGTTGGGGTCTAACGGCCATAAATGCCACACGGAATCATCAGCATGAGACTGCTGAAGGTGACTGACACTCTTTAATGGCATTTGGCGTATCTAGTTACAGTAACAACGTACGTCTGATACGTCTTGGAACGTATGTAACAGGTGAAACGCACGTACACACCCTGGCTGGTCACCTGCATCCATTCATGACCATTGCGCATTCCAGCGGACTTGGACAATTCAAGCAGGATAATGCGACACTGCACACGTTCAGGAACGTTGTATACTGGCCTCACGAATTCACTTATGAGTTTAAACAACTCCGCTGACCACCAAGCTTCCCAGACGCTATTGGGCATATTTGGTATGTTTTGCAATATGTTGTTCAGAAGAGATCTCCACCGCCTAGTTTTGTTACGGATTTCTGGTCAGCCCTTCAGTCACAGCCATGCCACGTCGTGTTGCGTTACTGCAGCATGCTCGTTGGAGCTGTACACAATATTAGGCAGTTTTCAGTTGTTCTGCGCATCCTCCTCCATTACCGCAGTGACAGCCAATAGCGTTCATTCTGTAGGCGCGTGGCTGTCCGCCAGTAACGCAATGTTTCTCCCGCAGGCTCCACTGTTGGCGCTTGGCCGTAGCTCCTCTCCTCCACGCTTCTCCTATTGCTCTGCCTCTATGACGCCAGGTATAGTTTCTTTGGCTCTTCGCTGTGTAATACAGGATCTATCAGTGTATGTAAAAGCAGCAATTTGCATGTGTTAGTACGCGTCAATACAGATAATCAAATGTTCAAATGTTGGTTTATCTATGGGACTTAACTAATATGGTTAACAGTCCCTGGCTTCCAGACTACTTAAGGATACAGGGTACTTATAAAAGGTACAAAAATCGGATTTCTTTAATGACTTTATTAAATTCTGAAGTCTTTCCTGATTATCTCTATATATAAAAGGAAGTATCCCGATTGACTGACTGACTGATTGACTCATCATCGCCCAAACCACTGAAGATATAAACTTGAAGCGATTTTTCTATATTCCGTCCGTAAGGGGGTGAAATAGGGGATGAAACGTTTTTTGAAAATACGTAGCTATTTAGGCAACTTTGAAACTAGAACTACAAAATTTCGGATTTTAATTCAGGGTTCGAATTTAAAAGACACGTGTTTCGGCTCTTTTTTGAAATTCGGTAAATAAAATTTATTTCCAAAAATATGTTGCTGTTAACTCAAATTTTAAGCTACAACTACGAAACTTCGGATATGAAATCCTGGTTAGGATTAAAAATCCATGATTTTGAAGCTAGAGCTTCAAAAATTGATATTTGTATAGTTGGTTAGACGTTAAAAAATACGTGTTTCGGTATTTTTGGAAAGTCAACCATCAACGGGGTTCAATTGGAGAGGGGGTTTTGGAAACTATGTTGCTATTTAGGCAATTTTTAAGTTATAACTATAAATTTTCGGATTTGGGTTCGGGTTCGAATTTAAAAGACACATGTTTCGGCATTTTTTGAAATTCAACCAATAAGGGGGTAAAATAGATTACGCAAAAAAATTGATTTTCAAAAATATTTTGCTGTTAACTCAAATTTCAAGCTATAACTACGAAACTTAGGATATGGATTCTTGATCAGGATTAAAAAGACACGAGTTTCGGTATTTTTGGAAATTCAAAAATTAAGGGGGTAAAAGAGGGGATCAATAATTCTTTTCGAAAACACATTGTTGTCAAGACAATTTGGAAGCTATAGCCACAATAATTGGTACTTGCATTGTTCGTTATGGTTTAAAAAAGACGTGTTTCGGTATTTTTGGAAAATCAACCATCAAGGGGGTTAAATTGGAGAGGGGGTGTTTTTAGAAAATCTGTTGCTATTTAGGCAATTTTGAAGTTAGAATTACAAATTTTCGGATTTGGATTCGGAGTTCAAATTTAAAAGCCACGTGTTTCGGTATTTTTGGAAATTCGACCAATAAGGGAGTGAAATACGAGATGCAAAAATTGATATTCAAAAATTGCTGTTAATTACGAAACTTAAGATATGGATACTTCATCAGGATTAAAAAGAAACAGTTGGTGCAATCCAACCAGCCTACGCATACGAAGTAGTGGGGGTTCAGCTAATATTTATATATACTTCAAATCTGGTCCCCCACAAATGTAATCGGACCATGCAAAAACTGCTCTTGAGCAGTGATACCAACCCCTGATTCACCGGGATTAAAGTCAACGGTATTTACACTCTTATAGGCAGGTAGATGAGAACGTCGAAATGTCCTCCTGTAAGGAGGCACCTCTGTAGCCGTTCAATACTGTTGCCTGTGTGGCACCACACGACGACTGGTGGTGTCTTACCGGAAGCACAAACGGCGGGGCACCTCCATCGTCTGTCGAGGCCACGAGCTACAGCGCAGTATTGCGCAAGCACAGCTCAGGTGCTGAGGCTCACAGAGATGCCCAGAGGTGCCTCACACAAATTGCATCCCAGGGTGTCCATGACAGCTACAACACCAACAAGAATCACTTCTCGGCTTTTGGCAAGATCATCGTGACTTATTTTACATACATACTAGCTGTAAGCCCGACGTTGCCCAGGTGTTTATTTATCCACATCTCCTTCCTCCAGGTCTCTGTATACATCTCTTTCTCTCCCATCTCTCTGTTCATTTCCATCCTTCCTTCTCTCCACTAAGTTTTCTGCAAGGTAGCCTCTGTTATATACCATACAAACATTTATGCACCCAGTTACCTTAATTGTGGCTTAGAGATCATGTGTACTAACAGCCATAAAGATTGGAGTAACGCTATCTATTTTGTAAAATTCCGTAAATTAAGTACCCTCCACCAAGCAACGAACGAAATTTTATACAAACAGTGACATTCCTCTCGTTCTTAAGGTAGAGTGTGCAAAATTTCACTGATATCGGAACAAAACTATAGATTTTTATGCAACAGAAAGGCAGGGTCACATTGGAAAACTCACTTTGGTGTTCCCAAATTTTCCAGGTTAATTTTATACAACCCTAGTTCTGACAAAAAAAAATTGATCTTTGAAATCGGGGGGCCGTTAACAAGTTACGGCACGACCAAGGTATTTAGGGATCCATTTTTATGTTGCAAAGTATCTTCCCCCATGCAACGTATGAAACTTAAGGTAGACGGTGACCTTCCTCTTGGTTTGAAGGTCAAGCGTGCAAAATTTTGCGAAGAAAGGAATGAACTGTAGATTTCGTGAGTCTGTAGGAGAAGTATGCTCCGCCGTGCACCTATCACCGAATACTTTCTTAGCTAACTTTTCCTACCTTTTCCTTCCTTAACTAATTTCTGCCAAATTTCAGCTTCATAGGTGAAGTAATTTTCAAGACTGTGTTTAGTCAGTGAGTGAGTGTGTGTGTCGTTTCGCTTTTATATAGAGATTGAGAAAAGAGATTGTTTAATTTTAGATGCAAGAGAATTAAGGGAAACATGCAACAAAAATAAATAGTAACATACCAATCTGTAATGCTAACTTTATCTGATACAAGGTCATACGAGATGCGACAGTTTTATGGCATCTACAGCAAAGCTGTTGGGAGCGGTAGACTTCTTTTAGTTACATCATTTTGTGTATGTGTGGGGGGCGGGGTCTGGTGGTTACTTTCAAAACGTGTCATAAAAGTACGACATTACATGCAAACTTTCTTGCAGGTCCATAACTACGCGGTGGCCTCTCATTATTTATGGCGTCATATCTCCTGAGCTATGTGTCGAGCCCTTTTGTTTTTGGGTCAGGAACCTTTGTGGACGTACAGTGAACGGTTCACCAGAGCCACGGCGGAGCGGTCGAGCGGTCGAGACGCTATGCTATGATGCGCAAGGCCGTTCCCCGTCGGGGGTTTGAATGCCCCCTCGGGCGTGGATGTTTGTGCCGTTGAGATTAGTTATTCGTTCCGTAGATCCATATTGAGGGGATCCTCGTGGATGTGGAACATGTCAAGAAACAAAATTTACAAGTCGAATAATAGATAATACTAATAATATAAATACATTTACATTCACTTATAAATATAGATACATAAATTTTTAAGGTTTTTTTTCTTTTTTTCTGATAATACTAATATAGTATGAGCATGCATCATTTGGTACAATTTAGAAATTCACTAATGGAGTAGAAGGAGTTGGCGACTAGAAACTCTTTTAGGTTCCTCGTAAACTGATCTTTATTTGTAGCTAAATTTTTTATACTTGCTGGTAAATTATTGAAAATGTGTATTCCTGAGTAGTGGACCTCTTTTTGAACTAAAGTAAGTGCTTTTAAGTCCTTGTGTAGATCATTTTTATTCCTAGTATTGTATGTATGAACTGAGCTGTTTGTTGAGAAAAGGGATACATTATTTATGACAATTTTCATTAAGGAATAAATATACTGAGAGGCAATAGTTAATATACCCAGTTCTTTGAAGAGGCTTCTACAGGACGTCCGTGAATGTACTGCACAAATAATACGCATTACACGTTTTGAAGACTTTTGACTGACTTGAAGAGTTGCCCTAAAATATTATACCATATGACATTAGGGAAAGAAAGTAAGAAACGCATGCAAGCTTTGTTATTTTTATGTCTCCTATGTCTGATAACACTCGTATTGAAAATACAGGTTTGTTGAGTCGTTTCTGCAGTTCTGTGGTGTGCTCCTCCCAACTAAATTTATTATGAAGCTGTAAGCCCAGGAGTTTAATACTGTCAACCTCTTCTATCTGCTCTTCTTCATACTTAATGCATATGCTGTCAGGAAATCTCTTACATGTTCTGAACTGCATGTAGTGAGTCTTTTCAAAGTTTAATGACAATGAGTTGGCTTTAAACCATTTATTAATGTTCATCAAAATATCATTAGCCGACATTTCTATCACTATGCTTGACGTACTTTTTATTGCAATACTTGTATCATGTGCAAACAAAACGAACTCTGCTTCTGGTAGTGTAACTGGTGAGAGATCATTAATGTACACAAGAAAAAGCAATGGCCCTAAGATGGATCCTTGTGGGACACCACATGTAATTTCGTCCCAATCCGATGATGACTGTTGGCTTAATTCACTAGTCACTAGCACTGTCACCCTTTGTTTCCTGTTAGTGAGGTACGACTTGAACCGTCTATAGTATAAACTAGTTAATAAGTAGTTTGTAAGTTTAGGGACTGATGACCCCGCAGTTAAGTCCTTACATTGCTTGCCAAAAGCCGAGAATCTATTCTTGTTGGTGTTGTAGCTCTCAGGGGCACCCTGGGATGCACCCTATCACCCCGTTTACATGAGCTCCCAAAACCGGATTTCGTAAACCGATTTCCCAATTCCGCTTTTGGTGGGTCATGTAAACACTCCAAAATCGATTCTGGAAATCCACTTCTCTAAAGCGGTTTTCCAGTTCCACAATCGATTTTCGTGCCCATGTAAACGCAACCGTTTTTGAAGCGTTCTTGGCTTGTCAGATTGTGTTTTTTTGGTAGGAATTTTCGGCACATACGGACAGAGTGATATTTTCTAATGTGAAATAAAAGTATTAATATCAGAGTGAGCATGAATCTGTGTATTTAAGTAAAGAAAAATAGCAATTATGCTGACTAAATCGGGGACTGAATCAGCTGTTTTTCAGCCGCCATCTTAAGTGGATTTGGAAATCCGATTCAGGCTGTGCCATGTAAACACGACAGCGAAAAACGGTTTACGAAAATCGGTTTTCGTCTTCCGGAAGATGTGTTACATGTAAACGTAGTGTATGTGAGTCACCTCAGGGCCTCTCTGTGAGCCTCAGCGCGTGAGCTACGCGTGCGCAATACTGCACTGTACCGCCTGGCCTTGGCAGGCGATGAAGGGGCCCCGCCGCCGGCTCCGTAGATTTTATTAGGCGCCAGCCAGGCTAAAATGAAGTTATCACTGCGGATAGATAAGCGCTCGCCTACAGTAGTTACCACAACGAAATCCTGTCTCGTAATCTTGCAGAAAATCCAAAGAAATTCTGGTCATGTGTGAAGTACACTAGCGGCAAAACAAAAACAATACCTTCACTACGCGATAGCAATGGTAATACTACCGACGACTGTACTGCTAAGGCAGAATTACTAAACACAGCTTTCCGAAATTCGTTCTCCAAAGAAGACGAAGTGAACACTCCAGTATTCAATTCAAGAACAGCTGCCAGCATGCGAAACTTAGAAGTAGATGTTCCTGGAGTAGTAAAACAACTTAAGTCATTAAACAAAAATAAATCTTTCGGGCCAGATTTATACCAACTAAATTCCTCTCAGAGTATGCTGATGCAATAGCTCCGTACTTAGCTATAATTTACAACCGATCACTCAGCGAAAGATCCGTACCCAAAGACTGGAAACTTGCCCAAGTTACTCCAATATTCAAATAAGCAATAGGAGTGATTCCCAAAATTACAGGCCTACTCATTGACGTCGATTTGCAGTAGGATTTTGGAAAATACTTTCTTCGAATATTATGAACTACCTCGAAGAGAACGACCTATTAACCAGTAGTCAACACGGATTCAGAAAGTATCACTCTTGCGAAACACAGCTTGCCCTTTATTCACATGAAGTGTTAAGTGCCATCGACAAGGGATCACAAATCGATTCCATTTCTCTGGATTTCAGGAGGGCTTTTGACACTGTACCCCACAAGCGGCTTCTTAGGAAATTGCGTGCTTATGGAATATCACCCCAATTGTGCGGTTGGATTCACGATTTCCTATCAGAAAGAACACAGTTAATTGTAATTGACGGCAAGTAATCGAGTAAAACAGAAGTGATATCTGGCGTTCCACAGGGAAGCGTTATAGGTCCCCTACTCTTCCTCGCGTTTATAAACGATTTAGGAGACAATCTGAATAGCTTCATTAGACTGTTCGCGGATGATGCTGTCGTTTATCGGTTAGTGAAGTCAACAGAGGATCAGAAGCAACTGCAAAGCGATTTAGGCAAAATTTCTGCATGGTGCGAAAATTGGCAATTGCCACTAAATAAAGAAAACTGGGGAGTAATACACATGACCACTAAAAGAAATCCGCTGAACTTCAATTACGCGATAAATCAGTCAAACTTTAACTTCGTAGATTCTATCAAATACCTAGGAGTTACAATTACGAACAACTTTGACTGGAGAGAACACATAGAACATATTGTGGGGAAGGCGAACCAAAGGTTACGTTTCATCGGCAGCATGCTTCGAACATGCACCAGCTCCACCAAAGAGACTGTCTACATCACACTTGTGCGTCCTCTCCTGGAGTACTGTTGCCCCTTGTGGGATCCTCACCAGGCGGGACTAACGGAAGACATTGAGAAGGTTCAGAGAAGAGCAGCTCGTTTTGTTTTATCACGTTCCGGGGGGGGGGGGGGGAAGCGTCACGGAAATGTTGCACGAATTGGGGTGGAAATCATTAAAAGAAAGACGTTATTCTATGCGGCGTGATCTGTTTGCGAAGTTTCAATCACCGACTTTTACTTCTGAATGTGAAAATATTTTGCTAGCACCCACCTATTTAGGGAGACATGACCATCCCAATAAAATAAGAGAAATCAGATCGATAACGGAACGATTTAGGTGTTCTTTCTTCCTGCGCGCTATTAGAGAACGGTAGAGAAAAGTTATGAAATTGGTTAATAAACCCTCTGCCAGGCACTTGAATGTGATTTGCAGAGTATCTATGTAGATGTAGATGAGTAAGACAGTGCCAGTCGTCGTGTGGCTGCCGCACAGGCAACAACATTGAACGGCTTCAGAAGTACCTCGTTACAGGGGGAGATGTCGACGTTCTCGTCTACCTGTGTATAAAAGTCTAAATACCGTTGACTTTAATCCTGGTGAATCAGCAGTTGGTAGCACTGCTCAAGAGCAGTTTTTCGATTGTCCGATTACTTTTGTGGGGGCCAGATTTGATTTTAGTACAGAAAGTCTTGAAGTGGCGTGGTTCTGGATGGTTTACTTTAGAGATTGTTCGCACAAGTGATGCTAAAAAGTGATGCAAAAATATATTGTTGACTTCCACCTACATAGGTAGAAATGATCATGATAATAAAATAAGAGAAATCAAAGCTCGAACGGAGAGATTCAGATGTTCTTTGTTCCCGTGTGCTGTTTGAGAATGGAATGGGAGATGAATGGTTTAAAGGAGGTTCGATGAACCCTCTGCCAGGAGCTTAAATGTGGTTTGCAGAGTATCCCAGGTAGACGTATATTATAGGGTTTAAAACGAAGAATTTTAACGTTACGCCTCCTTTATTTCTGTTACAGAAACCAGTTTTATTCACTATACCATCGTAAGCATTCCCTTCCTGAGCCTGTTATGAATTAAATAAACCAATTTTCATAGACCTGACTGACCCTATTTTGCTTAGTAAATGTCTTCATGGGGGCACTCAGAATACAAATGAAAGTTTCAAGCCGGCCGCGGTGGCCAAGGGGACTGCGACGCGCCAGTCACGCTCTGCACGGCCACTACCGTCGGGGATTCGAATCCTCTCTCGGGCATGAATATTTGTGCCGTCCTTAGTGTTAGCTAGTCCATAAGTAGTTTGTAAGTTTAGGGACTGATGACCGCGTAGTTAAGTCCCATAAACTATAGAAACATTTGAACATTTTTGAAAGTTTCAACCATTACATATGGGAAAGATTACTCAAGAATGTTTTTGTAGGACAAAATGCATAGAAATTTGGTGTACTAGATGCAGTAACATGTTTCAATGATGGAGTGATAGGAAGGGTGGAAGTCTTGAGAAATTTAGGCATAAAATGTGGCTCCAATATGGAAGATCAATTGCTTGCGTGTGACAGACAACGGGTGCATAAAGCCCAAAGATTCGCTCTTCAAGTTAGTAAAGAAACAAGAAGTGCTAAAAGGAATGCCAAGAGGAAGCTTGGAGATGATGAAATTCTGCAGGATGAAGACTATGCATCAGGAATGCTCTGAGGCACAAATTAATTGGCCTCATATCGTCATTCGCAGTTTCCCTCAAGTTGTATTTTTCAGCATTCAGGTACAAATATTTCCTAAAGTTTATCAAGCATTGCTCTAATTGTTTTCTCTTACTTCCAATAGTCCTTCATTTCGCTACCCATTTTCAGTGTTGTCGATCAGGTAGAGTATTTATTTCTTGGCCAATATTAGAATGCTTTTTCTCTCGCTGCACATAGAAAAAAAGACAACTAACTTTTTATTCAAATGTTCAAATGTTTGTACAGTCTATGGGACTTAACTACGGGGTCATCAGTCCCTAAACTTACAAACTACTTTTGAACTACTTACGAACTAGGACGGCACAAATATCCATGCCCGAGGGGGGATTCGAACCCCCGACCGTAGTGGCCGTGCAGACCGTGACTGGAGCGCCTTAGTCTCCTCGGCCACCGCGGCCGGCAACTTTTTATTCCCAGCAATTACTATAGAAGTTGTATTAACCATTTACTTAGTGGCTAGTTTCGGACTATCCTGTCAATTTTCAAACCATATGCTTACAAAAACACAATTCAGTGACTTTACATATGATGTTACGTACCTCACCATAAATGTTACATACATCATTGGTACAAGATAAACTTAAGAATCAAGTTGACCCAAACATAGTGAAACGAAAATGTTTCCAAAATATACAAGATAAACTGACAAATTTCAGTGACCATATGTTTTTCATTTAATAGTTCGTAGCAGACTGAAGCTCCACGCTCCATGAGTTGCGTCGTAGCCTCAACAGATATCATTAGAAAACGTAGCGCTTCGTACAATGCAGGCCCCACATATAATATTACGTAGAATACCCGATATTATAAAAGATAATAGAGACCGCCAGTCTCATCCAAATGCGTGAAATGATGTATAACTGTAGAGCCAACTGGTAATCAAATAACTGAAAGCGAACATGCCATCAATCAACCCATTTCTTGATATTACCCACAATAATTACACTGTTCTACAAAAGAAAAAAAATTCTGATAAACAACATTGTGGTCATAGGTGTTTTTTGAGTGCTGAATTGAAAACTGTTTTTTTTTTTTTTTTTTTTTTTTTTTTTTTTTTTTTTTTCTGGCAGAGACTGTTTATGAGTAATCGCAATTTTATTTCTCTTTTCAGTTTCTGATATAGTGCAGCAAATGTGAGTCGAAATTCGATAAACAAATGCACGTCTTTATGATATTATAAGTTCATCAAATTAATGTAGATGGAGATCTAACATATTACACAGTAAACCTCGTGTAGACACTTTGAAGGAATTAATTTGACATGAGAAATTACAGAAAACTGACAAAAAATGAGCCACTGTATTGTAATACACATTACTTCTCTTGTGAATCTTTTTTTCTCTCGAATGGTATTCCACCAATAATCTGCTAACATGGAAAGTACCCACTTCTCTTCATAACGCGTTTCTATGGTAGAAATGTCCTTATGAAATCTTTCGCCATGTTTATTCGATACAACACTACACTTCTCTGTGAAGTAGTCCAGATGAGTCCATTATATGTATCTTAGAAGACATATGCTTTGATCCTGTTCTTTGCAGTTAGTAGCTCTTTTTGTTCTGAGGAAGTTTACCATCTTTTTAAACAGTGCCATGCTGTCTTTTCTTTGTCAGTTAAACATGTTTCAAAATTAGCATCTTTCTGTAGCTTCCTGATTTGTGGGCCCATAAGTACACCTTTCTTTATTTTTTGAGCTGACAGACGGGGTAATTTGGTAGCTAGATATGCAAACCTACTGGCTGTTGGATCCATGACCTTCGCAAATTAGTTCATCAGGCGAAGTTTGATATGAAGCGGTGGAAGTAGCATATATTCATGAGCTACCATACTTTGACGTTGTACATTCTTTTCGCCAACTTTCCATCTCCGTCTAGGCCATTTCTTTCCACGACTATCCCACTCACAAAGAACACGGGCATACTTTGTGTAGCCTTGTTGCATTCCCAATAACAATAGCGGTTGCCTTGAAATATACTGTTGTAATCTTGAAACAAGCAGCTGAGTCTTGTTTACTTAGTCCTAGATCACGTACTAAATCATTTAAAGTATAATGTAGCGCCTCTATGGTGTTTGGTGGGAGTCGTTAGCTGAAATATGTACTGAACTGGAAAAAATGGAAAAGGCGCATTATGATAAAAAGGGAATAAAAATTAAATTAAAACAAAAAGAATCAGAACGACTGTAAGGGTAAAGATGGGCGGCTTCTACATTATAAAAAGAAGACGATGTTACCTTCAGTAAGTACCATCTCAATGTGCAATGATGGTAGGTCAGGGATCTGTAATCAAATATATAATTAACACACCGTCGTGATCGTGAATTGGATGTATTAAAACCTGTTATTGTGCAATGGGCCGTTTACTAAATTTAGTTGTGGGCTCCGCGTATGCGGTTGGCAAGAATGGAAAATGGAAAAAAATATTCGCACTTCGTTTTAATAAATAGCTATGCAAATTCGACTGCAGGTCCTGTAATCATCCCTATCTTTGATGGTGGAAATATTGGAATAGAAAAAAGCAATGAAACCGATTTAACAATTGCTACACTGATCATTATTAGCCGTAATGGCGTTCAATTCACACTTCAAGTTCACGCCACTCGAGTGAAAAAGGACAGTAAAAGAAAGATGACTGCCATTTAAAATTTGATATTAATGTATTTCAAGTTAAAAATGGTAATTTACAAGAGCGGCACTATACTTACACAAAATTGAGTATGACCAGGGGAGAGCTGCATCGAATACATCTTATCCCCATCAAGGCGATACGAAGACAAAAAAACGTTAATCGCTGTTATTTCTCTCCCGCAGTAAAACAATGGAAGGTAGATCACAGATACTTGGGAGAGAAAGAAGAACGATCTTTGCCTACTCGAAATTTCTCTGATTCATGAAATTAATTTTTTTTAATTTAATTATTGATCTACGATTTATATTGTGTCGTTTCAAAATCTGCCATATGTTCAGTGATATAAAGGATCATCATCTGTAATTTCTTCAGTACTAGTTATTTCACCATCACTCGAAATTTGACCTCGAGCTCTTGAAGGTACTGGTAGGTTGTCAGAATGCTGCATTGGCATTCTCGCTGAAGGGAGATCTGGGTAAACAAAGTGCCTCTTCGATTTTTTGTTTGTAATACCCTGAATGTTTGTTAAAAATAACAATCAGTAACATGGACCTTTGGCTCTGTCCACACCATGAGTACAGCAAACAGTCTCTTTACCTTTACAGCACTGAATTAGTTTGCAGTAACATGTAGCACAATAGAAATGTGGTGGCCATTCTTTATCTTGGTCTCCTACATCTACTTCAAAGTAATGTTTGTATGCTTTCTTTATGACTGTTGAAATTTTCTTTCTATTTCACACAAAGGCAAACATCAATTTAATTCATTTCTGTAACGTTGTTGACAAAGACTAAAAATGAATCATCTGGAGAGTACGAGTGCACTCCAAACAGTCAAAAATCGGGGCCCGAGTTACTCTCGTAAGCTCGTAGGGATAGGTTTGACCAAATTACAGTGGAAACGTTTCTCCCTAGAGCTTTATTTTTTAACATTTTCGAATAGGCGACCTCCTTCGAGTAAAAATGTTATGGTGGCCCTTTTACAAATAAAAATATTCTGGCGACTCCTCCCTTCCTCATGAATCGTAATAAAACTATTCAATCTCAAAGGAAACACAAGTAACCTTTTTAATACTTTTATTTTCGTCAATGATCACTACTTTCTTATCATTTAGACAACAGGCTTCGGTCAGTGCTGACCATTTTCAAGTCTACAGCAAATCAAAAACAGGAGGACACATTTAGTAATACACTACTTTATAAAATATAAATAATGCATTACAGTCATCAATACGTAAAAGGGTTTAAAATATTATACAGTATAACTGATTTACATTCCTTAATGTAATACAGTCATAATAGTATCGTCACAACATAAGAGTATCTTCAGGAATTTTATTTTAAACTTATATCACGACTCTTTCGTGTTGTGACGATGCCTTTATGCTGTACAATACAACATATTTTATGTATTGATGACTGTAATGCACTCTTTATCTGAATAAAATTCTTTAATATCCGTCTCCAGATCGCTTTTATTTTCTAAAACATGACCGTTTCGGGTCAGCTGCCCATCTTCAGATCTGTTAAACAAATGTTACAACTGAATATAAGCTACTATTTACAAAGTATATCAAAAAGTTAAAGGAAAAACATTAAAAACGTACCAAATTTTGAAGTTACAGAGTAACCTGTCCTGTGACGAACGAATGTTCACAGTCGTTACTAAAACATAGTAGCTTCCTGAGGCTTTATATAATGGACTTAAAGTCATCTGATTGGTTGGGATCATTTTTGTTAAAATTATTCTCAATAAGTAATTATTGACTTACGTATAAAAGCAATTCTGAGGTCAAGGTGTAACATAGCAGTCAAGGTATAAAATAACAGTTACAAATGTGATACACAGCTGTTAAAGGACGTAGAAATAAGATAAAATTGGGTTCTGGATAAATTAAGTAACATTTTAAGTGAAACTGTTCTCGAGTTAAAAAATTAAAAATAAATAAATATATATAGAAGTATAAAAGATAAAAAATATGGTTAAATATAGAAATCTCTTAAAAAGGATTAAAAACAAATATTGTGGAAAATGTCTTCTTTCCCGTCTGCGGATGAGGCTTCCGTGTGCCAGGTAGCAGTAGCGTCGCCGAGGTCTCCTCCGCCTCGCCGTGTCCCACTCACCGCCGCCAGTGTGCTGAGGGCCGCCGTAGCTGGTGTTTGGCAGCGCGTTCCATTCCAGGCAACGCTACAAAATGTCTTTAAATATTTGAAAAAAGTTTTTATGCATGAAATCTGTTTGCTCATTTAGAAGTTTGTCCGGGTCTTTCTCCTTGTGCGCATATACTTCAAGCTCCTCAAGTACATTTAAATGAAAGCTTTTCGGTGCCCTCTGCAACACTTCCATTTGTTCGCTTATAGTGCTGACTTGGTGTTTGTTGTCTTTAGCATGCGCTCCAAATGCTGTGCGATTGCTGTTATTGCAGTGCTCTTTGTATCGGACTTCAAAGTTGCGTCCAGTTTGCCCTATGTAATATTAATCGCATCTGGCGCATTTAATCTTGTATACCCAAGAGTTGCTATACTTCGTGCGTTTTTTCGTGGTAGGTCTATACCTTAATCTTTGTGCCATTTGCCCATCACTTTTGAACGCCACCCCTATGTTTCTCGGAAAGTGTTTCGCAATTCTCTCCGACACACGTCCTCTGTATGTTAAAGCGACAAACTTCTTTTTATCTTTAAATATGTTATTGCCAGTGGATTTGTTTTTAATTTTATTGAACATCCGCATGACATCTTGCGTCTTGTACCCATTGAGCTGACGAGCCTCGTTTTCAAGTTCATAGGTGAAAGTGATATTCTAGTGCAGTGCATTGAAAAGAGTACAAATGTGATCAGGTCCTTTGTAGATGACTCAAATGTCATTGACATATTTAGAAAAGGAAACAATGCCTAACGTTGCAGTGGAGAAGTAGTGGAAGAATTTTTCTTCCAAAGAATTAACGAAAATGTCGGCAAGGATACCAGCTAACGGATTTCCCGTAGCAAGACCATCGTTTTCCTGGTACAATTTTCCCTTAAATTCAAAGTAGTTATATTTGACTACTACATTAATTAAATTCATGAAATCAATGATTTCTTCAGATGAAAGATTTTTACATCGACATAAATTCTTTTTTACGATCTTAAGAGTTTCAAGTACGGGAACGCTGGTATACAGATTCTTGATATATAGTGAAAAGAGCTTAGTATCTGGACCGAAACCTAGATCTTTTACTTTATGTACTAGATTGTGACTATTGGACACTGAATAATTGTTATGAAAAACGAAGGACTTTTTTCAAGGTTTCGTGCAGAAATCCGTTTATATAGTGGTAAGCACTCTTCAAACTGTTTGAAATTGGCCTGATCGGATAGTTAGGTTTGTGCACTTTGAAGTGTGAACGAAGTATAGGGGGTTGAGGGTCCATATAAACGAGAGTTTTTTTATGAAATGGCTTGAGCAAATATTTTGCATCACTGATGGCCGATCTGACTTCTTTTCGTTAAAAATAAATAAATAAAATAAAATAAAAATAAAATGTGCCAATGTATAGACCATATGTAAAGAAGCGGGGGTTCCCTTGGGCAATGACTCACGTCCCCCCTCCCCCCGCCAAATCGCGACTCCTCCCCCCCACACACCGAAGATATTAGGTCCTGTTTTGCCATTTAATAATGAAATTAAATATCTTTTATATCACGTTTTACATTTTTGTACAAAGTCCACACGCTCCCCAGGCTGGCCAAAAGTGCTCAATATTCACCCCCCCCCTGCCGGCCGCGGTGGCCGAGGGGACTGAGGGGCGCCAGTCACGTTCTGCACGACCACTACGGTCGGGGGTTCGAATCCTACCTCGGGCATGGATATTTGTGCCGTTCTTAGCGTTTGCAAGTTCATAAGTAGTTTGTAAGTTTAGGGACTGATGACCCCGTAGTTAAGTCCCACAAGCTATACAAACATTTGAACATTTGATTCCCCCCTCCCCCACCCCCAGAAATTTCAATGCGCGGACCCCTCCCCCCCTGCGAACACCTCTGTAAATAAGTACACCTGCTTTTCGAAATTTTCATAATTACGTGTTTTGTCAACTACTTTTTCCTATCGATTGGTTCCTGAAAATAGTTCTCAGACTATGCGCTTATTCATCAGGAACACAGTGTATTGCAAAAGAATCTATGCGCAATTCATGATGAATGCTACACAAGGAAGTCCATAATTTTAACTTTAAATGTATCTCACTTGGCATTCGATTTTATATTACGGAGCCCCTAGTTATTTTATAGTGCAACCGTCTCTAATGATCACGCTGTTGACGGGACGTTAAACTCTAAGCTTCCTTAGTTCCTGTTTTATGGCGCAGGTAATTCTGCTTTGCTGGCGATCCCAGGAGCAAGGTTTTGTGACTTCCCGTAGTGGTCGCAGCCCACAGGTTGAAACACTGCCCTGGAGGAACCACACGCGGGAGAGCGGCATCCTCCTCGTCGTGCGCGTCAATAAGTAGAACTATTAACTGTTTTTTATTTGGCCCAGTAATTACGAGACAAAGAAAACGAACGCTGTACACAAACGTGTCATGGAATGTGGCGAGCCGCAGCAAGTGAACCAACTGCGGTTGGTAGAGGTCAGAGTATCGCCAGCCTTGCCCTCGTCACCTGTTGCTCGCGCCGCAGGCTGGCTGGTACCAGCAGCTCGCTAGCTGGCTGGCACAGTCTGTCCCCTTTAAAGCGGCGGCTGTGTGGCGGAACGGCCATGCCGGCGCCTGCCTCTAGTTAGCGAACGCCATTAGGCCCGGCAGCGTCGCTTTGATGTCGGCGGTCGTGTTCTGAGTCTTTCCCTGCCACACTGTCAGTTTGTGCGTGGTAGGCGCAGGAGGCCAAACATGCACCAAGTTATTTTCCTGACAAGGTCAGACGGCAGGCCGCGGTAGCCGCGCGGTCTGCGGCGCGTCAGTCACTGTCTGCAAGGCCACTGCGGCCCGGGGTTCGAATCTCCCCTCGGGCATGCATATTTGTGCCATCCTTAATATTAGCTAGTTCATAAGTAGTTTGTAAGTTAGGGACGGATGACTCCTTAGTTAAGTCCCATTTGAACATTTTTGAACAAGGTCAGACATCTGTTTGCAATTTGAAGTAACATTTTTATATAAACCTAGCGAAACGCACGCCTTAGTCACCAAAAGGTTGAAAAACACTGCTCTAGATCATATGGCGACCTGACAATCCTCCTCCATAAATAACTGGATAAAAAATTCACAAGAACGTCGGCATGGATTCCTAGCTGACAATGGACTTTCCGTAGCTCATCCTTCGAACGCTTTCTGTGTCTTATAGTTGGACGTGTACCATCAGGTCTTTCCACAATAATTGCCTTTGCCCAGCTGTGTGGCCTGGCATACTTATTCACCGTGCTTTGTTTTTGTATGATGTTTGGCTGCTTCATCAAGTCTTACAGTTCTTGGTTCTTTCGAGTACTGTCCACGGACTGCATCAAATATCTTTATCATGATTTTCCTGTCGATCACCAACAACTTCTCTTAATCTTTCCTTGTCGTGCTTAGGGTTTCTGTTCCATTATTGCTTTATATGCTTTTAAAGTTTGTTTGATAACATTAGCTGCCTCTTATTGAAATATGTTTTTGACTCATTGCTGTTGTAAAACATTTTCTCCTTTGAATGAGGTACGTAAGTACTTCAGATTTACTACTTTAGCAAAGTTCAAAATGTCTACCTGTAATAGAATTTCATTATGTGCTTCCCTCGATAACTAGATTACCTCTATCTTTCCGAATTAACCCGATCTTAGTTATATTTTGTACTAAGTACTTCACAGTTTTTACCATATCTTTCTCTGACTCTAACACTGCAATGTCATCTGCATATCCCAATAAATATGTTCTTCCATTTAGCTTCAACCCTTGACTTTCTCTTCTCATTTTCGGATTACCTTATCTAGACCCTGATTAAATAGCACTGGTGAAATAACATCGCCTAGTCGCACACCTGTTCTAATACTGAATCCTTTGGACAGCTCCTCCTGGAATTTCACATTCGCTTCTGTCTCCGCTTGCCTTCACCATGTTTATTAACTTCACTGGTACACCAAGCTCTCTCAGGATGTTGCACATACATAATACGTGGACACCGTCACAAGCCTTTGCGAAATCCACAAATGTCAGCAGAAACCAATGGCTGAATTCCCAGCACTTTTCCCAGATTTGCCTCAAGATGAAAATGTCATCAATGATCGATCTTCCTGTCCACACGCCTGCATGGTATTCCCCTACAATATCTTCTGCATACGGCTTAAGCTTATAAAGATTTATGATAGTTCTTTATATGGTACTATACGTAAGAGTGAAACGTCTCTATAGTTAGAGAGACAATTTGGTCTGGAGAAAAGAGCGATTTATTTCTACAAAATCAATACTTTTCCTAATTTTCAACATAATCCCCTAGAACATTTAAGCACTCGTTGCAACGGGCTACAAGGTTTTTTCATTCCGACTGCAATGAACATTTGCACTTGTACCAATTTCCCACAAACTTTTTCACGCCCTCGTTGTCCTGGAAACTCTTCCCACGTAATGCCTCCTTTAGTGCACCAAACAAATGAAAATCACTAGATGCAACATCACGACTGTAAAGCAGATGAGGCAGTACTTCTCAACCCACTTTTCAATAGTTTCACGGCCTAGTTGATCAATACGCGAAAGCACTTTGTCTTGCTAGAGAATCACTTGTCTCCTCTGAGATGCACGACGTTTCTTTCATGGCTGGCTTCACCTTGTATAACAGCAAATCCGAGTAGTATTGCCTGTACACGCCACCCAATCTCTGTTTGACTCTATGCCCAGGCGTATGAAGGCCGTTATTACGGCCAGAGGCGGGTGTTCTGGGTACTGATTTCTCAGGATCTATGCACCCAAATTGGGTGAAAATGTAATCACATGTCAGTTCTAGTACAATATATTTGTCGTTTGAATACCCGTTTATCATCTGCATTTCTTCTTGGTGTAGCAATTTCAATGGTCAGTAGTGTATATAAAGCAGAGTATCCAAATGTTTGTGTGTACGTATTTTTTTTAATCTATCGGACCAAACTGCGTGGTCATCAGTCCGTAGCTTACAAACTACTTAAACCTAGGTAAACTAACCTAAGGACAACACACACACCCACGCCCCAGGGAGGACTCGAACATCCACGGCGAGCAACCGCGCGCTCCATTGCGAGACGCTTTAGACCGCTCGGCTACTCCGCCGCGGCGTGTACATATTGCATACGAATCGACAGTACTGTAATTAAGAAATTTTTCATATGTGAGCTTCAATACATGAGGCAGAGTATCCAAGTGTGTTTGTGTGTACGTATTTTATACGAAATGACAGTATTGTAACAATCCTTAAGAAAGTTTACACACGTGAGCTTCAATCCATGAGGACGGTCGCCGTAAGTGTAAGGATCACGTACAACACATTTTTCACGAGATGTGACGTCATAAACAATGAGATGCGCGAAAACCCGCTGCGTCAAACGACAGTGTTGCACATTTCTTCCTAAACCACTGGATCGACTTCAACCAAATTTGGTACGCACATTCCTTACCGTGATGTTAAACTGCTGTTGGAGTAAGACTCAAATACGCCACATCGTTCAGAAGATACAGTATCATAAACAATAGGAGTTGCAAGAAACTGCCACATAATACGACGAGACTTTATTCACACACTGTATGAGAATGACAGTACTTGGCGACTTGCAACCAACTTTGAACATCGAACATTTATTAAACTTTTTCTCGCTGACAACCACATCAAAATATTGAAAGGAGAAAAGTTTCTCGCTTACTACTTTTTCGCGGTTCATGAAGAAAAACTACGGCATTCGGTAAGACGTTACATTTATAATTTCTACAATACAAATTGTAGCCACAAGAAATTTTACAGACAGTATACACACATATAGTCGAATGTCGAAATTGTATTACAGTACGACATTTCGTTCATGAGATATGACGTCATAACCGGTAACGTTCAAGGAAAACCGCCGCATCAGTAATCAGGTTTTAATCTATTACTTATCTACAACTTTGTTCGCAAGGGATTTTACAGACGTACAGCACTCATACAGATGGGTATATAGTGCAAAATTATACAGTTGTAGGACATATAATTAAATAAAAACGAGATCATATATACTATGATGAGTAAAAACATGTCACATCATACACTACGTAGTAATACATTTACTTGTGACGGTAAGCGAGCTACAACACACCTCGCGGCGATGGTATTCCCAGTGGCGCATTGTTTCGCGGGACTGCCTACCCAAGCAGGAGGATCCAGATTCTTATTTCGTCTGCACACATTAACTACCTTCAGCTTCAGGCTTGATTCCATGTTGGAATTTGTGCTCCACGACTGTATTTGACTTGTGGATAATTTTTCGACAATCAGCCGTAAGAATATTTATTTGCAGATCTAGATTTCGACCACTGCGTGGTCATTATCAGTGCTTAAAAACAATTGAAATACTTAAAACATCTCCAACATGGAGGTCTTTCGCAGTGAATTATTTCAGTACTGACTGACAGCTAACTTTGTTAATTCTTTCGTGTATTGCAAAAATTAAAGTGAAATTTGGGGGGAAAATGAACCATTATAAAACAGTGACAACGAATTTGACCGAAGGTAACTAATCAGGCAAAAATAACGTGGACACTAACAAAGCAAAGTTGATACTGGAAAAACAATTTATCCAGTTTAAAAAAAATAATAATTAAAACGTTAGATGGCGAAAATGAAGTATGATGACACAAAGAGTGACAGAATATCAGGAAATTAACCAAAAATCGTACAACTATGTAATTAGTACCTAATTGGCGAAACGTTAAAACCACAATAAAAATATGTCCCCGAATTTGAGATCAAATTGCAAGTAAACTAGCAAAAATTAGATACTGAAAGTGTCCACATTAAGACCAAATTGGGCAAAAAAAAAAAAAAATACCGAATTCATGAAAAGCACAAAGAGTGACGAAATGTGTAGAAAAAAATACCGAAAGTGGCAAAAGAGACAGCTATTTAGGCCAATAAATAAGACGCCTCTTTCCTGTCACGAGCTAGATCGCATAAATCTTTTTTGCGGACGACAGTGGTGACAGGGAGATGTGGGGCAGTGACGCCTGCAGGCGAGTGGCGCGTCTAAACAGAGCAGGCAGGGACTGCAGCTGGGCAGTTGCGCGTCGGCCATTATTTTGTTGCGGCAGCTGCAGTGGCGTTCGGCCCCAGTTGCTGGCGCTGGCTCCCGTGTCACGTGACGCTCGTGACCGCTCCGCTAGACTATTGGTGAGCGACATTTACCCTGGTTACGTCGAGGTCGGCCGTCGGTTTGTAACGGAACGAGACCTGTGTTGCCGGCTATGATCGAGGCTAACGTTTAAACGCGAACCGTCGGAAACTTGAGAAAGGAAATCAACTTTTAATACTATAACGTTTGGTACTTTTTCTAAAACGATTCTTGGGGGTACTTTTAGTTGTAGTTAAGAAGACATTAATTTTTGGATAATTATCAAGCGTTGAGCCACGTTATTGTACTAATGATATTGAAGTAATATGTAGTCTGGGGTTCATTCTGATGCCTCGGGCACGGGTCTAGGTGTGTTTTTAGGACGGTAGGTCGGCTGAATCGCGCCGGCAGATGAATCGGGTCAATTTTAAAAATTCCCGCCTAATCACCATGTACGAAGTAGTATGGCAAGTGCTGGCACACAGCGGTGACTGGTTGGAACTCTGTATGAGTTGGAAAGTGAGAAACATTCTAGGGCGTGTTTATTGTTGTGTAAAAAATTGTGGAAGATTGCACTGTTTGCGGCAAGTTCTTAATTTTTTTTTTTTTTTTTTTTTTTTTTTTTTTTTTTTTTTTTTTTGTAAATCAGCTTTGGATTCAAAATTATAAATCTCTGGTAATTCGTTTAGTAATTTGTTAATTATTCGTTTATAATCAAGTTTATATAATGAAGAAAAGGTAATGGTGTTACCGGCGCGTAGATATACTTGTGCAGGACTGCCAACGTAGGGAAAAAATTGCATTGCCGCAGGAATCGGATAAATGCAATCCACGTGAAAAGGGTTAATGCTTTTATTTCGATTCATTGCAGTTATTATATTATTTAGTTTTTTATTATTTCGTTTTCGGTTTTTTATTGCAAATCGAGATATAAAAAAAGAGCGAGGATGACGTGAAAAATGCATTTAAATCTTACCGGGAGGGAAGAAGTCAGCGCCATGCAGCAGAATTGTTTGGGAAAAGTGGAAGGACTTTCCCGAGCCAGATGCAGTGGTTTCAATAAAGAGGATGTGGGTCACTTTTTTTCCTTGTTAAGAAAAACTACGGAGGATCTTGATTTACTTAACAAGCCGCAGATAATTTATAATGCTGATGAATCAGGTTGTCAAATGAACAACAAGCCAACAAGAAATGTTTTTGCTCAAAAAGGTAGCAAAGCTGTTGATCCACAGATTTCCTTAGAAAGAGGAGAACTTGTCACAATTTTAGCTTGTGCTAATGCCACAGGGAACTTTATCCCTCCTATGGCCATATTTAAACGTAAAAAAAATGTTTACCTGAATTTTGCGATGGTTTTCCAACACTGACAGATTCCGGGTGGATTATTGAAGAAGCATTTCTAAATGGCTGAAACACTTTCAGTCACACCGGGCTCCTAGGCACTGCTTTTTAATTGTAGATGGTCATGCATCACACAAAATTTTGGAAGCGTTCCAGTTCTGTGAATAAAATAAGTATTATATGCTTACCAATTCACACAACTCACCGCCTGCAGCCACTAGACAGGTCATTTTTTAAACCACCAAAATCATATTACGACAATGAATGTATGAACTTTATTCGTAACACAAAAGGAACAACTAAGATCAACAAGCTCACATTTGCAAACAGTTTCAAGGTTTCATGGAAGAGAGCGACAACACCAACGATTGCAGAAAGTGGATTTCGTTCAACTTTTGTTTTTCCGTTGAACGAAAACGCAGTAGCTGAACACGAATTCTTACCGGCTAGCAAATCGTCCATCCAAAAAACACATCTAAGGGAACAGCCCAAAAGTTTGAAGAAACGCCAGGTTAAGAACATACAAGACCTACAGCATGAATCATCAGCGTCAAGTTCATCAGGATCCTCCGAAGAAACGGACGACGATGACTCATCTTGTGAACTCTGCATCTTTAAATACAGCGATCCAATATCGGCGAAACTCGGTGACTGGATTCAATGTCAAGGAAATGGCATTGAATGGTACCATGAGAATTGTGTTGGTGCAGTAGGGAAGAAGAGATTTATTTGTGGAAAAAGGTGTTGCTATTTTAAAGTGATGCATACATTTTTGTACTGACCCTATTCACCGAATTGATGACCCGACTCCCCTTACTTGAAGAAGGCGAATAGGGACATGCAGCTCAGTTTTCAGATTTTTTTTGGTGAAACTATGAACAATATTTACGAATATTTGAATTTGTAAACAAAAGAACATAGTTTTTTATGGATATACAATGAAAATTTGTTCGTGTGTAAATTTCTTTTATTTCGATTTAAAAAAATTGACCCGATTCAGCCGACCTTAAGTAGGTTGTAAGCACAGTGTAACATATAAAGTGACGACTCTCCCGCAAATTTTTGTTGTACGCTGTGACAACAGCGCTCCAAGCGGCCGGCAAGCTACATTTCTGGATTGATTTTAACATACTTTTTACATTAGGGAACATATGTAGTCCCCTAAAAATACGCAATAACTTAAAAAATACTTCTACATTTGTGTTTGGTAATTTTCCTAAGATCTCTGTAAAGGTGCGAAACGCTACATTACAAGACAGTTCACTTACAGTTATCTTGTAACCCACAGGCTTCTACTGAATAACTTCATTTTCCGTTAAAAATAAGAAATGGCTGAGAAACACCAGAAGACCTGCTATTTAGAAGAAATGCTTCGCTTTTCTACTCAGGAACGCTAAATTTTCTTCACTACAATTTCAGTCAAATCGGTGAGGGTGCAACATAGCAAACGAATATAGAATGCAATAACTGCAGTATTTAACGTACCAAATCAGTCACAACAGCTTCCGTTGAAGAGTCACCGACTTGGCAGGAAAACTGTCTTCCAACAAAGAGAAGACACAATTCCACAATTATTGCTACATATGAACGTCAAATCGTAAGAACCTTGAAAATATTGGCTTATCAAGCTGACGTAATTACACTCAAAATAAGAGCAATGAGGTCTAAAAATGTGCGAATCATTCATACCGAATTGATACGCGTCAAAAAACTGCCTGTATTCATAAAAACACGCCATAACAGAAAATGTATGCTTCTCTTATGTTTATATTCTACTTACTTTCAACGGAATAAGCTGCAAATACATACGTATTCGAAAGTATTGGTTCATGACGACGTTCTTCGTTATACCACTAAATCAGTTATGCTGTTTCCAGAATCAAACTTTCACTCTGCAGCGGAGTGTGCGCTGATATGAAACTTCTTGCAGATTAAAATTGTGTCGGGATAGCTCTGTCGATAGAGCGCTTTCCCACAAAAGGCACACAATTTTAATCTGACAGGAAGTTTCATTTATGCTGTTTTTACATTAATTTCCGAATTATGTATCTTGATTTTTATTAATGCTTGTAACGCAAAAATTATACTATTTCATTAATTACGAACAAAAATAGTTATAAAGAAACATCACTCCTTCTTTGGCTTGCCCACCACTAGAAGCACTATTGTCGCTGAAATTGTCATTTGGTAACAACCTTCACACCAGTAAGTGTCACGACTGTGTATGTTACACTGTGTTGTTAGTGTAGGACCCGATGACAGCCCTTAGGTATAGAAGCATTTAAACACGTATTTCGCTTTATTTCAAAAAATGTAAACACTCTAGACAATAACTGCTACAGCCGTCAAACGCTTTGCGCTGAATGGCAGTGGTCGGTTTGTTAGTGCTGATTGGGAGGCAGAAATAAGCGATTGGGGAAGGGGGGAGTGTGGAGCTGTTTGTCAGTACATGCAAAACGTACAGCTTGTTGACACCAGTTAAATATTGCTCCAACGGTACTGAAGCACGTAGATTTGTGTAGACTCGCTAATGAGTGGACTGAATTCGCGAGAGGTACGATGCAACAAGTTAAACAGTTTTGTTTACTGCGAAGTGATTGCAACAGAGTGTGACCATTGCATACAATGCCGTGTACGCGCCGGCAACCTATAACTGAATAACCTGCAACTAATAAAATGTTTAATAGGTTTGCAGCCAAGGTCGCTTTCTTCATTTTAGTACATCACCGGATTCGTCGTGCTAGACGCGATCTTCAGACCTGAAGTAATTTTTTTTACATGAATTCACTGCTATTTCAACAATTTTTTACATAGCAAAACGGTCTACATCCACACTGATGTGTCATCAAAATAAAATTTACACGTCAATAATAAGACGTCTGAACCCATCTTTCTTAAGGTCTAAACCAGAGGCACTTCAGAATCCAAGTTCAACACTCACTCAGTATAGAGGTCTGAAGATGGCGTCTAGCACGCCGAAACCGGTTATATAATTAAATGAAGAAAGAGATCTTGGCTGAAAAACCTCTTATTAAACAATTCTAGATCGCCCCAATAATGAGTTCCTTATAATAAAATGTTCTCTAGGTAATTTCAATGGGGGTTTCATGCTACTATTGAGATATACTAGACTATACTTATACTACCTCACGTTACGTAGAAGTGCATCGATTATTGATTGTACCTGCGGGGTAAACATCCACAACGATACATATAGAGGAACACTTCCGCAGCATTTTTAATTTCGCGCCAATAGCTTGTTGGAACGAAATGCCGTTGGCATTCAGCACTCGTCTATACTGAATGTGTAACTACCGCAAGTTTCATTGTTGTATATATTTCAGTTATTGTTTAGTCTTTTACTTAGTAGAACGATGTGTCACCAGTTTGGGAATTTAGAGATGGGAGTCGAATATATTTCATATGCTTCAAATTTTCCGTGAAACTGAAAGAAAACCTTTACAGAGACACACTAAATGATGCAGTAAGACTATGGTGACGAGTGCTTAAGCCGTACTTGGCGTTATGAATTCTTCAAGAGATTTAAAGAAGTTACATAAATATGTACTTTGTTCAGCACGAACTTTGACGTCTACCGATGACGTTCAAGTGAATAAAACTATTTGTATTGCAATAACAGCCTTGATCGCAGAGGTAAAAAACTGTTTCACCTAATATGAGTTATCTGCAGAAATAATAAATATACATCCCATGTGGCCTTTGCTGGACCCTGTAGGACTGCCGTGACTGTTTTCTGGCCGTAAGCTGGTAACAGCAGCAGTTACCAACCGGCCACAAAGGGTGAAAATGACCTATATTAGGTTGAAACCGGTAAAACATTTTTTACCTTTGCGATCAAGACTGTTATTACAAATATCGTCAAGAAAGATCGCCGTTTATCTCCTGGGACAATATTATCCAAATTAATGAGTAAAACTAAACTGAGCGTACCAATCGAAGACTGACTGTCCGAGAGTTGAATGTAAAACTTCAGTTGGATCATGTTATGAACTCCTGACACACCATCTGAATAACAACCATAACTGATTATAAGACTTGGTCTTCGTTTACGGCATTAACACCAAGAGTCAATCATGACAACAGATGGATAAGAATTGTCAAAGACGAAATAAAAGCTCGTCAGGTCAGGTGAAATGTCAAAACCATGCTGATAGCGTTCCCCAGGGAAGTGTTACAGGGTCCCTATTCTTCCTTATTTTTCAAAACTGTTTAGAAGACAATATGACTAGCTCTCTTAGACTGTTCGTGGATGATGTCATTTAGCGGTGAGTAAAGTCACCAGAAGATCAAAAGCAACTGCTAAGATCCGAATGGTGTAAAAGTGAATATTGACCCTTGATAACTGTGAAGCCATCCAAATGACCTCTAAAACAAATCTATTAAACATCATTTACTCGATAAATCAGTCAGATCTACAGGCTGTTAATTCTACTAAATACGTATGAGTAGTAATTGCAAACAACTTAAATTGGGAAGAACACACACAAAATATTGTAGGGAAGGCGAAACATAGAATCAGTTTCATTGGCAGATCACTTAGAAGATGCAACAGTTCTACTAAAGAAACTGCCTACACTACACTTGTGCCTACTATTTTGGAGTATTGCTGTGCATTGTGGGATCTACACCAGGTGGGACTGACGGACTATTTAGAAAAAGTTCAGAGAAGAGCAGCTCGTTTTGTATTATCGCGATATGCGATAGAAAGTGTCACGGAAATGATGCACGAGTTCTGGTGGAAATCATTAAACGAAAGATCTATTTGCGAGATTTCTTTCACCAAATTCCTCTTCCGAATACGAACAATTATTGTTAGCACCCACCTACATAGGGAGACATGATCAACATTATAATATAAGAGAATTGAGATCTAAAACAGAAAGATTTAGTTGTTCCTTTTTTTCACTAGCTATTAGAGAATGGAAGTATAGAGAAATATCATAAAAGTAGTTCGATGAATCCTCTGCCACGCACATCAGTGTGATTTGCAGAGTATCCACGTAGATGATGATGTCGATAGTCTTGTCCGTCGTTGAAGGATTAGTTCATCATGATTTTTTACCACAGGGATAAACTGTTAATCAATGTACTATCTGGAAGCTCACACCTGTTTAGTAGGAAAGCTCTCGATGATGTAATTCCTTCACAGTTAGCACACCGGAGTACTGGTGGCAGCGCTAACAAAAAGCTGAATTTCTCTTTACGGGTACGTAATCTACTTAAATGAAATCCGTGACACCATTTATGGTGCTTTATTACTATCCCAGGCGTAGTATAAGACTACTGAAACTAACACTTGGAATGTTACGGCTGATTCTGAGAGCATGGTTCCTACGGGACAAGTCCATACTAGGTCTTAACGCCGAATGACTACAGTGGCGCGCAAGCAAGACCTTCTACAACCATAGTAATGTGAATGTTCGTTATTGACATCGTATTTCTGTATTTACTTTAACATTAAAGAGAACAAAATGGACATCACCTACTTCCGTTGACCCCTAGTCCTGTTAAGTTATGAATGTCACCAAAGTACTGCAGCATAAATAATTAATACATTAAATTTACTACATTCGCGCCATATTCTTCCTACTTCTCCCACGGAGGCGCTGTTCTGGAGCTTTCGCTACGCCAATTCGCTACAAAAATTATTTTGTGTCGTACCTGGGCTAAACTTTACTTGCAATGGCAGCGGTTTAATTTTCTATCGTTGGCAACGAACTATACGCTTTAGGAGGGTGACCATAACAACATAAATTATTTATTTCATCGTGAACATAAAGAATTATTCCCCTTATTCTACGTGACTGATTTTTGAAAAAAAAAAAAAAAACCGTTCAACGGCCGTTTCCAACACCAGCACATAATTCCACCACCGTTAGTATAATTGTACCCCTTTTTGTAGTGTATTACACCATAGTTCTGAGAATGAAAAAACGCAGCAACTATTTAACTAACGTCGCCTCACTATGTCCTTTCTTGTACTATGGCGTTTTCGAAGCATTCCGAAACAGAACTCACTCAAAATGTCATGAGGATACACCGAAATCAGAAAGGGAACTACATAAAATCCATTTTCCATGAAAAGAATTCTTATGTAAATTGGAGCATCGATAGACACGAAAAATGTCGTTATGTTTTAAATTCAAATTATACCCGCAGAAAGAAGCACTTTTTTTCCTTTTCATGGCACTTCAAGGCATGCGGGATGCAGCTAGTAAAAATATTATTTTTGTGCCGTATCTGGGTTGAATTTTACTTGAAGTGATCCGATTTTAATAATTGAAGCCTTTATTTAACCGCAAGATGTTCCAAAGTGACGTGTGAAAACTCCAAGAAAATTCGTCAAGTAGTTTTGGAGATATACGTGTTCAAAGAGACAGAGAGACATAACGGTCGTAGATAAAATAATTGAAATTACGATATTCTTTTTTTCCGTGATCCGACTTTTATGAAACAAAGTCTATATATGGTCCAGTTACTCTCAAGTTACCTGTGAAAACCCCAGGTAAAATTGTGAAGTAGTTTTAGAGATAAGTGGTTTCTAAAAGTTGAAAAAACAGACACGACGGTTGCTGAAAACATTTAAAAGTATAATATTTTTTCGTGATCCGATTTTAATAAAATTATACCTATTTGTTGACCCAAACATTTCTCATGTTTCCTGTGAGAACCACATGAAGATTCGACCACCCTTTTGAAGATTGAAGAGAACAGCGACAGGCCTACGTTTACAGATTTATTATTAGTATAGATTAACACACAGAATTGAAAAACAATCTAACATCAATTCATAACATTAAATAATTTTCATTTTGACATACGTTTCTCTATTACTGAACTCTTTATCATTTTTCAGTGCAAGTACTTCCACTGTGACGCCAACTTTGCGCCCCCCCCCCAACCCACCCCTCTGGGGATCACGACCCACAGGTTGAAAAACGATGACCTGTAAAAAGTGGCACTGCCATGACTTGCTGCTCACTGTACGTTTCCCTTTAGTTTTTCCAAATGTTTGGGACAAAATAATAAAATAGGTTCTACCTATATATTTAACAAAGAATAATATGATAATATTTAATAAAATAATACAAAATTAAGGATATGGAAATAATAATATAACATATAATTTTGTTATACAGGTAATTTTAAATTATTTATTATTTTTGCTGGAAATATTAGCGAAAATAATAAATTTGGAAGGCCTTTCCGAAGAAATTCATTTACCGTAAACATTCATATGTTTCGAGAGCGCATTCACAAACAACGAAACCAATGCCAATAGTCATTCATCACGATTATTAGTTATTATTTCTTATATAAAAAGTTTATTTCCTGGGATATAAACATACCTAGCTGAAATATCTATTTCTTTCCTTTATTGTTATTTACGAACGTACAAAAACATCGGTATGCTGGCAGCAGTCTATTACGCCGCTCTTCAGTCGAGTGGCTTGCGAAAATGAACATCAAGAATTAAAACGAACAATAACAAGACGTTGAAAACATGAAGTAGTTAAAAATTTTGACTGAGAGAATTTTTTTGCTGATACAATACAGAGCAAGACGATAAAACACATGTAGTCTGTTAAAATCGTTGGACCATGGTTACTTTAAGAAACACACATAGTGAGAAAGACAACACTGGACAGATGAGGAAGCACTGACGACATTGTTAAAAACGTGCGTGAAATATCGACCTCAAATGACTCGTCAAACCTCCATTAAACGATGTAAGCAAATGAATATGCTGAAATAAAAGGTTTCCGCTTGGTAGGCGATGTGAGATGTTTCTTTTATTAAACTTCAAAACATATCGATTTCGTCCCTATGATGGGACATCATCAGTGCAGAATTGCAAGTCGTGATGACCTATGTGCTCTGCTTAAAACATTTTTATCAGTCATGTCATAAAAAAAACATTTAAAAGGTCTTGCCGGTACAAGTCACAAGAATAAAATCAGGTAGCCGCTTACGTACACATACACAGCTTAGCTTGTATATAGATGGTGCCTGGCGCCCTCTTTGTTTAAAATCAATTACATTGCAATGTAATTGATTTTAAACAAAGAGGGCGCCATGCACCATCTATGACATGACTGATAAAAATGTTTTAAGCAGAGGACATAGGTCATCATGACTTGCAATTCTGCACTGATGATGTCCCATCATAGGGACGAAATCGAAATGTTCTGAAGTTTAATAAAAGAAACATCTCACATCGCCTACCAAGCGGAAACCTTTTATTTCATTATAATTCTGTGGTGGGCTGGTACAAAATGGAATATAGTTACAAAATGAATATGCGTTAGCGCCCTATGCAGAAATATATCTTTATACGTGTGAACCAACTATCAGAGTCAACATATCGATAAAAATTCAAACAAATGTTACTCAATATTACATTCTTTATTACAACTTTTACTTGAATCTTTTTTGTCGATCCGACTAATAATAATCAAGATAGAGCTAGGTGTGGTGTCGCACAAGTATGAAGTGCGCGCCACGTACTTTCGCCGCGCGCCGCCATGCACGCACGGCGCGGCGTTCTTACGACAGCAGCTACGAGCGCCCTCTGCTGCAACTCCGCTCGTGGCCACCACTGAACAGCATCGTTCACTTGGGAATCAGATAGGCACCAGTTATGACTTGGCTATCGGATAGGCACTAGGAATCATCAGTAAGCAGGCCTCTATCTAAACTATGTATCAGCATTCTGCTGCATCGGCCACTTGGGAATCAGATAGGCACCAGTTAAGACTTGGCTATCGGATAGGCACTAGGAATCATCAGTAAGCAGGCCTCTATCTAAACTATGTATCAGCATTCTGAAGTCAAGAACTATGTAAAAGTTAAGTATTACTAAGACTCTGCGAATATATATATATATATATATATATATATATATATATATATATATATATATATATATATATATATCTTGTTCTAATTTAGCCTAGTGTTCGTGTTTCTGCTGTCCCACTGGCTGCTCACCTCTCACCTGCACAAGCGTGCATCCTTTATTCCTGTGTCGGTCTTTTCCTACTCGGCCACCGACACCTACGACAACCGGCGGAAACGAGACACAAAAGTGGCGACGAGGATGGGATACAAAACTAAGTGCCGCCGCTTTGCGGGGTCTGGTTATGCCACTAGAGGTAGGTTTGGTCGCTAGCGGGCATAAACTACGTCTGTTAAATTTGGTGCCGATCTTTTAAACGGCGGGAGCTGAAAAGTGGGAACATTTTACAAACACTGTGAAATCGCCGTTATTTTCGCAAATATCTCTGAAACGGTGCGACTTATGAAACAAAACATGACAGCAACGTTGTAGAGGTTTATCTCCTCAAAAGACCGTTCTTTCAATTTTCGCTTCATTGTCAGATGAACGGCTGAGGCACTATTGGCAATTAAATTTGGAACTGTCAAATGGCCCACTTTTATAGTTACTAACCTGAAGTGGGGCAAAATGTAAGTAAAGAACTTTGTATGACGAGCAACCACAGCTAAAATATTTATACGTATTTAAGTAACTTTCACACAGTTAAAAATTAGGTGTTAAAATTGTAAGAGTCTGAATGAAAGTCCTTGATCCACTTGAGGTGTTTTTATTGGAGACGTGAAGACCCACACAACCGGTTTCGCAACCTACAGTTGCATCTTCAGGCGCTTTTTAACAGTTTTCCATATAAGTGATTTATAATGGATAACGTGGTTAATGGTTAGTTGGTACCGCAAGCACCTTGGCCCTTTTCGTCAAAAAGATTAAACAGAAGTCTACCGTGCCAGTTGGCCTCAGTCTAGCGGCCCATACACAGGGTGATCCGTGTCTTCAGTTGTATTTGCACTTCCGCCCAGCACGAATATGCAACTTTTTGATCACCTGGATGGATCTCATGATCCTCACTACACAGACAACAATCTGGCTACCCATCACGTCGTTTTTGTCACAGGCCAAACAAATTTTACCAATTGTCGACTTTTCTATTCATTTAACAAAAAAATGACAAGAACCGCACGGTAGACTTCTTTTTAATCTTTTTGACGAAAAGGGCCAAGGTGCTTGCGGTGCCACCTAACCATTAACCCCGTTATCCATTATAAATCATTTATATGTAAAACTGTTAAAAAGCGCCTGAAGATGCAACTGTAGGTTGCGAAACCGGTTGTGCGGGTCTTCACGACTCCAATAAAAATAACAGCTCAAGTGGATCAAGGACTTTCATTTAGACTCTTACAATTTTAACACCTAATTTTTAACTGTGTGAAAGTTGCTTAAATATGTATAAAATGTAAGTAATAAAATCAAAATATCACTAGTTACAGATAGAAAAAGAGGGCATTATTGTTTATGATCTAAATTACCAGGAATGTAAAAACGGAATAGAGTAAAACAAACACGTACAAACTGCTCAGATTCCTTGTAAACGAAGAAAGAAAAAAAAGTGAAAAAAATGTTGTTTCAGTTGCACAGAAAATGACTTCGGGAAAAATATTGACTTTTGCGAAAGGATGCCTGCTAACGTACTGATTTCTTTTCGGTATTAGTCATACAAAAATTGAGATACGTGTGTGTTGCATGCGACTGACGGTTGATATAACGTGACACCTTCCCTACCGCCCTGTTAGGATACACCTACATCTCCCCTCTCCCCCCCCCCCCCTTCCACACAACTTCGCCGTCTGCACAGGTAGCGACCAAGTTAAATTGCGAGCGCTCCTAACTTACCAGGAGGAGTAGTTATGTCTTATCTGGCGTCCCTGAGGATGTCAATAAGTCTGAGGGATCATTTTCTACTGCAGAAACATCCATTAAACTCTAACTTTCAGAGATCTGCCAAATTATTATACCAGTATCATATGTCCAATCTAATTTTCAATTAATGCTTCCTCACTATCTATAATATGTCAAATTAATTGTTCCTTACTAACCCTTCTGTATAATCATTTCACTTACCAGTTTCCATTTTTCGCTCTGTACTGTCTTTGCATTGCATATATCTTCCCGAAAAACTTCCAAGTTACTGCAGGTATCATTCAAGAGTTAAATAGAATAATTCCCAGCCGACGTTAGTATGCTCAGGAAAACACTTTATTGAGGCGATATAATTGAGAAATAGTTCACAGGTAAGGGGAACATGTAAATGGGGACAGCAAATTGGAATGAGGAGAATGTAGATTTGTTTAATATTCATCAAAACTGAAACACGAATATCGCGAATGCTTTTTTTATTTAATAACGACCGGTTTCGGAGGACTGTGCTATCATCATATCGTCATGGAACATTTTGTAAGTTGGTCATCTTATTAAAAAGAAGAAAATCTTTTTTTTTTAACATTAAAAATAAGTTGAACTATTTTATCCATTTCAGCTACTGTTCAGATTATAAATCAATGAAATGCAGCAACCTGTTGCTTGTGATTATTTACTTTTAACTTTAACGACCGGTTTCGGGCGCTTGAGTGCGCTTCTTCTGTTGCTTAATAAATATACATGCTAGTGCAAAGATTATGGAATGAATTATTAATCTTTGTACTTAGCGTTGATACCACCACCAGCATGTATATTTATTAAGCAACAGTACAAAAATAGATCAGAAGAAGCGCACTCAAGCGTCCGAAACCGGTCGTTAAAGTTAAAAAATAAATAACCACAAGCAACTGGTTGCTGCATTTCATTAATTTATTAAAAATAAGTGCAACATACCACTTAGTCTACATATAAAAATACATAAAATATCACAGATTGCGAAATTTGTTTATTATGGAAACTTTAATGTATGGGACGAGCTGCAGTGTACTATACGTTTGTGCGAATACACGTAGTAATTATCAGGGGGAGCACGTGCAAAATATTGTAAGCCAACCAGCAGAGCGACTGGTTAGCCGGAGCTAATGAGCTGGGACCCATTGACCTCTTTGCCAGATGGGTCACCTGGAAGAACTGTTATCGCCAGAGGAGGCTCTGAGTCGTCCAGAGAACAGGCGGATGTGATGTGAGGAGTGGTTTTGTGCTGTGGAAAGCAATATGTCTTGCTGAGACAGGTGTCTGGGGGCCTCGCGACGTGTTGACGCCACTCATCAGCCATTAACCTTTGAGTTCAGTGTCCTGTGAAGTGGCATCCCTTTGTTTCGAAAAGTGTCTGAGTATCAGGGATGCTCATTGGCTAGACGTCATGCTGGAGCGGTTTGGTGCCAATTGAAGAGGCGGTGAGATTGGCACTTGTTCATAGACGCTTTGACGGGACATTTGAGTATTATAAAATAAGATAGGTGATTGGCGTTGCTTTTGCAACGACAAAACGCATCGGCCATTTGCAGTTGAGTGCACTTGGATGATGCGGTGGAACGTAGACAGCGGTCGAAGCGAACAGCAGTGTGGATGTTGTCACCGACGCGTCTCTTCTCCAGGAGAACGCGCCATTCCGAGCTCCCCGCTCTATACTCGGCGACTTGTATACTTGTTGGTAACAAGCGTGCATTAGTACGACTTCGTATTTTGGTGCCTATCGCAGCTCTACACCAGCATCACACAGGTGACGCACTCGCAACTTCGATCAGAGGCGAACTTCGTTTTGACAGTTTGATAGCACGGCGAGATCAGTGCCGCTTCACAATCTCACTAAATAGTCACATCGGCAGTGTCACAATAATGTGTATCAATTCCAGTTGAGTTTCAGTTCTGAATCTAGAAGGGAGAATAGGGTACGTAATTTATCTTTCCATCCCGACCCTAATTGCGTTTGCAATACTCTAATTATATTCTGTAAGCACCAATCGTCACATCGTGAATGAATGTTGTTATCATTTGGCAGTGTTTAGTAAATATTGTTAAATAATTTAGTTGCTTGTGGATAAGAATATGCCTTGAGCAAAACAATGATTTTTTGTTGTTCTATGCCCAAACATGTTTCGAGACAGTTGTAGTATCTTCATGGGTCCTTTTTATTGCTTTAAAATTGAACAACAGAAATATTTTTAATTTTTACAGTTATTACAAGTTTATTCTGTTAATTTCAATGATGTACAAGAATTGCATACATATCTATATACCTTGTTTTACATGTTGCATTGTTTAGTTTTCTTACATCTTCCATACACACCAAATAATGGAATAATAAAGAAAGAAACCACACCTACAGATAAACACACTATTAAAGATAACAGTATTGTAAAAGACACTTTATTAATACCAAAAAACCTACTGTGTGTTCAGACACACACACACACACACACACACACACACACACACACACAAACAGATACACACATACACCCGCGCGCGCACCTTTACACACATAATCAAAATTCGACCCTCCCACTCACAACGCAGTCAGCTCTACCCACCATCTTACCAAGATTCAAAGTTCCCACTTAAACACAGTCAGCTGTCTCCTCCAGCCGCCATCTTGTTTTTAACATTTGACAAACAGTATCAGTAAACGCTAAAGTTTTCCTATCCTGCTTCTCTACTTCACCGATGACGACACCAATAAATCTGTAATAACTGTTAAAAAGCTAAAAATATTTATATTTTTCAATCCTAAAACAATAAAATGGACTCTCTGAAGACGCTAAAACTGTAGCGGAATATGCATGCCGACTGCGGTGGCCGAGTGGACTGAGGCGCTCCAGTCACGGTTTGCACGGCCACTACGGTCGGGGGTTCGAATCCCCCCTCGGGCATGGATATTTGTGCCGTCCTTAGGATAAGCTAGTTGATAAGTAGTTTGGAAGTTTAGGGACTGATGACCCCGTAGTTAAGTCCCTTAAGCTTAACAAACATTTGAACATTTGAATATGCATGGACATACAAAATAATAATAATAATAATAATAAGACAGTGTTTTGCTCAAGGCAAAGTCTTATCCAGAAGCAACTAATTGAAATATTTATAAAGCAAACACAAACAAAAAACTACAAAATCAACACTATAATATTGTTAAACTCTAGGAATTGGTCCCGTTTCAATTGGAATTCCTTTCCTGGCCTCATTTTGGAATGATTCTTGTGGGGATAATGGTAAAAATTTCAGTTACAATATTTATTTGGAAGAACTGTACATCGACCCATGGTCATTTATCATTAGCTTAGGCTTTAATACATCCCTTGCGCATTGACTGGAGTCAGTGTACAGTTCCTTGTGTCGTGCCTTAGTCAGAAAGACAAATTAGATAATTAGCAAACCTCTAATTTACAAGCACGATTACTTCCACGACAAAGTCTGACAGGTTAGTCACATGTCGACGGACGATCCCCTTCACATGCTAGTAGAATCAGTGAGAACTACAGGAAAAGGCCGACTTTATCCAATGTTTGTTTCTTGTTCAAATGTTTGTTAAGCTTAAGGGACTTAACTACGGGGTCATCAGTCCCTAAACTTACAAACTACTTATCAACTACCTTATACTAAAGACGGCATAAATATCCATGCCCGAGGGGGGATTCAAACCCCCGACCTTAGTGGCCGTGCAGACCGTGACTGGAGCGCCTCAGGCCCCTAGGCCACCGCGGCCGGCGACTTTATCCAGTAGAAAAGAGAATAAATATATAAAGCGAGAGTATGACTACCTTGTATGTACGTTTCTCTATCATACCACTCAATTTTAACTACTTGTCATACAGTATTACAGTAGAAATTACTGAGAGGCTGTTTGAAGGCAAAAGGACGCACTTCAAGCTGAGAAATAGAGACCATTACAGATAACAGGCTAAAATGGACAAAAATAGCTTAAGGTATGTAAGCAGTAAGGAAATCATCTTGCGAACTGCAGATGCCCTCAGCCACAGTCCCAGGGTAAAGAGTTTGGTTTCGGAGAACAAGAAGGTAACTTCCTACAGCATCTAGACGCTGGTGTTAGTACTTTCTTGTCAACAGGCACGCCTTAATGTACTTAGCGAAGTTCATTCTAGTCCACTGGAACAACAACTTCTGTGGGTTTACGATGATAGAGTGAGAAGATAAATTGAGGAAAACTGCTAGTTAGCAGTTTCCCATTCTCTAGAGAGTCTAAGGCGTGGCCAACTGACGTAAAACATTGTTGTTATTCACCATATTGGGTAGCAGTACGTGACGTTTTCTTTTCAGCTGAACAATGTTGCTTTCAAGTATGGAATTACTTAGTGCAAAAACAAGTCACATCCCCACGCAAGGAATGGCAGAGAGGACAGGTGTGAAACGTGCTTCGCTAGAGGACTCTGAGAGGCGGTAAGACACAAGTTAGATTGGTTGAACATAGCTGTGGCCATTAGGAATTAGTTAGGTACCGATAAAGTGGGGATAATAGTGCGCCCACACTAGCCTTTAAAACCCCCGGTTTTACCATCGAGCGAGAGTTCTCAGTCAGACGAATTGGGCGCTGGATCTGTGTCGTTCGCCACCAGCCTCGGGTCAGCTGCATGACAGTATGTTTCTCGCAGGGAGTGCGTCTTTCCGTGGAAAGCTGCAAGGAAGGCTGGCTGTATCAGGCTCTTCCCCAGGGAACATAGACACTGACTTCTGTTGTAACAGTAGACTTTTTCTTTCCTTTTCTTAGCGTCAGTGTAGTAATAGTATTAAATGTGATGTAATAAAACATGTTTCCATTTATCAATGCGTTCCGAAAGTCCCCAGAAGAAGTATCGTATCGAGTCACAAAAATCGCAGCCGCAGTGGGATAGCCAAGCGGTCTAAGGCGCCTCCCTGCGTAGCGCGCGGTTGCTCACCGTTGGTTTCGAGTCCTCCCTGGGGCATGGGTGTGTGTGTTATCCTTAGGGTTGTTTACCTTAGTTTAAGTAGTTCGTAAGCTACGGACTGATGACCACGCAGTTTGGTCCGATAGATTTACAAACATTTGATTTCGCATCTTTTGAAATCACTCCTTTCCGCTCAGGACTTCCACTTTCAAACCCGTTCTCTCTCCTATGACACAACATAGTTACTACCAAGGAGGTCCCCACCGTTTCATGTCTGTCACAAAGGCTGAACAGGGAGCAAATAAACCCAGTTGTCATCAACGTCCTGAGTGCCACACGTAGATCTTACTCAGTAACCCTGTGCAAGTTTGCGACTAACATTGAATGGTCCGTGGTAAGCAGAGCTACTCAGTGATTGTCTCCATCCACTTCTGATCTTCCAACACTGTTTCACTTCAGCACTGCTTCAAGCCTATATTGACCTCCATCCTGCGTGTTATAGAACACAGGCTGCTTGCGGTGTATCCTGCACCCACGAAAAGACGAGAACTGTTTGCTGCAAAGTGTTGGGTCCACGTCCACAAGAGTACCAGGTAACCGGAGTACCAGAGTCTTGTGCACAAACTCCCACAGATTCTCACCAGAGTCTAACGCAAGAGTCGCAAAATGTCCAGTGATTTTCTGCAACTTTGCAACTGCTTCGCTGCTAAACGGCTGAGTTACTTAAAAATACCGCGAAACGTTTGTGTATTGTATGTGTATTTGGAGTGGAGCAACACATTAAAAATGCATTCGTATTTATGACCTTACAGCGACGCTATAAATTATAGCAGTTATCAAAAATATAATCTAAAAATGTCTCCTTTTACACTTGCAAATCTCCCTGAATAGTAAGAGATTAATGTTTAGAATAACCAGTATTTATTTACGGTGGTCACTTGTACCATGAGGCATGCAAGAAAATTTTTGACCAGGATCCATTGCTTCTGAACACCATCGTCACGGAAGATAATAACTGGTGCTACCAACTCGATCCAGAATCAAAACGGCAATCGATTTCATGGTGTTGACGGTCTTACCCGCGAAAAAAGGGTTGTACGAACATCGTGAAAAGTGACACTAGAGAACATTTGTTTGTATCACTTTCTCGTTTTCTGATAGCATTTACCAAAAGTTTTACACACAAAACTTAATATAAGCGTTTAGTACTCATCTGCACTTTGAAAATTCCCTTCAGGTTAACAGCACAGATGAGTAATACGTTCAGTTGTCAGGACTCAAGTCACTTAGACAAATTTTCCTACTTATTTGGACCTTTAAAACAATACTTATTGCTTACAAGTTACATCTGACGGATTAATTAATTTATGTATTGCTTTTGAAGAAGTTATTATTCGAAGTATGGCATTAGATCGGAAGTGCGATAATTACACTTTTTTGAGACTGAAACAAGTAACAGTTCAGACACACACACTAAGGGAATATTTTTGGTTACAATTTATCATTTAAAAATACCACGGCAGGCGGTACTTGGCAACGGTATTTCATGTGGTTGCAAAGTATGGTGCAATATTACGTTCTTCGCGGGCGTGAGTCTCTGCGCAGCGGCAGGTGACCTCGGAAGTGGGAGTGAGCCTAAACGCGGTAGTAGCGGGTCTGTAATTGGACAGTTCGAGGGCGCGCCTAACGCCGGACAATAGCGCGGCTCGGATAGGCTGAGGGATATTGACGTGGAGACGTGACGTGTTGAAGAGAGAGGGAGAAAAGTGGGGAGGTATACAGGGTGAATCACGTATCACTTGCACCGGAAAGTGCGATTGATGTGCGGTTTTCACAGAATGGATTCGTAGTCAAGACTCTTATTGTTAGTCAATAAGCAGATTGTAAAAATACCTAGAAAGTGTATTTCTTATGCAAACATACGATTTATCAAATGGAACAGTGTTTCTATCATGCACTGGAATTTGTAACACCAGCTGTGTGCAAAGAATTTTGAATGACATTTTTATCGCGTTTAGTTTCACAGCTACAACCGTTCAAAGTTTTGGTGTCGAAGGCTACGACAGCGTATCTGACTGGCTGGTGGTCATGAGACACTGGGCCGTGCCCCAGAGGCTAGCCAGTCGGCCAGTCAGCTACGCTATCGCAGTCTCCGTCCCCGAAACTTTGAACGGTTGTAGCTACCAAACTGTATGTGATAAAAATGTCATTCAAAATTCTTTGTACATAGCTGGTGACAAAAATTCCAGTGCATGATAGAAACAACCATTGTCCCATTTAAAAAAAACTGTATGTTTGCATAAAAATACACTTTCTAAGTAATGTTACAAATTGTTGGCTAAAACTACAAGCCCCTGACAACCAATCTATTCTGTGAAAACCGCACATCAATCGCAGTTTCCGTTTCCGTAATATTGGCGGTGCACGTGTTAGGTGATTCACCCTGTATACTGCTCAGACGGTGCGTGGCAGGGCTTTGCCTCGTGGACGACACGTCGTGTTGACGGAGACCGAATACTCTGTGGGCGCGACTTGCGCATCTTCGAGTGTGGAGAAAGTGAGTGAGAGAGAAGACTCATTTTTAGTCGTTACTGAAAAGAGCAGCTCTCTGGAAAGCAAATCTGAAATTACTTCTTGTATAAGAGTCATCAGATTGTGCGATATTCGCTGTGTTGATCAGGCACTTCTTGTCTGACGCGAATAAGGACAGAGTGAAACAGTTAACGCCTGTGGGCGAAATGTTGTGACATCGCGGTGCCTTTATTCATGGAATCAGCGTACCACTCCAGTAGCGAGCCTAGAATGTTAGGTGTCCTCAACATCATTGAGACATAGAAAGTGTTTCGATCGACAGAAGTTGATCCAGTCAGGCAAGTTAGGTTGATTTTCAGCGACGGTGCACCAAACTGCAGCCATCTCAACGAACGGTACTGTGCGCATTGCTCATGCTTAGGCAACAAAAACATCACACGTTTAGTGCGACAGCCTCGAACGTTTCTGTAGCTTTGTCAATTTAAAGTTAAGTTAGGTGCGGTGTTTCAGCCATTTTGCCCAGTGCACATTTCTTTATTTTTAAAATTCATTTAAAAATTCCGCATAAAGTTTCTATGATTTTAGTTGTAATTTCTGTTCCTCCAGCTTCTTTCCTAACAAACCTGTACTCTTGTGAAAGTTTATTTCAATCATTACGTATTCTTTGTTTAAATAAATGCACAAAAATCATGTTCACTTTTAATAGGTAGTAATGTAGAGAGATATGGTTTTCTCACTGCAAATGGAATCTTAGTTTAAGTAATGTTATAGAAACATACCTTAATTCAACAAGGAGCATCTTGCTGACATCTACGCGACTTGATGTTAGGTTCTTTCACATGAGCCATGGGTACACTGTTAGATAGCTAGTGCGCAATAAAAATCAATTAGAAGTTTATGCAAAATTACACACAGCAAGCATCAATTTTCGCGTTAGACAGTTTGAAGTGAGATAGACATTAAAAGTGCTTACGTGCACTTTATAAAGGTGCATAATTCGTGAGCACCGTATAGCTATGTGCAACTGGCGCGTCACACAAATGAACAGGACTGCTTTAAATATTTGGCCCGTCCAGAAGCTGATAGCCACGAAGAATTTAAACCGCTACACGCCACTCTCACGTGTGCTGGAAATTAATTGCGTCTGTCTGTTCCCGGCTGAAAGTGAAGTCTTTCGGTCGCTCAAAGAGAGTAATTTCTGCTCTATTTAAACGGCACGAATAAATGCCCCCATCCTGCTGCTAATTACTGGCTTGATGTGCGCGAGCATAAATCAAGGGGGAGAATCCTTTCACTCCGCGTGCTATTTCAACGCTGCTTTCAGCCCTCTATGCCGTCCAATTTACAAAGTATTTCAATTAAATGAAAAAAAAATCCACTTCAAAAAATACATAATTTTGTAAAAGTACAACTAAGTATTGTTTTCTGTTTTTTTACTACTCTCGTTAGTTAATTTCACATTCAATACAATACATCAGAGGAAGTAATTATTTTAGATTTTATATGATCATAATTATCGCAGCCGGCCGCGGTGGTCGAGGGGACTGAGGCACTCCAGTCACGGTCTGCACGGCCACTACGGTCGGGGGTTCGAATTCCCCCTCCGACATTGATATTTGTGCCGTTCTTAGAATTAGTTATTTCATAATTAGATTGTAAGTTTATGGACTAATAACCCCGTAGTTAAGTCCCATAACCTATACAAATATACAATAATTATCGCATAATGTTCACTCTCATTTCCACGGAAGAAGCTTGCTTATTTCAGTTAATTATTAACTTCGCAATGTAAACTAGGTCGTTTCCCCTCCAAAATAGTGACAAAGGAATGTTCTTAAATGAAAGACGATCTGCTTAAAATCAATTTATTACAATTAAACATACAAAAAAATAAATTAGATGACATTTCCTATCATGTATAACAGATAATGGTATTCAAACAATTTTTATAAATGTTAAAATATTGAGTCACAAAAATGACTGGCTGAGTCATAGGTCGGAGGTTTTGCAAAACAGAATGCTATTACATTGGTTATACAGGGGCTTCAAATTATCGTTAACCCTAAGCTCCCCAGAGTAAATAGGCAGATATCAAATGAATAAAATAAGGGACCGAATCCAACAAGTCTGATTTATATAACCCTCCAGCAAGTGCGTCACCTTACCCACACAGATGATCATTGACGGCAGCGTCTCAGGCTCGCAGGCAGCAGGCGGTGGGAGCGGATGAACTGAAATTTTTATCCAACCGTAATTGCTGCTACCTGTTAAGCAGGGTCGACATGTAACTTAACACAGCGTCACTGGCGTCGGCGTCGCTAGGCAGTTACTGTGCGATTCTATTACGCTAGTAGACTAATCAATATTTTGCATAGGTGACACAAAGCCTACTTGGCACAAATCGATCAGTCACTTGCGTAATAAGATCTGTAAAAACAATGCCCGATTCGCAAAGGCGCGAATGCTCAAATAGAGACTTCTAGCAAAACGAAAACTAAACTGTGGCCGCTCACAGCGTAACCACAGGACAATGCAGCGTCCGTGAAGTAAACACAAGTTCTAAAAGGTCCGAATCTTCGGAATCACAGAGCAGGCATCAATATGTACAAAATGTACGAAACTGCAAACAACACTGTTGATAAATATTCACAGAATATATATGACATCAACTGCGATTGGGCAAAGCTGAAAATTTGTACCCAGCCGGGATTCGAACCAGGGTCTGCTGATTTCTAGGCAGTTGCGCTGACCCCTACACCACTGGAGACACAGTGGTCACCGCACCTGCAAGGACTACCAAAGCACGCCTCCCGTCAGATACAAATTCCCAGCTTCACCCTGCCCACAGTACTCAAACTCGTAGTTATGAACTAATTCCCGTAAGAGTAAGGGCTTCAAACTTGCCACCCCTCCCCACTAACGATAGGATCATTGCCCATCACCGGCATATTATATATATATATATATATATATATATATATATATATATATATATATATATATGGCGTCTGTTCTGAAAAAACAGACGTCACTTCAGATCCTATAGTTGTTATTCTTTTCAATATTCACAGAATATATATATATATATATATATATATATATATATATATATATGCCGGTGACGGGCAATGATCCTATCGTTAGTGGGGAGGGGTGGCCAGTTTGAAGCCCTTACTCTTACGGGAATTAGTTTCATAACTACTAGTTTGAGTACTGTGGGCAGGGTGAAGCTGGGAATTTGTATCTGACGGGAGACGTGCTTAGGTAGTCGTTGCAGGTGTGGTGATCACTGTGTCTCCAGTGGTGTAGGGGTCAGCGCAACTGCCTAGAAAGCAGGAGACCCGGGTTCGAATCCCGGCTCGGTACACATTTTCAGCTTTGCCCAATCGCAGTTGATGTCATATATATTCTGTGAATATTAAAAAGACTAACAACTGCAGGATCTGAAAGAACAGACGTCACATGTATATACTGTTGATAAAACTATAATGTCACTAGATGGCTCGTTGAATTTCTAATAACGAATTTTTGTAAAATGTCTTTTTATATCACAGAACGGACACACACACGTCCTGTCTTCCAACTCTTCGAGTTGATTTATTTTTCTGATGAAGCATTGCTGCATTTGTCAGGCTACGTAAATTCGCAGAACAATCGACGTCGGAGCTCGGAAAATCCACATGAGTTACATCAACAACCTCTTCATGACGTCAAAACTAGAGTGTGGTGTGCAGTTAGTGCGAGGCGAATAATTGGGCCAATCTTTTTCCACGAAACAATAATTTCCGACAGGTATGTGAACAATATCCTGCATCCATTTTTTCAAGAACTTCCACCCAATGAAAAGCTGTACGGTTATTTCATGCAGGACAATGCAAGACCACACGTTCCCAATGCTTCTATTGCAGCAATACGAAATGTTTTTGATGATAGGATTGACTGGCCTCCTCGTTCTCCAGATATAAATCCCTGTGACTTTTATCTTTGGGAAATGTTGAAAGGCGAGGTGTATGCAGGCAATCCCCATACACCCGAAAAGTTGGAAGACAGGATTCGATTAGTCATTTCCCAGATTTCGGGAGCCGAAATTCATCGTGTGTTCGCAAATGTGTTCAAGAGATTTAATTATATCCATTATTGATTTGAGGTCGTGGTTGTATGCTTAATTATTTTGTCAAGTAGGCTCAACCACATAGATCGTGTATAAAACACAATAATATGACGCGTTTCGAGGGTCAAGCCCTCATCATCAGATAAAATATACAAGAATCTTTATAACCCGAGACAAATAAAATTTTATTTGTCTCAGGTTATAAAGATTCTTGTATAATTTATCTGATGATGAGGGCTTGACCCTCGAAACGCGTCGTATTATTGTGTTTTATACACGATCTATGTGGTTGAACCTACATGACAAAATAATTGTTCAAGAGATGTCAGGCCGCTCTTTCCATAGAGGGACATCATTTTGAACATCTACTGTAAAGAAAGGTAAGCTGCTGTTACTCAGATGGCAATGTTTTTTAGACTTTAACTCAGTGTATGCGCCAGCGGCACAATAGAGTCCGAGAATCGGGCGCTGCCGTGGCCAGGAGCCATACTGCGGGATCCTTGGAAGCCTGGCAGGCGTCTTTCGTGAGCACCCTGTTCTTAATTACGGAACCACAAACTGCAACGAAGAAGATATCACAAATTCCATAATTTTACCAATAACTAACAACATTTTAATGCCTCTCAGCTTAGAAACACAGTTACTTTTTGTTAATAAAGTAACTGTTAATTCAAATTAAAAAAAAATTTCTATGTCAGTTTACATTTCACACTTGTATTACGTATGACATTGTAAAAAAAAAAAAAAAAAAAAAAAAAAAAAAAAAAAAAAAAAAAAAAAAAAAAAACTTACCAATTACCTGTCATTTCGGTCTGCATCTAACATCTCTCATAGGTAATATAACAGTTATTCCTATCATCAATCCATGATGGAATAAATGGTATTGATGGAAAGTGTAATAGCAATTTCGTGTATCTTGATTATTCACGAAGATAAAATGGCCTAAATTGGACTTTTTTTTACCACAAGAGAACGTAAGATCTGTGAGATAATCGAGATGGGTATATGTACCAAGTCGCTTCCAATGCCTATAAATTAAATTAACTTGTTTGCTTTGGGGCACCAACAAAAGTGAACATATGGATGTTAAAAAAAATAGGTTGTGAAATTCTATAACTATGACTTCATGTATTCCATTACATTACTAGCCGGTTAAGACAACTCCCTGTGATACACAGATATCCTTCAAACCACCGTATTGCATGAATAACGTGGCTTGTCATGATTCTCAATGAAACATCAATACTAGTAGATAAAATTACTTTTAATAATGCCATTCTTCAGAAAATTATATTAGTTATTACTGCGTGAAATACATCGACGATTTGTTAAAAATATGCCAGTGTTGAAAGTTCTCTCTCGTGTTCTTCCATTTCTACAGTACACAATATAAACACAAATGTGTGAAAAGTATAACAAACGCACCGATTTTGAAGTACCTTAGAAGAACACTCTTCAATATGTTACTCCTAACTATTGCGTCTGAAGATTTGAAGGTAGGCCTTATCCCACGATATACTGTGGACGCTATCTTTTGGAGCTTTTGTTCAGCTGGCTCTGCTGACAAACTGCATTACGATAAATTCCTCTACGATTATCTTCTGCTGCAGTCAGAAATTTCTAGATTTCCCATAAATTCTAAACTTACGTTTCAAATTAATATACCTATTTTCACAAGAAGGCGATACTTCATTACGACATGACCCCACTGTAAACTACATCAGAAGTTCATGTAACTTCTATATTTACGCACACAGTTCGTTTCTCAAAAGGTGCCTTTAACAGTCATTAGAATGCCATCTACATATCACGCTTCCTTTTCTTATCATACTGACGATTCCTTGACGTGTCAGCATGCCAAACATTCTTAAGTCAAGATGTTTCTTAAATTGTCATCCTTAAGTCATTTCATTGCCTTTTGAGTTCTCCAGTCAATTCGTCATATCTTCAGCATTGTTTGTAACCTCACATTCCACGTGTTTCCACCCTCAGATCGCACGGATTGTTCTGTGAAGGGTATCTCATAATTTATTAACATGAAATTAGATTTAAGATTTTTAAAGCGTTTATGTGACTCATGTATTTCGTGAAGAGAGTTATGACTATGTGACACTCATCTAAAGTTTCACTTCTGATGATGTCATCCAGTTAAGAATGGCATTTTGAGTTCTGTCTACCTTCAGTTAATTACAAAACTGATTCCAAATTTAATAAATTCATTGTTTCATAATGTGAAGGTTCTTACAGCCAGAGATTAAAGCAGCTACGAATATTTAAATTTAAAAATGTAAAAACTGTCTTCACCGGACAAAATATTTTATGTAAATAGTAACCTATTTCAATAGGTGAAAGTCATCGACAAACCATTGCGTGGGGTGTTCACAACGCAAGCTAGTCAAGCTAGTCAAGTGCATTTATCTCATTTTGGAGTAATTTCACTTCTATGTATTATCTGTCACTTTCCACTTCTTTCACCTCTGGCAGTATTGCTCATGTGAAAAATACCGAGTAGCACCGTGGTTCGGAACCCACGTTAAACTGTAGGTCCCCCTATAACTGGCTGGGTAAGTCAGTTCGAAGGTCGGAGGAAGGCAACGGCATACCACCTCCAAACAGGACCATGCCTAGTAAAGCACTGTGGTGTTCAAACCAATCTTCGGATTGTTGACTGCTTTACCTTTTACCTTTTCACTTCTATGTGCTATTTACAGAGCTGATTTCAGATCATAAGAGATTCATGACTTAACAAAAAGCCTGGCCATCTCATGCCATATTTTAATAACATTCAACATGCATCTAATTATACGGAAGGTTGACCAATAACAGAAGTGCTGAAAAAGGAAATGAGGTTTTAATGTCACACATTATTCCTGTGTGTCAACTTTCTTTTTACCACTTATGGTATCACAAGAGCTTCAGTGGCTTTGCAACAGCAGGCAGACGAAACCGAACACATTTCTTTGAATCTGAATTGCGTATCTTTCTGCAGTATATGATTTTTAATCAGATACGAAAAATGAAATTATTACAATATATTCAAGAAACGTATTTTTCTGTTTCCTGTAAAAAGTCCTGTTAACTACGATAATGAGGAAGATACAAGTCCAAAATTTAACCCTTCAAAGCATATTGGAATAGCAATAATATTGATCGTTCTTCGATGTGGTGGTACACCATGGAAAACATCTTTACAAATGGATTCTTCCGTCACTTCTTGGTAGAAAACAAACAATCTCTTTTTGATCTGCTAATTTTTGTTGTTATAAAATCCACTTTTCGGCTTTTAGGCCATCTTAAGGTAAAATAAATAAATAAATAAATAAATAAAAGTAAAAAAAAATAAAAAGTAAAAAAAGCCTAAGAAGCCGAAAACTCGTTTATAAATAAACCAAAATTTGTAGAACAGGTTGGTTGTTTGCAACCTGAAAAAACATTTATCATTTAAACAATTTAAATTGATGTAAATCTTTAACTGTAATTGAATATCCAGATTTTTTTCTTTTATATTTCTCTTGGAACTTTCTTATGACACTTCATTCCCATGAGCTCTAAAGCACTCCCTCCCCCCCCCCCCCAAAAAAAAAAAATCTTAATATGTGGTGTGAAATACAATCTTTTATTAAAAAAATAAAAATGAACGTATCAACTTAATATAATAGAGATAAGACATTTTCATTGGTATGATCTGAAGAAGTTAATAACATTTGAGTCACCTGCCTCCTGCGCCAGTTTACGTCACATTTGTAATGTTATCTAACAGGTGGCTTTGCCGTCAGTGGATCGAAATTGACGCCTTGTTTCCGGGTGTACTATCTTTTTTGAAATAAACAGTGTATTTCAGTACATTTGTTTACGTTAAGCCGCGGGAAATAGCCGCGTGTTCTAAGGCGTCATGCTACGGACTGGCGGCCGTTCCAGCTGAAGTGTTCTCCTTTTGGCGGTATGTGTGTATGTGTTGTTCTTAGTGTAAGATAGTTTAAGTAGTTTGTAAGTCTAGGGACCTTAGCTCGTTGAACATTTTTTTTGTAGTTGTTTAGGTTGAGAATGATTTGTTGCTCCGTGAACCATGCATCAAGGAGCTAAGGATTGTCCCGCTTAGTTACAGTTTTCCGGCGTTGTTCTTGTTGATAGACTGCAGCAGCAAACTTCAGACTATGTGTATGCCAGAAATACACATCACAAGACTTCATCCCACTAAGTATGCGAGGTTGCGTCCTGTTTGCTATAAACTCTTCAAACCAGTGCAAAAGTTAGTCTGATATTCAACACACTTCTATCTTGTTCAATTGGCGACAGTGCAAGATCGTATCGAACGCCATCCAAAAGTCCAGGAGCACGGTATCTGCCTGGGGGCCAGGCTCTACTGCTTTCTGGGACCCATTGACAAATAGACCGATCTGAGTATGACCAGATCGCTGCTTTCGGAAGAACTAAGGTTTTATAAACTAATGGGTTTAATTTTTTAGATTTCCACGTCGTGGCTTGTTAATCATGATATAAATTTGTAAGGGGACTACTGAATGGAAACCTCGAATCCTAAGTGTGGTTTTGCACAAGTCCAAAGTGCGCGCCACCTACTTTCGCCGCGTGCCGCCATGCAGGCACGGCGCGGCGTTCTTACGACGTCAGCCACGAGCGCCCTCTGCTACAACTCTGCTCGTGGCCACCACTGAACTACATCATTCACTTGGGACAGAGAGGAACCAGTTAACACTTCGGAATCAGATAGCCACCAGTGAAGACTTGGCTATTGGATAGACACTAGGCATTCCCCTAACTGTATCAGCATTCTGCAGTACTGAGCTATATAAAAGTTAAGTATAAATTCTGTGCAACATATATCTCGTTCTAATTTAGTGTTTCTAGTTTCTGCTGTCCCACTGACTGCTTACCTACGTACCTGCACAAGCATGCAACCTTTATTCCTGTTTCGGAACTTTTCTACTCGGCCACCGACACCTACGACGGAAACGAGACACAAAAGCTGGGACGAGTCTGAGACACAAAAGTGGCGAAGAGGAGTGATAGACGAACCGTGGACCAGCCCGCTTACAGCAGCCAGACAGCAGCAGTCGGAGCAAGCAGAAATTGCACCCGCCCACCCACCCTTATTATAAGATTTTTGGAGGAACTTATCGTGTTACGTGTTTTGTGGACTTTTTTGTTGCAGAGCGTCCTCTTTCATATTGCATTTGTGTTTTGTTATAATTTACTTGTATGCGCGGCGCCTAATCGGTCAGCATGGCCACTACCCCGAACCCAAACTTAATGGAAATTATTCAGTTACAGACAGCGGATATCATGCAACTACTCCAGGCGGTGGCACAGTTGACGGCAGCTAACAAACAACAGCCGTCGCTTCATCTGCCCACACCTGCCGCTGCACCTCTCCCTACGTTACGCCAGTACAACGAACGTGAGAAAGAATGGAGCGACTACTTCGCTCAATTTCAAGAACTCATCCCGGCTCATCAACTTACAGGTCAGACGGTTAAGCATCTGTTATTAGCAGTGGTTGGCAGCAACACCCCCCTGTTACTGCAGAAACTTTTCCCCTACGTATCACCTCGTGATCTAGAATTCGATCAAATTGTAGAAGCACTGAATGCTCATTATGAGAGAAAAGTTCACGTAGCTGCGGCACGGTACCGATTTTTCAGACTTAAAAAATTACCGTAGCACTCACACCATGAATGGATCACTGAGTTGAAGGGCTTAACCCGCAAATGTAAATTTACTTGCTCTTGTGGACTTTCTTATAGTGACGTGATGTTGAGAGATGCAATTACGCAGAACATTCAGGATCCCAGAATAAGGGCAGCAATTCTAAAACAGTCTGACCCCTCATTAGACAGTGTACTGCAGCTTATAGAAGCGCATGATACTTTTGACTTAGCAGATGTAGAAATGCAAAGCCACAGTGTAAATTCAGTGCGCCGCAACGGACGCTATCCTAGCCGTAGTTCTCTGTATAGCACTAGAGATTCTTTAAATTCTACTGGCCGCGCTGAACATACAGTGAACAGTAGCCAGTGTAAAAGTGCGACACAAAGGTCGCCCCGTCGTGTTAGAAACAGTAATTTGAATAACGGGCACCAACGCTCATTTCAGAAAAATGTTCGTAAGTCTTGCCTTCAGTGCGTACCTCGCCACAAGCGTGCGCAATGCCCTAGCCGCAACGCAACCTGCTATCAATGTGGCAAATCGCGACATGTACAGTCAGTGTGTATGCAAAACAAAAATTATAAGAACAGTTCATGCTGTCAATGTCATGGACGCTGTGGAGTTTAACAGTGCTTTGATTGGTTCTCAATTGCAAGAAAGTTCTTCCGCAACTACTGCAAAACTATGTAGTGAGCCACGCCGCAAGTGCCGTCGAGCGCGTATATCTGAGCAACGGAAAAGGGTTTGGGACAAGCAAAATGACTATGTACTGTGCAATCCTGTAGTGAACCTAGTGCCTTCTGCAACTTCTCCCTGTAAAAGTGCCCAGTACTGTGTAGATAGTGACAGTAGACTTGATGTAGCTACTCAAAGTAATTTTAGTGCAGTAGCCTCGCATTGCGCGGACGCCGATCCGGCGGTAGTGCCATCTAGTGAGTGATATTAATCTGTGTGCCGATTCTGCGCCGCTTCCTTCGCTTCGCGGCCCGCGCATGCGCAAGTGTAGTAAACGAGTTCTATCAGACGTTGCCCACATTCATGCACCTGTCGTGCGCCAGAAGCACAAACTGTTTGTGACTCTCTTCATAGAAAGTAAGACTGTGCAATTTCAGCTCGATATTGGTACCGCTGTCACATTAATAAATAAAGATACTTATGAAATTCTGCGTTCGCCAAAATTGTCCCTGTCACAGCAAGTGTTAACAGCATATACAGGTCAAAATATTCCCGTGCTAGGAACGTGTAGCCTGCCCGCCTCTTTCCAAGGTGTAACAAAAGCAGTTTCTTTTGTAGTTCTTTAGGCCAAATCTACACAGAACATTTTTGGATTAGATGCATTTGACTTGTTTGGTTTATCAATTCAAAGAGATGTGCTTCAAATTTCGTCAGTAGTGCCTCAGGACAAAATTAATGCATTGTGTGAAAAAATAAAGTGACTTGTTTTCGCTGGAACTAGGTTGTGCAAAAGACTTCATGGCACATGTAACTTTAAAAGAATCTGCAGTTCCAAAATTTCGTAATGCTAGACCAGTGTCTATCGCAATGCGTGATACAGTTGAAGACGAACTTAAACGTTGGCAAGATAGTTGGGTGATTTCTCCTGTTTCTGCGAGTCAGTGGGCCTCGCCTTTAGTAATTATACCCAAGCCGTCGGGAAAACTTCGTCTCTGTACGGACTTCAAATCAACAGTGAACAATCAAACAATTGTAGACATTTATCCCCTGCCCAGACCTGACGAACTGATGGATAAATTAGGACAGTCTCGCTTCTTTTTTAAGATTGATTTAGCAGAGGCATACTTACAGCTTCCGATTGATGACGAGTCAAAAAAGTTTTTCGTCATTCATACTCACATGGGTCTTTTTCAATTTCAACGCCTACCCTTTGGCAGTTCTTCCACCCTCGCTATTTTTCCGCGCTTTTTGGAACAGCTGACAGTTTCTGTACCGTGTTGCTCGACCTACTTATATGATATTGTGGTATCCTGACATACAGTTGAAGAACATTTAGCAAACCTGGAGTGCCTTTTCAAAGTTTTGACTGCAGCAGCTCTACGTTGTAATAAAGCAAAGTGTTCGTTTTTTTCAGACTGAAATAGAGTACCTAGGCCATGTGATTAATGCCCAAGGAATCCATCCCTTACAGTCACATCTTGGAGCAATCAAAGACTTGCCTCCTCCTAAGAATGTGCAGGAATTGCAAGCAGTACTGGGAAATCTTAACTATTATTTCCGATTTATTCCCAATGCCTCTCAGATTGCAGCTCCACTGGGTCGCTTACGTAGGAAGAATGTTCCTTTTCTATGGTCTAAAGATTGCCAGGTTGCCTTTGACAAATTAAAGTCTGCACTACTCAGTGATGCATGTTTGATTCCCTTTGACCCCCAGAAGCCTGTAGTGCTAGCAGTCGATGCCTCGTCGTACGGTCTAGGTGCAATCTTGTCACATCGTATTGGTTCTCACGATCGTCCTATTGCCTTTGCATCCAAGCTACTGACGCCAACGCAACTGAATTAGTCAGATAGAAAAGGAGGCCTTAGCAATCATTTACGGCGTCACAAAGTTTCATCATTATCTCTATGGCAGAAAATTCTATTTGTTGACAGACCATAAGCCTCTCACGTCGTTGTTCTCACCCACAAAGCCAATTCCGCCACGAAAGGCACAAAAGCTTCAGAGATGGTCCTTGATACTGTCGAATTATCAGTATGAGATTTTGTACCGACCTACCACTAAACACGCCCACGCGGACACACTTTCCGACTTCCGGTTGGCCAGGATGTGCATTTGATTCTTCGGAAATGGCATGAGGTCAGATAGACTACAGAGATGCTTCCGCTGTCGCAGACATTTACTTTAAACTCTCGTCAGGTTGCACAGGAAACAGCTGCGAATGCAGTCCTAAGTGTGGTAGCACGTTTGGTTCGCTCAGGGTGGCCTGCCAGAGCCAAAGACATTGATCGGCCTCTGGTTCGACGTTATTTTGCACAACGTCATGTATTGTCTTTAAGTCAGGGTGCTCTGTTTTTGCATACCGACAACGACCAAACAAGAGTGATTGTTCCTCGTTCCCTGCAACGAGAAGTCTTACGCCTCCTGCATCAAGGACATTGAGGTATTGTTAGGACAAAGCAACTAGCCAGACGTCATTGTACCTGGGTTGGTATGGACGCCCAGATAGAGAGCATGACGTCACAGTGTACTGTTTGTGCGGAGCATCAGGCGAATCGTCCGCAACGTTTCTCAGACTGGCCACGCCCCAAGGGACCATGGCAACGTTTACACATTGACTTTGCCGGACCTTTCTGGAATACGCGCTGGTTAATCGTTGTAGACGCTTTCAGCAAGTTTCCTTTTGTGATTGCCATGAACTCAACGACGGCGTCTAGTACAATCAGTGCCTTAACATCAGTGTTTTGCATCGAAGGTTTGCCTGAAACTATCGTCAGTGACAATGGATCTCAGTTTGTTAGTGCGGAATTTCAACAGTTTTGTCGTGTGAATGGCATTCAGCATACCACCGCACCTTTTCACCCTCAGTCCAATGGTGAAGCAGAACGTTTCGTTGGAACATTCAAGTTTCACATGGAAAAGATGAAAGGTCAGCAATCCAGGCAGCAAGCTCTTCAAATTTTCCTGTCTACGAATCGGTGCATGCCACGTGACGGCCCGTCTCCTGCCGAGCTGCTACACGGCCGCCGTCACCGCACTCTCCTTCACCTGCTGCAGCATCCCACACACCGAGTCGGTTCGTATGGCGCTACGCGTTTTCAGGTTTCCACGCCGGTGCTGTACAGGGTGTTTGCTGGCAACAAGAAGACATGGTTGCCAGGCACCATTCAGCGCGTGCTCGGTCGCAATATGTATGTCGTACGTTCTTCCACAGGGTCGGAGCTGCGGCGCCACGCAAACCAATTGCGCCTGCACAGGCCGCGCGATCCTGTCTCGGGTTTCTTGATTCCAGACCCAGTTCACCGCCAGGGAGCACGGCCACATCGCCCGCCGACGGTTCCAGCGTCCCCGGACTACGAGATCGTCCCGATGGAGATCGACGCGCCTCCGTCGCCGCCGCGGCTGACAGCGTCATCGAGTGGGACTCCGGGACCGGGCTTGCCCCCGCCGCCTGGGCCACGCACCTCAGAAGAAGATGACCTGCTTCCTCTGGGCGGGCGGATGCGCCCTTCCCCTGGTTTTGGTGGGTTTCCCGGGGGATCGCAAGGTGTATACCGGGGCGTGGACGGCGTCTCGATCCCAGCCTCAGCTACGACGCCCGTCCCACCAGTAACGCCCCCGCCCAGGCCCTCCTCCCAGTGCCGTCGCCGTGGCCCTCAACCCTACGCCACGATGGCGAGGAGGTTTGGGGGGGGGGGGAGGGGGGAGGTCTCGCACAAGTCCAAAGTGCGCGCCACCTACTTTCGCGACATCGTTCACTTGGGACTGAGATAGGAACCAGTTAACACTTCGGAATCAGATAGGCACCAGTGAAGACTTGGCTATCGGATAGGCACTAGGCATTCCTCTAGCTCAACTCTGTATCAGCATTCTGCAGTACTGAGCTATGTAAAAGTTAAGTATTGTATAAATTCTGTGCAACATATATCTCGTTCTAATTTACTCTAGTGTTTCTAGTTTCTGCTGTCCCACTGGCTGCTTACCTTCGTACCTGCACATGCGTGCAACCTTTATTCCTGTTTCGGAACTTTTCTACTCGGCCACCGACACGTACGACGGAAACGAGACACAAAAGCAGCGACGAGGCTGGGACACAAAACTAAGTTTACGCTGTATAGGTTGGCAACAACTTATACAGCCATCTTTGTTTCGGTGAAGTAGGATTATCTTTGGCGGTCGGTAGGCAGTGGTTTTGTCTCTGAGTAAGAAGTAGAGATGGGATAACTGAAACATCTGACGGTTTCGCAACGAATGAAACCGTACCATCTGTGGTTTCGAAACACTGTTTCGAAACCATGAAACCGTGAAGCAATGTATGTTTAGTCATGAAATCTTCGTTCTAGGAGGGCAATATTTTTCACAATGTGGACAAGGGTACATCCAAGAACCTGTCGACCATAGAGTATATATTTACTTCTTGGTCTGTACGGAATATGTTGAAAAATTCTCCCGTGTTGTTGATGTTGCCAACATAGTCACAAGAGGCCGCCGGTATGGTAGGTAAAAGTTTACCCAGTTAGGAACAAACAAATTTCAATACGGTACGCATATTATAGTGATGGATCATAAATGCTACTTTCTATACATACAAAATAAATTATAGGGAATAAAGTGTACATTAAATAATCACAAGTAATGCTATGGAATTACAAACAGGCAAATTAAAGTAACAGGCAAGTTCAAATGTTTGTAGAGCTTATGGGACTTAACTATGGGGTCATTAGTCCCTAAACTTACAAACTACTTATGAACTAACTAACACTAAGGACGGCACAAATATCCATGCCCGAGGGGGGATTCGAACCCCCGACCGTAGTGGCCGTGCAAACCGTAACTGAAGCGCCTCAGTCGCCTCGGCCACCGCGGCCGGCAACAGGCAAGTTCACCACTTGTACGTCTTGACCGTTACACCACCGTCGCAATTCTTTTAACACGGGTGTCGAAAAATTATAACGCCAGTGGGTAACTTCGTTTTCGCTCATAAGAAACCAACTCTTTAACACGAGATTAAATATGCGATTTACCCTTGTTAGTATAAAAAGTGTCATTTCAGGCTTCATGTTGTATCTTATTTTAAAGCCGGCCGCGGTGGCCGAGGAGACTGAGGCGCTTCAGTCACGGTCTGCACGGCCACTACGGTCGGGGGTTCGAATCCCCCCTCGGGCACGGATATTTGTGCCGTCCTTAGTCTTAGTTATTTCATAAGTAATTTGTAAGTTTAGGGACTGATGACCCCGTAGTTAAGTCCCATAGACTATACAAACATTTGAACATTTTTTTGTAAAGAAAAAGGGGTTGACAGTATAATAAACTAATCATTCATATATCTACTTTGTCAATTCTAATACCGCTACCTGGGAGAGGGTTTCCTTAAGTTTCGGAATATCCTCATTGCACACTTCGCAGTAATACGCACATTCTTAGATTCTGTGGTTTGTGATAGTTGAGGTGAATTTATTACATATTATTCTTAATATTTTACATAAGGTGAACTTAATTAGTTTCATTGATTATTTCTATTAATTTCTTTTAGAAAATGAAGTTGGGATCAAGTATAGTATTACATGGATTTATAGCTTAGTGATAGTTGAGTGCATTGTAGATATTCAGTCTCACGAACTAACTGAAGGGAAGAATGTGAAGTACTGCGAAGGGAGGTGTCACTTTCCAAAGTTGAATATTTGCTTCATTTATTTCATTGTTCACTGAGAACGGTGTCGGCTGGATTTAATACAGAACATTGCTTATAGGTATTTTGGCTTCATAGAACTTTTGTTAGTAAGACAGTCAGACAGCGTTAAATTAAATAATTCTTTGCCAATATATAAAGTAACTAAATCAATAAGTGGCCACCCGTTGATATTATTGCCAAACCTCTTAACATAGACACATCACCCAACCAGTCCCGTTGCAAATTTAACAAAGGGATTCTACCTGTACCTACAGTGTATAGCACCTAAATGTTTGGCACGTTTCGGTACATTGCGGGCACACACCAAACAAATGTTAAAGTCTTTAATTCTTTCCAACTTACCGTGGCGTGTGTTGTCTCCCATACACCCACTCATTCATCGACACAGTTCAGGATGTCAGTTTAATATGTCCCACTGAAAACATTCCTCCTCAGGCCGCGTACTCTAAGGATGAGTAGCCCGCAGTGCATGTTACTAGAATATGTTCAAATGTTTGTAGAGCTTATGGGACTTAACTACGGGGTCATCAGTCCCTAAACTTACAAACTACTTATGAACTACTTACGAACTAGGACGGCACAAATATCCATGCCCGAGGGCGGGATTCGAACCCCCGACCGTAATGGCCGTGCAGACCGTGACTGGAGCGCCTCAGTCTCCTTGGCCACCGCTGCCGGCACTACAATATGGAACGTTCATGAAATAGTTCTATCTACTCGGAATAAATGTATTTTTTAAAAACACTCTTTTTTTTCATCAGCTTGGCAGTTAAATATGAAACTAGATGCATATAGTATATCTTCATATTCCGGTATCAAATAATTCCTGCTGACATCGTTCCACATACCAAATGAAATTATCAGAACCAACTTCACTCTCAAATTTATGCAGTCAGAAATTCTTGGACAATAAACTATAGGTCGTACACTTTACGAAAGTACAGGGATTATTTCCACAGTCAAAACAGGCATTTATCGTCACAAAGCAATTTCTCCACTTATTACCATTTCTTCATGCACTCCCGCGCAAGTTGACCGTGATACGCGCCACCGTCACCAGACCTACCAGTGACTGGTACCTAAAGCACCGTGACGTCTTGGCGCCTGAATTTAATAAGCCAGAACACCCTAACCTGAATGTCAGTGCTTGGAATCTAACCTAAAGACGGAGGACTCGAAACCTCAGTGGGAGGGGCATCGCAGCCGCTTAGAACCGCTTGGAAATTACCGCACGGAAGGAAATTAAGGATTTCCTCTTTGGCCGTTTCTTGATTGAACTCAGAATCGACACGTCGGCCTCGTTCGCTGTATTCTTGAAGGATGATGTAATGAATTTACTCGTACGTGATACTAATAAGAGAGGAAAAGAGAATAATCCATACTATCGCTTGGGCCTACACAATGCTTCTGTAGTGTGTATGAATCAGTAAATCATGATAAAAGTTGGAGATTTTGGTACGGGATGGACGAGGTAACATAATTAGACGTATAGAGACGTCTACTTCCTTTTATCGCGCTTAACACCTTCGTGTGAGTATGGTTTTTGTTTCGTATACAACAATAGTACAGCAATTTTAAAACTTTCACTGGCACCTTTCGAAATTAATTCTGGCGTTGATTCCTGCCATTGCCCGGATGTGAATCTGTTCCATTGTTTTGTTTATCACTCCACGACCTTCCATCCCTATCAATCGCCTTTAGCCCCTTTCTTTGTTGTGTTTGTATATCGTGCAGTACAATCATTATGTCATATCTACTTAACTATATACTACTAATATAATATAATGTGTTTATATATCAGCTTCATTTTCATACAGTTGAGACCTCATTATGTCATATCTGTTGAATTATATGTCATATATTAATAAAATAACCAGATATTTTTATGCAGCTCAATTCTAATGACATCATGTCTTCTAAATAATGTCTTATACCAGTGGTTTTCAATTTTTTGAGGTGTGTATACATGGTGTCCCAGTTACCTTGCCCACCCAAAATACACTACTAGCCATTAAAATTCCTAAACCAAGAAGAAATGAAAATGATAAACGGGTATTCATTGGACAAATATATTATACTAGAACTGACATGTGATTGCATTTTCACGCAATTTCGGTGCATAGTTCCTGAGAAATCAGTACCCAGAACAACCACCTCTGGCCGTAATAACGGCCTTGATACGCCTGGTCATTGAGTAAAACAGAGCTTGGATGGCGTATACAGGTACAGATGCCCATGCAGCTTCAACACGACACCACAGTTCATCAAGAGTAGTGACTGGCGTATTGTGACGAGCCAGTTACTCGGCCACCATTGACCAGACTTTTTCAATTGGTGAGAGATTTGGCGAATGTGCTGGCCAGGGCAGCAGTCGAACATTATCCGTATCCAGAAAGGCCCGTACGGGAGCTGCAACATACGGTCGTGTATTATCCTGCTCAAATGTAGGGTTTCGCCGGGATCGAATGAAAGGTAGAACCACCGATCGTAACACATCTGAAATGTAACGGCCACTGTTCAAAGTTCCGCCGATGCGAACAAGAGGTGACCGAGGCGTGTAACCATTGACACCCCATACTATCACATCGAGTGATACGCCAGTATGACCATGACGAAAACATGCTTCCAATGTGCGTTCACCGCGATGTCGCCAATCACGGATGCGACCATAATGATGATGTAAACAGAACCTGCATTCATCCGACAAATGACATTGTTCCAGGTTGGTCGTTGCGTACACCATCGCAGGCGCTTCTGTCTGATGCAGTGTCAACGGTAACCGCAGCCATGGTCCCCGAGCTGATAGTCAATGCTGCTGCAAACGTCGTCGAACTGTTCGTGCAGATGGTTGTTGCCTTGCAAATCTGTTGACTGAGGAATCGTGACGTGTCTAAAATGGTGAAATGTTTCTTAAGCTTATGGAACTTAACTAAGGGGTCATCTAGGACGGCACAAATATCCATGCCCGAGGGGGGATTTGAACCCCCGACCATAGTGGCCGTGCAGACCGTGACTAGAGCGCCTCAGTCCCCTCGGCCACCGCGGCCGGCGTGACGTGTCTGCACGATTCGTTACAGCCATGCGGGTAAGATGCTTGTCACCTCGAGTGATAGTAATACGAGGCCATTGGGATCCAGCACGGCGTTCCGTATTGCCCTCCTGAACCCACCGATGCCATATTCTGCTGATAGTAATTGGATCGCGACCGACGCGAGCAGCAATTTCGTGATACAATAAACCGCAATCCCGATAGGCTACAATCCGACCTTGATCAAAGACGGAAACGTGATGGTACGCACATCTCTTCCTTACGCGAGGCATCACAACAACGTTTCACCAGGCAACGCCGGTCAACTGCTGTGTGTGTATGAGAAATCGGTTGGAAACTTTCCTCATGTCGTTGTAGGTGTCGACACCGGCGCCTACCTTGTTTGAATGCTCTGAAAAGCTAATCATTTGCGTATCACAGCATCCTGTCAGTTAAATTTCGCGTCTGTAGCACTTCATCTTCGCGGTGTAGCAATTTTAATGGCCAGGAGCGTATCTCTGGGACAACAACAGACCTATTATTTGTAATGTCATGGGACCTAACTGCAGAGGTCATCGGTCCCTAAACTTACAAACTACTTCAACTAACGTATCCTAAGAACAACACACACACACACACACACACACACACACTCATGCCCGAGGGAGGAATCGAACCTCCGACTTGGAACGGCCGCGCTTACCGTATCAAGGCGCCTTAGTGTACTGCAGCAACAGCTATTGTAAAACGACTTTAACCGGTTATCAATGTAAGGCAGTGTAAGGCATAAATGTAATCAAACGTTTTGAAATGGAAGCATATTTGTTTTTTTAACACAGACTTATGTGTTTTTATTGACATCCTATATTATTTCCTCAGAAATATGTAGCATGACAAAACACATGAACAATTGTGCCAATTACTTCCCGAGATATTGCGAAGTTGACGCTTGAAACACGCGAAATGCCCGGCTAGTGCACGTCCTGAACTCAAGCAAGAACGCCATGCTGTTGAGGATATATAAAAATACAAAAGTATTTTATAGAAAGTTTATGGTAAATGTAGTCCGATTCTGGGTAGTGTTTAGTTTTTGTGTTAATGATATTTTGGGTGTATAAGTCGTTTACTATGCCATTTTTGTTCTTTGTGACAATTAAAAATAAATAAGTAAAGACTGGAAAATGCACCCGCGTAACTAAGTAGCTGCGAATCCATAATTCCTTCAGGTCTCTGTAAACACTCAATAAACTCCCTCGCCACTGGTGGCGATCTCAACGAACACAATGTGAAATAAATACAAAATAGAAATGTAGTGCTAAACAAAACACCGCCACTACAAATGTAGTTACACACACTAAACATCAAGCAAACAAGGTACCATCTTGCAGTGAGAGGGAGAATAAATCATTGGAAGGTTACTCATCAGACACTTGATGCAAGTAGAAGAAGTCGTGGTGTACACATATCGCAATTACGAAGAAATGATGCGGCTACATTGTTCTCGTATCACCATGGATACGTTATTAGCCACACTGGTTTCTTGTTTAGAACGGGTATTGTACATCACTTTTCACATTAAAGACACTTTCTTCTTGAAATAAACTAACATATATTGTTTTCCTCGGATGTTTGAAAACCGTCCGGCGAACCACCTGTGTAGACCCCACGAACCACTGTTAATAAAGGTGCTACTTCCAACGGCTCACATCCGAGTAAAGTGCACTACGTAACGATATACAATTTCAATATACTAAAAAATTATTTTTTAAAACAATACTTTGTCTGAGAATCATATAAAAAGCAAAGGACAACATTTTGTGTTTTCATAGTGTTACAAGTAAGCATAACTTAATTTTACGGCACACAAACATTATATCACAATATGGAGTTGGGGCTACGTTAACTGTGACGTTAAAACGACCAAATGGTGGATCAGTGAAATCGTTATTTTCTCTTCGCAAGATGATTTTCGTGTTGAAATATCAATGTTATGATGTAGCCATAAACGTGCGCAGTAGGTGAAGATTAAAGTTTTCTTTCAAATGGAACGAGGCGTTGGTGCACGTGGAAGATATCCGAACTTAGGAAAAAAAAAAAAAAAAAAAAACCAAACAAGTGGCAGGAAAGGCAGACCGATGGTAGCCTAAACTGCATCTCCTGACTTCTAGTATCTCAGCGGAATTTTCCGTCAGAGAGAGATATAGAGAGCCAGCAGGGACTTCTCTGCCGTATTTTCCGTTGCCTTGCGTTCCCTTCCCTTCCCTTCCCTTCGTATCTGTGCCACCCCATTTCCCCTCAATCGCTGCTGGCTGCCCGTCCCGCTTACGCCTCGATAAACCTGCCGTTCCTCTCTGGAAAGGCACACTGTTGCCCGCGAACAATGTAATCTTCCTTCGTGAGGTGCTCAGTATTGCTCGTCTTTTGTATTCTGGTGTAACACGTAATCGACATAGAAGAAACGTTTCTTTTTGCAGGCCATTATTTTTATCATTTTAACTTATGCTGTTTTCACACCCCATTGCCATTCCCTCGAGTTGCAGATACTTTGTATCTCATACAATGCTAACAAGTGACACCAATATGTTGAAGTCTAGGTCAAACTATGAAACACGTATTTTTAAACACTTCTGGAAATGGAAAAAGAACACCATGAATACGTCGACCCAGCAGAGAGAAAATATATTGACACATTCTTGACGATGTACAAGACACACGATCGTATACACTCCTGGCGATTAAAATTGCTACACCACGAAGATGACTTGTTACTGACGCGAAATTTAACCGACAGGAAGAAGATGCTGAGATATGCAAATGATTAGCTTTTCAGAGCGTTCACACAATGTTGGCGCCGGTGGCGACACCTACAGCGTGCTGACACGAGGAAAGTTTCCAACCGATTTCTCATACACAAACAGCAGTTGAACGGCGTTGCCTGGTGAAACATTGCCTCGTGTAAGAATCAGAAATGCGTACCAACACATTTCCGACTTTGATAAAGAACGGATTGTAGCTTATCGCGCTTCTGGTTTATCGTATCGCGACATTGCTACTCGCATTGGTCGCGATCCAATGACTGTTAGCAGAATATGGAATCGTTGGGTTCAGGAGGGCAACACGGAACCCCATGCTGTATCCCAAAGGCCTGGTATCACTAGCTGTCGAGATGAAAGGCATCTTATCCGCGTGGCTGGAAAAAATCGTACAGCTACGTCTCGATCCCTGCGTAAACAGATGGGGACGTTTGCAAGACAACAACCATCTGTAAGACCAAGTCGAAGACGTTTCAGCAACATAGATTATTAGCTCGGAGACCATGGATGCGGTTACCCTCGACGCTGTATCACAGACGGGAGGGCCTACGATGGTGTACGCACCAACGAACCTTCCTGCACGAATGGCATAACGTCATTTTTTCGGATGAATCCATGTTCTGCTTAGAGGATCATGATGGTACCACCAGTGTTTGACGACATCGTGGTGAACGCACATTGGAAGCGTGTATTCGTCATCGCTATACTGGCGTATCACCCGGCGTCATGGTATGGGGTTACACGTCTCGGTCACCTCTTCTTCGCATCTACGGCACTTCGAACAGTGGCCGTTGCATTTCAGATGTTTTACGACCGGTAGGTCCACTCTTCATTTGATCCCTGCGAAATCCTACATTTCAGCAGGATAATGCTCGACCGCATGTTGCAGGTTCTGTACGGGCTTTTCTGGATACGGAAAATGTTCGACTGCTGCCCCGGCCAGCACATTCTACAGATCTCTCTCCAATTGAAAACGTCTGGTCAATGGTGGCCGAACAACTGGATCATCACAATACGCCAGACACTACTCTTGATGAACTGTGGTATCGTGTTGAAGCTGCATGTGCATCTGTATTCTTGGAAGGTGAAGAAGAATGACTACTCGAAAAAGCAGACAGAAAAATGACTTCGACCTAGGAAGAGGACTGGGATCAAGAGTAACGTCACCAGCTTAAGAGGAAAGTATTACGAAAATATGATGTCGAAACTGTTTGTAAACCTACTAGGAAAATAAAAGAATGTGTAAGATTGGCGAAAGATTGGTCACATCCTGTGGCTATTCCAGGTGTTCATAAAATTCCTTATAGTTGTGGACAGGTTTACATCGGTGTGTGTGTGTGTGTTTTGTCCTTACTTTAGTGGCTGAATTTCACCATAGTTTGGTTCAATAGATTTAAAAATATTTGATTTGCTGTGATTCTTTACTACACATTTTTAAGAATAAAACAATCGACGATCGAATGAAAGTAATTGAAATTTGAAATCTATTAATCAGATGACTATTTTATATCGTGATACGATGATCGTCAGACTATTAAAACTTTATACTGAAACTTGGAGAGATTAGCAATGGTCGGGCTGCTAAGCGAAAACAGCCACCTGAATTAATAGAGCATTTGAATTTTAAACAGCCGCGCCGGAGTAGCCCAGAGGTCTGGATCGCGACGTAACGGATCGCGGGGCTTCCCGCGTCGGAGGTTCGAATCCTCCCTCGGGCATGGATGTGTGTGTTGTTCGTAGGTTAATTTGAACTTAGTTTAAGTAGTTTGTAAGACTAGGGTCTGATGACCAACGTAGTTTGGTTCCATAGGATTACAAACATTTGAAATTTTTTTTTAAACAATTCACATGCGAACTTCGAATGTCTTCTGTTAAAATTTATTCCTATTTTTGCGATCGCGGTGTTTCAGGAATTGTTTTCTATAAGGTGTTTACTATAAGTAATGGGGCTTTTCGGGATGTTCGCCGCGGCGGAGCGGCCGAGCGCATTGATGCGCTATGCTACAATGAGCGAGGCCGTTCACCGTCGGGGATTCGGATCCCCCCCCATCCCCTCGGGCATGGATGTTTGTGCCGTATTTAGTATAAGCTAGTTCATAAGTTGTTTGTAAGTTTAGGGACTGATGACCCTGCAGTTAAGTCCCATAAGCTTTACAAGACGCGGTGGAGTAGCCGAGCTGTCTAAAGCGTCTCGCTGCGGAGCGCGCGGTTGCTCGCCGTGGAAGTTCGAGTCCTCCCTGGGGCATGGGTGTGTGTGTTGTCCTTAGGTTAGTTTACCTAGGTTTAAGTAGTTTGTAAGCTGATGACCACGCAGTTTGGTCCGATAAAAAAAAAAAAAAAAAAAAAAAAAAAAAAAAAAAAAAAAAATCTTTACAAACATTTTATCCCGCTATGTTCACAACGACAGCACATGTTAAATTGATGAGCATGCACTACACTTCCTTTGTATTTCAAGTCAAAGCAAATTCTGCGGCAGTAAATGTGTCACCTGTGTAGAATTTACCTGGGATGTATTTTCTCACAGGACGGCGACATAGTGAAAGAATTGGAATCGAGGTGCAGCATAGCTAATGCAGTGAGTGCTCAGCTAAGATCTACACTCTTCTGCAAGAAGGAAGTAAGTACCAAGACTAAGTTAGCAGTGCACCGCTCTATCTTTCGACCAACTGTGTTGTATGGGATTGAAAGTTGGGTGGATACAGGTTACCTTATTCATAAGATAGAGGTTACAGATATGAAAGTAGCAAGAATGATTGCAGGTACCAATAGATGGGAACAATGGCAGGAGGGTGTTCAAATGTTCAAATGTTTGTTAAGCTTAAGGGACTTAACTACGGGGTCATCAATCCCTAAACTTACATACTACTTATGAACTACCTACAACTAAGGACGGCACAAATATCCATGCCCGAGGGGGGATTCGAACCCCCGACCGTAGTGGCCGTGCAGACCGTGACTGAAGCGCCTTAGTCCCTTCGGCCACCGCGGCCGGCAGGAGGGTGTCCATAATGAGGAAATCAAAGAAAAGCTGGGAATGAACTCCATAGATGAAGCAGTTAGAGCGAACAGACTGAGATGGTTGGGTCATGTTATACGCATAGGAGAAGCAAGGTTACGTAAGAGACTCATGAGCTCGTCAGTGGAGGGTAAGAGGAGTCGAGGTAGACCAAGAAGAAAGTACCTAGATTCGGTAGAGAATGATTTTGAAGTAAAAGGCATAACATCAGACGAGGCATCAATGTTAGCATCAAATAGGGGTTCATGAAGGAATTTTATGAGAGGTACTATGCTCCAGACTGAACGCTGAAAGGCATAATTAGTCTCTAATGATGATGGTGATGTACGGGCACTATAGGATACAAGTAGACTACGTGCCCCTTATAGATCCGTGATAGGACAGCCTAGTGGATGTCACGGCCGTAGCTCAGTGTGTGCGGTCAAGGGTTGGCCGCTATCTGTAATGAAAGAAAAGTAAAACTAAAAACGAACCAAAGCTGCAGCAGTTAACGTTGAACAAACATGATCACTCGTCCACAAAACACCGATCTACCAGAGAGAAACAAATAAAATAAAATTCATCGTATAAATGATCGTTCGGGGGGAAAAAATCAGAAAATCTGGGTTTGAGTCCAGGTGCGACACAAATTTTCATATGTTGGCAGCAACATTCGTAGTAATTACACTAAGTTGCAATGCTATGTATATTTATGCTTTGTACGTTATAAACCTTGTGATAAAGAGTAAATGACGTAATAACCTGTATAATTGAAATAGGTTGTAAGGGAGAAACAAAATGAGCCATTAGAATTCTGGATACTTTGGAGGAGAGAGCAATTGGAACAGAACAGCGTGTCATAAAACTGGGTTGCCACTGTGTCGAAATTTGTAATTCGTTTTATATGTCCCTCGACGAGCTTCACAACTTCAGTATTTCGCTTAACTCCCCAACCCCCAGTGAACACGATAGCTGCTGGTGCTTTTTATAGCGGAGTCACTGCCGCGCCATATTTTATGTACCCTGGACGATCTACCAGAAAACTGAAAAAAAAAAAAAAAAAAAAAATTTCGCCGTTGGCGTTATGTAACAGTACTGTGAAGGAACTGGGAATTCAGACGTAAAATGATATGTCTTTCGTAAGAGACTGACAGAATGGACTTATGAATAACTTTTTCCGGTCGTGTTGTGTTCCTTAGGCACAAGTGGACTAAGTTTACACCGTCTCAGGTCCCAAATATAATCAAACTTTTCGGCTGCATCAAGACAATTTTGCACCACCTAAGACAAATATTAGATCTTACTTAATCTGAATGACCTAACATAGAGTTTGTGTTTTTATTTTGTTGTACAAAACCTGTGGTTACTTGTGAAGAATACTGTAGGAATATGGTACTTCTCATAAGTGTTAGCAAAAGTCATGCGACCACAGAATTCTCGGTACACACATTAACCCTATATATGGAACACGAGCAAATAATGCCGACAGTTTTCTGCCTGTGTAACATAAAACGGGTCCTCCTCCGAAACTTTTCAAGTATGATCGAATGAACTTCTTAACTTACCCGTTAGTTGAAACATCGTCTATGTATACATTTTATGGCTACACCCGAATGTCCTATTTACCATTGAAATCCGAAATTTAAGTCACTGGGTCGTATGAATAAAATGGAGACTGTACTTATTTTCTCAGAATTACGGAGTATATTACCTGAGTCGCACGAATAAAGCGAGTCTGAGAATGTGTTTCACCTGAGAATGTACTGGGCTTGAGTAAAAGGGTAGGGAAAGTTCCTCAACACCTCGAACAGTCTCAGATTTCGTATGAATGGAACTAGAGAAGTTTGTTAGAAGCGAAGAACATTCTCCATTTTCGGAATTGAGCTCTCTAGCATAGTTCGAGCTGAGTAACTTCTCTTAAAGTTCCGTCGAAAACAGTATTAGGTTACTGAGTAGCTCCCTTCACAAAAATTATTACACAGTGCTACTTCAGGCATTTTAAACAGCGATGAGGGCGACCTCAGTGTTTTTTCGTTATTGACATAAAAGAGAAACACAAGTGGAATCATTGATTCATTCTGTATGTAGAAATGAGTATTCATAAAAAATAAATAAAAAATAAAAATAAAAAAACTACATAAGAAAATTACGTTGTATGTTTCTAAATATCGTCTATTAATAAGGCCTTATCGCGTTAATACCAAATGAAGTGCATCTCAGGACTGAGTGCCACGAAATAAATATTGGTGCAATACTGAAGTTTTTTGACAACTTAAGCCATGTTTCCGTTACGTTATTAGCAACGCGACAGAAAAATTATTAACTGATTAATTACAAACCTAGCGGTCAGTTTCTCGTAACAAAACTGTACGGCCTTTCGCTTTTAATGTACGAGCCAACCATTGGGCGTCATATTTAAACAAAGTTATCTCGTGCTGGAAAGCTGTGACAGATAACCTGGTTGAAACAGATGAGCCGGCCGCGGTGGCAGAGCACACTGCGGCGCGTCAGTCACGGTCTGCACGGCCACTACGGTCGGGGGTTCGAATTTCCCCTCGGGCATGGATATTTGTGTCGTCCTTAGTATTAGCCAGTTCATAAGTAGTTAATAAATATAGGGGCTGATGACTCCGTAGTTAAGTCCCATAAACTATACAAACATTTCAGCAATTTTTTTAAACAGATGAAAATCTGATGTATTCTTAAACTTTCGTTCGCTTATTGTGTTAAGATCAATAACAAAGTTTCTCGCATGACAGAAATTAGCCAACATCGTCAAAAAATTCATTTCCGTGAACTGTCCATACTTACTTCTAATAATTTTCTGCTGCACAAGAAACAAAAATCTTACGACAGTACAACTCTTCCTGAAGACGTAGATGCCTGCTCCATGTCTGGACACGGAATAATTTGTCTGATTGAGCTAGGAAAAAAAAAAAAAAAAAAAAAAAAAAAAAAAAAAAAAAAAAAAAAAGCGGTTCAACGGCTGATATACGATGGTTGGAACTTGAATAGAGACAACGCTGCTGTGGAGACGCTATGAAATTGGATCTACTACTTCGCTACAATTATACGTTGTTGACATACCTAACTTACCGCAGAGAAAACGGACTCGCCCGTCCCATGTCACCGGCGTGCGCACAATCGAGGGAAACACAGTTATTTGTGAGCGAGTGGTCTAACGTTACGGTGTCTCTATTTTTACGAAACAGGGATAAGATCAAGATTGAATGTGCTGTACATGAACATAGTTTCATGAAGGCCTTCAAGAGGCGTGCAGAGAATCGGCATTGTCGTACTGAACAGTAGCACGTTGGGCAAAAACGTTCACCGAAGGTCGGCAAACATGGCAGACATGCTTCGGGCATGTCGCCACCAATCCAACGAGTGGCGAAAGTGAAAAGTGCGTCAGTCCTAGTAAGGTGAAAGTTATGGTGATTATCGTTTACGACTGTGATGGTGTTATCCTGACATATTACGTTCCTCCACGGCAGACCGTCAATGTACAGCATTACTGTTCATTTTTGGAGTATCACCTACGACCAGCTTTCCGAAAAAAGTGGCAACACTTTCTGCGCAACCCACCCATCATTTTGCACTACAATGTACGGAAGCATATAGCGCAAGCTGTGGCTGCTTTGTTCCGTCGATTGGACTGGGAAGTGCTATACCATCGTCCATACCCCCCCCCCCCCAAACTTGTGACTTTGATTTGTATCCGAAGATGAAGGAACCATTTTGTGGAATTTGCTTCAGAAATGTTACAGAGATTCGACAGGCAGTAGACCGTTCCATTCGCACCATCAACATAACAGGCTGTGCTAACGGTATACTACGCCTTCATTCCTCATCGCTGGCAACGGGTTCTACATGATGCTGGTGACTACTTTGAAGGACAGTAACAGGTGAAAACATGTAACGCTTTGTGTCGGTTGTGAATGAATAGTGCGACAATTTAAGTTCCAACTCTTGTATAACAGAACGCACATGACAAACCGAGAACTTACTCAAGAATAAGGGGTGTTAGGGAGAAAGAACTGCATGCTCATAGCATATGATTAAAAATTTCGAATCATACGAAATTGTGATTCCACTCAGCTCACGTCCTATTTTTCTGAGAATCTTCTCCGGAGCATGTGCTCATACGGCACATTATATCCCTTTTGACCGAAAATTGCTGATTACCACTGTAGTCTTTGACAACTGACCGAACATATGTTGAATAAATGGTACTTCTCCATGGCACCAATCCAGAGTAACATATACCAGCTGACAAACGCACAAAACAAGGCGAATATGTTCCTGTTCAAAATACTCTGACAGAAAAGTGCGGAACCAACTGTAGGTACATTTTCACACACACTGCCACACAGAAAAGACGCCGCTGTTTCGGGCGCCATACCGCCGACTGCGCGGCTGCTCCCGTTGGAGATTCGAGTCCTCCATCGTGCATGGGTGTTCGTGTTTCTGTTGTCCTCATCGTAAGTTAGTTTAATTAGTTTTTAAGTCTAGGGACTGATCACCTCAGCAGTCCGGTCGTTTAGCTTTGCAAACAGTTGAACACTTTTTCACACACAGTGTCTCCCTCTCACTGCTTTTGTCTACTGAAAGAAAAATATCATGAATCTTAGCAAAAAAAAAAAAAAAAAAAAAAAAAAAAAAAAAAAAAAAAAAAAAAAAAAAAAAAGATAGTCTAGCGGAGAAATTAATGAAATGAGACAGAAAATAACACCAAAAATGGAAAATACAGCATTAAAAATCTACAAAATAAGAAAACAACAACATTGGGCAACATTGACAAAAAATATCTCTCGCAGTACATAAAAATTGGCAGAAACACCAAATGTAACAAAATAACATTTATATCAAAAACGTTAATATTTAATTTAGAAAAAAAACTAAGAAACAGGAAGACACATCCAAAATTGGAAGAAAGTAACACTTAACTTGGTCTCAAACTAAAACTTACAATATAAATAACAACCATATTGTCATATGGTACGATGATGCGAGATTCTTTATTTGTTCGTGATGGGAAGTGTTGATTTTGTTAACAGGAAGCAGACTGACTCTACATTCGTCCTCCTACACAGGTTGTGGTCGGTTAACGGAACCAATTACAGCCGAGAGTAAACGAGCTCCGACCATCGACATCCTACCGCGGCAGACTCATCTCATTTAGGCCCTGTGATGTCATTCCCAGAGGCGCCCGGCCGGAAATGAGGAGGCGAATCAAATGAGACTCCACTTGGGCGCCCCAGAAAGCGTTTATTAGATCTTACTCGCTCAAGCCAGCCCATCTCGAAGCCGTCTCGAGGACCTCCGCCGAGGAGGAGGCTTTCACACGGAAAAACAAGATGTTCTCTGCTGCCTCTAAAGACATTGTTAAGAGGCATTAAGTTGTGGGCTCCAAGGACTTTTTCGTTGCATGCACCATTATTTTTAAGGAAACAAATCACGTTTTATGGTTTCACTGTATTTTGCATACACAGTACCGAATTTTAGGTATTGCGAAGTGTTAAATGAACTTGTATTTTACATATTGCAAATTTAAAACCCAACTTTGTATCGAGGAAAATTTTGTATCGAGAGTTTTCAAATTTAAATAATACTCTCCAGTTTCTCTCGTTATATCTGCAAAATAGTTTCAGAAGCCACTTCAAAACCATCGGTTTGTTTCCAAAGCACTAACACGTTTCGCCATTCAATGAGGAAATTATTTAATTTTTAACAGCATACAAATGAATCATTATTTTTCCATTACCTTTGCATGACATTCTGCAGTTTCAGCTGGTTTGAGCTTCTGCATTAATTACACATACTGATTAATGATATTGCATTTTGAAATGAGTTTTCATTATTAATGAACTGACCTCTTTACATTGCCCAGATATTTATATATCTCAGTCCATCACCAAGTGCCTCCTCTCTCTGACCATCTCATCCACCCTTCACTCTCTCTCTATCTCCTTGTTTCTTTCTCTTGTACTTTATTGACTTCCACCATCTCCTCCTCATCCTCCTCCTTCTCCGCCTCCTTTTGCCCCTATCTCTCTGTTAGTCTATGTATGTCTCCTCCTCTACTACTTTTGACGTAAGTCATGGTTCATGTAACGCACAATAACAACATTCTTACCTCACGTATGTATAGCCTAACAGTCGTCCTTTTCAGTCAGCTCTTGCACTCAATGAGCTTCATTTAATATTTTATGTTATTTGTAAAAAATCGTCACCAATCAGCCGTGAATATTTTAATTATTGAGATGAAGGTTTGCAGTTACTGAAATATTTCGCACTATTATGCCGATGTCGGATGGATTTATTACGGTAACCCAAACTTTCGTCCCTATCTGCAGAGGACATTTTCAATGGAGGGTCGAGGCTCCTCTTTTTCTAGAAAAATCTGCTAATGATACTTTCATGAAATTTAATAAATTGTTTAGAGCCAACTCGCTGACACTAATCTCTGAATAGACTCACTACAGAAGGAAACGAAGATGGTGGCTGTGATTCATTACACACCAGATGAAAACACGGCGTTGCCCGGGTATTCATTTATTTATTCCTGCTATTTTTCAGGTATACATTCATTTTTATAAGGGCTGTATGTCTGTAAAAACTCTTGGAAATACAATTAGTAGTAAAGAAGTAATACATTAAAACTTGGAGCGTGATGGGGCGATTTTTCAAAAACGTTACTGTTTATGTGCTCATATCTCAATTCAAATCTTTGTTAAGCTTAAGGGACTTAACAGCGGGATTATGAGTCCCTAAACTTACAAACTACTTATGACCTACCTTATACTAAAGAAGACACAAACAGCCATCCCGAGGGGAGATTCGAACCCCCGACGGGGAACGGCCTCGCGCACCGGAGCATAGCGCCTCAATGCGCTCGGCCGCTCCGCCGTGGCCATATCTCATGAACTGCGTGTCGTATTGTCATACAATTTAGAAGGTCCATTCAACTATATGTTTGTATATTGATGAAATCTTCTCGTGCTTCCATCCGGGTAGCTGCGATAAAGTTCCGCGACGTTTCAATGAGAGCCCGAGAAGATTTCATCAGTTGTATAAGCCGGGAAAGACTACATTCACATGTTTGTATAGTGTCTGTAAAATTTCCTGCAGCTGCAATTTGTAAAGTGCAAATTATAAATTGTAACGACGCACCGAATGCCGTAGTTTCATTTCATGAACAGCGGAAAAGTAGTAAGCGAGAAACGTTTCTCCTTTCATCATTTTGCTACGGTTGTCAGGGAGAAAAAGTGTAATAAAGGTTTAAAATTATGATTAAAGTTTTTGCAAGTCGCTAAGTACTCTCATTCTCATATTACGTATTTATAAAGTCTCGCCGCAAATTGTGGCAATTTTTTGCGATTCCTGTTATTTATGACGTCATGTCTTTCGAACCATGTGTCGTATGTGATTCTTAACCCTGCAGCAATTGTTACGGTAAGGAATGTGTGTATCAAATTTGGCTGAAATCGGTGCTGTGGTTTAGGAGAAAATGAGCAGCATTGTCGCTGATTGGAGCAGTTTCTTGCGCATCTCATTGTTTATGAGGTCATAGCTCGTGAAATATGTATCATATGTGATTTTTACACTTGCTCGAGCGTCCTCATGGATTGAAGCTTACGTGTAAAAAATTTGAAAAAGATTGGATCAAAACTGTACATTTGTATGCAATACGTGCACACAAACAAACGTTGAACAATTGTACAAATTCACATTCTGATGTTTCTGTGTTTTCTATTTTCTCTAGTAGACAGTGCAACAGGTCAAAATAACGTAGAACTACCCAGCATAATATTATTCCACCTGATGATGGGCGTTTAAACCCTTGAAATGCGTAGTGGGTACATTAAACATAGTGACTGATAACAGAAATACCTTGTGTTTCAATCACTTTCACTATATTCAGTTCAGAACATGTAAGAGATTCCATCCAGCTTTTGGATAAAGTATGAAGAAGAGCAGAGACAAGAAGTTGACAACATTAAATTCTTGAGATTACAGCTTGATAATAAATTCAATTGGGACGAGCACACCATAGAACTGTGTGTTATGGGGTGCCATTGATTACACGTCTCGGTCACTTCTTGTTTACATCGACAGCACTTTGAACAGTGGGCGTTACATTTCAGACGTGTTCCGACCCGTGGCTACATTTCAGCTATCGCATGTTGCAGGTCCTGTAAGGGCCTTTGTCGATACAGAAGATGTTCGACTGCTGCCCTGGCCAGCACATTCTCCAGATCTCTCGCCAATTGAAAACGTCTGGTCAATGATGTCCGAGGAACTGGCACGTCACAATACGTCAGTCACTATTCTTGATGAACTGTGGTATCGTGTTGCAGCTGCATGGGCATCTATCTGTACCTGTACACGCCATCCAAGTTCTATTTGACTAAATGCCCAGGCGTAACAAGGCCTTTAGCACTGCCAGAGGTGGTTGTCCTGGGTACTGATTTCTCAGGATCCATGCACCCAAATTGCGTGAAAATGTAATCACATGTCATTTCTAGTACAATATATTTGTCCAATGAATACCCGTTTATCATCTGCATTTGTTCTTGGTGTAGCTATTTTAATGACTAGTAGGGTATTTTTGCCACGGTCAGGATTCGTACGCTGAGTTTCTGTGTACACACTCACAGGCGGTACAGTGTGCAACAGACAAGACGCCTACCAGACTCTGTGCCGTAAGAACCATGGAAACAGGACATTCTCAAATCATTGTGGCTTAATGTTTTATGATTTTGGTACCCAAACAATAAAGATACCTATGACGACGAGAAGCCTTGATGGGACAATCGGTGTCACATATCGTGAAAGTGCCTTAGACTGTCATGTTCAAAATGTTCAAATGTTTGTGGGACTTAACTACGGGGTCATCAGTCCTTACACTTACAAACTACTTATGAACTAGCTAAGACTAAGGACGGCGCAAATATCCATGCCCATGGGGGATTCGAACCCCCGACTGTAGTGGCCGTGCAGACCGTGACTGGAGCGCCTCAGTCTCCTCGGCCACCGCGGCCGGCCGGTCATGTTCGGTTGTTGCTAGATGCCTTAGGCCTAGGCCTCGAACTGATGGGCGAAAACCAAGCACGGGTGGATGATGGATGATGTTTTCTAATAAACGTAAAATATTGTATGCATGGTGTGGCGTAGTCGCTCTACCAATTTAAATCTGATGGAGTAAGTGTGGGATGCACCACGAAAACGGGTTTTCTCGCTTTAATATCCAACAACAACATTCCAAGACTGCGAGGAGCTCTACAGGAAAGAAGGTATTACTTGATCAGCATGAAACTGATGTGATTCGCACCCAAGAATATCCCATCGCTGTACGGCCTTTGTTGCTGCCGGAGATGATTTTTTACGTTGCTTCTCCCGTCGTGTTTCTAGATGAAACAGTTGGCAGGTCTGAGGCGGGATCCCAGTGTCAAAGTGGCACAGTATTTGGCGAACTAAACCTGTTGCCATTATTAGGTGGAATGAAGAACTCACTACCTCAGAGCATGACGCGGTCCGCATGGGTTCTCAGCTGTCTCCTTGGGGGCCACCGCGGTGGCCAAGCGGTCTGCGGCGCGCCAGTCACGGTCTGCAAGTCCGCTGCGGTCGGGGGTTCGAATCCACCATCGGGCATGGGTGTTTGTGCCATCTTTAGTATAAGTTAGTTCACAAGTGGTTTGTAAGTTTGGGGTCTGATGACCCCGCAGTTAAGTCCCTTAAGCTTAACAAGCATTTGAACATCTTTTTAGGGCTGGAACCAGAATTGTTTACCTTAAGGTATTTTCTCCTTCATATATTTAATTGTGGCATATGGTTTGCAGATCTAGATTTTGTCGATATGAGCTGTAAAGGCGTTATCAGATTGCTACTGGGACATATTTGTCTTATGATCGCGCAGTCAGAAGATGGTGCAACGGTGCGATGTTAAGGAATGACCATCAAGTCACGATAACCTCAGTCGAACGAAAAATACGATGAATTCCCAACTTCTTGCGGGCCGCCGAGGCATCTTCTTGTTGGCAGAACACTTCGGGTCGTCTGTTTCCCAACAGATGAGGTGGAATCATCATCTGCTAATGTTCGGGACATTCCTCGGGCGTTGTGACTTGCGCGGCGTTGAAGTGCGCATCAGCTTGGTACTCGGCCAGTGGCTGAACACCAGCTTTCCAGCAAAGTCTCACGCGTTGTCATAGTGCGCATCAAATCCTCAAGCACCATATCCCTCTGTTCACAGGTAAACGCAGGATAAGAGCAGATGAGGTCAAGGTCAGGAGAATCAGGATATTGGGCTGTCCAGCTGTCAAATATCGCATTGGTAAGACTTTCGAAATAAATTCTGTGGTTTGGTAGGAATGGCCTCTGAGATAGGGGAAAAATTAGAAGGGGTTATCCCAATGGGGACAGCTGCCATCATTGAGTGTGTCTTGATATGAAGAATAGTAGCAAAAGAGCTTAGAAGCTCATAAAAGATTATCTAGCGATCCAGCAGCCTCTAAGAATCAGGTTTCCGTGACCGCCAATCATATTGCTCCTTTTGAATGGTAAATCAACCAGAAACAGGAAGATTGCCACTTCGTATAAGAGGCCAGAAGTGGCTGAAATACCACCTGTGCCATATTTCACTTCAATAGAATTTGAAGCAGCTATCAGTTCCTTGAAATCCAGAAAGGTCCGAGGTCCTGATGATGTCGTTAATGCATTTATACACAACATAGGTCCCATAGCTAAGGAATGGCTCTTACAACTTTTGCTGGGCTAACAAGACGGTCTCAAAGCTGTGGCTGAAGGCCAAGGAAGTAGCAGTCCCAGGTAAATCAAGAGATGATACCAAGAACTACCGTCCAATATCACTGCTGCGCTGCCCTTTCAATGTATACGAACGTCTTATCTTGAATAAAATAGGGCCACAACTAGAAAGCCAAATCATTCCACAACAGGCAGGGTTTAGACTCCGTGTGTCTTGTACTGGTCAGGTCCTCTGCCTAACACAATAAATAGAGGACGGGTTTCCGAAATGTGAAAAAACTGGTGTGGTGTTTGTCGATCTGTCAGCAGCATACGATACAATAAACCATAGAATCCTACTGGAAAAAATTACAAAATGATGAGAAACTACCACCTTACTCAAGTTGTGAGATCACTGATCTCCAACACAAGATGTTATGAGGAATTTCAAAAGCAAAGAATCCACTGGAGGAACCAGAAGAATTGATTCCCAAAAGGTACTGTTTTGTCTCTTTTACTTTTCAATCTGTATACAAATGACCCACCATTTGGACCAGATGCATGCACCTCCATGCACTTTCCAAGACCTGTGGCTGGCCAACGACGGTGCAGTGAAGTGCGCCGAACACTGGAGAGAGATATATATGAGCCTGCTGTGGGCAATAATGACGCGTGATGTGTGAAAATCATGACTGTACGTATGAATATGTAATTGGTACGTAGTTTTAATTTGTAATCTAGTATATGTATCCTATTAATTAATTACATAAGTTGCTCAGACACGATTAAATAAATAAGTAAATTGAGTGAGTACTTTGCCATAGCTAGGGCCGAGGCGACACAGCCCTCGCTGCAGTGGCAGCGGCAGGCAGTCTTCGTCCTGGGAGCGGTCGGCGTTTGGGGAGGCACTCGACGCAGTCGGAGACCCCTCCAGGGATGGGCGGATGCAGCAGGCACAGCATCTTCTCCTGTGCACGCGTCCGTGAATTTCAGCGCCGCAACAAGTGACATCGGGACGCGTAACGCCGCCAACCTGCGCCTCCAAAAACTCGAGCGGTGAAGCAGGCGATGCAGAAGCGTCAGTTTGACGCATTTCGGTGGTGACGAGCGCGGCGTCGTGGGCCCTGGCACACCTCATACATGGCGCTTGTCACTGGCAGTGTTCGGCGACACGTCCCAGCTCCTGGCTTCTAAAGCACTGTGCTGGTCGTCTGCGAGCGCGCCGTGCGCTGCCCGCATCAAGTGCTTCAGCTACCAGAAATTCCGATAGCGCTAGCAGGCAGAACTTCGCTCCGCCACGCTGCTTGCCGCTGTTGAAACTGCCAAGCGTGGCGGAGAGCAGGAGCGACGCTTCTACCTCTTTCCTCCTTCCGGCGTTTCATACGCCGTCCGCGACCGGCGACCTTTTTTTTTTTTTTTTTTTTTTTTTTTTTTTTTTTTTTTTTTTTTTTTTTTACTTTATTATGGCGTTTGGTTATAGTGACCCTACAGCCAGCGGTTATTACAGTGGCAACATTACAATGGAATTGAAAGTCTTACAATGTATATCACAATATTAATAGGTATCTCCAATATTAATAGGTATCTCAGTTCTCAGTAAACAAGGAAAAGCTGAAAGGTGGAAAGAGTACATAGAGCAGCTCTACAAAGGAAATGAACTTAGAGACGATGTTGTAGGAAGGGAAGAGGAAGTAGATCAAGATGAAATAGGAGATACTATACTGAGAGATGAATTTGACAGAGCCTTGAAAGACCTAGGACGGAACAAGGCCCCAGGAGTAGATGACATACCCTCAGAGCTACTAAAGTCTCTGGGAGAGCCAGCCATGACACAACTATTTAAACTGGTATGTAGGACGTATGAGACAGGCGAAATACCCTCAGACTTTAAGAAAAACGTAATAATCCCCATTCCAAAGAAATCAGGCGCAGACAGGTGCGAAAATTACAGAACCATCAGTTTGATAAGTCATGGTTGCAAAATTTTAACACGAATTATCTACAGGAGAATGGAAAAGCTGGTAGAAGCTGACCTCGGGGAAGATCAGTTTGGATTCAGGAGGAACATAGGAACCCGGGAGGCAATACTCACTTTACGTCTTATCTTAGAAGATAGATTAAGGAAAGGCAAACCTACATTTTTAGCTTTTGTAGATTTGGAGAAAGCATTTGACAATGTTGACTGGAATACACTCTTTCAAATTCTGAAGTCAGCAGGGGTAAAATATAGGGAAAGGAGAGTTATTTATAACTTGTACAAAAGCCAGACCGCAGTTATTAGACTCGAAGGGCATGAAAGGGAAGCATCAGTTGGGAAGGGAGTAAGACAGGGTTGTAGCCTTTCTCCGATGTTATTCAATTTGTACATCGAGCAGGCGATGAAGGAAAGCAAGGATAAATTTGGAATAGGGATTAAAGTACAGGGGGAAGAAATAAAAACATTGCGTTTTGCTGATGACATTGTAATTCTGTCAGAGACAGCAAATGACCTGGAAGAGCAGTTGAATGGAATGGACAGTGTGTTGAAGAAAGCGTATAAAATGAACATTAACAAGAGCAAAACAAAAATAATGGAATGCGGTCTTAGAAAATCAGGCGATGCTGAAGGAATTAGATTAGGTAACGAGATAATGAAGGTGGTAGATGAGTTTTGTTACTTGGGTACTAAAATAACATGCGATGGTCGCAGTACAGAGGATATAAAATGCAGAATGCCAATGGGAAGAAAAGCATTTTTGAAAAAGAGAAATTTGCTAACATCGAATATTAATTTAAGTGTAAGGAAGTCTTTTCTGAAGGCATTTGTGTGGAGTGTTGCCTTGTACGGGAGTGAAACGTGGACGATAAGCAATGCGGACAGAGGCTTTAGAGGCTTTTGAAATGTGGTGTTACAGAAGAATGCTGAAGATTAGGTGGGTAGATCGCATAACTAATGAAGAAGTACTGAACAGAATTGGTGAAAAACGGAATTTTTGGCATACCCTGGCTAAAAGAAGGGATCGCTTGGTCGGACACATTCTTAGACATCGGGGAATCGTAAATTTAGCATTGGAGGGAAGTGTGTGGGGTAAAAATCGCAGAGGGAGACCAAGAGACGCGTATAGTAAGCAGATTCAAGTGGATGTGGGTTGCCGTTCTTATGAGGAGATGAAAAGGCTTGCTCAGGATAGAGTAGGGTGGAGAGCTGCATCAAACCAGTCTCCGGACTGAAGACCATAACAAACAACATCTCCAGCGACTTCTGAAGGCGCACAGTGGGTCAGAATCCCAAATAGCTGGTCAAAATATAAGGAGCTGCTGAACGTGTACCAAACTTAGTATGCAAGGTTAATGAAGCTTATAATTAACAATATGATATCAAAAAGTGAAACAAAATAATGTGGCGTTTCCAAGATGGCGATTTCTGTATACACCATTGTCAGTTTATTCATACAAAAATTATATTTAGTAAATAATCTTGGTTGCTGATGGAAAATGAGTTCGAAAAAAGTGAAAAATACAAAATGGTGGATCCAACACGGCGGGCTCTATGTACACTACAGTAATTTTATTCGTGTAAGAATAATTTTTAGTTTTTATTCATGTAAAAGTAGTTTTTAGGAAATTATCGAGGTTGCTAATGAACATTGTAATATTTCTGGCTTAAAGCCATCATATTAAGTTCGAAGTATTGCTTCAGTGCAGCCGGGTAGGACCAGTAGGCGACAGATGGTAAAAGCTGTCAAGAACCACGACAGGTGGTACAATAGGTCGGGTTCTCATGGGGAAGAGCACTGGAAAATTCTAGGGAAGTCCCCGAGCGGCAGGCACTGGATGCCGATTGGCTGTAGCACTGGCGGTCACGCGCCAAAACGCATTCATTTTTTGTTAATATTTATTAAAGTAATTATTTATTGAATGTCGAACTCAATTTAAAAAAAAAAAAAACCTGAAAGCCAAGCTATGCCCTGAGTAGGTAAAACATATTAACTATTGCTAAATAAATAAACAAGGCAATTAATTTGAGACGGACGGTGCACGGCGGCCATGTTTAGGCCCCAAATTGTGGAGTGAAGGCAGCCATGCATCGGGCCCGCCACACTTCAGTTCAGAACAGGCACTCGGAGTATTAACATCTCGCATAAGTAGGCGGTCACAAGACATAGATTAATGAGTTTAGAAAAATGCGAAATTACTTTATATTACATTTTTCTGTGAAGACAATGTGTTACAAGTAGATGTTATTGTGCAGTTTCCTAGTTTTCTGAATACTTTAAACTAGTTGACATCCCAATATAACTTAAGTGTTATTTCGTAATTAAATCAGTTCCCGCCAATAGTTTAACAATTTCAGCCTTACTTCAAGAACTCCGACCTCAGGGCTATCATCTGTGTGAGGACGACTTCTGTAGAAGACGTCAGGATGGTGAACTTTCAGAGTTTCTACTCTTCACACAGTGCAGTGGGGAGTTACTACAACCCTCGCGTACACTGTCTTAGCGGTAAAAACGCAAACTATTATGCGTCATCCATGGCAACATGGAGGAGGAAAAAATGATATAGGACCGGTTACATACCCCCTGTAGAGATTTTCTTGTTGTAACATCTGAGTAAAAAAAATGTCTCCTAAGTGGCGCTCAAAATTGATAAATCTTTTCATTTATTTATATTTATATAAAAGTCAGTATTTAAGATCTGTCGTAGTTAATGTTTAAAATATGTACCAAAATGTGGAAAGTTCGAAGAAAGGGCCAAACAAAGGATAGAAGATGGTGTAAAATATTACAAATAATTATTTCATTTCAGAAACAATTACTTATTTTGTAAATCTTTTGTTGAAAATTTCATTCTGGAATAAGCTGGATCAGATGAAACCGAATTAAAAAAATATCTGTATTACACATTCATTCATTTTTCTAATTATTTTATTCTTTACAGTGCTTCTCGCGTCGATTATAATTTAAATTGCAGAAATGCGACTCATAATTAATTATTTCTATTGACATTTTTGAAGATGTCTCAACCGTGACATTTTGCTTTTTAAACGTGGCTCAAAGCCAGAGTAGCAACTAGAAGCAGCGTTTGAAGCATTATTTACAAAGGTAATAATATATACTTGCCGTCATAGTGCAAAATAAAGCGGAATATGGTGGAACTTTTAACTTATCTCTATTTTTAAGCGCATTTTACAATTTTCTCGTTCGTTTTCTTGAAGTACGTTAATTGAAAAATAAACATGCATAATTGATGATTTAATAATGATATAAGGTTTTTTTTCATATGTACATACCTCCTGGAAGTCCTATATAAAAAGTATTGGCTTCACTTGCGCAAAACACAAATACGTCTTCAACAACAATACTGTTTTTGTAGCCTGGCCAGCTTCACGCACGCTAACAATGAACTGCCGCGTTTGACATGAGATATAACCAAACAAATGAACATCTGATCGTTCGCACAACCAGCATTCAGCGGTTCCATCATCGCTGCAGCCAACCTGATGGTCAAAAATTCCCACCAAGATTTTTTTTCCCAATTTTTGCCACGTTATCAAGATTCTGGCCCACCTTGCGGCAGCGTCTTCGTAGTGCCTCGCTCCCTCCGCCGTCCGCACACAGCGCTGTCTCCGCTATTTCCCCACACCCGGGCTAACGCCAGTTCGTTACACGATCTATTTATTTATCTTGTTAATTATACTGAGTCCAGGTTTTCATGCTTCACTAAGTATGTAGTCGTTGTCGCGATTAATCTGTGGTTCCCTCATCCGAATCTCGATGGCTTACTGAATTAAAGAGCAACATAAGTTGGACGTCTGGGTCAGAACTCTCGTATCCTCGTAGTCCATGCCATGTACCTCAGAAAGGCAGTGTTCTGCGACTACAGATTTGTTGTGCTATTGTAGGCTCGTGTGTCACTGAAATTCAGGACAACGATCGTCGACAATACGCAACGTTTGTCCAATGTTATGACGCCGGTATATTTAACCACCTTTCATGCTTCGTTTACGCCATTAATAACTACAAGGAACATTCATTCATAATGTATCTATCTGTATCCGTGGTTCGGAACCCACGTTAAACTGTAGGTCCCCCTATAACTTCCTGGGTAAGTCAGTTCGAAGGTCGGAGGAAGGCAACGGCATACCACCTCCAAACAGGACCATGCCTAGTAAAGCACTGGTTAGTGTGGAGGGGTGGGCAAGTTTGTGACCCTTTACTCTTACGGAAATTAATTTCAAAGCTTCAAGTTTGAGCACCGTGGGCAGGGTGAAGCTGGGAATGTGTATCTGACGCAAGGCGTGCTTAGGTAGTCCTTGCAGGTGCGGTGATCACTGTCTCCAGTGGTGTAGGGGTCAGCGCAACTGCCTAGAAAGCGGGAGACCCGGGTTCGAATCCCGGCTGGGTACACATTTTCATCTTTGCCCATTCGCAGTCGATGTCATATAGTCTGTGAATATGAAAGAATAACAACTGATGGATCAGAAGTGACGTCTATTCTTCCGGGACAGACACCACATGTATATATGATTGAATTTGTATGTGGTAGTTTTCTGGTGTCTGGAAGTCAGTATGCAGCTAATACAGTCGGGACGGAGAGCATCGGGCCAGTATAAATGTAACGGTACCGGGGAAGAGGCTCTTGTTGAGCGAGCGGGGCAAGATCGCAGGTCGCTCACCTGTCGAGACTGGAGGCGTCTTCGCGCCAAAACTACTAGGAGACGAAGCGACTGACGGATGATTTAAACCGTCAAACGGTCGAATGTTCCTATAATATTCCAGACGACTCGAGAAACTTCTTTCTGGTGGGAAAGACGCTCGGATGGTACAAAATGGTGGGGGTGAGACATTAGATACTGGAGCTGTGATTGGCTCTGATGCGAGCGCTACGAGAGACACGTGGCTTGCCACTGAGTGGCTTCAGGATTCGGCCTGGTGCCCTCCTACTGAGAGGACGCAGGTTAGGGGTTTGCTGGCCGGTTGTCCGATGACTGGCCTCAGAATTATTTCTAAGTACGGATTACATTGCCTCAAATATTCAGATTTGTTTCTGTATTATAATGGGAACAAATTGTTTAATTGCATTGCACTTGCATTTAGAAGTATTCATTTACGGACGTACAGTATTCCCTTCTGCTCCCGGCCAGTGTGGCAAGTAGTTTGTTATAATGTCTTGTACGTCTTCGCTACTCGAGTCACTTCAACCTAGGAGTTTTTCCGATGAAACAATTCGTTCATTGTGTAGCCACCGTCTCACAGCTCCAACTCAACGTTGTGTGCCGAGCCATCCGCGGTGCCTTGCCGCAGTCTGTCTGACCGGAGCGGTACTGCGAAATAATTGGAAGCCGGTGATACACGCAGTATTTGGTATAGCGCAGTTTAAACATAAAGGTTTCGTTCCGCTAGTTTTCTGAGTTCGGGAGCTTTTCTTGTATTCTTTATCAAGTTGGGTAGCGATTTGATTGTTTAAAAAATAGCACATTTTCAGTATCAACCATTTTCTTTATAGTTAGACTTTCTGCTATGCTTGATGGGGATGATCATTATTATCGTACTGACATATCATCCCTGAATGTGCACCGTACTTATCCTCCCATCCACACTTCCCTATCCCTCCGCCTCTATGCGCGGAAGCGCCTTCTTATATGACGCCACGTATAGTTGCGACATATCACAAATGTAGATGTCTCCATATTGGCAGTGGATATGATAAACTCCGGATTTAAGAAGACAAAGGTCATTCTTAATCTTGCCAATCAAAGCCTTAGTTTTGGCTGGCGTGCATAGTGTTTTAAAAGAGACCTAATTTTCTAGATAGTGCGCCACAATATGGAGGAAATACAGGATCGTCAACTGTCTCCGCCGGAGGTGCTCTCCGAATTTGCCATTCTGTGTAGCCGTTCTTTCGGAAAACAATCTTTAAATGCTCTTTCATTGAGAGCATTGTTTTTGTCCGAGAGGGAACGGGCCATGTGTACCAGTAGTTCAGCACGCCGTTTCTCTGCACTGGATAGTGGCAGCTGCCTGCAAGGCAGATCTCTTCTTCTTCTTCTTCTTCAGTGTTCAACCCTGAGGTTGGTTTGCAGCAGAGCGCCATTGCTCTCTTCTGTCTGCCTTCCTCTTCATTTCCACATATGTGTTACATGTATCATTCATGTTCTGTTGCATGCATGATATTCTTGGTCGCCCCAGTCGGTTTCTTCCCTCAATAGCTCCTTCTGCTATTGTTCCGATTATATTATTGTGTCTCAGGATGTGCTCTATAAGTTTGTCTCGTTTGGATGTGCCTCTGCTGAATCCAGAATTTACTCCACTAAATGCTGTACAAACATGTTGCCGACATCTGGCAACAGTTGGTTTCCCATGGTCATTCATTCAGTCTGATCGTAGTGACCACCTTCGAAAAGAAAGTACTTCGACTTAGCATTATATATATAGGTCATAGGTAAAAAAATAGCAACTGCATTTTCTTAAATAGGTCCTCCCATTATTTACTACATATGAATATGAAAGTTTTATTTTGAACACTTTTTTCGTATTGTGATAGATGGCGCCGTAATAGTCACAAACGTGTAAGTACTTCGTATTGCGTAACAATTCGCCAGTGCGGTCGGTATTTGATTCGTGATAAAATAAACAGTTTACCAATTGCAGAAAAGGTCGATATGGTATTTATGTATAGCTATTGTGATCAAAATGCCCAACGGGCTTGTGCTATGTATGCCGACCGTTATCCTGGAAGACATCGTCCAAGTGTCCGGACCTTTCGTCGAATAGTTACGTTATTTAAAAAGACAGGAAGTGTTCAGTCATAACTGAAACGTCAACCACGATCTGCAACAAATGATTATGCCCAAGTAAGTGTTGTAGCTGCAGTTGCGGCTAATCCGCACATCATTAGCACACAAACTGAGCGAGAATCTGGAATCTCAAAAACGTCTGTGTCGAGAATTGTACATCAACATCAATTTCATCCGTACCGTATTTCTATGAACCGAGATTTGCACGGCGAATACTTTGAACGTCGTGTTCAGTTTCATGGGACGATTACAGATTTTTTTCACGCTTTCTGTTTAATGACTAAGCGTCATTCACAGAGGTAACGTAAACCGGAATAATGTGCACTGTTGGGGAACGGAAAATCCACGATGGCTGCGACAAGTGGAACATCAGCGACCTTGGCGGGTTAATGTATGGTGCCGCATAATGGGAGGAAGGATAATTGGCCCCTACTTTATCGATGGTAAGCTGAATGATGTAATGTATGGTGATTTCTTACGTAATGTTCTATCGATTTTACTACAAGATGTTTCACTGCATGACAGAATGGCGATGTACTTTCAACATGATGGATGTCCGGCACATGGTTCGCGTGCAGTTGAAGCGGTCTGAAATGGAATATGGATTGTTCGTAGAAACACCATACCATGACCCTCACGTTCACCGGATCTTACATCCCCCTACTTCTTTCTATGGGGAAAATTAAAGGCTATTTATCATGATTCATCGGGAACGCCTGAAAACATACGTCAGCGCATTGTCAATGCATTTGAGAACATTACTGAAGGCAAACTACTCGCTGTTGAGAGGAATTTCCTTATTCGTATTGCCAAATGCATTGAAGTTGGAAGACACCATTTTGAGCATTTATTGAAGTCATGATGTAATTACAGGTAATCACGCAGTAACAGTATGCGTCCTCATAATGTAAGATAATTTCACAACAGTACTTTTATCATTTTGGAACAACCGAAACAAAGTCAAACGTACCGACGTTCTGTGTTTTAATTTTAAAAAAAATCTTCCTATCACCCACTGTCCGTCTAAAATTGTGAGCAATATGTTTGTGATTATTGCAGCGTCACAAAGCGAAAAAGGTGTTCCAAATAAAACATTCATACTTATATAGAATATGGCGAATCTGTAATAAAACATGTGGGTACCTATTTTTGAAAAATGCATTTGATATCAGTTTGACCTATGGCAGCGCCATCTAGCGGGCTAACCATAGCGCCTTCTGTTTTCCCCTTCAAGCTAGAAAAGTTTTGTTCCTTGTAGTTTTTTCATTTGAGGCTTATTTCGTGAGATATTTGGCCCGGTCAATATCAATGGGCTACCCTATATATTTATATATAGTTTCAAACGTTCATATGTTTGTTAAGCTTAAGAGACCTAACTGCGGGTTCATCAGTCCCTAAACTTACAAACTACTTATGAACTACCTAGTACTAAAGACGACACAAACATCCATGCTCGATGGGGGGGGGGGGGGGATTCGAACTCCCGATCGTAGCGGCCGTGCATACTGTGACTGGCGCGCCGCAGAACGCTCGACTAATGCGGCCGGCTATAGCAGTATGATACAGGGATTCGACTGTACGACGGTGAACGTTTCATCAGCATTGTTTTTACTTTAATATCACCTGTTTATACTGTTTTGTGGCAAAAGCGCAACCTTGTAAAATTTCCGTTTGGTGCTTCAGTTTTGGAACCCAGTGTACTTTAATTTATATATTCCACATGTCACCTTGGGTGCGCCTCGGTTGCACAGTGGTAGAGTGCCAGACTACAAATCCAAAGGTCCCGGATTCGTTCCCCGCCAAGTCCTAGGATTTTTTCCACTTCTTTCACCTCTGACAGTATTGCTCATGTGAAAAATACCGAGTAGCACCGTGGTTCGGAACCCACGGTAAACTGTAGGTCCCCCTATAACTGGCTGGGTAAGTCAGTTCGAAGGTCGGAGGAAGTCAACGGCATACCACCTCCAAACAGGACCATGCCCAGTAAAGCACTGTGGTGTTCAAACCAATCTTCGGATTGTTGACTGATTTTCAATCAGCTTCTGCAATTCACGTTTCTACTTAATTTTCTTGCAGTGTATTAAATCGAACTTCAGTTACAAATAATAAATTCTGCTCTAATACAGTAGAACCTCTCAAACTCGACACAATGTGGACTGAAAGGTTGTCGAGTTTTAGGGAACTTAAATAAAAATAACTAGGTGTTGAATAAAAACTCTTATTTAGAGTATTAAAATTGTACATTTATTGATTTATTATATACAATTATATATTTATATCAACATTTGTAACTTATAATCAAAAATCAAAAATAATTTTGAGACAAAAGGCCTAGTAGAATCTAAAAATACAGTGTTCATTACAATTATTACTGAAGTGGTTTATGCTGCTTATAAAATGTCTATCACAGTTAGTTATGGGAAGTTTTCTGAACACTAGAAGAAAAGTGTAAAATAAAATTTATTGAAGTCGTTTGAAAAACCCTGTGATTGAAGACTACGTTTCTGTCTCCACACGGGTCCAGAGATAGGTGTTCCCTTCTCCCTGTGCACACGGAACCATTGGTAAAGGGTTTCGCCAACTTTTTCGAACTAAGCATTTCTCATTGTTTTTCGTTCCGCGATGGACTCTGTACACTGTCTTTTCAAACACCATGATTCAATTACAGATTTCTTTTTCCTCCAACCGAGCACTGTAGACCTACCGATGTCCAAATCCAACGCTATTTTATTTACGCTTTCACCACGATCAAGTCTTTTTAGGGCACCAAACTTTGCTTCCATTGACATTGACACTTGTTTTCTCTTCTTCTCTGCCATACTGTCGCTCTATATTTCAGCACAAAACTCGTTTAGACAATTGGCAACCACTCTCGAGCAAAAGCAACTGACCACAACTGTGTCTCAACAAACACTAAACTGAACGCTTAGTGACGACAATGTACTGAGGGTAGTTTATGACCTGCCCGGGAATCCCAGGTCAACGCGCGGCCTCACGATAAAGAAAGTGGCCACAGAAATCGCCGAACGTGTGCAGACAATAGCTGGGCAGGTAAAGGGTGCGTTGAACGACCTTGGAAAACCCAATAACCTAGTCTGAGTCTCTAGCGCTCTCGGGCGGCCTATGTACTAGTGGAAAGCTTTATGTTACTGGCGGTGTAAAAAAAAAAAATATTAATTCACCAGCCCTGTCGAGTTTTACGGAATGTCAAGTTTTCGGGAATCGAGTTTGAGAGGTTCTACTGTATTACATTATTTACCTATATTATGTAGAGTTCACACTGAGCAAGGACCCAACGTCAGAACTGTTAGTTAATTTATATGCGTTACATAATTTATCCACAAAGTGATACATGAAGGAAGGAAAAGCAAGCTTAGGGTTTAACGACCCATAGACGTTAGCTCGTGTAATTGGCTTCGAAACGTGTGAGACCGCACAGCGTTCTGCCGTCCCCAAGTGTATTGGCTTCACTCAACATCCGCTGCTGAGGGAAGGCCACGTGTTCAGCAGCTGCAGCTGACGCCGCCACAGAAGCAGCGCTACACTTGTGAGGCGGTCGCGTTAATTACTGCGGAGAGCCAGCAAGAGCCACGAGCAAGTTGTTCGCCTTACATAACGGGAGCACCTTCTCTTCACGAGCGCTACCCTTCATGCAATCACACTCTTCACTCCCTGGTTCCAATCAAGGATAAGGGAAACAAGAAGAACGAAATTTCGGCGAAAATTGTGCACACGAACGATACTGACGTTCTCAAAATAGAGCCATCGTGAACCCGTATCGATCGCAACAACAGGGAAGGAGTGACGAAACAGAAAACAACCTAGTGGTGCTTGATAACACTGTGCGACATTCGACTGTAGAAATGTATGTGACACAAAGATATATCTGGTGTTGTTGTTGTTGTTGTCTTGAGCCCGTAGTCTGGTTTAATGCATCTAAAAAAAAATGTTTCAAATGTTTGTATAGTCTATGGGACTTAACTACGGGATCATCAGTCCCTAAACTTACAAACTACTTATGAACTAGACAACACTAAGGACGGCACAAATATCCATGCCCGAGGGGGGATTCGAACCCCCGACCGTAGTAGCCGTGCAGACTGTGAATGGAGCGCCTCAGTCCCCTCGGCCATTGCGGCCGGCTTTAATGCATCTCTCCATGCTACCCTGTCCTGTGCAAGCCTCTTCATCTGTGAATAGGAATGGAAACGTACATCGTTTTGAATCTGCTTACTGTATTCGTCCCTCGGTCTCCCTCCATAATTTGTACCCCACAAACTTCCTTTATAATGCTAAGTTGACAATTCCTTGATGTCCCAGAATGTCCCCACGAACCTATCCTTCTCTAAGTCAGGTTATGACAGAAACTGCTTATCTCTCCAATTCTGTTGAGCACCTCCTCATTAGTTACGTGATGTACCCATATAATCTTTATCATTCTGTAGCACCACACTTCAAAGCTTCTATCATCTTTTTGTCTGAACTCCTTTTCGTGCACGTTTCACTCCCATACAATGCTACACGCTACACAATGCATTTAGAAGGGCCTTCGTAACATTTAAACTAATATTGTCTCTTCTTCAGTAACGCTCTTCTTCCCATAGGCATTCTGCATTTTATATCTTCTTTACTGTGGCCATCACAAGTTATCTTGCTACCCAAATAACAAAACTCATCTACTACTACCTAATCTAATTCCCTCAGCATCGCCTGATTTTCTGACACTAAATTCAATGACCTTTGTTTTCTCCTTGTTAATGTTCATCTTTTACCTTCCTTTCAAGACAGTGTCCAATCAGTTTAATTGGTCTTCCAGATCTTTTGCTGTGTCTGACAGAACCACCATGTCATCAGCAAACCGCAAGGTTTTTATTCCCTATCTCTGAACTTTAATTCCAAATTTCTCTTTGATTCCTTCACAGTTTGCTTAATGTATAGATTGAAGAACATTGGGGAAAGTCTACAACCCTGATTTACTCCCTTCCCAACCACTGCGACTCTTTCATGACCTTCGACTCTAATACTAGCTTCTGGGTTTTTAATAGGTTGAATATAACTATCCGCTACCCATATTTTACCCCTACTACCTTCAGAATTTGAGAGAGTGTATTCCAGTCAACATTATCAAAAGCTTACTCCAGATCCACAAATGCTAAAAACGTACGTTTATCTTTCCTTAACCTATCCTCTAAGATAAGTGGTAATGTGAGCAGTGCCTTGCGTGTTCCTACATTTCTCCTAAAACGAAATTGATCTTCCCAGAAGCCGAATTCCACCAAATTTTTCCGTTCTTCTGTAAATTAATCGTGTTAGTATTTTACAAGCATGAATTATTAAACTGATAGTTCTGTAATTTTCACATTTGTCTGCGCTTGCTTTCTTATGAATTGCAATCCCTATATTCTTCTTGAAGCCTGAGGGTATTTACCCTGTCTCATACATCTCGCATACCAGGTGGAGCAATTTCTTCATAACTAACTCTCCGAAATCTACGTAACACAGTATGACTGAATAAATGGCTTCTAGCATGGAAATCATGCATTTGCTGAGATAAGTTCATTTGACCTTTTTTGTTTGGAATCCTCTTCTTGATCAATACCTACAATATGTACAGTTTGGAGAAAAAATCAGAGTGTTTAATAAACTGGATTCTAATATTTCAGTTTGGAAAAAGAAATATTCATGAAGCGACTATCGCGCGTCTTGCTAAGGTTAGATTAGATTAATACTTGTTCCATAGATCATATATACGACATTTTGTAATAATGTGGAACGTGTCAGTTTGGTAAATGTTGTCTACACTTGACGATCAATATTTGAAGGATTTTTTTTTATTTCTTTATTTTTAAATTTTATCTAAAAATTCATCTACATTCTAGAAAGGAGTTGCCATTCAGAAATTCTTTTAATTTCTTTTTAAATACTAGTTGGCTATCTGTGAGACTTTTGATGCTACTTGGTAAATGACCAAAGACTTTTGTGGCAGCATAATTCACCTCTTTCTGAGCCAAAGTTAGATTTAATCTTGAATAGTGAATATCATCTTTTCTCCTAGTGTTGTAGCTATGCACATTGCTATTCCTTTTGAATTGGGTCATATAGTTAGTAACAAATTTCATGAGTGAATATATGTATTGTAAAGCTACAGTAAGTATCCCTAGATCCCTAAATGTCTGCAGGATGCTCTTGGGTGGGCTCCAGCAGTTATTCTGATTACACGCTTTTGTGCAATGAATACTTTTTTACTCAATGTTGAATTGCCCCAGAATATGATCCCATACGTAAGCAGTGAATGAAAATAGGCGTAGTAAGCTAATTTAAAGAGATGTATGTCACCAAATTTTGCAATGACTCTGATAGCATAAGTAGCTGAACTCAAACGTTTCAGGAGATCTTCAATATGTTTCTTCCAATTCAGTCGCTCGTCAATGCAAACAACTAAAAAATTTTGAATATTCTAACTTAGCTACAGATTTATGTTCATAGCCTAAATTTATTAATTGTGTCATGCCATTTAATGCATGAAACTGTATATACTGACTTTTATCAAAGTTTAATGAGAGTCCATTTGTAGAGAACCACTTAATAACTTTCTGGAAGATATCATTTAGAATTTCATCAGTTAATTTCTGCTTATCAGGTGTGATAGCTATACTTGTTTCATCAGCAAAAAGTACTAGCTTAGCATCTTTGTGAATGTAGAATGGCAAGTCATTAATATACAGGGTGTTTCACTAAGTGTGTTTGCCTCTGTAACTTATAAAATAATAGGTGACGGGAATGGAGTTTAAATTTATTTGGACACAGCTGGTTTCAACGAATCCAATGCACGATAGAAAAAACTATTGTTCCATTTAAAAAAATATGTTTTTGTGCTGTAACTCTTTGGAAAATGATATAATAAACTATGTTCATAGCTCCGCAGAAAGTGTAACATTTCTTGTGTTGACCTACCGCATTAAAATTTCCCGTCACTTATTTTATAAGTTACGGAGGCAAACACACTTAGTGAAAGACCCTGTATATTCATAACAGCAACCTTGTGGGACCCCATTTGTGATAACTCCCCAGTTAGAACAATTAATTGTTTCATCTATATCATGTGAACTGTTTATTTCAACTTTATGTATTCTTACAGTTAAGTATGATTTAAACCATTTGTGCACTGTCCCACTCATACCACAATACTTAAGCTTATCTAGAATAATCCCATGATTTACACAATCAAAAGTCTTTGAGAGAGCACAAAAAATCCCAACTGCTGATGTCCGGTTATTCAAAGCATTTAATATTTCAACAGTGAAGGTATATATATAATTTTCAGTTGAAAAGCTTTTTTGAAAACCAAACTGACATTTTTTAGAACTTTATTTTTACTAATAATTGAATCAACTCGAGAATACATAACTTTTCAAAAATTTTGGATAAATCTGTCAGAAGTGAGATGGGGCGGTAGTTGTTGACATCAGATGTATCCCCTTTTTTATATATCCGAGAGTATCTTCTGTCTCACGCAATACCATACGACGATCTTATCAAAATAATATATCTTTGAAACAAGGTATGATTTATTAATGAAAGCTCAGTATGTGACAAGTAACAGCGTACTGACGAAATTAATCGAGTTTGTTTATTTATTCATAGCGACAGCTACAGAAAATATGAAAAATGTACTATGTAAAATATATCAAGGTGCAATAAAACTTGTGAAGTTAAGCACTACTGGATGTGAATGAACCACAGCGCGCTGGTGCGTTGCTATTGGTTACGGGGTCTAATGGATTAGCACTCAGGCAGGCAGTGCTCAAAGGGGTCAGGAACCGCCACAGTGCCCCGGACATGTAACGCAGCCGCAGAGATCGTCTCTCCACCCCCCACCCCCCAATAGTCTCTCTCTGTGTGGCATACGATCACCCTCTCCTCCCTCATCCCCCTCCCCACCCACCCACCGGCTCTTGCAAATGCAGGTTCCATTTAGCAAATTTCTCGGAACAGATAAAAAGAAGCGCTCTCCTCAATGAAACACCGATAGGTGAAAAGAGAAAGCACCATATGAAAGAAGAGTGTACTGATGCTACAGAAAGTAAAGTTGTACATAATCGAGTACTGTGGGGTTGCCATTTTCCTGTGAACCCCCGGAAAAAAAAGTTCGTCGCAAGCTAAAGAAAATAAGTAAATACAATAAAAAAAGTATTTTTAAAATTTGTTCGCTTAGTTCTTCTATCAGATCTTTTTATATTCATATCCAATGTATTTTATCGCATGAGAAACAATTTACGTCGCGGACGCAGTACATATACGAGTTGCAGGTCAGACTTGAAGTTTTGATGGAGGTGTGCAGCCAAAATTGTCAGTTTAATAAGAAAGAAGTTAAAAAATCTGATTGGCTGCTGAGAATAAAACCATGCAGGTGACGATAAAATCTTTATTCCTTTTGTACTGACGTGTCTCGGGCTAACATAAATCTCAATCTCTTCCAAGATATCCAATGAAATACCCTTATTACTAACGTGCAGAATTGTCAAACCATCGTTAATGTTCCTCAAATTCTACTGACATTCACATTCCTGTGTGGATCGTGTAATAAATTTTATATAGGACAAACCGGACGTGACTTGAAAATTAGGTACAGAGAGCATGAGTATGCGAATAATGGAAGTGCATTGGGTGACCATTTACGTGAACGTCAGTACCATTTGAGGGACATTAACGATGGTTTGACAATTCTGCACGTTAGTAACAAGGGTGTTTCATTGGATATCTTGGAAGAGATTGAGATTTATATTAGCCACCAGAGTTGCCCGGAGTTATTAATTAATGATCAGTTGGTGGGGTCTCGCAATTGATTCCTTGAGTTTTTTCATAATAATTTGATGAATGGCAATGTATGAAGTTATCGGACATGTTGATGGACTGGCGCCCCGTTTCCCTTGTCTCATTGTATCCCTGTACCTGATTGCCTTTTCGAGCTTCAATACCATGTTTATAAACTTGTTTCCGCTACTCAGCAGCAGCTGCCCTCTGGCGAACGGCTCTCATAGGCTGCGCCTGTCACATTTGTGTTAAGACCTGATTCGATGAAATTCTTAATTTGGTCAATGTAAATATTCTGCAAATGTCTGTACAAGACTAAATATTTTATTTTGTTTGTATATATGGACTGTAATAGTCATAAACCTTTATGAAGTCTTAGGTGATGTGCTGCCCTCACGTGGTTTGTTTTAGCCCTAACGGCACTGAAAAAGAAATTGATTTCAGTTTACTTTTACCTTTCGACGAATGTACTAAGTTCTGTACTCACGTATTAATGTTACCAGTATTTGATGAGTGGCCAGCTTCTACTGGCCATTGCGTTTCGTCTTTACATAAATGGGTAATGTTGTGGTATGTTTAAATTCTATTTTGTGTCATTTCTCTTTTGCATCACGTTTACTTTTGTTTGACTGTACATGTATTATCTTAGTTTTTACGCTTACCAGGTAATCTGAAGATGGGCTACGCCCGAAATGCGTCAGTTCAAAAGGAATAAATAATTTATCGTCAGCTGCATGGTTTTATTCTCAGCAGCCAATCAGCTTTTTTAACTTCTTTCTTATTACTTATACGAGTCTCGTGAGTCGTAATGCGGCCGCTAAATATAGGCGGCAGTGGTTGCGTCGTTGAAATGCGCATGCGCGACTGGATGTTTGTGTCCTCTTTAGTATAAGCTAGTTCATAAGTAGTTTGTAAGTTTACGGCGGGGCTTCTTTTTAAAAAAGACAGGTAGGGAAGGTCAGTGTATATTTGACAAAGTTCCTAAAACACCTCCCCTCTTTCATGCCTTTCCTGGGCGATGTTACCAACGCACTTTGTGCCAGTGCTCTGGTTTGTAAACAGGGCAGCAGGGCAGCACTGCACGCGAGGTGCCGTGTCGATATGCAACTTCAGTGCATATATAAATTCACTCGTTTACTAACCTTGTGTCTTCTGTCGTAGTTGATGTCCCATTGCGCAGGTGAAGCACACAGGTCGCGCATCCGTTGTACCTGAAGTGATGCTTAAAGAAGTGTTGATATGTGGCTAGGAATAACTTTAGCTTTTGTAGGATGCCAGTGCTTGTTTTTATTGAAGAAATGCCAGTGTATTTCCAAGCACAAATATACCGACTGGGTAATATTAAATATATAAACCATACATAACGTATAAACTGTCCCTGGCCCGCACTGTACTAACATGAATGTGCAAGGTATCGCGGTCGGCGCTCGACTGACTGCCGCCGCCTCTCGCTGCGCGCCACAAGCCACCGTTTTGGCGCCAAGCGAAACTTCTAGACTAACATTGTTCAGCTTATTACAAAATATACAAATAATTAAATCTTTGAATTAACCGAACTATACCTTAGCACAAAAATATTACAGAAAGTATACAGACAGAGGCAAGTTAAATATTAATAAAAGAAGCTTGAAGTTTTGGTGGACAACTAGTATAGGCGGGAGCCAATCAGATCTCAACTTGCAATAGGGGCGGAGCTTTCCCGCGGGATACAAGCTCATCTACTGTATCTCTCTCTCCCCCTTTCTACTATTGCGTCACACGGTTCTCCAACCAAGAAAAGTTCTTTAACAACCAATATATTGAGATGCGAAATAAATGACACCATGTCAGCCCCCTCACAAGTTTAGGGACTGATGACCCCGCAGTTAGGTCCCATAAGCTCTACAAACATTTGACTATTTTTTTGAAGCAAGGCAATAGAGCTACTGCGAACCTCGCCTTGCGCATGCGCAAATCCTCCATGAAGGCAACATCCGCTATTCATATTTGTTTTTGATGCCTTGAAGATTCATCAAAAACGCGTCACATTTGGTAACATATCTTATAACAATTAAAGACGCATCAACGGTAAAAGCCTTCAGAAGATTCGATCATGACTAATAATGAAGTCACTACTCCCCACCTAGCGACTATAAGCGTGTGGTTAGCGGCATCGCGCTCCGCTGTCGAAGGTAGTGAGTTCCAGCCCGCCCTCAAGATATTATTTTTAAACCCAACCTTCTTTTAAACAGATACGGGAACAACAATGACTTTTGTATTTTTACTTGACACATATCTTTGGTCGTTTTTGCAAATGTGTCACGATTTTGAGGGTAAATGACATTTATACTGTTTGAAAGCAATCTTTGCGCATGCGTAAAGAGGGGTGCTGCATACAGTGCCACCTGACACAAAGATATGGTGAACGTGCGCTGCTTCTACGACCAATCCACCTGTCATTAAATATTCCATTAAAGTCCGCTTCAACTGCACGCGAGCCATGTGCCGGACATATTGAAAGTACATCGCCATTCTGTCATGCAGTGAAACATCTCGTAGTAAAATCGATAGAACATTACATAAGAAATGAACCTACATTGCACCATTTAGATTGCCATCGATAAAATAAGGACCAATTACTTTCTTCCCATAATGTCGCACCATGCATTAACCAGCCAAGTTCCACTTGTCGCAGCAATCGTGGATTTTCCGTTGCCCAATAGTGCACAGTATGCCGATTTACGCCACCTCTGTTTGTGAATGACACTTAGTCATTAAACAGTACGTCTCTTCATAGTAACAGATTCCTTTTGTTACAGTCACTTAATAGTGTAATCAGTTACGTACTGTGTTTTAGTGTCCATGTGCATATTCATATGTTCTTGGTGTTTATTACCAAAGAAAAATGAACAACGTTCAGTATCTGTTAAAAACTAATTACGAAGCTTCAAGCTTGGGACAATAATCTCTCTACATAAAAGGAAGTGTCCCGATTGACTGACTGACTGACTGACCCATCATCGCCCAGCCCAAGCCACTGAAGATGGAAACTTGAAATTTGTGGAGGTTGGCGTCATTTAAGAAGCGATTTTTCGATATTCCGTACGTAAGGGGGTGAAATAGGGGATGAAAAGTTTTTTGATAATACTTAGCTATTTAGGCAATTTTGAAGCTAGAACTACAAAATTTCGGATTTTAATTCAGGGTTCGAATTTAAAAGAAACGTGTTTCGGCATTTTTTGAAATTCGACAAATAAGGGGGTAAAATAGATGATGCAAAAAATTAATTTTCAAAAATATGTTGCTGTTAACTCAAATTTCAAGCTATAACTACGAAACTTAGGTTATGGACTCTTGATCAGGATTATAAAGACACGTGATTTGGTATTTTTTTAAATTCAACAACTAAGGGGGTAAAAGAGGGGATCAAAAATTCTTTTCGAACACACATTGTTGTCAAGACAATTTTGAAGCTATAGCTACAAAAATTTGTATTTGTATTGTTCGTTAGAATTTAAAAAATACGTGTTTCGGTATTTTTGGAAATTCAACCATCAAGGGGGTTACATTGGAGAGGGGATGTTTTTCAAATATCTTTTGTCACGGTATGCCGTGACAATTTATAATTTCTACATTACAAATTGAAACCGCAGGAAATTCTACAAACAGTATATTTGTATGTAGTTGAGTGTACCTCCTAAATTGTATCACAGTACGACACGTAGTTCATGAGATATGAGCACATAAACAGTAACGTTCCAGGAAAACCGCCCCACCACGCACCAAGTTTTAATCTATTGCTTCTGTACTACTAATTGTATTGCCAAAAGATTCTACAGACATAGAGCCCTTATTCAAATGAATATACACCTGAAAAATGGAAGGAATAAATAAATACCCGGGCAACGCCGGATTTTCATTTAGTGTAAAATAAAGGAGATGATAGTTCGACGTCTCAGTTCGAATTGAATCAAGCGCAAATAAGCCGAGGTAAAACATTCTGCAGATCTTTTAACGGAAATACACCTTAGGCGGCGGGGGAGGGGAGGGCAAACTGAGGCCCCTTTCCCCTTGTGCCACCCTCAGACGTGCGCCAAGTTGTCCCTTTGGAGGGAGTGGGGGAGGGCATCGATATCGGTACATATATCTTACTGTCTCTCACAGTGATATGTACACTTTCATTATAATGACAAAGTGCACCTATGCACTCTAAATTATTTGTTATAACAACAGGTTGACTTCACAAGATGACGGCCATGTAAACACGATTTTTGGACCAGATGATGCTGGCAGAGACCAGTGAAACCGGTCGTCCAGATAAATTTATACACCAGCGATCTTGGCTGTAACGTTCTTGAAACATATCGTAATTGGATCGTCTCCTCATAATATAAACAAAATCAAGAAATTTTTATGGCCCACTTCGAGCACAAACTCTTTCCCTTTAATTAGTGACAGTCTGAAGTAGGATGGTGATCGTAAGGATTTGTTAATGAAAGAGGGAAAGCTAATCAAGCAACATTCTTATAACACTTAGGTTAACTCTTGGCAACGTTGTGTGTGTACATACAGAAAGCTCTCTTCTGATAAGACCGATTCAGTAAACATGGATGATGGAGAATAGTAAGCCGGCCGCGGTGGTCGAGGGGACTGAGGCGCTTCAGTCACGGTCTGCACGGCCACTACGATCGGGGGTTCGAATCCCCCCCTCGGGCATGGATATTTGTGCCGTCTTTAGTATAAGGTAGTTGATAAGTAGTTTTTTAAGTTTAGGAACTGATGAGCCCGTAGATAAGTCCCATAAGCTTAACAAACAACAACAACAAGAATAGTAAATGAACGAGGTCCGAGTCGTCCCCGAAGTAGTAGAAACGAAATTGGGCCACACCATCGGCCATCTGAAGCGGGGATCATAATGAGGCAGTGTTAACCATCTCCTTACGTCGATACTGCGTATTTTACATGTGACACAACCACTATCAATCTACACGAATACCCTTTATTTCACACTTCAATGCTTGGCGGTCAGTTCATCGAATCATTTTCAGAGTCTATTATCGAATAACGAATGGCGAAAAACAAATATGTGACTATTTCATTCGAGCTCTAATTACTCTCATTACCAGCGTTGTGGTGGTATTATCGGTTATGCGAAGTGGGAGCACTTTAACGTAAAGATGCCACACCCTTAGTAACATGAGCAATGTGTTACAAATAACTCTGGGTGTTGTATAATTACTATCAGACGGATCAAGAAAGATCCTTTCCAAAAGATTGGAAAGTTGCACAGGTCAGTATTATTCGAGACAGGCAATAGGAGTGTTCATATTCATGGAATGTATGACGTTAACTGCGAATAGGTAAAGTCGAAAACATGTAGTCAGCTGAGACTCAACCAGGGTCGCCTCTTTGTTAGGCAATTCAGCTGACCCTTTCATCACTGGGGATTCAGATATTTAAGTGATATACAACGCTCATTCAATAATAGTAAAGACACAAATTTGTCTAGAGGAAAAAAAAGTTTACTTTTCCAAATAATACTTTTTCTACTTTTAAACATAATCCTCTTGACCATTTACGCACTTATTCCAACTGGTTTCAAGCTTTTTTTATTGCGGCTTCAAAGAACACTTTATCTTGATGTCTAAACCAATTTCGAACAGACGGTTTCACATTCACGTTGACCTATAACATCTTCCCACGTAATGCCGCCTTCAGTGGACCAAAGAAATGGAAGTCTCGAAATGCTAAATCAGGACTGTAAGGGGGATGAGGCAGTACTTCCGAACTCAATTGTCGATGGATTCACGGGTTAGAGAATAATATGAGAACGTGCTTTATCTTGCTGAAGAATCATAATCTTAGATCCAGGACTTATTTTCTGTCTCATTTCTTGCTTCACCTTGTTTAAAAGTAAATCTGAGTAGCACTAGTTGTTCATTGTACACTGCTCTTCGAGAAAAATCTGGACCTTCTGCGTGCAAAATGTCAAGAGGACTTTTCCTACTGATGCTTGGGTTGTGAATTTATTCTTGACAGATCAATTGGTGTGCTTCCACTCAATGCTTTGCCTTTTTATTCTGGCTATTAACAGATAACCTAAGTTTCATCAGAAGCTAAAATTTTGTTGCGGAAGTGCTCACCTTCTCTTTCATATCGATCCTTTAGCTTTGAGCATACTCTCAAACTGGTTTCCTTGTGGAGACCTGTCAGTTTCTTTGGAACCCATCTTGCAGATCTTTTCGGTACAGATTATGTTACAGATTATGTTATGAACTTTACCAGTACTAACTTGAACCTTATCAACTGTCATTTCCCCAGTTACAGTCGTCTGCGCGAATAATGTTATTAATTCAATTTTCTAGTGAGGGAGTTGAAGCTGCACACGGTCGGCCAGCACAGTGTTCGTCACTCACTGAGTCGCAACCATTTTTGAAATGCTCCACCCTCTAGTAAAACTTTGCACGATTCATACAATCCTCACCATAAACTTTAGACATTCTACAGTACGGGTTGATTAAAATCAGTATAAATTTGAAAACTTAATAAATAACGGAATAATGTAGATAGATGTAGATAGATGACATGGGGTTTTATTAGAAAAAAAAGAGTAGGGTAAAGTAGTACAATTTTGATCATTTCGGACACTTGTTATTGTAACTGAAAATATATTGACAAAAGAAATAATTTTAACTATGACATTTGTTCTTGGATTTTTAATGAATATGTAACACAAATATTATACAATTACAAAATTTGGTATAAACACAAAAAGAGGTTACAGAATTGAGAAGAATCGATCGAAAATGTACCACACTAGGTACAATTGTGATCACTTCCTGGTACAAATTTGATCACTTGCATCTTCCACGTATAAAGCACTTTTTCACTCGGGCACCAACGAATACTTCGTGGTACCAAACATTGCATTTTTTGCAGCGAATCCAGTCACCCTTAGCTACTGATTCTGCACTATTATAATTCAATAAACAGAAGCCACAATTATTTTCGTTCTTTTCTGGCGAATTGAAGCTTGGTAAACGTCTTTCATCATTACTCACAGAAGTACATTTCCGTTTATTGTTCTTGTTGCATTCGCTCATTGTTTTCCTTGTGCCCCGTTGAAATAGTTTCCTCTTGTTGCGGAGGTTATCCAGGTTTTCATGTGAAGTGAGTCTAGCTGATGTCTGTGTTTTCCTCTTCCGAGACGATAATTTTTTCTCTGGACTTGGCAAAATGTCCCTGGCAGCATCGTGCTGAGAAATTGTACTGGACCCTAGCGTTACGGATTTGCCGTGTTCTTCAGTTACATCTTTTGACGATGAGGGTTCTTCTCTCATAATGCTGTTAGTAGCTTTACTGATGGAGATTGAAGGAGCAGGAGCCTCGAATAACGTTGAAGGTGCAAATTTCTCCTCGGGAACAATGTCTTTGCAAAAGGGCATTATTCCTGTATATTGGAACCCTTTGACTGCGCACCCAATGAACGCAGCTTTGCCCCAGGCATCACAGAAAATAGTAAAGATTCGTTGTTCTGTAATGTTTTCAATGGGATTGCGATGAATCCAGTTAGTTGCATTTCTGTGATATTGAGCCGTTAGGGACCTGAAGAAAGCTCTATCTAATGGTTGCAGTACATGTGTACTGTGCGGAGGCAATCCCAAAAGTTCTATCCCATTTTCCCGACAATATTCTACAGCATCTAAGCTGGTGTGGCTGCCATGGTTGTCAACAATAAGAACTGTATAAAGGGCTACCCATTATTTTGTATTTGTTGAAGTGTCGCAGCTGGGCTCCGTTTATTGTAGATTTTCATTTCTGCTCGTTTTCGTGGCATCTAGATAATAAGAAGTGGTTTTAAAAATCGCGTAGGAAAATCTTTAAATATACAGAATTTATTTGCAATAATTGTGTATAATGTGTTTATGGTAACATATCGTGACGCACTAAACTGAAAAACTGTATTGATCGAAATTGTACAAGGGTATCGAAATTGTACCATTTTCCTGATCGAAAATGTACTACTGGCATGAGTGAATTCACGAGTAAATAGTAGTGAATTCTGCCAAGAAATGGCAGCACATGTCACAGAGACTTTCTCTGTAGGTGCCTCAGAACACGCCCGAATGGAAAACAAGTTTATAACCTTACTAATATAGAATTTGCAAGCTCGTGGAAACTAGAATATTTATAAGAGCGCGTTAGACTAAGTAGCTTCACTTACATCTTAACAGGAAAAAATTTATATCTCCGTAGTACAAAGTGGTGTATTCTTGGAAAACACAGGAGCAGCTGTAGAAACCTGCTACACTACGACGCCACACAAGGGCAAGTGCTACCAACACTACGAGACTGACAAATGGCGCGAAACCTTATGTTGATCGGAATTGTACCTATATCGAATTTGTACCACCTTACCCTATTGCTAGACGCGTGAAAGATCTAAGATCTCTTGTGCACCAGCAGTCACAGCATGTTGACGTTACCTGAAAAGGCGCTTTTAGTGAAGCTGTATTATCAGAATGGGGAATGTGCTAGTTCAGCATTACGATCCTATCGCCATAGGAAGGGGATTCGAATGGGAAAGGTCCGTTGACCAATGTAGCTGTGGCGAGAATGACTTCGAAGTTCGGAGCTACGGGTTGTTTAGATGATAGACCCCGTAGTGGCCGACCGAGCACAAGGCATAGTGCTGCTAAGACAGTTCCGGAAGGAACGGAGGCTGTAGCGGGTTCGTCTATGCACGGGGAAGTCAGCGCTCGTGCAGTCGCACGTCGCACCAGTATTCCATACACTATTGTTTGGTTGGCACTTAGGCGTATCCTCCGATGCTATCCTTACAAAATCCATCGGCATCATGAACTGTTATCTGGCGATTTAGCGAAGCGGAGGGTATTTGGGGTATGAGCTTTTCAAAAGATGGCAGAAGATGACGGTCGGTTGAATTACGTGTTATGGACCGACGAAACGCATTTCACGCTCCGAGGGTCTGTCAACCCCCACAACTGCAGAATTTGGGGTACCGAAAATCCTAAAATGTCGTGGAAACTCAACTGCACGGCGAGAAAGTCACGGTATCGATTAGATTTACCACATCTACAGTTATCGGGCCTTTTTTCTTCGAGGAACTGCGTGATTCTGGTTCTGTAACTGCTACTATGCCGGGCGAGAGATACGCTATGTACGGTTCTTTATGCAAGATGGCGCTCCACCCCATATTGCTAGACGTGTGGAAGATCTCTTGCGCGCGTCGTTCGGTGATGATCGTGTGTTCAGCCGCCTTCCAGGTTTCCAGATCTCAGTCCGTGCAATTATTGGCTTTGGGGTTACCTGAAGTCGCAAGTGTATCGTGATCGACCTACATATCTGGGGATGCTGAAAGACAACATCTGCCGCCAATGCCTCACCATAACTCCAGACATGCTATACAGTACTGTTCACAACATTATTCCTCGACTGTAGCTATTGTTGAGGAATGATGTTGAACATATGGAGCATTTCCTGTAGAATCTTTGGTCTTAATTTGTTATGCTAATTATTGCTTTTCTGATCAGATGAAGCGCATTCTGTCGGACATTTTTGAACTTTATTTATTTATTTATTGTTCTAATAAAACCCCATGTCATTCCAAGCACGGGTGTCAATTTTTACTTCTCTATCTATTTATATTAACTTTTTGATCACCCGGTATATACACAATATTTAGAATATTCTGTAGTTTTTCGCCTTCAACTAGAAACGGGTAACAGAACTTTGTGCAACTAATTTGGAACTTTCAAGCCGTCTCGCGATCTTGCAATATATTAGAAATAATGTTAACACATAAGCTGAAAAAGGCTCATCCCAGTGCTGTCACGTTAAAGCCATAAAAGTACGAAACTTTCCCTACCGACAGTTTTTTATCCACAAAGCACCTTGTCCCTTAAATTATTGAATGACCTTGTAAGGAGTGTCTGTTCTTTTGAACATGTCCTAATCGAGTTTCAAAACACCGCGAGTCTTAGTAATAGCGCACAGGGATAAACTGGGAATTTGTATCTGACGGGAGCCGTACTAGACTGGTCGTTCCAGTTTTGGTAATCGATGTGTCAGCATAACTGTATAGCAAGCGGGAGACCCGGGTTCGAATCCCAGCTGGATACATATTTTCAGTTTTACATCTACATCTCCATAGATACTCTGCAAATCACATTTAAGTGCCTGGCAGAGGGTTCATTAACTACTTTCATAACTTTTCTCTACCGTTCCATTCTCTAATAGCGCGCGGGAAGAAAGAACACCTAAATCGTTCCGTTTTCGATCTGATTTCTCTTATTTTATTGGGATGGTCATGTCTCCCTAAGTAGGTGGGTGCTAGAAAAATATTTTCAGAACTAAAAGTCGGTGATTGAAGCTTCGCAAACAGATCACGCCGCAATGAATAACGTCTTTCTTTTAATGATTTCCACCCCAATTCGTGCAACATTTCCGTGACGCTTTCCCCCCCGTAACGTGATAAAACAAAACGAGCTGCCCTTCTCTGAACCTTCTCAATGTCTTCCGTCAGTCCCACCTGGTAAGGGTCCCACGATGGGCAACAGTACTCCAGGTGAGGACGCACAAGTGTGATATAGGCAGTCGCTTTGGTGGAACTGGTGCATCTTCGAAGCGTTCTGCCAATGAAATGTAATCTTTGGTTCTCCTTCCTCACAATATTTTCTATGTGTTCTCTCCAGTCTACGTTGTTCGTAATTGTAACTCCTAGGTATTTGGTAGAATTAACGACCTTGAGGTTTATCACAGTTACTGTCATACATTCCGTGAATATGAATAGATAATAATTGCACGGACAAAAGTGCTATCTGTTTATTCGGACATGTCGGAATGAACAGACACATAACGTATGCAATATGAGCGATCCACAGAATTATATGCCAATAGACGTCAGTTTGCAGCAGTTTTTCGGAATATGTATATTTCTTCACATTACGTTCCTGTGAAACACGGTTAGCTCTTTGCTCATGTGAAGTGATGGATGCTAACGACAAGGAATGTCAAATAGATTCCGTATTTCTATATTTCCGTTAGGCCTTTGGTACTGTACGACACAAGCCTAATCAAAGTGCGTGCATATGGAATTTCGTCACAGTTGTGCGACTGGATTCGGGATTTCCTGTCAGAAAGGACACGGTACGTTGTAACTGACGGTGAGGCGCCGAGTAGAACAGAAGTGATATCTGGTGTTCCCCAGGAAAGAGCTATAGTGTCACTACTGTTCCTTTTTTTATAAACAATTTGGGAGACGTTCTGAATAGCTTTCCTACACTGTTCGCGGATGATGCTGTCATTCATCGGTTACTAAGGTCACCAGAAGATAAAAAACAATAACAAATTGATTTAGATAACTGCATGGTGCAAAAATTGTCAATTTAGCCATAATAATGAGAAGAGTGAGGTCATCCATATGAGCAGTTAAAGAAATCCATTAAACTTCAGTTATACGATAATTCAGCCAAAATTGCGGGCCGTAAATTTTACTAAAACCTAGTGGGGATTGGGTTGGTGGTTGGGATAGGGTGTCTAAACTACTTAGGTTATCAGTCTTCTGGTGGGGAAGGGAAGGAGTGAGGATAGGAAAGGAGGGGAGGGGGAAGGAAATGAAGTCCAGGAAGTAAAGAAGGAAAGAAGACTGCATTATCTGGGGGCCCCGTGCTCGCTACGCGCGTACTCACGAATCGGGTTGCCAGATCTCCGGGCGCTGCCCGGAGTGCCCGAGTTTGGAATGAATTCACCGGGTGTACGGGTACGAGTTTGAATGTAATCTTCATCTTAACTTTTTTTACGACGCTTTTTAAGTACTATGCTCATGTAGCGACGATCTACATCGAACTTAACGTAAACTAAGGACGAGCACAACATTCATGCCCGGGGGGGGGGATTCGAACCTCTGGCGGGAGCAGCCTCGCGCACCGTGGCAAGACGCCTCAGTGCGCTCGGCCATTCCCGGTCGGCTCCTCTCAAGTAATTATGAATAACTTTATATAAATGTCAATTTCTTATTGCAACAAAACGCTACTTTTCTATTCTTCCTCTGAAAACTTTTCATTATTGCGTCGGTAGTAATCGGCTAGCGCATTATTAAGCAAACACTGTTGCGGCAACGTGTCAACTGGCGAAGTCTATTATTTGTGTTCGTTCGTTCATTGTTTGTTATCAGTTTACCGGCAATTTTAGGAATACTCGAATCGTGTGTGAACAGACAAGCGTAGTTCGTTCCGTGAAGAAAGGTTGCAGGAAGAAAATTATAAAGAGTGGCTACAAAAAGTCGATACTGATGAGTGTATGTGTAAGTTCAGAATATGCAATATCTAATTTACTGTTAAGTACGATGGAGTGAAAGCTGTAAATAAACATTTACAATCAGAAAGACACAAAGCGAATATTACCACACAAAAGAAGAATCAGTCGCTTCTTAAAATCTTGCCGAAACAATTTTCTGCAGAAGACGACAAAGTCACTGCAACGGAATTAACGTTGACTTACCATGGTGTGAAACACCACCATTCTTACAATTCTCAAGATTGTGGTAATAAGCTATATGCTTATGATTTTAGAGATTCCTCAGTGGCAACGATAGTAAGATGGCACAAGAAGGAACAAGAAGGGAGGCATTATTAAAAATATGCTTCTGCCTTATGATAAGGAGAAACTACTAAGCGAATTAAAGCAAAATTTTCCATTTGCATTAGGTTCAGATGCTTCAAACAAGGGCAATAAAAAATCCGATAATCCGATAATCGTAACATACTTCTCCAATGATAAGGGAAAATTTAATGAAGTTCTTGATCTTTATGAAGATGCTAACGAATCTGCAGAAGCCATCTCAAACTAAAATCCATTTTATTGGAAAATGGTTTGACACTAAATAGCCGGCCGCGGTGGGCGAGGGGATGCCGGGCGCCGTGGCTCAGCGCGCCCGGTCAGGGGACTCAACGCCCTCTGTAATAAAAAAAAAGGTGAGCCAAGAACACAACGAACATCAACGAACAAATACGATCAGCGTCCGCAATAAACAGAACTACCCATAGAGCAAAAAAAAAAAAAAAAAGGCGGGGGGGGGGGGGGGGGGGGACTGAGGCGCGTCAGTCACGGTCTGCACCGTCACTACGGTTGGGGGTTCGAATCCCCCTCGGGCATGGATATTTGTGCCGTCCTTAGGATTAGCTAGTTCATAAGTAGTTTGTAAGTTTAGGGACTGATGACGCAGTCCCATTAAGCTATACAAACATTTTTTTACACTAAATAATGTAGTTTCGTATTCAGCTGACAATGCATCAGTTAATTTCGGGAAACACAATTCTGTCTTCACTAAATTGAAAGAAGAAAATGAAAACTTAATCAAAGCCAATTGTTGTTGTCAAATTTTACATAATTGTGCTAAGTTTGGATTCAAGCTTCTAAGCCGCGGTGGAGCGGTCTAAAGCGTCTCGCTGCGGAGCGCGCGGTTGCTCGCCGTGGAGGTTCGATTCCTCCCTGAGACATGGGTGTATGTGTTTGTCCGAAGGTTAGTTTACCTAGGTTTAAGTAGTTTGTAAGCTACGGACTGATGACCACGCAGTTTGGTCATTTTTTTTTTCAAGCTTCTAAAATATGATGTAGAAACTCTAGTTCTTAAAATATATTCAGACTTTTCTTCCACCGGGGGGGGGGATACTTGTTGGGAGGAAGGAGATGATTAGTGCAATATTTTTTTTTTTTTTTTTTTTTTTTTTTTTTTTTTTTTTTAGAATTCATGTGTAATACTTGTTGGGGGGTGAGTTGGTCACAGTTGCGGGGGGGTGAGTCATTGGCCAAGGTGGAGGAGGGCACGTCTGGTCTCCGGGCCTTCCTCGAGTTCAATCTGGCAACCCTACTCACGAAAGAAACGTGAGCCCTCTGGGTGGTAAACTTCGATTGAAAAAAACGTGGAGAAAATATCGTAGGTAAGGAGAATCAAAGGGTACGTTTAATATGGAGAATACATAAGAGTAGAGTTTGAACATGAATGGAACTGTTCGAACAATTTACGTCGCAATTCCGGAAATCTCGGGAAATGTTCGAACATTCGATCACGACGCTATCTAGCAATGTCAGGTGGTACTATCTCTACGATTTACAACGATGGTATTCTTAAATCTTTTCTGTACAGTGCAGTATACGATTTATAACGAAGGTAGGGTGTCATTAATGTACAATGGGGATTAATAAGTCTGAAATTCCGAGTGTAGTTGCTTCTAGGGTGCAGCTCATAAATAAAAACAGTAACGAATATAGGTTATAAGTAAATGAAAGCCATCGCAAGTTAAAATTGTAGTGCTGCGATCTAGCGACGCCTGTTGGTACTACGTACTCGTGCACCGTTTATTTCGAGGTCGCAATTACAGTTTATTTTCATATGTCTTATTTTCGTTATTGGGTTTCAAATTTTTAATGTTTTCCCTATTTCATCTCTTTTAATCTTGTTTTCAAGGCGATGAAAAGGTAACATTTTTATCTGTTATATATCATATGAACAGGGGATGGAATGGTCATTTGCAACCTATTTCTTGTAGGCCTAATCACATTAAATGTAATTTGTACTTATGAATAATTCACTATTTTTTCCTTTTAGTGATTCAGTAGTTCTGTTAAAGTAGCAGATATTTGGTTTATCAATGGATCATATCATGCAGTGGTAACAAACAGGTGAATTACGCACTGTTTTAAAAAAATGTGTACAGTTTTTCACAGTTATTAATTATATATATATATATATATATATATATATATATATATATATATATATATATATATATATATATATATATTTTTTTTTTTTTTTTTTTTTTTTTTACATGTACTTGTACTTCCTATGAAATTAGTTCTGAGCAAAGCGATAGTCCGGTTTGCAGATACGCAGCGTGAATCATTTATTGTCTGAGTGTTCCAACAGTTCGATACTGTATCGAGTTCTCTGCTGTATCGGAAAATCTCGAGCATGTTCGAACGCGAGTATCATTTGCCCAGCCCTACTTAAAAGATGCAACAATTCTAAGGAAACTGCCTACACTACACTTTCAGGATCTATTTTGGGCCGGCCGCGGTGGCCGAGGGGACTGAGGCGCTTCAGTCACGGTCTGCACGGCCACTACGGTCGGGGTTCGAATCCCCCCTCGGGCATGGATATTTCTGCCGTCCTTAGTTGTAAGTAGTTCATAAGTAGTTTGTAAGTTTAGGGACTGATGACCCGGTAGTTAAGTCCCTTAAGCTTAACAAACATTTGAACATCTATTTTGGTGTATTGCTACGCATTGTGGGATCGACACCAACACGGAGTGACTGAGGACATAGAGAAGATTCAGAGAAGGGCAGCTCCTTCTGTATCACGTGAAAGACAGGAAAGACCGTCACGAGTTGCACTGGAGATAATTAAAAGAAAGGCGTTATTCGTTGCGGCGAGATCTATTTGCGAAATTTCTGTCAACAACTTTCGACTCAGAATGCGACATATTTTGCTAACACTCACCTACATAGGGTGACGCAGTTATCTTACTAAAATCAGAGAAAACAGATCGCAAATATGTACGTGTTCCGTCTTCCCGTGCGCTATTAGAAAATGGAGCGCTAGAGAAATATCACGAAAGTGGTTCGATAAACCCTCTGCCAGACATTTCAAAGTGATTTGTAGAGTAAATATGTAGATTTATATAAAATTTAACATCTACGTACGTAACTCAAAGTTTCCTTGAGAGTCCGCAGGTATTACTGTTTCAATCCAATCGACTCCTGAAGATCTGTACCGGGTGAGGACTCAGTTCCGCGTAGCACTCCCTGACGATAGTAATCACTCTGGCCTGAATCGCAGTACGCCACCCTGTTTGGATGAATACTGTCTGCTTGACCGATGAACACTGGTGGATCGTTGCAGGCTGCCATACAGGCCATTACCGCCAACTATGTAATTGTGATTCCGCCAATTAGTTTCATACACGTGGTAAAGCATAGTCTCCGGCGGGAATCGACGAAGTGTTGTTGCCAAGTGTCTATGTATTTGGTGACATCACGACCACGACCGTCGTTTCCAAAGAAGACGGCTCGCAAAATTTTCGCATTTCTGCAAGGCATCTGTTACAGTTCCCCACAGTCGTTTAATGATCAAAGCATATGGTCTATCTGACAAATTGTGTGACTGGATTGAGGAGTTCCTAGATAACAGAATGCAGCATTTCATTCCCAATGGAGAGAAGTCTAGCGAAATAAGAGTGATGTCAGGTGTGCCACAGGGAGTGTCGTGGGTACGTAGCGGCTCACAGTATCTATAAATGACCTCGTGGATAACATCGAATGATGCTGTAGTATAAAGAGAGGTTGTCACAATGGAAAACCGTATTGAGATGCAGGAGGATCTGCATCGAATTGACGCATGGTGCAGGGAATGGCAACTGAATCTCAATGTAGACAAGTGTAATGTGCTGAGAATACACAGAAAGAAAGATTCTATATAATTTGGCTACACTATAGCAGTTCAGCAACTGGAAGCAATTAATTCCATAAATTATCTGGGAGCAGGCATTAGGAGTGATTTAAAATGGAACGACCATATAAAATCAATCGTTGGTAAAGCAGATGCCAGACTTAGATTCATTGGAAGAATCCTAAGGAAATGCAGTCCGAAAACAAAGGAAGTAGATTACAGTACAGTTGTTCGCCCACAGCTTGAATACTGATCAGCGGTGTGGGATCCGTACCAGGTGGGGTTGATGGAGGAAGTGGAGAAGATCCAACGGAGAGCAGTGCGCTTCGTCACAGGATCATTTAGTAATCGTGAAAGCGTTACGGAGTTGATCGCTAGACTGCAGGAGAGATGCTCTGTCTCTCGGTACGGGCTTTTGTTGAAGTTTCGAGAACACGCATTTACCGAGGATTCTAGCAGTATAGTGCTCGCTCCTACGTATATCTCGTGAAGAGAACATGAGGATAAAATCAGAGAGATTAGAGCCCGCACAGAGGAATATCGACAATCTTTCTTTCCGCGAACAATACGTGACTGGAATAGGAGGGAGAACCGATAGTGTTACTCAATGTACCCTCCGCCACACACCGTCGGGTGGCTTGCTGAGTATGGATGTAGCTGTAGCAGTTCATGATTGAAGTTTTGTTAAAAAGTGTTGACACAATAAAACAAGTCTTTTTTTCTAATGTTTGCACCCCAATTCCCGCACTATATGCGTGACGCTCTCTTTGTGTAATAATATTTGTACAAACCGATCTGCCTTTCATTGTTCTTCTTCAGTGTCTTCATCAACCCATCTACGAGGATTGGAAATTACGTACTGGTAAATACCTATTCACAACCGATACGAAAGCGTTACATGTTTGCACCTGTTACTGTCCTTCAAAGTAGCCACCAGCGTTGTGCAGATCTCGTTGCCAGCGATGTAGAATGCGTAGTATACCGTTAGAAGAGCCTGTTCTGTTGATGGTGCGAATGGAGCGGTCTACTGCCTGTCGAATGTCTGGAAGAGTTCTGAAGCGAATGCTACGAAGTGGTTCTTTCATCTTCGGAATCAAGTCAAAGTCACAAGGACTTAGTCCGGGAAGAATGGTGGATGATACAGTACTTCCCAGTTCCATCAACCGAATAGAATAGCAACAACTTGCGCCGTAAGAGCCCGCTATTGCCGTGAAAAATTATGGGTTCGTTGCGCAGAAAGTGTTGCCGGTTTTTTCGCAAAGCTGATCGCAGGTGATGCTCCAAAAACCAACAGTAATACTCTGCGTTGACGGTCTGCCGTGGAGGAACGTAATGCCACCATCACAGTTATACACGAGAATCACCATAACTTTCACCATAGTGGAGTTCTGACGCACTTTCGACTTTCGCGGCGACTCATAATGTCCCCAATCGTTGGATTGGAGTTTCAGTTTTGGCTCGTACGATGTGGCCCATGTCTCATGAACTGTTACGATATGGCGTACGAAAACCTCTCCTTCGCTTTCATAGCGCTCCAAGTGCATCTGGGCTTCGTCGTAACGCATCTTTTCTGAATTTTCGTCAATTCATGCGGAACCCACCGTGATACAATTTCTCGCACCCACAGGCACATTCAATCTTGATCCAACTCCGTTAATCCTGTTTCGAAAACACAGTGACACCGTCACGTTAGACCGCTCTCTCACAAGTAACTGTGTTTACCTCGATTGTGCACACGTCGGAGACGTGGGACGGGCGAGACCACTTGCTCGGAGGTAAAGTAGGTATGTCAACAACATGTGCTATCAGCGACAATAGTAAATTTCTTTGCGTAGTTTTTCCACAGTAGTATTGCTACTACTTAAGTTCCAGTCCTATCTATAGCATCCCATACCAGTACTGTTCAAGCAGATGGAGTAGTGTAAAATGTCTTTATAGTGGCTTTGTTGCGTCTCGTAAGTGTTCTACCAAAAATCCACGATTTTTGCTTCGAATTCCCGACTAAATTATGTATGTGAACAAACGTTATTTTTCGTAATTGTAATTCGTAGGTATGCAGTTGAATTTAAAACATTCAGATATAATTTGCATCCAAAATTAAAAGCATCTAATTCACTACTTGCGGCGATAATTTTACAGATTTATTTATTTTGTGTCAATCTCCATTTTGTACGAATAAAAACTGGCAGACTCTGACCTCGAGAAAAGTAATTTTGCATTACGGGAAATGTAGAGGCACATCAGGCGATACTCATCTTACGACTTACCTTAGAAGACACGTTGACCTAGGACATGGGTTGGCTAGGAGCAGGAGAGGCACCACGGTACATTTTAATTTCCACTGTCTATACTTTTACAAATAAATTTTCAAAACTTTGTCAGCGTGACCAGGAAGAATTTAGGAATCACACTCTTAACAGTGGAAGTGCAAAAACATAAAAAAAATTTTTACGTGTGAAATTTTATCATTTTTCCATTTCTATTGGCTGCATATGTTGCTATATATACAATTTTCTTCATAAGTTAGAGAGGTTCTTCGATTAAATTTGCACAGCATACATACCGTACTAACAGTTGTAATTCTAAACTTTCAAATCTATTGAAAGCGGTTGTAAAATACTGAGCTAATGAACTATAAAATTTGAGTTCTCCCTAAACACGAAGTTGAAAAAGTAACGGCTCATTAATTTTTTCATAAAATAAATAAATTATAGAGTTGCATACACCTGTAAGTGTGGTTTGTATGCTATGTAAAATTCATCGAAGAATCTCTCTGACTTATGAAGAGAAATGTACCTATAGCAACAAATGCAGCAAATAGTAAGTGAGGAAATGATGACATTTCACATCTAAGATAAATGATTTTGTTTTGTTCTTGAATTTTCACTGCTATAAGTGTGAATCTTGAATCCTTCCTTGTCATGCTGACAAAGTTTTATGATTTTATTTTTGATAAAAGTATAGACAGTAGAAATAAATTTCATGTGCTGCCTCTCCTGTTTAAACTGACTTAAGTTTCGAGTACAAATGTAAGAAAAAATCCACCCTAAACAGTGTAAAATTTTGTTCTCAGTTGAACTTTCATCTACACTACCCGCTAGTTTGCTGCTGTACTAGTATTCCTCAACAGTAGACTAATTAGTTCGCAGCGCTTTTACCGCCAAATGATTCTCAGTTAGTAACCTTAGCGCGTTCCGTTACAAATTTTTCAGTCTGCTGTCCTGAAGTACGCCGGTTTTAATTGGTGCATAATCTGCTGAAGTTAAGCCGACGACTGAACAAAAGTCGTCTTTAATGGACCAGCAGAGAAAAAAAAGAGAGAAAATTTTTCTCCCAATGCTTCAAAGGGAAACGAATTAATATAATGCATAATTAGGCGTCTTATATTCTTTTTAAATGCAATTCGAAAGTTAATAAGGCCGAGGGAAAACAACGGTGTTAGGGAAGCGCATAACTGCAAGACAGGGAGGAAAAAGGATCTTTGTCGTACATTGAAATAAGTTTCTGTAGGTGAAATATATTTATTCGTTGGTTGGGTAGGAATGATGTGTCTGTGTGAGTTGCTCTTTACTGTCTAACTATTGCTGTTATAAGTTGCCTCCAAAAAGGTGCTTCAAAAGTGGGTTCCAGAAATGCGGAGTGAGAATTATGGATACTTTTATTAGATTTTTTTATTAGATTATTCAAATGGAATGAAGATTTGACGTTGACAAGGTAAGAAAGCTTTTAGCTTCATAGAATTCTCACACAGTCATTATTAACAGCAAGCACAAGTCTCTAAATAATTCGTTTTGTGCCCTCCAGACTAAAACGTACCTAAATGATGAGATGAAAAGTTTGCATTTCTTGGCAACAGAAGTGATTTATTATTAGCCTGTTATTATTATTATTCCACTCCCATGAACCACAGACATTGCCGAAATGGGGTGGCTTGCGTACCTCAACGATACAGATAGCCGTACCTTAGGTGCAACCACAGCGGAGGGGTATCTGTGGAGAGGCCAGACAAACGTGTGGTTCCTGAAGAGGGGCAGCAGCCTTTTCAGTTGTTACAGGGGCAACAGTCTGGATGATTGACTGAGCTGGCCTTGTAACATCAGCTAATGTGGCTTTGTCACACAGCTACTACGAACGGCTGAAAGCAAGGGGAAACTACAGCCGTTACCTTTCCCGAGGACATGCAGCTCTACTGTATGAACATATGATGATGGCATCCTCTCGGGTAAAATATTCCAGAGGTAAAATAGTCCCCCATTCGGATATCCGGGCGGGGACTACGCAGGAGGATGTGATCATCAGGAAAGACAATACTGGCATTCTACGGGTCGGAGCGTGGAATGTTAGATCCCTTAATCGAGTAGGAAAATTAGAAAATTTAAAAAGGGAAATGGATAGGTTGAAGTTAGATATAATGGGGATTAGTGAAGTTCGGTGGCAGGATGAACAGGATCTCTGGTCAGGTAAGTACAGGATTATAAATACAAAATCAGTTGGGGGTATCACAGGAGTAGGATTGATAATGAATAAGAAAATAGGAATGCGGGTAAACTACTATGAGCAGCATAGTGATCGCATTATCATTGTCAAGATAGATACGAAGCCAACACCGACCACAGTAGTACAGGTTTATATGCCAATGATGAGGTGATCGAAGAAATATATGAGGAGCTAAAGGAAGTTATTCGGACAATTAAGGGAGAGGAAAACTTAATTGTTATGGGAGACTGGAATTCGGTAGTAGGACAAGGAAGGGAAGGGAAGATAGTAGGTGAATATGGCCTGGGCAAAAGGAGTGAAAGAGGAAGCCGCCTGGAAATGAACTTCGAGACAATATTGTAGGAAGGGAATGTAGATGAAGATGAAACGGGAGATACTGTACTGAGAGAAGAATTTGACAGAGCCCTGAAAGACCTAAGTCGAAACAAGGCCCCTGGAGTATATGATATTCCCTTAGAGCTACTGAAGTCTCTGGGAGAACCAGCCATGACAAACCTGTTTCACCTAGTGTGTAAGATGTAAGAGACAGGCGAAGTACTCTCAGACTTTAAGAAAAATGTTATAATCCCCATTCCAAAGAAAGCAGGTGCAGACAGGTGTGAAAACTACAGAACCATCAGTTTAATAAGTCATGGTTGCAAAATATTAACATGAATTATATACAGAAGGATGGAAAAGCTGTTAGAAACCGACCTCGGGGAAGATCAGTTTGGGTTCAGGAGAAATGTAGGAACACGGGAGGCAATACTCACTTTACGGCTTATCCTAGAAGATAGATTAAGAAAAGGCAAATCTACATTTCTAGCTTTTGTAGATTTGGAGAAGGCTTTTGACAATGTTGATTGGAATAAACTCTTTCAAGTTCTGAAGCAAGCAGGAGTAAAATATAGGGAGCGTAAGGTTATTTACAACTTGTACAAAAACCAGACAGCGGTTGTCAGAGTTGAAGGGCATGAAAGGGATGCAGTGGTTGGAAAGGGAGTAAGACAGGGTTGTAGTCTTTTTCCATTGTAATTCAATTTGTACATTGAGCAAGCTATAAATGAAAGCAAGGAGAAATTTGGAGAAGGAATTAAAGTTCAGGGTGAAGAATTAAAAACATTGCGTTTTGCTGACGACATAGTAATTCTGTCAGATACAGCAAAGGACCTGAAAGAGCAATTGAACAGAATGGACAGTGTGCTGAAAGCTGCATATAAGATGAACATTAACAAGAGTAAAACTAGGGTAATGGAGTGCAGTGTAATAAAATCAGGTGCCTAAGGAATTAGATCAGGTAACGAAACAATAAAGGAGGTAGATGAGTTTTGTTACTTGGGCAGTAAAATAACAAATGATGGTCGCAGTACAGAGGATATAAAATGCAGAATGGCAATGGGTAGAAAAGAGTTCTTGAAAAAGAGAAATTTGTTAACATCGAATATTGATTTAAGCCTAAGGAAGTCCTTTCTGAAGGCATTTGTATGGAGTTTTGCCTTGTATGGGAGTGAGACATGGACGATAAACAGTGCGGACAGGAAGAGGATTGAGGCTTTTGAAATATGGTGCTACAGAAGAATGCTGAAGATCAGGTGGGTGGATCGCGTAACTAATGAGGAGGCACTGAACAGAATTGGGAAGAAAAGAAATTTCTGGCATATCTTGACTAAAAGAAGGGATAGATTGGTAGGAAACATTCTTAGACATCAAGGAATTGTGAATTTAGCTTTGGAGGGAAGTGTGTGGGGTAAAAATCGCAGAGGAAAACCAAGGGATGGATAAAGTAAGCAGATTCAGACAGATGTAGGTTGCCGTTCTTATGCTGAGATGAAGTGGCTTACTCAGGATAGGGTATTGTGGAGAGCTGCATCAAACCAGTCTCCGGACTGAAGACCACAACAACAGCATTATTATTATTATTTTAACCGTAACTGAAGGAACATGTCTTTATTGAATTTTTGAGCTGTCACTTAAAATCGAATTGATGTACAAATTGTTTGTGTTTCGTGAAAATTTTTATATCACTAAAATACAGTACATGTCTTAAAGTCAAACCCATCCCGTCTAGCGTAGGTGCTTTACTTTTTTAAAATGTTTTATTGGAGCTCCTTTTTCTAATTTAGAACTCTGCCTTCAAATAATGTGACTAGTCTTAGCAAATCTCACATTGTCTGTTAGTGAAGTTAGTAGTTAGATTTTTATTTTTTTATTTTTTATCAATATCACTGCTTTGCAGTTATGTGTTGTTGTTGTTCTTGTGGTCTTTAGTTCGGGGACTGGTTTGATGCAGCTCTCCACCATACTCTGATCAAGCCTCTTCATCTCCTCATAAGACCTGAAACCTACATCCATTTTAATTTGCTTACTGTATTCATCTCTTGGTCTCCCTCTGCGATTTTACGCCACACACCTCCAACACTAAATTCACGATTCCTTGTTGATGTCTAAGAATGTGTCATATGAGGCGATGCCAGAAATCCCTTTTCTCCCCAATTCCATTCAGCACATCTTCATTAATTACGCGATCCACCCATCTAGTCTTCAGCATTCTTCTGTAGCACCACATTTCAAAAGCCTCTATTCTCTTCCTGTCCGTACTCTTTATTAGCCATATTTCACTCCCATACAAGCCAACACTCCACGCAAATGCCTTCACAAAGGACTTCCTTACACTTACATTAATATTCGATGATAACAAATTTCTCTTTTTCAAACAGGCTTTTCTTCCCATTGCCATTCTGCATGTTATATCCTCTGTACTGCGACCATGGCATGTTATTTTACTGCCGAACTAACAAAACTCATCTACCACCTTTATTGTTTCGTTACCGAACCTAATTCCTTCAGAATCGCCCGATTTTCTTAGACTGCACTCCATTACCCTCGTTTTGCTATTGTTAATGTTCATTTTATACGCACCTTTCAATACACTGTCCATTCCGTTCAACTTCTCTTCCAGGTCTTTTGCTGTCTCTGACAGAATTACAATGTCATCGGAAAAACTTAATGTTTTTATTTATTCACCTTTAACACTAATTCCTTCTCCAAATTTCTCCTTGCTTTCCTTTATAGCTTGGTCAGTGTGTAAATTGAATAACAATGGAGAAAGGCTACAACCCTGACTTACTCCCTTCCCATTGCAGTTATATAACTGCAATTTTATATTGCTTTCGTTCTTAGTGATATCAAATTTTATATCCAATATGTGGGACGACATGGTGTGATATGATAGTCAGACATTGTTAGGGTCATATTCATGGTACTGAAGAGGTTTGTCCAGCAAATCTTTTATCACAGCTTCTTGAGATTCAGTGCAAAATACGTACAGCTAGCAGCTAGATAAATAATTAAAGTTGCTTCTGTTTTATTGAAACCACTGTCAGTTGCAGAAAAACGCCACGCACTTTGCCAACATTTGTACTTAACTACCACTAGTAATCATACAATGTTGGCTTTCACGGCCGGCGTCAATTTCACTTAAAATTTCCGGGCTGGTAGGCCGTGGTCGATGGATAAAACTCTCCCCTGACGTTTCGTCTTCAGCTGCAGAAGACATCTTCGGAGGCTAAGTGACAACTGCGATGGGGCCTCGAGGGAGCGCCGCATATATAGGCGGGCCACAGTATGTGTCGTCGGCTGAGCAGCTGTCTCTGGTAGTGCCAACCTTATTACTAGAGGAAGATCGATTGTTGACGTACTTGTACAACGTTGAATTCCAAATCATGTCTAATTTAACACCTTCCTCCTTTCTATTGAAATTATTACGATATTTGTAAATTTCAATGACTTCTCTGTATGTACGAGCATAATAGTGAGAAGTTTTTGATGAAACATTTGTCTCGTTAAATTTAATTTGATGGTAACCTTCTTGGTAAACATGCTCCACTACGGTCGATTTCTGTGTATGTCCCAGGCGGCAAGTTTCATTTTTCGGTGTATAAGGAACATTTTTTCCTGAACCACTGGAGTTTAAGTGAAATTTTCTGCAGACTTTGTTCATAATGTAACAGAACTTCCTGTGGTTCAAATTTTTTCTAAGTGTATTTCAGTCAAAATTATTTATTTTTTTGTGAAATTGAAATTGCTTTGTTGTAGACACAGTATTTAAAAATAAATTGTAAGAGCTCTTAAAGCGATATTAAAGAACTGTTCCACATGCTTGCTTATATGATTGCTAAGAATTACCTACCAAATATGAAAGTTGCAAATCAAGTAATTTTTGAGAAAAATGTTCTTTATGTGATGACATGTGTTGCGAAAATTTTCAACGATGCCATGAACAAATGTTTTGAGAAAAAAAATTGAAAATATTCCATAATGTAGCCCACAATATAATTACCTCAAGTGCAAAATTTGGATCTATTATCTTTCAAACACCAAGAACTGTGTTCGATTTTGTAATCACGTCCATTTTCTCCTACGTTCCCCCTTAAACTAAATTGAACTAACGTAAGGGCAATATACACACACATTCCCGAGGGAGGAGTCGAACAACCGCGCACTCCACAGCAAGGCGCCCTAGAGCGCTCGGCTATTCCACCGCGGCACTTACGTTCACCCATATACCTATTCAGCCCCATGATTTAATTTAAAACATTAATCATTTTCAACGGAAATTGCTGCGTATGAAAATTTACTATTTCATACATTTCGCCAGGAACACGTCTGTCTCCCTTGGAGCAATCAATTTCTCTGACGTCTTTCCAATATCTCTCGTCCTTTTTTGTAATTTGATATAAAACACTAGATACGAGCCATACATTTATCGGACACGGATCCTGAATCTCGAAATTTCTTCCATTTAACTAATAGATGGGCCACGATCTCTGTAATCTGCTTACTCCATCGTAATTTTACATTCAGTGCTTCAAGTAAGCAATACTTTGTAGTGAAAAACATTACAGGAGTAAAGTCTGCTACACTTGCGTTATAGACCCGAAATGACCACCATCGGAAAGGATCATGGGAGCATAGCGAGACCTTTCCTAGCTTACGATTAGAATGGCAGCGGAAACAGAACTGTTCTTGATATTTCTTGATGCTCTCAGTACAAAAACAGCATATAATCATTCCTTTTTCCATTTGTGTGGTGTGCAAGCGACTGAAATTCATCAGTAGATGAATGACATATGTGGTATAGAAGACAGCAAAAATGAAGGCCGAAGTTCAATTTAACCATTTAAGGCAGGCCGCGGTGGCCGAGGGGACTGAGGCGCTCCAGTCACGGTCTGCACGGCCAATACGGTCGGGGGTTCGAATCCCCCCTCGGGCATGGATATTTGTGTTGTCTGTAGTATTAGTTAGTTCATAAGTAGTTTGTAAGTTTAGGGACTGATGACCCCGTAGTTAAGTCCCATAAGCTATACAAACATTTGAACATTTGATTTAAACATTTAAAATATCATTCACGCAGGAGGACGATGGAAACATTGCACGAACTTCCAAATGGAGCACATAGTAATTGTCATAGCTGGTGCAGAGAAGCAGCTGAAAGCGTTGAAAACGAACAAGTTCACCAGGTCCAGATGGGCTACGAATCCAGTTTCACAAAGAGTATTTAACGGCACTGGCCTTTTACTTAGCTCGCATTTATCGCGAATTTTTTATCCTGAGTTCCAAGCGACTGGGAAAAGGCGCAGCTGAGTCCCTTGTATAAGAAAGGTAAAAGAACGGACCCACTAAATTACTTATTTACATAATTGGTATTGATTTGCTGTACAATATTCGTGAACATATTCTCAGTTCCAGTATAGCAAATTTCCTTGTTACGTAAAAGTTTCTGTAAATGCATTAGTCCGCCTTTAGGAAACATCGATCATGCGAAACTCAGCTTGCCCTTTTCTCTCATGATACCTTCCGAGCTATGGATGAAGGGCAGCAGGCAGACTGCGTATTTCTCGATTTTCGAAAGGCGTTTGACACGGTACCGCATTGCAGACTGCTAACGATGGTATAAGCTTATGGAATAGGTATCCAAATATGTGAGTAGCTCGAAGACTACCTAGCAATAGAATCCAGTACGTTGTCCTCGATGGCGAGTGTTCATCAGAGACTAGGTTATCGTCAGATGTACCACAGCGAAGTGTGATAGGACCGCCATTGTTTTCTGTCTAAATAAATTAGCTGAAGGTCAGATTGAGATGCAATCTGCTGTGGTTTCCTTATAATGCTGTGGTGTATAGTGAAGTGTCGTCATTGAATGATTGTAGCAGGATGACTTGGACGAAATTTCTAGGCAGCGTGAGGTATGGCAACTGGCGCTAAATGTAGAAAAATGTAAGGTGATGCAGATGAGCAGGACAAACAATCCCGTAATGTTCGAATAGAGCGTTCGTAGCATGCTGCTTGACAGAGGTACGTCAAATATCCAGGCATAATGCTGCACAGCGATATAAACTGGAACGAGCATATAGGGACAGTCGTTGGGAAGGCGAATTGTTGACTTCGGTTTATTGGGAGAATTTTGGGAAGATGTGATTCGTCTTTAAAGGAGACGGCACATGAAATGCTTGTACGACCACGTCTTGCGTATTGTTTAAGTGTTTACGATCCCACCAGGTTGGTTTGAAGGAGGACACAGATGCGTTTCAGAGGCGAGCGGCTATGTTTTGCAACTGGTAGATTCTATCAATGCGCGAGTTTTTCCGAAATGCTTGGGGAACTGAAATGGGAGTCGCTGGAGGGAAGGCGATTTTTTTTTACGAGAAACACTGTTGAATGTTAAAGAAATTTCGATGGCCCGAATTTGAGGCGGACTACAGAAAGATTCTACTGCCGACAACCTACATTTTGCGTAAAGATCTCAAAGATAAGGGACATCAGTGCTCGTACGGATGAATACAAGGTTTCGTTTTTCCCTTGTTCTCTATGGGAGCGGGTCAGGAGGAAAGCAAGTAACAAGTATTAGTACTGAGTACCTTCCGTCACGCACTCTTGGGTGAAATAAAAGACATTATGTGATGTACTGTGTTATACGACATGGTTGTATGAATCGTTTTACTCTTCATATGCACGAATGTTTTGAGATATTTGGAGTTAAATATCTTTGAAGCTGCCAGATAATTGGAGAAGTTAGTTAAGCTATATTACAACTTTTGCCTTCGTCGTGTTGTGCTAGAAGAAATTTCAATCAATAGAAGACGCGAAGGTGTGGTTTCACTGGAGTGCCGATGGCGTGCCCTAAAGGGCTGTCTCTTTTACAGAGTGACAGCTGAAGGACGCCCCTGAGTTCCTTAGGGCTCTAACGTTCTGGCAGGCAGTTAAAGGCACTCCGGTTCCCAGAAGAGTTCTTTGATGTCGTCCAGATGCAGCCTGCGTAGAGGCTCAGGCGTTCGCAGAAAAGCCGCGAGGTATTCTCGGAGGTCTGCTCGAAACAAAACACAAAAATGAAGCTTAGTTTAAGCCTCTAGAGAACAGAGTACGCACTGGCGACGCTTGCGACAACGAGATTTGCTGCGGAAACACCAGCTGAATTCCCGTGCTGCTCGCTAGCTGTCGTCCACTGTCAAGGGGCAAATGTGACCACGCAAGCTAGAAACCATATGAAACAAAGCTTCGTATGACAGTCGAAGGTAAAAAAGAAGAAAGATGTCTGTCGTTTCCATGCATAACTTTGTATTTTACCGTAAGCGATGTTTAAACGTCACACACATACTTTTGGATATGATAGGCAATGAAATTTGGTTTTATCCTTATTGTCTTACTGGAGCAGATGATAATTTTTAAAACAATCAATTTTTATAAAATATATATATATACTGGTGATTTCATTGTGAAACCACTGTGACACAAGAGATTTCTCAATTCAAATTTTTACCCAGATGTGTAGTAACAACAGTAATATACTTTTAAAAAGCATATTGCTAACCAACAGCTGTTTATTATCTTTACAACTTTACCGGTTTCGGTTATGAACCATCATGAGAAACGTAAATTAAAGAGACTGATACATTTTCTATCACCATATCCATATCAAATAATAAAATACACGTAAAAAGTTACTTGACATTAAGTCTTGATGATAAATAAAACAAAGCCAGGCTGCATTATAGTGAACCAGTGTCTCGGAGTACAACGATAGGGTCGGTCGCTTCAATCCTCTCGTGACAGATCTTATTTCGTTGTGTTCGAATACTCACACAATTTTAATATCTAATGGTAATTTTTACGAAAAGAACACGTATTTTTGTTTATTCGTGATTTTCTCTATTTTATAGATTATAGAAGTTTGTTCATAATGATGGTTTCAGTCACAAAACCGTAAGATTGCGTACATTCCCCTTAAGGAGAGCGCTAAAAAAACAACAATCTAGCTTTTATTCCCGTCTTTCTTCTTCTTTTTTTCTTCCCAAAAACCTTACATTCTTTCACTTTGTGCCTTCTTTTGTTCATCTGTCCATTTTCGTCTGTTTTTGTGTTGTGACTTAAAGTCATCTTTTTTGTTTCTGATTTGTTCCCTACAGATTTGCGGTCTTCTATGTCTTCTATAGAGATGTTTAATGTTTTTAGGTCTTCTATGGTTTCTTTGTACCAAGATGTGCCCAGTTTCGATGTAGAAATTATGTTGAATATTCTTTTAGTTAGTCTGGTGTCATTCATTCTGGCGATATGCATGAAAAATTTTGCTCTGCGTTTTCTGATGTCTGTCGTGATTGTTTCAGAGTGTATAGTTCTTCCGTAGGTCTTTTTTGCCAGATATTTTCTCTAAAAACTACACTGTGGATTTTTCTCACAATTTTCATTTCTTGTTTTTCAATCTCCTTGATTTTTATCATTCCTTTGGTGCTCGTAGTTTCTGATGCGTAGAGAGCTTCTGGTAAGACTACTGTGTTGTAGTGTTGTAGTGTCGCGGCCGCGGAAATAGATTTTTTATTGTAGTGGGACCAGGTGAGTTTATAGGCTCTCTGTAATTTTGAGACTCTTTCTTCGTTTGCTTTTGTGTTTAGCCCAGATTTTTGCATGATTTCGCCTAAATATTTAAACTCACTGACTTATAGAATTTTTCCGTACTTTGTTTTTAGTGGGAGTTTACCTGATGATTTTGTATCAAAAAATTGTGTTTTTCATAAGAAACTTGTAGACCGGTTTTCATGGCTATCTCGTGGAGTTTTTCTAGTGCATGTTGTGCTTCCGTTCTGGTATTCAAGAGTATGGCGATGTCGTCTGCAAAAGCGAGGCATTTTATGTGGGTTATCTTTTCCTTATTTCTACCTAGTTGAATTCCTTTGACTTCTCCTTCCCATGTACGAATACTTTTCTCTAAGACTGCATTGAATAGGATGGGTGAGAGACCATCGCCTTGCCTGACGCCAGTTTTGATTTCGAAGGGCTCTGATAATTCTCCCATAAATTTTACCTTGGATTTGGTGTTGGTTAGGGTCTCTTGAATTAGATTCCGAGTTTTAAGATCAACCTTCATCTCTCTTAGTCTGGAAGAGTGTGTCTCGGTCAATGGAGTCATAGGCTTTTTTGAAGTCCACAAATGTTACTGTAGTATTCCTGCAGTGTCTTACGTATAGGATTGTGCGGAGATTCCAAATCTGTTCGCTGTAGGAACGTTTTTTTCTGAAGCCCGCTTGATATTCGCCAATTTATATATACATATATGTGCTTCGTTATTATTTGATGACGGTAGTCTTTTCATATTCACAGAATATATGACATCATCTTTTAGTCTTTGATCATTCAGTTTATGAAGAGCTAGGACAATGCTTTTAGAAAGTCATCTCCACAGTTACTAATGGCCTTCCAAGCAGCTAACCTACTCAACTATCGTTTTACGTGACAAGATTCTGAGCTCGTCTACATACACATAACGAAAAACTGACACATGACGTGGAATTAGTGATCGCAAAAGTTTTATATAACAGAATTCGAAAACGAGAAACAAATATCTCTCACAGTGGGATTCGAACCATGAACTAATCGGTTGTGAGGCCAGAACTTTACAGATTCTTTTTTTTTTTTCCTCCTGCTCTTGTGATAGTTCTGTTCCTTGCGGTCGCTGATCGTGTTTGTTCGTTGTTGTTCGATGTGTTCTGGGCTAAACTTCTTGATTATAGAGGGCGTTGAGTCCTCTGACCGGGCGTGTTGATCCACGGCACACGACTGTCCTGAGCTATACGAGCGATACTGCAACAGTTTTAATTATTGTGTACTTGCCAAACTTCAAAATCTATTTTCTAAAATGTTCAAATGTTTGTAGACCTATCGGACGAAACTACGTGGTCATCAGTCCGTAGCTTGCAAACTACTTACACCTAGATAAACTAACCTAAGGACAATACACACACCCATGCCCCAGGGAGGACTCGAACCTCCACGGTGAGGAACCGCGTGCTCCGCAGCGTGACGCTTTAGACCACTCGGCTACTCCACCGCGGTATCTATTTTCTCTGGACTTTTTTAGAGTTGCGTTCCGGCCAGACGCACACTCACCTGGCTTCGACTTGCGCTGTGTTCACTCCGTCTGCCGAAAGACAGCAGCTCTGCCTCATCCATAGCAGCTCCCCTCTCCCCGTGCTGTCCTGTTACGGACGCCACATCTGCTGTATTAGACATGTCTCATTTCCGTGAGTGCGCAGCGCGCTATTCCGCTGTGATGTCTCAGGTGGGGCAGGTCTGTTACTGCGTTGTTTCTCGTCTCTTCTGTCTCTGCTCTCTCACGCCCGACAATAAGAGGAAAATATCTGAAACCCGGCAAATCCCTGGGGTAGCGCCGAGCTGTTCCTGCGGCGTCTTTATTCTTTCCAGAAACACACTTGCTACACGACTCACGCTCTTTGCCCTTCGTTAAAGAGGTTAACGAGTGAGGCGTATTTATTTTAGAATGTTAAA